>JBAMCD010000260.1:4800000-6083333 GCA_037075365.1 Drosophila emarginata | reverse complement strand
AGTAATATCAAATTGTAAACATTTTGTCGAATTCAGTTAAATTTGATTTCATCTAATAAGTCATGAGTTTTCAATCATGTTATACTTCACCTAAGCATGTATAGACAATATTGAAATTAGTTTTTCCATTAAAATTCTCCGTGACTATACATTCGAGAAATTCTCGTTTTTTCGATTTTATTTTTTTCCTCTTTAGGGGAGACCTAAATTTATTGGTAAACCTTTAGCGCCATTCACTAGACATGTGGCGCATCTGTGTTAATGCTCAAGTGCAGCGCCTTTTAGGCGGTCGCGGAAACCAGCGTTGCGCTGGCCCTGTTTCTGTGCAGCATAAGAGTCGCTGTGCTTGTCCGAATTTTCATGTCTACAATCCCTTGCGCAGGAGGATAGGCCACAGCAAGGAGCTTCCTTTATATGAACCGCCCATGGCTTGCGACATTCTTAATAGCGAACTGAATAAAGCAGCTTCAATGCAACCACGGAAACCAACAGAACATGCCATGCAGCCAAATCCTTCTGCCAGTTCAGACACCACCAGCAAGCGTGGTCTAGTTCAAGTGAAAAGGCAAGAACCCGACTCTGGGACTGTTATCAATCGGGTATCTTGGACCCGTAATCCCAATGGTCGTAATCAGTTGCGCCGCATCAGTGTTTTAAGCCGCAGAAGTAGAAAATACCAAAATAAGACGTCCCAAAAGCCAACTCCTGAATCACTAAACGAAAACGACTGTGAATGGTGCATGCCCCGCACTCGGAGAGGGCGTCAACGGAAGCAAACACTGTTCGACCGTATGGTGGAAATGTTAAAGGATAAGCATTTACAAGATTTAGAAGATGCACCCAAAGTCCAAACCAATTATTCCGATAAATTAGAAAAGATATCCACTAAAAGAGAAAGTGAAGAGTTTTTCGATTGTGAGGAAGAGCCTCAGAGAGACTTTTCTAAATTTGGTCACATGGCTAAGGCTAAATCCCAAGAAATGAGGGAACAACTCTTGGAAGGAGAATATCCAGCTGAATATTCAGATTTACCACCGTACACAGAATCGCCTTGTCCAAAGAGGGTAGGAAAGAAAGACAAAAAAGAAAAAAAAATACCTTCCGAATTTGATGTACCCCAAAAAAAGCAAAACGAAGTTTATGCAGACGATGCGGGTTTTCAAAATAGCTTAAATTCATTGTCGCGATCTGAAATCGAAAATATTTATCGTGCCGAGGAGCCTCGTAATCACGCTGAATCCACGCAACCCAGTTATAGCTTCGATAATGCACTGATGGCTGAGAATGAATTTTCGGATTTCAGTGGTTTCAATGCTTATTGTGATGATCTCAAGGATATTCCTATGCCCGGTCTTATTGGCAACAGGGGCACTATTATGGAACAGCGACTTCAAAGAGCCAGAACCATTGGCAGATTAAAAGTCCAAATGCAAAGCTGCTTAGACAGCGAACGTCTGATGTCTCTGCGAGCGAATCATCCATTCCCCAATCTAATGACGGTCGAGCAAAAGGAGAAAATGGAGCGTCATCACACAAATTTGGAACCGGCAATCCCCGAAAAATGCAAGCAACGCCTTCAAGATCTATGCCAAGAAGCTAGCCGAAAATCAAAATTGGGATATTCTCAAAGCGACCAAGAGCGCTGGGAAGACGAAATCATCAGAAAGTGTCGGATTATGGAAAACTCCACAAAGGAGGAGTCAAGTTGGATATCCCAGGAAAAGCTTGAAAATGAAATAGTGTCCAGAACTGTATCTCTATTAGATCTGAAAAAGCTTCACGATATGGAACAACATAACAGAAGGCAACTGATAAATGATGACGAAGACTTTTTGCATAACGTTCTCATGTCAAAAGATGGAAAGGAAACTACTGGCGGAAATAAATGCGTTAAAGATGGCCATGGTGAGAACGAAAATGACGACTGTGAAGAGGAAGATATGCCGAAAAAGTGCGATAAATCGAAGGAAGAATATATTGAAGGAGAAGAGGAAATTGCACAAATTGTTGAAGATATTTGGAGAAGATTTCAGAAAGATAAAAAGATGCAACAAGCATTGATGTGCAAAGAAATGGATAAAGCAAACCAGGCGATGAAAAAAGACTTGCTTTGTAAGTGTAAAGTGGTTCAGAAGGAATGCAAAGATCTACAGACCGAAGCTGAATGTGAGAAACTATCGAAAAATAGTAAAGGTAAACAAAAGGAAGATAAGGAAAAGAAAGGAAAACAAGGCGAGGAATGCAAATGCAAAAATTGCAAAAAAGGCGAATTTGAAAAATGCGGCGGCAAGAAATCGGCCATTCAAGAAAAATGTACTAAATCAGAAAGGAAAGATAACCAATCGGTGGTTGAACAAATCGACTTTATTATCAAGCAATGTGAAAAATTCAAGAAGGATTATCTTGCCAAAAGTAAGATTAGGGAACAAGAGAAAAAGGATCCAAAACCTGATTTGAAAAGCAAGTGTGTCGAGGCGGGTAACAAGGAAAAGAAAGAAGAAACGAAAAAGAAATGTTCCGAAGCCGACAAGAATGCAGAAGAGGCAAAAAAGAAGGAAGCGGAGTTCAAAAAGTCGTGTGCTGAAATGAAAATGAAACACAAATGCGCCGAAGAAGACAAGAAGAAAGCAGAAGAGGCAAAAAAGAAGGAAGCGGAGTTCAAAAAGTCGTGTGCTGAAATGAAAATGAAAAACAAATGCGCCGAAGCAGACAAGAAGAAAGCAGAAGAGGCAAAAAAGAAGAAAGCAGAGTTCAAAAAGTCGTGTGCTGAAATGAAAATGAAAAACGCATGCGCCGAAGCAGACAAGAAGAAAGCAGAAGAGGCAAAAAAGAAGGAAGCGGAGTTCAAAAAGTCGTGTGCTGAAATGAAAATGAAAAACAAATGCGCCGAAGCAGACAAGAAGAAAGCAGAAGAGGCAAAAAAGAAGGAAGCAGAGTTCAAAAAGTCGTGTGCTGAAATGAAAATGAAAAACAAATGCGCCGAAGCAGACAAGAAGAAAGCAGAAGAGGCAAAAAAGAAGGAAGCAGAGTTCAAAAAGTCGTGTGCTGAAATGAAAATGAAAAACAAATGCGCCGAAGCAGACAAGAAGAAAGCAGAAGAGGCAAAAAAGAAGGAAGCAGAACTCAAAAAATGGTGTGCTGAAAAGGAGATGAAAAACAAATGCGGCGAAGCAGACAAGAAAAAAGCAGAAGAGGCAAAAAAGAAGAAAGCTGAACTCGAAAAGATGTGTGCTGAAATGGAAATGAAAAACAAATGCGCCAAAGCAGAAAAGAAAAAGAAACCGGAAGAGGCAAAGAAGAAGGAAGCAAAGGTCAAAAAGTCGCGTACTGAAGTGAAATGTAAAAGCAAATCCTCCGTAGCAGACAAGAAGAAGAAAGCAGAAGATCCAAAAAAGAAGGCAGTAAACCTCAAGAAGTTGTGTGCTGAAGACGAATTAAAAATCAAATGCGCCAAACCAGACAAGAAAAAGAAAATAGACAAAATAAAAAAGAAGGCAGCAAAGCTCAGAAAGTTGCGTGCTAAAGAAGAATTGAAAAAGAAATGCGCTAAAGCAGACAAGATAACGAAAGATGAAAAGGATAAAAAGAAGGCTGAATCAAAAAAGGAAAACGAATGCCCCAAGGTCGAAAAGAAGAGCCATAAATGTGAAATGGATGAGGAATGTTCTAAAGGCGGTGGAAAAAAGAAAGCAGAGTTAATCAAGAAATGTCGAGTGGCCGAGCTAAGAAGACAATGCGAAGCTATTACAAGACGACAAAGGCAAGCCAAAAACGCCCAAAAGAAGAAATTAGAGGAAGACATGAAAAAGTTGAAAGAGGCTGAAGAACAGCAGAAGCGTTGTCGAGAATTGTCCGCAATGAAAAACAAAGAAGCTGAGAAGAAAAACTCAGAAGAAGAATGCAACGATGATAATAGAGCGAAATTTTCTTCCATTGGTGGGAGCAACATCGATGGAGGACTATTCCTTACTCCAAGCATCAGAATAGGAGGCGTCGTCAGTGTACCACATGGACTAGAAAATACCTATGAACCACAACAATCTTCTATCATCATCAAACCTGGTCAGTGTGTTGATAATGATTGCTCTTATTTGGTCAAGTGGCGTCAAGGAGTGGATTGTCCAAGGTTTACGACATCCTTGCTCAATCCATTCCAAAGAGTGCCTTCTACGTGGTATAATGCATTGATGTTACGGCAGTTGCTACCCAATCGACAAAGACGATTTGCAGTCGATGATGTTCCAATGATCTTTTGGCTGCGTAATTTGTCTTATCTAATCAAGGGTGCGAGTGTAAAACCAAAGGCTATCGAAAATAACAACGTCAAAGCTGTGACCACGAACCATTGTTCGGGGGAGCGTTACCTCATTGGCGAACCCAGCTTTGGCTCGCCACTGATGTGGCGTTGCCTTACAATGGGTAATCGGTATGATGATGATTGAAGCCAAAGACCAGATTAAAATTAATTTAATCTCACGCTGGGGTTTACCTAATTATAATTTTTAAAATACTATTAACTAAAGTCAATCAATTAAATTTCGAAGCATAATCTAAATGCGTGTTTTTCACTCTTAATAGAATTGTAAATGTATGCTGTTTAGGTGTTAATAGGTATTTCCTTTAACTATAGAATTCAATCTTCATTCATCCTTACTATAGCTCAGTCAATTGATTACTTTTCCTGTTCGGCAATGGACTGTGAAATCTTGTCTAAAGCCAATAAACAAATAACTAGGCAAATATGTATATACATATATCCAAGGCAGAAAATATTGATTGCTGCATTGTTTTATTGATGAAATTGATGAATTTACCACACACACGCACACATACACACAAGGTATATGTGTGTATGTTTATCCCTGTCTGTCTTTGCTTTGGGTTATGAATTTTATGCCATGATAATGAAAGTTATCGGGCAAAACTGAGTGAGTAAACAAACTCGAGGTGCCTCATGGACAACGTTGACATGATGGTGGTGATGGAGAGGAAAGGTGGGCAAGGAGTGGAAGTGGGATTGGGTATTGAGTGACGCATGAAATGGTGAAATGTGTATTTGATTTTCATTTCGTATTGATTCCAAAAGAGACAGCCTTTGGCATTATATACTATTAAGGCAAAAGCAAATTTACAGATGCCTCTTGGCTTGGTCCTGGCCAGTTTTGGGTATTGGACTTGGCCTGGCCATCATCAACAGCCATCCGTTTAAATTATTAACGTATGAGTAATTCTTATGACATATAAACAAAAGTCTGTGTTAGTTGCACAGTTGACTGATTTCTCCCACTCCTTGCTCAGATGTAGCTGCCTCTGTTTTCTGTCATGTGTCGTCTCGTTTTTCAGAAAACATTGTTGGATGGTAAGGGAAAATGCGGCCAGGAGAAATTTGTAGTAGGTCCCAAACTGGTGGCTTAGTTGTTTTCTTTTCTATGTGCGACAAATGAGTTGTCTGGTTTGTATGTGTATGTGTGTTTCTGTAATTAAGTCCTGCCAAGGATGCTGACAACAAGAAACTCATAAGTTTCGTATTTCTAAAGGGAATTCAAGCTGCAAATTGGGGGAAATGAACGTTGTTAATAACATTGACCAAAATTGATTAGCCACATCAATGTTAAAAGTATTTTAATAGTTGTTGACAATTTAACTTAAATTATTTAATCATTTTTATCTCTATCTCTATCTCTTTTTAGGTAAGTGGCATTTCCTTTAATTGAAATCGTAAGTTAAAAAAGAATTTTCTAACCAAATAAAACTTTTTGCTGAACCCAAAAACCCGTGCCTTTAATTTGAAAAGTTTTTGGCACAAAAATAGAATATCCAAAAATATATATATACAGATATATATAAACCCAAAGCACAAACAATTCGAACAGTGGGAGATGGTTGGTCGGTTGGTTAGAGAATTCCACGCAATGGCCAAACGTCAAACGTCAGAGGCAAAAATCAAAGCATACTTTTAAGCATGCTCAACGCAACCGCTAAACTGGCCAGTCAGCCAACCAACCAACCAAGCCATCCATCCAGCCAGTCAGCCAGCCAGCCGTTCAACCCGGCCACATAGTTTAAACAAACTTTTTTGTTTCAAAAAGCATAGAACAAAAATCATAAAAAAGTGCAAACTCTCACCCCCCCCCCCCCCCCACCGTTAACCATTTTTCCAACACTATTACATTAAAAAACGAGAAAAATAATTGCGAAAAATTTCTCAAAAAGTTTTTCAACTTTTCCATTGCGTTCTTTTTTCTTCCTTTACGCAACATTTTTTGTTTTTTTGATTTCATTTTTTGCGTTTTTAATGCCTGCCATTTTCTACGCTTCAATGGCAAACTTTAAATCGCGCCGAGTCTCATTACAACTAATAATGGTTCCATAATCATTAAAGTGCCGTCACCCTGGGTACAAAAAATCATTAAAAAATGAGAAAAAGAAGAAGGGCAAAGCAAAAAAAAAAGAAAAAAATAAAGACGTAGAAAGAAGTATAGGCAGAGTAGAAGGAGTAGAAGCAAAAGAAAGCCCCAAGGCAACGATTTCTCTTCTCTACACAAATTGCAAAAATTAAAATACTTTTCAAAACTAATTAAAATTGTGTTGCATACTTTTTGGGGGAGCACACAGGCTGTGCCTTTTCCTTTTTTTCTCTCTCTCTCTCTCTCTGTTCTTAAGCCTTTTTCCTTGTTGGCAATTGAGCTAACTGAGCCAATTGCCTGAGGAGAACTCTTGCTTGAGACTGATCTGGGTTCTCTATTCTCATTTTCTCATTCTACTAGTCGCTTGCCTTTGGTTTCTCTGGCCTTCATTGATGTTCGACTGCTACTTCGATTATTGTGGTCTGCGGCATCTTTCTTATTTCTGTTTTCTTTTTTCTGTTCTCCCTTTTTTTCGAAATGAACAAACTTTTGGCATTTTTCTCTTGTGTGTTCTTTGGCTTCGGTTTTCGGCCTTTAAACTTGAAATGGGCAAAAAACAACCATAGAATGTTTCTAATAGAAGTTTTGTTTTCTAATATAAAAAAAAAACTACATAATCAAAAAACTATGTATTTCAACTTTTACTTAATTTAAGTTCAAGATACTTGTTTTCTTTATTTTTATACACTTGCAAAGTGTATATTAATTTTGGTCAGAAGTTTGCAACGCATAGAAGGAAGCATCTCCGACTATATAAAGTATATATATTCTTGATCAGCAAGATGAGCTGAGTTGATATAGCCTTGTCCGTCTGTCCGTCCGTCCGTCTGTCCGTCTGTCCGTCTGTCTGGATCAACGCAATCTCCTCCGAGACCCTTAGAGCTACAGAGCTGAAATTTTGCACCTAGGCTTCTTTTTGCTGCAGGCATTGTATATCTCGGAATCATCTCGATCGGATGACTATATCATATAGCTGCCATAGGAATGATCGGTCAGGAATAAGGTTTAACATCAATAACTCAGTTGTTTCTTAATCGAATGTCACTAAATTTGGTGTTTGCGAGTTTTATATAATACCCAACATATATACCAAGTTTCATCAGAATCGGTCGACTATATCATATAGCTCCCATAGGAACGATCGGCCAAGAATAGGGTTTAACATCAATAACTCTGTTGTTTTTCAATCGAATGTCACTAAATTTGGTATTTATGAGTTTTATATAATCCTTAACACATATACCAAATTTTATCAGAATCGGTCGACTATATCATACAGCTCCCATAGGAACGATCAGTCAAAAATTTAGTTTTTGATCAATAACTTCGATGTTTTTGAAGCAATCGTCACGAAATTTGTTATTTGACAATTTTATATAAAAAGAAATATATCTTTTAAGTTTTATCAGAATCGGTCGACTATATGCTATAGCTGTCATAGGAACAATCGGGGAAAAAAAAATTTGTTTTTTTTTTATGACACGGACATCAAATTTATATTTGATGGGTTTTATATACTTCCTTATGATTCCGGCAAATTATATATAAATCAAAAAGATAGTTTGCAAGGGTATACGAACTTCGGCACGGCCGAAGTTAGCCCATCCTTCTAGTTTTTTTTTTAATTTTATTACTTGAGTTTTTTCAAGCCATTTCTACGTAAAAAAAAACATGTCACACTTGTGCGACTTAAAGATTTAACGCACCTACTGCATTGTCACCTCTTAGGCTCATGGGCTTTGGCAAGGACCCCTCAGAATGGTTTCTACCAGGCAGCTGTCACACTCGCGCCTGCCATGCATTAAACTTTATGGATAGAAGGCAAATATCGTGGCTGCAGCAGCAGCAGCAGCACCATCAAACATCAAAAGCGTTAAGCAACTTCAAAGCTCAGCCAAGTGCATGAAATGCGTCCTCCAGCCTCTCGCCTTGTTATCCAACCAGGATGCCATTCAACATGCCACGACTTTTGCAGCCAAAGCAAATCAAAAGGAAATAATGGCGCAGTGGCATGAAATGCCAATGGTTGGGGGTGTAGCAATGGGAGCGTACTCCATAGCCACACTACCACACGCTTTTCTTCTAGAGTAAATGGCGCACACGAAGTGCTCACATGCACCTGTCTAAAGGCTAAAGGCCCTGCATGAGAATGCATTCGCATTACAAATATACAGGGCAGAGTGTTCTCGGTTCTAGTTTTGATTCTGGTTGGTAGCGAGCTCATGTCGAAGCTGGCAATTAATTAGGATTATGTGTGTCGTCGTCATCGTAGTTGTAGTTGCACTACTCGTCTCGTATGGTGCCTAAAAGCATGCAACACATGTCGTTATCGTCGTTATAGTCGTCACAGTCATCGGCATCTCGTTACCCTTACCATACGGTGCCGCTTGACTTCCGCTTCATGACATCCGCCATCAGCAGCCTAAATAGTTTGATTAAGCAAATTTATGGCAGCTGCGTTTTCAGGCGCAATTAAGGTCTATGCTTTTGAACCATTACCTACCACTGCCATACTGTGGAAATCCAATCAGTCAGTAAATTTTCCTTCTCTTTTTAGTTTTAATGATTACGTCCAAGTTGCTTCTTAAAAATGCTTATAAAGCCACCGACAAGATACGACTCCTTTGCTAAAGACTTTTTAAGTATTTACGGACAATTTGTGGCCACTTTTATCGCCGACCGCCAACCGCCTCAAAGTATGCTTCAACATTTATGAAAGTCCTTTTTTACACCATTTTGCACTTCTTTCTTCGTTCTTCTACATTTTAGTTTACGCTTCATTATCTTGGCTGTGTCTGTCTAAGACCTGACAGCTTCTGATTACCACACACATGTCCAACTCGTTGGTTCTCTATAACCCAAGGCGTTCATTTTCCCGAGTCACAGAGAGAAAGTCTAGTGATAAGCGGCTCAAGTAAACATTTGCCAGTTCTAGTTTTGCTGTTACTTTTGCCCAAAGGTGTGTCACAATTGCACAACTTGACTGTTTGTTTAACATGCAATTTTTTCGTTTTCTTTTTTTGTTTTTTGGCTCTTTTCTTGTGCGAAAACTACTAAAGGCTTTGGGCTACTATCTTCATTTCGTTTGGTCAGTTTATGAAATTTTTGCATACTTTTTTTTTACAAAATATTTCTTTAAACTGTGCTAGCTTTTAAAGTTTTCCATGGTAGACTTAACTTAGTTTGCGTTTTTTTTTATATTTATTGCTTAGCTGCTACGCTTTTTTACTTTTACCAGACTTAAGCCCTTGCAGCTGATTGAAAGCTATGCACGTGCACCCTTGTCTCTATACAAACAACGTGTTTATAGAAAGAGACGAGTCAAGGAATCCTTTTCGTATTTCAGATTGCCTGCCGCCAATCCAATGAAAAACTAGCTGGGGTCAAATCGACAAATGTCTGGTTTCCAACAGCCGTCATACCTCTTTCCCTTCTCACACTCGCCTTACTCTGTCAGGATAACATCAAAGTGAAAGTCACGCATTTTACGTCTATTTACCACTTTGTCTGCGGGATTGCAACTTGCACAAAATAAAAGACAAAAAAAAAATAAGAACATGCAGTAACGAAATTACTATACCCTTTCAAATATGAGTCTATAGAAAAAGAATTTTAAGCGTATATAGTCACAGGCAAATCTTGTCAAAGTTATTTTTAATAAACACAAAACTGCCTTAACAAATTTTTGATTGGTTGTAATGAAATGAAAACTTATCTATTATAGCTTCTATACTAATATACGCAGGATTTAATTTTTTTTGGAATTTGGATGTTTTCGTAGAGCTCCATATAAACCGAAATTAATTGTGAACTTAATCGCTTTTATGTCTTTGTTTATCACTGTTAATTCTATTAAAAGAATGTGACTAAACTCGATAAAATTAAAAAAATGAATTTAAATCTAATGCAAATTTAAAAAAAAAAATTTTGTTTACCAAGTTTGCTTCATTTTACATATTCTGTTACCTAGAATGATAATACCCCTCCTGTAAGTGTATACAAATTCAAAATAGAGCTAACAAAGTCTAGCTGTCGCCTGAGTGTCTGACTTCGGCTCTGTCTAGCAGTTTAAGTTGTCGTTGTTGTTGTCTGGCTCATTATGTTTTCCTTTGCGCAATATTTTTATGTAAACAAGCCCAGACAAAAAAAAAAATTGGCAAATCATCAGCAATATATACATATATAGATATGTATATATGTATTTATATATTCTGACACTGACAGATCAAGAGAGGGGCTAAAGAAAAAGTCTTTGTAAAATTATCGCGAAATTACTCCAACCTTCTCTCTATTTTTTTCTTTT
Organism: Drosophila emarginata; assembly: GCA_037075365.1. Lineage (NCBI taxonomy): Eukaryota > Metazoa > Arthropoda > Insecta > Diptera > Drosophilidae > Drosophila > Drosophila emarginata. The sequence continues at coordinate 6,072,623 of JBAMCD010000260.1, read as the reverse complement.
GTTAAATTGCTATTTTGTGGAAACGATGAAATAGTTTAAAAAATATATATTTTATAATATATAAAACGTATTTAATTTGTTATTGGCAACGCCTTAAGTAAACATTTTTCGTTCTTGAGTTACTTTTGGCCATGTTTACTCTGCTTTTTATTTTCTTCTGCTGTCTGTTTATTTACGCACATTGCGAAGGAAAAAAGAAAGAAAGCGAAGAGAACTTATTTCATATTCATAGAAAAATTGCAAACACATGTGATGCTAAAGGTCCTGGGCTAAGCTCAGAGAAAGGGACATCGAAAGAGATAGAGATAGAATGAAGAAACGGAGAGAGACAGAGAGAGAGAGGTAAGGAGAGTAAATCAGCAGCTAAGTAAGTAAAATGCTTCATAAATTGCTTCAAGTGGTGGCACCAGCTGGCTGATGGCAGCTTTTGTACGCCACAAGGATATGTATAGTATATGCATGTATATCCACATATAGAAGAATATATATATATATATACATATATGTATATTTATATATCTTGAGTTTGTCTTTTACTCTAACTGAGTGTATGTGTGTGTGCATGTTTTTGGGATTCCATTTTAAAGCATAAATCTAGAAATTCAAATGAAAATCAAAGTCATCATCATTATTGTTATCATTATTATCGTCATCATATTTCTGACATCTTCTAATGCTTTCAGGCGTAAAATTTACGCAACCGAGAAATATTTTTGCTTTTGAAAATGTCTATGAAATTTTTGATTTGGCTTGCCTTTTTGGCCGGAAATTTATCCTACCAACTTCACTTCCCCCTTTTGCCATTCATAATTCATTTTCAAATTTTGTTTGAAAGAGAGAAAAGGCTTGTATTTTTGGGTAAAAACAGAGGACAGTTAATAAGCGAAACGTGTTGATAATTTTACTCTTGAGTTTAATTGCTTGTAAGTTTTTTAATGGAAAATTAATAAGTTGAGAAATGGTTGTGCGAAAGCAATATATAAATATTTTTTTTTTCTGTCGTAGAGGAAGTTTAAGCAATTACATTTTGTGGCCATAATAAAAATGGTTGATTAAATGTGTGAAAAGATAAAGATTGATTTAAATGTTAAGTAAATTTATGAGACAACAAGAAATTGTGGTGTTTAATAGGGCGAAAATACTTGTACGAAATTGAATAGAATTTGTTTCCATTATAAATGAGTTATCGTTATAAATCTATTTTAATTTGGTTATTGCTCATTGAGCTAATAATTGATAGCAAACGGAATTAAGAAATCATAATGAAATAAATGCCCGTGTATAGAAATTCAAATGAAAAATTAAACTTGTTTAACAATTAAAAGGAAATTTTGCAGATAGATAGAAAAAGAAAAATTAATTTATTTAATGAAGCAAGCAAGTCGTCCCTGCCGACATTGAGTATACCCTGTACCAAGTAAAATTACTCCATAAAGTCAAAAACGATCAAAATCGCCATCAATTTACCAAAAAAATTCTCTTAGCTTGCACTGCTTGCCATGCAGCAACAACGAACGCATGCTATCTCGCTCACACTTAACAGCCCATTTTGCATGGGGCGTTTCAGTACAAAACGGAAATACGTATATCTCCGATAATTATTGTCCGATTTCCACAAAATTTGGTCAGCTGGTGCATATTGGCTATATTATTAAGTGTGCCAAATGAGAATGCGATACCTTTATTACAGCTCAAGTTATAGTTTTTTCTAAATTAAGGGGGCGGAAGTGGGCGTGGCAAAAATTTAAAACAAACTTGACCCGCTTATACAATAGACGGATGTTGACACCAAATTTGGTTGCTCTAGCTCTTATAGTCTCTGAGATCTCGGTGTTCATACGGACGGACGGACAGACGGACGGACGGACAGACGGACATGTCTCAATCGACTTCGCTATTGATACTGATCAAGAATATATATACTTTATAGGGTCGGAATATTTTCCTTCTGCCTGTTACATACATTTTAGCGACTTTAATATACCCTTTTACCCTATGGGTACAGGGTATAAAAACGATATGTTTGCTTAGGATCATATATTAATCCCAGTATTTAATGGGTTTTTAAAAGTGATTTCCAAAATAAACAGTTATGTTATCATAAATCATAAAAAGTCTTAAATCTAAGCCTTTTAAACAAGTATTTAAAGTGTTGCAGTATAGAAGAATTTTATGTATGTATGTGTATAATGCATAAATATTATAATTCCTATAAGTGCTTGCATTCTTTTACCAGTTTGCTCAACATTTTATTGCATTTGTTTGCTTCCATGTTGCTCCCCATCTTAGCTTAAATAACAAACTTGAGAAAATCATTTCATTCTATGCGAGTTTTACAAAGTGAGGAGCAACGCAATAGTTATCATCTATCTACTACCTAGGTCAAGTACTTTGAAAACATAATCTACCACAAAGTTGGACTCTACAGGCACTCTCCACCTCAAGTCAATCTCTTGGCTTCTCTTATTGCATAATTGCAATGAATATTCAAGAAAATTGAATTTGCTTCGACTTCTATGAATCGTAGTTCTGCCTTGAACTATTGTATGCAATGGCTTAGATAACATAATTAGCCAATAGTGTGGAATATGTTGGTGATGCTTCAGGTTCTCTTGCTTTTAATGGCAATCTAATTGTAATCAGTAATTAACTTCTTGTGCTTCTCTCTGACTACATTAACGTACTTGCAACGAATTGGGGCATAGACTAGGTGTTTGCCCCTTTTGTTTGTTTGACCATAATGGAATAATGAGAAGACCAAACTGAAAACTTAAATTTCCAATTGATTTATGTATACATTTCAGCAATTATTTAAGGCAAGAGCAAAAACTGTGTCAACACCAGGACAAAAACAAAAAAAAAAAAAATAAGTGGGAAAGAAAACTCCAAAAAGAACTTGACTGGCGCCATTGGGCAACCACAATTGGGGAGAGGGAGTGAAAAAAGTGGTTCTGTGTTATGTGTACATGATTTATTATTGCCAAAGAAGAAGGAAAAAAGAAACTGTCCTCCCTTTTTCCATCTCTGTGTCCTTCTTTCTAATGTGCAAAATGACCCAGTGACAAATTGTGTAGCCAACTTTTGGGCGCTTCCTCTTTGTGGTTGTCACTTCAATAGAAGAAAACACCACGAAAGAAGACCATAAGAAAAAAAAGCGATGAGAAAATTTCATACTTCTAATACACTTGGCATTTACTTTAACTACAAAACATTTCCTCTCCCGCCTCTGTCTCACTCTCTCTTGCTAACCTTCTCTTTCTCTCTCCATCTGTACATTTGACCAATTGATTTATAACCCAAAATACCAATAAATTATTGATATACATAAAACTTTAAGCCTTAAGTCCATAAATTTTATTTACATTTTTGGTTAATAAACTTTCAGTTAAGACAAAAAGCTATAAACTCAACTTGAGTAGAAAAAGCAAAGAGGAAATGCTTAAAAAAAAAGGCAAAATGAACTGAAAGTATAAACGAAGTGCATTTTTATGATGGTATATAGAGAGTATTAAAAAGTTAATGAGGCACTTGAAATGTTAAGGAGATATTTTATTTTGCATTAGTCTAAATATGCAAATTGTGGGTAATAATCAGCCATATTTATATAATAAATCTATATTTTTTTATCCTTCCTACAGATTTCATTAGTTAGCTAAATAGGTTAACTAAGTCTTATCGAACTAGTGTATTTAAATCAAACTTAATATTGAGAAGATTCTAGGCTCTAATAAAATCTGAAATCTATTATCACATAATAAGTAAACATTAATCTCAACTTTTGGTTATACAATGTGAAATGAAGCAGAATTCTAAGAAACAGATTTTAATTTCAATTGGATATTATATATCTATTGTTCTATTGAAAAAATAATTCTAAACAAATTAATTACTAAACAAATTTCCATCTTTTACTTGGTCAGCTTTATCATACAGATAATTTTTATATATTGTAAAAAGCTATATGTAAAGAATTACAGAAAATTCTTTATAATAAATAGTTTATTTATACCAATGATTCGATTTGAAAGAAAGAGTATAAACACTTCGATGCTGAAATATATTTCACTCTACTACTCCACTTTTTATGATTGATTCATCATAAATCATTAAAAATCAATCAAAAAATTTTGCATCGTTTTTAATGCAAATATTTCATTTCTGACGTCATTATTGGTAGCTTCGGCAGCCATTTAAAATTGACTTCAATTCCGACAAACAGCAACAAGAATATTCAAATGAGAATTGCTTTTCCTTTTTTATCCAGACTCCTTCCACCTTTTATCTCATACTTGCTTTACCGCAGTAATTTCTTTCTTCCTTTTCCTCGCATTTTTCTATTTTTTTTTCGGCTTTTTGAATGTGAAAATGCAAATGCCGAAACAAAAAGTAGTTTAGAATTTTTGCGGCTCATTCGAGGGTTGTTTTCTTTTCTTTGTCCCATCCCCTTTTACATTTTGCGCTACGCTTTGCATTTGCTTTGTGGTTTCTGTTTGCCTAAGGGACAAGAAGATGGTGGATTGAAGGATGCTGGAGGAGGAGAAAGAGATGCCATGGCACCCAGAGACTCTGTCGACATGACATTAAAATTCAATATGTTAATGAGCCAGTCCAGGCGGGTCCTCTGTCTGTATCCTCCGATCTGATGGTCGCCAGGTGTTGCGCATTCTTCATGATACTCTTACAAAGGGCATAGCAATAAATGCAATGAAGATGGATTTTATGGTTCTTTTAATTAATAAATCCACTTGATGACAATCAAAACACCAGTTGATCTAGGCAAGAATAAGTGAATTTATATTGTATAAATATGGATTCAAATTTAAAAAAAAAAAATTAATTAATTTTGCTTTCTATTACTTGATTTATAGAAAATTTGTAAAACATTTAATAATGTAATTAAAAAGATATTAAGAGCTGCCGTTTCTGGAAGTTTTCAGATACATCGGGACTTGTAAATACATTTGAATGAGATCTTGTAACGGTTTTGTTTATTTCGATTACTTTGGACTACTTATTCTTATTGGTAATTCAAAAAAGAGTATTAAAATTTCTTACGGATCTTAGCAATGTCCATTTTCTTTTACTTTCTACATGATAAAGGACACTCACAAGGTCAGAAGGCAAAGTTATTTGCCTTGAAAAGTCTCCATATATAAAAATTTATAGATTAAAAAAGAATTATGCTACATTAATTTTTTTTCGAGGTATGCAAATGATTTCAGTAATATTATTATTTATTTTTGTTTTGTTTTGTTTGCCCCCAAAACTTTTTTCCAATTAATTTTATTCACATTTTTAATTCAATTTATAATAAATTTTCTTTTTATTTGTGTGTGTGAGTGTTTTTTGTTTTTTTATGCCCTAAAATGTTTTTGCAATCTATTCGCGGCTAATTGGCATACAGTTCCAGTTCATTGAAGTCTAATGCGCTTAATTAACAAGCAACAATAAATTAAAACGTGACCAGCAATAATAATAATAAAACAAAATAGTAATAATGTTCACAATTTTATGGCATAAAAACATCATCCAATTGTTCATAATAAAGTAATCAATTTCATATTAAACAAAAAGCGAAATCAGAAAAAAAAAATTTGAAGATAAAAAGTAAATAACAAATATCAATTGACAAATGCAAATAGTCAGCAGAAAATTCTATTAAAATTTTTTCCTTCGAACCGATGGACAAAAATCAAAGCATCGCCTCGGGCTATCAACTGTCATAAACTGCAGCAGCAGGAGTTTCCATTAAAACTAAAAAATAAATGAACAAAATACTAAAACAAAACAAAAAAATAAAATAAAGAATACAAATTGAGTATCAATTCAACGACTTTTGGTATACCCTAAGCTATTAAAAGTTACAATTTAAAAATAAAGGAACATGCGAGGTCAAAGCTACATTTTTCTTAAGAAAAGCTAACACTAAGATGGACCTTAAAGTCTATGTTTCTCCCATTCATTCCAGGTTAAGGTTGCCAGCCTTTTGAGGATCGGTATATACTCTTTATTCGATTGGCTGCAGGATATGCAAAACAATAGAAAACATTTGTCAATACAAAAAAAGATGGCTGAGATTCAAAAAAGCTTTTTCCCAACCTTTTTTTTTTTGGAAGAGGGGTGTGTCTATGTCCATGTTGTTGTGGTACACTGCGGAAATGGCCTTTGGGCGGAAATCCGTTTAATTTGCAAAATGCCAACAATGCAATCGCAATAAATGTGACAAAAGCAGAGCAAAAAGCAGAATGAAAAACCCAAACTGAAAATCATCAGCAAACAACATAAAAAAAAGTCACAACATAAAAAATATGTAGGTGCAATAAGAGGGACAAAATTCAAGTGGCAGAAGGCTGAAAATACATAAATCATATAATATAAATTGAATTGAAAAATCACATAAATGAATGCCTGGCAAAATAGTTGCGGGTAAAAAATATGACAAGCAACGGAAATAGATAACAATCTGAATAAGAATATTTTTCTTTCTATACTCTTTGTCCTAAAGAGTACACACAAAAAGGCCAAAAGTTTGACCCGAAAAAAAGAGAATATATACATATGAACATATATTGCCTTATACCTGTTCAGAGAAATGTTAACATATCCATTATATTGTTGTATACAATTGTTGTTAGTAAGTTTTTAATATATGTATTTGAGGACTTTCTTTTAATTAGTAGTATGAGTAGTAAATACATATATATTTTTTTGATGAATAATTAGTTGATTGAGTTGATGATTGCCTCTTTATAATAAATAGTATTCGATTAATGTTAAACTGTAGCTTTTATATATTATATATCAAATTTTTCCTCCCAATTTAATTGTAAATATTTTATTTAATATTATTTATGATACATTTATATGAAGTTAATTTATGTTGACAATTTCATCTCTTTGTTTATTATTTTCCCTTTTATATTTTTCAGAATTTGCTTTTATAATTATTTGCCCTCTCTATTATGTTTAACATTCAAATCAAATAAGTGTAGCTTGTGAAGCCAGTGTTGGTAAATATTTTAAACGTTTCATTTTAAATTGGAGTGCTCATAAACAGGATGGATAATGAATGAAGGAGTCCTTGTTTGACTCAGCTTTTGCTGATCGAAGTTTTATGTACATACATATGTATACATTATGTATATATAAAAACTGTAATTATTTGTGTATTGTTCCTGATACCGTAATGCGTTCTCTCAGTTTGCACAACAGTTTTCATTTTTACAGTTTTTTGTTCATAAATATTTAGCACAGCCTTGGCATAATATATAAAAATTGCATTTACTTTCCCCTCCATCCTTTTCATACAATTCAATGCAGCATGCAGTTGCAGCCTACCACAAAACCACGGTGAATGTCCTGGCCTGTCCCGTTGAATTCAGTACTGAATCCTTCGATCTATATATACATACATATATATGTATATATATAAAGTCATTGAACGCTCTTCGACAATTTTTCAATTTTTTATATTTTATTTCATTATTTTGCTGTTGCTGTTGCAGTTGCAAGCTGTTGGTCATTTTTAATGGCGGCTGCCGTTGCTACCGCTGTTACTGGCTGGTGGTGCGAATGTCCAGTGTGGCAACCACAATAGTGTGGAGTAGGCGGATGAGGTATGCCAAAGGCGGAGGTGTGGTGTAGAATGAGTAAAGTGAGAGGCAGTTAGTTGGCTGGCTGGCTGAGTGTTGCTTCTTGTTTAATTTGTGTGCTCACACACATTGACATACACACACACACTCCCGCACACACACACACAGCTTGCCAGACAGACGCACTTGCATAATATTTCATTCATTTTTGTTGTATTCTTTCGGTTTTTTTTTTTTTTGTTTTGTTTTGTTGCTCGTTTTGTGCCAGTCGTCGTCGGGTTTCAATGCGAGGAGAGAAGGCGCTATGGCATGATAGAGGGTGCAAGAGGTGAGAATGGGTTGGATAGGGAGAGGGGGAGAGGAGCTTGGGTAGTTATGGACCTGGTGCTGTGCGACATTTTCATGTTGTGTCTGCTGCATGTTGTTATTTCTGTGATTCTCTTTTCTCTCTGTTGTTGTTGCTTTTATTGTTATATAAATAAGCTATAAATTTCGCTGTGAAAGCCCTATAAATATGCATATGCATATATGTATGTACTTACATATACAGTGCCGCTCAACTGAATAGGTTTGACTTTTTTTTTAGACTTCGAACGTAATATCTTCATAACGAGCACTCCGATTTCAACCAAACAAATTTTGTTAAGTAAAACGATCAATTATTTATAAAATACAAAAGTTTTTTTTTTTTGGTTTGGTTTTTATATTTTTTTTTTACTATATTTTCGAAAACATAGCAAAAAATGTACATTATTTTTGGCTCAACTGAATAGGTTTGACTACCAAAACTTTACAAAATAATGATTCACAGTAATATTTTATGGCACTTGGTAACTTAAATAATAGAATACACTATTTCTGCATTATTTAGCATTTGGTATGACCACCCATATTCTTAATTATTTCAAAAATTCGAGTTGATAAGGAATCGTTATATTTTTCAATTTCACTCAGTGAAATTGTTGACCAGGCTTCTTTAATCGCTTCAACCAAGGTCGCCGAGTCTTGAAATTGTCTTCCCCCTTCATACACTCTTCTGGACAAAAGTCCCCAAACGTTCTCGATAATATTTATGTCTGGGGAGTACGGCGGTCAGTCGAGCAAGTTGACATTCTGGTCCTTAATCCACTGTTTTGTAACCCGGGATAAATGGATGGGGGCGTTGTCTTGTTGGAAAGTCCAAGGAATATGTCCAAAAACTTCGGAAAACTGGGGAAAAGCCTTTTGGAGCACAGTCTTGTAGACATTTGCGTTCATCTTTAAGGAAACAAACTGCAGCTCGCAAGTTACATAAAACGATATGGCTCCCCAAACCATTACGCCGCCTGCGTAGGAGTCATGACGACTCAAAAAGCATTCGTCTTTTCGAATATCATGAAAATAGTAGCTGTAGCCATCCGGCCCGTCGAAATTTAACTTCTTTTCCTCAGAGAAGACTACAGCCTTCCACTCCTTGTTCTACGTCATATGATCCCGCGCAAATCGAAGTCGTGCTTTCTTCCATGTATCATTGAGATGATGTTTTTTTTTATTGTTAATCTCTTTAAGTATTTATCACTCGGAATAACTCTTTTTAACGTCGGCATACAAGCATTTACACCGCGTTTATCCCTGATTTTACTGGCAGAGAGGTGGAAATTCGAAGCAGTACGAAGGATTCGTTGCCTCCCTGACACCGTTAAAGCATATTTTTTTCCTCCTTTCATTTTTTTCCCGTAATCTGCCTCATTATGAAGAAAATTGCATACAACGTTTTGACTTCGACCAATCTTCTTTGCTTTTTCATGATGTTTTAGGCCAGATTCAATATAGCCTTTAATTTGACCCTTTCTAAAATCGGTTAAAGATTTTCCCCGACCCATATTAAAAAAAAATGGTGGCAATTACTTTAAATTTAAGTAGACCAAAGAAATTATCTGTTTTCAATCACGCAGTCAATCAAAAAGTGAAGTCAAAGTTGTCAAACCTAATCAGATGAGCCAAAAATAAACCATACATTTATCGAATTTCACGAAGAAAGCAAAATTCTGATTTACCGTTGTATAGAACCCGTTATATTTTTTTGTCATATTATTAGTAAACAAATAAAGGATCTATACAAAAAAGAAAGATGAAAAAAAATGTCATAGGAACAAACAGAAAAGAAAAAATAGAACAAATAATTTTCAAACCTATTCAGTTGAGCGGCACTGTATGTCTATATATATATATATATATATATATACATGCACACATATACACATATTTAATGTATAAAAGAAATTTAAATATCTTTATGGCAGACATTTCTGTGTTTGCCTGTTGGCAAATTGAATGAAATTGTCAATGATTTTTCTTTGTGTGTTCTTTATTTGCTTTGGTTTGCTTTTGGGCTAAGAAGAAATGAAAAACTTATATGGGTCTACGTTAGTTACGACGATTTAAGATATTTAAAGTTAAATAATCAATTATTAAGCTGTTCTTTAACAAGTTATATGTATTATTATAGAGTGATAACTTAACCTTACTTTACTAAATAACTGAAACACCTCAACACAGTCCTTAATTTATATTAACTTTCACCTATTTTCCTTACCCTTCTGTGTAGCGTAATATAGACGGTCATAAATCAGATTTCAGTCAGAGTTTTAACCACCGAAGTGGCTATTTGCACTGAAATTTGACAACAGACAGCAGAGAGCACAACAAGAACAATTCGTTTGGAAACTCGTCGCGCTGTTCATAAGCCCTCCAAAATCCTTCATATTAAATGCTTTGGCGCTTTAACATGCCCCTTCCTTATACCACACTCTGCCCTCGCCCACCCTCTCATTTACTCAGTTTACGGGTTGTGCAACTCAATTTTATGCTTAATGGCAAAATCCACTCATACTCCCCTCTAACCTTACCCACACTGCCATCTAACTAATTCCCCATTCAGACAAAAGGCGGTGGAGAAGGGGTGAGCGCAAAGCGAAGGGCATCTCTGTAAGGTACGGAAGGTTGGGATATAAGCCCGGACAAAGTCTATGCTTTACCCTTTAAACTCAACTCGTGCATAACATAAGCAACACGTGGCAAATGGCTATATCTATCTATCTATCTTCTTCCCTCCTTTACACCAATACTTTAGCTATATCTATAGCCATCTCTCTTGTCCGCTAATAAAGGTAATTTCACAGTATTCTCCTCCACCCAAAAGAACTGCAACAACTTTTCAATGTCAGTTGGTTGACAAGTTAGAGGGCGTGATTTGCATGAAGGACATGAAGGATGAGTTCTTTTGTTGGCTTTGACATTTTTCTAATTGCATGAGCGAACACATACACACATAGATATATACATATACGTCCACACACCACAGGACACGTGTCGCTTCATTAAATGCAAAACATATTCTCATACCATATTATTAAATAATTAACATTTCATTCTATGCAAATATTTATAAAATAAAAATCTATTAATTTTCATACGTTTGTCAAGTTTTCTCAAATACACTTGCCAAGAATATTGAATAATATTTATAAATATAATATATATATATATATTTTTTACTTTATTTAACAAGTTAATATATTATCTTATAAAACTTTTCTGCTTTTCATTTATTTTATTCTTATATATCTGAGTATAAGTGTATAAAAGCTTCGGCTAATTGAAATAACTTTTCATCAACTTTTTTTTTCTTGTTTTTATTAATTATATTTCATGTCAATTTTTATGTAATTCTTTATGTTAACCAGGCTCCAATTGGCTTTTTAATTTTTCTTCAATCAGAACAAAAATGGAAATCTTTACTACGGGGGAGACTGGGTGGCTTGGTTTTTTATTAAACATGAATTCTGAATTACAGAGATATTTTAATTTTATTTTTTGATGTGGAAAGTTGCTGATATTTTTTCATCACTCGCTTTCTCTCTCTCTCTCTATCTGTCTCTCTTTATCGCTCTCTGTCACTCTTAACCACAGCTTTATTGTATAAATGTGGTGATTTAATTAATATGCTTAATGAGTTGCAATTAAACACACACATAAACAAAGCAAAAACAAAAATAAAAAAAAACTGTCAAAGGAAAACATAGGAAATTAGCACACACAAATAAAAGAAACAATTTTTAACAAATTAAATACAAAAACAATTTTTATAAAATTAAACTGATCCAATGGAGGTCAGTTGAAAAAGCATTGAAAAAATTAATTTAGTATAAAATATTGTTTATTGTTATAAAATGTCAAATATGTATGTTCTGGCTTAACATTTTTTTTATTGTTATAAAAAATATATAATAGGTAGATATTGATCTATTTAATTATATGTTGTTTTATTAAGTTCGATAATTTTAGGCTACGATTATCCAGGACCTCCTTATGGATGCTGGTAAATGGCTTCAGTTTTAGTCACCAGGAAAAACATTGAAGAATCTAGAAAGAAAGAATAAGAATTATCATAGGCCTTATTCAAAAGGTTTTTTTTTCATCGCTAATAACAATGGGAAACTTCCATTTTCAGTTGGCTAATCCCTGCGAGGGCTTCAAAAAAAAAAGAGAAAGAACTCGCTGGCCACAAAGTAAGTCTGTCTTATATATATATATGTTGATCCTTTTTTCATTTCCATAGTTTCAACTGGCCTATCTATCTATTGTTGTTTGGCCAGTGTCCGGGTTTTGGGCCAACTTTGCATTTTGGCAATCACCAAAATTGATTAGAACAGGAATGGCAATCGCTGGCCAACAGCGCAGGGGGCTCGCCAGGATTTCCTACCGTCACATACACATACACACACACAAATACTCTGAAACATATACATACATATGTATGTATATATGTTGATAGATACATATATAGGGGCGAATCCAAGTGTACACAAGTGCACCCAATTGGCAAAATGGTTGCCTACCTACCCACAAAACCCAATCCCAAAACCGGCTTCACCATCTCTTGTTGACCAGGCCGGGCTACCAAAAAAAAAAAAAAAAAAAGAAACAAAAAAAAAATTGTCTGGGCAAAATAAACTCAGTGAAGAAGCCGAAACCAAAACCAAAAAGCAAAACTATGCAACTCAATTGCAGCAGTTGAAGGCAAGCAGGCAAAGTCCCTGGGATCAGAACCAAAACTATTTTTTTCCCCAGTTTATTTTCTAGCTGGACTCCGGCTCCGGACACTGCACTACGTATTCCGGACTATCTACTCAGTGAATGGTTTAAAAGGGGCGGGAGGAGGGGAATGCACATCATCAATATGAAACAGGGGACATGCATAATCGGGCGGATGGCTCCCAGTGCGCTGCATTTATGCGTTGCGTTCTAGGAAATCCCGTCCAGACAGGAATTTTTCAACGAATTCTGTGGCATGCCTCCTACCGAGTAAGAGAGAGATGCAGATAGAGTGTGAAAGAGAGAGAGAGTGGGAGCTGACTATTTGCATTGTTTTTTGGTTAGTTGGCGGCTGGGAAATGATAATAAAAAATGCGCCTAGCTGACAATGCATAAGCCCAGATTAGATTTGAAGTTGCCAAATGCAAATCGAATGCAATATATACATAAACATATATATATATAACAATCTGTATTCTATATAAGAAATCCATTAATTGTTCCCCCAAGTCATGTACAGACCCCCCACATGGTAAGTCATAAATATCAAGCTAAAATCCACATTAGAGCTCATTACATTCACTTCACTTGGCTATTAAACATGCCTTAAATGGGGCGTGGCCTTAAGTTGAAGTGTTACACTTTCCCTTGTTTCCCCCTCTGACTTTCTTCCATCAACAAGCTTGAGTATTAATTAAGGGCGTAAATATTATATCTTTGTGTGTGTTTATGGCAAAATCCTTTGAGCTTCAGCTCCACGGCAACTGTCAATTATGTTATGATAATTTCTTGGGGCATAGACAGAGACCGATATGTAGTTAGAGTTAACGGTGGCAATGACAAAGTAAACACAGAGACAAAAAAAAAAATTATGTAAACCAAATGGCGTGTGTGTCTGTAATTAATATTCACAATTGTTGAAAATCCATCCAACGTGTGACCTTTGATTCCGTGTGACACAGTGACTCAGACTGACATTGCTTTGATTTTCTCCATCCCCCCATCCCTCCCATCACATAATCGTGTACATATTTTCCATTTTATCTTTGTAGCAAATTTCTAATGAATATGCCAACAGGTCACGTCCTCAGTACGTCTGTATGTGTGAGTGTGTGTATGTGCTTCTATATGTGAGTGGATTGTAAAATTGGATTCACTTAAGAAGGAAAATTCTGAAACTTCAAGGGTTGTGAAATTAATTAAGATGACGACTTTGAAGTCTAAAAAACTTTTGTTTAGCTTTAATTCAGGGTTAACTTTAAGAGAAATTTGTGAAAATATTAACTTGAAGTGACTTAGCTTTTAATTAGAATCGACAGTGAAATAAATTCAAACTCTATGTGTGTAAAAATAAATAGAAGTAAAGAAGATACAACAAATGTAGCTAATAGTTTGTGTTCTTATTATATGTGTTATATATATATATATATATTATACTTTAATGTGAGAATATTTAAATTTATATTTAAAGGTTTGAGTAATTTTTGACATGGAGATCTGAGGTGTTATTTTGTATATTAGGTACATTATTATTTTTTATTCATTTATATTTCGCTTGGATAGAAAAGAAATATTTTAAACTTGGTATTGAATTCTTCTAGTTCTTCACTAGTTTTCCAATAGGAGTAGTTTTATATAGCAATAACAAGGACTTTTACATAGATATCTAGAACTCATGCATTAATTGTATTAGGTATAAAATTATTAAGAAAATAATAAACTGTTAACCAAATATTACTTGCCTTACAGATCCTTGGGATATTGATTTTAAATAAACTTAACGCGATATTCATTAGCTGTGATAATCGAATATAAAGACTTTCTAATGCCGCTGGCTATTTACTGTGTTTCATAGCAATTCTTGGAAATAATGAAAAATTGTCTTAATTATACACGTTCTCTATTGGGTGTGTGCGTGTCTTTTCGCCATTTTCAAATTTTGGCTAATTATAAATTTGTTGCCTACTTTTAGGCTTGCCGCTATTTCACCTCCTCCTTTTTATTTTTTCTCTTCATTTGCTGTCGCATATGGATCAAAGAAACGAAGCTAACTTCAATCTTTAGCTAATGCTGACAAACTACAGCTTTGCCTCAAAATTGTAGCTGAAATTTATTATTGGCTTAAGGATGGAGCCAAATGGTTTGGTAAAGGAAAATGCTGGTGGCCAGGGTGATGGGAGGGGCAGGTGGCAAAGCTGAGTGCACTTTGGCGCTGAAAAGCGTGAGTTATGCGCCAGTCAGCGCACTGGGGATAGCAACTAAAAGCAGACCCGTAGTCGTGTCGTCTGGGCGAGCCACATTGAAAGGAGATGGTAACATACATATATATATATATATGTATATATATATGTACATATATTTGTATGTAGTATATATATTACTATACACATATATTTTCTGTGTTATGTGTCTGTGTGTGTGTGTATGATGCCAAGTTATGCTTTAGCCAAAGATGCATTATGGCTTAGAGATGCTGAGACTATATATGTACATATATTGAGTATACGCAGCGTGTACCAAATGATAACGGACAATGAGGTTAATGAAGTGTAGATAAGAGGATACAGGAAAATTTCAAACTATGATATCCCCTTTTCCGATTGTTTTGTTCCTTTTGGTTCTTATTGTTATTATTATTGCTGAATTATTATTATTGAAATTGAAACCGTTTAACTACCGTATATATGGCTATAATTATCATATCTGGTTAGAGCTGCAGTTGCCTCTTTATATATGTATGTATAAATATATATATTTTTTTTTGGATAAACCAAAAATGAAATTAAGCGAAATGCATTATTTTAATTAAAAAAGCAATTAATAATTTCACAGCAACAGAAGCAGTAGCAGGAAAAGCCAAAAGCAGCAACAAATGTGCCAACATATATGAAACAAGACAGCAACAACAATTGCAATTAGCAAAAATTTCAGAGCCATAGTCTGACAGGAAGGGGTAAGAGAAGGGGAGTGAAAGGATATAGTGGAAGGTGGAAAGTGGAAAGTGTGGTGCCTGGTAAATGTTAATAAAAGTAGTGTCATTGTTGTTTTTATAGTTTTTGTTGCTGTTGCTGCTGTATGTAAGTTGCCACTTTAGCCAGTGACTTGTCCAATTACTACAACAACAGAGTCGGGTCAGACAAGAGGAGCAACAGCAGCAGCAACAGAAGAAGAATAGGAGCCAGGAACAAGCGGGCATTCAAATGGCAAGCCGCAGGCTACTCACACACACACACACACATTAGCAGCACAGAGAGAAAGAAAAAGAGAGAGAGAGAGATAGAGAGAGGACTGCAACCCAGGCAAAACGGAAACGACAACTACAAACTTTTTTCATATCCTGTGAAAATTATTATACGCTTTTGCAAAATAGTCAAAGCCAGCGGCTACACGCACACACACACACACACTGAGTGAAAGAGAAAGCAATAGAGAAAGAGACAGATAGAGAGAGAGTAGTTGCTGGTATTGCACTTTTGACCAGGATCCCAGAGACAATGTTCGACAGTTAAGTAGAATGGAGAGAAAAAGCAAGACAAAAAGAGACAGAGAGAAGAAATAGTTGAAACTTTTGTCAAATTGTTTTTTACCACCCCCTCTTCCCTTTCCACGCACTGCTTTTGCTGCAACAGCTTGTGGCTGAGCGTTAGTTTTAATCATTTTATAGACAAAATTGTAAGAAATATGTATATAAAGCAAAGCACCAAAGGGAAAAATTCAATTCAGAAAAGAGAAGCGGGAGGGGGAATATAAAACTTTTAATTGTGAGTGATTGAAAATGGCATATCAAATGAGACACTTTTAAAGAAAGTTTTTGAGAATATTGTAAATGTATATTAAATCTTAAAAAAGTGATTTATAACAAAGTCTTTGTAAGTTATACATATCCATTGAAGTGCAATCACTGGGTGTGAAGAATTTTTCATGATGCTACGTATAGAAGCAAGAACTTTTTTGTCGTTCTTACTTTATTTAGTAATTTAAATTATAGGTGAGTTTATTTTGAGAATTTTAAAAGCCGTACAACTTGGGAGTTCTTGGTTTATTACATTAATTTTATGTTTGTACTTCAGTTGGCAAAACAAGAATTCAATTTATTACATTTAGTTGATATTCCTCAATTATTTTTAATTATTTCAGAATTAGTTTAAAGCTAGAAAAGATTATGTCTATACCAATATGAAATAGAGTTTCTTTAAATAACAAATAGTTCCTCTTTAAAAAATTATTCCTCGAAACTTATGATTCTCAAATATAATATTTGGTAAGCTGTTTGAAGTTCTTTCATTAGCTTTTTAGATTGACTGCAGGGTAATGATAAGGTTATTCTTTCAGATACCATTAATCGATATTAGCACTCGATTACAAAATGATTATAAAAGAATTTGAAAATTAATTTGTATAATTTTTAAATGCAATATCTTGATTGTTCAAGAGAAAGATTAATTATAAGTTATTGATAGAGGAGATTAATCAAATGCTCTACAACATAAATTTTATTACTTAATAACCACTCTCAGAATTATTTTTAATTGAAATTATAACAATATTTTACTAATGTCCAAACATTTTCTATCTCTTTGCAGGTAAGTTACCTAATGCCAAACTTCAAAGTTGTAAGTCATTTGCCCAATCGGATTTCAGAAGGCAAATCAAATGTGTTTGCCTCTTCTCAATTTATTAACTTTACTGATATAATCTTTAAGTACGTTTTAATGCAATCCAGTTCGATTTTATATCCATCCCTTGACTTTCATCCCTGAATCTCCTACTTTTCACTATTGCCGGTCCATGACATGGCATCAAACTTTATCATTTTTCAAAATGCATTTAATTTCATTCCATTTTGTCGGATTTTAGCATTTTTTTGGGGTGACTATCTCGTTCCACTTTTCAACACACATACAGTGGATAAATTGTAAATGGGAGGCAAAGTTATAAAACTTCATTTGTAAAAGTGCTGCGTCATGCCGGGACAGTCTGTCTGACTGTCATGTCTCCTCTGTCTGTGTGAGTCAACGGCACGAGTTAGACAAGTCATCAAATAAATCCCTTTTAGGTATAAAGTTCCTTACGTTTACTCTACACTCTTCTCTCTCTCTCTCTCCCTCTGTATCTCTTCTACACTTTAGTCTTTCAAATTTTTTCATGCTTCAACTGTTTGAGCAGAGAATTTTGCAAGTTTTCTTCCTTTATATGGTGTTTTCTTTTTTTTTTCTTTTTCATTGCTGTCTTTTTGTTTGACAAACGCCAAGGACAACGACTAGAGAGAGCAAGAGAAAGGTAGAGAGGGGTGAAGAGCAAAAGTGATAGAGAATGGGAAAACGAAGAAAAACAAAGAAGCAAACTAACTGTTGGATGATTCTCTGCTCATTCTCTTCTAACCATTGATTAGTTGGCAAACATTGAAGTGCAGTTTAAATTGTTGGATAATCATATCATGGCATGTCATCTTAGTGTTACTTCTTCTCCCCTTCCTCTCTCTCTCTCTCTTTCCGTCGCTGTCTTTCCCTATTCCTTTCTCACATTTTTTTCTTGCCTGGTGTTCTGTCATCAATCAAGGCATTATAGCCAATTGAGCAAACAATGTGAATTTGTCCTAGTTAAAAATCTTATTCAAAGTTAATGTTACGGCAGTTTGAGCGATAATTGTCATTCCATCTCTCTCTTTTTTTTGTATAAGATTACGTGAATCTTCTGTCTTTCTCTATCTCGCTTTTTTGTATCCTTCTCTGACTGTGTCAATTTCCATTTGAGCGGATATTTGTCGAGCAAACTCAATTGATTTACCAGTTTCAAGGTATATATACATATATATACGTATATACATAGTCTTTCCTTTACACACACACAGACAAAATGCATTTCTTGGCAATTTCCTTGTTTGGCCCAATTTTTATGTGGCGCATGTTGCATACTTTACGGCGCCAGGCAAACTCACATTGCTGGCACTTCATCTGCTTAGTTTTTTTTTTTTTTATTTTTCCTTCAACGCTTGAGTTTCTTGCAGGAAATCATTGCACCCGAAAGGCGGATATATCCATGATATACCTCCTCCCCCTTACCACCCCGCCCTTTCGATTCTTACCAGCTGTCTTCAGCACTTCAGCCGCCGCTTAAGTTGCACAAAATGTAATACATTTGATTGCACTCATGTTCAAGTTGTGCTGCCAAAGTGGCTGCCGACGAAAAGAATAAAGTGAAACGGATGCAAGGCCAAGGATTCCACTCCGTGCTCCACACACATAGACACACACACACACGACACCAACAATCTTACACCTCATTCCCTTCTCTATGTATATCGCCTTAGTTACCACGTTCTTTAGACGTGGCAGGGTTTTTTCTTTTGAAGCAGGTTACTTCTTTGTACAGAGTGTGTGTGTGTGTGTGTGTGTTGATAATACGAGGTTGCAAATGTTACAAATTGATAGATCCGCTAATGCAAAGGGGGGGTTAGATTATATCTCTTACCACCCAGAAAACTGGTAACCATGCCATATCTAATTCACCGGTGACATTTTCCTACTTTCCTATTGAAGTAATGTTATCTATTCCAATTATTAGGCATTAATAACCATTAGAGAGAAAATTCAACCAATGACCAGGACTGGCACATCATTCACAATTAAATCTCATTGAAGAGTGATGGGGAGGGGGTGGCGGTGTGTCGGTGTGGAGACGTGAATGCGAATGGGAGGAAGCCATCAGGTTCAATCAAAACTGACATGCCAAGTGAATGCCGACAATGTGGACGGCCATTTAGGACGGAGGCAGCGAAAAATGCCTTCCACTTTCTAACTCATACTCTCTCACTCCCTTTACGCTAATAGCCTCTAACTGATGGCGGACAGTGCCATCATTAGGCTGTAACGGATTCGATGAGTTGAGCGACGGAGTAACAAGCAGTCAGGCAAGCGGACGGTCGGTCGGTTGGTCAGGGAATAGGCGGAGGTCAACATTGGTTTGTTCAGTTTGAAGCATCGCATCGACATGCTAATAGCTTTGAACTTTTCACAAAATTGCCAGAGTACTACCTAACTATGCTCGTACTCGTACCTTCTACTAGCCACACCCATGTCCTGTCTCCATTGCCACTGCCCATTCGCTTCAATAGCATTTGCCTTTGCACTGTTAATTACCGTTATTGAACTTGTTTGATTGGCGCAAGTTGAAAAGTTGCTGGCGGAGTGCACAAGAGCAGCGAATTGACCGCATCAATGTGTATGAGTAATACGTGTGTCTGTGTATGTGTATGTGTGTGTGTTTGTTTCTGTGTACATGTGTATGTGGGCAACACTTGTAATGTAAATACAGGATGATGTTCGTTTGCCACTTGGAAAGCTGCCTACTTAATGGCAGTGCCCTGGCAAAAGGAATCATTTGTTTGAATTGAATGGAATTGAAGGGATATTGGGAATATAAAGAAGACTTATGATTTCGTTTTCTCTCTTACTCTCTCTCTCTCTGTTTTTATTTTTCGATTAAATTTTCTCTACTTTACTCTCGTCATATATTTAATTTTTTTTTTTTGCTCATGTAAAACTTTTGTCACATTTTTATTTTGGTTTCAACCTTACCTTTTCTCGACACGTTTGCGTTTAAAGGGATTTCAGGTGCTTCTTGTTACTGAAAGGTAAAGTAAAAACTTTGTCCTTATGCAGTGCATATAAACACATACTTTTATAAGTCAGTGTGTTAAAATATTTTATCAGATGTTATCAGTTTTTAACTTAGCTCAAAGTTGCTTTTGAATCTATAGAAAATGTGAGAGTGCAAGTTTTGAATTCACATCAGATGCAATATCAGTTAAATAAACTAAATGATTGTCCAAGTAGTGTTTGATATAGTAAAAAAAAAAGCTGGGAGAAAGAACCTTTCTATGATATTAAAAAGGAAATTTTACTATTAATTTTTATTTCAAATAACATTTTTATAATGTTTGTTAGTAGTTATTTTGTACCTCTCCTGAACATCATACTGAACTTGCTTTTTCATCTTTGAAAGGTAGCTTTTCCCTGTTTATAAAGGGGTATCCCTTCCCTTAATCCCTTAAAATCTATGGATAAGGTTGTGATATTTTGTTACACTTTATTGTAATTCTCAACTAGTTAAAGTATTTCATACCTAAATTGTACTTAATTTTGTGAGATTTAAAACATTTATTTACATTATATTGAGTTATATGTATTACCTATAAAGATTTCAGTAATATATTTATATATTGTTCTTTAAAATCACTTAAAATTAAAATCGTAGCACTTTAATCGCATTTCCCCATATTCAGAATAAGTAATCTCAATTTTATGCCAACAAGTCAAATCTGGCACTTACTAGACTGAATTATGTTGCAATTTGCTAGTTCAATTTTTATTTTTTTGGCTCCCTTTCTGGTGATTTTGAATTGCAATCCACTCGGAATGCAAATGCAAATTTCCAGCAAAAAAAAAAAATTTATGACCATGCCCATTTATCTAAGAGAAATTTACTGTTTTATGCATTAGTTTGCCATAAATAAAAAGTAAAACTGCTTGAAAAATACTTTTTGTAAGGATTTTCATGATGATGCAATGGCTTTTAGTTTGATAAATTCACGTAAATTGTTGTCACTTTATTTAATTTCCAATCCACCTTTCCTTTTCCTTCTCTATCTTTCCCTTGCCCTCTCACTCTTACTCTTTCTCTGTTTTATTTTTCTTTAGCCAAAGCTGGAATTCAATTTTACAATTTTTTTTATTTCTACTTTGGTTCAATTTATAAAATTGAATATTGGCGAAAAGGAACTCGATTTCCTCACACACATACACACACACATACACGCACATACAATGTGTTGCGTTCACATGTGAATCGTTAGCCACGCCCCTTTTTCCATTGGTTACCCAGGACCTGCCTTTGTCTTGATCTTGTTGCGTAAGTTGGCGAATTATCTGGTAGTCAATCAGGTTAGAAAGGTTGCAGAAAAAGAGAAAAGTAGCATCAGTTGTGTAATAGAAGACAGCGAGGAAGTTCACATAAGTGGCTGCAGCTACTTTGGTAACTAGCTGATACATAAAAGTAATGCACAGTGGTTTAAAATTTAATAAAATGAGGGAAACTTGATGGATGAATTTAACTTAGTGTTTCTTGATGCATTTTGAAGTCATTATGAAGCAAAAAGTATTACATAACTAATGATTACTATTATTAATAATTCTTTTAATTAATTTTAAAGCTTCCAGTGAAATTATACAACAATTCGTTGATATTCTAACCATTGATTCCGCACTGCATTTTAGATTAGATTAAACGGTTTCAGTTAATTAAAATCGGTTGCCTTTATGTAAATCTGTTGCTTAAAAAATCATTATTGAAGTCTACAATGTTTCGATTACAGAAGCAAATATATGAAAGAGGAAACCATTATGTAAAAGAAAAGGTTTCGTATACTTTTTTTAGGTTCATTATTCTTATTGTAAATAGTTCTATATTCTTTATGAATAAAGAATAGTTCTTAATTATACCCATTTAATTCGAGTGACCAAGGAAAAAACTTCCTTTCAATTAATAAGTACTATTCCTTAGGCTTGAAACAATTGTAAGCTGCTGTTTTTATGTAGTTTTGTCACACTGTTCAATTGCTGAAAGCCTGTCAATTGCTTCATATTTAACCTCACACACACACACACACACGCACATCCACACAAATCCAACTTGGCTTGCGTATTTTATTTAAATATATAAAAATTGCCATTTTGCCAGTGATTTTTATTGCGCCACCCACTAAGCCAACTTGAAGCCATCGGAAAGTCCTACATTCTAGCCCATTCACTTACTACCACCCATCGTTGACAGTTTTACGTTGCTGTAAGGAACGACTACGCACAGTGACTTACATAAGTATAAGCTTCTTCTCACACACTCATACACACACTCACACACACACACACAAACGCAACGGCCCCTTTGTGTGTCATTTAGCTCTTGTCTCACGATTGCGTTTCATTTTGCTGGTAACTTACCCCGAAGTCCCCTCCTCTTTAGGCTATCATCACCCCCTCTCTCGTGAACGACTTGTTTGTGCTCTTAATTCTTTTTTTTTTTCCTCCTTTCTTGTTCTTGCCAAGTTTGCAGTTTTTGCAACGTTTTTTTATACGATTTTTATAGATACGTGATATATTTTTCTGATGCGTTGGTACACTTTTTTTTTATTACCAAAGGTCCACCATTTTCCCATACCCAGATGCTTTCTTCTGATCCGCCCCTTTGGGTCTTTGTTTTTTCTTTTGCTCCGGCATTGTTCTGCCTTATTCCATTTCATTTATTGATTTTCTTCTTGGTTATTTTTTTTATCTTTATTGTGTTATCGAGGATAAATAAGATAAAAGATAAGAGATAGAAAAAGGGAGGAGAAAGAGGACAGAGTGTTGACTATGTTGACTAACTACTTTTGCTTCATGAAGGCAAATTGTCGATGATTGTGGGCAATATGTTGATCCAACTTATTCCAGAATTCCATTAGAATACCGCAATCGGAATGTCTTTCATATTTGTGCAAACTCAATGTAGTAACTTCCATATTCTTGAGATCCTTATGAATGGACGAATCCTTAAAGTGTAGATGAAAAGCGCACACATGATGGAAAATAACAGCGGGATCACCCTTATGTGGCCAACCTTTAAATTGCCAATGTGGTCCCAGGGCAAAGACAGCGGCGACGCGTTCCCATTCACTGGATCTTAAACGAAAAACGTTATCGATAACACGATAACGCAAAATATTACCCTGCAGATTTATCGAAATTGAAAAGGTAAAGTTACTACATTAGATCAGTTTATCCCACCTGATGTCGCCTTTCGATAATAACTTCTTTCACATGTTGTGATCCTTTAAGACGCGCATTATCCACTGGAACATAACGCATATCTTGCAGCAATTGTTTCACATTATGTAATGTTATAATACTGGTCAGTGCCGCCGGCACCACAATGATTGGTTTCCTTGATAGACACATGCCCTCTGGAGGCGTTGTCTTACGACGATTTGACGAACTACGAGAACGACTCGATGATGAAGATGGTTTCATTATATTTGTGCCCAATGGATTAATGCCAATCTTATCTTTACCATTTATTCCGACTGGCTTTAAGAATTTCTCTTGACCATAGCGATTGTATTTAGTATTGCGCTTCATCTGTGGTTCCAATTGAGGCGGCACTACGGGCACCTCACGCAACTTGCACGGCTGTGTTTTACTCGACGGTTTGACAGCTGTTTTGCGTGTTTTGTCCAGCATACGTCGTTTCCGGAAATCAAAAACCTTTACCAGGTCACGTAATACACCCGTCAATTCCTTATCACCCATCAGCAACTCTTCGCGATTTCGATGTTGCCGCTCACGTGCCATCGTCTCATGTGCCAGAGCCTCCGCCGCTGTCTTGTCCTTTTCATCTAGTTTGGGAACCTTACATTTCATTCCTATGGTTTTAGTTGAAACTCTTTTATTGGCCAAACGCTTGGCCTTTATGGTCGCAATGTTCTCAATGGTCATGGATTCCACCAAAGTTTTTCGCTCAGAATTTTTATCCATTTTGATAAAAAAAAAAATTGTTTTACATTTACTTTTCTCTTTTTTCCCGCACACAATATTATTAGATTTCTCAAAGGTTACTTGATAACGTAAAAGAAATTGTAAAGTTAACTAATAATAGATCTATCCAAAGTATTTTCTCTCTTTCTGTATTAAGTCTAAACAGGACTTCAGCAGCTCGTATTCAGTCTAATTTTTTCCGATTTGAAACAAATATATCTTTATATGCTTTTCAATATCGTATCTTTTAGTTAGCATTCAAATATGGAAAACTAATTCTAAAATAACCAACTTGGAGCATGAATTAATTATGCATTTTACTGCAGGATCGATGATAGAATTTTCAGAAATTTTGGTAAACAACACAAAAGTCCTTAAAATACTGAACTACTAAACAAAAAAGGGTATAAGAACTTCGGCATAGCTGTAGATAGCTCAGCGTTGTAGTATTTTTCCATTTTTTTTTTTACAAAAATTGTTTTGCAATCAATTAACTGACATTACTACTCAAGTTTTCTGGCTTTTCTTCTGGTCCACACCTCTTTTGCCTAGGCACATAAAAAACTCGTAAATATTTAAACTTTTTGCCATTATTTATTTTTATTACATTGCCCCCGCCCACGCTGTGTGCCTACATCACTTTGCCCTCGAGTTGCTTTTATTTGTAAGCTATTTTTATTTGAGAAAAAGTTTTTTTTTTCCCCTCTGTCTCCGTCTGCTTCGGTTTTGTTGTTATTTTTTGGTTTTGTTTTTCTCGGGTTTTCTTTTTTTTTTTTCTTGTTGCTTTCTTGTAGATGAAATTGTCCCCTGCTTTATGTTATTGACTTTAATAACATTTTAGCTGCAAGGCAAAAAAATATTTTCATAAAATGTGTTTTCTTTTTCGTTTCGTTTTTTTTTGTTTTCTCCTCCTTTTACTGTACTCAATGTTGCCTTGAAGCCAGAGTTTATTATGATTTTGTTTCGGTTTTGTTTTTTTGCTTGTCAATACATGGAGTTGAGGTCTGAAATCGATTTCTGCGTAAAGTAAGGACGGGCGGGGATATATTGGGGGGGGAGGGAAAAACAACCAACCCACTCGGTCATATTTTATGCAGTCTCTGAGGCTATTAGCTGCTCAGCTGCTCTATGGATGGTATGCTGGCAATGCCGCCAGTTCCCTTTTGGGTTTATACGTAATTGCTAAAGCGAAATTTCATTACCAAAAATGCGCGGGCAAACTGCACTCGAGCGAGAGTTCAACGGGGTTTCGCGTGTGATAAATTCCATAAAAGGTCGCCGCCGCCGTCGCCTGTGAAATGAAATTTTCATCGCAAACCGTACCACACATACACATATACACACATACACATATATATCCCACAGACATAGACTCTGTACCAGACCCTGGAGTCAGAGAGATCCTGGCAGCCATTTTGTCGCTGAACGTTGCCGCTGCACTAGAAAATGGCGACGCCGCCATCGCCATTGCCACATCGCATTCGCCATTTTTGTTTATGGCCGCATTTGTCACGGCAAATTGTATTGCCCGTTGGCAGGACCAGTTTTTGTTGATGTTGTTGTTCCTTTTCTTTTTTTTTTTTTTCCTTTTCGCCTTTTGTTTCTCTCCTTAACTTTTTTTTTTTCTTTTGTTGTTATTGTTCTTCATCTCGTTTTTCTCTCCTCTTTGCGCGTTAACAATGCGCCATTAAAAAAATGCTATAAACCGAAGTCTCACCTTACGTCTATGGGCTTTTGGCATGTTAATTACAATGTATAGGAGCCGCCACGCTGGGTGTGCCAAAGAGGCGTCGCGTGAATGAGACATAGGGATGGATGAGCAGTAGTAGAGCGGTTGGGCGGCGTCTGATTGCTCATTAGACTTTCCACTAATTGAGTTTATTGAATTACGGCGAAGGAGAAAAGGCATAAAGACGACGAAAGGCCATTAAAAAGGGTATGATAAAAGGGTTCAAGAGGCAAAAAGCGGGTTAAATCGAGCCATTTATACCTAAAAGTATGCTAGAGAAACAGTCAACGTACTTAATTATATCTTATGGCAAACTCTCAACTAGATTTTTTTTACCAGCTTTTTTCAAAAGTTGATCAAATCAAATTTCTTGAAACTGATGAGGCAAAAGCAGTTAATATATGCCCAAAAGTATGCTAAATGAACAAAATTAATCTCAGGTCCTGCCGTAAGTTTATTTATTTAGTGTAATGAGTCTCTAACTTAGGCAACCAAATGCTATATAAAATAATTTTGTATTTAGTTTAACAATGTATTTTATCTTTTTCCCGATCTCACTATTTAAATCAAATTTCTTCACGCCAAAAAGTATGCCACAAAACGAAACAAAAAGATACTTTCAATCTCCGTTAGTTTTCATTCAACCAGAATAGAAATAGAAAACAATGCAACAACTGACACAGATATGGGGCATATTGGAGTACGATTTGTTTTTCTTTTATGCATTTCTTTTTTTTTGTTTTTGTGCTGCACAAAAATCAGCGAAGAGGAAAAAGAATGGGAGGAGCGGGGGGGTAGAATGCACATTCATAACTTCAAATTTCATCAGAGAGAAGAATGCAAATACGCATTGCAAGCATCACAGTGTAAAAGGAAATGGCATATCATGGCTACAGAGGGGTGTGAAGAGAAGGGGTGTAGTGCAACTGGACGTGCCCACCAGCGACCGCATTCAAGTGCATGAAAATGGAAAACCTAAAGAAAACCCACAAAAAATAATAGAAAAAAAAAAACAAAAAACCGAAATTGAATTTCACTTTAGGAAAATTTCAACACAGTGACAAGATAAAGTCGTTTTTGTGTGTTTCTTGGTTTGTGGCCAATTATTCGTTGTGGTTGTTCTTCGTTTATTTCATTACATGGGCCATTTATGTGGCAAGACCCTACTCCACTACTCTCTCTCTCTCTCTCTCTCTCTTTCCCCTCTCTCTCTCTCTCTCTCTCTCTTTGTCTCCTGTCTTGGCAAAAACAATTTTGTCAGCTTATAAACAGTAAAAATAAAATGTCAGAGCTAAACAAATATGAGAAAAGCCGAAAAAAAACGAGACCCAAGGAGATGTTGATGGCAATGCCAAGCTTCAACATAAAGCGCCAATGAGACTCGCACATACACACACAAACGACCATAAACACCCACACCCACACCCACACACACATACACGATACACACACACATGCATGTATTTATGGGTCTTCAAGGCTGCCTCTTTATTACTTTCGTTGGCAAATTGTTTTCATTTTGCCTTCGTTTTCTTCCCCCCAGACGTCGCTGCTGGGACAGCGACAATTTAATGAAAATGAGTTTTCCGAGAAAAAAAAACCCAAGGGACAAAGAAATGTGAAGAAAAACCATCCGAAACTATAAAGTAGAACGAATAAGTAGCTGATTGCCAGACATAATGAATGAGGGGACTGAGATTGAGATGGAATATTTATTGCAACATTTCAATGGAAAATGTAAACTTTAGTTTTTGAAAGAAATGATAAACATTAACAAACAATGCTGCCAATTTCAATTTAATTTATGGGTCAGACTAATGTCAAGTGTTGGTTAACTTTAGGCCACTCGACAACGTTCGCTTACCTCTCCCTCTCCATGTTTCTCTCCCTCTCTCGCTTTAAAATTCCGATCCAGTGCTGTTTGCCGCGTTTCAAGTTGACAGTAAATCTCAGTGACATCGAAACTTCTTCAATGAAGAATGACAGCAGCATCAATGGTCAGACAGAAGTGGAACGGAAATGAACTGCAAGGAGGCGGAAAAGAGGTAGAACACTCTTCTAACTGCATCATCGTCATGCCGACGACGCTGACGTTTGTTGTTGTCACAGTTGATGAGCTTGTTTTCGAGTGTCCACACACATACACACACACACAAACACATACTGGCACACTAAAGGGCAGAATTTTCTGCTAACCTTTTGAAAAGTTTTACAAACAACTTGGCAACTTCATTCACATTCACATTGGTATTCGTATTCGTTTTCCCATTCGTTTCTTTAGCATTCTTGGCGCGTCCACTTTTCTTGTTTCTCTACCTCTCTCTATCTCTCTCTTTTTGTCGCTATCATATTTGCACTTTTTGATGTCTGTTTGATGTGCAACAGTTACAGTTGAAGTGGCCCATTCAAGTTGCAGTTGTCATCTCTCTCTCTCTCTCTCTCTCTCTCTACATACCTCGTGTGGCATGATGATGGTAAAGGAAAAAATTGAAATAGAAGAAGGCCCTTGGCAAATATCAAGCATACGCCATGTGATTTTGTGGTTTCTTTCTTTTCTCTCTCATTTTTTTTGTCATTTTTGTTATGACTTATGCTTTGAAGCATCTGTGGCTAGTTTTGAAACAAAAGAATACCAGAATGTATTGAGAATTTGACGAAGTTTCTATACACTTGAGTTCTTCCTTTATTTTGAAGTACTATGAGCAACGTTTTTGACTCTTTTGGTTTCTTAAGTAAACATTCAATTTGATTATGGTCCGATTTTCTTTTTATACTCAAAATTTTCCTTTAAACTTTTTTTTTTTCAATATTCAGATATGGGTTTCTTCATTGTTTCAAGACAATCTTTTTCTAGTTTAACAAATTAAATTACACTTTTATTGTGTATTTCCCAATTTGATTAGCAATCATTTTTGATATATAATTAAATATACTACATATATAAAATTAAAGTTTAAGTTTCTTAAAAAACTATTGATTTCCTTCAATACTCTTAAATTCTACTCATTTTACTTGGTAATTTATACTACGATAGTTTTAATGAACAAAAAACTCATTTGGATGTGTTATTCAAATTGAAAATATGGTTCAGCATTTCTTAAGCCTTAATATAAATCTTTATTATTATAAAATTTAATTTAAAGCATAAAAAGGATATTTCTGTTTTTTTATATTTTTTTTATTTATATATATTTATTTTATAATCTGCATAAAAGTTGCTGGAATAATGCCTTAAGTCAAATTTGTATGTTTTTCGATCATAAATATAAACAATTTTTGGGCAATCATTGGGCTAAAAGATGCTTATCTCTTGAGTTTGGAGTCTTGAAATAATCGCCATAAAAATCGAAAACTATCTTTAAACGAATTTTGAAATATCTATAAAAATTTAAGTAATATTAAAATTTGTATTATTGACAGTTTACCAGCTCTTAGCACTTTATAGCACAATATTCACACTTGCAAGCATTTGTCAGAAGTTATTTAAATTGAAAGAGTATTCAAATAAACATCTATATAAAAGTGGCCTCAATTGATAGTTAACATTTGTGTGAGTGTCATATCAACTCTATTAAGATTTTTCCATTCACACATTTCCTACTTTCTTTTTTTTTCTTTTTCTGTGTTGCATTTCCTTTTAGGTCTTTCTCATATATTTAGTTTTTGGGAAAAGTAGGCCACATATTTATTTTGCTCATCTATGGCTGTCATCAGTGTACAGGTGGCATCAAGCAGACAGGTGGGTGGATGGGTTGAGTTTCAGTTTTGAATATGTGAGTGTGTGTGTGTGCTGTCAGGTAACAGCAAATGAAACTGAAACTGGCGACAAGTAGAGAGCATGGGTTTTCCATTAAGTTAACCAAGATCTTATGGTCTTATGCAGGCAACCTTGACAAGTGGCAGGTGCAATTTTTGCGTTTGTATATGTGTGTGTGAGTATCTGTGACATTTGCAAGTTGCCAACTGCCAACTGAAAACGGAAATTGCGACATATATATGTCGTTTCTTTCGTTTTTCTGCTGCTTAAAAATATGCTCACGTATGCTAATGTAAAGCCATCTCTTTCTCTATACACATTTCGTTCTCTTTCATACACATGCACTAAGTGTTTTCTAAATTACCGTAATTTATTACTCTTTTTTGCTCTCTCTCTCTCTCTCTCTCTCATTCTCTATCTCTTCTTCTCGTACTCCTGACAAATGCATTTCAATTGCAAAGTGTGTCAAAAAGTTTCATTGCTTTTGGCTTTAGCTTCAGCTCTATACATGTATCTCTTCTGTTGAAACCAACAACCTGCCAACTGTTGCCTAAACCTTCTAACCACATTCCACCACACCTTTTGCCTCTCTCTCCCTCCAATTTTCCACCTTTCACCTACATTATTTGCATACTTTTTACCTTTGGCACTTAGTCAGCTCGTCAGCTTGGTTTTTGTGTTTTGTTTGTTGTGTGCAATTTTGTGCGAAATATATTTTTAGCCAAATGTCTTTTGGCCCAGACGACGATGTAAATGCTTTGAAACCTATGTGTAAAATGTTGCTAATTGTTTTCCCGCCAATTACATGAAGAAATTTGCCTGTGAATGCGGGTGTTCGCGTGTGTGTGTGTGCGTATACGTGTGTGTTGCTATTTGATATATGAGCTGAGTTTATTAAAATGTTTTACTCCTTCACTTTAAAGGAATTTTTCTTGAATAAAATGTTACACGATTTAATTATGTCCCAGAAATCTTAAACAAATTATAGTGTATTAACTTGTCCAAGGAAAGTACAGAAAATAATAAAGTCGAAATAAAATCATCTAAAAAAAGAATCCTTTTTAATTTATAAATTGCCAACTGTCTTAACTATTATCTATGTTCCCTTCGTAATCATTAAAAATATTTAATAAAATTAGGACTAATTGTTAAATACACCCACACCCTCTAATTCCTTTATTTGACTGGCAAATATTTATATTCGTTCATCAACTTTTGTTGAACTAAGACAAATAATAAAAATACAATTTTATTCATAGTAAATTTTTATTTGTTTAAATGAAAAAATCTCACTTAATACAAGGTGTCTAAAAGTAAATCTTTGCATTAAGTTATATAAATTAATATGTATAGTACTTTTTGTTGGCATAACCATTTATATATATATATAATGCGTATATATATATATATAAATATATTTATATATATATGCCTTAATATGTGTAGAATATTTACATATGTTGTGGAATGCAAATTAAATCAATTTATAAATTTTATGAAAAGAACTAAGCTGAGCCTCAGGGCAAGCAAATCTGACCTGTTTTTTTTCAGAAAAAAAATATAAACTGTAACTGTATAAAGACATACGCACACATACACAAACACACCAGTCAATGCACTCAGGCATTAAGAAACGGCATAACGCGCATACGCACTGTGGTACACCGCACTAAGAAAGATGGCATGAAATTCAACAGAAAACACAGAAGGGGAGGGGGGTGGGAAAGCAACGCAAAAGAAAAGGAGGTGTAAAAGAAAACAAGCAAAACATAAAAGCAAACAAATAAATGGGAAAAAAATACAACTACTTTTGTGGAAAATAAATGATTATTTAATATTTATTTTCATGTCGGAGGAGTCTTCTCTCCTCCTTTGGTGTTTCTCTCTCATTCTCTGTTGTTGCATCATTTTTCATGCCGCCAGCCTAAGTGCCACACTGGACCGAGCTATTAATGCCAGTTGATTGGTCAGCAGGGAGGCAGAGTGTGCGGTTTTTGGGAGGCAGACACACACACACAATCACAAACAAACACACACGCATACACATACATACAATCATACAATACATATATGTATTTATTATTTAGCCAACGTTTTGTGATTATTTACGCCTGATAAGAGAGACAGGGAGCGTATGAAAGAGAAAGAAAGAGAGAGGGAGGGGGGGTAAAAGAAAACTGCCTTTTCGTTTCAAGTGTAAAAATGATTGAGTGTTTTGGGAAAGGAAAACGTAAGCAGATCTACTTTTATTTTGCTTAGACAACAAATAACTTGTGTGATTTATTGAATCTGAAAAGGGCAAACCAAAAAAAAAAAAGGGAAAAAGAGAGAAATAAATAATGTTAAAAGTATAGTGAGAATTTTTCAAAAAATTAAATGTTTCCTTTTATTTTGGGTGAAGATTGATATTAATATTTTACAGGTAATACTTTATTATTTGTATATGAGGGAAATTTAAAGCGAAAGAAAGTTTGCAATAGTTTTTTTTTAACTTATTCTCCATATAGCTCAAAACTATGCAATGATAAGGAAGTAGTTTTTATTCATTTTGTATTCATTCAAAGAATAGTTATTTAATTATCATCTTTGTGCAATTCAAAATTTAGTTAAAATAATTATATTTACAACTTTGTCGCTATCCATGCTAATCAGTTACAAAATCAAAAAATAATTAGAGCAACTAAAACACATTCCAATATCCGCATCAAATCCATCTTATAAATTGCATTATTTGTCTTAGTAATGGGTATTTAAAATTAATTTCACTACTATTTCGTATTATTTTGATTACTTGCATTTATATTAATAAAAGCTTAAATATTTGTGTGCCTGCTGCTTAACTTTATTTAAGCCATGTTTGTTTTATCAATCGGCCGACAAAGTGCGTCTTCCTGTGCGTTTTGTCCAGCCTTCCTTTTCATCGTTCACATTCCGTACACTCAGTGAACCGTAGAGATACAATCACTCACCCTGGCATTCACCACTCTTACTACTCGGATCGGTTGATGGAAGGGAAAAAGGGCTGTCCAGCTGAGATGATGATAAGGTAATGGAGGGAGATGGAATGAGTGTTTGGTCGGCACGTTTAATGAATTGGAAGGTAATAAGTAAAGCATTACGGCTATTTCTTCATCATCTTGAACAATTTCTCGTGGTTTTTTTCCCTTTTGGTTCTATTTTATTTTTTTCCGATCGGCCCTTTACTTTGATTATTGATTTTTATTGAAAGGGAAGTTTTTCTCTCCTTCCTTTAATTTGTTTTTTTTTTTTTTCTTTTTTGGTTCGTCTCTTGCTTTTATTGGATTTGTGTGCAGAGAGTCAAACTTAATAAGATTTTGCTTTGTTTTTTTGGGTGTAACGTAAGAAGGAATGGTACAGGGTGGTGGAGTGGGAGGGAAATCGAGTTATCTTTTTGTGTGGGTCGAGCGAATTAATTAAAGCTCATAAAAAATGGTCGAGTGCTAGGAATGCAATAAACTTAAGAGTTGTGGCAAAGAAGGGGCATGAAACACGCACAAAGAGAGGGAAACGAGCCACCAAAACTATTGCCCAGTCCAGCAAAAAAAAAAAATGCCAGAAAGAGGGTAAAAAGCAGAGGGAGGAGAAAGGAACTGTTGTGGCAAGTTTCACCCAGCACGCATCATTTAAACGTAAAATTATAGCAGGACTTTTATGCGGCAGGTTATAATTCACAGGACGTGCAAAATGCAATTGCAGCCAACTGGACAGAGACACTGAGCACTGGTATACTACCAAAGAGAAGAGGTAAATGGGGAACAGTTGAGTTTGCCCCCCCTCTCCATGCAGTGGGGTAAAAATTATCATTTTAATTGCACATTTCCGCGTATCCAGTGCAGAGGCGGCAAAGTCAAAGCAAAAGTAAATAAATTATACTGCAGACTTTCAAAAACAACAATTTTTATTGCCCTGCGTTTTCATTTTATTTGCATTAATTTGCGGATGCAACAAAAAATTTGTTAAATTTTAGGTCAGACGACTAAGAGATACTCTTTAATAGGTAATCTAATTGTTAAAGCTGAAAGCTGTTGAAATTTAATGCAAAAAAACTAACTTGCCGCTCCCAGCATTTCATTTAACTAAATTTTATTTTATTTTCTAGTTTTAAAACAGATATTCTCATGAACCAAATTATATTTTATTTCTTATAAAACAAATTTTGTTTGAAATTTCGATTTAACAGTCTACTTTATAAAAATGTAAAAATTGTTATTAATTTGTTGTTAACTTTAAACGATATTCAAAATTTAATTTAGATATAGAAAAGAATGATAAATTTACATTTAGATCAATTTGAATTTCCTGATGCAGATCAGGAATCGTTATAAAATTTCAAATACTTGTCCTTTGATGGCTCCATTATGTAGCTTTGCTTTAAGAGAAGGGTATACTTTATACAA
Organism: Drosophila emarginata; assembly: GCA_037075365.1. Lineage (NCBI taxonomy): Eukaryota > Metazoa > Arthropoda > Insecta > Diptera > Drosophilidae > Drosophila > Drosophila emarginata. The sequence continues at coordinate 6,038,484 of JBAMCD010000260.1, read as the reverse complement.
ATAGATAAAAAAAGTTTTTGTATATATTTATATATCTCTGTGTATATATGCATATATATCTCTATATAGATATATATCTTTCTATACATATATTACAAATTGTGCAAAAATTAAAAAACATCCAATGCTATGATAAAGTATAAACAAAAGATGACAGTAAAAAGACAAAAAACAAAAAAAAAAAAAACAAAGGAAGAGGCGAATGGGACACAAAGTTGCCATCGAAATTTGGTCACGTGCCACATTGAGTCTGACTCTTTCTCTCTGACTGACTCTTTGGAGTTATTTACGTGCCTCGCACATTTTTTGGCGCTTAATTCATGTTGTTAAAGCAAAAGTTGCACCAAAAATAACAACAAACAACATGGCAAACAAACGAAAATGAAGCTCACAGGACACTGCGGCCATTTTTGGCTCTCAATGCCCTATCAAATCTTTTACACTCATCTTTCCCCTTTTTCTTCTTGTCTATGTCTGTGTGTTCGTTGTCCCGCCATTTGTTTGTTCATGAGGCAAAACTGCAGCATACTTTTTATTAGTGGAAGTCGCAATGGCGGCGTATACTTAATTTGTGGCTGGCAACTGGTCACATCACGTAGCCGTTCCGCTAAATATGGCCACGCCTAATGACCAAGAAAAGCCAAATATACACAGTGAGAGACAGAGAGAAACACACACACATAAAATGAGGCGAAAAGAAAGGACATCTTCTTTTAATACCCTGTTTTAATAAAGGCATTTTTTTTAATTTTTCAATAGATTTTTTTTAAACACTGATTATAAACATTAATATTGTTGAAAATAGAGAATTAATTTTACTTTATTTATATATAAGGGTTCGTAATGTAATTTTTAAACATAAAAATTATTTTTGGTCAGAAATAACTTTTTAACTATTTATTTATATTAAAGACATAATTCAGCAAGGGATTACAACTTATCATAACACAACAGAATATAATTTTTTAGAAAAAAGCTTAAAATGAATTTTTGACAGAAAAATTAAAATAAAAATTACATTACCATTAAAATTACAATAAAATTAGTAAAATTTTAAACATTTTTTAGCAAGAAATTATTGAAATGTTTATCATTTATAATCCTAGAAATATAATTGTATTATAGTCTGAATCTTTATTGGAATTTTTTAACTACTAATTAAAAGTGACTTCAATTTAATTCCTAATCAAATGCTAAAGAGTATTCTTCTGTCTTTCAATTTATATAATCTTTTATTACAATAATGAAGGCTTTTGGCATATCCTTAACAAATTGAAATTAAAAAGAAAAGAAGACATTCTCAAAATTAAAAGTACTTCAAGTATTTTCAAGTAGAAATTAAGCTTAATTTATATTCCTGACAAGTAGAATGCCAAACTGAATTGGCTTGATTGCCTAACCAAGAGAACTAATATAATACCCTGTTTGACCATTAACTCATAAAAAATCAAGAAGAAGAGAAACAGGAAAAACGGAAACCAAGGAAAACTTGATGGAACAAACTGCCGACCTTTTTGGCCAAGTCACTAGGCGACATAAATAACACAAAAGAGGCAATGAACAAGGGCAACAGAAAGAGAGAGAGAGAAAGACATATATCTGTTAAACGAGGGAAAGGCTATATCTTCTTTTTTCTTTTGCTTTCTGTTTTCGTTTTTTGCATTAAATATAATGTTTTATCTAATTTTTTATTTTTCTTTTTTTTTTTTTGTAATGTTGCCTGCGTGCTGAAGTGAGAAATATGAGCAAAGCACGTGGTCAGGCCAAAGCCCAGGCCAAAGTCACAGAATGAGTGAGTGAACAGAAGGGGGGGGCAGTCAACCTAAAGCTATCAATTTCTATTAGTCCAAGCGTAGTCTCTCTCTTCCCTCTCTCTCTCTCTCTCTCTCTTAGTCTTTCTCGTTTCATTCTTGCCCTTTGCTCGTTCTGCTTGATGCCACTTTAAAATGCAGGCCAAGGAATAAAAGGCAACAGCAGCAGAGACACAAAAATAAAAAAAAAACAACAAAAAAATTGTTGAACTAGCAGCAAAAATTGCTCTTAATTGGCGGCAGCCATTAAATGCAATTTATCAAACAGACGATAGACAGATAGACCATGCAACAACAACAACAAGGAAAAGGACTATCCAGTATCTGGTGTGTGTGTGTGTGTGTACATGTGAAAGAGATAGATAGTTGGGGTAAAGAGAGAGTGAGATAGAGCTAGAGGTAGAGGAAAACAGTTGACAATTAATTTGACACAATTGCAAAGCAGAGAAAATACATATACACACACACACACAGACACAGAGAGCAAAGCAAACTATGCCAACGCATTCTGGCCGAAAAGGTGTTCCCAATTGCCATGGCCAATTTCTACCTTTTTCCTCTCTACCTACCCCTCTCTCTCTCTCTCTCTCCCATTTAGCCTTTTAAACTGCCAGTGCAACTTTATAGTTGACATTGTGTAAATGTCGCTGACATTGTCGCTGCTGCTGCTGCTGTTGCTGTTGCCAGTCCGAGTTACCCGGTTTTCCTGTTTGTATTTGTGTGTGTAATGAAGCAAACATGCCACATACATATGTGAAAGGGGACCAAGGGTCGCAAGTCGAGTAATTGCCGTGAACATTAGGGTCCTGTTGGTCTAATGGCTGAGGTTACTCTAACTCATTTCCTCTCCATCTCTCTCTCTCTCTCTCTTTTCGCCATTCTGGTTACCAGAGGGCAAAGGTTTTCAGCATGCATAATCATAAAAACAAAAAAAAGAATAAAACTAACAAAAAAAAATGTATATACATACGTATGTATGTATATATATAAATAAAATGTGTCACGTAGTGGGAAAAAAATGAAGACCCCAAAAAAAGAAAAGAAAACTATATAAAATGACCTTGTCTTAAAGAGGTTAAACGAGAACTGGGTTAAGTCAAAATCTTGAGCAAAAGTTACCCAGTGTTAAAGTTTCTAACCTCGCTAGGAAATTAATTAATTTCTAATTATTACTTACCTCAGGCCACCTGCCACATGCCGTTTGCCACTTGCCAATTTCAACCAACTGTAACAAGAAAAGGCAGAATGTTAACATGGAAAATGTAAATTAACACAATAATTTTGTAGACCATTTAGAATCGATTAAAAGCCTTTTACTTGCTCTACTCGAGAGAGAGAGAGAGGGAAAGAGAAAGAAGAAGAGTAAAAGAGAGAGAAAGAGAGAGCTGCATGGGTTAGAGTTGAGCTTGCCATTGCTGTACATTGCTTCCCTATGTTGTTGTTTGCCTGGTTTGCCACGGAGGCATTGCCACAAAAGCCGCTACCGCATGCCAGGCAAAGTGCAGTCACGCCACCACCACCACCCCCCCTTCCCCCCCTCTATATACCTCACCATCATACTACTTATTCAAACTCTTACTCTTGCGCTTGCATTAAGTGGCGGTTGGCAAAGTTGTCGACGTTGTGAAACTTAAACAATGCACAAGGATTGCAAACACACACATACACACACACACACACACTCGCACATATAGGACCTGCTACTCCTTGTGATAGTACCTGCTGCTACTGCTTTTGGCCAGGTGCATAAAACACGTAAGCTGCTTGTTGGCAAGTCAAAGAAGGAGGGGCGTATGAGTTGGTTGCTGATGTGAAGAGAGCTTGCCAGCTGGTCTTATGCCTTAAGGACATTAACCTAATCAACGCTGAATGCATATACGAGGGGTGTTCCATATATAGATACATTTGATCTTATATTGTCTCTAAATTCAGATGAAAATGTAGTCCACAGCGAATATTTTTGTTGGTAACAGTTGACAAGAATATTATTTATCCGAAATACAAAAGAAATAATTGCTTCAATTAATTAAACAAAAAATTGTTGTGAGGCAAAAAAAAATATATTTTATCTTCTGTTTTAAAAATTAGTTCATTTATTTAAGCTTTGCTTCTTTTTGAATACGTATTTGTGGCACTATGGAAAAAAGGGCATAATTTTGAGTACCTAATTCAAATATTATATAAGAATCTTTAGGATTTCTTTATGTTAATACTTTTCTTTATTTTATTTATTTGAATTGTTCTTTTATTTGAATATCTAAAACAGAAAGTTGAATTGAGTTGGATGACCTTTACGGATAGTAAATCAAAAATTTGCAAGGGGTATAAATAATTTTATGAAAGCCAAAAATTGAATAAATATTCTCGTCCTGCTTTCAATTATACAAGCTTTTAGCTTATTCTTAAAAATTAAACACACCTCGTATATAGACATTGTACTATATACACATGTTTGAAGTCAACTTTATCCACCAGTCGGTGATAAAAAAAAATAAAGTGAGGGACGAAGAAAGAGGGTGACACATGGAGTCATTGTTTGTGTTTAGGAATCTGATTCTTTTACCATATGCTGTGAGTTTTTACAGAGTTTTTACTTTAAATTTCATGAATAAAGATATAGATGAATATATGTATACAAATATATGTATATAACCATCAAGTATGCCAATTTCTTTTCATTTCAATTGATTTACATATTTTTCTTGGTAAATATGCAACACTTTTTATGTATATTTGTTGTTCAATATCTTTTCACATTTGCATAAAATAATATTATTTTATTACTCACATACGCATACACACACACACGTACACACACACACACACACACATGTAAAATCACAAAACTCACACTGATGCAGAGTGCATTAAATTATTGTTGACATAATTAAAAAACAGTTGAAAACGGCAAAAAGAAAAAAAATATAAGGGGAGAAGTAGGAAAACCGAAAATTCAGCAAACGAACCAAACCAACCAACTGCACACTCAATGTCATTTGCATGTTTCAGATTTGATGGGATGGTAGGTGGTAAGGGGGGAAAGAGGGGATCTAAGAGAAAATCGTCTGGTAATCAGGCTGTGTGACATAAAACGAACGAGCATGTAATTATGTCAGCGCTTGATTGCCCTGGCCATGCCCCCTAGGCCATACAATTCCAATGCCATTTTGCATATTGATAAGGCAAATAAGCAACAAAAAAAGGGCGTAAAAAAACAAAAAAAAAAAATAAATAAAAAAAAAAACATCCATAATTCTCATTTTTTTTCTTTATGACATGGGAAAAAATGCTCATACAAAAATGATTGCAATAATTGCGAAAAATGCATTGATTTATGCACGCTGAAATATAAAATAAATAACATTTTATGGATAGATGAGTTGAATTGAACACAGAAGTATGGTAACCTGGTTTAAATGCCTGACAACAACTGTCAAGTCAATTGACAGTTGACCAAGAGTCATGTACAAATAGCCAATATTGTATTAAGTAAAAGCAAATTAAGTCAAGCAAATGGCTACTCTTTAATTACGTTGGGTGTCAAATAAATTGTTGGAATTTCCCAAAGTGAATTTAATAAAAAAGGAAACTTTCGCCTCGAAAAGAAGTTAATTACTATATCGATAGGTTGAATAAGTGTGAAATAGATAAAGGAGAATAGTTACGAGGCGATTTAATCTCTTTAAATTTATTTATAATAATTTAATAATTTTTTGTGATGATTTCCTTTGGCAAATTTGTATCTTTTCTGATGAAATATATACATAAATATGTAGATAGATAAATTTTATTTCTGGTATTAGATTTGAATAATTTTTTCCCGTAATGTTTTTTAATTGAAATATTAATTAATAATCAAATACAAAAGTATTTAACAATTTGCCCCAACAGTCTAAATCCATTTAGTTCCTTTTGTACCCTAAATTTCTTGTACATCAGTTAATATAATTAAATAATGTGGTTAAGGCTTTAACAGCTAGGAAAATGGCTGACTGGCAACATTTTCAAACGGCAACACAAATGGCTGTCAAAATCAAAGACAAGGAACAATTCTAATAAGCAGCATTCAACATTTCCAACTGGCTACATTTTTAATTAGCAACATTGAAGACTTTGCAACATGTCTATGTAGTTATCAACAGCAACATTTCTAAAAAGCAACATTAATCACTAAGCAAGAATGCCTAACAACAATTTTAATTCCAAATGCTGCTAAGGGTTATCAACATTAAACCTTAATAATATTTCTAATTATCTGATTAGCAACATTTTCTATTTTTATATTTAGTTAAGATAAGATCTCAATTAATTAATTAAAAGTATACCAAAGAGTATCCTAAATTCGACTCAATTTTTTTTGTACATTTTCCGCCTTTGTTAAATGATTCATTGAAGCTCTTTGTTATTCTTAAATTCTTCTAGCATCTGTTTATAGTTGTTTTGATATTTCTGAGATTTCCTGCATATAATATCCTTAGACAAAATGCACCCCATCTGCTCACCCCCCTTTCTCAGCTTGTTGTAAGTAAACTTGCTTACCGCCTAATGAGGAAAATGGCAGCCAAACAAGTTTTTAGCCCAAAACTAACAATTTTATCAACTATCAAACAACAAGTACTCTTCCTCGTCCTCTCTCTCTCTCTCTCTCTCTCTCTCTCTCTCTCTCTCGCTCTCTCTCTTGCTTGTACCCTGCCTCTGGCTATGCCCCTCATGAGACTGGTTAACAACACGGCAAGCAATTTATGCATCGCAACGTATGCAACACATTTGCAGCATGCCACAGAAAATGTATTCTCGCCCTCACTTGCCGCATGTCTTCAATATGTATGGCCATGTGCCGCGCCCATAGCTACTTGAGTTGTAAGAGTGTGTGTGTGTATGTGTGTGTATGAGTGGGTGGCAGCTTCATTAAATTTACACGCACATCTTGAAGGGGGCGTGGCTCGTCGCTGTCGTTGTCGTCTTCGTCGTCAGTTCTGTGCAATTTCCGGCGCAATCTTCATTTACAACTTAAGTTACAGCACAAACAACTACAACTGCATGTAAACAAACAAGACACATGCACAAACACACAAACACCCTGCCATATATACACACGCACACACACACACACGCATACACACAAACACATACACATGTGCTTTTCTTATAGGCAAAAGGCAGACTTTTAAGCTGTTGTGAAAACATTTTAGCGCTGAAGCCAGAGAAAGGGAGCGAGGGAGAGGAGAAGTAGAGATAGATAGATGGAGTTTATCTGCCAGCTTCAACTTTAGTTTCCTTTTACAGGATATGCCAGGCCAGAAAATTTATTAGGCGCATTGCATACTTTTGTGCGTTCACTTGAAAAATGACAACTTTAATTTAAGCTACAAAAGGCAACTGAAATGGGGAAAAAGAAGAAAGGGAAATAAGAAGAAGAAGACAGTCCAACCCCGCCTATGTATAACCAGAAAAGGGCTGGTTAGACAAAAGCCTCAAAATACACAGACAATGACAATGGGTGTTCGAAAGAGAGAGAAAGAGAGAGAGCGACACACACACACAGACCAAAACAAAGACATAGCAACACAGAGAGAAGAGAGAGAGACAATGAGAGACAGAGCTAGAGAGCAAGTAGACTGCTACCGAATACTGTCTCTGCTTTTGTCATCTAACCACACAGACATGGGCTTGCGATTGCCTTCAGTTAACTCCATGAAGGAGACAAACACTGATAGAGAGACTATGTATGTATGTGTGGGTGGGCTGGAGTCTCAGATGAATATTAATTACCATTTGAAAGCTTGTCATACACTTGTGTAAATTTATCAACAACAACGGGAGTAAAAGCTATAGCAAGAGCAGGGGAATAGCACACACACGCACACAGACATACACACATACAAAAGTTAGGCTTGAAAATAGCTTTGAATGCGCAAAAGGATTACAAAAGGATTTGCATGCATATAGGGTAAATGTTACCCAAAAGTGTATGAGTAGTCTGTCTACATCTCTACATGCAAAGATGGGAACCAGCAAGGAGTATAGCAAACTTCACATACCCATTCCTTCACCCTTCCTTACACTTTCCTCTCAAATTTTCGGTCATTGGAAAATGTCATAAATAAATGCATGAACCCAGAAAGAGACAAAAGAAAAGAAAGACAAAAGAGAGAGAGAGAGAGAGCTCTAAGAGTAGAAGGCAAACTTATGCCTCTTATATCCTATGAAGCCTCCTTTAGGGAATGCAATTGTAATTGATATTCTCAGACTTAGACTATAAGAGAATTATTGCAGGACTACCGAAGTGGGTGGCCAGCAGGTGTAAATTGAATTGCCAAAGGTACTACTCATGAATAAAATGAAAAAATGTCCGTTTTCTTTTACTAAATATATATTTCTTTTATCTTTTTCATAGGCACCACCTATATACAACCGCAGAATATCAATGCCAAGTCATCAGCACAGCAATTAAAATCAAAGCCAGCCGATCATCATCGATCAGCAGCAGCCAAAAAATGGCTAACCAGCATATCAGATCAATTCCAGGAGGAAGAGGATGGATTTGGTCAACAACATTTAAGACTGGACCCAGTTGACCATCATAGAGCTAAAGCCAATGGCAAATGTGGCAAGAATTGTGCCAATAAATCAAAAAAGTTTCATCTTAAAAATGGTGGATTTAGTCCCAAAACAAGTCTCTACCATCAGGCACATCGTGCAGTTAGACGGCGACAACGTCGTGATACAGAAGAGGATGATGGCATTAGTTCCACATCGACAGCAACAACATCAACAGCATTGCAGGTCACTAGTTCCAGTTCCAGTTCCGGTCTCAGAGCCAGTGCATATGCCAATGATTCAACACTAACAGGATCAACGATAAAGATGATACCAAAACGTGCAAGATCAACATCCATCCATTTGGCTCCCGAGGATATGAAACCAAAACCCAAAGAACCAGTCATTATAATTGATGATGTAGAGGAATTTGATAGTGGCACTGCCACAAGAGATCTATTTGCCCGCAAAAGTCCCGAAGATATTGATGATGATGAACCGCTGGAAGCGCCAAGAGTGTTGCCCTTACGCCCAGTGCCACCCAATCCCTATGAGGATGAGGAAATGTCTGTGGTCTATGCGGAACAGCATTCAGAGATAAGGCTGATGTGTGAAGTGGATTTGGATATAGCCTCCAGCATGTGGTATAAGAATGGCCAGGTGAGTTAAGAATTTCCATCTCCCTCTCTATCACACTCTCGTTTTCCTTTTCTTCTTTTTTTATTTCTTTCTTTCCTTCAAGTGTAACTGTCAGAGCTGCCAACTTGTTTGCAGCATTTGACTTTAATTGCATTCTTAGCTGGTCCTTAAGTTTTCTTTATTTTTTTTTCCTTTTTTTCTCCTTCCTTTATCTGTTTATCCTCTTCTCTGACTGCCCACAGTTTTTATTCTTTTTTTTCTCAGACGTCTCGAGTGCCAGTTTCTCTTGCACATATTTTTCTTTTCTTTTTCTTTTTTTTGCTATTTGTGTCCTTTTGCCCCATCGTTTGTCCTTTACTGTTTGTCTGGCTTTTGTGTCCGCTTATTTGTCGCTTAACTGCCGCATTATGCAAATGGGATAATCGTTATTATTTGATAGTTTCTGATGTCAAAAGCGCTCTTAAGAGTTCAGCTTTAGCTCGTTGCTTATGTTTTTTTTTCCAACCACTTTCGACTTCAACTGCTAACCCAACTGCACCTTTACCCTGGCATCCATTCTACTGTTCTACTTTTTACTCCTACTTCTAATTACGAGTTTTTGTTATGCGTAGCAACACTCCGCCACGCCCTCCTTGCACCTCCTTCTACGGTTTTTTCTTTTCCTAGATCAACTCGTTGCACATTTTCATAACAAACATGATGCAAAAGTTAACTCTGCCAACGAGCAAAAGTTATTGAGTTGTAATTGCAAACGCAAACATTGGAGTGGCAAGGAGAGAGCATGAAGAGGAGGAGAATGGAAATGGAAGTGGAAAATGGAAGTGAAGGAGTGTGCAAAAACTATATTCTACCTTTCGGCGTAATGCAATTATAACACACAGCTTTTTGTGGAGTGTTGAAAGTGTTTTGCCATTGTATGTGTAAGCAGAGTGTGTATGTGTGTGTGTGTGCGATAGCATTAGGGTAAGAGAAGTTGTTAAACATTTGTAAAGTTTTTTATTTTCATCGAGTACGAGCCAACTGGGGTATGCTTAAATTAAACAAAAAAAAAAATATTCATTTACTACTTCCACTTCAAAAGATCAAAAATCGATTTAAAGTTGATGTATTAGTAATTAAAAGCTGTTGAAATCCTGTTTTTATCTACAAATATTTAATTATACCAAAGTTATAGCCAGATATAAGATATAAGAAGTCCTTTCATGTCCCTTGAACATTATAAATTAAAATGTTCTTAAAGTGAATCTATATAAGATTAGCTAAATGATTGTTCGATTATAATGCTATATACATACATACATAAATAGAGAAATTTTAATTATTTTTTATAAAGAGAAAAGAAAAACTTAATATGCCTTGCTATAGGTTTTTTTCGTTCTTGCCATAGAACTCATAAAATATTGATATATTTTTAATATATAGAATCCAATTCAATTTAAAGAAGTGACTCAGATCGATAAACGTAGCAGCATTAATGAGAGATGCTGATGAGATAAGATTAATATCACTCCGCGATAAATTTCAATCTTCTTTAGAGATCGTTTTCATGGGACTCGTATTTTGTTTGTATACATATTCTTCTTTTATTGGAAGCTTTAATTTTGAAGCACTTTAAGTCAGGCTTAGATTGTTTTATGTATCTTATAATAACAAAATGAAAATATATTAGAATATAAATATATATTTTATCTGAATATTTTGAGGCATATCTTTTTTTTAGAATTTTAAGAAATATCTTCAAATTTCTTATAATAAAATTATAACATATTTACCTGCAACTAAAAGACTCAAAATAATTGTAATAAAAATTAAAAATCATTTCTCAGGCAAAACTTTTTTCAAATTAAAGGCAATTACTTTTTTCATTAAAAACTCCATCTATAGTAAAATTTGAATTTATTTTAAAGAAGAAAAAGTATTGCTTAAATTTTTACATAATTATAATATTTATTACAATTATTGTATGTAATTGTTCTATAATCTGTATTTAAAACAGTTAGGATATTCAGCATCTGTTTGTCTGTTTATCGTTTAAATGTTTTACCTAATTTTAAGGCATTTAAAAGCAATCTGTTCATCGTTAAAATGATTTTCATAAACATTCCCCTAAATTGAATTCCACTAGTACTATATCTGCAATCTCTTATTAACATTATGAAATCCTTTTTTGTTTTGTTTTTTTTTAAATTTTTTTTTCTTTTTTTTGGTAATTTGAACAACAATGTGAATTGTGTCTATTTGTAAGTTAGATGATATTTCACTAACAGATGCTCATATTGCCAACTGTCTGTTATTTTTGCTCTTACTCCTACTGTTATTGTTGTTGTTATGTTGTTATGCTCGCACTTGTTTTTCTGTAAATACAACAAGTTGGCAGGCCAAGTTGTTGATGGGCAAATAATAGTAGTAGTTGTAGTAGTAGTAGAAGTAGTACTACTAGCAAGTTGCAATGGCAACAATTGCAACAACTGCTACGTGTACGTGGCCCATAGCATAGCATCATAGCATTGTGCAGTGAGTGGAAGATGGAGGGGTGCTAGGGGGAGAGGTTATAGTGAAAGAAAATTGTTTGTTGTTGTTACATATTGTGGCTTGGCATTCTGCACCTGCCTCGAAAAAGTGTTGCATACTTTGTGGGTAAACATTGTTAGAGTTCTTTTCCCCCCTCCTCCAACTCATCCATGTTCCTTGTCTCACCTGCTACTATTGCAGCTGCTGTTACACTTGTTGTTATTGCTCTTATTGTTGTTGTTGTTGTTGGTTGTATTTGTACTTGCATTTCATATTAGATTCACTCAGTAGTCAATATAGAAAATCTAAAGCTAAAAATTTTGTCAGACATTAGATTGGAAATTTGAGATAAAATCAGACAAATTTTGCACGATTTCAATTTATCAGCGTCAAGGATTTTGTATTTGATTTTTAATTTATTTTTGATTTATCATGAAACATTTTTTTATGTCTGTATATATTGTCAAAGTAATCGGAAAAGTAAAATGTAACTCAAATTTATTTATTTATTTATTTTTTCTTCTGCGGTTGACATATGTTTTCCTTGACAGCAGCCAAGTTAATGGTTTTATGACTTGACACTTTAAGGTCAATAAACTTTAAATTGCATCAAGTGAATAGCTGCACTAAGCCTCCATTAGTCAATTAGGCAACACACACATATACACACACAAATACACAAACACACAGCCGAGGGAGTTGGTTGCTGCAACTAAATCACATCAAGCCAAGAAATTAATCACTCAGTCTCAGAATCCCCAAATGAAAATGAGCAACACAATGCGGTGGCATAAGGAGATAGAAATGGAGCAAAAGAGTAAGAGACAGAGAAAGAGAGAGAGAGAGAGCGACAGAGAGGGAGAGAAAGAGATGAAGATAGCATTGGATGGGGCACAAGTTGCTAACACGCCGCTTACTTTGTACCTTTGACAAGTTTATTAAGTTAGTTACAATGTCGAGTCTGCCAGGGAATGGGTATTACGAATGAAGATGGGAATGGTGGATGGCAGATAAAGGAGATGAGGATGGCAAATAAAATCAACGCCATCTTTCGGTCTGCCATCGCAGCACATTTCCCCATGGTGCAATTGTATTAGTTGTGTTAAAACAAAAGCCAGCCATGTGAAAGAGCAAAAGAAGCGGATGAGCATGGTCGATGGCATGGAGGTAAAAGTGGAGATGGTTAGGCGTGGAGGCAGACTGCAATTACAACAATGATGCGGCAACAATGTGCAAAAGGCAGTGTCTGTGTGCGGCTAAAAGATAAATGTGTAAAACAGTGTAAGAAGGTGAAATAAAACTACGAAATCCAATACCGAAAACGTTTTGCTCTTTTTTTTTACCATTAAAAAATTTAATAATTAAAGGTGAGAGTTTCTTTTTCTTTGTATGAAATATCATACAAAATAAATTGTAATTGAAACATGAAATAGATCTGGTAATGAAAATAAAATTTAGTAATCTTGAAGTTTGAAAGTGAAATGAATAATATCGAAGAATTGTACATATAAGGAAAGGTTAGCAATTGGAAAATCTTGTTTTGAGAAAAGGACGAAGCTTGAGCATATTTTTACGCAATAATTCAGGTTATGTATAGAAAATTGCAGGTTTCTATAAACTAAAGACCATTTACGATGAATTGTTACTTCAGAAGCTAAGTGTAATGAAAATATGTCTATATATGTATGAATTCAATGCTTAAATATAGGACAATCAAGTTTTTTTAAACCAACGCACTTTACTTATAACTTTACTTATTCTCAACTGCGAATTGGATCGTATAACGATTTCTTTCTAATTTCTAAGTGCAAATTTATTTGTACAAAATAAACGATTTTGCATCCATGACACTTTCCTTATAATTCTCAAGTGCAAATTCGCCAAATTTGCCCAATAAGAATTTATGAAAAATATTCAATATAACAATGAAAATTTCTTTCTCTTGGATTCTCAGGACTTGTCATTATCCAAAGAGGCAATTAGGAAATATTCTTTGTAGATTTTTTCACTTATTTTAATCTACCTTTCTCCATTCCCCGTTTTCTAATATTTAGGATTCGCTAAAATCCTAAAATGGACAACCTAATTTCGGAAGGGTTCAATTCAAATCTTACTAAATAAATAAATTTCCCAGCTATTGAAACCGATAAAGAGTAACTTGTAGTTGGTTTGTTTAACTCTTAAATGGGTTTGCCTTAACAAATATATATTTTATCATTATCAGTAGCTGTTTCTTCAGTTACCAAGCGCCTTGCTCCCCTTAGTTCTTGTTTTGTCTCAACTATTATATCGCTTGGCTTGGCTTCAGCAGCTATCTTCCTCTTCTCTCTTTCTCTCCCAGATGCCTGGCAGTTGCAATTGCATTTGAGATGCTGTTACTCATGTTGTTGTTGTTCTTGTTGTTGTTATTGTTGTTGGGCATCTCTTTCGCGCTGACTTTTGTCTTGTGCGTTGTCTTCAGTAAAACTCTGTTTCGTATTCGTCTATCCTGTTCTAACATTCCCTATGCCACACCAGTCATCCCATTGCTTGCAACTGCGGCAATGACATGCGACAAGTGTTGCACTGACAGCTTGCAACATGAGCGACTTTTGTTGTACTTTCTAGAGCGTTGCACACAATGCATTAGAGTCCCAGAGCAAGCAAGGAGTTTATCCCTCATTCTACTCATTTTCCACTACCTCCTCCACCTACATCTTGAACGAACATTGAGTGAAGTGTATGTATATAAGTGTGTGTTATGTGTGTGTGTGTGTGTGTGTATCTGTATGTGAGTGTGTACAAAGAATTTATTGTTGAAAATTATCAAGAGGCTAATATATTTGCCGAAAGCAATTTCAAGTTAGTAGCTTGGGGCCAACATCTGAAGCAGCTGAAGCAGCAGCAACACAACGAAAAGGAGGACGACGAAAAAGGAGTTGGCCTGGAACGCAATGGGACAGCCAGCAGCGAATAATGTTTGCCGACAAGATTTTTGCAATTCCAAGCAAGTGAAAGATATAAGTAGCCATTTTTCTCAACAAGACGAAAAAGAAGCGTAGAGAAAAGAAAACTTTTGAAGCAAACTGACTGACATACACATAGGAAGATACGAATTGAAGCTAATTGCTTGAGAGAGTACCACAAGAAAGTAAGGCATCATCTGATTTGGAGAGGTATCAGAAGTATTAATATAGAAGAATTATGTTAAAACAAATTTATATCTGTCTTTGAGAGATCAATTTACCAAATTGTATTTTATAACGAAAATAGAATTCGAGTCGATCTCGCCATGTTTGTCTGTTTGTTTCTTTGTAGGTTTTAGACCTTAAATTTTAAGCTAAGTAGATGAAACTTGGTATATAAGCTTTTTAGATGTCTAGGTTAATCAAGTTTAAGAATCAATCGGATCGAACCACTATAAGTTGTAGCCACCATAACAACTGAAAGCTAAATTAAAAATCCACATATATTCCGACAAAATAATGTGAATGGAACTTGTATGTAGACACATTTGAAGGACCTTAATTTGTAGTACTTAAAACAATAATCATCCACTCATCCTCTATTATATAGGACACAGGCATAGTCACATTTCCGAGTGCTTAATAAAGGCTTATGTCAAACAATAGTTATTTGGAATATGGAATTACAAATATCCTAATATATAGTTTACATTTAAGCCATAAATATTTAACGTGAGCACTAAACCAATATAATTGATAATTTTCCGTTTAGGAAATTTCAATAATAATATTATTCATGCATAAATATAATACAAGCAGACAAAACAAAAAAACGAGCAGTGAAAAAACGGAAATAAAATGCAAAATAAAAGTGTAATTAGAAAATTACATAATACATACCTACATATTAAACATACATATATGTATTTCCTAGCTTGTTACCGAAATGATTATGCAAAGTTATGCAACAATTTATGCGAATTGATGCAGCTGACCAATTGCTAGAGCCAAAAATGTTAAACGAAAAATCCAGCAAAAAATAAAACCAAAAAAAATCCCCTTTACGAAAACAAAAGGCGTAAAATCATAATTACAGCTGCAGTGGAGATACAGATACAACCACGGCTCAAACATTATATAACAATGGAAAAGAGAGTGGAAAAGGAGTCCATGAGTCCAAAACAATCGAGCGTGTAATCCGCTGGACGCTGTAAACAAGGATTTGCCATGCTCATTTAACGCTTTTGTCCAACAACCAACGGCTAGTGGATAGGTGGCCATTGGCCAGCGGCCATGTTGCCAAACACGCAGAAATATCTCATACACAGGTGCCAAAAAAAAAAAGAAGAGGAGTGGGGGAAAAAAAAAATTAAAAACACAAAAACCTTACCTCGGTCCAACCAACCAACCAACCAACCAACCAACCTACTACCTATGTATGTACCTCCCCTCTCTCTCGCCCTTTGTGTATGTGTTTCGGCCTCATAAATTTCCAACTGAATGCCCCGTTGCACAATCAAAAGCCTGAATATGAATCCAGCCCTGGTAAATCCAGTTGCCAGCTTGGCCAGTTTTGCCATTTGCCATTTTGGTTAATAAATTTTCAGCGCAAATGGCAATTGTGCGACGGAAGTTGCCAGCAACACAAAAAAGAAAAAAAGTAAACGACGAACCTCAAAATGCATATACGCATAAATATTTGCACTGCATTTGAAAAATTTATAACAAAACAAAAAAATCATAACTAAACAACAAAATAACAATAACAAAAAAATAAAAAAAAAACATATATTACCAAATATATGCACGCAAATGCACGCACAGGAAACGGAAGTTCACTGCATACAAATATATATACCTACTACTATATTGTATGTATATGTATTCTACTGTATATTTTGTATATATATTTTCAGAGATTTTTCACTAGATTTCCCCCCTTCTCCCTTTTCTATTTGGATTTGAAATTGGTTTGGCTTGGCTTGGTCGCCAGAATAACTGGGACCAACTCAACGCTGAGCGCATTATAGAAAATTTATAATAGTCGTTAGAAAACAAAAAGAAAAGCAAGAAAACGAAAAAAAAAAAATAGAACTAAATATGAAAGTAGAACAGCATAGACAATTGCATACTTTTTGGGGTTATATTTTTTTTCTTGTTGGGTGCACTAAGCTGCAGCTTAGCACATTTTGACCATCAGATAGCTTTGAACATGAATATCTATTTTATAGTGAACCAGATGAATTGAAAGAGGAAACCAGAGATTATGTCCATGGATAGACGAAAGTTATATTCGAAGACTAAATTTATGGGTTATATTCAGTTTTATGCCAACGAATTGACTTTGTTGTAATTATTTTTGCAAAATTCTGTTAAAAATGAAATGAAAATTTATGAAGTAAATTTTGCAAGACTTTTTAGGGATCTCTATATACAGATTTGAGAAACCTTTCAAATAAAATAGGAAAATTATGGAATAAGCATAGTATAGAAAAGAAACCAAGAAGAAAAATTGATACAAGAAAAGAAACTTAAAGAATTTATAATTCAGACTTGAAAGTAAAAGGGAAAATATATTTGAATATTTTTTTTTCCTTCGAGATTATTCGATTATACAACATTCTAAGAAACATAATCAAATTAGGATATTTGGTCATTTGAATATAATATTCTTATATAATAATAATAGTAAGATATACTTTAGTGAGATTTCTCTTTTCTATTTTGAATGTACAAGCTAGTGAAATTGTATTCTCTATATTGCCTTTCATACTATATTAAAAATTTACTTCTATAATGTGTCTTAAAAGTGTTTTCAAATTTCCCCCTTAGATTCAAGTCGCTTGGAGTTTTGGTTTTAGCGTCAATTTAGAAGAGCAATCAAGTTTACTTTCAAGAATATGTATCTGACTTAAGCAAATACATTTTAATATTGTTTATCAGCGGAAACTGCATTTGCTCAACTATGGTTAATGATAGGAAGTCCTTAATGAGTTTAATTATTATACACATTTTTTCTAAATGTTACAGTTACTATACTCCCTAATAGGTATCTATAAATACAAAGTTTCGATATCTATTTAAATATAACCTCTACCGATCGTTACCCTTGTCATTTCAGTTATGGCTTCCTTTTAAATAAAATTTTCGCTTCACCCACTGTAACAGTTAGAGTATCATTTGGCTTACGCAAATGGCCGCACACACCAATACACATATCTGCACTCACTCACACACACACACACCCCGATACGATGGTTCACTTTTATTTCACCTTAATCCAATCCCCAAAAGTTAAGCTCGCCGCCTACAAATGCAATTAAAATTGTATTTCATAAATATTCTGCAGCCTCCCACTTTAGGGTTGGCATTTGGTCCATTCCCTTTGCCAACGATTTAATTGGCACTTAAATGCATTAACCATGGAGAAACATTTTATATTTCAATATATTAAGTATGTATATATGCATATTTTTTTTTAATTTCATATTTTTTATTATACTTTTCGCTTGGGCATTTGAATGGCCACATAAATTTTGCAGCACGGCATTTTTAAGCCATGATCCGAATCAGTTACAACTATTGGTGAACAGTGTTTAAGCCACATACAGTTCATTGTTGCCACATTATGCCAGTGGATAACCCAGTTAAAAGAGGTGGCGGAGCGGAGGAAGAAATTCTGGCCTCATTTAATTGTCATTATTATGTTTGTTTGAAAGTGAAATATAATAAAATTGCATGCAACATGGGGGGGGGGGGGGGTGGCAAGCCCAAGTGTAAATAAATGCTGAACAGATATTAAAACATTAAAAGCAATTGTTTCGCTTCAGTAAAAGAGACAAAAGAGTAACAATTGGCAGCAAGGAGGTGGAGAGGGGGAAGAAAGTAAAATTTATGAGCATTTAATGCGCTGCATTAAAAGTTTTCTCAATCCCTTCAAGTTTTTTCCACTCTCTTTCGTTTTTTTTTGTTTTTCTTCTCTTCTATTTTTGAGGCAATTTTGCATAATTTCGCACATCTCAAAGTGACATTAGTTTTATAATGCCGCCATATAAAAAAACAAAAAAAAAAAGAAAAAAACTTTCATTTTGTGTTTCATTTGGCTTTTTGCAGGTGGTTCATGCCATGGATCGGACCACTCGAGTCACCGACTATCGCTTCATCAAGGAGGCTAATGGTGCGCTAACCATCACCAATGTCATGCTCGAGGATGATGGCAAGTGGCAATGCGAGGCAGAGAATACTCGTCGGTACACGGAAAATGCCCGACCAGTCAAGCTGGTTGTCCTCGGTGAGTACTAACAGGAGCAGCAGGAGAAGTGCAGTTAAATAAAAGTTTAGACAAATATTAAAAAGGTCGTTACATTTGCGAAATTAGCTGAGGACGAGCAGCGTCAGGCAATGAGCCAAGGCAAATATTCGCGTAAACTTTGCATCATAGTTCTAGAGCATTATAACAGCAGGGTGGAGAGCAGCAGGGGGAAGGAAGTTAGGTAAAGAAGCGTTAAGTTAGCGAAGGTCTTATGACTGTCATTAGCCATAATGTGACAGGGAGACAACTAAAGATGCAAGAAAATCTTTTGTTGGATCGTTATGATAGCTTTAAAGAGGGGAAAAGTAATGTTATGATGATATTTTAGAATCTGTGATTAGTTAAAATGTATAAATTCAAACTAGGTGAGTAAAAAAAAATGTATTTAAAATGGTTTAATTAGTTTAAATCAAAAACCCGCTACCAATTTGAATAGAGACTTAGCAAAAGCATTTAATTAGATGTTTTCCCCCGCTTGATTTCATATACTAATAATTGGGCAGACAATTTTAAATAAAAGCAATTGGCTGAAACATTAAATTGATTTTAAGATAACTAAATTAATTACTTCTACACCTAAGCAAGTTGTTGCCTGACAGAAAATCATATAAAGAACATCTAAGATGGCGATATTTATATTAAATAAAGAGACTAAAATCTAAACTAATTATTCTAACTGCTTTAGTACAGTTTTTAATTATGCATAATATATTTTTTTTGTGACTCTAAAGTTTTAAAGCAATTTAAATTTCCTTCTATTAAGCTACTAATCTGTTAACTAGCTTTAACTGGAAAGTAGTGTATTTTCATTTCCCCTTTAACGTGTATACATTTTATTTTGGGATATTATTATTCTTATTATTTTTGTTAAAAGTTATTAAAATTTAATATCTTATTTTTCCTATCAAATTTGTGGAATCAAAATCAAGACAATTTTTGAAATTTCTTTCTATTATCTATTATTTTTACGACTCCTTTTCATAGTTCTTTACTAATTCAAACTATAATTAAATAGTTCCAATTATTATTTTCATTAATAGATCATTTTGATAATTGTAAAATGAATAGTGATTAATAAAGATCTCTCTTTGGATGTTAAATAAGCTTAAACAAAATTAACTTTGTTAATAATTAATATAAAATATAGGAGATATAAATATTTGGCACTTTTAAATTATAGCCACATCAAGAGTTCTTCAATTATATATATATTATTTTACATAATCTGAAAACCTTAAACCTTTTTTTATTCCTTTAATATTTTATAAATTTTTATCTAATTTAATTACTTTCTTACTTTACAGATCGTCCAAAGCCGCCATATCTTTTAATTGATTCCCGTCGATTGGATGCTGGCAATATATTTGTGCCAGTGAAGGAGAATTCCGAACTAAATCTGGCCTGTGTGAGTGAGGGTGGCAACCCTAGACCGACTCTAACCTGGGAAGTATTGCTTAGTCCCGGTGTGGATCGTCATGCCCAGAAAGTTTCAGCCGAAGTGCTCGAATTGGAGGAAATTAAAACCAATGAGAAGGTAAGTGGCAAAGATTTGGCCAGAAAGAGAGCAAATTGGACGGAGGTTCAACAACTTGTTCAATGTATGTACATATAAGTGTGTTAGTGTGTGGGTGTATGTGTGGGTAACCACAAGACTATGCCAGCTGGACGACAAACACCATTAAGTGTGGATAACAGCGGCTCTCCTCTATGCTCAAATAACGGAACTTCCTTTCGGGTGATTTGAAACAAACATTTTGAACCATAGACAAAAGCCTGCGGCTGCGGTTAAGCCAAAATTTGTTTGTCTTGCACTCGAGCATAATGAAAAGCAGACAAATTTGGTCAAGGCGCTATATAAACTATATTACGCCCATCCACATCGCCCTTCCCACTGCCCTCTCTATAATCCACGTTCATATCCTTAGAGCCAACCGCATGCATACCTGTCAAACACATCGAAGATATCTTCACTCTCTCTCTCTCTCTGTCTGTCTGTCGCTTTCCCCTTTTATGTGTGCGTTTGTCGTTTAGACAGTAAATGCCACAAATTTGCGTGTTTGGTTGGACACATGGTTCCTATTCCCCCCCACCCACACATCTCTCTTGCGCTCCCTTTCCTCATCTTCCCTGCATCCCTCAAAGACCCGATGATTGATTGAAAACTGTGCCAACAAAAATTTGCATGTCAAGGCTTCGGTTGAGTGGTCACAAGGGGGTGGTGTAAAAGGGACTAGGGGGTGGGTTGGTGGGGGTCTATGGTTTTTTTGGTAGCGTGGTTTATTGCCCTTGCTTTGGCTTTAATTTAAATTAATGATGTCGCTAGCTGATGATAACAGGCCTGACTAATTGGCCTGAGCGGCTACACCTCCTTCTAGTTAGTACAATTTATTTAAATGGTATTTTTATCAGTATTATACCCCTCCCCCCCCCCACTTCCAAAAACTCACTCTCCACTAACTAACTAACTCTCTTGGCTTTCTCTTCCATTTATTTATCTCTTTTTAGCAGGATAAGAATGGCTATAAAATCAACAGTGGAGCCAAAAGCGAGGCACGTCTATCGGCTGTCTATAGAGCCCATCACAATGCGAGAATTTTATGCGTAATGGAACATCCCACTCTAAAGATACGACAAAATGCTTCGCTTCTATTGGATGTTCAATGTAAGTGAAATTAATTGAAAAGTTAATTATTTAAAGCAACAGAAATTTGGTTAGTTAAATGGGACTATAATTTAAATGAAGTATTTAAATTAAATATATGTTTATTCCCGATCTGCCTGGGTTGGTTTTCGCAAATGCTAAGAAAATTAGAATTGAGACTACTTAAATAAGTTAATACATATAAAACTTACTTATACAAACTTATTGTTTATTCTTATTTTGAATTTCTTAAATATTTCTCAAGACTAAGTTTTATTTTTTAAAGGAAACCATTTTTAACTTTAATTTGAAAAAACAATCATTTTATATATAGATAAATAAATAGATAATTTATTTTTAGTTTATTATATAAAAACATATTATTTATCGGATTTAATACACGAATTTTCTGAACTAAGAAGACAAGAGATAACTAAACTTAAAAGCAGTAAAAAAATTTAAGAACCGTTTAGAAATAAAAAGAAAAATAGAATGAAAATGGCTTTAATGCTGCAGAAATAATTTCCCTTTATAATTTAATTTTAATTTAGTTTTTTTTTCTGGCTCCAATTTTTCCTCCATTGTATATCTAACCTAAATTTATAGTTTATTCTCTTTAAGATACTTTTGATAAAAAGCTTTTAAAAACAATTACCGAATACCCTTAATGCATTGTTTACTTAAAGAACTGCAATGTTTTTAACTAAATTTCATAGCGGAAATTAGCGGAATTAGCTTAATTCGTACTATTTTTTTTTTTTTTGCCTTACTGGCTGCTCATGTTCTGGTTCATATACAAAGGCACACACTAGGATACACTCACCCCGTAAAGCATTTCCACCCCCCTCTCACTCATTCATAATGTTTAAATATTATGCAGCAATAACAAAAAAAAATGTTGTAGCAGGAACTTTTTAATAAAAGCCAAACACAGTGGAAATCGCACCTTGTTTAATTAACACACAGCGCAGCGAATGAAAATGAAAATGAGAACAGGAAAAACACAGAGAAAGATAGAGAGAGAGAGACAGGGACAGAGACAGAAAGAGAGTTTGCTTTTGGGAAAGGAGAGAAAAAAAGGTAACAGAGGCGGGGCCAAGTAAAAGTGAAAACCAAAAAGCAAATGTTGATTAAAAAGTTAAATTGCTAAAGTTAACAACACACACACACACACTCCACCATCATGAGAGAAAAAGAGAAACCAGGCCCAAGAATGAGAATGAGGATGAGGATGAGGAGAAAATGGGATTGTTGGGGGAAAGGTCGAAAGAAAAGGGGCATGGACATGGGCATGGCACTTCACAGGTCGACGAGCAGCACAGTGAGAAACAGAAAGAAAAATAACAAGAACAACAAGCAAAAGAGGGAAAATTATTATGCACCTGCAACAGAACAAAGTCAACGCGTAATAAAAGAAAGCAAAGGTGAAATTATATAAATTGAAAGTGCAACGAAAATAAGGTAAAACCGAGCAAGAACAGAAACAGAAAGCAGAAAGAAACAATGAGCAAAAGCGACAGGCCGAATACAGATGACAGTTAAGTGGAAATGGCAGGAGAAAATAAAGAGCAAAAGTGAAGGAGAAAAGTCGTTGAAATGTATGGCACGAAAGCCTTGATTAAGATTTTAATTAACTTATAATTTGGTGAAAATGGCAAAGAAAAAAAAAACTAAAAGAGATAAAAAGTAATCGAAAAATATGCCAACAACACACAAAAATCCAGAAGAAATTATGATTATCATTTGAGTTTAGTTAGATTTTATATATATGTATATATAGTATAAAGCAATTAAATACTCCTTGAATCTCATTGGAATTCACATCAGTCAGCATTTGTTGGTCAGACAGCTTTTACCCCATAAAATTAGCCATTAAAACAGATAATTATTGCTTAATCCAATGCACAAACTATTTGAGATTTTAGCTTTATGGCTTAATTAGTGAGATTTTTATTTCTTTGGCATAAAAGGTAAAAGTTAGTTGAACTCAGGTAATTATCAGTTTGTAGAGGCAACCATTTTTTTTTTTATCATTCTCATTTAAATCAGATTTATGGTTGTATAAATAGTTGATCAGCATAAGGTAATTGGTTTTTATAATCCTCTTGTAAAATAATTGAATCGCTTAAATGATTTCATTTGTTTAAATTTGTTTAAATTTCATTCTTTCTCTTTTGAAAGTTTTCCTGTAGTTTTTTACTACTACGGAAACAAGCGTTGGCATTGATTTAGAAAATTTTTCAAAATGGCCTAAAGCTTGTCAAATTTAAAGCCTAAACTAATTATGTGTGTTGGGATTTTAAATGATTTTCAAATACATGTTTAGAATTATCGAAAATCTTTGTCTTTCAACGCTTTGAATTTAAATTTTTACTTTTAAACAATTTTGCCTTGTAATACAAAAGTCCTTGAAAGATTGAAAATAGCAAATGGAAAATTTGCAAATTTCTTTATAAATGAAGATCAAGTGTTATTTTTTTTTTTTTTCTTTAGCTAAAATGATATCTTATTTCATTTGAAAACCATTTCGCATATTGATTATATATTTTCCTATTCATTAACTCAAAAACATGTCAGCTCTTTTTGACTTATGGCCATCAATTAGCTTAGTCCCCTAAAATCCAATAGTTTCATTCCTGGTAGAGTAGTAAACAGAAATTCTGTTGAACAAACAAATGCAGTTAAAAAGCCAAGTCATCATCATCACCTCCCTTAAACATTTCCCCCAGATTTATTCATCTGTTCAACCATCCCTCATCCATCAACCGCAGGGGGAAACCAAAAAAGCAAAGTCCTGGACATCAAAATCAATGCCCAGGACTACCAGGCGACAATTAGAAGGACTCGCACTAATTGGCAGTAACAAAGCCACACACATAGAGGCACACGTTAGCCAGGATTCCTGTTTGATCGGCTAAGGGAGGGGGGGTTGGTGGTGGTATGGTATGTTGGTTAGGGCAAAGAACAAAGTGCCACAGTTATTTGCTTTATTAATGCCCGTCAAGCCACATAATGCCATGACAAATGCACAAGGTAGAGAAAGAGAGAGAGAGTGAGGGAGAAAGAGTCTGTAGTATCCCATGAAAATGATTGGAAAATATATAGAAAAGCTGTATAGGATTTGCATGGCTGAGTCCTGGCATGAAAATTGCAAAAACCGCAATAACAATAACAACTACAACAACAAAAACAATAGCTACAGCAAAAGGCCTCAAACGCGATCCAACCGCAAAACGTTTTTACCCAACAAAAGCAGAGAGAAAAAAAAAGGAAACCTGTGAGAATCATCAGCCTGATTCGTCCTTGTTTGTTGTGTATGAGTGTTACTCACTGTGTGTGTGTGTGTGTGTGTGTGTGTGTGTGTGTGTGTGTGTATATATAAATTAAAATGCACACACATGAAAGCATTCGCCCAGACAGTTTGAGGGGCATTGTAATTGTTGTTGTTGCTTTGAAATTTTTGCAATTTTCATGCCCAGACAGTTGACAGACAAATCAAGGGCAAGATATATCCTGTTATAGACAAAGAGGTAAAGGAGAAGCGTTAGCAGGGGGTGTGGCTTTCCAACATCAAATGCAAAATGTTCAACAATTTAACATTTTCAGCAATTTATTTTTTTTTTAGTACAAGTTAAAAATTAAAAAAAAATAAAATATTGTCATCAGCCAAGCCGAAGTTTGTATTCTCTTGCAAACTATAAAAAATGTCAGTGAGATTTGACAAAATTTTTACTTTATTCTTTAGCCGATTTCAAAAAGTTTCACATCGTAAATTTTGCTTATTTCTGTAGTAAATAAAACTACAAATTTTAAAGAAAAAGTTTCGACCTGAATTTAGCAAATTTTTTCTCTGTTAAAAACTTGAGTTTAAGCGAGTACAAAGTTATGTGGAAATTTGAGAAATATTTATGTATTTATTTTGTTACATAATATTATGTAATTTTTTTATATTTAGCATTTTATTTATCTAGAAATTTGTATAAATTTATAATTTTACATGGCTTACTTCACTTGTAAAATTTAATATTCCGACACTTTTTCCCCCTCCTGGAAATAGTCATTGCCTAGAGACAAATTTCATCTATTAATTTCACATTTCGAAGGACTTTTCGTTAAATGCAAACTCAAGAAAAAGAAAAAAAAGAGTACAAAACATTATTTATCGAGACATTTCAATTGTAAAATTTTCACAAATTTCCATTTGGTATGCAAGTTTTTGGACTTTGTGGCATTGAAATGTTGGCCAAAAGCAACATATTGATAAGCCAGCATCCGTAGCCAAAATAAAGAAGGAACTGTCCAGACACAAGGACTCCCATTGGTCCCTTACCTGTACATAAGAGTCCCCTTACTTTATCGTTGGTCCAAAATGGCCATTCATACAAATGTATATATACATTTACATACATATATGATGTCTGACAACTGATGGCCATGTCTATCTAGTATATCTGTCTGCATGTCACAAACACACACAAAGACACTCAAACACACACACACACACACATAGAAACAGCAAACAAAATTCTCTATTGAATAGTTTGGCAAACAACCGACAAACAAATTTCATTTGTACTCTCTCTTTCTATCTATCTTTTAGCCCTTTTCCTCTGGCCATATGCCATATAATCAAATTGTATTAGTTACAAAAGCCCACACAAAAAAGGATTTAGATACGAGAGAGATGGAGTAAAAAAAAGGGAACAAAAAAAAAAAAAAGAGATTGAAAAGATTGAAATCAATGTAAATGCAGATTTTGGTAGAATTTTTTTTTTTCGTTTTTGGAGGCTTCAAATTTTGGCTAACACTAATTAAAAAACATTTGATTTATGTCGATGAATATGCATTGAATGCAAATACACATGTTAACTAAAGAAGCATATAAGGGAGGAATGGAGGGGAGGGACTGTCCTAGTCCTAGTCCTAGTGAATGCCTCGCCATGTGTGATTTCGTATTATTTTCATTTAGATTTTGTTGATAGGTTTTTCGTCATTGAAATTGAATGGATATTTGATTGGCAGCTCTGGGAATGTATGCAATAATTTCGAATGAAATGAATACACTCGCATGTTATTTACAGTTATATTATGACTTTTGGTTTACAAATAAATGAATGATAAGTGAATTATCATGATGGAAATAAACTAACTAAAAACCGATGAAAAAAAACAAAACCCTCCCTTAACAATCTGAAAGCCTCGGAAATCTTATTACCAACTTGAATTAACAATTTTCTCTTTGTTTCGTTTGTGAGTCAATCATTTGAATAATTCATTTCCATTTTCTCTATTTATTTGTTATTTACCTTTTCACACTGTTAATTCAGACTTAAAATAAGAGTAAAGATATATTTGCATTTAGTTTAATTATAAAAGTTTTTGGGTATTTTTTTTTTCTTTTTTGTGTTTTAATTAAAAAACTATTTTGTAGATATAGTTTGCCACACAGAAAAAGAAGAAGAAAGAAAATCTTGTCTCACTCACAGCAAAAATAACTAACCGAAAATCTTGGCAAAAAGATAAAGGAAAGAAAAAAGAAGAAGAACTAAAAGTCAAACTAAAATAACCATCTGCCAACTGATTCTTCTATCTTTTCTTACTTCATTTTTTAACTCTCTCTATATATATTTGTTGTTGTTGTTGTTGTTGTTATATCTCCGCAGACACGCCCTCATTTGCCATCTCTCGTACACCTGGTTTTGGTTATCCACTACGCGAGGGCATCGAAGTTAGTCTCAGATGCGATGTTGACTCGAATCCACCGAGTACACCCCGCTGGCAAAAGGACGATGGTGACACGCCGGTAAGTTAGACAAGAAATAAAGGATGGGTGCGATGGATGGGATGGAGGATAAAAACTTGCAACTGCCACTGTCATTGCTGCCACTGTTCCTGTGCTGCTGCTGCTACTGCTGCATACGTAGGCCGAGCTTTTGTGATTTTTGGTCGCAAAGGAGCAAGTTTTAAATGGATTTTCGTGGCAACGAAAACTTGGCTTTGCCAGGCAAACTATTTGCCTTTGCCTTAATTACCAAAAATTGTTTACGCATAACGAGCGAAACTCATTTCCCATTCTTCCTCTCTGTCTCATTCTAACTCTCTCTCTCTCATTCTTTTTTTGCAGGTGCCGCAAAGTGGCGATGGCTTCCTTAACTTCACCTCAATACGGCGTGAACATTCCGGATGGTACAAGTGCACTTCCCGTCATCTAAACTTTCAATATTCCTCAATTGGCTATTACCTGAGTGTGCGATGTAAGTACTTGAAATAAATTAGAAACCATATGCGTGAAATTGCCACCAAAAAAAAAAAAAACGAAACCAAAAAATAAATGGCGCCTGATCATATTTTTCCCATTAGTTGGCACTCTCTAATAAAAATATGTCTGCCGCGTGAAAATTACCCCAAAAATGGTTAAAAAATAAGAAAAGCAAGAAAAACCAAACATAAAATATCAAAAAATGATAGCATCTTTTTTACTGTGACTTAAGTTTGATAGATACTCTTCATTCATGAATCTTAGTTCTACTAAGATCAAGAAGACATAAAATCACATCAATATTTTGATAACATTCTATTAAATTTTGATCAAATATTTTAGCAATTTAAATATTATGAATATTTAAAAAAAAATACAAACTGCTCAATAACTTTTTTTAAAAAAAAAGTTTAGAATTGAAAATATTATTAAGCTAAATATTATTTTGCTAAAATAGTTGCATATATTCTTAAAGAATCTTTACAGAGTGGTTTAGTTGCCTTACTTGGCTAGAATATTTGCATTTATTTATCATTTCTTCAATTTCACCTTCAAGCCAAAGTGCATATACCCTTTTTCCAGAGAGTGAAACAAAATGCAAAGATATTTGCCTTAAATTTAACGACAAACGCACATGGCGACCATGACACTTTGGTGGTAGATGGCAAAAAAAAGAAAATATGTATATACAAAAATTGTGGCAAATTTCCATTGGCATTTGGCATATAAATTGGATGGTTGTGTGGGTGGTTAGTTAAGGGTGCTAGGAAGAGGGGGCGGTGTAAAGCTGGTGTCGCTGTCTGCGCCATTTTATTTCATGTTTCGAGTGTCAATACATTTTCTCATTTACTGGTGGCAGATTTTTTTATGCTTTCAACGCATGTTAATGCTTGTAAATAATTTTTATTGAATTTATGCGGCTAAAAGCAAATCGAATTTGATTAGCCTAAAATGCAAGCCACCACAATTCACCACCCAAAGAGCAAAAACTCATTTTCAGCCTCATTAAATGCCAGTTTAGAGAGCAAAAGATAAAGAAAAAGGAAATCGGTTATACGAATTACAAAATGCTCATCAATCAGCTAGACAAGTGGAAAGAAAAGTCGCAAACAAAATCCGAAAAATGAAAGAATAAGAAAAAAAAACACAAGAGCCAAAAATAATATATTGGTAATAACAACTTGACAAAGTGTTGCCACTTTTTTTTCTCACTCTCTGGGGAAAAATTTTCCTTTTTCCTTTCTCCTTTTTCTCCACTTTATGTGGACGTTTTTTTTTTATTTTAGCTCCCTGACAGCCGCTTGTCGTTGCTCATTATGGGGAAAACAAATGCTTTATTAATAAAAATAAAAGAGGCCAAAAAGTTGCTAGGCCGCCATCTTTAACACTCCTCCCCTCCCTCCCCTACCTTCCTCTGTGTTCTCCCTTATCCTCCATCTCCTTTCTCGTCCTGGTCGTGCTCTCTCTCTTGTCTGCCAATATCGACATTATCGATGATTGATGGGCAAAAGCAAAAAAAGAATGAGAGAGAAAAAAAAGTTTTGCTGTTGATTTTGCAGCCAAAATCTAATTGTAAGAGACGTAAACGCAAAAAGGGACTCAAACTGGCAACATGTTAAGCACATAAATCAATTTGTAAAAACGTTTTACGTTGAAAGAAATTGCCGAAATGGCAAATCGAATTGTGCAGCAGCAGGAGCAGCTCTCTTACATAGTCGTTCCAGTCGTTCACTCGATGGAACGTCATACTATATAAACCCCATTTATGACAGAAGGCGCGAATGTGAATCAAAGTTTTGCAGAGACCAATATCTATAAGATATTATCTTGTACTAGACGAGGGACGTTCTATAAGTAAATATAATTTAAAGAGAATAACATTTCCAAAGTTGAGCTATTGTTTTGCAAATCTAACAGAAATTTCGAGTTTCATATTTTATTGTCTGCTTAACCCATTTCTACCCATTACAAATAGTTTATTATATTTATAAAAAGATAGTGCGCTGCTGAAAAAGAAATCTTATTATATATTTTTATTTATCAACTTCACCCTAGATCAATAGTTATTAAAAATATGTAAACTAGAGAATGTGAATTTTGCATTTTGATTTAGAACTACGATTTTAACATTAGTGAAAGCAATTAGCAAAGGATGAAAGAATTTCAAATTTTGAAAAATTTTTATGTCTTACTTAGAAGATATATTATGATTCGATCTAGAAAAATTTTAAGCGACTTTTATAAAAGTTAATATTTTGTCTTAAATTTTTTTCAAATTGTTTATTTGAATTGTAATGAAAAAAATCAAAATCTATGAATTTTGAATTAAGAATACTCTTATGAGAGGTAAAAAAAAGCTAAAGCATGAGTTTCATCCCCAATATTGCTTGTTCCCCTGTTATTTTAAAAGTAGTTAACAAATATATATAGATTTTCTCTTGCGAAATACTAAAACAAGAATTTCAACTTCGAGGTACTAAAACTATTCTATAATTTGATAGTAAGAGTACTACCCATAAAATGACCTTTATATATGTATTATTACAAAATGAACCATGACAAGAACTATGATAAATGGCCGTGTGGCCACACCCAAAAATGATGTCTTCAAAAAAAAAAAACAAAAAGATGAACCAAAGAAAACATCCAAAAGGAAAAAACCAACTGATAAATCTACAAATGAAAAGAAACTGAAACTTAAATCCCAGACAGACGTTTGAATAGCCGCTTAATTGCTGACGATATGTTTTTCTTTCCATCTCCATCTACTACAACCCAGTCATTGAGCTGGAAAATGGCAGGAAGCAAAAAAAAAAAGAAAAATAATGAAAGAAGAAGAAAAAAAATAGAAGGAAAATGCCAAGGTAGTCGAGCCGGCGAAAAATGAAAAACTTTGCTGTCGAACAAGTTCGAGGACAACAACGCTGACAAAATGCAATGAAAAAGCAATCAGCGAATGCCAAACCAAAAAGTACAAGCAAGAGTAGATGAAGCAGGAGTAGGAGGAGGACAAGGATGATAGGTGGTACAGGCCGAAGTAGGCAATTTGAGGCAGAGTTTCTCAAAGTTTTCTGCGCTGGCCACTTTCATGTGATTGATTTGCCAGGCCAGGCCAAAAACAGTCAGCCAACCATCCAACCAGCCAGCCAGTCAGTTACGACCAAGCCTGGCATTGAGCTTGTTAAAACGTCGCTAATTTGACACGTACGTCAACAGTAGTGGCAGATAGGCGGTGGTGGAGAGGGACGATTGGGACTAGTGAAAGCCAACAGGGAGGACACATCTGGCTATTGACTTAAGAGGGGGACCCGATTGGGGTTTGATATTGCGGATGAAGTCGATGAAAGGGGGGGGGCTCAGGTATTGAAGTTTTGTTTGACTGCCTCATTAATGAGTTAAAGTTCGAATTGAGGCTAATTAATGTTGAGTGGGCCATGGCATGATGTTTGCCTAACAAAGTGCAATTAGTGAAAGTTTTTACTACTTTGGTTTTGTTTTCTAATTTTTCTTTTTTTTTTGTTATTACTATGCCTTGAAATTTAGGTTCAATCGTAAAGATGGTAACTAGAAATGCTTTGAAAATTTTATCGAATTGTTATGAACCAGTTTTAGAAGCCATTAATAATTTCTTACACAAATTAACAAAATAAAAATTAATAGAAAGGTAGAAATTAGGAAAATTACAAAATAAAATTGGTAAGACAAATTTTTTCTTTCCCAATAAGTATGCTACATTAAATTTATTTCAGGGCAAGCTGAAAAAATGGTAGAAAAATGCAAAATCTCAGCTCGCCGTAGGACTATTGGAATATCCTTTGACCAGTTGAGTCCTTATTGGTGGAAATCGTTTGACATTATTTTTATCCTGATCCTTTCAAGATCTAGCGAGAAATAAAGAGTTTTGTCTTAAGAGAAAAGTAGTTTTTGCTCAGCCGCTTAAAGAATTTTCCAGGATCTGTTCATATCAAGCGATTTTAATCAACAAGGACTATATGAGGACCAAAGGACAGGCTGCGTTTTTTTTTTCAATTCTGAAGGTTATTCCCCTTACAAAAATTGGAAATATATATTTTATAAGTACCTGGAAATCCTTGAATGCAATTCGATTGTAATCATTTCTTTTAGTAATGCAATCCTGTGTGTTTGGCTATGGATTCTTGATGAATGATTTCGTTAGATCCTGAATACATGTAGACTTCCGCAGGTGTTCTTCTTTTGCAATGTTAGATCACAAAGTTGTGGGTCGCTTTTAATTTTGCGTCCTATTTGCAACGAAAAAAATATATGTACAATATATTAAATTACGGAACTAGTTCTTTACAAAAAAAAACACAGCTTATATTCAAGGATAATAGAAGCAGTGGCAAGTGTTCAACACTTACGACCTCTGCATTGTCCTCCAAGGACCTCTTGTGTTGGTTAACCTCCCCTTTGAGCAAATTGCATTCTGTATTCGCCACTAAACTAATTTGGCCAACCAACTGTTATGAATATGCAACCACCCGTATCATATTATCAACCACTTCAATTGGAGACAACAGCTACACAACTAGAAGTACAAAACAATGGCCCGAAAAATGAAAAACATTTTAAGAAGTTTGTTCGAAAAGGAAAAATCCCATTGCTAACAATGGGAAGAGGGGGTCACAAGGATGTTGGGTGAGGGGCATTACAATAAAATTTAATTTTACACGCTATCGTAAGCAATTCTTGCCCCTTCTCCTGCTTCCTTTGATGCTATTGCTCTTGTCGCATTCGCATTCTGCTCATTTCATGCGCCTCAACTGGCGACTACAGCTAATCGGCAATGTCCTTGCGCATGTTATACATTATCCTTTGTCATGCTGGTTATCGCGGTTTAACTTTATTGTTTATTCCGCCTTTTTGCCCAAAACGATATGAGGCATTTTTGTTTTCGCCTTACCTCCCACCGCCCCCCAGTTGTTACTTGGTTCCTTTTACCACTATGTCCTGCATTGGACAGCGGCAGGACCTCTCTCGTTCCGGCTATCTGTGTGTGTGTGTGTGTGTGTTTATCGGCGCGCACGATTATTAGTTTTTCTGTTTGCGCTCCTTTTGTTTTTATAGCCAGCGATTATGTTTCGGTATGTGTTGAGGGTTCTTTGGACAAAAAGTCCTTTAGAGTGGAATGGGATACAAGGAAAGATTTTCAATAAAATTTTATTTGACTTTCGTTTTTCTCTTTGTTTATTTTTTGTTTTTTTTTTTTTTCTCTGACAACAAAAAACTCATTTGGATTTCTTTTTCTTTCTTGTGGCAAGTTAAAGAAATATTAAAAACTCATCTTTAAATGATAAAAAAGAAAGAAAAAAGAAAGAAAAAAGAAACCAAAATGTTGAAGATGGTGAGAAATTTTTTACGATATTGCCAAATAAACATAAATTTTCTGGCAAAGAGATTATCTTTTATGGATCTTGGCAGTTATTTTCTGTTTTGTAATTTGATGAAATTGTAAGCACTCAAATTGGATTAGGACCGCAAAAAAAGAAAAAGAAAAAAAAACAACATTGCATCATAACTTGATATTTGGTTATTTCAACTGTCTGTTTCTTTTTTTTCTTGTTTCCATTCTGGTTATATGTTCCTGTTCATATTTCAACTGAATAGTTTGCTGTGTAGTTGCAGAGCTTCATATACCATCATTTCCTTTATTTCTTTAGTTTTTTTTTTTTTGCTTATCACATTCGCTGCCATCATCTTCAATTTCAGCTCATTGCAAATTAATCGCGTATACACGGGCAAATCCTTACTCTCTTGCACCAACAGTGGGTCCTTTTTTCATCTTAAGTAACATACCGGAAGTTAGTTTTTCCTTTAACGAAGTCTTGCCACCCTTTCCTATTGCTGTTTGAGTCTATGTATTTTCTGAGTAATTCTTTGTTTTATCTTTCGAATTTGAAGCCTTATTTTCTAAGTCAAGGCATAATTAGCTATTTGTCAGTAATTTAACTATTCAAATTGGAAAATTATATAAAAGCCTTAAAGTTGCATTACAAACTTGATTTTGGTTTTTCTAAAAATTATTTAAAGCGATTCAAAGAGGCACAAATAAAATTTAGAAATAAATTTAAGAAATTTTAAGTATTACAACGTTTTAAATAACTTCAAATTTAAAATATTTTGAAACTTAAAAAATTTCAAATATATTAAAAATCATAAATTTTAAAATATATTAAATTTTTATATTTCCTTTTTTTCTACATTTAAATAGTTTACAAAATTGTTTTCTTGCCTATATTAAAATGGAACTATTGTACCCATTGTTAGTGTATAAATAGCTAAAGCTAAGAAAACAAAAAAAAAAAAAGATAAGAAAAACAAAAACAAAAAAAAAAAATAAAGCGCGTTGCAACAAATTCAAGTTGCTGAAGCAAACTGACAGCAAGCGAAAGAGAAAAAATTAAAATTTATAACCAAGACACACAAACGCAATCAAATGCATCCACCACCACATATAAAGAGAGAGAGAGAGAGAGAGAGTGAGCGGGGTGGGGGTTGGGGACAAGAATTGGAGTTGATGCTACTAGTTGTGGTGGCAAGCAAACTGGAGCTTGGAGCTTGGAGCTCGGAGCTTGAAGCTATAGTTGGCAGCCACTTCATGATTCTGCCTTCATTCCCATTTTTGGTTCGCTTTGAATTTACTTTCTACTGCTTCCGCTGACTGTTTATGAAGCTTGCAAGTTAAGCTGATTGTTGCCTCTGATGTTGATGATGCAACTTCCTTCTCCACCAGCACCACCAGCACTCCCCGTATTCATGAATAAATATGAAGATGGGAAAAAATTCAGCTTGGCTGGCTAATGAAAATTGGCACAACATAATAATAAAGGAAAAATGCCATATACAAATTTACACATACATATATCCCGATCTATATGAAATGTTTAAACTATTTTAACCTGGCTAAAGGTTTAGGCTAAATGAAAGTGAAAACCAGAACGGATTCGATTTACAATTTCAGGAAAATGGGCGTAAATGTTTGAAGGATTTATGAAACACACACACACACACACTCACATATCCTTCATATATACATTTGAAAGTTTTCGTATGTGTCGACATATTGATGAACCCACTCTGAGTTGGGTATGACTCTTGGGAATGGTATGAGTGTTGAGATGAGCCTGTATTTGGCAGGCCAGGACCTGCCTAAGGTCCTCTTCTCACTCACACACACACACACACAGACACACCCTTTTCACTCACCCACACACTACTCTCAAACATGGCTGATGATGATGCTTTATGATTAATGATTGGTGGCGAGAATCGAGCAACCTCTTCAACCACCCAAAAGTATACCCCATTCTCCTTCCTTCCCCTCATCTCTCCTCTCTCTCCTCTGTTATCCATTGAATATGCTTCTCTGGCATATTGATTCCTCTTGTTTGCATTAGTGTTTGCTGTTTGCTCTTTATATTTGTTGCCCTTCTTTTGCTTTTCATCCTTGTTATGAGTGAGGGATTTATATGCCCTCCCCCCATCCCCCTTTCACTAAGAAAAAGGAAAAAGATATTCCACAAGAATCGTCTTGTCTCTTTCGCGCTCTTTGGTTTTAGTGTCGCCATATGGACGATACTTGATGCACATTTGTTTGCTTTTGTTTATTTGCTTTCTTTTCTACTTTCTACCATGTGAAAGAACAACAACAAACATATAGAGAAGCAAAAGAAGGAGGTGGAAAAGAACATACTGGGGTCGGAGATTTTTATGAATGGCCATTGTAGCAAAATATGCGTGGTACAAGTGTTGGGAATTATGAATGTGTGTCACTGTATAGATGTGTGTGTGGGTGTGCCTGTGCGTGTGTGTGTGTTCACTTGAGAAATATTGTATAAAGTTGTTTTGGGATACATTTAGTTTATGTCTGGGATTCAATGGTGTGAGAGTTAGTAGACTTTCAAGTGGACAGAAAAAATAATATATATACAATATATACATACATAAGTATATAGAAAAGGGAGACTTTTGTTTATTGATTCATAAATTGTCAAAGTTATTCTACTTGAATTCATTACGATATCTAGCGAAAAATAAAGAAACTTTCAACAGTTTGTATAGAAAATCATTTTGTATCAAGTATAATCAAGATATTGCAAATATTCTGAAATAAATGTCGACTTGTAATACTCTATAGTAAATATTTATTTAAAAGTACTAGAAATTCTTTAAATGAATAATGTTATCTCGCTCTAATTTTACATTAAGCTGCGATTGAGACAACAAATGGAATTAAAAGCAGTTTTTAATTCTAAATAAAATAAAAATATAGAAAAAATAATTTTAGGAATATTTTAGCCATCTTAATCCCAATACCATTTTTTAGTAAAAAAAATGTTTTATTTTAAACGCAAATCTGAAAGGCATATTTTGTCTATATTTATATAATAATTGAATCGAAATTTAATTGTAATTAATTTTTTCATTGTTCAATAGATTTCCATTTTCAAGGTCATATTCCAACCTAGCGGAGATTTTTATATAAGTTCTTTTATCTCAAATGTTTGCTTAGTTTTTAACCAAATATATAAAATATAAAACCGGAAAAGATTTAGGAAATGGATTTGTCCTTTGATGTCCATTTTCAAGAGAAATTATAGTTATTCAAAATTGGACAAAATTCAACGGATTTGGAGTCATGTGAAGTTGAGATTCCTTCGAAGGATTTGCCCGATGTTCTTTTCCTGAGGCTTATATCGACTATTAGAAAAAATCCTTATACATATATGTATATATATATATATATCTATCACATCGATATCTAGGCATATTTTGTTCACTTTCACCGCTTAAAGAGCATCCAAAGATAAAAAATCAAATTGGTTTCCAATTTCCCCGCCTCACATTTTTTAAGGTTATCAATATTTCTTAAAAATGTTGACTTCTTATAAGAAGTTCTCTGGAAATCAAGTAACTCGGTTTTGTTTTCTATTCACTTCTTTACAGCAGTTTATCAATGACATCCTGTCCATTCTGTGCCCTCCACTTCCCTCCCTCATTCCATTGAATTCCTTATCACTAGGCCGCAACGACAAACAGGCCTCGGGGCCATGTCCATTGACAAATCAGTCGTCTGTCAGTTGAGCTGAGCTCATTAGACATTTTCACGAAAAAGACAGTTTTTGGACAGCAGAGAGTTCTTATGACTGTCTACCATTTCACACACACATACACACACCCCCTCCTCAATTTTCTGCACAGCCACACCTCACTTTACCTCATCACTTGTCATTGCCTTTGTACTTTGTACTTCTTTTGTGTGAATTGGATGGTGAAGTGGTGTAGATAGATAGGGATGGGGTATAGAGGAGAGGTGGTGAGGGTGGACAGACAATAAAATATTTTATAACTACGTGATTTTGACTAAGTAACACAAAGGCGTGGCATTCAAGGGCGTACACCATGTTGTGAGTGAACATTTTTGCGCTATTGTCAGCAATAAAAAAATTTTTTTTTTGCCCCAGGGGGGGTGTTGGCCGAGACCGAGACCGAGGCGGGGGTTGCTGATTGACATTCGAGGCAGGCGGCGCGGTTGAGTGGTTAGTTGGGTAGATGGGTGGGTGGTTTTTTGGTTCGTGCAAAATGAGCTTACAATTAATTGCTGTTCTCGTCTAGCCAAATCAGACAAATCTCATTGGATTCTCCTTCTGAAGGTCTTTTGTTTTACCAATTATGTTTATGGTTAACTTATATCGTTTAGGCTGAGAGAGAGAGAGAGAGAGAGAGAGGAAAAAAATATCTCATTTTTGCAGAATTCTTAGCTGACGTTTTCTTTTTACAGTTATCAAGATTTGTTTTCCCCTTTTCTTTATTTTTCTGTTTTCAACTTATTGTTTATGATATCCGGCCTCAAACAAAGAGACCTTGGTTGCATACTTTTAGGCACATGTCAGCGTAAATTGTAATTTATATTGTAATATGAACAGTGCCATAAAGTATATGACACATACACACACACACACACACACACACACGCACACTCACACACATAGTCACACAAAAGAAAAAGGAAAATTTAAAGCAGGTCTCAGGGTTGTCGCTAAGCACAAAATATGCGAACGAAATGACATAAATAATTTTTTTTCTTCTCCTTTCTCTTTTTCTTCTTCTCTCCTTCCATATTTTTTTCGCCTTGAAATTAGAATGAAGCATCCGGCTGGGCGGGACTAAGTTAGGGTTAGGGGTTAGTGGGGGGAGAAAGGGAAACGTTTTTGTATATTTATGAATTTTGCGGTTTGAAGACAATTTTCCAGCTACCTGAACAGAAAGTGATAGAGAGTGAAGGCAGATATCTCTTATTTCTCTTTTAATACCCTGTTAACATGTGGTAAAAAAAAAGGATATAACGTTTTTTTAATAGATGTGACGGATATTTTTTCATTAATTCTCTCCTTATGGAATCATCATTATCGAATTGATTGAACTATGTATGATTTGCAAGGAAAAGATGGCATTTATTTAATTTGGCATTAGCTTTAAACTTTTAGTAATGCTCCAATTTTGACTCTGATTTAAGTATCAGATCGAATATAGTAAAGAGTATTGCAAGAATTTTCCTTTATAGAGAAAACAATTTAAAACGTTCACTACTAAATAACACCATGTGAAACACTAAATGTTGACGGTAGTTTAAAAAAAAATCAAAAATAAATCTAGTTGGTAAAGGGCATCACACAGTCGTCTTACTGCTATAACATTTATTCCCATTTTTTTGTGCTCAGTCACGAGATGACTCAGGTGCTTCTTGCGAGATAAAAAAGAAAAGTAAAGAAGAAGGAGGAGCAATTTGTCGAGTCGGTCGGTCGGTCGGTCGTTCGGTCGTTCGTTCCCTTTGTCATTGAAATATTGTCACATTTGACAATTGCTGACAAGCTGATCATAAACATTTATTCATATGTGCGCTACATGCGTTCCTAATCCACCCATAAGTATACACATTTTTAACCATAATGTTACCATTTTGCTTTTCCAGATGACTCTGTGGATGTCACATCAGAGCCTGATGATCAGGATGTTTCGGTGGCAGCTGCCTCTCATAATCCAAATAAGGGACAACTGGAAGTCCAATTGGGTGGAGCTGTTACCCTGCAATGTCCTCAAGGTAAAGCCACATCAAATACATCAAAAGAAAATTCCGATTGAGTGGTTGGAGCTAAATGACTAAACTCCATTTTGAATTTTGTTGAAATTTGTCTGTCTGAGCTCTAATTACATTTTACATTCGCTGCCTTGAAAATTGTATATTTTCGGTTAATGGAAATGGAAATGGCAATAGCTTTTGTTCCTCGCAGTCATTAATTAGCGCAATTGAAAATTAATTATGCGTGCAATTTACTTTGCTCACTTTTTAGGCCAGTATAGATAACAAAACAAAAGTGGGCGTGCCGAGGCATCAATTAAAGAAATTAAAACTTGCGTGCCAGAGTCCTTTGACCCGCCGCCTTCTCACTCCATCACTCCATTTGAAATGTAACGAAAAAGTCAATTAATTAAATTCTGCAATGACTTTTATGTTTTTTTTTTTCTTTCACTCTCGCTCTATTAATTCATTTGTCTCCTCTTGGGCATTTTGTTGTCTTTGTTTCGATTTAGGCTCCCTGGGCTGCTGGTCTCATTTGGATCCAATTTCGGCACGTCTTCGTGGTCTAGGCTATGGTAGCTCTCAGCCCACAGGACAATATTCACTGAAGGATGTGATGTATCAGGATGCGGGCATTTATAAGTGTGTGGGCCAATCGTTGGCCAACAAAAAGAAACTGGAGGTTATTCAAAGTGTTACGGTTTCGGTTAAAGGTGAGTTCAGAAATCCCGAAATAGTTTGTTAAGCTAAGGTTAAGATTGGAGGCAGAGTTAACTAACAGTTAAGTATTTTAATAGATAAATTGAAAATATTTAAGATGAGTGACCTAACTAAACACTAGTTAAATCAAATTAGAGGCTTAATAATCTTATTAATTTAGGAAAATTTATTGAAACTGGAACCCATTTATTTTTAAGTTTTGGTAATGAGACTGAATTTAATTAAGTTACAGAATTTTAAAAAAAGGAACTTGTTACTAGTCATGTCACAGTTAGGCATTAATTAAAAAAAAAACTGAAACTGGAAATAGTTGGAAAGTCAATCTTATTTTTCACAACGTTTAAGATAACTGATTGATAAATGACATTTTTAAAGGTAGCAAATTGTGATTAAAATAAGTTATTTGATTTATTGTCAAACGATTGGCATCATTTTATTTCCCATTAATTAATACAAACAAAAATAAAAAAATCTTTTTCATAAGATAGAAGATTGTGCACGGCCGAAGTTCGTATACCCTTGCAAACTGTCTGTTTGGCATAATCATTAGGAAGTCATGCTGATCAAGAATATATATATTTTATATAGTCGAAGATGCTTCATTCTATGCGTTACAAACTTCTACTCAAAATTAATATACCCTTTTTGGAAGGGTAGAAACAATGTAGGTTATCTTTCCAGGGTTAAACCGATTCCTATTCATTTAAACGGTTTAGATATTGGACTTCAAATTGACCATTTTATTTTTTTTAGTTTAAGTTATAGTTAACCTCTTTATGGAAATTTCAGTTAGTCAGTTTATTTATAACTTTTGGAATAAGAAAATGAATTTGTTAACTAAAGTATTTCCAAGTATAACTAATGCCATCTAAAGTCAACTTTCAATTAAGTTTGGTTAGAAAAATTGTGAAAACCTAAGCGTCAGTTAGAACTTATTTGAAATACCATCTAGTGCCGTTTAGTTACCTAACAACACACTTTAGCTTGAGTCACAATTAGTTAAGTGAAGTTTCATTTCATTTAACGTTTGGCCAAAAGCAACGAACCGGCCATTAAAAAGAAATAGAAGAAGCTCCTTCTAAAGGAGAAGGCGGAGACGAAAGTGGAAGCTATGGCCCACATTTTTACTTGTCAGGTGACAGCGACGAGTTAAAAACATTAAAAACTTTGACAGGAGTTTCGGGACATTGCAAAAACAAATGAAAAGTTTTATTTTCTTGCTGTCAAAAACTTCGACATTTTACTTTGCATGTGATTTTGCAGGCTCCCCAAAAGACTTCCCATCGACTTTCTCTCCCGATTCCCTCATTCCCTTGTGTTTAACTTACATTCTTTGTCCTATGTGTCTGTGTGTGTGCTTATGCTCTCTGCTTTATCACTTCTTCTCTTGTCGCATTGACACTTGTCAGAAAATCTTTTGCCTGGGCGTGTGGAAAAACGACGCATGATTGATGACTTGGCAAAAGGTTGAGACTGTTGGTGAATGGATGGGAGACCTGCAACTGAGGCAATTCCAATCAGTAAGAAATCTGTAAAGGA
This sequence comes from Drosophila emarginata, assembly GCA_037075365.1. Classification (NCBI taxonomy): domain Eukaryota; kingdom Metazoa; phylum Arthropoda; class Insecta; order Diptera; family Drosophilidae; genus Drosophila; species Drosophila emarginata. Next base: position 5,997,466 of record JBAMCD010000260.1, on the reverse strand, counting down.
AAAAAGAAAAAAAAAAAAAAAACATAATAAGAAAATTGGAAATTGTGCAAACGGAAATTAAAGAAAAAAAATTCTATTTTTTTTTTATGCTTTTGACTTAAACTCTATCTCTTTTGCACTTGTTCTGCTCATCTCATCTTTATCTATATCTCTTTTTTTTGTACTCTATATATATATATATTATTATTTCTTTTTTTTTTTTTGAGGACTGTAGCTTAAGTTGTCTTGAGGCGAAAGCTAAGTGGACATTGAGACAATAAAACTTGGCAAGTGCTCTATTGTAAGATGAGAGACAAATGGAGATGGGGTGAGGTGAGATGAGGTTAAAGGGCTGACAGAAGGTAGTGCGAGGAGAGGGAAGGTACCAACTGACAGTGGCAGCATAGCTTTGGCCAAGCTTACCCTTGAGTGCAATCCAAACATGGCAAAAGAAGATCCAGCACACACACACACACACACAGAGACAGAGAGAGAGTTCCCAGTTCTGGCTCCCAAAGCCAAGCCAAGCAATCAAACAAAGTCGTTGAAGGAAGGGAAAAGCGGTAGCAATTGAGCTAGTGGAAGGGGTAAAACATAGTGAGTTAGGTAACAGGTGAAGAGGAGAGGGGGTTTAGCCCATCCATGTGGACACACAACACTTATAATGCTCTCTCGCATGCAATTTCAAGGTAAGACATTTTGTCATTAAAACTGCGAAATTGAGTGCTAGATAAACAAAACTAAGCAAAGGAGAGACAAGAATCTAGAAGTAAGTGGGAAAGGGATGAGGGAGATAGAAATAGAAGAAACAAGGAGAAGGCGTTGCTGCTAACGCTTAATACAAATAAACAACTGTGTGTAGAAGACACACACACACACACACACACAAACAAACACACACTCACACTGAGAGGTAGCAGACAGGCGGTGTAAATAGTCATATTTATCAAGCAAAGGATTCCCAGGATATCAGACACACAGGTAGAGTTTGATAAAGCACATACAATAGATTAAATTTACGGTACAAAGAGAGAGTAAGAGATACAGTAAGAGAGAGAAAGAGAGAGAGAGAGAGAGATACCATGAGAAAGATTCCTTTGGGTTGCCCTTGTACTATTTGTATTTTCTTGTAAAATTAAACAAAAATACAAAGATTGCAAACAAACAAATACACAAAGTAAAAGAAAGAATAAAGAGAGCAAAACTTACTTTTAATCTACAGTCTAGAAAGTTTCCGCTGCTTTTTATTTTCAAAGATTGATACCCTGCACAAAAAATTTTTGGATAAAAGAAGAAAGATCTTTTAAAGGGGTATCTAAAGGTGTTTTAAACATATTACAAGGTAAAAACAAAAATAAAGCTTTGGCATTTATTTAATATAAATTGGTTCTTAAAAGACAACTTAAGTTAATAGAGAAAATCAAATAAAATATTAAAAGAATAGGCAAGAAACTCAAAGAGATATAGACAAAGAGAGATGCACTTAGTCAGCTAATGCATATAATTTTTTATAGGTATATATTCTTCATATGAACATTCTTTCTATTACTATATTGAAGAAATGAAGTCATTGTTCAAATTACTAAAATATTGTCACTCCATTAAACTTTTATCCCAGAATAGAGATTAATATGCAAATAAATTTGTCACTACTACTTTAGGTGAAGCATATTTAATTATATAGTTAGTTATAGTAATTAATTATATATTCTATATATGTAGTATTCGTAGAGTAAATTAAAATTAATCTAAGCAGTCTAAGGCTTGTCCATTTCCACTTATAAGTTGTAGCCTAACTACTATATAAGGGCATTTAAAATTCGTTACTTAAGCATCACACACAATCTTAATTTAGCTGACAAAAGTAACATTTAAATTAAAATTAAAAGAACCAATATTTGAAATTAGTTGAAACTATTTTTTACTTTGGCAAGAGTTGTGTAATCTCTACTTAGCACTTAACAATTTCTCCTCATAGTTTGTTATGTTGATTACCTGAGCCTTTTGCCAAGAACTAGGCAAACTTTTTAATTACCAAGTCAAATGCCAAAAACAAAAAAAAGAAGAGAAGAGAAGAGAAGAAAAAAACAGAGATAGGAGACAGGAAAGGAGAAGAGTAACATGAAACAAAATAAACGCTGACAAAGAGAATATTAATTATGACCTCAATCACTTGCTTGGCTTGACATTTTTGATTAGTAGTTAAAAGGGAGGTCAAAAGTCAAAAACTAAAAAAAAAAAAATATAAATGAAAAAATAGATGAAAAAGGGATAGAAACGAAACTACAAAGCTTCATTATGCACATGTTGTTGCAATGCCCCCTTCCTTTCCCCTCTTTCGCCAACTACTTCACCCTGTTTCTTACCCCCTTTGTTGTTTTTTTTTTTTTTTTTTTGCGTAATGAACTCGTTGCCTTTACGCTTCGTTTAAGAGCGAGAGAGCCGCATCAGCCTCAAAAATTTATGCAAAGAAGCTCGAGCCGAGAGCATCGTGCACCATGTAGCATGCACCGAGAAGCGTCTTGCACCTACTTGCATATGCAACTAAGAATAGTTAAAATAAATGTGCATATGAATTTTTGAAACAAGAAAACAAAAAAAAACAAATGTGTATGAAAGGAGAATATAGGGGAAAAACTACTGAACACTACCAATGCAAAGTGCACTTACTTAAGACTATGTATGTATGTGTTCGAGTGTGTGTGTGTGTTTGTTTGAGTGTGTGTGAGCCAAAAAAGAAATGTATGCTTATGCTTGTGTTAAAGTTTAGTGCGTGTGCTGGGCATGAAAAACTTTTTCGCGTTGCACACACACACACACAAACGCAGCAAAAGTAAAGTTAAGTTAAAAAAAAGTGAAAAAGAGGAAAACTTCTGAGCAACTCTGGGCAACTGAAGCAGCTGCAAAAATGTTCAGCACTCACACAAATTAAATAACAATTTTCCCTCACAATTTCGCTTTGGCTTTACCATTACTTTGCTTTGCCTTTTTAATACTCTGCAAACATCTAAAAAGGTATATTAACATGCTGTAACAGGATAAATGTTTGTCAATTCAAAGCCATGGAAAATATTTAAAGTTAAAGTCAACTTAAAGCTATTCACTTAGATTTGATAACATAATTAAATAATTAATAGTCTCATAATTATTAATTGCTCACAAGAAAAGAATATTTTTATATTTAATTTAATTAGACAAATGAGTATAGGAAAATAATTTGAAAGTGCCAAGAAATCGATATTCTGTAAAAATTCTCTTTGTATTAAATACATAAAGAATTTAAAGCTTCTTGGATAGGTTCTGGAAGATTTTTAAAAAATCTCAGTAGGATTGGATAAAGTCAGTTTTTTAGATTGAAATAAACTGCCATTTACTAATTCAATGATAGACTATCAAAAATAGTAGCAGATTTTGTAAAAAAACGATGGAATATTTATTTTAATCTTTAAATCGAAAGTTGATAGATTCCAACAAGCAAAAGGGGTTTATTTATTGCCGCTTTATTGGAACACGGACTAAGTTTTGTATTTTATGCAATTGTATATAATTATATTTTATGTATTCAATTAATTATATTTATATTAACTTCATATACTTGCACACGTTAAAACCAGACGCCATTTGACAATTATTTATGTAGCATACTTATTATTGTTCTCCACAAGAAATAACTCAATTTGAGTTTAACAAAACTTTAAACCAAAAATTTGTTTACAATATTCATCAATTTGCATAACATATAGATATCTAATCCTGAATAAATTGTATAAAAAATATATATACAATCTACCCAATATTAATCATTCCAATAGAAAACCCAATTTGTTAGAGTATAAAAGGATCTTTAAATAGCAAGTTAGCCAAGGACTGTGGATTTGCTATATTTTTTTCCCCTTATTTCTTTTTTTTTTTTGCTGCATTATCCTTAACTTTATGTGGGCGTTTTCTTGTTGACAGTATGTGTATGTGTGGGCGTGGTAAGTTTTGCATATGTTAAATAACTGGCAAAAGCAGCTGAGAAGCTGAAACATATTTGTGGAGCCCTCTTTGTGGTTTTCGTTGTAATTTTCAGAATGAAGGCAGAACAAAAAAAAATTTTAAAAATTGTAGAGTTATTTTTGTTATGAAAAAAATAACAAATCTAATGAAGATATAATTATATAGTATTTAGCATGATATAAAAAATATATGAAAAACATGCAATGCAAAGGAATTAAAAAAAAACCATGTATATATTTTTTTTTATCAGAAACTGTACAAATTGAAAGCAATTAATGGCTAACAAGAGGTTTTTGTTTTGCTTAATTTTTTTTATTTTGCGTTTTCTCGTTTTTGTATTTTTGCTTTTGTAATTGAAATGAGTTTCATTCTTGTTGCCTCCAGAGGTTTGAATGATTATTTGTGGAATTTTTTTATTACAACTTTAGCTTAAGGGAGGTGGGGGGAAGGGGGATGTGTTGGGTTGGACCCTCAGTATATAATGCGTCCCCTTGTTCCACTTATTCATCATCATCTTAGCGTTCTTTTCTTCTGCTCCTGCTCTTGATTCCAGCAAATGATTTCTAATAAAAGCTTCTCTCGCATATTCCTTGCTTAATTTAGCAGGGCATAAGGATATGAAAGTCCTTCTGCAGCATAAATATTGCTTTATGCTCTCGCACACACTTCACTTACTTGCCAACCTACCCACCATCCCCTTACCCTTACCCTCACCATCCGCCTCTCTATATACTCCTGCTATTTCTCTACCTCTATCCCTTGGTTGTGCCCTGTTTTATGCATGCTAATTTGTTATATGCATGTTGCCTCAATTCCCATTTTCTTGTTCTTTATCATCATCTTCTCTTGCCTTATACCCATTAACCAGAATATGAAAGAGTACATTAAATTTAACAAAATGTAGGTTACATAAATATATAGTAAGGAGACTTGAGAAGTTTTTGAATATATATAAATATATTCTTATTCCTTCTAAACGACTAATCTGTACTATTTACTAGACATTTTTAATATTTTCAATCTTTGTGCCAAGAAGGAGCGAAAAAAATTGACAACCATAGAGGGCGCTAATGTCACATTTATATTTAATTTATAGAAAACTCTTAAAAAGTGCAAAAGTGACTAAAGAAGATTTTAATTGACATTGAGCAAAACGTTTAGATTAATACCAACAAAAGGTATTTAAAGCAATGACCACTAGGCGGCGCCACAGTAACTCTTTCAGTTACTGCAGGGTATCATAAAGTCGTCTAGTAATCTCAACATTCTGATACTTGATTTCCTTTTCGTGCTGGCCGCATGCCTTTTGATCAACATATGAGGCAGTATTTTTCTCTACCTCCCCCCTTCTACCCGAAAAATATTTTCCATTCATTTTTATTTTTTCTTCTTTTTCATTTTTCATGCGTAATTTTTCTTTTTGGCAAATTTGCTTTTGGAATTTTGCGCGTTTGCTGGCAAATATTGCTTTGTTTCTACTCATTACAAGGGGGGGGGGCAAAAATATGCAAAGGGGATGGATGAGGAGACATCTTACGCTTTTTAAATTTTTTCCCTTTTTTTTTTGTTTTTTCCATTTGTGCCTCATTTAAATGGCAATTTATTGTGTACGAAGGGGGGCGTGGTTTAGGTTTTTTGTTTTTGCTTTTGTTCCTTTTGCAACGAACCGAGGAAGAAATTTTTCACAGCAGCTGCGCCAAATTGCATGTTAAATGTTTACCAAGTATCTAACCCCAACCGCTACCCCTACCCCTCTTCTATATCGAATCACCTCCTTTTCCATCAGTTAAGCGATCGTGAGCATTAGATAAACGTTTTTCTAAGGGTTGCAAATTCCAAGTTAAAATCTACAATTCCAATTGCAACTTCAAAGTCTCGAAAGAAATACTCTGGGGAATTGTTTATAAATGTTGAGTAAATAGTTTAACCGAAACAAAAAAAAAAAAACGAATAGCGACAACCGAATTGCTTTGAAGTTGTGAAAATGAATTTGAAATCTCATTTAAAAGATTTTCATATATTTAATGCAGTTACGGCTATCAGATGGAAAATATATATATATGCATTATAAATTGAAAATTGTTTAGGGACTTTACATCTGTTCTAAATGTTTTTGAAATTTTGTCATTGCTTTTCTTTCTTTGGTTAGAAATTTATTTGGGGGAATTATGGCTAAAAGAAGATCAAACTAATATGAAGAATTTATAATTGAATTGAGCTTGAAACCATGTTTTACCTAAAGATTATCCCATATTTATAATAATTTTACATTAATCATTTATAACCTATCAATAATTGCAATGATTATATAAAAAATGAAATGCAGGGCTGATAATAAAAAATGTTATACACAATTATTTAATAATAGAGTATTCGTTAAATACCATTAAGAGAATAGAAAAACTTGAGCAACCGCAATACAAAATTTTATTATTCTACATGAATAATAATAATTCTTTATTTACCTAATTGTTTACCTTTTACTTAAAGTATTTACTTTTTACAATAATTGTTCCAGGTTCTTATTATTAAAATCTTGAAAACATAGAAAAAATAATTTTTTTTCGCTACTAATCATAAAAAATTTCTTTACAACGAAATCCAAAATCATTTAAGCAAAATGAAAACTTATTTCGCTTAAATTTTTAGAAATATAAAGGAAAATCTAGCAATATATTTTATTTCGCATTTCTTCTCAATTCTCAGCTATTTGTTTACGATTTAACTAAAAACCCATCAATTTGCCCTACTTATGCCACTTTTTGTGTAAATATTTATTTATTTATAGGATATTTCATATTTCAAGCACATTTTCCTGTTTCATTTTATTGCAATTTATGCCATTTTTTATGCAATTCCAATTAGTTGTTGGATTTGCATTCATATAGTTTAGCAATTTTTTTGGCTTGTTTTTTTTTTTGTTGCTGCTATTTCATTTAGTTTTTCAGTTTTCAACTTTTGTCAATTTCCTTCCACAATTTGTTGAAGTTGACAGAAAATTTCTAGCAAAAGAAGCAACTAAAAGAAAACGTAAAGGGAGAGAGGAAGCGAGGCAGAAAAGAAAAATGCAGTCTCTTGCTCATGAAATGCATTTAAAATAATTTCGTTTCATTTGTAAGGAGCCAAAAGAAAAACAGTTGTAGCCGAAAAACTTTCCCTCACCAAACTGACTGACTGACTTTCCCTTTAGCCCTGATCCATCCATTCCCTTTCCTTTCACTAGCCATTCGCAATTCATGTTGTTCTTGGCTGGTTGTCAACAGTTTTTACCCGTTTTCTCCTCAACGCTTTTCCTATTTTCCTATTTTTTTCCCCTTCAGTTTTGCTTTTTTACTGGTCTTTCCTTTTCTATGCCGTATGTGTGTGTGTGTGTATGTGTTTGTGTGGGTGTGTGTGTTGTCTTTTGCACAAAATGCACTCAAGCATTAATTTTTACGCTTCAATTTTCTTACACAAACACACACACACATACATACATAAAGATAGATATGGAGATGCATAGTCGAGGGGGGTGAGGGGCAGGCATGTTGACTAAATTATAATTTTCCATATGTATGGCCATTTCACTCCCACACTAATGTCTACAGTCGTTAGTTAAAATATGAACTCCAAAAGGCTATAAAAAAAAATGGCTGCCAAGGCAGCACCAGCAGCAGCAACAACAACAACAACAGCAGCAACAACATGGACAACAACAACATCATGCAAAAACTTTTCAGACAGTTGCAGAAAATCATATTTTTGGTCATAAGAAGAAAGAGATGACAAGACAGACACCCAAAAAGGAATAGTCAAGAGCAAGAGCGAGCGAGTGAGAATGAGAGTGTTTTTTTACTGAAGGGGGAGGAGAGGTACGAGATGAAATGACTGCCTGTGACTTCTGCAGCGGAAATGAGTTGAAAAAGTTATTCAAATAGACGACAACAGACGTCGTCGGTCAACTCTATCCACCCAACACCACCACCGCCCTCCGGTTTGTCTGGCCGGATACAAACTGTAAAACAAGCTGACAGTTTGAATTCTAATTTGCTTCTTATATATGGAAATGCGTTGAAATCAAAACTAATTTGCACTCAGCGAACTGCAGGCACTTGAAAAATAAAAGAAAAAAAGAAAATATGTACATATAAATACAAATTAGGCAAAATGCATTCATAATATAAAAATATTTACGTAAATTAAACGCCAGTTCAACGAAGTTGTTATACCCTTTAAAATGATTTGTTTTGGAAACTAATTGTTGGAATTGAGGCATCCTGTGAAAAGGAAATACATACTCAAATGGAAGGATTTTGTAAACTTATGTGAAATATTTTAAGTTATAATGATCTCTATTTAAAAATTTGTAGATAAATTTCCAAACTCTTTCTTTTTAAAGAAAAATCTTAAAATATTTAAAATAATTTCTATCATTAGTAAATGAACCACTTCCATTTATATTGTTTTCTATTTAAATTAACCTAAATGAAAATTCAAATTGGTAGAGAAATTATAAAAACAAATAGTATCAAAACAATAAATTCTAAACTTAATAATATAGAATGTAAATGTTTCCGATTAGATTTTTATAATCTAATTAATATATGATATACTCATGGAAGTATTAATACTTTTCATAATTAGAATAAATACTGACCTTTAATATATATTTATGTCTAAATCAAAAATATATTTTAGAACTTAATTGTTTCACTTAACAATATAAATAAAATTATTTCTTAAGAGCCTAAATCTCTTAATAAATTAGGTAGAATCACAGCAATAAAAACCTTTCATAGGCTTAATTTTTGCAAAGAAAATTGATGAAATTTCCACAATTTCAGATGCTAATCCAGAACACCTTTATTATCTATAAAACTAATATATTTCCATCTATTATGATTTATAAACACTTAATCAAAACAATGAAACTTTCAGTTAGGGTATGCAAATTGGCACCCCTCTAAGACAATTCCATTGAGAGTTGCCTGTGGGGGTTAAGTTGGCTTGAGTTGAAGCCACCAATTGTGTGCCCAGCGGCAGCCACATTTGATGGTTGCACCAACTAATAAGCAAAAAGGGGAAATAAATAAACAGGAAGACAGAGACGGGACAGCAAAGAGAAGAAGAGTGGATTCAGAGTTGCTATATAATGATGAAGTCGTATATACCTCCTGCCAGTAGCTGCCTCAAGTGGATTATGCAAAAATTGTTGAAGCTTTTTTTTCTAAGAGAACTTAGCAGGAGGCAGGCTAAAAATAAAATAAAAAAATATATAAATATAAAAGGGTTGAGTCAAGTTTGCACATTGATAAAGCAATTTATGCCCAACTGATGAGTTAGAGGGGGAGAACGGATGAGTGAATCATAAAAATTTCCATTCAAATTACAAAATTTTCATTTTTGGTTATGTGAGGAGGTCACTATAAATTTCAGCCAGCAATTGCTATAATTTCCATTTAGATCTTGGCCAAAAAATGGAAACTTCCATTTAGCAACCGCCGAAATTCTATTCCGAAAAACTCTATACCCTTGTCCCCTGCCAACCCTTTAGCTGTTGAAATGACCATTTAATGAGCTGCTCACGCATAAAATGTGTAATTTTTCGGTATGCCCAAAGCTATGCAATAAAATTCAAATGCATATTTTAATTGCATTTCACTGGCAACAGCAAGGACAATGGCCAGAATACACCACATGTACACACACATCTACACACTCAAATACATACATACATACATACATATATGCAGAAGGAGATAAAATGCGTATAGGAAAAATTGTTGGTAACGTTGTGCGTAAAGTAATTAAACGACGCCGCCACAAAGCTAATAAAAATGTCAAATGTCAGACCATAAAGCATAGGCCTGACACACACACACACATACAGAACGATAGAAAGAGAGAGAGAGAGAGAGAGAGAGGAGTGTGTTTGCTAGGACATGTCAGTGTCCTGACTAAAACCGCAACTTTCGCACCGTTTGCATTCTCCACTGAGCCGCAAATTTTATGAGGCGCCTCTTGGCTGCAGTTTATGGAACAATGTCCGTCCGTCCCTGGCGCCAATTTGCAATCAAATGTCGACTTTTATGCCGCTTTTCATCAAAAATTGAAACATTATGCAATACCTCTATCAAGTAATTACTTTTCAACACTGTACGAAATTAAATATAAAGAATTACAATAGCAGAGTTTAATCTTTACTACGATTGGTATATAAAATTAGATTATATATAAATGTTAGCTAAAAAGATTACAATCCTTAAATACTATGACTATATTAGGTAAATAAAAATTATATTACACTGGTTAATGCAATTTAGTTTTGTAGCTCTCTGAAGTATGATAGACAGAACTAACTAAAATTTATATAAAAGGATTAGCATTGATGTGATATTTGATTCGAAATTTCATCCTGATAATAATCCTAATAATTTTCAATCGTTTGTTTTTAAAATTGGAAAGACCTAAGATAGATATAGTAGAGATATTATAGAAGTAAAGAATCACTTTACTGCAATCCGATTTGAAGTAAAAATAGAAGTAACACTCTAAAAACAAGAAAAAATCCTTATATTCCAACAGTTGTACTAAATAAATTTACAATACTTGTTTAATTTAAATACTTTTCAACACTACAATATTTTTACCTTAGGCAATAGTTACACGTTATACAAAACTAATTTAATTTAATTGCTTTCTAACACTGTTAAATACAACTAAAAATCTTAAGTCACTGTTCATTTGCCAACTTGATGCGTAAAAGTTAAATTTATTAAAGGAAAACTTTAAAGGTTTATTTGCTCAAGCAATTTTCACCAATCCTCTTCCGCTTCCCCTTCTCTTCTTCCGCTTTCTCTGTCTTTCTACAACTCTCTGTGCATATTTACTTATAATTTTGCAGTGTATTTACCAACATCACTTAAAACTTTGCCAAACATCTCACTTTCATAATACAAAAAAAAAGGAAAAAGGGTTGGCAAAAATTTATTAAATTTTACAAGTGGAAGCCAGGTAAAAGAAAAAAAAAAAGGAAAACTAAACTAAACTTACAACTTGGTAAACTACACGACAAACCCAAAGCCAAAAACTTTAAGTGGCACATGTGAAGCGATTTTTGGCAACTTGTGCAATTTGTGCAAAAGGCAAGGATGCACAAAAAAGGGGTAGGATAAGGCAGGGTAGGGTATTGTAGGAGGTTGCAAAAGGGTTAGCCTTAAATTGGGTTGCAAATGCAAAGTTTTTACTTAAAGAAGATGGGTGGAAGGCAGAAAAATAGAGTTGAGTTTGCCATCATATGAGCAAGCGCCAAACTTTGTGGTAGAACCGAGGAGTATCTACAAGTTGCAATCTTTGGCTGTAAAAGTTCCCAGCCAACCAGCCACTCATTTGATATTGAAAGTGAAAGAGCATATTTAAATACGTAAACTATGACAGGCAGTTGTGATGGGGAGGGGAGTGGAGCGGGAGGGGGAGGGAGGAGGTCTGTTTGTAGTTGGGCAGGCAGATGAGGCAACATTGCATTCAGTTTTACATGTTTGGCTTAATTTGTGTTGACAACGCCAAAAGATGCAAAAAGTGGTAAAGGAGGTGAAGTAGAAAAGGTTTGCTCTTTGTAAATTTTCAAGATTTAGGTTAGAGATATTTACACATTGCCATAGAGAAATACATAGAGACATTGAGGCAGAGAAAAAGAGAAAGAGAGACAGATGTATGCATATGTAGAAGGCTGCTCTTATTATGACAACTTTATCAGCTTTTTTTTAAGCTTCTCTTACTCTTCATTAGCAAAGGTTGAATGGATATATTAAAGGGCATCAAAATATTTGCAACAAATAGAAAAATGTCATCTTTTTTCTAATTCATAAGATATTCATTTAGAGATAAATGAAATTGAGGTCAATAAGGATATATTGTACATATGTATGTATATAGTCCTGTTCCAAAACAGCAGTTAAGCCATTAATTGTTTGTTTTAATATGAAAAAGTTAGCTTATTTATTTAGTAAAGAATCATTTCAAAGAAAATAATTAATTTTGAATAAATTTTCTTATATAACATATATTTTTATATATTCCAAATTAATTTTCTACCTCTACTGATGTCTAATATTTTTATACAGATCGAAAAAACATATAGCAAAAAATATACGTTAAAAGTTGGCTTACTGAAAATGCAAGTAATAAGCAAAATAAACAATATTAAATATTAGAATAATATATAATATTATTATATTATAATAATAGATAATATTATATATAGATACTTTGATTAATAGTCGAAAAACAAGCTATAATATTGACCAACATTTACTACCTTTCTCTAATTAAATTACCCTTTCTCTTGTTAATTTTATTTTCTGCTAATTAGTTTCTATTTCCCCATTATTATAAAGGGTATCTTAAAGCCGGTGTTTCCCCATAAATCTGCATTACATTTAGATTTGCACTCTCAACCTCTTTACCTCTCAATCCTTTTACTAGCACTTCCATTATGTAAGAAGGTCAGTTGAAAATTATAAAAGAATTTCAAATAGTTTTGCTTAGAGCAACCAAAATAAATGACTTTCAAACTGGAAATACTTTTTTCATCTCTACAATTCATAGATAAAACACTTGGCTAGCCTCAGGTTATCCTTTTGATGTATATTACATATTAAAACTGAAAATCCTCGTGCGATTTTAAAAATTGTCATGCGCGCGCGTTTTAAAACGCTAGCAAAACGCGTGCTTGGACTAAACAATGCTAAAAACACAAACACTGACCGCAGAAAAGTTTTCTTTCATGCAACAACAACAACCACAACAAACAAGGCCTTTGGAAAAAGTTTTCCCACCTATTCCTACACCTCCTCTCTCACCCTCTTATACTCTAGTCAACATTCTGCTCTGCTTTTTACTCATTAATTTTTTAACAGTTTAGGCGGCAGAAAGTTAAAAAAAAAAACTTAAGATAAATGTTGAAAGCTTTTTAAAGAAGAAGAAAAACTTGAAATTGGGTTAGGGTTTACGACTCGTGGAGGTTTAACTTGTCATCGGGTGTAATCTATAATTCAATGCCTCAACTCAATGACAATAAATTCAATTAAAATGGCCTAAAGGTAAGGTAAGTGTAGCTCGCCAAATGGCCAACTGACAAATGGGGGCCAAAGTGAAATCGCTAATCCCTTTTTGATTGCTTAGCCAAAGCACGTAATTTCAATTTCAGCAAATGATTTTTCACACACACCTAGAGAGAGAGAGAGAGAAGGAGAGAGCAAGAGTGAGAGAGAGAGAGAGAGAACAAACGATGAAGGCTTTTTCCAGCTCTTGTTTTTGTTGGTAATTTTATTTGCAGCTTTTTGCATTAAGTGCACACAATGTTTATTAATTATTCAAGGGCAACAACAACAGCAGGAAACAATAGGCAAAACTGAGGCTATGTAAAAGACGATTTCGTGGTGTGCCAGAGGTAAGGTCACTACTCTTAGTCCTGTTTCTGTTTCTGTTTCTGTTCCTGGTCTTGGTCTTGGTCCTGTATGCCTTGGCTTGGTTCCCCTCAGGCAGTCATTGCATAATTGAATATTATGATTGTTATTTTCACTTGCTGCCTGTCGGATTGCCTGTTATTTTAGTGTTGCCTCTTCTCATTCTCAAACCTACCCAACAGGGCAGCACATGCTTCCATTCTCTCGCTCTCTCTCTCCCTTCTTAACAATTCCTTTTTTCTCTCTCTTTCTCTTGTTTGCTCTTTATCTGTATTTTCATTTAAGCTGTGCATATTTAATAAACTCTTACACCCTGTAATCAAAAGTTCAAGCGGAAATATGGTATGAAATAAAGAATTTAAGCACCCAATGAATTATATGCATACATTCTATATATATTCCTTATCAGTTTCAATAACAGAGTTAAGCTAACTGTTAAAAACTTCTCTGGTATTTAAACTAAATTTCCTTTTTTTTTCTGTTATATTAAAGCTTTAATTTGGATTCTTTAACTTCAGTTTTCTTTCCATTTTCAAAAGGATAACGCAAAATCTACCAAACTTATATGAAATCAGATCGAAAGATCTATCTTTTTGAGCAAATCTGACCTTACTAACCATTTTTCGTATTCAAATCTGGCTCTCTGTTGAACTGTATAAAGATAAAAAATGACTTTAATAATTATTACCTTTAAAGGATATCAAAAAGTTCATTTAATGTCAAAATTTCACTTCTTTTTTTTTTGTTCTCTGTTTCACCTTTCAGCCTCCTCCATTCCCTTTCAGATTTCAGGAGTTCCCTTCTGTTGCTGCTCCTTCGTTCTTTTCTTCCTACCACCACCTTACTATCAATTTTTTTCCTTGGTTTTTTTTTTGTATTTTTGCACCTTGCCCCTGGGGCATGTTTTGCAGTTGTTTACGTCTTTTAAATGCCGCTCACCTGTAATTGTCTGTTCTGTTGAGCTTTTCCCATCGTTTTTCTGTTTTCTTGTTGCTTTTGTTACTCTAGCAAATGTGCCTGAAAATTGCTCTGGGGGAAATGATTCCTGTAGCTGAAGCTGCCAAAATGTATACCCAACAGTGTTTGTTCGTTTACTGTTCATTTAAATAATACAACAAAAAATATATAAGTATTTGTATTTGTTTATAATAACAATAGTAAATTGTGTAGTAGCACACTTTATAATCAACTTGTCAGTGGCTTTGGGGAATTGTCATCAACTTATGGCTTATATGATTGTTAGCCAGTTTTTCTTTTTAGTTGTATGTATCAATATTTTAATTATTCTGCCAACGATATTGATTTCATATTGAGAAACTTTTCTAAGAGCTTCAATAGAAAACTAAAAGTAGAAGGAATTAATTATATGTAAATCTACTTGTTCAGTAGAAACAGTTAAATTAGTATGGATAAAAATATACATTATTATAAATATATTTTACCAAGAAATATATAAATAATGTATAAAATAAATAATAAATTGATCTTTGAAATGTTGTATAAAATGTGGAAAAAGCCATAACTTAAATATAGCTCAGATAAAGTTTTTAGCAATTAAATTCTATAAATAATAAATCCTTTTATTTCTTATTATTTTTTATTTCTATTATAAAAAAGTAGCTCTCCATCATCTTTTCGAGATCTATGTATATAAAATCGGTTAGAAGACAGCTCAAATTTTTTATCCCGGTTTTAATTATCAAAATTCTATTGAGTGTTTCTTTAATTTAAGTATTTATATAGATTTAAATGATATTTCCCAAATTTACTAATTTAAGAAAACTGAATTGAAAAAGTTTGAAAACGAAAAATTCTGTCCTAAAAACCAATACATACCAGGGGCAGTTCGTAGTTCGTAGCAGCCCTGGTGAGAGTTTTTAGCAGTTTTTAATGTGAAATAAAATCACAAGGGAAATTTATATTATATATTATATTATATACATACATACATTTATACATATATTGACAAAAGCAGAATTTATTAATAATCACCCTTTCTATAAATAAAAATTAATCCTTCTAAAGTCAACTTGTACATTTTCTTAGTGTCAAGGAATAAAATTTAAGTTAGCAAAACTGTCAGATTAGTTTAATTATATTTAATATTATTTCTTTGATATGGATGTAAGTAAATGTCAGAGTTAGTCCAACAGTTTCTCATCTATTTTGGCCAACAACTGTACTTGGCCATCTTTGATATAATTAAGTTGCCTGTTTTGGTTCATTGCATGAAAATTGCCAAGTCCTTGGCGGTTTTGCCAGTCGTTCCACTTTGCATTTCACAAATGAAATTTGCATGTTTTTCCCTTCTTTGTTCAGAGAGAGAGAGAGAGAGAGAGAGAGAGAAAAGGGGAAGGGAGGTATACAACTACTACTACTACAGTTAAAAGTAAACATTTAAACAATAACAGCAACTTTGCATGTTCTACAATTGTTGCAACAACAATAGACCCATAGACCAAGACCTACAGTTGACTCGGGTCGGGTCGAAAATAATAAAGTTTTACAGCTGAAAATTACTCAATTCCCGTTGCCCAAAAAAGTTAACTTAATTTTTCGTAGTTGCCTTTTGTATATAAGAGAATGACAGAGGGAGAGAGAGAGAGAGAGAGAGAGAGAAAGGAGGGGGAAGAGGAAACTTTTTATAAAAAGGTGCAGGCGGGCAGCGGCAACAACATGAGCAACAACTGTAAAACGCTTTGCAACACTTTTGGCGGCCACTCGACGAAATGGGTGCAGACAATGACAATGAAGGGAAGAGTGGGAGTGCCAGTGGCAGTGGGAATGGGATAGGGATGGGGATGGGGTTGGGGAATGGTGCATGCAACGTGGTAGAAAATGAATTTTGGTTGGCACCATTGATTGCACGTCGCTGCAACTTTCATTCTGGCATGCCCTGGACAGTGTTGGTATACGCACTTGCTAGACAAAAATGAATATACAAAAACAAAAAGAAATAATTGCATTTTCACATTCATTCAGACAGACAGTGAGACAGTCGTTCATTCGCTTGTTGCAATTACTTTTGGACACCGAAAACTGAACAACTATTCAAGCATATCACATCCAATCTTTTCGTTTATATCCTGATTGTTGATTGTATCACTGTAGATGACTTTTGTTGATGCTTTAAGCCATAAGTGTAACTAAAAGATGCAATTGGTCTTGGTTTTCGTTAAACTAACTTAAAGTATTTGGAAATGTATGAGAAAGATTTCTAATGATCCAAAAAGTATGCAACAATATTAAAATTTGAATATTTATTCTCCATTTTGAATTTACTCAACTTGAAAGGCATTTTTAAAGTTTGATTACTTAAATTAAAATTAAATATAACTTCTTCATATTGCTAGGCTTATCCATAGGATTAAAATATAACAATTTGAAATTTATGTAAAACTTTAATTCAGAATATAAAAGTTTATTTTAAATATTTTAAAATATTTCTACAATTACTTGCAAATTTTCTTCTATTTTTTTTTTGTTTGCATTTCGCTCCTTCTTTTTATTGTTCCTCCCTCACCTTTTCTTTCTATTTGTACTCATTCTACGCACACAATTCAAAACTCATTTCAATTTAGCACCCAAAGCTCTTTGGCTTGAAAATCAAATTAAAAATCGCACCAATGACCAAGCTCTGGACCCTGGGGCCATGAACCACCTGAGTTATCTGAGAGGGTGATGATGGTTGCGCGGAATGGTGGGGAGGGGACCCTTAAAAATGCTGCCACACGGCTCAGTGACTGCAAATCAAAATAAAATTTAAATCTCTTTGAGAGCTGAGCTGGGTTTTCACCTCACACACACACACATACAGAGAAAATCATTTTTAGCTGTCAAATAAATTACACAATTTTTTTTTTTTCTGTTGGTGGTGGTGGTGGCAACCCTGTTCTACAAAATGGCGTTGAATGCATAATTTGGCAGGCAGAAAAGGGGAAAGATACAAATACAAATTGAATGGGATAGAGAGAGAGAGAGAGCGAGAAAGTGAGACCGAGAGAGAGGGAAACTCACTTGGTTTAATTGATTTTACAGTTAGTCGAAGGGTTTTGAAGTTATAAATTTTGCCAAGTGTCGATTTGTTTTTGTTTGTGTCTACTCCTGGGGGAGATTTTATGCCTCGCCTTTCGCATCGCCTGAACGGTCGAACCCCACACAACACCCTTGAGCCAACACTCATTTGCACTTAACACTTTTGGCCATTTTGTTTACCAGGAACTGGGACCTAGACGCCATTGTGGCTTGAAGTTTATTCCATTCTATCTATCTCTTTCGCTCATCTAGTTCTCTAGCAAAGGCAATGAAGAGGAAAATTGCAAAATTTTCGTGCCTTTCGATAATTAAATATGCTCATCGTGAGTGAGTGAGGCGAAACAGTGTAGAGATGTAAAATAAAAAGAAGAAGTAGCAGCACATGTGTCTAATTGGATTGTCGCAGTGTTGGCTAACGTCGTCAGACTGCATAAGGATCTCAGTAAACTCAGCATCTCTTAGCATTAATCCACCATGACCCACATAAGTTCCACAAAATTCGCTTTGGCAAAAACTTTTTAATGAAGTTTCGGCGTTCTTAAAACAAACTTTTTTTTCCATCCTCTCTCCCCGACTACCCTATCTTACACCAACAAGCCGCACATGTTGTTCTCTATTTGTTTTGATTTTTGTAATGTTAGCAACACTGCTATCGTATTGTATGGAGAGGGACGGGTGGGGGGGGGAGGAGGTCTAGAAGGTGCTGAGAGCGTGAGTGCGGTAAGTGCCACATTTGTCGGGTGATACGCTTTTAATTAGTGGCGATGGCAACTAAACTTTTCCACCAAGGCTTTAATTGCAGCTGATGCGTAGCGTAAATGTACAGTTGTGTTTGCCAGAGTGCTTAACAATTTCTATCAGTGTGTGTGTGGGTGTGTGCGGTGTGTGGGTGTGCGTGTGAATGTACAAAAAGTGTGACGAAGCTTAGGGCTTAGGGAGTTTACTTAACGTACGTATGTAGCTTAGGATGAAGTCCTTGAGAAGTTAGTTAGCTAGAACTTTGCGAGCTAACTGACAAACCGAGATTGGATTTAACAATAATGCTAAAAATAGTTCCTTTTTGTAAATTTTCTTTTGTCATTTCTATTTTCTTTTTAGGTGCTCCCACAGTGATGGCATTAAATTCTACCCCGGTGGCATATCCAGGCTCTCCCTTGCATCTTAATGTGGAATTCTGTGCCAATCCTCCAGCTCATGCGGCACGATGGCTACATGGTGATCGTGTCTTTACACCGGGCAATCAATATGGCAGCACGGTATTGGCTTATTCCGTCAAGGTACAGAGAGAGAGAATTAAAATAAAAGTTTTTCATTTACTCAATGATTGTGTTTTTTTCTTTTTTTTTTTGCCAATTGTTTTACAGGATCTGCCTACGCCATATTGTAAAGAGGCTCGTCTAACCTATGTGAGCATGCATGAGCGTGTCCCACGCACCTTTTACTTCATTGTCTCATCGCCAGGTGGCGTGGCTGAAGCTATTTTCCACGTTAACTTTACTAAACGTCATCGCCCCATGTCGAATGCCATTGACGATGATGAGGAAGAGGAACTGAATCGACCAGAACAAATACATTTTCCTGTTTTTAGCAATAATACGGCAACCGACTTAAAAGTTTCATTGACTCTAACATTGGTCATAATAACAATATTCAGTTGTCATTGAGTGAACGAATATGTGAATGAATGATTGAAATAAGTGTGCGCAGTTAGATATATCTATCACTAAAACTACTACTAATACTATTACTAATACTATTACAACTACTTCTATATTCCCCCCCATTAATCGCATGAGATTATACTATCCAAAACTATTACTATACTCGACTATACCAAGTAAACTTAGCTATATGTATGTATGTGTGTGTTGTATTTGTAACCAAATTTAGCCAAGCATCAAAAACAAAAATGGAAAAAAGAAAAAAAGGCCTACCACAAGTACATATAATCCCCCCCGTAACTAATTATACACACACATATACACATACATATATGTATATATATATATGTATATGCATATATATATATATTAAAAGAAAATCAACTAGGCATTCTAGGCATTTAAGTTGATCACTTTTTACCCTAACCAACTAATTAACTATTTAGATCTAAAAGATAATTGCAAACTGTATTGTATTGTATGTGTGTGTTTGTAGTAGTGCTTTAATCGAAATGCCAAATGACAAATACCCTCCCAAGAAAAAAAAAAACCAAAAAATTAAGAAATAAAAAAGACCCAGACTAACATTGGCTACGCCAAAGTTTCTATACCCCTGCAGGTGTTTAGATATTTTTATCTTAACACGATAATCTAGCCATTTCAAAACTAATTAACGCCTTTCCATCCCTTATACAATCTTGGAATAATTTATTATATTATTATTTCCATTCAGCAAAAGTTAAAATCAATTTATTTCTGATAATTCTGATGCCGAAAAAGCGGATTAAGTATCACCGAATTTGTTATATAATTCAGCCTTATATTTACAACTATGATTTATTTACACATAAAGTGTGATGTACCGTGAAAAGGATGAGTCGTTATTTATCCAAAGATTTTAGTTTTAATATTCTGATGTGGCTTGGCTTAATTGTCTATATCAGGATCAGGAATAACTGATTTATAATTAATGGCTTACACTGTCCTCTGCAGGGGTATAAAACAAAAGGCGTAAACTTTGTTAAATTCATAGATACTTTAAGTTCCTTTTTTCGAGACAGGAAAAAACATTAAAAAAAAAAACAAACAAAAAAATAAAAAATAATGACAAGCGACTGATTTTTGTTAAATATTTTGAATATGATTAGAAATTTATGTATGTCTATTGTAAGCAGAGCAAGAAAACCAAAAAAAAAAAAAAATGAATATATTAAATAATTCAACTATATAGTTTAACAACAAATTGTAAATGTGAAAAGAAAAACAAAACTAAAAAGTTAAATAATGAAAATAAAAAAAATAAACTTACCAGGCACGAACAAATTCCTTCCATTTGAAAAGAAAAACTAAAGAAAAAAGAAAAAAAAACATGTAAAATATTTTTCGAATGAATAACTAAATTTTTTAAATTTGATTCAGTTAACTAAAATAAAAAAATTATATAGTTTATATTTTATTTTAAAGGACCAACAATCTTTGACTTTTTATTTGCTTAAAACCCAAAAGACGAAAAAGAATTAAATTAACCACAACAATATTGTAAATAAATGTTTAAAATGTAGCAAAAAAACAAAAAGAAACAAAACTAATGCTCAAAAGAGAAAAAAAAATTTAAAGTAAATAATGAAAAGTGTTAAATGTTGCCCCCAAGAAAGAAAAAAAAAAGAAATTGTCAAAAGTAGATGATAAATATATAAATATATAAAGTCGATTCATATGCTGTTGTAAAATATTTCATTTGGAATGAGCATTCAAAAAAAGATTTCGATGAATGAGCGAAGATACGGGAAAAAGATATCGTTTTTTGCCATCAATTTTTTGTATAAAGCCAAAGCTTTTGTAATTTATTTCATAGAAGATCTAAGCTATATATAACCATACAAGTATATAATCCCAAATTAATATATAATTAATATATATATATATATATTTAAATATTATATGTGTAAGGCAAAATCCAGATCAATGTAAAAACGCAAATGAAGAAATTAACGCCAATTTAAGAGAAAAAGTTTAAACAATTTCATAAAAAAAGAAATTATTAAAATATAAATGTATGCCAGATTACTAAGCAGAATTCCAAGAATTCATGTCAAACAAAAATAATAATTTTAGTATTATTGTTTAATTTAATGCCTAATACATACATACATACATATATATACTAATTATATATATACACTAATATATTGTATATATATTTAGTATGTGTGTGTGTTTATCCCAATGTAAAATTGTGTTGGCAAATTATTTATTTGATTATCTTGTTTGCAAAAATTGTATTTAACTAAAGCAAAAGAAACAAACACGTCGTCATGTTAACTAAAATATAAAAAATAAAACAAACAAAATAAATTAATTAATATTAATATTTAAATATATATACACATATATATATATAGTGTATTTAATGATTAATTTGTTTATTATGCTGGTAATATTTCTAAAATATTATTATTTAAAAAACAACAACAACATATGAAAACAAATGAATGAAAGTTGATTAGTCCCCAAAAAAGAAAATAAAACAAAAACTGGAAAAAAAACTTAGCTCTTAAGTGATAAACCAAAATGTGGCAAATTAATTTTTAAACAAACTATTACATAAATTTGTTCATTTGTAGTGCAAAAACGAAATGAAGAACATACATAAATCACACACACACACATAGACACAAAAGAAAAAAAAAGAATGAAAAAAGGAGAACAAACTAAATACCAAATACGAGTTACAATAAGCAAATGGTTTAATTCATAGGCCCAAGAAGTAAATGGAAGCAACAACCACCAATAAGACACAAAAACAAATAAAATAACAAAACAAAAAAAGAAAAACAAAATACAAGCAATTTTTAGCCATACGAAATAAACATAAAAAATAAAAAGCAAAACTAGAACTATAACTAAAACGATAAAGCTGTCGCTTTATACACAAACAAAACCCACAACAATTGAATTTGAATCAAAATATAAAACAAATGAAACAATTACCAAGTAATTTCGGCAAAGTCGATTTTTTGTATACCCTTGCAAAGGGGCAGAGGGAACTCTATGAGTCTCAGAAATTCGCTCCAAAAGTAAAAATTTAGTGAGAAGAATCAGTTTTATATTGATAGACTAAACAAGGATTTAGTCATCATGATAAAGGTCAGCCTTTACGGTATTTTCTAACAAATTTCAACAATAAGTTTATGCTTTATTTCTTCAATTGGTGATAATCATTGCGACCTTAAAGGTCTATATTAAAAAAGATCCAAAAGAAGTTCAATCACATCTTAACCGATTTACATAGATCGAGTTTGAGATTAATAAAAATTCAAAGACTTTGTCTTACAAACACTACAATAGAAATACAACTTAACATTCTGATCAAAAAGAAATCCTATATATCCTGCAAAATCTCCCTTATTTATGGCAATGCCTTTGCAAGAGTATAACAATGAAAACTTCCCCCTGAAAACACACACACACACACTTAAAACAATAAAAAAAAAATAAAACACAAAAATGAAGAAAGAAAACTTTGCATAGGTCAAAAGCCAAAAGGGCCAAGTAACTGTTAAATTTAAGCCAACCAAAAAGATACGAAAAGAAGCAAGCAAGAATGCCTGGCAAAAAAAAAAAATAAAAAACAAAATAAACAACAACAACAACAAAGAGCAACATAAGGCGAAATGAACGAAAATGGGCCCTCAAAAACAAAACAAAAAAAAAATATAAAAATAAATAAAAACACAAAAAAAATTTACAAGTTTAAGTGACAAAGCAACAACAAGAAAATAGCCAATTTAGCATAAAACGTAAAGCAAAACAAATGACAAAACTAAAAAAAAAAAAAAAAATAAAATGAAAAAGAGGAAAACAAAACCAAGAAAAAAAAAACAACAACAAAATAAAATTTGAAATGAGAAAATGCAAAAAAAATTGAATTTTTACTACTTCCCTGGAGAAGGTGAACTAAAGATAATATGGGGAACAGAGAGCGAGAGAGAGAGAGAGAAAGAAAAAGATAGAGATGGAGAAAAATAATGCCTTCCTATTCACACTTTAGCTAAATGTAGGATATAGAAATTACGTACAATTTCGAGTGTCTATCAAAGTTTTTCTGCCATTTTAATTAGTCATAGCTAAGCTTAGTTAAAATTTAAACGTTGCCTCATAAACCATTTTTAATTGGTCTTTTAACTTAATGCGTTAATAAATGCTTTTATATTTAAGGTTTTTATAGTTAATTTGCAGATTTTTCGTAATTTCTTTTAAACTTGAACTAATTAGGAATTGCAATTTCATTTAGTTTTAAAAATATGCGCCTAACTTTATTGTATTTTAGAAGGATTACAATAAGTTCATTAGAAAATAAGGCAAATCTACATCTGTTAGGCCTTAAAGAGTCTTAGTTGGCCACTATTCCATAAGCCAGATGTGTCTTAGTCTCGTTTATACTATTTACTCCCGGCTATGATTTTCCAAATCCATGTTAATATTCTCATATTCACCTTTATTGGGCAATTGGCAAATGAACATTTGAATTCTCCCTTTATGGGTTTTATCATGCAGAATGTGCAACTACTCAATAAGTATGACATTAGCCATGTTTGTTGCAGTTGCATCAATATCAATCAGAAATGCCAATGAAAGGGAAAGGCTACAACACTTATGCACACACACACACACACACACACACACACACAATACTCAGCAGGAGGTTTTACCAAAATAGCCACAGCATTTTGGGCAACCACAGCAAAAGCAGTAGCATTAGTAGGCAGAAACAGAAGAGTAGTGGAGTAGAGGATGGAAGAGAAAATTCCGGTTTATATTTCGCATATTGGTTCAATCTGCTGTATATCTCGCACACACACTGCGCCCCCTCCCCCCTCTCTATCTGGTTGGTATCTATCTACCAACCAACCTTCCATTTCCATTCCAGTTGCGTTGTTGTCATCAAGCGCGAACGTTGTGGTTCATGTTTATTACTTGCAAATCAAAAGTACAACGACACCGCAGGATAGCCAGGCCAATGGATAAAGGGAGGGTGGTGGTGGGAGACTGGTCAACTGTTGGCTGCTACAGTTTTTGGCCTAAAGAGTTTGGGCCAACCTGTTTGGCGTGATAACCAGGCCGGTTTATGGTGGCACTTGATGTGGCTTGTGGCGCTAATGACAGCAAAACACCAAAAAAAAAAAAAAAAAAAACAAAAGTGCACAAAGTTTCAGAGGTCGGGGGCGTAATAACAAATATGATTACACTCGAAAAAAAAACAACAACCTAAAGATAAAAGTATTTGCTTAAATTACAACCAACTCTGGTTAGTTAGTGTAATCTATCAATTGAAATTCCTAACCAGGCGATAGAGTGGAATAAACTTGGAATGGGCTATAATGTCGACGCACGCGCCAAAGCGAAAGGTGCCTCAAATAGTTAGCCATCAAAAGCACCACCGACCACTAACTTGAACCTGCAACAACAACAAATACAACGTACATACAATATGTATCCGCAATTGCCAATTTGGCATTTCTGTGCGCATTTCTTTTTAATTGTTGTCGTGGCCAAAACCACCAACCGGCTCTAACCAAATGTATACACACATTTCTCAATTTGCTTATGATAGGCGCCGACGCCACTTGAGGATTTGTTTTTGAGGAACAGTAAAACAAATCAAATACCGAATCATTTTTTTTTTTTTTTTTACCATAAAATTGTAGACTTTATGACTGCACTATACGGCAAATGGGCGAGGCAGCAACTGATTGATTTATCTATGGCATATACAACATTCGATCGTATTGATTTTTTTTTCTTTAGTGGTTGAAATGGATGGATTTTTATTTCTTTATTTTTGGGGTGGAGCTGCTGGTAATGCATCAGATGGCATCGGGCTCCTGGTAATGTTAATAAAGTTATCGCAATTAGCTGGTTTATGGTGAAATCGCCTAATTGGCTAGTTGGGGAAGTAAGTGGGCAGCAGGAGCTCATGAACTTCATTTATCTCTGAAGTTTTTTCTCTAATGAGTCGGTTCGAGTGAGTGCAATGGAGTTTGCAAAAATATGTGTCATAAAAAAAAAAAAATAAAAAATGGGAAATCCATTCACTAATACATTAAATTTATCTATCTTCTATTTTTCTTTTTTTTAATTTCTTAAATTTAACAACTGTTTAAGATTAAACACTGTATTTGTAGACATAAAAATATTTTAAAAACATATACATAAATTTTCTGAACTAAGTACGAGATAAAAGTACAGCGCACAAAAATAATAAAGTATTGTTTGAAGATAATGCAGCTCACATGCTGTGAGTATATTTTTATCAGCCGATGCATTTAGCTAAGCATCTAACGGCCAACGCAGGCCATGATTTAAATAGATTTAACCCCAAGCTATCAGTACGATGCATGTATGCTGATAGAACTAGACATAAATTCCCACCACCAAATATGTGCCCCATAGACTTTAAGACTTCTTCCAACCAATTAATATTTAAATAAAATCAGTTCACATTTTGAATTCAACAAATGAAGATCGGGTTTTAATTTTTCCTCTCCCCGGAAGCCCTATTCATTTTTGGTCCTTCGAGCCGGATTTCTATTCATTTTTGGTCCTTCGAGAAAAAAGAAACTCTGTTGTTTTCCCCCACCAGTGGTAAGAGACAAAGAGGTGAACCAGCTCCTTAAAGTCTGTGATCTTATGCTACGCAGTAAATGCTAAGACCAGCTAAAGGTAGCAAAATAAAAAACTCCTGTTTTCCCCCACCAGTGGTAAGAAACGGAGTATAATATAAATTTTTCAACAAAAAAAAAAAAAGTGCGTCCGAAGTTAAAAGGCAGTTTGTTGTGGAGCAATTGCAGAACGATCGGGACGAATTTGTGAAAGTGTGGCGTGTTCGAAGCTGATATCGAACTGGAAAAAAAAACGGTTAAAATTCGCGACGGATATAAAAAATCGTGTCAGTGGCTACAAAAATTGAAAGTAGCGAAGCAGAAAGAAGAGACTATAATAGTCAAAGAACAGTTCCAGTGACAGTTCCAGTGAATGTTGCAGTGAAATTGAAGGAAGCTCAGTGGTAGAAGAAGAACTACCAACAAGACGAGTGGGACGTGAAAAGTCAATACAGCCGACCAACAAACATCGGCAAAGCAAAACCAAGAAGGAGGGACGACGCCATCAGCAGCAGCAGCAACAGATAAGATAATATTGTTTAATTTTACGATTTTCTTTTAAATATTATTATTATTTTTATTATTATAATTATTTTAACTATTAGTAATATTTAAGGAAGTAAAAGAAACATGTTATCAGAAAAAACTATTGCGTTGTTAGAGAAGCAGTCCAAGTTGATGGATAGATTGAGGTTTTTAGAGACGCTAGACGCTAGTGGGATAACTAGCGAAGTATTGAAAGAGTTAGATGGAATAGAAAGTCAGTGGGTAGGGAATCATAATTTTTTGCTTAAAATTGGAGTAATCGATCATGATTACTTTAATAATAAGCGGGTGGAGGATGCCCTAGCCATCATTTCGAAATTAAGAAGTAGAGCCGTTGAAATAGCCAAGGCAGGCACTAGCAAGTCAACTGTCGTTGAAGTAGACGTTAGACCGGGAACTAGTAAAGCAGCCATTGCCAAAGTGGATTCGGCCACGGTAGGTAGGAGTTTCGAGAACGAGTTTGAGGAAAGAGTTCACCAACTTCGGGAATATCTGGAGAAGGTGAATGGAGACATAGGGGAGAGGAAGATAGAAATGTTTAAGATGCATAGAAATAAAATTAATTTTTTGTGGCAGAGGGTACAAAATAAGGTAGAGGAACTGTACCAGAAGTTTGCATCGAATAGCGAATTTGAAGATGCCTTACAGGAGCTAGAGTTCGATATACAGAATACTCTAGGGGCGTTAGAGGAAGGTATTAATAAACCGGTAGGAGTTAAAGTCGAGAATGTTGGCCTTAGAGAGGAACTGCCGGTGTTACCGAAAATTCAGGTACCTACGTTTTTCGGAGAACCGAAAGAGTGGGACATATTTGCGGAGCTATTTTTAGAATTAATTGATCGAAGAGAGGATTTAAGTAATGCTCTGAAATTTAATTATTTAAAATCCGCGTTACGGGGAGAAGCGAGGAGCATGGTAGCTCATTTATTGTCGGGCTCGGCCGATAATTATAATGCTGCTTGGGATTTGCTAACCAAGCGGTATGAAAATCATCGTAGGATATTTTCCGAGCAATTAAACCGGATAGTTGAATTACCGGTAATCAACATCGAATCCGCAAAACATATAAAGGGAGTGATTGACACGGTAAATGAGTCAATACACTTGATTAAAGTTAAATCTAATTTGTCCGATGAAGTTGACGTGATATTCGCGCAACTTATACTTAGGAAATTGGATAGAGAGGCTCTTCAGCTCTATGAGAGCCAAGTAAAAAAGACAAAACAGATACAATTGCTATCTGATGTCTTGGAATATTTGGAGCAAAGATATTGTTCTCTAAGTTCCATTAAAAAAGACGAAAGGAAACCGGTACAAAAAATGGCAAACACGGCGTTTAGAGAAAGCTGTCCGATTTGCAAAGTTGCCGGGCATAGCACATTTCAGTGCTACAAATTCAAAGGCTTGACACCAATAGAAAGGGTCGAAATAGCCAAAAAAGTGCAATTATGCACAAGGTGCTTGAAGCATTCAAGCAATAAAAGATGCACCAATGAAGTTGTTTGTTCATTGTGCAATAGAGGGCACCATACTTTACTCCACTTTAGTGAAAAAAGGGAGAAAGTGAATACATGTGTGACAGCACAGCCTGCACTGTTGGCTACCGCACTAAT
Organism: Drosophila emarginata; assembly: GCA_037075365.1. NCBI lineage: Eukaryota > Metazoa > Arthropoda > Insecta > Diptera > Drosophilidae > Drosophila > Drosophila emarginata. The sequence goes on along the minus strand of JBAMCD010000260.1, from coordinate 5,969,525 downwards.
AAAAGTAAAGGCAGTAAATGGAGGGTATGAGACCCTAAGAGCCTTAATTGATAGTGGGTCACAGAGCACTATCGTGTCTGAGGAAGCAGCTCAGATTTTAAAGTTGCCGAAAATAAAGGCACACACGAAGATAAGCGGAGTTTCGTCAACCAAGACAAGTACATCAAAGTACAAAGTGAAGCTGGCAATGAAAGTGCGGGAACCGTGGAAAAAGCTTCTATATGTTGAGGCAATTGTACTGCCAAAATTAATGACTGCTCTTCCAGAAAAAGAAGCAAAGGTAGATATGTTAAAATGGCAATCGTACGTGTTAGCCGATCCTAAGTTTTATATGCCTGGTCGGGTAGATCTAATACTGGGAGTAGATGTGTATACCCGTATTGTAAAAAGTGGGGTTGCAAGGATTGACGGTTTGTTAGGCTTGAATACAGAGTTTGGATGGATTGTATCAGGAACGACAAAGTCAAAAGTAAACAATTCCATTATCGCGACAACGATCTGTAAAATAAATAAAGGTAAAATAGAACCAGATAACAATGTTGAATTTACCCCCCGGCAGGACCTCGCTTCGGAGGTGTTTCTTTAGCTAGGAACGAATCTATGAAATGCCACCTGAAGAGATTTGGAGCCAATAACAAAAATTTATCATGTAAAAATGGTCATCCTGTAAGTTGGTCTTTTAGAAAAATTGAAGAAGTATTCAATGGCCAGGACAAGAACGTTGGGGTAGTGAAAACAAAGCTACAGGAAGGGTCGATTACAAGACCAATTAGTAAGATTTGTCCGATTATTGGTGCAAACAAAGCAAAGAGGAAGAAACGCGTTCGCGAAAAACAAGAGGTTGCATATTGCCAGGAATACCAAAATTAGTAATGTTAATGGTTTTGGCCATGCTAATGCTGCTTTGCCAAGTGTCAAATGGAGCTGTGGTGGAGAAAAATAAGCCAAGAAGTAACTATAAAAAAGATGAATACAACAGCCGCATTATATTTAGATCCAAAGGTTGAGGTAGAAATAGTGTCTTCCTCATGAGATCATATTGTATATTATGATATGACGGCGTATTTTGAAATGCTTAATAAGGGTGACAAGTTGATAGTTAAAATGAGGCAGATATGTAAAAAATTGTACAGTTTTGAAGACCAGTGCATGCTAGTAGTAGACAGTACTGATAAACAGATAAGAGAAATTGAGGATAAGAACAAACTATTAACAGCAAAAGGGATTTTTGTTGACAGGAAACTAATAATTAACGTAAAAATTCCATTATTTGATAGGCATCCATCTCTTCTATATAGAATAATCCCAGTGCCAGTTAGGATTAGTAATGATCAGATGATAATGGTACAGGTAAATAGCGAGTATTTAGTCTATAATTTTGAAATAGACTCCTATCATCTAATGACCGAATCCACTTTAAATAAATGTCAGACGTGGCAAACTAATAAAAGAGTGTGTGAAGGAAGTTGGCCTTGGAGTAGTGCCAATGACAACGCATGTGAAATCACACCATTTAAACAAAATATGAATTCTAACTGTGTCTATAAAACGATAGTTGACTTAAGTTCCTATTGGATCGAGCTAGAGAGCAGAAGTAGCTGGCTATTTAAGGTTTCACCCTATTCAAAGGTTAGAGTGCAATGTGGTAGCGTACAACAGGAAGTAATAGATATTCCAGAGCAAGGCATTTTTAGCATCAGGTCAGATTGCACTGCTAGAACAGAAGACAAAATATTAGTCGCTCATCACAGCATCCAGTCAGAGTCTTATCAAGCAATCGCAACGTCGCATATAGGGGATATTAGCGAGGTTCCGAAGATAATCTGGGATCCAGTGGGAAATAATTTGTTAAACCACACAGCAGAACTTGAAAGGTTAAAAATTGAATTAAAATCTTTAAAAGAACATCACATTGATTTCTTAGGATTAAATTTCCATCACGTAACTGGTCATGCTTCTTTAATAATAGCAATGGTATTAGTTATAATAGTAATAATATATGTTATAAGAAAAATAAATGTAACCAGAAGACCACAAACTATAACCTTTGCTGGCCCTTTGCAGAATGTTTAAGATTAAACACTGTATTTGTAGACATAAAAATATTTTAAAAACATATACATAAATTTTCTGAACTAAGTACGAGATAAAAGTACAGCGCACAAAAATAATAAAGTATTGTTTGAAGATAATGCAGCTCACATGCTGTGAGTATATTTTTATCAGCCGATGCATTTAGCTAAGCATCTAACGGCCAACGCAGGCCATGATTTAAATAGATTTAACCCCAAGCTATCAGTACGATGCATGTATGCTGATAGAACTAGACATAAATTCCCACCACCAAATATGTGCCCCATAGACTTTAAGACTTCTTCCAACCAATTAATATTTAAATAAAATCAGTTCACATTTTGAATTCAACAAATGAAGATCGGGTTTTAATTTTTCCTCTCCCCGGAAGCCCTATTCAACAACTCTTTAATGTTTCTCGTTAGTTAATAGTCTTTGCTTGCAATTCTTTATTAAATGAAATTTTTTAAATAAAATAAATTGCGATAAATACGATTGAATAAAGGAAACTAGATTTTTATAAGGAAATCTAACAACTATTGCCTGAAGTCTAAAAATAAACGAAATAAATTCAAGAAAAGAACCAATTCATTAAATAATGATCGAATTTTATTTAAAAAAAATTTCAATTGAATTACTGAAATGAATTCAAGAACAGAACTTAATTAAATGGTATTTGAATTTCATTCGATTGTATTGTCAATGTAAACTATAATTATGAAGGAAAAAAAAAAAGGAAACTGATTCTGAATGACATTATTAACAATAAATGTATATTATGTTTGTTATATGTCTCAATTGATATACTTTACCTGATTCTTTAACAGCTACACTTCAATGAGCAATTACTTATTAAATTGAAATTATAATAGTTGCAAACGTATTTTCCCTGACGCGATTCGTTGGCGACTTTAAACGCAGTCGCGCATAAAACGCTGACAATTAAAATCATTTCCATTGCACTTCATTGGCGTATTGGGGCAGGGCAGCTCGGGCAAATAATTTTTCATACACTTTTATGAAATTTCACAGTTCAATTAATGCATTTTAATTTTAACTTTATTTTCCAATTTACTTCACACAGTTAAAAAGGCGGCAAGAAAAATTGGAAAAACAGAAACAGAGAAAGAGACAGACAATATGAAAATGCTTGCGAGTGAGTAAGTCAGTGTAAAATACAAAAAAAAAAAATTATAAATAAAAAAAATTGTTAACGCAAAATTAAAAATGGTTTTTGATTGATTGTTGCATGAAATTGGCTTTTTGGTTTGAGAACTGGTCGGTCCATTGATTGTAATTGCCTTTTCTCTTCGTTTTACACATTTTATTTGCCCTGTGCACTTAATTAGCAGACCAGGGACAAGAAGGAGAAGGAGGTGCAGGAACAGGAGGAGTAGGAGAAGACTTCTCTTGCTCCTGCTACTTCTGCTACCTTCTGTCTGAATGGTCTTCACACCCGAATGAGCTTTTTGAAATTAAATAAATACAATAAGTAAATTTCAGAAAATACCAGAAATGGAATTACCTTAATTGCTTTTAATAGATTTTTCCGCAATTTTCTCTCACTGGGATTTTCATCTCTGTACTTATGTGTGTGCGGTCAAGTCATTTCATAGATTTCCTTTCAATTTTTTCTTGTTTTTGGGTTGCCAAGCAGCGACAAGTTTTTCCATGCGGAAGGAAGTGCTGAATTTTGCTACATTTTTCCTAGCCAAATACTGACCAAAGCTCAGTTGGTGAAAATTAGCCACAGACAATTTATGAGTTACAACAATTTCCTTGCCACAGTTGCAACTTGCAACTATTCATTCAGGTATTGTATCTTTTTACTCTCTATGGTTATATAATCTCAACGTTTTTTTTTCGTTTTTTTTTTCCTCTTTTGTCATAATTGTCTTTTGGGTTTGGTGCGGAGAAATGCCAATGCCAGAAGAAAATGCCACCCAAAACTTAAATAAAATAAGTAGAGAAAGTAAAAGAGACAGAGAGAGAGGCGCGAATCATAAGCGGAAAGATAAGAACCAAAATCATAGAAAGGCCAAAAATGAAGAGGAGAAAGCATGTCGAATAAATCAATTCTAAACAACTCTTATCTCTCTGAGGTATCTTTTTGGTTGGTTGAATTACCAAAATTTAAACAAAACTCAAGCAACTAAATTTATTTGTTATACACTGCAACAAAAAATTAATTATTTTTAGTTGACTCTTAATACATTGAGTAAAAACAATATTTACGAAAAAGAAATATTTTATTCTAAATAAACTTTGATAAAGTATTTTGCCCAAATTGTCAACAATTTATATATAAGTATAATTTAGCTCTAAATAAAGACAATAAAGATATTTTTATATACCAAAAGGAACAATTTAAATTTTAGACTTAAGTATTTATATTATTCATAATATTAAAGCTCAATATTTAACTCAATTTTATGTTAGTATCTCTTTTAGGAAAATCAATTTAATTTTAGTTCAAAAATTTAATAAGAAATTCATTAAGTTTATTTATTTTTAAATCTTTAGTGCGATTCCAGTCTTGAAAATGCATTAGCCGAGATTTAGTGTTGTAAACAAGAATTTATCCATTAAAATCGTTAAAGAAAACTATTTCAATGAATTGCAACTATTGCTACAATTTTTTTTTATGCCATTGAACAAATAAATACTACAAAAAACCATAATTAGATTTACGTTAAAGGCATTATATAGTCATTTATATTTTTTTTAATGTCTTTTGTATCCACTAAGCTAAACCCATCCATTTAGCCACGCCTTAAATTAACAGATATATTAACTTTAATAAAATATGCAATAAACATAAATGAATTGCCCAAAGCATAAATAAATACATTTTAAATAAAAAAGTCACATTTCAATAAATCAAAAAGAGCGAAAAGGGGACAAAAAAAGGCAATCCACAAACCGCATCCACACATTAATCAATCAGCTCGAAAACGTCAAACGCTTAAAAAGCAAACAAAACAACAGAGTAATAGCAATAAAAAGCGAAATGCAAAAAAAAAAAACAAAAATATAAAAAAAAGTTACGAAATGAAATTAACAAAACTAAAGCAATGTCTAAATGCCGCCTCATTAAAGTTTAATGGAAATTGCAAAATCAACAATCTCAGGCATCAAATGAACGACAACTGTGAAATGATTAAACAGAGTGGAAGAAAACGGGAGGGGTAGTGAGAGGGTAAATGGGGCTAAAGGAAAATTTATATTGAGAGTACTTGGCTACCTGAAAGGGCTTTCACTTGTGGTACACAGAGGGTACACACATGCTTCGACTACTTATGGCAAGAAACACGGGAAACCTGTTGCAAAGTTTTCCCGCGATTAGGTTTTTTTTCTCCTCTTCTCGTCTCAACTCTTCTTTTCTGTTCGTTTTTTTCTTTTTGGCAGGGTCAATGTTGGCTGTAGAAAGCCAAAAAAAATCAACAGACCTGCTAAAACACAATTGAGAGTATCTACTTACTGCTACCCTGTAATTATAAGGAACTAAGATAAAACTTACTAACTTATATTACTTTATCAAATAAATGGCGACATCTATCGGCCAATGCTAACTTTACGCCATTTCTCACCACTAATCACACAATTGGAATAGATTTAGAAATATTATAAATAATGTGATAGATAAAAATAAGAAGTTTTAATACAATATATTTGGTTGCTATCTAGGCTATAAGCAAAAGCATACAAGATTTTGATATATTTATATTATATATACATAGCATTGACTATAGCTTATTAAATCTACAAAAAAAAATAGTGTTCAAAATGAAACATATGAATTGGAATATTTCTTGAAGAACATGAGACAAACATAATACTCTCAAGAAGAAATTAAAAGCGTTTTTGAGAGAAGTGAAACTTCTTTTTATACCAGAAACAAAAATTTTTTTTAAATTAACTGAAAGTATTTAAATGGGAACAAAAGCACTTTCTATAGGAAATGAAACACTATTCAGAGAAACTATGAGACTGAAACAGTAACAGGAATTGGATGAACTGGAACACATTCTTGAACAAAGTCGAAAACTAGGAGCTGAAATATCCAAAATGAACTTTTACAGTTTTAATAAGCATTGAAATACTTTTTACAGGAATCGAAAAAACATTTAGTAAACTGAAACAATTTGTAAAGGAATTCTAAGAAAATATTTCATTATTCACTTAGCACATTTTCTTAAACTAAATATACCCTTTATCATCTGCCTACAGGGTATAAAAAATGTCATTGAAGCGAGCGAAAGACAGAAAGAAAGAAAGAGTGATGCACAGGGAGTTGAAATGTGAGGAGTGAGAGAGGTGATGCTTGCGCAATCGCTGGACCTGGCCAAGACAAGTTTTGTGCTACACTTTAAGGATCGTATTGGCAGCAGAAGCGGTGGCAAACAGCAAAACTCTGCAACTTCATCGACAACTACCACGAAAAGAAAACGAAATGCCTGGTCCCAGTCGGTTTCACTTTCATTCGCAACGCGCACGCGCAACTGTCAGGGTCGTCAAGTAGAAATTACACCTGAAAAATCAACGGGAAAAAAAACCCTCACGAATAAAAACTAATGATTAAAGAAGTAAATAAAAAAAAAACATAATATATACATATATATATATGAATATATGTATAATTACATGCATAAATTCTCATAGAAAAACAGATTTAATAGTTCATTTTCAATTGTGTTGCCATTAATATAAATAATTAAGTGTTTTAATTTCGCTTCAACATTTTGCTCGCAATATTTAATGGATGCAGGTAAAAAAAATTAAAACACAAGTGAACGAATTAACAAACAAGTGGCAAATGTTTGTTATAAAAGTTATTAATACAAATGCAACATATTAAAATGTGCATTCATTGTGTGCTAATTGAGATTAAGTGTCCATAAAAATATTACATTTTTCTATATATGTGTGTATAAATATATATATTTAACTTATCTTATTGATTAACACATTTTTTGGATAAGAACTTTTTGAAGTTGATTGATGAGAGCAATTTATTGAGCACATTCAAATTTGACTGAACAATGAGATAAGTTTAATTGTAAAGAAAATTATTGGATAAATCAAATCCTTAATCAAAAATAAAAAGGGAATAAGAAAACATTTATATTTTATGTTACAAATAAAATTTGATTATTATAAATGGATAATGATAAATGTTTTGAGATTAAATCTAATCAATTACAACCGAATAAACTTCCCAGAAATATGGTTTTAGATTTATACACAACTAATTTATTAGTTGTATAAAACTGTTTTCCTTAGGACTAGATGAATAAAATATCTTAACTTTTCTTTCTAGCTGGGCATAAAATATTTAAAATATTATTGGACCATCTATGAATTTGCAACTTTTGACAACTGTTTTCAATTTAGTTTGAATACAACCAATACAAACTAGCTTTATTATCTATATTTTTCTTTCTATTTTTATCTATATTTTATATCAAAACAATTTAGATATGTATCTAGGAAAGAAATATAAAATTCAATTATTATTATTTAGATATTCTATTTTCCACTTATTGTTTTTTTTTTATTTTGAAAAACAAAGAATATAAGAATTCAAAAGAAATGCTCAAAATGAATAAAATCGAAATGGTTTGACACAAACTTCTAGCTTCAATTTATTTTATATATTTTTGTTGAGCAATTCTTGAATTAAATTAAAAATTACATCAAAAACTACGTAAATTAGTTGATACTATCAGGATCGGAAAAACATTACTTACTCGGGCAATATAGTCATTTTGAAGATTTTGAAAGAAAACCTTAAAATCTTATTGAACTTATGAAAAATAAATTTGTTATTAGTATCACCTTTATTATTTAAAAATAGAATAATACAAGAAGAAATATACTTAGATATATAAATGAAATACAAAGATATAAGTCAGAATTTTCAAATATAGGAAAGACAAACCCTTGATGCGGAAGACCTCATTAAGTCTCCTTTTAAACATTTTTCTTATACAAAGACCAAATTTAAAAAAAAAAATTGAAAAATTGTGAAAGTTATTTAAACAATTTTCCCAAAAAGCAAAAGACTGATTAAGTTGAACTTTTTTCTTTTGGGTTTATTCCATTTTGATTAGGCCGAAAATTGATTGGATTTCAATATTTATTTGTCGATGCAATTTGGAAATAATTTCCGTTAATGATTTACTCCAATTTTCCAACTTTCGAGGCAAAGTCTAACTAAAGTAAAACCAGAAAAGTCAACCTGCTCGACAGCCATAAACAAGAGCAGCAGCAGCAACCGCAGCAACAGGAGCACCTCAAGGCAATTTTAGTTTAGGCCATGAACATGAATATTGCAAGTGAAATATGTTTTGGCATGCATATTTAATGCCTATCAAAATGCAACAACAACAACAACAACAACAACAACAACAACAACATACACACATACATACTAGCTAGCTAGCTAGTCAAACTATGTGAAAACCCCTCGTATGAACCATTTTAAATGCCATCAATTTCAATTTTCCAAATTAAATGTGAGCACAACTCACCTGCTCCAAAAGTGGATGGGTTAGAGCGGTGTGATTGGGGTCTGGCAGGGGGTAAATAATTAATAATTCATTACGTTGCCAGTAGCAATGACATAAGCCCAAAGCAAATAGTAAAAAAAAAAAATCACATGCCAAGCGCCAAGTTCATCCACTTGTACGGCACGATAAAGTCAATGAAAGCAACGTCAAAACGGTATTTTAGGGAAAACTCATAGCACTAAAAAGAAAATGGCAAGAAACAAGTGAAGCCACTTAGGAAAAATCATCATAAGAGTTATCGGTTAAAATCAAAGTGAGTGTGGGCCAAACAGGCTTGACAACTTTATTTTTTTCCTTTTTTTGGCGCTTAAATGTTAAGAGTTTGTTTCTTTCTTTCGTTTTCGTTTTATTTTGTCTATTTACTTTTTATTTATTTGTTTGTTTTGCCTTTTACGCTTGGAATGTCTTGAGCGGGGTTATTCACATTTTCATCATTATCATTACCAAAAAAAAAAAAAAAAAAAACAGCAACAAGTTTGTTTTTCTTTTTTTTTCTTTTCTTGCAGCTCAGGCATGTGGCCCAAACATCAACTGCTAACTGCGGCAGCAACTCTCATTGGTCTCTGTTGCATTGCAGCGAGTGCCAACATCGAAGACTCAAGCACCACCGGTTTACCTTTGCCAGCACTGCAACCACCCACACAGCCACAGAATGTAACAACGGCGGCAATGACCCAACAACAGTTAACAGGAAGTGGCAACGTTAAAACAGATGCAAATGAAGAAGATGTTCCAACTGAAAAACCTGATGACTTGACTGACAACAGTAGACCCGAGGAGGTAAGTGAGGTCAAATGGAAAATGTTTTAATATGCAATTAATGCCTTATGATTTTTTGACAGGTTAATGAGCAGGCAGACTCCTCCTCATCTGAATTGGAAGTCATTGAGGATCTACACTATGGCAGTGAAGTGGAAGTGCCCGATGAAGAAGTAAACATTAAAAAACAAGAGGAACAACAGCAACTGAAAGAAAAGAAGGAAACGGAATTTGTGGGGTAAGTTAATTAAGAGTGAAAGTTAATCCTTTACATTGAAACATCTTCCTTTTTGTTCTTCTTTAGAGTTCCTGGTTTTCTGCCAACAGTTTCAACACCGAAAGAATCTAGCAATTTGCAAACAAATGGCCATGGTTATATACAATTTGATATCAATGATGAAATGCCGATGGAAACTATACATAGACAGCGTCAGCTTACCAAATCTCACACAGAAACTGTTAATGAAGTACTCTACAATTTATTTCCCAATGGTTTCTCTGATATCTTTCGATTTAGTGGTCAAGAGGTAACCACTACAGAGGCAAATACAGAGCCAATTCCCACAACAACAGCCACAACAACAACAGCAGCAGGCAAAGCTGTAGCGCCAGCAACAACAGTTGCATCAATAGTTACCACTACTTCGCCAGCTGTGGTCAAGAGTCCAAGCCAGAATCAAACCTATTATAGCTATCAAACAACAGTTACTAAGGAATATCGTCGAGAGTTGCGTCCTGGCCACACAGAGATTGTGGTTGAACAGATAAGCAGTGCGGAAAAGGATCCCTTCAGAGATGGCACCAATCACATTTCCAAAGATGAACTGCTACGCATTAATCGTGCTGCAGTCGACTCACCCGTCCTGCCAAGTTTACTCCTACGACCGGCAGAAAATGGAGATGATAATGAAACTTTGGTGGCAGCTGAAAGTGCTCCCATAGTTATACTTGGTGAACATGAAACCGATTTTGATGAGGGACAACTGATTGAAGATAATCAGATAGCCGAAACCCTCCAACATGAACGCTATCATCAGCGTTTACTTCCTCCCTCAAAGGTACACAATTTCAAAACTGGAGGAATCGAGAGTTATAGCAGTCAACAAGGACCAGGCCAGGAGCAACAGATCAATGTGCATATTGTGCATGATGATACTTTAGCCAAGGCTCAAGAAGAAACACAGAAGGAAGGAAGTGACAAATCTCCTTCATTAGCTCTGGATCACTATCAAATGCATAGTGAGCAACATTTCCAGCAGCGTCATCCCAGTAGTGGTCAAGAGGCACCATCAAGGCAGTTCCTGAAAAGTTTCAAGCCAATCATAACCGGAAGTGGAGAAAGTGGCATAAACAAGGCAACTGGCACCTTCCACTACGAGGTGAATAATCATCCACCTCAATTACAGCACAATTCTCAACCACCACAAGAAAGTGATTATGCCGGACAGTATGTAAGACCTGCCGCCCAGTTATCCTATCAACGGGAACTAAGTCATCATCTCTTACCACAATCAAGTAAAGAGACTTCCCTCTCAAAACTTAATACACAAGCAATAGCCTCGCCTACATCCGCCCCAGCATCCTCAGTGACACCCAATAGCTTGGTTTATGTCACCTTGAATGCTGTCCAAACAACGCCACTTCCATCCTTTAAAGATAGCGCACTTCCACCTAATTTGCCTAGTCCTCATGAGTATGTCTCCGAGGCTGCAGCGGAACCATCCCAACAATATTTACAACATGCTCCAGCTCCAAAGATAACCCAATCTAAACCGGAATCCCATCTTTTGGTCAAACCAAATGGTTATACATTTGTCGAGGTACAAAAATCGGTTAATATACATAATAAACTAATCACAGAGAAGGATGGACGACTGGTAGAACAGCATGAAACGATTTATCATCAGCCCTATGAGCAGCAACATAATCAACTGAGTCCCGAAAAATATGTGTCCAGTGCAGTGCCAGAATTACCAGCTCCTAAGCCTCAACAAAATTATGTGTCTCTCACAAAGAATCCCATTAATGTTGAACAGGAATATGATAGTTCACCTCAAGAAGGAGTCTACTCTCATGCCACTATCAATTTAGATGCAGAGCATCATCCATCTCATCCACCACTTGCTCCACCTTTGCCAATTCCACAACACTATCATGCTGAGAAAATCATTGATCATCCTATCGAACAGCAAATTGTAGAGAAACATATACCTATACCTTATGCCGTTCCTCAACCTGTCCCAGTGCCCGTTCATGTGGAACACTATGTTGAACGTCCTTATCCTGTCGAGACCATTGTGCAGCAACCTGTTCCATATCCTGTCGAAACAGTTGTTGAAAAAATCGTTGAGAAGCATGTGCCCGTTGAGGTTGAACGCATTGTGGAGAAACCGGTGGAGGTGGAGAAAATAGTAGAAAAGTTTGTCGATCGTCCTATGGCCATACCTATTCATGTTCCTGTGGCCATTCATATGCCTATGCCACCAATATCGCAACATAGCCATCATTTTTCTGCACATCCAAATGCTCTCCCTCCTTGGACCACGCATTCGGTGGCTCATATACCGCCGAAGGTCCTACAAAACTACTACACACGTATGCTAAAGAAACTTTTACCACAATTGACGTTGCCGAAGGCAACAATTAAAGCAGCTCCCCAAACATCACCGAAAGCAACTACCAAGACAACGGCAAAGACCCTCAAGCCGCCAGTAAATCCAGTGCGTGGGGATGTCCCAAAGGTGGCCACTTTCAGCCTGGCTGATATGCGTTTCGATCTACGACCACCTCCACCGCCCATAGGATCCCCTTGGCTCCAAGGTGCACGCTATATCTACAATACTTTGCCCGTAGATTTGGCCACTGCAGCTTCTGCATCGGTGGCAGCTCCAGCTCAAATGATTAAGTCCTATATTGGACCAGTGCCAGCCCCTAGCGCTAGCTCAAATGAGTTTGATGAGTTTCAACGTTGGCGCAATGGTCATACCTTAAAGCGTAGTCCCGACTTTGGTCGAAATTTGCATATGGAATATGGTTTCAAGCCTCCACTGGTACCCTCTGTGGAAATCGATGACAAGGGAAATCCGCTAAAGCAAGCGGATGCCACAGAGACCCAATAAGGTCGAAATGAAGAGAGAAAAGCGTGCCAAAATATACAGCTATAGTTATTATTGCCTATTTATATAACATATTTAAACAAAATGCATTTAAAACATAATAAAAATTGTATTAAACCATTTAAAAAGCAAAATTGTTATAAATCCAAAAGAAATTTGTCTAAAAATTCGAAGAGGCCAGACCTAACCTTACTTTTTTGAGGCTTAACCTCAAAATTTTGGAAACATTTGGAGCATCTTTTCTTTATAGAACAAAATCATATACTTTGTCCAACATAACCTCAATATTTTTGTAAAACAAAACACTTTGCAGATTGTTGAGCTAAACCCTCATTCCACTCTTACAAAAAAAAAAAACACGCACATATCTGTCATCATAAAATCCTTGCAAAAATATACATGTTAAATATATTGCCTACAATTAGGTGCAATATTAATTAAACAAATGACATGACATTGCAGACACTGTACCTCATCATACATACAATTAAAACTGATAGGGACAGAGATGGATGGTGAAAGTGAGAAAAATTACAAATTTCCTTAAGTAGCATTTATGTAAATGAAAAATTCTCTACTTATGTATATTGAAGGGGAATAGAAGAAGGGTTGTCATTTACTCCCTTTGAATTTCCTACTGAAAATCTTATCTCTCAGCAAACAGTTGCCACGCCCCTAACACATCCTCTTCTCTTTTTCCATCTTCTCTTCCTCCTCCTCCTCCTCCTGTTTCATCTATAACAGTTTGGCAAAATGGCAAACACGTCTGCTCTAAAAGGGCGGCAGAGTGCAAAGATTTATATGACAGCTAATAAATTTACAACACATGTAGCTCTCAAAAGATATTAGAAGATATTTTTTGGTGACAAGTTGAAGGCCTCACACGTACGACAAGAGTTTTGAATGTTATTGAAGCATGCTTTTAGGCGGCCAACAAAAACGAAAAATTGTTAGTATACTGCAAAGAGGATGAAGAGGAAGGTCACAAAAAGAAATGAGAGAAAATATATAAGAAAAACAGCCTTGCAAATATTTGCGCAGCATTTCCAAAAGGCACGTCGAGGCGTCGGGCGACTGCATTTGACATTTGATGGTCGACATGCCGCTGAATGGATAAAAAGAGACAGAGAGGGGGTTACAGAGTGAAAAGAAAGAGATGTAAGCAGACAAACCGTTTAGCGCACGTGTTGACGGAAGCGGAAACTTTCAAGCAGAGTGGCAAAATGACATGCCACCAGGCACAGTGAACATGAAGAGCTTCTCTAATTCATTGTGTTTTCAGAGCGTAGGAAATGTGAAAAAGCAATGCCACCAAATTGGAGTGAGTGTACAAAAAATAAAAAGGAACGGGAAAGTTCACTTGAATAAAATTGTAGTACTTAGAGTGCTTCATTCACCCCAGAAGAACACAAAATTTGTACAATTGTCATAGGCTACTTTCCCAGAATGCCTTCTTTTTTTTGTCATTTTTAAAACTTTGACGATCTTTAAGAACATGTATCTGAGAGCAACTGAAATCAAATTCAACTGAGTATAGTTTTAATGAAGATTTAGTAATATTAAATTTCTAGACTTCTAACTGAGTTGATATTAATTGTATATCTTCCGTATGCAAGGATTAAGTGTGACCAACTTCACTAAGAAATTTTGGTACTTTACGTTAAAGTTATTCTCCGGTTTCAGAAATATTTAATTGCTTGACAAAATCAAACCAGCGCCTCTTTTGAATGCTCCCGTTTGTTAAATACTTTCATTTCCTCCATTTCCAACTACTTTAAATAAACTTATCTCAACTTGATATCAAGTGACATCATTTGGTAGCCAAATCAAAGTCTTTAAGCCACTTTGACTTTAAGCTTTTACACTCTTAACCGAAAATGCAATCATAAATCAAAAAATGGTTCGTTCAATACTTTGGCCACGCCCACAGAAATCAATTCCAATTGCAAATGCATTCAGCACTTTTGATAGACTCCCCAGTGAGGAGGACTAAAGAAGGGCAGCCCAATGTAAAAGATAAGGCTAAAAGGAACAACCAAAAAAGAAAAAAAAAAACAAAAACCAACAACCAGAAAAAAAATATAGGATGAGGATGAGGAAGGGGAAAAAGGAACAATTGAATAATTTATATGCAAATAAATAAAAGTATTTTTCAACATTTTCATTTTTGCATGCCAGAAGAAGAAAACTTTTCGTTTGCATAAGGAGAAAAACGCGTGTGAAATAAATTTTCAGTTTTTGGCCACAAAAGGCGTAACACACACTACCAACATCCAACAACAACAACAATAACAATAACACGAACAACAACAGTAAGCTATTGGCGACGTTTTCAAGTTTTTCCCCCACGTTTTTCAGTGTTTTTTTTCGTTTTTTTTTTTTTTTGCATTTTTGGCGGCCTTCTCATCCTGAATGCTTTTTCTGGTTTGGCGCTGCATGTCATTGTCAGGGACTGCCAACTTGTTCTCATTCTTCTCTCTCTCTCTCATACTCTCTTCGTCTCTTTCTCTGCATTTGATATACGATGTGTTGGCAAGCCGCCCAAGTTGGCGTTTTGGGGTGGTAAAGGCGTGGCATTTGCGAGACAAATGCAGCTGAACTGAAAATTGCATTTCCGCTTTTGGAAATTGCGCAAACTTCCGCAAACGGAGAGGCAAGACGGGAATCCCCCTTCTAACAAAAAAGAAAAAAAAAGAAAAAAAATAAGAGAAAAGGCTAACCACGAGTACGTCGGAACGTCGCCAGACAATTGGCAAAAATTTTCTATAAAAGTGTGAAATAGGCCGTCCTCCTTCTATGTCCGGAAACGCTGCTTTGACATGCCCGTAAAGTGGCCCCAATGAACCACAGAAAACTTGTCACACAGAAAAATGTCAAAAGCACACAATGTCTAAAAGAGAGGAAGTGAGGGGGAGGACAGCCGAGACTATTGAGAGAGAGTGAGAGAGCGAGCGTTAGCAAGAGGTTTATTGACCAACAAAAAAAATAAGACTAAATGTAAAAGGCCTGATATGCAAAATAAACTGAAAATGAAATACTCTAAAAACTTTTTGACTTTTAACAACTAATTTTCTTTATCATTTGCATTTGGTTTATTCATTTTGTTCATAAAACTTTTCTGACGTCAACTGTCGCTTTGATAACTGTGTGACCAGAGTTCATCTGGAAATGGTAAAATGTTTAAAGTTAACCAAAAAAAAAAAATCTACAAAGCATTAACTTGAGGACACTTTGTTATAGGGAGTGGATAATTAAAATTAAGAATATAGCAGAGAATTGTTGTTACTAATTAAACTAAATATGTATAATAGAATTGCCCTTCTTCTATTAAAACTGCATTAAACGATCTATTTATGATCTCTGGGGGGAAAAAGAGTCATCGATTATTTTTCATCCGCTGCAATAGGGGAAATCTCTTGGAAAAGCAATTAGATGTTTATACCTTATTAATCCGGAAAAAAACATCTTAACTAATCCAAAATTGTATTCATATTAATGCAAGATAAAAATGGCATTTGTTTTCCATTTAAAATGGATTCTCTTAAATGTTAGAGTATATTAATATCAAAGATATAACCAAAAGGTGTCAAGTGTCATGTAAATGAAAAGGGTTCGAGTCATGGCTAACAATTGGAGAATTCATTTTGTTTGCGGTTTGACTACTTAACGTTAATGGACGACAGGCAAATTGGTTTGCCACTTACAAGAACTAAAAGGAATGCAGGTAAAATAGCCACAAATACCTTTACCTACATTGTTTAATTTGGCTAGAGTGTTGACAACAAGAAGAAACAGTTAAAACACATACACAGAGTTACAGTCTATACAATCAGTGCCGCAAAAGCCAAACAAAAAATATTGGCAAGAAGAAAGTTTTGCCATGTGCTAACAATGTAAACTGCCATAACTTTGCCATGGAGTAGGAGCTAAGAAGAAGAAATTCCAAGGATGAGAGAAATTGAAGTAAAACCATATATAAATCCAACATATGGCAACTTTTGCAGACTTAACAGCATTGCATGTGTGTGTGTGTATGTGTGTTTGCATTAACAGAGCTACTGTTAAAGCTAAGCTTAATATTTAAGCCGAAAAGTAGACAATGCATTTCCTCTTCATTTTGATTAGTTTTAATGAAAATTTTGTTGGAAAATATTTGAAAACTCATTGCATAGCAATTCCCCCCAGCAATCAATGGCAGCAAAAGAGATTGCGAAAAATAATAAAGGAAAGAAACTAATCAAAAACCCTCAATTGCCAAGCACAAAATAAATACAGTAGTAGAAGTGGAAATTTCAACAACAGGCAAACAATTTTATTGTTACCTATAGTATACACATACATACATACATACATATATATATATATTCCTCTTCCAGCTCAATCACAAACAGCAACCAGAACTGACAATGAAGTAGCCAGAAGAGAGATAAATGCAGTCAACAGGATGCAAGAAAGGATGGGCATGGCCATGCATAGAGATAGATGATTTTGATAATAATAATAATAATAACTAACCATAATGAAAACTTAGACCGAGGCTGCCATAGAGATTGGCTATTGCAAAATTACAAGAAGCTGCCAGGCAAAGAATTTCAATCAGTGTTGACGATGAGCAAGATAGGATAACAGAGCGAGTAAAAGAGAGAGAGAGAGAGAAAGAGGGAGGGAATGTGAGTGAGGCAAACAACTTTTGTGATTGCATAACTGTGGCATGATGGCCATGATGCTTTACGCTCAGCAGGTGGGGGGTTTTCTTTTTTTTTTATTTTTTTTGTTAGTCCAACCAGGTAAAGCAGGTAACTTCCGTTGCAGCTAACATTCTTCTTCTGCGTCTTCAGAGTCTTCTTCTTCTTCTTCTATATAGTCATCGTCGTTGACTTCTTTGTGACTAAAAGTGCAGTGTGAGATGCGACCATCCCTTTGCCTGGCAATTTTCTGTCAAAAACAACACAAAACTCCAACAACAACAAGTTGTTTTTGTTGTCCTTTTTTTTTTTTTTTTTTTTGATGAAGCTTTAAAGTCATCCTCTATCCTATTCCTAACCGCATCCACATCCACTCTGGCCACACTTTTAGCATGCGTGTGGTTTTCGTTCGACGCGGTCAGCAGGTCGACAATGGATTTTTGGGGTTTGAGGGCTTTTTCGTGTACTGCTCCAATCCTAACTGTGAACTGGCAACTGGAACTGCTTGTGTTGTCAGTATATTGGCAAAGTTTTCCATAGTTGGGTTTCAAGTATGTGTGTGTGTGTGTGAGAGGGAAAAGGAGGAGGAAGGGGCATGCGGCAAGTTAAGTAAAAGTGCGGCAGCAAAACAACCAAGTGTTTACTTTGTGTGTAAGAGAGGAGTTGTAGCAAAGTGTAGTCGAGGGAGGGCAAGAGAAGTTGTTTTTCTGTGTGTTTTTGTGTCTGTGTGTGTGTGGTAAATTATTTAGATTGGGAAATCTGTGCAACAACAGCAAAAACAACAAAAACTACATAAAACTCTAACAGGAGAATCATTTTTGAGGGTAAAGCAAGTTTGCAATCAACTGACATAAAATCTACATGGAACCGATAATTGAGACATCATCCATATCGGTTTTTACCATTTAATCCTCTCATGTTTATAATTGGATTGATATTTCAATAGTTGGCAGTTTGTAAACTATATGAATAGCTTTCAAATCTTACAATATTGAATATATATCCATCGTTTATTAGATATTCCATTACGAAAGCTAAGTAAGTTCTTTACATAATTTAAAACCATTTTTTAAGGTTAAACTTTGGTTAATCAATTTCTCTTTTAAAAAGCTTTTCCTTTTCTATTGATTTTATGTCTTCTTCTTTTTCTTTTCTATTAATTCCAATTTTGATTCTCTTGTTCATATTAGAACCATTTTTCAAAAACGGTTAAAAAATTATAACATTTTGGCTATCAGATAATAATAATAGTTAATAATATTTCCTTTATCTTAGATCTTTTAATGTTAAAGATAATTTTCTTTAAAACTTTTATGATTGATTTTATTTTTATCTTCCAAAAGGTCAGTGTTTCTTAACTAAACAATATAAAAAATGTTAAATTGTTTTCAAAATAATTCCTTTTTAGATTAAGAAAGTTTTCTTCCAAATTTTCTTGAACATTTGTCCTCAGTTTTTTAAGTACAAATTATATTGATAAACCAATTTTATTAAATTATTAATTCTCTATTCCCTATTTCTTCATATTAATCAAGCAGAGTAGATTCTAATGTTTTTCTTTATGTTATTTTGGCGGGGGGAGTTTTTTCCTTCGTAGTTTATTCAATTTCAGTTTATCTCTTCATTTGCTTTACCCTCGTTACTTTACTTAATTCTTTCATTACGTAGACGAAAAAAAAAAAAGAGGAAACAAAAATTGTCTTTTTCTTACTTCCACTTTGCACTTGGTACCAAATTCTAACCCCGCATTTGCATTCAAATCAAATCCCTGGCTCAAACCAGCCAAAAAACTGCCGCAATAGTTAAGTATTTAACGCCCTAACCAAACCTCATTACCGCCTGTTTCCCCGCTACCCCCCGTCTCCATCACTACCTTGGTAAATCCCAAAAAACAGGGCGTGTCAAATGCAGTAATCTCATACACACACACACACATACACACACACGAGAATCCACAGAGGGAAACGCCCCCCGCAAAAAAAACTTTAAACTGTTTACATTTTATGTCGCTTAATGCTGGCGCCATCTACCGAGCTACGGTACTAACTACCACCCTTTTCACTCTCATCCCTTTGCTAAATTTTCTCTCTGTTCCTTCTTAACATTTAACCAAGTAATTTTCAGGAAAAATCATTTTCATTTCCGCCAAAAATCTCTCTCTATATATGTATGAGAGAACGTGAGTGTGTGTGTGTATATGACTATATCTGTGTGTGTGTGTGTGTCTGCGTCATTTTGACACTTAATTATTTCAATTGAGGCTGAAACCCTATGAGAGGTTTTAACCGCCTCCTCCACTCACTTGCTCCCCTACTCTCTACTGTCTTATTTCCTCTCTGTTGCCTAAATTCCCTTCTTCCCTGCACTCGTTGAGTGTCTTTTGTTTTGTGCCTGGCTTTTTCATAGGTAAACTTATACATATATTCCCCTCCATCGTTAACAGCCTTTTTCGACAATATATATACATATATATACATACTAAGTGTATACGACATATACATATGTATGTGTGTGTGTGTGTGTGAGTGTGTGTGTGTGTGTAACAGAAACCTTTGTCTGTGTGCGGGCTTTTGTCTGATGATTTTGTCGCAGTCTCATTTACAATATTTGTCTCTTTATCTATCTGGTATGTTCTAGAGTAGAATGAACAACAAATGAAATCAGCATTAGCTGCAATGGGCGGACTAAGCCACCCAACCAAAACCCATCCAATTCACCCAAAATGGCAACAAAAACAATAGATATATCAGGGCTATATAACCGAGGTCGGCAAACGATAAAGCGAACCTTTTTTTTTGTTTTGTTTTGTGGAAAACCAAAATCTAAGACAAGTTGCTCACCCACACACAAAAAATAAATTAAACAAAACGACCAAGATAATTTTATATATACCCTAATTTCTTTCTATACTCTTTACAGATTTAAAACTGTTGTTTAAAATATATATATATATTTAAAATATATATAGATTTATGTATGTATATAGATACACTCTAAGCGACAAACGATTAGAACAACTTCTGTAGAATTTTTTTGAATTTAAATATTTTTAAAATTACTTAAGGAATTAGTTTAAATTTTAATTTAACCATATGAAGATCTATTGTTTAATATTTTTTTAAAGGTATAGCAAGTCGGAACCTTTCATTTAATCTATGTATATTATAAAGGTTAAATGGTAACGATTTGTATAATATAATTTTTAATACCTAACAAATTAAAATATTATATTATTTTATTCAGGTTCCCGAGATTCGTACTACTTTGTTGGAAAACATAGATAAATAGATCAAGATAATATATGTATATATCTCATTATACATATTTTTGTTTGCTTTTGTAAATTGGTGAGCTAAATAAATGTTTTGGTAAGAGTATTTTAAATTCAATGAAAAAGTTCATATACCCAAAAATTAAATCGAATAAAAAGGGATAAGCCGCAACTCACTCGTTTCCAAATGGCAAGGAGGAGCAAAGGGGATTGGACTAAATGTGTGGGGAACTTACAATCTCCCCACCCCTTGCTCCACTCACTCAATTTGCCTGTATGGTAAAGCGTTTTTAACAATTTTAAATAAAATTGAATGCGATTGCGTTGAATTACATTTTGCGGGCCCAACTTGGCATTGTCACGATAAAAATGAAGTGCCTGTGCAGACCCAGAATGGAAACCAGAATCCCGAATCCGAACCCAAAAAACCGACTATAGGTAAAGCCTGTGGACAATGAAAAGTGATGGTTAAGGAGGTGTGAGACGAATTTGGTGGGGGAGTTGGGGGATGGGTAGCCAAATGACATTTTGTCGCCTTCCACCAAAAAATTGTCAAAGCAAATTTACAACAGAAATTCGTTCGTTTCGAACAAACACACACACACACACATATATATATATAAAAGTAGATAGATAGATTCAGAGTGGGCGTGGCATTGCAGACAAAAGACAATTGAAGTTAATGCACGCGCCCATAGTCCAGCCACGCCCCAGTGGCAAGAAGAAATAGCTATAGATGAAGAGAAAATGGGAGTCAACTCGAAGCTGGCCATTTGCCTTTGGTATTTTACTTTGGGATTATTTTGTGATTTATGCGGTCTTCGAGTTGACATGCAGATTTAGATTAAGAGCCAAAACGAAGGACATCATCCGACCAAGCCAACGAGAAGAACAACCCCTCAACCTCAAACCCAATCTTCCGCTCCTCCCCTCCACCTACCTCAACAAAGATCCCAAAAACAACACGCGCATAAATTTCATTTTGCTCATAGGGCAACTACTTGGCGTATGAGTGATATTTTAGTTTCATTCTGTCCTTTTGCGGTCTTGCAATTTTGTGTGGCATTAAAAGATTTTTGGCTATTTCATCCAACAAAAAAAAAATAAGGATTTACTATTAAAGCAAATGAATGGAAGTAACTAAAGATAAGTTAACAGAGAGAGAGAGAGAAAGATAGAGAGATAGAGAGAGCAAATAACATTAGCAAAAACGATAAAAGTTTAATTAATTATATGGCCAAAGCATTTCGGCCATAATGATGATTTTGTTTTATTGTATACGCATTTGATTAGCAAGTTCTTTTAGAACATTGCATATTTATCATTTGGCATTCGCTTCTCTTTCCTTATTTTTTTTTTACTAATTAATTAACGCTAGAAATTCTCAGTTGACACTGCAATGCAGACAGTTTATAGATAAATAAAGAATATATATTTACTGAGGGCTTACTTTGGAGTAAGTTAATTATTTTTAAATCTGACAAGACCAAATGCTTTTTTGTTACACAATTTGCGCATCTTTTGAATTAATTTTCATATTGTACGTTTTATCTTGGTAATAGATTGCTTAAAGCATCTGCAGCCCAATAGGGAACATATATCCCTGAGAACCACTGAGTCAATACAGATATTGAAATTTAAATCGGATGTAAAAATTAATCTCTGTGAGTACTAGATAATAAAGTTTTTATTGAATGGAAACCGTTTAATCAGCAACAATAATCCAAAAAAATGCTTTTTACGTTCATTTTATTTTTGGCATAGCACATTCTTTCTTTTTGTTTTTTTTTTTTATATACCCAATATTTCCGGATACATCGATATGAACCATTTATTGGGAATCTATAATAGTTTTTTCTTATCAAAATTTGGAGTTAAAGTGCCAAAAATATTTAAGTAGATTACAGAAAATTCAGATCTTTATGTTTATACAATGTTTACATGTTCCTATGTTCTCCTTAATAATCGTAAATATAACCGATTAAATAAAAGTGACCTAAGGAAAATATATTTCTCATCTAAACTATTCCATAAAATTAAATAGAATAATAGTATTATATATGTATAATAGAAACAATCTATTCAAATCTATTCTACCTATTTGTAATATTTCTGATCGGCAAGGTATTTTATATTTTCACCCCGAAGTCTTGTTATATTTTTGCATTGAAAATAATTAATAAATGTTTATTGAAATCAATAACACTAATAGATACAAACTGTTTGAAAATAGTTTCTAAATTGACTAATTAAACTTATTTAGTTAGTTTAAGTTCAATTATCTATGTGTAGGTTGAAAATTGTATTGTTAACTAATGAGAAATTATCAATTATCAATGTCTGGACAATTTATTTGTCATTTATAAATTCTTTGGCAAATATTTACTTTGGGCCATAAAACTTCATTTAGCTTGGTTTTTGGTAAAATTCACACACACGCACATACATACACACACACACACATATGGTGTTCAAGCTCCGAATTCTACACATTGTGTTGGCAACCTCAATGGAAAGCAATCATTCGGACAATTAGAAATCGTACTTAATATCAAATTGTTTGCAATTACAAAGCATTTTAGCAGGAGACTCGACAATGGAACACAAAAACCAACATACATACAGAGGACAGGGACAATAAATGAAACGACACATGGAAAACATGGAAGAGGTGGAGGGAGAAAGGCCAAAAGAGAGTTTCGACCACAGTCAACAATAATGTAAAATCAGACAAACAACAACAACAATAGCAGTAACAGCAGTTTAAGGGAGAAGAGCCGAGACAACAACAACAACCATGAGACATTTACCATCAAGTGAATTTGACTTAAAAATGGGCAAAAAATTGCGGCAATTAAAGTGGCAAATTGTCTCGTAGAGGCATTCGAACTTCAGCTCAATATATACACACACATACACAACCACTCACACTTACATACATTGGGTATTGTTATTTCCCACACCCTTTCCCATTTCATTTTACTCATTTTTTGCCTTGATTGTGAAATGGAGCCTTAAATGAGTTTTCAGTTGACTTCGTATCGTGTGTCGCTTGTATCTCTCACTCGAGTCTTCCTTTCTCATCCCATTTTGTCAATTTTTTTTTTGATTGAAAACCCCTTTTGAAAATGTCTTGACTGTGTGGCATCATTAACAGAATGAGGCAGGCAGAGAGAGAAAGACAGAGAGAGGGATGACAAATGGAATGGCAAATGAAAGGGAGATGCTGCGACATAAGAGAAAAGAAAATCAAATTAAATGTTTCGCATTTATGTGGGTTATTTATAAGGCCTATAAGAACTTTGACTCACAGTTGGCATTTAATTCTTTCTGGCCATTTTCATTGGCTTTTTGCTTTTTCTTCTTCGTTGGTTAAACTGCAGTTTTATGGTCGAGAAATTTATGTTCTTTAGCTTGGGGGGCTAAGTCAAGCCGTTTATAACGATTGCCATTTAGAGATGGACAATAGAAAAAAAAAAATTGAAATAGTTTAAGAAAAGCTTTTAATTTTGCATATGGCAAAGTTTAAATTGAACTGATATAAAAACTATATATAAAAAATGACTTCAAACTCAATAAAATTAACATTGTCTCATCTCTAGAATATTTTGGCCAACTCTTTGGCCATTTTTGCCTATCTATCTACAATTGTTTGAGCATGCTTTTCGGACAATTTGGTGGTGATTTTTATGTGAATTTCACTGACAGTATTTCCTTTGGCATAGATTAGACTTAAAATATATAGAGGTATAGAGAAACCAGGCAAAAGACTCTATGGTCTTCCAATTTCAATCCTTAAAGGCTGGTAAAAAGGCAGAAAAGGCGCAGCTGGTGCATTTTCTTATGATATCAGAGCAGTTGAATCTCAATTAACATAACTCACCTAGACCAAAGAGAATACCAGAAGCACAAGTTGAAGCAAATGTGGAGGAGTGGGTGTAGAAGGAATTCCTTCTCGTAAACTAAACACAGATAATGGCAACAGAGGGTAACTTCCCGAAAACGAATCCGGACCTCAGACTCCGGACACTGGGCTGGCTCTCATCTGCTTAGAGCTGGTCTATTCTGTTCAGTTCAGTTCAGTTCAATTTTGTTCTGTTTGACTCTTACTATCTCGCTTTCTCTCTCTTTCTCTCTGTCTTTCTCATTGTCAAAGTGGAAATTGTGTTCATAAATCAGAAACTGTCGCACATGTGTGACACCCCCAATCTCCTCTATATTGACCCGTTCCAACTACTTGGCAGCCGCCAATCGTGTTGCCCCCGTTTATTGTGTTGTCAATTTGCTGCGCTCGTTGGTTTTCTGGCCAGGACGATGGCGTAATTAGATTTCAGTTCAGTTCGGGAACCAAAACCACGAAAACGGGAAGTGTCAGACAATTAAGGCCAGGCCAGTTCACATTTTGAGACAAGTCCGGTGTCCGGACTATCCTTGGCCAACATGAAGGAAGCGTTTCGTATGGCTCAATTAAAATTTACCAAAGCTGATCTTGCCATCGTACAAGTTACAATCTACAATCTGCCAATTTCCTCAAAACCAAATGACCAACTGTCCAAGTTATTTGAACCAGAAAAAAATGAAAAAAAGAAAAAACAAAAAAGAAATAATTTAATGGCAATTAATTAGCTTGGTCATTGTCATAAACTGGAACATCCAACGGGTTAACCAGTTACTATCGGTAATGGCTATCTGTTTTGTACGTTCATATTGCAAGTGTCAACATTTCGCACATTTTGGCCAACAAAGTTGACTCTACGAATCTCTTGTTTTATGGTTTATGCTATATATTGTATCTTGCAGTCAGTTTGTTAGTTGGTTAAACTTCCGCCAGCAACGAAGACCATGAAGACGACTAAAACGGCAACGATGATGACGACAAAGACGAAGTCTAAGACGCCACCGAAGACTGCATCCGCAATGCAAGTTTTTGTTTTATTTTTTTGTGTGAGATTTCCGCCTTCTGCAGCTGCAATTGCCTACGCAAAGATCCATGATGCAAAAAGAGGTGGCAAGAGAGGGAGGGGAGCGGAGACAGTAGGGTGGGGATGGGAAATTTTGGAGGTGGAGTTGCCACTGAGACTTCTGGCTCATCTTTGTGTGCCTGTGTCTGTTGAATTTATTACGAGATTGTAAATCTGCCAAGATTACTGCAATTATGCGGTTTTATTTAGAGAGGGAGGCTGCAGAAATAGAGAGAGACAGAGGCCAAGAGAAATGGAAAGAGGTGACATGGGTGGCAGATTTACCATAAGAGGGGATATAAAATATTTTATCCTAAATTTTACAGATTGAAAATTGGAAAAAAAAAGATTGCACAAGCCGTCATAAAATCGCTAAAGATTATCTATATACTTTTTATTCGACTAATTTGAAAATATCTTAAGAATGAAATTGAAAACTTTCATGAGAATCATTTAAGAACTGTTATACAAAGTTTTGTAAAAACTGTTATAATGTAGAGTTTTATTCAATAACATTGATGCTATCTTTTTTCATTTAAAAAGTAATCGTTAAACAGTTTCTAAAATAATTTATAAGATTATTTTTAAGACATCGAAAAACTATTTGAGCAACTCTTTGGCGCTCTTTATCAAAATTTACTATCACATTTTATTATTTTTATTACATTTCTTTAAATATTTGTTATCTATTGATCGGAGAGTTATACGCTTGTCTTACTTCTCAGTTTGTTTTATTTCTTAAAAAAATAATTATTTGTCAATTATATAAATTAATGACTGGTTGAAATGCTAAAACTGTTGTACTCTAGACTGTTTCACTCTAACCTATTATAAAATTTATACCAAACTGATATATTCTTTACAGTTATGTGCTAGACTGTTATACTCTAGTCTGTTGTATTCTAGACTGTTATACTCTAGACTGTTATACTCTAGACTGTTATACTCTAGACTGTTATACTCTAGACTGTTATACTCTAGACTGTTATACTCTAGACTGTTATACTCTAGTCTGGTATACTCTAGACTGTTATACTCTAGACTGTTATACTCCAAACTGATTTACTCTAAACAGTTAAACTCCAGACTATTATATTCTAGACTACAACTCTTATACGCTATACTGTTATAATATAAACTGTTATACTCTAAACTTTTATACTCTAGATAATTACACTCTCAACTGTTATAACCGTAAATGTTCCGTTATAATCTACTGAGAGTAATGTAGTATCCCCTTTTTAGAGTCAACCATGATCCATTCATATCACTTTCCGACTAATAACTCAATTTCAGCTTTATGTCAGGGCCTTCTCCAATTCCAGCTAATGTGAAAGTGCCAAAAATCCAAGCACTACCATTAACATTACTCTTTGCCACTCTCACACCTCCTCCCCTTTTACCACATTAATCCCAAGTGAACATTGTCTTTAGTTTGTTGCCAAAATATAAAAATATAATAATAAAAAAAGTAAAAACCAAAAATCCACTAATCGCCTAAGCAGCTAACCAACAGTGAAAGAGATGCAATTGCCAAGATAGCTCAAGCTCACACAACATCGGTGCGGTTAAAGGAAAATAAGTATATATATATACATATAATTTGTCAGCTACTTCATCAGGCCAAGACGCGTGCGTGACAGACGAAACTGAGCGCGTGCTAAGATTGCAAACAAAGTCACTGGGATCAGGCAAAAACATTCAGAGATATTTCCAGCGATCAAAGTTGCATAAGCATTGCAGCTTGAACTTTCACATCATTTCGATTGTTTAACCATTGTCTTGCATTCTTCCTATAAATCATATATATATATATACATATATAAGTCATATAATCCAACATCTCTGGCCTCATAGGAAATGCGGGCACATTTTCACTTAATGCCATTAAAATATTAATTATACAACTATGAAAATAAACTTGGCTCAGAGGAAGCACAATCAAAGGCAAAAAAATAAAACTTAAATGTTAAAATCAAGTAAATAAACTTACGCATAAATATATATGTATTTAGTTTTCTTTTTTTTTTTGTCGTGCAAAAAAGTTTATGGTCAAAAGTTGGCTGACGTCTCTTGGCCAAAGCCAGGGCCAAGGAAAATAACAAGTTGAGGCTGTAAACAAGCAAAGAAGTGTGTGGAAAATGACTTTAATGCTAACCATATTTGTATACCCTACATTACGCCCTTAGAAGTAAAACCATTAAGTTTACATATAAACAACATTTTTAAATTTTTCACACAAAATACTATTTAAAAATTAATTACATTTCTTTTTAATTTGAGCATTAAAGTATATGCAATCTATGATGGGAAGATAAAAGATTCTTCAATTTGTCTCATTTATTTTATTAAATAAAAAAAAATTGGAATAAAGCAAAAGTTTCGAATATGTAAAGTAAATGGAAATCGTCGGTCAATGATTTCTATAAAACTTTATTACAGAAGAAACTAATTACCTAGTTTAATTTCTTTTATCAATAAAATAAAATTTACATGTTGCCTGACCAATTGTTAAAGACTTTCCATTAACTAACCATGACAAATTTAATCACAATTCCATTATAACCCAAAAACCAGCAACGAACAAAAAATATCTACAGTTGGAAAATCTCTGCAGTTGGAAAATTCACTTTACCAAAAGCAACAACAACAACAAAAAAGGAGGAAAAAAACGAGGAAAAAACTGGCTTGCTGGCTGGCTCTTTGACTGTTTGGCTGGGCTGGCATTTTTCTTCTTTTTTTTTTTTTGTGTGGAAAATTGCGAACCCAAAACACACACAAAACTCAAGTGGCGCGAAAATTTGAGGCACAGTTGCAACAGCAGCGCGCAAGCGTGCGGTTTTTCATCGCCTGCCTTCTCCAAAAGCTGCCACACGCCACAGTCAGTGCCAAAAGTAAACACAAAAGACGCAAAGACTCAGACTGAACTCAACTCAAATTAAAAGTCGCATTAAATAAATGAGAAACGAACGAACGCGAAGGACAACATCAACGTCAAGACCAAGTTTAAGAAAAAGCACAAAGCTAAAGTTAAATTAAAAATAGACAAAAGTTTGGACACTAAATAAAAAATATATAAAACATTTTCGAGGCATAGTGCATCACAAATTTATTATAAATTATTTACAAAAGAAAATAAGTGACAAAAAAAGAGTTCAAAATATGGACAATTATTCGGGAGGTCTTTACCATTTCCTCACCTTAATGGTAAGTTTTCTTTTTTTTCCCCCGTTTTTATTCGAATGCAATTCAGGCATGAAACAGACAATGAGTACAATTTTTTTTTCGTTTTTTTTTTGCCCATTGTCAGAGGAAAAGGAAAAATACGCCTGGCCAAGCAAACAGCAGAGATTCCATATGGCTTAACAGATATTTCATATCACTTAACAAAAAGTGTCAGAGCTTAAATAAGGGCAACGACTTTATGGTACTCTGAAGCACGTTAATTTATGAAAATATTGAGCATTATTTAAATGCTGCTAGAAGAACTTTCCGGCATCTTTAATTTATGTTTCTCAGTGCTGGCATCTAGCGGTTAATATTTTATTATGGCTTCTTTCTAAAACGCCCTTAATGCATTTTTAAACAGTTCTTTGCTGTTTTTTAAACAGTTTGGCTATTCTTTAAATTATTCTTATTATTAAATTATAGACTGTCAAATAAATCCAAATTTTCTAAGAAAAATTTCGAAAAATTCTAGTTTAGTTAGAATTTATTTTAAATATAACAATTTCTGTTTGTTGAATTTATTTATTCTTAATTTCCTTAATTCAGTAAAACTATGAACTAGGAATCTCAAAAGTATCTCCCATTAGAATGATCAACATTAAATATATATGTTTCAGGATGAATCAAAACTACTTAAAATTTCTTTTTCAATTTTTGGAGCGTCTCTGAGAAACCTATTGAAAATATAAAATAATTTATATTTATATATATTAAAAAAGTTATATTTACCTAATTTTGAGCAATTATTAATATCAATTAAGTAATTATTAATATCAATAAAAATATTTAATCTCTATGATATATTATGGAGTTTGGCTATACACCATTTCATTCCAATAACAAATCTAGGAATCTATATTTAGATTTCACAATTTTGGAATATTGAATTTGTTAAAAAAAAATAGAAAGTTATTTCCGCCAAGAAAAGAAAGCAATAAAATAAAAATAAAATTTTGCTCTCTTTTGTTTATCAATAGTATTTAAATTTATTAATGTCCAATATAGTAGGTATTAAAAGGGTATTAAAAACTTTAGTTTTATTTTCCACATTTATGGTAGCAGTACATCTGCCACTTGAACTTCAATTAGGCATTTCCCATTAAAATTTGCCAAGCATAAACTATTATAAAAATTAAATGCAAAAAATGCTTTCCATTTCATTATGTAACTATAAGACATGGGTGAGTGTGAGTGTGTCTATGACTGTGTGTGTGTGTCTGTGTTTACGAATGTAACGGAGCTGGATTTTCTTTTATGACCTCCGTTTGATAAAGAAAAAATTATAAACAGTTTGCAATCGAAACTGGAATTTTTTTCAATTATTTTCATGCAATTTAAATGGTTGAAAAAGTTTCGCAATGCAATTTTTGCATTTTCTTGTATACAAATTTTATTTTTGCTTTTTCACATGGCCAAGAAGGAAGTTGGAGCCAAAAAGCTTTTTCATGTGCATTGAACTTGACTTTGGGTTTGAGTTAGAGGTAAGAAATGAAACCTCAATACAAGAAAACTGGTTCTAACTGCCACAACAGAAATTTACCAGAGGGCAATAAGTAACAACACGTAACATACTCTCCGTCCCTTGGCCTCCCCTCTGCCATAGTATTCTCTTCTTCAATTAACCAGAGTTTCTTTGCAGCAATGGTAATAATTAGCACAAGTTTTGCCTTATTTTTCTCCTAGTTTGTTTGCCTTTTGTTTTGCTTTGGCCCAATTCTTCTGCTTGTGTTGGCTTCATCTTGTGTCTTTTTGGCCAACGTTTTTCCGCCTTGCTGCATGCAACATGCTGCACATATTGAAATGTAAAACAAGAAAAACAATTATATAAACTGCCTGGCCAAAACCAATTACAACAAATGCAAAAACAACGTAATGGAGAAAAAAAAGGAGCCAAAACACTCGTTTTGCGGTTTGGCAAACAAAATTTTAGTAAAGAAAAGCCATCCGAAAGTTGCAAAAAGTAGGAAAAAGTTAACTAAAGTGTACAAAGGAATATATAGCATGTTTTTTTAACGATTTAAAAATTTCATAAACATTTAAATAAACCTGATCGATTGAATTCAAAAAAAGATAATCTGCAATAATACATGGCTTGAAAGTAAATCAATAAAATGTATTTTCATTAAGTGATTAAAAAAATCATCAAATTTCGATTTTAATTCGCATGTGACTCTGATTTTTACTAGTTTGCTTATCCAATTCAAAATCAACTTTTTGATCATCCAGTCACTGTACTACCACTTTCAGCAAGACTTGTTCAATGTTTAATTTATTTGTAATTCTCAACTGGTTTAAGCTTTAAAGCAAATACAAAATTCATTGAAATGGATACAAAATTTATTTTCTCATGGTTCAATTTGCATTATTTTATAAGGTTTACATCATATATGAACTTTTCTTTAACCTTATTGCAATCCCAATTCTCTTGCTATTTTCTTTTAAAGAAATTTGTACCGAAGCCACAGAAATTGCACATTTGAGTTCAGCTTTTTCTTTATTTGCTTTTCATATATTTTATTGAAATTTTTAAATCGAAAAAGAGACTTTTTAAAACTAGATTAAGTTTTCTTAGCTTGGTGCCATAAAAATAGGAAATAGTTAAGTAGTTTTTTGTTCTTCTTTTTTTTGCTAGCCATTTTCCAGGTCTTTCAAAGCCATAAAAAACGCGCAACAAAAATTTTATTATAGTTTTCTATTGAATTTTAAAATGCTTCTCAAACGAAAATGAAAAGACATTTGCCAGGAAAAATAGAGAGAGAGTGAGGACAGAAAAGACGAGACACCATCACCAACTACCAACTACAGTATTCTATCGCTAACACCCACACCACCCGCATCATTCTCAAAGTGTTAAATAGAAAACACATAAAATTTTATGCACTACACACACACATACACAGACAAAATGCAGTTCTCAACCTAGCAACAACAACAACAACAACAAGTGGAACACCAACAAGGGCAACTTGGCTGAGTAGAGAGTTAGAGCGAGAGAGAGAGAGAAAGAGATTGAGGGCAGGTTTTTAGAGTAGGCACAAAGAACGACCTGGTTCATGTACTAGACCAGGCCAGTGTAAACCAGAGTAGGGCAGAGCCTGAGCTGGAGTTCATAAAAATTCACTCAGGCGCAGTTTTAACGACCGTTTAAATGTTTACGCGGTTGCATTTTTAACGACCGTTGACAGTTCATTTTGGATTTAGCTGGATGGGCTTAGTTAAATGGTCTTTACACACCCAGCTAAAAGAACTTGTTTGCTGATTGAATTACAAGCCATCAACGGATATATACATACATATATATTGATCCTTGATCTAGTGAGAAAGAGTGGAGATCAACCAACTTTGTGTGACCGATCAGACCCATAAATAATCTCATCCACCTGATTTGCCATTGGGTGTCTCTATACACTTTCACTTTCCACCTACCATCCAAGTTTGGACGGAAGCAACTTGAACTGGACTCTGTTGGTTTGCTTGTGTTGATTCTCAACCAAATAAACTCGTTCCGCACGCGTCCCAAGACTTGACCATTGCTTACCCATTCATGTATCCATCCACTCTTCCACTTTCTCGTGAACAAGTTGAACTTGCCGCGGGATTGTGTGTGGGCTTGACTTTATATGGTCATTAAACTTATATTGGACTTGGGTGAGACTTTTTTTTTTCAACGATTGAAATTTTCTTTTATTGACGTAAGACCAATTATGGTATTGTTAATGATTAGTTTAAAGACTTTGAAAGTGATGTAATATGAATTGAAACTTTGATTTGGCTTACATTTATTTAAACTGTTCATAGAAATTCTTCTTAATTTTGGTTGAACATTATTTCTCAAGAAAAAATCATAAGAATATTTATTTTTATTTTTCCTCCTTAAAAAAATGCCTGATAAAATCCAAAACCAGAAATTAACAATAATTAAAATTGAAATAATCCCAAAATTATCCATCTAATCATTTGACACCATAACTTTCGAAAACGTTAAATATTCCAAATTCTACAGCCTATTAATTGAAAAACCTATAGAAGAAATATTTACGTTTATTATTTTTTTATCTAATTATTTTTGAAGATTTTTGAGTTATTTCTAGCACTCGACTTATTCAGCCCAGATATTCAGGTCTTCATTATTGAAATATTCTTAAATTATTGAAATATATGCATACAGATTTGTCTCAAAATTTAAATTTAATTCTTAGCTCCTTAATAAATACGTCTCTCTCTCTCTCTCTCTCTGATTCATCTTTCTTATAGGTATTAATGTTAACATTCTACCTGACTCCCATTATGGCTTCCGATACCTGGCAACGTTTGCCATCACTGGAAACATTCTCTAGCTATGAGGTAAGAGTTTACCATATTTTTATTCAATCATCTCTTGAAGACTTCATCTCATTTTCAGGACATGCAACGTTATTTCGATCAACGAAAATTACGTAGTATGCGTCATATAGATAATCCCACAGATGATAGCTATTTAAATGCCTTCAATCAGTATAATGAGCAGCAGCAAGTGCAGGAAAATCATTCACGATCAAAACGAGAAGAACGCAAGTTACCTAGTGTTCCACGTATGCTACGCTTTGAGCTTGCCGATGCCGTTGAACCTAGTGCCGAAGTGAAACAATTGGTGAGAATTCATCATGAGAAGGCATTGAAAAGTACTCCAACTCCACAACCATCCACAACAACGAAACCATTGACAGTAAGTTCTACTCAGGCTACGAAAAGTGGAAGATTGCGCAAGTCACGTCGGTCCAGACGTTCCGCTAGCAATAATCAATTACGTCAACCAGCCAATTTTAAGGTGCAAATGATACCGTTTGAGGCAACTGATGCAAGAGAACCAGATGCCATAACCGCTCACTTGATTAAACAGGCTAGAGCCTTGGATATAAACAAGAATCCACAATCTGCTCCACTGGAAGGGGAGCCTAAAAAGTCGCGAACATCCGGAGTCCAAGTGCGTATACGTAAAACGAAACGCAGTAAACGTTCTACACCTCCACAAATGTTTAAATTTGAGTTGGCCGATGCCAAAGAGGTTTTACCCCAAAATTTGCAAGGACGCAAAGGTAAAGATTTACCCGCTCTGCTGACCATGGAAACCCAAGAGAGAGCCAATCAAACACAGATGATGATAACCACTCCAACACCACGTTTAGATGATAATATTATACTTTCTGGCGAATCATCATCGGCGGAATCGAAACGTATCTATGTCTATAAAGAGGCACCAGTAAAGGCAAAGAAATCGATTACCACATTACCCCATGAAGTGCAAAAGGTCATAAGTCATTTGATGGCTAAAGACGGTCATGGTGCCGGTGGGGGAAAGGCTTATATCAAATATTTGCCAGCCCAGAAAACAGATTATGAACACTTTAAAAAGTCAATTCCAGCCTATAGCTTAAAACCAGCTACTTATGTGAAATATTTACCAATTAAAACCAATGTGGAAGCAGTGCCTCCGCCTCAAGTTCAGGTACATATACAGCCAGTGCCAGTGGTTGAGCAATTACGTTATATCTATAAACCAAGTTATCCCAATGTCTATGCGGCAGTTCCAACACCGACAATAGCTCAGCCCATTATCGTATCGGAAGCAGCAGCACCACCACCAGCACCAACTGTTATTGCAGAGGAAGTGCATCATACGTATACAGCGGATTTAACAGTCCCAGCACCACCACCGCCGCCACAACCACCCACAATAGATATAATAACACCACAATTTCGTCCTTCCAAGCCAGATCCCTTGCAGAATGAGCAATATGGCCTGCCAGTTGCCTCACCGCTAATCAAGATTGAGTATCACGCCCCAGCCGATAGCTTAAATGAGCACTACAAGCAACTACCCGAATTCCAACAGTTGTCCTCACTGATCGGTAAATCACCCGATGATCAAATCCATGGTCTAACCTATCTACTGGCCAAGGAGATGCAATCAAAACTAAATCGTCAGGGTAAACAATTGCTAGTGGAACGTCCACAGGATAGCACTGCACCCATATTGTTCCATCCATCTCAAGTGGCTGCAGCTCCGCCACCAGCTCCGACCACAGGTCACAGTACTTTGGGTATACAGCCTGGACGTCTTATTGGCATGGCCAAGACCAAACAATATGTTCCGATTATTGAACCGGGCAATAATGATGTCAAGGAAGTGCCAACGGTTACTAAGCAATTGCCCACACCAAGTTCTTTTATTAATTTTATACCTGGTCATGGACTCTCACATGGTTATGAAGGTGTTAGCAATGAGAATGAAGTACAACCATTGACCACCAAAGTTGAGCACGTGGTAGTGCATCATCAACCCATTACCGAAACGATACATCAGCAGCAATCACATACAGGACATGAATTATTGGCCACATCATTGCCAGCGCATTTGAGTGAAGGAGAAAAAAATGCTTTGCACTATGTGAATAGCAGTCCAGAGGATAAAACGGTGAGTTTGATGGAAATGAAAAGATTTTATAAATAGAATAAACCAATTTTAGAACATTCTGTTTTTTTTCCTTTTTAAGTCCTTTAATAGAGAAATGCTTTAAGTTTGTTTAATATATGGTAATGGAAACCGAAACTCAATCTCTACTGTTGCTGGGCCGCTCCCTCTTCTTTAGCTGCTATGCATTAAATTAAAGCATACCTTAGGGCGCACCACAAAAGGCTTAGCGCGCTCCCGTTAGTGTGCTTCATTGATTGGCATAGGCAAAAACACAATCAACATAAATAAGGCAAGCTGCCCCAGACACATACACATACACACACACATACATACAAACTCTTATACATTCACACAGATACATACAACGACAATGTGGCAGTCACAACAATGAAAAGACCCTGCAGCAATATCCTCCAAACCTCTTCAACCGTGTTTGCAATTCAGTTTGATTGCCGATCCATGTCTCGCCGGTAATGCACTTAATCGAATAATTTTCAAGTTCGACAAGCATTTTCAATGTCGTTAGTCGAAAAACTCCACCGCCCATCTTAAAATCCACCTAGAGTAATACAGTGGTTTTTTTTTTTCAAAACACACAGAAAGTTACACAAAGCAATGCAAAACGACTTTGCTTTTCATTACTATGCAACCAGACACTGTCTGGTCCAATTGATATAGGATAGATAAGATACCTTTCTTCTTTACTTTGGCTAACCTCAAGCAGTTGCCTCCGTTTTTTTTTTTTTTTTGTTAAAAGAATTGCGAATGCTTTTGGTTTACATGCGTTTCTTTCTGTTGGTTTTCCAATTTTTTTTCACCCCCATTACAAGAACTTTCTCGTTGCATTTAATTTATATGTATTCTTGAAAGCACCACCCAAAGGGCCAACAGACTTTCTTTGAAAGAAAGAAATGAATGGGAAGATGTTTTAAGGAAGGCAATTTCATTCCCTGTGATAGCTCACCCAATAAGATAAATAAAATAGCGTCTGCAAGTTGAATTCAAGCTAGGCATTTTTAATATAATAAAAAATTATATGCTCGCTTTAAGACTTTCACTCTTTCCAAATGATTATTCTTTACATTTTCACTATGGACATCATTGTTTTTTGTTTTTTAATTTGGTCACGGTTGTGCTTACTTAACTTCTGGACAGGCCATTTGATAGAGGAACTGTACTAAAGTTCGTGTTGGTCTCCCAGTCATACGATGGGCAGTTAAATAGGGGATTAGTCCGTATTTACTCAGCAATCCGGTGCCTCGTGTATCAATATGCGCCCAATCTACACAAGGTACTAGCTCATGAAGAATTGCAGCCGCAAGACAGGAAGAAGCAATGCCGCGTCCATCATTGCTTAGATCGTAGCTCAATTCATCGATTACCTGCTTTTTATAGTATACCCAAAGGGGCATACGCCAAACACGATCACCGGTCAGTGAGCCAGCCCGCTGAAATTGCTTCCAGATGTAATGAGAATTGGAGAAGATGCCAGAAGCACCGCCACCAAAGGCTTTCTTTACACCCATTCCCAGGGTGGCCACATCTACAACAAGTCGTGGATGATATGTATTCTGACCATAGATTAATGGATCGGCCATGACAACAACACCGGCCTTATCTAAATCACGTATGGCCATAGATTTGTGATTAAGCAGGGTTACCACATCACCAGGTTTACAGGACATGCCCGATGGCATATTTTCACATAAAGGAATCACACACGATACATTAATGGGTAACGAAAGGGCCGCAACGCAACGCATCATGGCGACACAAGCAGCGGCTCCGGACATACTACCACGATATTCATCCATTCCCTTACACTTACGAAGATTAATGCCACCAGAATTGAATGTAATGCCTTTACCAATAAACAGAATCGGTTTATCTTCGGGTGAAGCACCACAATAGCTAATCTCGAGCATAACTGGAGGCTCACAACTTCCTTTTGCAATCATAAGAAAAGCTTGCATCTTTTGTCCTTCGATCCAGTCCATGGTTCTCACCTCCACAGTAATCCCGCAAGGACACAATGCATCCACTGTGGCCTGAGCAAATTGAGTGGGCGTCATACAATTTGCTGGCGCATCACTTAAACGTCTAGCCAAATTTTGGGCATCTGCCTTGAATACACCACGCACCCATCCATCCGAATCTGCTGAATCCCAAACATCTACAGCTGATATAATAGGTTTGGGGCCCTTGGTAATATTATCCGTGTACTTCCACACAGCCAGAGTGGCACCTTCGGCTGCTTGTTCCGCATAATCCATGGCATCCACCGAGACAAATCGGATACCTTCCTCTTGCAGTGAACGTGCTCCAACACCAGCCGCTATACGAACATTCTCCATACCTTCGTCGAGCATTTCCAATTCATTGAAGCCAATACCCTCCAGGCCAACACCCACAATGGCAATCGCATTAAATTCTGGATCTATATTATGAAAGATCTTACCGCGTCCCAATTTCCCATCGAGTTTCGTTTCGCAAATCAATTTCTTCAATTTTCCATTCAACCGATCATCAAATTTGAGTCCCGCCGGTGTCAATTTTGGATCATTGTCGCCTTCCTTTTGATACAATCCAAGGACTAATCCCTTACTGGGAGCAGAACTATCATTGCAACCATGCCGAACACCCAACACTCTCACGGCATTCCGCACCGCCCTACCATAGGAGCCAATCAGTTTGAAAGGAGAGCGATACAAGCCAGTCATTGTTCTGTATATATATTTTTTTTCTTTTTTGTTCTTTGTCTCTAATAATTTCGACTTTGGTAACGGTTAATTTAGATACCTTGCAAGGATATAACAAAAAAAAATAATGAAAAGGATATTCGTCTAATTTTGAATACGAAAATTTTGGAACAAAAAATAACAAATTTTGTTTTTTTTTTTTTTTGTAAAAAAATAAATTTTAGTTCTGTTATGACTGACCTAAGTATAAAATACAACTGAATATATCTGGGCAAATGCCTAATGGCAGTAAAATTTCTCCGATATCAAGGCCTAGTTTGATGGTTAGAATTTTATTGTCACAATAAATTTATCGATAACTTATTTGTATCGACATGAATATAATCGGTAAAGCACCTATAAATCTTTTAGCAAGTAAAAATAAAAGCATTAACATGACTTCATATTTACTCTTATCAGAACCCACAGCAGCGCATCTATCGGCCAATTTTGTAATATTTGTTACAAACTACTTTTCTCTTAGTTATTTTAACCCTCTTGTCCCCAAGAACGCCTTGAAGCCTAACTTTATAAAAGTTAGCTGCGCTTTTCTTTAAGAAACTGCATTTTTGGAGATTAATCCAGCCAAAATTAGATTTTTAGGCACTAGAGGGTTAATTAAATTCAAATATTACAAACACGACCGTATTGTTTATACTTTTTTTTTGACTACTAAATGTAAAATTTCATAATCGTAAAGTCGTATTCCAAATCTATTAAAGCTTCCAAAATCTCAATGTTAATAAGTAGATAGATATGGCTCAAATGACTCACATGTTGTTGCTTATCAAGAATTTATATACTCTTTATATAACAAATTTTTAACTCCTAACTATCACATAAATTTAAGCAAGTTTTATAGTAATTTTAAGAATTTTTTTAGTCTTAAAGGTAACCTATCAAAAACACAATTTGCAAACCATCAATGATAAAGAACATTAATGCAACAGGAAGAGAACTAAGTAGTTTATGTTGCTTCGACAACTTGCCATAAACAGACAAAAGTATAAGGCAAAGTGAATTGACATTTCCCCTCTGTCTATCTCTTTCTCTGTCTCTCTCTCTCTCTGTCTTGCTGTCTGTTATCTGTTATACTATATCTGCTGCTCTTCTTTGTTGTTTGTCAATTGAAAATCTACTTAAAATTGTTTTCCAGTTGCGGAGTTAAACTGCTCCTTTGGCTGCTTACAAACAATTTTTTTATTGCATTTTTCAATTGCGTCAAAAGCTGATTATATTTATTGACATTGATACGTGCCTAAAAGTATGCAATTGCAAAAGCATATCTATAGCTAACATTCTGACGTTATTCACTTATTTGCATCTAATTTCTGGCTTTTGTGTTAATGCGCATTAAACGCCATAGAATGCAAAGTGCAACAGCCAGTGAAGACCACCAGTAACCATTAAACTGGTTGGTGGTCCTTCATCCTAACACGCACACATACGGAGACACACACACACAGATACACGAACATTGTTTTACTGCCATTTAGCATGATTTTTAATAGGCTTTTGCCTTGTCCCTGTCCAACTAAGCCTCGTTCATCGGTCTGGTTGTAAAAGCCCCAAAAAAGCACCCAACAACAACAAAAAAAAAAAAAAACAAACTCACACACACACACACTAACACACGATGACGCCTGATGACCATGAAGGGAGTCAGAACAAGCAGCCAAATCCAGAGACTGAGCCTCGTCATCGTCATCGTCGTCATCATCGTCTGTCGTCTGACGTTTTGTCCTGCCATTCTCTGACAGCCAAAACGACACTTGTTAGGCTCAAGTTTAGAGGTTGGTCTACATCCTGCCTCTTTGCCTCCTGGCTCTGTTTCATCTTATCCTGCTCGACATGCCGCTGCAATGCTCGTCATGGGACTTGTTTGACAGCAGCTGCTACTCCTGTGTGTTTCTCTGTCTCTATATATGTGTGTATGTCCTTTTGCTGGTGTGTTTGTGTGTGTGTGTGTGTGTGTGAACATGGCCAGATTTTTCGGGCATTTGTCATTTTATTGTGGTCGAAATGGTTGGTAATGGTCGTCACTCCACATTCACTGAGCTCCATCCATACCCAAACTTATTCCCATATCCAACAACGATGACCATCTGCAGGTGCAATATTTTCCGGGACTAACTCACAAATTTTAATTTCTTTTTTATTTCGACCCTTTTTGTGCTTATTTTTTTTGTCTGTGTCTGTGTGTGTGTGTGTGTTTGTGCAGGTGTCTGTGTGTGGTAAAAACAACATATTTTTGCAAGTGCTGAGAGCAGCTTCACACAGATTTAAGTTTTATTTAATGGAGACTGCCTAAACATATGTGCGTTTATTATTAGTTTACCCATTGAAAAGCAGTCGACAACAACAACAATAACAAAAAGCAAAGGTTTTTCCACTTTCCCCCCATAAACACAAATGGGAAAAGGATAAGGAAAAGGTTTCCTTCTTTTTTATATTTGGGACTCGCACAAGTCTTGGCATGTGTTGCAAATGTTTTATGCGGCCAGGGTCAGAGTTCTTAAGGTTTCGCTTTTGAAGTGGCAAGTAGTCAGGGCAATTGATGGGATAAAAAAGATTAACTTTCTTTGATTGCGAATTTTTTACATCTGATTTAAAGACAGAGAAAGCAAATTCCATTTCTTTGTATTTGTGAAACGAAATTGAATTTAATAACGTTTTACACTTCCCTGACATTCGAAACATGAATTTTAAACAAAGTTTTTTAAAGTAGTTTTAGAAATTTCAAATTTTAACACCAAACTCATTTTCTTCTCTAATAATTAGGTAAATTATTTCATACAATCGCATAAAATTAAATTAGTGTGACTGCATATTCCAAACTAATAAATACCTTATAAAACTCAATTCATATGGTAACTATCAAATTTTTAACTAGCATTAAAGCCTTCTTTTAACAAGATCGTATGTACTCTTGCAAACAAATTTATTTTATAGACCATAAAGTATATATGACCCTGGTCATTACTTTCACGCCTCCTTTTGCCATCCTTGGCTTAACTAAATTGTGCTATGTACGAGTATATATCAAATTTCTGGCTATTTCAGCAGTTTTACTTTATACTTTTTTGTCCTCTAGCAATCCCTGACCCAACATTGACTTAAAATTAGCTTCACTTCATTCGCTACTCATAATAAACCACAGCATAAAAACCACAGTTGTGGTTCGAAAGGGGGCTAATACATATTATTTTTTTTCACAGGGCTTGCAATGTGCATGCAGCATGTCATCTATGAACATAGGGAAAGAGTAATAGAGAAAGATGAAAGGTTGAGGGATAAAGAGAGAGAGAGAGAGAAAGAGAGAAATTAGATGGTTATATACCAAAAACCATACCCTATTCCAATTCTATGATGTTTGCAACGTATTGACAGTCACATTCGCATAAAAATCACGTAGTTTGACATTTTTCTTGCTCTGCCATTTCGTTAGATGGATTTTTCTTTCCATTTCTTTTTTTGCTATATTTCTATTTTCTATTTTTTTTTAGTTTTTGTGTATGCCTTCTCTTCTCTTCTCACTTCTCACTTCTGCATAGAGGTTCTATCAGGAGCAGCAGCTGTCACGCAATCAGCCCGAGAGCCCGAGCACATTGCCAAGCCAAAGCCAACAAACTGATAACTCAATTTTGGTTAGAGATTCAACCCGAGTGCAACCAAACCCACCGACCTACCATCACTATATATAAGAAGAGGTGTTCGGTTACCTTCCCCCCAACCACTTTTCAACCACTTCCTTACCTAGCATAACGAAAATTGCTAACAAGCGAGCCATAAAAACTGTGGGTGCATGCATTTAAAAATTTCCAACAGCAAAAGCATATTTTCTTTTTTTCTCTTATTTTTCAACACTTTTTTTTGTTTTGTTGGCGTTTTTGTAAATTATACAACAATTTTGCTACGAGGTTGACACTCTCTAATCATCAACGTTGTCGTCAGAGTTTTTGGCTCATAATTGCGTACCAACAACAACAACATAAAAGAGATGAAAAAAAAAAACTAGAAGGATGGGCTAACTTCGGCCGTGCCGAAGTTCGTATACCCTTGCAAACTATCTTTTTCATTTATATATAATTTGCCGGAATCATAAGGAAGTATATAAAACCCATCAAATATAAATTTGATGTCCGTGTCATAAAAAAAAAAACAAATTTTTTTTTCCCCGATAGTTCCTATGACAGCTATAGCATATAGTCGACCGATTCTGATAAAACTTAAAAGATATATTTCTTTTTATATAAAATTGTCAAATAACAAATTTCGTGACGATTGCTTCAAAAACATCGAAGTTATTGCTCAAAAACTAAATTTTTGACTGATCGTTCCTATGGGAGCTGTATGATATAGTCGACCGATTCTGATGAAATTTGGTATATATGTTGAGGATTATATAAAACTCATAAATACCAAATTTAGTGACATTCTATTGAAAAACAACAGAGTTATTGATGTTAAACCCTATTCTTGGCCGATCGTTCCTATGGGAGCTATATGATATAGTCGACCGATTCTGATGAAACTTGGTATATATGTTGAGGATTATATAAAACTCACAAACACCAAATTTAGTGACATTCGATTAAGAAACAACTGAGTTATTGATGTTAAACCTTATTCCTGACCGATCGTTCCTATGGCAGCTATATGATATAGTCATCCGATCGGGATGATTCCGAGATATACAATGCCTGCAGCAAAAAGAAGCCTAGGTGCAAAATTTCAGCTCTGTAGCTCCAAGGGTCTCGGAGGAGATTGCGTTGATCCAGACAGACGGACAGACGGACAGACGGACAGACGGACGGACGGACAGACGGACAAGGCTATATCAACTCAGCTCATCTTGCTGATCAAGAATATATATACTTTATATAGTCGGAGATGCTTCCTTCTATGCGTTGCAAACTTCTGACCAAAATTAATATACACTTTGCAAGTGTATAAAAAGATGAGCTGAAAAAGTGGCAAAAACTTTTCGACAATTGTGTCAATGGCTGCCGTGTGGCAACGTGGCGACCGTGACAAGAACAGAACACATTCATTGCCTTTTTCAGTCACGACGAGATGTCGAGGATGAGGATAAAGATGAGAATGAGTATGAGGATAAAGTTGAGTATGACTACAACGATGTGTGTGAGTGTGTACCGTACCCTGTTGAACACGTTCCACTCATGGCCAGAGGAACAAACTCATACTCTTACATTATTCGTTCACATTTTCGGGCCAAAACTCTGAACGCATTACATTGTAAAATTGGTTTTTGTAAATTGTTTGGACACAACATTTATTTCCATTTAAATGCGATTTGGCTCCAACCATCCTTTTGCATTCTACTGATGGGGGAGGGGGGGGGGATACAAGTCGCTGTAGATGAGTCTGAGTGTTTGTGTGTGTGTGTATGTTTGTATGTATTCCAACACTTGTTCAATTTTAAATGAGCATGCAGCTTGGGCTACACTGCAATTGCCACTCGTAACATCCTTTCCCCTTTTATTTCAACCAACCCAAAAACTCAACCAAACCCTCCTTCACCAATCTCTGCATGTCCTTTGAGGTTTTTGGTTTCCTACGAGGTGTTTAAACGAATTGTGTAAATAATAACTGAGGTGAGAGTAGGAGAGGGCAAGCGAGGGGGAGAGAGAGAGAGAGAGAGTGATGCTTTAGTTACCCCACAAGGATTAGTGTTATGTTGTATTTGTATTGTGTAGCTAGTCCATCCTTCTGGTTGAGTGAAAATCAGGGTCTAATTGAAGAGAAGGAACATAGTTTAGGTAGCTGGTTAGATTAGACAAGGATTATGAGAAATTATGTGGAACTAAGCATACAAAAAACTGAGAGTTATCCAGCAGTTTGTGCAAAGGATAATTTGTTACAGACAACAAAGGAGATGAAAGAATATTTGAAAATATTTATTCTTATGAATTGATGAATATATATGTAGAGCTGTTTAAATTATCAAAGTTAATACCAACAGTGGAAACTACTAAAATATGTTCATAGTAAAAGTAAAACTAAAATAAAGTGAACGGCTTTTGAACTAGATGAATAATTAGTGTTTAAGTATAAAAATAATAGATATTAAAACGATATAAAAAATGATTTTAATTATTGAGCCTAGAGAAATAATTTTGTTCGATTTCATTTTTTCAGAATAATTTTAAACGAATAGTCAAGTCATATTAAAAAGTAATAACACATATAATATACCAATAAGTATTGGTAAGTTTATCTATCAATCAAATATATTTTTAGTAATAGCCGTTTATTTATTTCTCTATCAGAGAAACTATATGGAACTTGGCTCCAATTCAAGGAAATTTCTTATTCTCATACTCCAAATTAATAGGGTAGAGCAACAACTATATAAATCTATTTTAACTTCAGTTTCAGAAAAATTTGTTGAATATTTCAATTTCCATTTTATCTTTTCTAAACCACAAATTGCCTCAAGTCACTTATCATGAAATTTTTGCTTTATCTAACGAGCTGAATTCAATTACGAGAAAATCAAAATAAATCATCAAGTCAAAGGACTGACAATGAATCTGAGATGCTGATGATGATGATGATGCTGATAAAGAAGTGTGGCAAAGAGTTAACCACAAAGCGAAAAATAACCAAAATGCCCTTTGGGCCAAAAAACAAACCAACATTTTAATGAGCCAAAAGGGAAATTTAAAGGGGGTTTAACAAAAACTCATGATAAATCACAACATTCCTACTGATTATATGCAAATTACGATGGAACTTAAGACCCCTTCAACTAGGCTATATAATTTCCATAGTCCAGTATCAAAGGCATTTTGCCTTTACTGGCAGTTGTGGGAAAAAAGAAAATAAAAATAATACATAGAATTGTGCGCATTGAGTTACCGGAAAAGTTGTTTGTGTCGAAGGCTTATTGCTTTTGCAATACGAAGAAAAGTTGTCCCAAAACTGCTCCTTCTGATGCTCCTTCTGCTGCTGCTGCTGCTTGGCA
Source organism: Drosophila emarginata (assembly GCA_037075365.1). Lineage (NCBI taxonomy): Eukaryota > Metazoa > Arthropoda > Insecta > Diptera > Drosophilidae > Drosophila > Drosophila emarginata. The sequence goes on along the minus strand of JBAMCD010000260.1, from coordinate 5,924,677 downwards.
TGACAATTTAGCTCTAGCCAAAGCATACTTTTCGGACAATCCCCTCACCAGCTCTCTCCATAGCCCCCCTTACAGCTACTGCTTCCTACATCATCACTTCAAACTAAACGAACTCACGTAGTTTGGCCTCAAATTGCATTTTGCACTCGACTCGTCCGTCGTTGTCGTTGCACAAATTCGCTGCTGAGCGGGCGTGTTAAATGCAAAAAGTGCCTGCAAACAAAATATACCAATAAGAAAAGTTTCCATTTTCCATTCCAATGACCGAACGAACAAACCTCCCATCATACCCCACCTCAACATTACCATCATCATCATCATCTTCCTGGCGTCCAACCAACCATCCAACTGACCTTTTGCCTTATTCTAGTATCCATCATATTAAGCGATTTTTGTATCTTTCATTTTCTATTATTTTTTATACTCTTTACAAGTGGGTATGTAGGAATTGGTTAGGTATAAAGAGTCTGTTTATATTTTTAATATATTGAACTTTAATTTCATAGTCTCTCTTAAAAATATTTCAAAAATTTCTTACTCCTGTAATACATATAAGGAAAACGATATTCTGAGTTTTTATAGTCGATTTGAGTCGATTAAATCTTTTGCTTGTGGGAAAAGCGTTATTTGGTGGTATATGATTAACTAGTAAACTATAAAAAATACCCAGGAAATTAAAATATTCAATGCAATTTATAGATTCTTTTTTTTTATAATTTTACATGTGAAATTTCTTTTTACGTACAATTGAAAATAATAAAACTGGTCATCATTTCACACAGGTTAAAAATATGTAGATGCACCAAAAATATATAAACCCTCATTAAAAAACTACCTTAAAAATGTATTCCCTTTAAGAAATATAAAAATTGATTTTCGAATTACATAAATACTAATATCTACAGTTGTCATTCTAGGGTATCGAAACTTCCACATATCTAAAATTAAGTTCATCTCCATCCATTTTTATGCACATTTCGCCTCGAACATGTTTCATCTGCATTGTAATTATGTTCCAGCTAAATCAAATCAATTTGTAATGAATAAAAAAAAATAAAAATAAAAAAGAAAACTTGCCAGAATCAAGCGGAATAACAATGTTTGCATATTTTGCTTCGGCAATGCGGTTTATTTGCATTTTTCCATCTCTCTCTCTTTCGGTTTCCACCTACTCACTGGGCGGAGTAGGGTTCTCCTTTTCGGTTTTCTTTTCTGTATTTTTACATTAAAATCTATTAACATTTTGCTTGACTGTTAATGAAGGACTTTGCCACACTTTACCGCCCATTTCCATCCCACTCACCCTTCACTCTCTGTCTCTTGTTAGTCTCTTACATTGCAGAAATATTTCTTTTGCATTTCATTAACAGGAAAAATTGTAAAAGCATGATAAAAATTTAAGTGCAAATGTTGGCAAATTGCTGGACCATAGAATTTGTTAATTATGATTAAAGCGCTTGTGGTTTTTTGTGCTTTGGTATTGCAGGGCAGAGAGATACATGTATAGGGGGTGTGGAGGGGGTACACTTAATTAAATGAATATTTAATAGAGGCTTTAAATTCTTTTCTATTTATTTTCCATATCTCTAAATGAAAATCTTTAGCATAAAAAGACGCACAAAATGAATGCCAATCAAATGCTCACAATACTCTCGTTTCTCTTTCGTTTTAGCCATAAATTTCCTTAAGCTTGGGCAAACTTTTCCTCTTCTTCTTTTTTCTTGCCAACAATGTAACTTAATTAAACTTAATTTACAACTCATTAACATATCAAAAAGTTTGCCACGCCCACCACACAAATCTTGTGTGCGTTGGCCGCCTTCTCTAGGCCATAAAAACCACACAGCCGAAAAAAAAAGAATGAAAGGAAAAGAAAAGTAGACCAAAAACATGTAGCAAAAGTTGGCAACAATTGTCGTCAACAACAAGGAAGAGTGAGGTAGAGAAAGGAAGCTAAAGCAAAAGCATTTGAATGAGCGGAAACGGAAACAGGCACATACACATACACACACACACACACACACACACACACACACACACACACACACACACACACACACACACACACACATAGCTCTACCATAATTTTGGCTCACATTCGCATATTTTATTTCTCCTTGAAGCGCAAATACTTAACAATAAAAAGGCAAAACCCAAAATTGTTCACGACACACACTCACAAAACAAATCTATGCAACATACAAAATAAATCCTAGCCAGATCGGTGTGAAGAGGGGAGTGGGCAACACCGAGAGAGAGAAAGAGACAAGTAGGAGACTTTGTATATTGTTGCAAATTTCATTACGCACGCGCCTCTTGCCTCAATACAATTTACAATCGGCTTGCATAACAAAGCGTCATGTGAGTGACAGAAATTTAAACTCAAACCCAACCCAAAATCAGAACTCCTTCTCCATTTTATACCCAAGAGATGGTACCCCCTCCCCTCTATCTCAGGCCTCTCAGTGCTCCAGTCCAATCATCACTTGAATCAAGTAAACTCCTTATAGAATTCCCTCATCCTCCCTTCTCTCAAATTTCCTCAAACCCAAAACTGGAAGCAAAAGCTTCTTTCAATTTCTCTTATGCACTTCATTGCGTTTAGCATTGCTTGCTTTATACACTCACTTTTGAAAAGGTCTTAAAGTAGGTAATAATAGTTATCATAAATATATATTAAAAGATTGGAGATATCAAAGAACTTAAGGAATGCCATGAAAAAAACATTTTAGACGGTAGATATATGATGGCCAACAGGTATAAGAAAATAGGATGAAGTTTATATTCCATTAAATAATAATTAAAAAGAAAAACAATAAAGTTTTCAAAAAGAAAATAATTTATTTATTTTACTTAGAACTTGTAATTTAACTCTCAACTAAACTAAATATTATATATGTTGATGGGACATTATTCTAGCTAATTTTTTTCTATCTATGAGTATTTAAATTTGGTTAAAATTTTTGTAATGTTTTGATATCCATTACAAATAGGAATTTAATTGAAAATAGGTAATAATAAGGAATAATTTATTGTATCTAAAATGTTCTTTTTGTTTTTAATATCAAAAAGAGTATATTTTATTCGTTTTCAATATGTAGACAATTTGTTCTGTCGGGCTTTTTTATGCATTGTCATTTTGGTTGCAGTTGTCGTCGTTTCATATTGCTTTCGCTGTCTATGCCACTGTTCGTTGTAGCTGTTTTTAACTGTACATGACAGTGAGCTTAATATATTTTGCCTTGCATACTTTTCGGCATCCGCACGAATTGTCAATTCAATACTTGTGTGTGCGTGTGTGTGTGTGCCTCTGCAGATGCAACTTATCGGTTTGGTGAACATTCATATATACAGATATATCTATAAAGTTTGCATACATAACTACTTATAAGCATAACTAACTTTACTTCTCCCCTATCTCTCTTTCTCTTCATCTCCCTCATTTCAGCTACAGCAGTACGCCTCAAAGTATGCATTTGGTTATCGCATACGTGATTTTCATACCGGCAACGATTTTGGACATAAGCAAAATCGTGATTTGCATGGCGTGACACGCGGTCAATATCATATACTATTGCCAGATGGACGCATACAGAATGTCATTTATCATGCCGATGATACGGGTTTTCATGCGGATGTGAGTTTCGAGAGCGGCAAACATTGAGTCACAAAAGAAAAAAGGGGAAAAAAAACAACAAGAAAAATACAATTCCAACAAACTAAACGAAGAATTTAAAGTGCAATAAGATCTGAGTACATATATATATTATCTATATATATACATTTATAAGTTTATTTTTAAGTCAAGAGATTTTCGTTTAGATGTGGCTACTCTCTGTCCGCGGCATCTGAGAGTCAGTCCTTGACATTGTTAATTAAGAGAATTGGAAATGTTTTCTGTTTGGCTATAGATTTTCGTCAATTAGGCGAAATGGCCCAAATAGTCAAGGGATAAACGGTTGAATCTAATGATATTAATAACAATTGTAACACACAATTAAGTAGAAGTAAAACAGAGAAATGAAGTACATAGATAAAGGTTAACTGTTATAAAAAGAATTGTATTAAACATTGAACAAATTTTTACAAATTCCTGTACCAATTTTCAAATGAATTCTAATTAATGTCAATCCTGTAAAACACTTAATAAATCAAAACGACCTTTTAAAAAAAAACAACTTTCAAATCAACAAATTTGAATAAAGTAATTTTAAGGTAATTCCAAACTCTGATTTTTAAGAGATAATAAAAAAAGGAAATAAACTGTAAAAATAGACCTTCAGAAATTGACATCTATTGGCTATAAATACATACATAGATATACATACAAAATAAAAAAAACATGAAAGCAATTTATCTTTCAATTTGTTTAGCATTTTATAACCGATATTGAAAGAATAATGTTAAGGTGAAACGCGATTATGTTTGAAGAGAATAACTTGATTGAAATGTTTGGGAATCCATCTAAATTTTAAAGAGGTTTTTAAATATTTTCTCTTTACATCTTTTACCCAAAACTGCTTTTAATATTTTATTATTGTTTTTGTATTAATGGTATCAATGTTCAAGATGAAAAATTAAATTTAAATATTTTTTGATTAATTGATAAACCAAATTTCATTTGAAATATTAAACTAATTACTTCTTGCTATTGTTTGTATGTTTTTCGATTTTATTTGTTAATATTCTAATATGTGTCCGGATCAATGTGCAATAATAATTAAAATAATAATAACAAATAATAATAGAAACTAATAATGCCAATGAAATGAAATAAAAATTAAATCAATAATTAGTCATTGAAATTTTGTATTATTTTCGTTTAAATGGAAAATAGTTGAAATCATTTATCAATTCCGATGCTGTTTAATTAAAAATACGAGAACATACATATAAATGTGGAAATGAAACAACTTTCAACAAGGTGGCAGAGGCATAAATACACACTCATACACACACACACACACACACATATACGCACAACAAACAAGGTGGAAACCTTCAAATTGGCAGATGCGCTTCGAACGCTTCAATTTTTAGCCATAATTGAGTTTGTTTAAAATTTCTGTTAATTTGTTATTGTGCGTTTCAACTGATGCGCTTTTTAACAATTATTCAAGCGTACACAAGATGACCTTTTTACTCAGTTTCAGTTTTAGTTTTTTTCCTCGTTTTTTTTTTTTTTTTGCTTCCGCTAAATATACGATTTTTGTTTTATTTTGGTAATTTTTGTTTTTTTTAACAATTTTTCAGTGGGCCTTTTTAATTAAAATTGTAGCAAAAATTTCTTTGCTAACCATTTATCATCGTATAAGTGAAGGTCAAACCTGCTACTCGACATTTGTATGGCTTGTACTTTAATTAATTTGGCTTGGCTCTAACTTGGAAAATCGCCCCATCATTCAAGCCATCATCATCATCATCATTATCGTGATGTACTTGACTTCCATGGATGTCATCGCAGATATATACGCAGATTTCGATTGACTATCGAATCGAGTTAACAGCAACAGCAACAGACAAACAAACAACATTACACATATGTTTATGTTGTGCTACCATTTAAAGTTCAATGTTGCTAACAATTGTAGAAACAAATCTTTTCATTCTTTTGCTATTTTTGCTGTTTCTGTTGTGCTGTTAGTGTCTTTTAGGCCAATTTGTTTGCCACTTTTCCGAGTGCATTCAAAGTCATCCGCACCTTAAAGTTGCTTGCAATGGCATTTTTTTCTTTTTTTTTTTTGGTTTTGTTCATTTTTGTTTTCTGCATTTTTATTATTGCTACAAAGTTATTTATTTTTTTTTTTTTTTTTTTGGTTTTGCGGTTTATCATGACTCTTCATGCAGAGCTCATTAACTAATTTAAATAGCATGGGGTAGTGGGGCACAGTGAGACCTATAAAATCCACGGAAGCCATCAAAAATATATAATTATAATTGGTATGACGAAACACTTGTTAATGCCCAATTACTATTATGCTTAGAAGTAAAATCAATCTGGCAACATTTATAAGTCTAAGTTTATTATTGATGTAAATTTGAAAATCATTATGAAAATAAACTTCACTTTTGGTTGAATAAACAATAAACTATCAACTTTATAGTTGCTATATAAGTCACTTGAAATTGAATCATTTTCGAAAACAACCTAATATAAAATGATTTAGATTTTCCGAGCTTCTTTTATATGTTTTACTAGCTAAGCTAGTAAAAGAATTTAATCAACCAAAATCAAGCTTATTTTGATCATGTATATTAGGTATACAATAAGATCCAAGTTAGTCTATTGTTTTGTTAAAGAACTAGTTCTTTTAATCTAGATCTAATTGATATTTCACTGATCCGGCAAGTTTGTAAATAATAAAGGTAAAATTATTAACTATTTGTCTTGGTAACTAGTTTCAATATATTAAGTCATTGAAGTTAATAGAAATAGTTTTGTCACATGAAAGCTATAAAAAAGATTATAAAAAATTAAGTAGTAAAAAAATGTCACTTTATTGTAATAAAAATAAAATGCAAATGAAAACCATTAACTATAGTTAGATAAAAAAGCAGATAAACTTCAGGGAACTTTTTTATTATACTATTTTCCAAGATAGTTAAGCAAAGAATGGGTTAGCAAACTTTTGGCACACACTATGCATGTATAATATATGAATGTATAGGGAACATGATCTTTTTTAATTTTCGACAGTTTAATTGTTTTGACATTAAAAAGGTAGGTGGAAAAATGATTTGCTTTTGAAATTCTAAAAGCAAATACCTTTCAAAAACGCCAGCTCCACACATGCTCCCAATCTTCTTCATAATGATGAATATGATCATGATTATGTTGATGATGATGATGCTCATTATCATGTTGCATCTTGCATCTTCATTGGGTTAACCAATTTTGGTGACTATCCAAGTCGAGCCGCTGAGTTGTATGCGGTGGCATGATTGACATTAATTGCCAACCCCACAAAAGTCGCTGCTGCACTTCTTATGCGTTTTTTTATTCTTTCATTTTTTTTTTTTTGTGCAATTGTTATTTTATAATTAAGCAATTCTGGTGAGTTAATTAAAATTTTTGACAAGTCCATGCTACAAAAAGATTTATGAAGGTTGTCCTAGAAAAACAGTAACGAGAACAACAAATGAAAACGAAACTATATAGAAAAAAATAAAACAAAAATTGCAATTCATGGGAGAATCACTTGCATTATAATTATGGAATTATTATATATATAAATCAGCGCATTAGCTGTGAAATCATAAAAAAGTTGAGTAAATCTAGCTAGAGTTTGGGCCAAGCCCAGGCCCAAAAAAAATAAAAATTCTTCTTGCATTTTATTTTAGTTTGGTAGCATTTTTTTTCTTTGCCTGGCATATGAAAAAAAGTTTTTTGGCTCACGATAATAAAATCCCATTTAAGTTTGACGATAAGTTTTTTTGACCATTAGAAGAACGGGGAGCTATGCCGTTCCCGTTGCCTGTCATTGCAAGTTAAATGCTTTGGATTTTCCTTTTTGCCAGTTTCACTGGCAAGTTATGGAGCCAACTTGGTGGCTTGGTTTGGTGGCGGCTCTCATATTCCACAATTGATAAGCGCCAACCAAAATTTGCCGAGTCTGTGGGGCGTGGCAAATGGTTTGGAAACTTGGCTAAAGGTTGACGTTGGCTGTTTTTGATAAATGTACGAAAAGGCTTGGGGTCGGCTTTTTTTTTCAACATTTTTGCTTTACCAAATGATCATCGTAATGTGGGAGCGAATTGTCAGATGCAATTATAAGTTCTAATCTTTAGATATTTATATACATATATCTACACGTTCTACGTTGAAAATTAAGTTAAGTGGTGGCAATCCTCTGTAAACTTTGATATTACCGACTATATTTGTGTTGGTAACTGACAAAATAAGTTAATCTATTGGAACTAGTTCCATAAAATAATGGGAAGTTGTGAAAATTTGCAACAATAATCTGTAAAAACTTTGTTTCTTGTTCAAAGGATTAAATAACCTTTTAAATTAAGTCTCTATAGTAACAAAATAAAGCATGTGAAAATATTGAAAAAAATCCATAAATGGAAAAATTATAGAACGCGACTCTTCATAAATTAAACTAGTTCCTAAATTAGAAATCATTGTGTATACATTATTTCAAATTTTTCTTTAGAAGTGCGTATCTTTTCTTGATCAATCAATCTACCACAACGCTTTCCACACGGCTACATAATTTCTGAACTAGTTCTTTAATTAAACTTTTATCTATGTCAAATGTGGTTTAAAGTAATCGTCACTTTGGTCAGTTTATTCCCGATAGTTACCCGGCCATTTCGTGTCTCATTTCAAGTTTTCTTTACTCTTGTTTCCATTTTCTCTGTTGCAGCTTGTTAGCCCGTCTAATGCAACGCTTTCAGTTGTCACTCAGGGCGAACGCACTGCAGGTGCACTGGATGACTTCAACATGTATCCTTCACGTAAACAACACGTAAACAACAAGTCAACGCAGGTTATGGCTCAATCGTTCAGGACTTTAGAAAGGAAGAGAGAATAAGACAACTTACCCAGTCCTACCAAATCCAAGGCATCTCGCTGTGATTTCTTTTAGACGCTAGCTTAATAAAAATTAACAAGGATAAATGATGGAAAAAACAAAAAAGAAAAAAAAAAATAAAGAAAAAATGAAGATGAAAGCAAACCGAGACCGAGACAATGGCCTTAGTATAGAAGAAAAAAAGATAGAAATAGAGAAGAGGTTGAGAAGGGGATTTGGGATAAAATTCAGTCTGCTTTAAATTGATTAAATGTGAAATTGGAATATGCAAATGCAACAACCTCCCCATCCACCCATTCCATGGCATCTGCCCCCAGTCTCCTGCATACACCTACTACACACAATCTGGGAATCTGAGAAGCAATGGGCGTGACCGACTGTGTGTGTGTGTGTGTGTGAGGGGGCGGTACTGTGTGCTGTACGCTGAAATGTGATTTATGTTAGGTGCAAAGTTTTTCCACAACTTTTTTTCTCTTCTCTTATTTTTGTTGTATTTCTTTTCTTTCTATTTTTTTTTTTTTGTTGGGTGCAATGAACGGAAGTGCAGCGACTCAAGATGATGACAATGCAAAGGGATGCAAAACTTGTTGGAAGGTGTAAAGAAAGAAGAAGACACAAGCAAAAAAAATCGCTTAATTTGTCCAAACGAGAAGTAGGAGAAGGAAAGAAGAATAAAAGAAAAAGACCAGCCAAAGCCAAGCGCATGAAAATTTCCATTAAGAAAAATGGTGGCAAGTGTGGCAAGTGACAGCGCACTACAGAAGGGTGCAACGAATAGTGTTGGTGGTGCGGGGGTGTAAGGTGAAATGCAAAACTTTTTTTTCACAAAGAAAATAATGAGAGCAATCAAGAGAAAGTGTAAAATGGCATAGAATAGAAGAAAGATCAAATCAAAAAGAAATAATGAGACTTCCAAGTTCTTAATATAAAATAAAAGTAAGTTGTAGCAACTAAAAATGAAACTAAACTAATCTAAAAACTAAATTAATTTATAAAGTATACAAAAATTAAGTTAAAAAAGAAATTATGAGAGAAAAGAAATAATTAATAGAAATATGTATAAATATATTTCATAAAAATAATGAGCCAAATTAAGGTAACCATTTAAATCGTATCGTTATCACACACAAAATGGAAACTGGATGATATGACCCAACTGAGAATGATTTAAAAATATATATAAACAAATTTGATTTAAGATCTAAAAAATAAATAAATAAATAAAGCCCAAATTAAGACCTATTATGAAACATAATGGTATTTTTTTTTGCTCTAACTAAATTTAAGCTTACTCATTAACAAAATATGAATAATTAATATGTAAGACCAATTTTCCCTTTCCAAATTGATCAATAAATAATGACAATCACAATAAATTCCATCAATACCTTATCGACATTTGACCTCCTCGCCAGCTAATCGTTGCCAACATCGAAGAACCACAAAAAAAAAAGGCTAAGATCCCACACACCTAAGAGAAATATGCAAATCATTTGGCACGTCTGGACCAAAACGAAGACCCAATGTTTGGGCCAAAGAGCTGAACCGCTAGCTACTCATTCTCACACCAAAAGCGAAAAGGCAAAAGAGAAAAAAAAACAATGCTGACAACTGGCAAATGAAAAAAAAAAAAAACGGCAACAACAACAATGGCAAATATGGCCAAAAGGCAATAAAATGCTGCAATTACATAGTTGGCTATTCTAATTCACTCATTTTTAGGTGCGCCTGCCTCTTGGTTATTTTACAGGTGATTTTTTGGGCTCACAGAATGTTGCACGAAATGCGCAAAACAAATTCGCAGAAAATCGAATAAATATATATTTTATATGCATATTTATATATATATAAACTATAGAGAGAAGCAGAAATCGAGTAAATTCTGTTAAATGTTAATTCTGTTTCCCCCTTTTTTTTCTCGTTACGTCTTAAACAATTCAATAAGCAAAAAGATAAAAAAAAAATAAAGTTAAACTATGAAAATGTCAACTGGCAAGAGCAGCTGCTGCTGGTGCTTCTGCTGCCTCTTCCACTTGATTTTTGGCCACTTTTCCAAGAAAAATAGTTTGCGCTGCCATTATTAATTATTTTTTAGCTCACGCTTAACAAATGATTCAAGTTTGATTGAAAAACTGCAACAAAAGATACATTTTTTGTGTTTTTTTTTTTTTTGGGACCAACAAATGTTGCCTAAGATCTTAAAATAACAAAACAAAAAATTGATGTCAAGTTTCGTCGACTATCAAAAGAAATTTTCATCATTACTTGCACTTGCTCCATCTTATATAATGAAATCAAAAATATATTGTTTATATATATATATATATATGTACATACATCCCATCATATTGCTCTAATTACATTTTAAATAATCTTTTCGTAATCGCAGCTACCACAAAATGCACTTCAAAATGCCTTTGGAGTGCCTTGCCGTGGTGGCTGCTGCTGCTGCTCAAAGAAATTTCCAAGAGGTTTTGCGGTTGCCGTGTAAAAGACGACATTGCCAACAGCTCAAAGAGTGGCAAGGGTATGGGGAGTAAGTGAAGAAGGAGGGGTGGGGAGGAGGGGAACTCTAGCAGCTGGCATTGTTAACGGGTATTATGTTGTTAAGACAGTTTGACAATAAGTTTTACCTACGTTTTATTGTATGTACAGAGTCAAGTGTCACGGAAATCAAAGCAAAAGGCAAAAAATATATATTTTTATTTTGAGCAACTTTTTGATGCTTTTTATTTTTTTCTTTAGTTGGGTATTTCGCTTAAGTGGTCATGCTTGAAACGCATTTGAATAATGATTTAAATTGGAATAATCCACAAATAATATTTGGTGAATTTACTAAATATTTTAAATAGGATAAATTATGTTAGTTAATTTTCTGTTTATTGGGATATTCTAAGCTCAGATTTATGCAAAAAAATTTAAATTAAAAATATGCAAGCAAAATAAATTATTCATATTAATAAGAAACTATATATTTCTTTCTTAAAACTAACCAAGATAATAATTTATATTTTGATATTAGATAATAAATGTAAACAAAAGATATTATTAGATATTAAAATTGCACTTACCCAAATATGTATATATGTATATAGCCATCGTATTCAATAGTCGTTAAACATAAATATTTTTCTTTATTTTCCAAGTGATATTTTGCTGTCAATAAAAATAAATAAAAAAATATTAAATAATAATTTAAGCACATTAAAATTTAAGTACCTTGAAATTCTTAGTACTCAGTTCTATTATGTATTAGATTTCCTAATTGTAAGTAACACAGTTATTAAATTTTTAAGCTTGATTATTGTTTTAGGAGATTTATTAACTGTCTCTTAAATCAAAGTAACTGGAAAACTTATTGATTTAAATACGTAATAATATTAATATAACTATAAATAAAAGCGAATAAAAGCGAAAAATAATTTCCAGTATTTTAAAATACGTTTATTGAAAAGAGATAATATTTTAGAGCAAGTTTTATAGAACTAAATAAAATATAAAATTAATTTTTTGCATTTAAGAATCAAAATTAAAGACTTTTGTATCAAAAAGTCAAAATTAAATTTAAATTAAGTTTCAAACAGAGATTCTTCCTACTACACTCTAACTATTTTATTACCAAATGTTTAAAAGATCTAATTATTTTTTTAATTTGAAGAGTCATTTTTCCAGCATAGAAGCTGAAAGTATCTTAAGTAAGTAAATATCTTAAGCGTAAAAGCATTCTGTTTGACACCAAACCTCTGGCTTATCGTAACAGGAATTGCAATCTAATCAAAGTTTTTGCCGAACCACAATTCTATACTTTTAACAATAGAGCATTAAATGTTCGTTTCTGTTTATAATAATTAAAAGAATTCATATTTTTATATGATTTCTTTATACACATCATCACCTCAGAAGTGGGCAATAAAATTATAACAACCTCTGAAATCAGTGATCGAAAATAGATTGCTTTTAATTGTTATTTAATCTTTTATAGTTATTATTATATTTTTTTTTTTTTGTTTTGAACTCTCAAGGTTAATTGGTAACTTTTTTTTATGTTTTTGCTGTTTTTTGCTTGCATGACGGAAGGAAGCGTTGGTTGAAATATTCAAGTAGGATGGAGTTTTTGGGATGGGTTTTAGCTCAATGTTGCCTCAAGACACGTTGCACACGTTCGAGAGTAACCGTACAAAGCCAAAGCCAATAGATAAGTTATGATTTTTAGCATGAGCCTCACGTCATAGATTGAATTTTGACACTGCAGAGTTAGAGAGAAAAGGGTAGAGAGGAGAAGGGATTGGGGTATCACACGTTGGCAATTTTCACTAGTAAGAAAAGCAGCCGCATCACGTTCTTCTCTCTCGAAAACTCGTTGTTTTTGCTTATAGTATATATGTATGTATGTATGTATGTATGTATGTACATTATATTGTTCTTGTTGGCTTTCTCAAAGGGCAAGCAGAAAAAATCTGACATTCCCAATGACATTTTGTTTTTTCCTCAACTGCAGTGCCTAAAGGAGGATAGAGAACCTCTCTCTACAATCCCTTCCTTCCCTCTTCTCATGAATTAAAGTCATAAAATCGAAAATAAAAACTTAAATATCAAACATTTAATGAAGTCATTTTTGGGGCGTCTTTAACTTGTTATACATCCGCCAAATGTTCATTTTCAGTTTCAATTTTAATTTTTTTTTTTTTTTTTCAACTTGTTGTTGCTGATGATGATGTTGCTGATGATCATGATCATCTTAACTATTGTTGCCACATTTTTAACTTCAACACTTCATCTCTCTCTCTCTCTCTCTCTGTCTCTGTTGGTCTATCTCTCACTCTCTCACAAATTCAACTAGCTGGTGCTATTGCTCTTTTTACCTCCAATTGTTGAGTCATTCTGGCGGAGAGCAGGTGAGATTGAGAGCCACCACGAGAGGAAGATGATCTAGAAGTTCAACCACAGAAACAACATTAACGAATGTACATCAACACCAACTTGCCTCCAATCTCAATTGTTGAAACAACTTTTTCGTTACCTTTTTGTTGTTATTGTATTTGAGGTGCAGTTGTTGTTGTTGTTGTTGTTGGATCTAGTTGGCAACGCGAAGTCAACGTCGACGACGACGTCGAGAGACTTAACCGCCGCCAATCGACTGTCGGTCGATTATAAAAAGCAAGCGCATCTCCATTGTCTAACCTAATTCAAAACGTTCGTGTACTTCGTGCGGTTGGCAATAGAGTAATAATAATACCCATCTAACTATAAGTAATAAGCCAAACAAAAATTTTAAGATTCTCCACCCTTTATCCCCAAAATAACCACCACCAAAAAAAAAAAAAAATCACCCCCCTACTACAAAACTCTATTGAGTGTGAGTGGAAAAGGATATTTATCAATCGAAAAAAAAAACATCACTTCAAGTGTTTCTGTGCAAATAATTTTTGTGTGTTTTATTAAATAATTAATTCAATATCATCGAATTTCAATTCAATTTAGCAAAAACGAAATCACTGCCAATTTGGAAGCGAATTTATTGCCATTTTGTTCGTTTAACAAATAAATAAAAGACAGCAAAAACAACAACAAAATGATGTCCTTCAAATCATTTGTCTTACTTGTAAGTAAAATTGGAAAAAGATTAAAAAAAACTTTAAAATTGTAAGAAATTAATAAAAAGAAAATGTAAAATCGGAAAACATTAGAAAAAAAAATCTTTTTGAAATTGGAAAAAGAAGATTCGCTAACCCAATTATTTGTTTAATGCTTTGTAGGAATGTATAATAATAAATAATTATATAAATTAACCCTCTGGTGCCCAAGACTACATTTAGGTGACCTAACTTTACTTTTTTTAAGAAACTTTATTGTTGAAATCAATAAAAGACAATAATAGTTAATTATAAAAAAGAAAATATGAGCACTAGATGATTAAGTCTTAATTAAACTGGAATCTAATATGTGAATAAATGACATATTTGTCTTAAAATATAGTTAACTTAATAAATATTTAAATAACTAAATCTAATAAATAATATTTTAAAATGGCTTACTTAAATTCCGCAAATTGTAAAGACAAATCTGTTTATCGATTTACATTTTTAGTAATTTAATAAATATATATTAAAACTACATATTTAAAATATCTGATACTTTCGCTTTTTATCTGCTACTATTTGCCAGTCGACTTTTACATAATTCTTACAGTAATTTTAATTAAAACGATTTCTATATACCGAGCAGTTTAACATAATCTAATAACTTAGTATAATTCTCAATAAAATTTGAATACTTGCTCTGTCATTAATAGACATTGCCATTTGTGACAAATGGCTATAAATTTTATGTTGAAAAATTATTACATTTAATTTCATGCTAAATGCTAAAGGCAATTAAATTGTTTTTCTGCAACTTTTATACTCTTCAAATAGATTTTAGAATAAATTAACAATTAGCTATATATATAAATTTTTGAAAAATTAGTTTAGCAATTTCATTAAAAATTTTTTCAATGATTTGTTTGAAATAATGGTAAAAATCCATTTTAAAAGTAAACGTTATAAAGACATAATTTAGTTTATATTCTATTCAATTTATTTTTCCAGTTGTCTTAAAAAAAAGAAGGTATTTTATTTCCAAGAAAATTTGACCTTTCTTCTTCTTTAAGCCATCTCGTGATTTGTGGCAACTTTTCCAGCATTTTGTCCAAATTTATTCCATTCGTAATGCTGCTGTTAATATAAATCTTCAACAATTTGCACATTTGTTTCCAAGGCGAAAAGGTTTCATCGTGTTTCCTATTACAAATATATATACTAACCGAAAACCAATTTACCTCACTTAGCAGCGCCTAAAAGCAGGCTATGGAAAAAATTGCCAACACGCGCTAAATGCAGGATTCTGCTTAGCTAAGCTCCCTCACCACCTTCCCCTCCACGTCCTCCTTTTTCTTCACGACTACCCCCTACTTAGGATGGCATTTGTTGAAATAATCAAATATTATTGCTACTTATTTGGGCGTATTTTACTGGATCCACCCACATTCTCCTCCCTTTTTCACTCAGTCACTCAACTAGCAGATGTTGCCATACTCATACGTGTGCATATGTGTATGTGTGTCACATATATTACGCACACACACACACACTTACTTAAGTGTCTCTGATTATTTGCAATTTGTTCGATTTGCGTTTGACTTTCTTTCCCCTTCGCCACTTCAGATAGTCAAGTTATGCAATCGTTATCGACAAGTGTTGCCAAAAACAGAAGAAACATAAACTAAAGTACCGAAAGACAAAAACCAAAAAAAACCAAAAAAAGAAAAAAAGGAAAAAAAAAAGAAAATATATACAAATCGAAGTAACTTTGCGTATTTGCCTAGGCACTCGAAACTCTCTTAAGTTTATGAAGACTTTTTTTCTCTCTGCTTTTCCTCTCCATTAGTTTTAGTGGCTTTGATTTTGTTCCACATTTTGAATGATGAATCCAACATGGAAACGAAATCTTATCATATAACAAGCTTAACTTGTTGGTTGTCCTGGCCGAAAAAGGGTCACGAAAGTTAATAGAAAGGCAACGAAGTTGGCAGACTCTTGTAGAAAGTTAACTATTGCTTTTTTAAGAGGTTTTCTTATTGTCTTCTCTTCCACATGCACTCATTTAAATGCTTTCTAATCGATTCAGCATTTAAGTATAGAATATGGTCGTCTCTTGTGATTATAGGAAAACTATGTGGTTTTATTTTAAATAATTTGATATCCATGGTTTTTTGGATATTTCAAATATTTTTCATTAAATTAAAAAATGTAACTAAAATTAAATACTAAAACTAGAATTATATCGATTAATTGAATTATTTACTAGACTAGATTAGTTATATTTTACTCTTCTGTCAACTACTTATAAAATAATATTGCATTTTTAATACAAAATCCATTTAGAAAGCTCAATCTAAATGATATTAGTAGATTATACTAGTACAGGACATGTTTTAGATTAAATCTAAATTATTGAAATTTTTAGAAACAAACATCAATTTGTATGAATTTAATATTCCAATTGTAATTACCAAGTCTTAAATTTTATATAAAGTCAGTTAGGCAGGTCAAGATTTCCTTTGCCTTGCTTTTGTTTTAAACTATAGAATCCCTTTTTTTTCCTATATTCCAAATTTTTTCCCAAAATAACTAGACCCTTTCTACAAGTGTATAAAAAGGACAAAAATTCGTATAAGGATTTGTTACTGCTCTCAGCAAAACTGATTTATGTAGGCTTAGGTAAGCTAAATTATAGTTGACATCAAGTTCTGGATTTGTATATGAAGAATAAAAGAAAATCAAAACAAACAGAATAAAAACTAATACAAGATAGATAGAACTTTCACTTCCTATTTAGTTAAATACTTAAAGCTTCAATCATTCTAGAACGGGAGAAAGAGGTAGGAGCAACAACGCCCTAAAACAGACTACAAATAAAACAGACTTAACCTATAACGTCCTTGTTGTTGGTTCATAGATAGAAAACATAACAAAAAAAAAACAAAAAGAAAAAAAGGCGTGCTAAATTGCTGTTGTTTTTGTTGGTGCGACACTATGCAGACTTTGACTCCACTTTTGAATGTCTGGCTCTAGATATATATACATAGATATGTATGTAGATATATGTATATACATACATATGTATATATAGATGCGCTCTTTTTTTGTTGTTGCTGGTCTGGTCTACCAAGCAGATAACTGCCAAAAGGTAGAAGCCAGACAGACAGCAATGAGAAATCATCTAAAGTGGAGTACGAGATAAAGGAGGTGAGCCAGACGCGTGTAATTTGCCGCTTGTAACTTTTTGACTTTTTTTAACGGAAGGGGCTGGTAAATGGAAAGGAAGACGAGGGGGAGCACTACTGGACACGCCCCAAAAAGCAGACTACGCCTGCCCAAGGGAACCCAAAAAAAAAAAAACAGAAAAAAACAAAACCAAAAAACACAAAAAAAAAGAATCCACTGGCCACTTGCCTCTACGAATTGGTAAAGAGACAGGCAAAAACTCGGCCTCAGACACTGAGCATGTTTTACATGTTAATTTTACAGTCAGGAGAAACCAAGCAAAACCCCATCGCATATTAATGATTTCAGCTGCTCATTTTCGCACGCGGAAAAAATAAAGCCAAAAATTCAAAGAGATATTTCTATGGAAAAGTTTGTATACTCTTGAAAACAAAAAAAAAACTTTAAGTTATTAGAGAATCGTCGAGTCAGAAGAACTCATCAGACCAGACTTTTCTAAGGAAACCCTAACTTAATCGACACTAAAAAGAGCAAGGTAATTAATGACTTCTATAGAATCTAATCCGAAATCTACAAATTAGATATTAGTCTTAAGGTACTTCTTTGATCTGTGGAATACATGTCGTATACGTAACTTTGAGTTATAAATACATAGTTTAGACCAATTGAACAGATTCATTTAAGGCTTGAAATATAATGGAATAAATTTGAAAGCTCTCCCAAGGATTGCTTAATTTAATATATATTTAATATATTTAAAAGAACTAATCATAACTAATTCTTAAACCATTTCAATTTAATTGAATTTTCTAAAATAATTTATGGAAATTTCCCTTAATCAGTAAACAACCATTTTTTTACTCATATATTAATTTCATATATATTTTTGAATTATTTGTTTTATATATTTGAATATTTCTTAAACTTGGATACAATTTTTAACTATTAGAATACAATCCTTCTATTTGAACATATTTTTTTCATTATGAAAAGTCTATTATTTTGCCTATTCAAAAAAAGATTTTTAAACTTTTTTTATCCCACGATCTTTCTAAATAAAACAAAGTTAGCCACATTTGAACCATCTGAACTAAACTGTATACTGTATTATACTTCTTATAAAATGATCATAGGACTTGTAATCTAAACATTGCAAAATTTTGACCTAACCTTTTTTGTTTGGCAAAGGGTATTGAAAAAGAATCAGCAGAAAATATGGTAAAATGCAGTTCGGCACGCTTTTGAATTTTTGAATTTCAAATGACAAACATAAAATATGCACACTTTGATATTTGACTGATGATTCGTCAGACAATGTTGCTTAGCTTGGTTGAATGGGTGACTGCTGGGTGACTACTGCATGACTTCCGTTTGTACGTATGTACGTTCATTCGTTCGCTCCTCTCTGCAATTGCAAATGCTAAATTTATGTAATTTTCACAGAACGAATCCAACCAGAACCATTGGTTGAATCCAATGTTGGGCTTTTTTGATTAGAGATGCCTGATTACGATGATGTTGCCAGGCGCTTATTCCCGCATCCCATTTCCCCTATATTCTCTCTGACGATTCAAGTGTGAACGGATTGCCCAATCGTGCGCCGAAAATGCAATGTGAGGCAACAATGTTAGGGTAGAGAGTGAAAGAGAGATAGAGAGAGAGAGGGGGGGCGATGAATAGTGAGAATGAACAATTGACTTTGGCATTCAGTTTGTTTTGGCCAAAAATGGAAACGCCTAAAGAAAACTTATCAATTCAATTATCTGCCAATTATAAAAACATTTGCCAATATCTTGTTTTGAAAAAGAGCATTTGATATTCGTTTTGATTGCATGCCATTATGAAAAATTTATCCATAATTTTCGTTTCTTGTTGCATTACAAATTCGATTTTAATTGAAATGATTTGCCAGATTTCATTTTGATGATGCCTTTTGCACACACACAGAGGTAGGTAATTGAGCCTGGGGGTCAAAACCATCATCCAACTCATTCTCAATCCGCAATTCACATTCTGCCATCCACTATAAATATATATACATACATACATACATATATGTGGCAATGCAATTTTTGCGGTTAGGTCGCAAAACATTTTTGCAATTGTTATATGCGGTTTTTATTGTCTTTGTTGCAACAAAAAAAAAAATTACCCAAAAAAAAAAAAAAAAAGAAACGGGTGAAAAAAATCAAACAAAATTTAATGACGCTTGAGCAAATGCAGCAAACAGCAGCAGGCCAAGTAGAAGATGGTCCCTACCCCCTCCCCTCTCTCTATATACTCCTCTCTTGCTATTTCTCTATGTGTGGTAATCTAATTAAATCGAAATTTTTAGCTGATTACAAAAGCATCTGGTATTCATTTTGTTTTTTTTTTTCTCTTTTTGTCTGCTAGGCAATTTCCATTTTTTAGTATGTAATTCTTTGCTTTTTTTTGTGGTTTTAATTTGGGGTAACATCTGGCATTCAAATTAGGTTTTCCCTTTGCTTTGCAATTCTTTTTAAATACTTTTAATAGTTTCTTTTTTATTTTTTTGTTTGGCAGTTTTAATGTTAATAAAAAGTTTGCCAATTTGAAACTGAAGCCTTTCAATGCCAATTATTTTAAATTTATTTCCCTTTGCTGACTAAAGTGTTTTTTAAAGACTGTTCAATGTTTCTAAGTAAAAAAACAAAATAAAAATTTATGAAATTATTTTATATACTGCAATTTTTATCCCATTTATCATATTTATATAGCCCACCCAATTTGTTGTTTATATCACTTTAAACAGTAAATTTGCAAACTACTTGGGGAAAACTAATTATAGAGATCTATTGGCCATATACCAAATGGTTATTTCTAACATATAATTTAGTTAATTTTTTGGCTTATTTGCCGAAAAGGTTAATATCTTTATGCCAGTTGCTGGCGGCGTTGGCAGCGAAAACAAAATTTATGAGCAATTTTATGTGAGCAATTGTCGGTGTTGTATATAGCATTTTTATGCAGGTTAAATAGGGTTAATGTGGTGTGTGAAGAACGGTAGACGAAGACGGCAAAGTTGAAAAAAGAAATATATACAATATATATATACATACATATCCTATGTATCTATGTATATAGATCTATAGACTTGACTTTAACTGTGTTTAGTTCGTGACTTAAATGAATGGTTTAGCCTATTGAACTTTGGCATTGTCCTTGTTGGTATTGATTTTTCTTCTTTTTTTTTGGCCAATAGTCACGTGACATATATATATAAATCTATATATATATTTATATATATATATGGGGGGTAACTATGTGGAAACAAAAGACTTAAACAACAAACTGAATGCAACAATAAAAGTCATTTCCCAAAGCATTGCGGTTATTTTTCTCTACTCTTTTTCTTTGCTGCTGTTGGTGCTGGAACTGATGCTGCCATTCACATGCCCCATTAACTTTTATTTTTGCCAAATTTGCATTTCAATGCCCCAAAGTGAGGAAAAAATCAACAAAAACAACAACAACAAATGCAACTGCAACAACATCATGCAACGTTGAAAAGGTCAGACAAATGTTTGTTGTTCTACTGAAACACTTGCAGTCAACTTGCTCTGTATGTGTATATGTGTGTGTGTCTGTGTATATATATATATATGTTGGTGTTGCAAGTTGCATGTTGCATGTTAATCTAACATCTATGTAGGGGACTTTTTTGTTTTGTAGACCAACTTTGGTAATTTGCTGATGGTAACAGCTGCAACAACAACTAAAACACAAATATTCAACATAAATTCCATAAATTAAAGAAGCTAACCAAACCTCGTTAAGAGTCATCATCAGCCATAGCCATCTCCGGTTTCATCTCTGCCATTCCATGTGGGCGGTTTGGAGAATGCTGTCTTAGGTGCCGCTTCAAAAACAAAAAAAAACGAACAATAAAAACCCTCACCCCTTCTTTTTCTACAATTTTCTGCACACACACACACATACAACTGATGACTTAATAATTAACCTATTAAAAGTAACATCTGGGAAAATGTCTAGATATTGTACGAGTTTATAAAATTCACAACATATATTGTCTAACTAAAGTCTATTATATTGATAAATAATATAATTTTATTGACAATATACTATAAAAACGGGCAATAAATCTTTAAATCTTGCTATTTGCCATTTAACTTAACTGCATTTTAATGCATTGAAAGTGCAATTGTAAAAGATTGTTTTCTGGTTCCACCAATCGCCTTTGGCAGCGATCGTAAACCAAAAAAAAAAAAAAGACAAAACTAGATCGTGATCACATGTTATGGGTCATAGACATAGGGCAAATCGTATTTATGGCTAAATTTAAACATGATTGAGTAAGATATTTTACAATTCTTTAAGGTTAACATCATTTTTATCGTTTAAATCGTTTTAAAGTAAAGAAGCAATCAACAATATTGTAATAACGTAACAACTTTTCTTCTTCTTTATGGACTTAAATCTATTGTTATTACTTCACATGCAAATAACCTTATTTTAAGATCTTGCTTTATATAGGAAAAACTATTACAAAATTACCATAATAATTTCAAAAAGCAACAGAAAAAAATGTGGAATAATAAATGATATTTTAGGACAAAAATTATATTTCTAACTAGTTTGATTCTAAATAATAGATTTAAGATGAACTGTTTTTTATTGGAATATATAAATAAATTGATTTTATCTAATAGAACTTGTGTATATAAAATTACTTTTTGAAATTCAAGCAATCAATTCTATAAAAAATCTTTCAGCAATTCAAAATTTTGGTAAAGAAATTAAAAATGAATTGTTTCTTGTTTTTTTCCCTTAATTTGAACAATTAAGAGCAATTAAAAATTGCTAAAATTGAATTCATTTATCTTCACTGATAAATCGATTATAAGTAGACTAATTCCATATCACTTTCAAACGCTTTTAAAAATAATTTCAAATTTTGCTTATAAAAACTCATTTCTATAGTAGGTAAAATGCTCAAAATGTAAAAAGTTGAATCATTATCACCTGTCTGTCTGCTGTTGCGGCTCTTCAAATGTAATTAATTTGAACAATTTTCATTGTTTTTTTCCACCACTTTAACTTTTTTAATGTTTCCCCCCCCTTTTAATGGCCTTCAACTTGATGCTCGTGTTGAGTGTGGCAAAGTGGGCGTGCCATAGGCACAAATAGTTCTGCAAAAAAAAAAACAGTTGAAAGAATAAAAACGGAAACATTTAAACTTTTTGTTGATTTTTATTCCTCCAAAGTTTTTTTTTTTGTTTGTTGTCAGTGATTAATAAATAACTGCAAGTATTTACAACAATATTTGTTGTTGATTTAATCAAATTAATTAAACAAAATGTTCAGCTTATAGTAAACGAACAATTATTTAATTTATTGTTATTTATTAGATTATGCAAGCGATTATTGTTACCTCAATGCAAGCAACATACATGTATTTTTATATATGTATATGTATATACATACATACATATATTAAATATGTATGAGGCTGGGTTGAACTTGAGAAAAATTCTAATGTTTGGCTCATCAGCAATAATGTTAAAAGCGAAACAAAAAAAAGTAACTACAACCAACTATAAGTTACCACAAAAACCGCAAGGCCATTTTTAAGGGAAGGCCTTCAAGTAAGAATTACAAAAGTAATAGACCAAAAAAATGAAACAATTACCAATGAGAACAAGACCATAAAATTCTGAATTAGCCAAGACAATGTACCACGAGTTGTCAAAGGGAAATTTAGCAAATACTTGAACCGTAAAATTTTAATGAAATGTGCTCAGAAATAAATTGGGCAGGAAACTTATATAAATAATACATACAACCGATATCAGAAAGAACCGGCATACTAATGAAAATATTGAAATTACATTGAGTTATGAAGGGTTTCTCTACTTAAACATAAATAAGTTCATATGTACAAAGTTATTTAAAACTATTAATGTAGTAACAGCTTCTTAATTTATATAAATATAAATTCTATTATAGTTGATCGATTTTGCTGAAGTAAAATATCAGTTCCATAAACTTTTAAGAAACTTTTCAGACAGAAGCGATTTCCACCAATGCTTATCTCAAAATTTTTAGAATTTAATTTTCATAGGTCTTATATGAATCTAATAGCATGACCTCTAATAAAGATATATATACCAATACTCCAAGATTTTTTAGAAGAATTTGTAATAAAAATAAACTTTGCTTTCATTTTTATGAACAAGAGAATAAATGGCAAAAATAGCTTTAAAATCCTTTTACAATTTTTACTATAAATTCTCAGATATTCTTTGATATTATTTCAAAAATTTCCAAGCCAATCTACCCCACTGTAACTCCATCTGCATCTGCATTCGTCTCTGTTTAGTGGCCCTGTCTCAATCTTTCAACTTGCAACTTTATCTCAATCTGCTTTTTTTTTCTGTCTGTCGTCAAGTCGTAAGGCAATTTATTTTCTGTTTTTCGGCTCTTTTTTATTTAATTTACACGAAAACCATTTGCTGTTATTTTATTTCAATTCAATGGAAATAACACAGGAAAAAAATAGATTTTTGCTTTGCGATTCTTCTTGTTTTTTTTTTTGTATTTTTGGACTGTTTGCAATGCTAACGGTAATTGCATTTGTTTTACATGCAGAAATTACTGTTACTGACAAGCTGAATGCATTTAACGGTGATTTTGTTTGCAATTTCGAAGGTTAGGACCACCCTGTTTGTTAAGGTAATTACGGAAATTTGTTTGAGTTAATTAATTTAAATTAAATAAAACAAAATGAAATAAAACAGAATTGAAAAAGATAGACTTTTGTGATATCCTATAAAAATTTCAATAAAACTTCAAAATCTACTTGCCATGGATTTTGTTTCAATGCTTTTAGTTTAATGTGCAGTTTTATATTGCATACTTTAGGGAACTATAAAATCAAAAATCTGATGCAAGAAGCTTGACTTGGAATTGCAGTTGGCTAATTTGATTTAATATTTACTTATTTATTTATTATTTAGTTTCTCTCTGATCTTCCATATAAACACGCTGGCGGCTCTAGCGGTTAAACATTTCTAATTTAGAAAGACTCATTTTCACTTTTATCAGTTTTTGAATGAATTTTTCAACAATTAAGTTTAATTAATTGGTGAAGTGGTTAGTTCTGTATTTAATAAGAACATAATACTTACACTTAATCCTACGGATTTAATATTCTCTGGCACTAAACCCAAAACTAGTTATTCTTACAGAAGAAAAGCCAAAATATAATAATTAATCAATTTGTAAAGATATTTTTTCTGCTATCTACATTTTATAAATACATAGTATATAAATATTAGAAAATTTTTCAGAATAAACATAAATTTTTCAATGAAAACTTTCAAAATTATTTTACAAAGAAAAAGGCAACAATATACAGCAATTATCAAACAAAATGCAGCTCTCCTTGACTAAAATATTCTCACATAAAGTTAATTATAGTATTTAAATGTATGTTTGCATGAGAAGCATATGTGTGTGTGTGTGTGTTGAGAGAAGCTCATCAGCAAACAATGTAAGGCATCAGCTGCAATGTAAACGTTGATCAATAGATCAGCATACAAAAAACAAAAAAAGAAAAAAAAACCATACAAAAAATTATATTCTATAATTAAACATTTCCGCAATCCGTAGATGAAGTTGCAGTTGCCGTTGTCAGAATGCAAATTGAAACAACGACAGACAGCTGACAGACAGTAGCTGACGGCTATGTGAGAGACCGATAGTGAGACAGAGAGACATAGATAGAGATAGAGAGCTACTTGACCAGTTGGCATCCATCTTAACTTGACTGCTGTTGACGCTCTGTCAATTAGCCATGTCTAAATATGAACACTTTTGTGGTAAATGTATTTCGTTTCGTATAGTTTACCTTCGCCATTTCTGTTTGCCCTTTTAATAAACGCCTTTTGGGCACGTTCTAAATAAAGCTTAAAAAAAAAACTAAAAATTACCAACAGGCATTGAATTGTCTTCTTGCACCTGCCCCAGAGCAACTTGAATGTCAAATGCGATCTTATCTCTTGTCTCTTCTTCCAGCTTCTAAACTAAACATATTTCTATTTGCAACCGTTCACTTTTTTTTTTTGTAGTTTAGTTTGCTTAATTTAACCTTTTAATACTATAGTTGGTTTATTTTTTTCTTGGTATTAAAACATTTAACAACTATTTTTTCAGAGTTTATCACTTGCTGCCATCACTGCCTATGTTTACGCCCAAATAGCCCCAGGTTCAAATGCGTATTTGCCGCCCACAAAGAATGGTTATGATTATCCCGAACCGAATAAACCTTTTGTAAGTGACTAAAAAAAAGTAACTAACATAAATGGTAATAACAAATAAAATTGATTTAAAGTTAACAACTAATTATGGTCATCATTTTTACTCACAGTCGAGATGAATTGTTTTACGGCCAGCCCTTCACTCGACTTTTAAGCCTCTTAACCAACAGAAAAACAAAAAGCTTGTCGCCACATTCATCAGTCAAGCTGCCACTGCCACAGTCGCTGCCAATGCCGGTGTGGTTGCCAATCTGTAAAAGATTCCAGCCAGTCAACAGGCAGTCAACGGGGAAAATATACCGAGTCATGCCGGCATCACCTTTTGATGAAACCACATAGCGACCAGTCTACCAGACAGTCAGACTAAACGGACAGACAAACGACCTAAATTATGTTGCATTTGTCAGTTGGGCAAAGGTTTTTCTTTTCAATTTTTTTTCCTTTTGAAAGTGTGGGTGCAGGCAAAACCATTGTGGCAAAATCTTAGGCAAAGTAAGAGCTATCTGAATTAGCACCAATTTTTAATGGATTGCATAAGGCAAAATCGCTGGAGCCTAACAATTGCTTATATTTCTTAAAGTTTGGAGTTCAGTTATAGTTTAATAAATTGGTTAAAGTTATTCGGAAAAAATAAAATTAGAAATATAACTCTTAAACAGATACTTATGAAATGTTTAAAATTTTACTAGGTCAATGCCCTCAAAAATCTCATTACAGAAAGTAAATTTGGTGAAAATTACCTCTCCTAATTCAAGGAGTTTTTAGAGTAATTCATTTTGACCTAAGGCTATGATACAACGCTTCAAAAGTTAAATTAGGGATTCATCAGTTTCTCCAGATATCTAATTATATATCATATTATACATATATCAATATCAAACTGCATATAGTATACTATATATAGCTGATAATACATTATTAAATCCTTAAGCAGAATTATAAAGAGATTATCAATTTTGAATAATTCTGTTAAAGGCTTCATCAAAATATAGTTTTATGCCCAATATATCAACGTAGACTAATTTCAAATCATGGACGATCAAATCGGAGATGGAATCATAGGTCTAAGATCTAAAATCTCAGAATTTTTCTTTACTTCCATACTTTAAATGCAAACTTTTACCTATACCTTAAGTTATTTCTCTAGTAACTTCCCTTGATATAGATTTCTTAATCAATACTATAATTTCTTACTCTTTTTTATCAACTAACACTAATATTTCACTTGATTATATAACTTCCAGAAGCCCAGCCAACCTGGCAGACCTTCACCTGGACCCGGTCCGCGACCACCACCAACAGCACCACGTCAAATTCCTGGCCAGCCAGCCGATGTAAGTACAAAACAGACAAAAAAATGAAATTGAATCATTTAGTAAGACAATTATTACTTTATATCTCTTTCTCTATCTATCTAGGATCATGTTCATGTGCCTGGCATGCCCTTCGATTTTGAATATGCCGTTCAGGATCCCGAAACGGCCAACGATTATGCCCACAAGGCGTCCAGTGATGGCGATGTTGTGACTGGTGAATATCGTGTCCAATTGCCCGATGGGCGCACTCAAGTTGTACGCTATACAGCCGATTGGAAAACGGGCTACCATGCGGATGTCAGCTATGAGGGAGAGGCTCAATATCCTCAGGGACCAGCGCCTGGTCAACGTGGAGGCGGCGGTGGTGGCGCCGGTGGTTATAAATACTAATTTGTGGTCATGAGATTATTTGTGTAAATTTTATGGACAATAAAAAATTATTGCTAAAAAATTTTTTATATAAAACGACCTCTAGCGGTATTTTTTTTAATTGACTAGAACAGTAACTTGGGAAAAGCTCAATAAATAAGTTTTCATTAAGCTTAGCTGTCACTATTTATCAGCTGTTCTAATCAGCTGATAGGACAATTGTCACATTTAGAGTGTCAACAAATTTAGTGCGCAACTGCTAAAACAGATAAACAAACACCTGTAGGGCCTTTAGAGAGGTAAACAATATCTTTGCGCAGATGCCACAATTGTCAACGCAGGCGTAGAAATTGCCTAGAACAGTCAAGCTATTGTTCAAGCTTATGTATATTAGTTTGTCTCACTCTAACCATAGCAGAATAAAGGATGAACTCATCACTGGCACAGAACTGTCAACGAAATGTCAAAATTTTCAAGACAGTATACAGAGAAAAGTTTTTTATTTGTACCACACACACATACGCGTATTTTCACACGCTCTAAAATTTGGATTGAAAAACGTTTTACAAATGTTTTATTATTAGAATTAAACGGTTAATAAAAATAAAAAAAATTCTTATAATTGGAAATTTGTGTTTAAAGTGAGAATTATGCTAATCAAAGGCCTAGGCAGGTGGCCAGAGCCTAGCTAACGGGTTAAGCACCACAAAAAGAAAATTTTATAAATCTAGCCTAATTATATATATGTATGTCGGGTGCGATAATTAGACAACAACAGCAAGACCACCAGCAGCAGCACCACCAGTCAAAGGTTCCATTTGTTAATAACAATGGCTTGGTCCTGGACTTGGTGGCATCTCTGCCTGAGCCTTCTAATCTGTGTGTTCATCTGTCAGGCTCCGGGTGTAAATTTGCTGCCTGGCGAGAAAATCAACTACAATCTGTAAGTTTCCAGTCAAAATAGAAGAAATTCTTCTTTAATCTGAAATATATCATCTAGGGTACATTCTTGGGCCGACAAACTGGGCATGGAACTATTTCATCTCGGCGATTTTATCACACGTCGCAAGGAGGTGCAAGAGGTGAGTACTATTGATTTTTCCACACCCCTCTATGAACAAAAACAACTTTTTGTGGTTGGTCTGTAGGGTGGTTTTGTAGGGATAGAAGGAAGTTTGATGGGGAGAGGGTGGAGGGGAAGTAGGCTACTTGTATTTGGGTTAAAGGCTGGCCAAGCAATTATATATGAAATATATATTTGGCTGCTGGCTGCTGCTAACATTCGACTGGAGGCTTTTATGAGGTCAGTCATTCAGTCAAACAGCAGCTGCTATAATTATATTTTTTAGGCAACGCAATTGGATTTTCAAAGAATATAAACCAACTACTTAAGCATACATACATACATATACATACATATGTTTATATATTTAATTATTTCCCACTGGGATGTCATAATGTTCCCGCTGACACATGTGCGCTCAAAAAGAATGTTCTTGACTTTGCTTTCAAGTGGCATCACTACAAAGGTTTCCCAATTATAAAACACTTTGAGAACGTTCTTGAAAAGCAATTTCCGGTTTAGTTTCTACTTTAGAAAATTTAAATTTCTTAATTATTGTAGAATTTTTAGTATTCGTTTAACATTTTTTTTTTTTTTTTGATAGAGTTTCAAAGAAGCCAAAGTTGTATCACGAAATGGAGCCTCCATAGTCGATTCAATGGCCAAAGAAATTGAAATGATGATGGATTTAAAAGTCAGCGCTGTGCGTGTAAGTAAAAATCATCCAAAAATATTCTTTTAAATTCCTTTTTATATTTAATACTTTTATATATTTTATAGCGCATTATGGATACGGCAGAGAATACGGCATTAACGCATCAAAATGATATGGCCGATAAAATGTTCTCATATTATAATGCAAAAGAAATGTTAGAGCCTGGTGATCCCATACCACCAATACCAACACCGGCTCCTGATATGGATAAGGATATTGGTGAACCATTGATTTATGTGCAACCGAAAGTTGTGGTATTGGAACCACGACCGGAATTTCATAATACTCCAGTTAACTTCAGTGTTAGTTCGGTGCATGTGCCGGTGAATGTGTTTGATCGAGGTTTGAACTAATGCTCACATACTATGCCATAATCCATCTCTTTTCTTCTCTATGCTCTCTCTTTCTCTTATCACACTGCGTGTTGTTGTCTATCTGTTGTCTATATGTATATGTCTATATCTATGTAAAGCTTTCAATGACTACACACCCATACACACAAACACACAGAAGCACACCACCACCACCACTATGCGTCTCTGTCTAGCCTATCCAATATAAAACCAAAAAAAAAAATATCAACAACTAAGTAGATCTTAACAAATCGCTCGTCTCGTATTTTATGCTAGTTAGTTCAAATGTTTAAAATAATATATATATTTTTTTTCTTTTTCATCTGTCGTATGTTGCGCCTACTTTTTCTTTTTCAATTTCCAAACCGCTTGAGTCAATGCGCGCCAAAAAAAACAGACGCAAGCACACAGCAAGCAATACAATGCAGTAATCCGCGACCACAGCACAACTGTACCTAATGTTAAAGTGCAGATCAGCGATGGGATCGAATAATTAATGTGAAAAATATAGAAAAAGTACAAGGAAATACTATCGACGAAGCTTAAACGAACTATAAAAGAAACGACCGATAACAATAGTTCGAACTTAGGATAAACTTCCTTTAAAAGAATCTAAAAGTGTTCGACCCTAAGTATCTATAAATTCTATGAAAACTATTCAATTTTCTTTTTTTTAAAGAAAACTACGTTAACCTACGTTAATCGCTTTCAAGAACAATATTATTGCCTAAATTTTCGAAGAAATCAAACCAGAGTTTAGTCTAGGATCAATACAAAAATGTTTGAATCGGAAGAACAGGGATAGAAAAAATATTACTATCAATAAAATAAAATACCGTTATATTTTTTAACAAAATTAAACACGGATTCAATTTAAAAACGATTTTAGAAATATAAAACCAAACTTAAAGAGCATAGATAGTAAAAAAAACGATTCAAGAATATAGGATAGTAAAAAACAAAACATTAGTTTTTAGATCAGTAACAGTTTTAGTACAGTAACAATTCATAAATAGTTGCCCCTAAAACTTGCCTTAAATATAATGGATATGATTTAGAAGAATTATAAAATTGATGTGAAATTGTTAGCAGCAAATCAAAATACTTTAAAAACCTCAAACGAACATCTACGAACACACTGATTAATTAATTGACCGACCTACTTTAAATCCCACCTCTGAGCACAACTGTACCCAAATGATGATCATTGAGATGTCGTCGATGCTGCATTGTGTATGTTGCTGTTGCGCCTGCGTTGGCGCTGTGAATGTTTTTTTACTGAAATGCCGACACGCGGAATGCTTTGCCAAAAACCGTACAACACCCAACTAAGCCACGTTAACACAACAAGAGTAAACCACAGAGCACACCAAAAATAAACAAAACAAAAAAAATGAAAACGAAACCATTAACCCACCGCCTGCACCGCCTTGTGCTATGTCTTGAAAACAATTTGAAATGTAAAATCGTATACATAACCTTAACACAAATACCATACAAATAATACATTTATAGTCTAAGTTTTAAAAACCACCCAAATCCAACATTTCCCCTCACAACAAACAACAACAAAAAAAAAAAAAAAGAAAGAAAACAAAGAGAAAAAAAATAACTAATCTATATATTTTTATATAAATTCTTCCCCTTTTCTTTGACATAAACCAATCATCAATCCAATCGATCAATCATCATTTTGAACATGGCCACAACAACCACGCACACTCACTCTCTGATACACACACACACATACACACTCACACACACACACAGCATCGGATGTTATAAAAGCGATTCAATGGTCGGAAAATTTGGATCAAATATTTCGTGATAATTACAAAAACGATCCAACATTATCGTGGCAATTTTTTGGCAGTTCAACTGGCTTTATGCGTCAATTCCCTGCATCGAAATGGAAGAAGGACGTACCGGTTGATCTATATGATTGCCGTTTACGCTCTTGGTACATGGAGGCGGCGACAAGTCCAAAGGATATTATTATCCTAATGGATGGATCTGGTTCAATGTTGGGACAGAGGCTAGATATCGCAAAGCATGTTGTCAATACAATACTTGATACATTAGGTACAAATGACTTTGTGAACATCTTCACCTTTAATAAGGATGTACGCTCAGTGGTTGGATGTTTCGAGGATACACTAATTCAAGTATATACATTTTATCTATAACAATATTATTTCAAATTATTTTTCAATTCATTATGATTGATTATTTTTATTCTATCCCCCCTGCCACAAAACAAATAATTCTTTCAAAATTAAAAAACTACATCGATGCGGCTTCAAACATGAATCAATCCTACAAAAACAAACTAAAATTGAAATGAAAAATCACACACACATTCAAAAATTCGTTATATACAATTTCGAAATTCATCCAGGCCACTCTGGGCAACATACGTGAACTGAAAGAAGGGATTGAATCGTTTAAACCCAAAGAGATTGCCAATTATACCGCTGCATTGACAAAAGCTTTCGAAATATTGGAAGAGGCAAAGTCATCGTCACGCGGCGCACAATGCAATCAGGCGATTATGATTATTGGTGATGGGGCTCCTGAAAATAATCGGGAAGTCTTTGAATTGCATAATTGGCGTGATCCGCCATATAGGCCGGTCCGTGTTTTCACCTATCTGATTGGCAAAGAAGTGGCAAATTGGGATGATATACGGTGGATGGCATGCGAAAATCAGGGCTATTATGTACATCTTAGCGATACGGCTGAGGTGCGTGAAATGGTATTGAATTATATACCGGTTATGGCTAGACCTTTGGTATTGGGTATGCATGATCATCCGGTGATATGGACGCAGGTTTATGCGGATATTGAGGTTAGTTTTTTAATAGGTTTATCGGTTTATCTAATACTAGTTTGAATATAAAATATATATATAAAAAAAAAAAAAATACAAACAACATAAACAACAACAACAAAAAAAAAACACCATACTCTGCTATGATCTAGGATACCAAGCTCTCTGACTATTTGTGGGATATCAAACAGTGTGAGGAACAGAAGGCAGATGTATTGGAATATTGGAAGGTTCAAGATCGTATGCTGCATCCAAAAGAGATGGCCAGACGTGCCTATAGAAGGACCAAGGAGGTGAGTTTAAAATAATATTGTAACATAAACAATTAAGTTAGATTCGATTAAGTTATTCTTTAGTCATATCAATGTCTCTCTAGGTCGAATTTCAAGCACTTTTCAAGGGAAAAATATTCATTTCTTTTTTCAGTGATCTTTTTAAGAACAGAATAATCAAAGTAAACTAATTTGTCATCAAATTCTTAGTTTAGAACCATTAAGAGTAGCTTTTAATTAACTTAAACGCCGATTCTTATTAAACTTGTTTTGATTTAACTCTAAAAATGGTATTTAAGGAATCTTTTTGACATCTAAATAAAACACATGAATTAGTTCAAATTGTCTAAATCATATCAAATTCACTTTCTTGAAAAAAAATCATAGCCCCTACTATCATTATACTCCCTCATAAATATTATTGTATAAAAATTCAAACATTCATTATTGAGGTTCAATTTTTAATCTGAAATTAGTTCTGTGTCACTTTTATAGTTCACAGTTTATATTGTTTATAAAATCTAAAGTTTAATAAATTCTAATTATGTAATTTTGTATTGTTTTATAGTCATGGAACCAGCCCGTGGACTCGAATGTATATCAATTCATGACCACCGTATCGATGCCCATTTACGATAGGCGTGAGAATGCGGTAAGTAACATTTCCAAGATGCTAGCGTGATCTAAATTGAAACACGCTCCCTTTACATCAATTTATAAACTGATATCAAAAAACAAACGACAATCAAAAAAAAAAAAAAATAATAGCACTGCAAAATTTTTAGCTCGAAAAAATGAAATCAAAAATAACGATCGTACAACGATGAAAAGACTCTTTGCAACGTTGCCACATCGCGCTCATTATGCTCTTACTGTCTCTCTCTATCTCAACCTTCTCCTTCTCCAAATCCTACTCCAAAACTCTTATCATTATCAACAAAAACCCCAAAGAAAAAAAGAAGTAAAATAAAAAGAAATCGAAATCTATCTACTATATAACAAAACTCACTATATACTACTACCTACTACTATGTATTAATATTTTATGCGTTATATTATATAACACACAACTTACTACCTACCCACCTATTACTACTACTACTATTACTACTACTACAACAACAACAACAACAACTACTATTATCAAACTATACACAACTATATACCACAGAATATCACCGAAGAAGTTTTAATAAATGAAGCACTCTGGGAATTGCAAACACGTGAGGTACAAACCAATAATGCCAAATTCTAACAAATTCAAGAATTCGAAAAAAAAAAATCTTTTAAAAAATTCTTTTTTAAAAAAACAATACCGATATTTTTTGCGTACAAAGTATTTTAATGCTCTTAAATGAAAGTTTTTATATACATACGCCAATTAATCGCATATATCCGTATTTGAAATCTATCTATATATCTTATATATATAAATATATATATATATATATACATATATGTATACATACCTACCTACTATTTAGTTACTTACTAAAAGTAAACAATTTGTTATACTTTGCGCTACATATGTACATGCATACCTAAAAAAAAAAAAACAGAAAAAAAAGTAAAATCTTATTTAACCGATATTCGACATACTCTATATATATTTATAGATATATATATACATTCTATCCAAACCTACATATATTCGTAACTAAACAAAAATTTTAGCTATATATATGGTCTAGGACCATCGTGTTCTATATAACTAGGCTGAATCGATTTACTAAATCACACAAATTTTGTATACAAATTCAATTCGATTGGTAACGTATGTAACGATATATAGATACATAAACATATATTAATTTTCTTTAATATAAACCTGTTATACTACAATATAGTTCAATACAATATAATATCATAATATATATATATATATAGCTATGCCTAGAGTTTTCAATTACTTTAAAAAATTAATATAAAAAAAAATGTAGCATTTTCCGTAGTAGAATTTAACATTTGTTACAAACAACCAACCAACTAAATCTATATATACATATATTAAAAAATTGGGTAAAAGTCGCGATCGTCTAGAAAGTACATAATATATAAAAGTATGTAAACCTCTAATAAACCCCCGCTCCCACCCCCTCCAAAAACTAACTAGTTAATCCAAGTGTTAGCATTACTATAATCGTATATATCGTATATATTCCAATTGATGTTTAGTAATTGGAAATCAAACAAAAAAAATCTTAGGCTAGTGCTGGAGGCCCTATAGAGCACACTGGACAATCCACAATAACAACAACAACAACAAAAACAACCAATCAACATATTCCTACTCCCCCCGCCACTTAAACACTAGATACAATCCAAGAATACAAAATGGAGGCCAACGCCATCTTTTATTTATGTTTTTATACCCTTCATATGAAGAAGATAAGAGCAGCCCCCCCCACAGGACAACGGAACTCTCGCTCTTTCTCTCTCCCTCTCTCTCTCTCTGTCTAGCTCTCATCCTCTCTCGTAAATAATTTCAATCTATCTCTTAATCGTCGTTATCCTATTTATTTAAATTGCTTTTAGTTTTCTAAAAATAGTTAATTGATTATACCGAAAATATACCAATTCACAGCTCATTAATCTAACGACCGATATAAATCCGGCTGCGAAAATAAACCTTCAAGTTGTGAGTAAAATTGTTTCTAAAATTCAATTCAAACAACAACTGCAAGCAAAATAAACAAAAAATTTTTACCAAAAAAAAAACCAACAACTAATATAACAAAAAAATCGCAAAATTTTCTCAAATTTTTTGTAGCATGTTTTGTAAATTTTAATTTAGTTTTTTGTTTTGTTTTTAAAAAGCACCAAAAAAAACGCCCATAAACCATATTTCTTGGTTATGCTTCACCAATGTATTTTCTGTATAATTTTTATTTAATTTAATTTCCGTGTTGAACTCCTCTTACTTACTCTGTCTCTCTCTCTATATATATATCTTTATATATATATAAATATATCCTGTATCTGTGTAAAAGAGCTTCGCTGAAATGCTGTTGAATAACGGGCACTTTAAAGAAATCTGTCAATTATTTAGGTCACCTGCAAATTCTACTAACTGTCCTTAGTCAAACAAATTTTTTTTTCTCTTTAGCTGCAAATGATCAATTGTCTCGCTCTGTATCTCTCTCTCTTTCTCTCGCTCTCTCTCTCTATCTGTATTTCTATATATATAAAATATATGTAGAATTATATATATACATATATATAAAACACAACAAAAACAACAACAAAAAAGTTTAAAAATATTGTTAATGTGAAGGGTATAAAAACTGTGAAGCAAAAATCTCAAAGACACAAAAAAAAAATACAAAACAACGCAAACAAACACCATACACAACTGTACTACATTTTGTGCCAACAAAAAGCCCTATTTACACTTCTTACCACACTCCACTTTCAAAAGCCCCCTATACACATGAACTTTGTAAAACAGCTTTTTTTACAAAAAAAAATACACTTTTAAGTTGATTTTTCTATTAAAAAAAAAAAAACCAAAAGCTGTACATTATTTTATTACCCTTGCATAGGCAATTTAATTACAATCATAAACAACATTAAATTATATATATATTTCTGACATTAACGTGATCTTAATATTTGTTGATCTGTCCGTTACAAATTTGTTTTTTTTCCAGTTTTTAAGCTTAATGTTTAAGTTTTGAAGTTATGTTTTTATAATTTTACCCTATTCTCTTTAAACCAGTCTTATCGGAGCTGATATTAAGTGATTTTATAAATTTTAAAATCTTTTCTAAACAGTTTGAAAAATTTATAGTAAACTTTATAGTTTTTTGTTTGACTCAATCTAAAATTTAGATTCTAAAGTAGACTGCTCTGCATATTGTTTTAGTTGGTTTCTTGAAGGGATAATGAGGAAAAGGATAATAAATTGAAGAACCAATATAGAAAAAAAAAGTTTTCTATAATTAAAATTTATTATTTATTATAAATTGTTTTTCGGTTTCCAAAAATAATAAGTTCATTTCGAAAAATTTACTGGATTGTTCAAAACTTTCAATTTTGCAGGGGTACAGAAACTTCGGCTATACCGAAATTAGATCAGTCCTCTAATTTATTTTATATTCTTTATTAATTTTCTATTTTGTAAAACCACATACATACATACATACTCGTACATACATACATACATACGTGCATACCTACATACATTCTGTACATCATTTTTCTCATATACATACGCTCTTAGTACTACTCTTCTGCTAGCCATGTAAATTAGCCGCAATTTGAAATGAAAACTTAATATTAAAAAGTAAATTTTAATGAAACAATTGACAACAAATTAAATTCTATTAAATTCTCCTTTTGTAACTTTAAACATCAATCAAAATTTGTAGAAAATGAAAATTAACAACCAAAAAAAAAAAAATTAAGCTGCTTCTTCATATATTTGCATATAAATATTGTTTCTAATATCTTGTTTTTTTTTTTGTTTTTGTCTTTGTGAAATGCCTTTTGAAGTGTAAGCCGAAAGAAAATTTCTGTTTTTTTAAACTAGCATTCATTTTTCAGTATTTGATTAACATGCAAAAAAAAAACCAAACAAAACTATAACATGATAAAAAAAATTCTCTGTACTTGTAAAACATTTTGATAATGTCCCATATATCATGTGTGTAAATGTTATTTGATCGATATTTTTTGCATTATCTTTTGTTAAAACCAAAAATTAAAAAAAAAAAAAAAAAAAAAACAAATCAAAATCCTTTTCAATCATGCACAGACAAGAATTGCCAATATACTGGGCGTGGCTGGAACCGATGTGCCCATCAATGAGATCAAAAAATTGCTATCGCCATTTATGGTAAGTGTAAATGGGTCATAAAGAATTAGTTTATTTAAATTCTATTTGAATATATCCTTAGCTTGGCGTGAATGGCTATGCGTTTATAGTAACCAACAATGGTTATGTACTATTCCATCCAGACTTTCGTCCAATTGTAAGTACAACATACTGAATAATTCGATAAATAAACTAAAAATTTGAATTTTTATACAGTTTCATGGTTATATACTAAAACCAGCTTATAATAGCGTTGATATGATTGAAGTTGAGCTATTGGATGACGATCGAGCCGCCAGAGATTTTAATCCAGTGCTAATGACGGTAAAATTTAAGATTTAAATAGTTACAATAAATTAAATGAAATATTTCTTTTATATATAGATACGAGATTCCATAATTAATCAATCGACTGGCAGCAAATGGATGTTGGTGAAGAATCATTTCGATGAAATGGTAAGTCTCTTTTTAATTAATTTCAATATTAGTCTATAAAAAATTTTTACTATGTTTGATTGTATCTTAATTATTGAGCATTATGGATTAAGTTCCGAATAGTGATATTCTCTATTTTCAGAATAGAATGTTATGAATTATAGAATAATAAGTGATATAGCATTTGAAATCTATCGCTTCTCATTAAAATTCCAGACTCTTCTTATTCTATTAGAGACTCAGTGACTCTAAATATTCAATATACCCAAACAATGTTTTATATATTTAAATCAAAGTAAAAATTAAAAAAAAGTAATTAGGTTTAATTGTAACTTTTTTCCTTTTTCCTGGAAAATCTTGCTATGAACCCCTGTAAGGTCTTTCTACAATCAGGTCCTAATTTGTAATCAATCCTTGGTTTACTCTTCCAATACTGCAATCCTTTTTTTAATTTTTTCAAGTTAATTCTACATAATTTTTAAACAATTTTCTTTCCTTTTCTTTCAGAAACGTGTGGCTCGCATCAAACGTCAGTATTACTGGACGGCTATAAAGAATACACCATTCACTTTGGTTATTTCGTATCCGGAGCAATATGGTGTTAGTCGTATGGATATTAGAGCCGAGCAAGAAATTCATCGTATTAATATCAAGGGCACAAATATACGCAGCTTCTTCGATGGCAAACGTTGGAAAATACATCCCGATTGGTCAGTTACAAAATCCATATATATGTAAATACTTGTTAAAACTAAAACCTTTCTATTATTTACTCTAGGCTATTTTGCAAGCACAGTAACAGGACATTCAGAACGCCCGAAACAGAATTAATGTTTTTTCTGGAGCGTATGTCTGAGCCTGGCTGGCATTGGCCAGCGAGTCGAAGCGCTATGCCCCCAGAGCATGCGGCCGCCATGTTTTGTAAGTATCCAAAAAAAAGAAAAAAAAGAAGAAAAAAAAAAACAAAACAAGAATAGATCCAATAGATCAATCCATATGAACGATCCATCAACTATTCCGCTTTGAGTTCTATCTACTATCTACTGCTTTTCGAAACTTTGTTATGCATTTTGTGTTTGAACCAAACAAAAAACCGAATCTCATGCAAATTCACAGCTAACAACTCATCAACTGGCCGCTATCCATCAATCAATGATAAAGAAAGCTATTATTGTGAGTAACGAAAGATTCAAAAAAAAAAAAAAAAAAACCAACAACTCATCCACCACAAATAGCACCAAATTTAATTCTTAAAAATTTACTGCACTTGCACTTAAAAATAATAAATAAATTTTATAAATAAAAGAAAAAAAATGAATTGGATATGCCTGATAAATGTAATTGAAAATGGAAACAACTTAAGTTTTTCTTTTCCCACCCATTTTGGAAGGCAAACTGAAAGTTTGTTAAAATATATACAAAAATATTTGACAAAATTAAATTTTGCCCATTTTTGGAATTAGCTGAGGAATTTGCACTACAAAAAAGAAAAAAAAACTAACCACCACTTTGCATGTAACACCATGAAATTTTATTTATTTAAATCTAATTATGTATAATAGCTTGTAAAAGCTACATAAATCTAATTGTATTTTAATATCTTATCTGCATTTGTGAACTAAGTAGTCTAAAACATTTTTCCTTCATAAGGGCCCTTAATATTGTTTCCACCCGCATTAAGTGTCTCACAGGACTACTTGACATATCCTTTAAATGCGAATTATTCCTTTAATTCGAGTAGTTTATTCTAAGATGAAGACTTCCTTTTCATCAATCTTTAAACACTGCAATAATATACTTCTCAACACTGTACGTAGAGTTAGCTAACTATTTACAACACTAATCGATAAAATTGTATTATTGATTAAATTTTGTAAAATTTATCGATTGAAATTGATCCCCTATGATCAACCGAAGAAAAATGTAATATCAATAAGTATGTAGTTAGTTTGTCTTTATTTAATATCAACTGACCTGAAGCAACAAACTACAACTAAATGTAGTGTAAACAGGGTTTAATTTTCTCTTTTCAAAAAACTAATTCAATTTGAATTTATGTTCCAGGCGATCGCCAGTTAATGCAAGCTTTAGTTTTTGATGCCCGTGTCACCGAATGGTTCTCCAAAAATACCAGTTTTAATTCGAAGGATGATAAAGGGTAAGTCCGCAGCAATTGATTGGATTCGACAATAAAATCAACTCAAAAGTACAGTCAAAGCCAATGCAAATACATCTATGTAGTACATATACATACATACATATAGTAAATGTATGGCCAAATTGATGACTAATCGAACAAAAAAATAAAGAATATACATAAATGTCGGCCAAGCAGCACATATTAATCAATATTATTTATCATTTCTATGTATGCCTTTCTTTTTCTCACTTTTATTTGCAATGTTTTTTGTGATATGAACGTATTGTCTTTTTGCACCCCACAACAAAATAACAACAACAACAAAATAACTTGCAATATTTAAACTTTTCCTTCCCCCCCAAACAAACAACAACATGAAAAACTTTTTACCACTAAACATAATGCCTTTCCATATATATTTTTCGATATATATATATATATATATTACCTTACAAACCATATCAAAAACTTATTTAGCACAAGCGCATCAAGCCCAATAGCCGTTCTAATGGGTTTGCTGCCAAGGTAAACTCAATTTACATAAGTCTCTCTATCTCTCACGCTCTATCATTGTAATATTTTGGAAACTATGTAGTCTAGTGTATATATATTATATTTTTTTTTTAATTGACTAAAACTATATATTTATTTACCCAATATATATATATAAATATGTAGAAACGAATTCAAGCAGCGTTTTGGCGTCACAGTTGCCTTTTTGGCCACACACAGTGGTCTAACCAGATGGCACGAATTCCATTCAACAATGGCCGAAGAGCCAGGAGTTGGGTAAGATTTTATATTAAATTTAAAATAAAGAATATTTTAAAATATATTATTTTACAGTGAGACTTTTAGCCAGCATAATAAGCGTGCCATTGATGAAATTTGGTATAAAAGAGCTGTCGATCAGCATTTTGTACGTGAGGAAAGTTTCGTCTATTCTGTACCCTTTGATGCTGGCGGTGAGTTTTGATTATTTATTGCCCTTCCAATTGGTTACTAACACATTTGTGTTTTTATAGAAAGCAACTCTGAAATTTTAGTCACTGCCAGTCATGCCATATTCCATAATGAAGGCGGCAAATCAGCCCCAGCTGCTGTTGTTGGCTTCCAGTTTCAGCATTCGGCACTTTATAAACTCTTCCATAATATCACAGGAAACGTAAGCAATGTAAATACATGTTTTAGTGATATAATCTCTGACTGTGAGTATTCTACTTAAAGGCCTGTGCGGTGGATGACAAAGACTGCTATATATTGGACAATAATGGCTATGTGATCATCTCGTCGCGACAACACGAAACTGGTAGTTTCTTTGGTGAAGTTAATGGTGCCATTATGAAGCGTCTGGTGGAGGAGAAGGTCTATAAACGGGTCATTGTCTATGACTATCAGGCGGTGTGTTTTGATTCGAAAAATGATAACAATGCCTCGAATACTTTGCTTTCGGTAAGATTATTCCATATACAACCATTTAAGGAGTTAAAAAATTATTTCTAATTTCTAATTTGTAGCCTATTTATCATGTGATGCGTTTGGGCAAATGGCTGCTGCATACAGCGCTGTGGTATATTGTGCAACTAATGCATTGGGCTCCTGGTGTTTCGGCCTATGGTGAAATGTATCTTGATATGAATGGAACCGAACCGGAGCCAGAACATGATGATAATAGCCAGGTTAAAAATACCGCCTGGTTGCGTTACTTAACGCTGCATCGGACGCGTCTCAAGTCGTGCGATATGCAACGAGAATTGTACACATTGTACAATGAGAAGGATAATGTTGTCTACAATATGACAGCGCATGCATGCGAGCGGCCATTTGTGGTGCTACCGATACCATTTAGTAATCTCATACTGTTGGTCATCGATCAGCTATGCCCCAGGGATCCCAACCTGGTGTTATCAGTCAATCCCCAAAAGATTGAATATTATTTATCGGTGAACCAATCGCTGGCATGCTATAAGCATGTCCACGAATTTAATCGTGTGCGTCCACAGAGCTGCATCAGTCGGCATGTCAATGTAAGTAATAACCGAAAACAAATGAATCGAAAAGTTGTAAAGCCCACTCACGGTATACTTTATAGTACAAAAGAAAAGAATAACGTCTATTCTGGCTTATCTAAATTGAGACCAAAAATATATATTTAAAACGGTTTATCGTTCCCTTTAATATTGTAAAACGAAAAAGAGACTTTCAAGCAAGAGCCTATCTAAACTACAAAAATTAAAGCTGTTTTCATATTGAAGCAGTTTTTCTAACCTCCAATAATGTAAGCTCAAAGAAGATTTTACGCTCTGTAAACCGAATATAGATTTATAGCATTTATTTTGAATCGGTTTATCCAGCCTTACTCCAAGTATTTAATAATGAATTAAATTGTTAAAAATCTTCGAACTGAAAACAAAGCTCTTGGTCCGCACGATCGAAAACTAAAACAGTTTTCACTTTCATAAATAAACCGAATATTTGAAAATCTCAGCTTACCTGAACTGAAATTTCCATTGAGTTTTCTTAATATTTACATCCTTTTTACCATCAAATCTTATATATTGGCTCAAAACTGCCATATCGCTATAATTTGTTTTAAATATTGGTTTTTTAACACTGAAACAAAATATAGAATATTATCAATATATTTTTCTTAATTAAAAATTAGCTGGAAAATGAGAAAATATGAGGCAATGAAATAACATTTTTAAACGGTTTAAAATCGGTTGTTCCAATTTATTGAATTTATTTAATTTTTGTTTATTCTTCACCCTTAGGAAAGCGGCATTAAACTGTGTGGCAAATCTTGCTCGATCTATGCGAATCTCACTTTGATACTACTTTGTCATATATTAAGTCGCTGGCTCTAACGTTTAGCTTAAGCAAAAAGATATAAAAAATAACTAGGCAATATGTTATTTTTTTTATGTATATTATATACTATATTTGGTAGAAGAAGAAAAAATAAGACAAACCTCAAATACAGTTTTTTACATCTCAATAATGCTTGAGCGCAGTTTAATATTTTCCACAAACCGAATAAGAATCTTTTTCAAATTAGTTTCTAAGTAGCTAAGCAAGAACTTGTTTCGAGTGTTGAATGATTAAATATTATAATATATACATATATACAAAACAGTGTGTGCTGCCTATAATGAAAGTAGACCTTCCAATCAACCAAATATATATAGATATATATGTAATCGTATGTACCATCTGTTTATTAACTACTAAAATTCAAATCAGGGCCTTAAAATATTTAAAGGCTACTAGCAAATTTATTGCACACACTGTTTAAACGCCGACTACTGCCCAAGTGTGTATCTGTGTGTGAGTGTGTGTGTGTGTATGTATAAGTGCATGAAATATTAATTTAAGTATGGCCACATTTGTAAAAATTATTAAGTTTATGTTTAAAAACAAAAAAATTACGGATCAAGTAACCTAACTATATATGAATGATTAGAGACGAAAAAAAAACATTTGAATATATTTAAAAAGACAAAAAAAAAACATTAAAAAAAATCAACAACAACAACCAGGCAATATTATTAAGTAGCTTTTGTATTATATGCTTAGCTTAGCCCATATAAAACTTGAGGATAAAAATTACTTTTATAACAAAACCCGTTAAAAATCTAGAGACAGGAAACAAAAAACCCAAATGAAGAAAAAAAATAAAAAAAAACAACTTAATGCTGATTGATTGATACCTAGCATAACCCACAAGTACCTATACACTTATATATATATATATATACTATATATATATGAAACTTTTTATTACATTAACTTGATATGAGCCACAGAACTGAGCCGCAGATAAAAAAAAAAACAAAAAATCTAACAAAAATTCATACTAGTTAAAATTTATCGAACAAATCATTTAGGCAATAACTATTCTTGATCGAAAAAACAATCGAAACATAGTGACACAGCTTTTCTGGCCCTTCTTTATCAACTCTTGTCTTCTCTATACACTCCTCCACTTTCCCCCCCCCCCCCCCCCCGCCCCTCTTCTCCACCTACCATTTAATAATAGTACTTATAAGGGTTAATGTTAACTTGTGCCATTCAAACTGCCTAGAATTTGTTATAAATTTTACTATATTATTAACACAAATTTTTTCACCTCACCTATTAGCAAAATTTTAAAACAAAATGCAAAACTAAAACTTATAGAACAATATGTTAAATCATTTCAAAAACAAAATTCCTCTCACAGGTTGTTCTTGTTCTATTCCAAAAAGTGTGAAAAACAAAAAATCATATATACATACATACGAGAAAAACTCGATTTTATAATCGATCTAATAGTTTAAAACAATCTTTCATTTAATCTCTAATTTTGTTTCGTACAATTTCCATTTATTAACTGCTAAACTAAACATTTTCCACAGCGCTATAGCAACAAATTTGATTAAAACAAAAACCACACATAATACTTACATTAATAATATTAATCTAAAATGAATAAAAAAAAGGAAAAAAAAATAAACCATTTGTCTAATGTGCTAAAAGAAGAAAACAATAAAGAGAATCAATACTTTAAAAACTATTGTAGAAAAACATTTTCTTTAAGTATTTTAATCGAAGATAACAAGGAATATTTAATTT
The DNA here is from genome assembly GCA_037075365.1 of Drosophila emarginata. NCBI lineage: Eukaryota > Metazoa > Arthropoda > Insecta > Diptera > Drosophilidae > Drosophila > Drosophila emarginata. Next base: position 5,880,149 of record JBAMCD010000260.1, on the reverse strand, counting down.
AAACTGACGCTGAGATTACAAAAAGGATATGAACTATAGAAGATTCTCAGAATCTCAAAACTTCGGAAAGGAAACAAGTAAAATACCAACTTCGGAACACGCAAATCATTTTGAATACTGCATAAAGACTTTCGAGCTACTTAGCAATCAGTTTTATTTTATACAGATTCTTCAGTTACACTCACTCTTGTTTCTAATTAAACACCCCTACTTAGATTCTTCTTTAAAAGTCCTTTAATATATATTACCTTGGCTATTTCAGCGATTTTTGGCAAAAGTTATACAAGTTGAAGAGCATTCCAAAATACAATATTTTGTTGCTCTCCAAATGATTTGATAAATTAATACCTACCGTTTTGTCTTGAACAATTATCTGTTATCTTTTATAAAACATTTAAAAGGATATACATTATCTCTTCAGATCTACATTATTCAATACTTTTAAAGACGACCACAAGGATATAAAAATTTTGTCATCTTCGACATTTCGAAGTCAAAAACCACATAATATTCTATTATGAATTAAACGAAGTGTTGATAAAACTCAATTTACCTGGTATTAATTGTTCTTCATTAACACGCCAAGAAAACATTTATATTTCTGGCAAACCATTATTAACCATTAGTTTAGCTGTGGAAAAAATCGAATGAAAATTATGAATATTTGATTCATGATTATATGATATGAACATACATAAGTACGTAAACCGAACTTTTAACCTTTTCCAAAAAAGTTATCAACGAAGATTGGTTAAAATTTTATTAAAAATCTGTATTTTAAGTCCAACCAAGAAAACTGTACCCACAGGAATTAGCTTTTTTATTTGGCGAAAACTGGATAACGATTTGTTTTTTCACCCATATTTCAATTACCTTGTTTGGGCTTTACAGTAGATTCTAGACTACCCTTTATCGGTCTTTATAGTTTGTTGTAGAGGATTTACACACAGTTCATTTTTTGCCTACATTTTAAAGTCATAGTATAATAATAAGCCCAATTCAGTTAATGGACTAACAGACGGATCAAGATGACTAGCAAAGTTAATCCGAATGAGTTATGCAAACTTTTGACCTACTCCAATATATTCACTAACGACATAATCGGACTTGTAATAACATTTTGAAATTTTTGAAATAATTTACATAATTGATCGTAAATGGTTTAAAAGTTAATAAACGTAAACGGGAATTAAACTTGATCTATAACCAAATGGATGGAATATCCCACAAAACGCAAATGGCTATCAAATAAGATTAAAATCTAATGCCTCAACAAGTTTCTATATATACAAAAATACTTCATTGTAAATATAATAATGGACATTACGGACGGCAAGTGTTGACCTGGCCGACTGTTTCTACTGAACTAAACTGGAAATTCCCATATGTAATTTCACGAAATATTAAAAATCATTTCAAGATATATGAACGCATATTATCATATAATTTGAAACGGGAATGTTTGAATAGTTCGTGAGAGTTACAAATGGTATATTAAACTTATATTATATACATATATGCTTTGCTCTATTCGGTTTACTTTTTTATGGTAGTTGTGAAATCTAAAATGGGAATTTCGATTTCTTGTTTAAAGAAAAAGACTTTTTCATGATTTCAATTTTTTTTTGTTGATGCTTAACAAAGTTTATTTTAACATAATTTATATTATTTTACACAACTTTTCTGGTTTTCTTTTTTGTTTTGTTTTCTTTGTAAATGTAACTTTTTCTTTCTTTTTGCATTACAAAAAAATGTCTTAATTCAATTAATTTAAAATCTAATTTAGCTATATAATGATATATATTTAATGAACTGTTTTCTTCAGCTAAGTTCAGTTAAAATATTGTTACTTTTCTTTGTTTGATTTTATTAAGGGTTTTATATTTGTCTATATATAAATATATATATATAAATATCAATGACATTTACATTTTAAACAATATATATATATATATATATATTTGTAAGAGTGCAGGCATTTGCATCCTAATTAAATGATAAACGTATTTTACAAGACAAAAAAAATAAAAAATAATAGTTATAGAAATATATATATATAAAAACATATATATATATAGAAAAAGTAAATTAAATCAAAAATAAAGTCTCTTTTCGGTATTGAAAAATCTCAACAAATGAATTGGCTAAAAAAGAAAACCGTCAAAATCAAATTTTTAGCAAAGACTTTTTTAAAAAGTTTTCCAGTTTATCAGTGTTTCTTTTTTTTTTTTTAATTTTCTTCAGTTTCTATCGTTTGCTTATGTTGAATAGTCAACCACACCGCCCCCATTTTGTTGCATACGTACAGATCGTCGCCGGGATAGAATCCGCACAGCTGCCGCCTCAGCTACATCAATTATTTCTGTTGCAGACGCAGAAACAGCAACCGGTTCCGATGCTATCAGAGTTGTTGGTGCAGAGGCAACTATTGCCTCTTCAGTTGAAACGATACTAGAAACAGTACCAGCATTATCCATTAGAGGCACGGGCTGATGAAGTTGCTGCAGCTGCAATTGCTGCTGTTGCTGCAGCTGTTGCTGTTGCTCATCCTCCAACTGTGAGCTTCGTCTTGTGGTTAAGCCCCGCAATTTTGATTTCTTCGGTGGCAATGTTCTTGGCGCACTCACTTCTCTCATGGCAGTAACCGTCGTCGTCGTTTTATCCTCTACACTATAACTGATAGCAACTGAATGTGGCGTTTGTCCAATTGGTTCTTCATAGTTTCGTTTACGTGCCAATCTTGCAGCATTGCCATTACCATTACTGTTGCTATTGCTATTACTATCATTATCGGTAATAATGTGTTCGGCAATCTGTTCATTATTATTACAGGCACCATTGAAATAGTCAGGATTAACCACATGAGGATTGGGGTTAGAAAGTATTGTTGGTACTGTCGCTTGTGTCGTCAACTCCTCATTTATTGTATCCAGTTTAGCATTAAGAGGTTTCGTGGTACCATTTGTTGCTGCCGGCGGGGTTGTTACCACATTCTGATGCTCATCCTTTGTATTTGTTTGTTTTAGTTGCAAGTTCTCCTTTTCCAAAATTTGAATGCGATCTCGTGTGGTTTTCAGTTCTTGTTGTAAAAATAATATGGTACTTTGCATGCCTTCAACATCTTCATCTAACTCTTGCAAAAAATCATCCAATTCTATAAAAGAGATTTAAAATATAAATAATTTTCGGAAATATCTTAAAGCTATAGAGATATATTATCTGTAGGTTAATATTATTAAAACGTTTGCTATGGAATTCGTTTCTAAAGTTATTTGGTTTCTAATGTCTGTTACATGCATTTTTATGATGAAAGTTATTAAATCAAAAAATTCTCAAACTTTTCTTAGTTAAAAAAATGAGAGAACCCTCAAGAGGACTCGATTATAAATTCATCTATTTATAAAATTACTTATAAATAATCATCTTTATTTTCCTTATTTTTCACGTACCCGATTGTGATTTCTTGACCTCCTCACTGAAACTCTTTTGCATGGCCAATTCGGACTCCAGTTTGGCTAATCGACCATTTGAGGTCATTTTACCCAATTCTTCATTCTCTTGATAAAGTAATCGACATTTGGCCATTAGACGTTTGCCCGTATTTGAGTCCGGTGTGAACTTCCATGCCGATAGTTCATTCTGCGTCTCCTCCAATTTGGCCTTTGTGGCTTTTAATTCTTTTTTGAGACGTTCGAATAGTAAATTGACGGCAGGATCAAGTAATGCAGTTCGCAGTGCTAAAGCAGTTGGCGCTTGTTGAGCTTTATATTCAGCAATTTGACTCTACAGATGGATAGAGGAAATAGGTAATGATCTTGATTTATGTTATGCTATGGCAATACTTACCACATAATCCTGAAATTCCTGCTCCTTGTTGGCCAGACGTCGCATGAGAATCTTTTCGCGTCGTTGAGCATCGGCGCATTGCTGACCCAAGCGATTTTGCTCCATTTTAAGGGATTCGATTTCATCTGTATAAGGACAAAGGGTAACGGTGGATACAAGAAAGGGAGGTAGACGAGAGAAACCAGTGTTAGTAAAGGCTACAATTTTGTTTACATTAAGGTCAATGGAAAAAAAACCATCGTTTATGGATAAAGCAGCAACAAGAGCTAAGGCAGAATGTCGATACAAAATATGATCATATTTTTTTTTTTTTTTTTTGTACAATAATTTACAAGTTCTTAGGTATACAACAAAATTGTTTTGTTTTCGCTATTTTGTTGTAATATTTTTTTTTTATTTTTGTAATTGGAACTTAATACGAAATCATACCAATGCGTTGCAATCATTCGTGTAAGTTCGTGACATGGTTGTTGTTGTAGTAGTAGTAGTAGTAGGTAGTAGTAGTAGTAGTAGACGGGCCTCTTCTCTGGCTGAATTATCAACAATTCTGATTGGAATTTGATTGCTTGATTTGCTTATTTCATAACTTGCACACATATTTTTTTTTTGCTTCTTCATTTCATCATTTCATTGATTTGCACACTTCTTTTGTTTGATTGAAAACACTTTGGAATATTTTTTTGTTGCAATACATATATAAAACTGAAAAATATTTTTGAAAAACACTTGTAAAAAACTCTCGCACATTTCTTTATATTTCTTCTTTTTTTATTTTTTGGTTTGGGGGAAAGGGACAGAGCAGTCAAAAGCAAAAAGCTTTATGTTAAGCTTTTTATTTTATTTAATTTTTCTCTTTTTTTGCATTTGCTGCTTTTGATTTTCGAACACTCTCAAAAAGTTCATTGACTTTCTTTCACACAGAAACACACATTCATATGGAATAGTAAATTAAATGCCGTTAATTTAAGTGCAGCATGTGCGTGGGGTGCACGTGTGTGTGTTTAGGCATGTGCTTGTGTGACCTAAATTCACACACACACATATATATATTAAGTAATATGTATTAATATAATTTATAATTGACGAAACACACACATACACAACACACACCAACTCATAAATCTTTAGCTTTGTTTTTGTTATTTTATATATTCTATTATATATTTTTCTTTAAAGTTCACTTTGGCCAAGTTCTTTATACACTTGTCGAGAACACAAAAACTTAAATTTGAAAAGAAAAATAATATATATATTTCTTTGGGCACTTTTTTCTTTTTTATTTTATTTATTTATGTAATTATTATTATTTATTGCTTATTTGTTTATGTTTTTATTATAATTAATGATTTATTTTTTTTCTTTAAATACGAAGACATTGCGAGAGAGAACGAGAATGAGAGCGCTAAATATATCGGTATCGATAGCTCCATCAATTCAATTTGCGAGAGTGAGAGAGACAAGGGTAGTTGCTAATGTGTAGGTGTAGGTAACAATGTATGATTGTATTGTGTGTGTAAGAGAGAGCGAGTGAGCGAACGAGCGAGAGGGGCAGTAAGACACTCATTGGCTCATCTCTTTTGGGCACGTAGGCAAACAACAAAAAGATGGACCAAAAAAAATAATAATAACTGTACACACAGAGATTTAAACATTTTATTTTTCTCATTCTTTTCGCATTTTTTTTTTGTTGAATTGTTCTTTTCGCACCATTCGCACTGAAAACACATTTATATTTCCCGCACTGGAAAAAATTGTCGACTAAATTCTAAAATTTTCGTTTTAGTTATTTGTTCGAAAGTCTTTTATAGAGTGAGTGTTCGCTTCATAGTTTTTTTTCGAGTGTTTTTCATAAACATTTTATAGTCTTTTGTTTTTGCACACAAAAAAATCCAAACTGTTTGAAAGAGGGGAAAAATAACTTATGGTATGTATATAGAGAGAGAATGTAAAGAAACGAAAAAAAAACAATATGCAAATATGTTATAAACTAAATTATACAACTTTCTTTGTTTTGATTTTTTTTTTATACAATTTATACACAAATAAATGTACACTTTATATCAGGAGTGTGGGAGGGCAGAGTAATTTGTTGTTCGTTTTTTGTCAGTGTTTGTTTTTGTAATACCTTCAAGCAAACGTTGGCGTTGTTGATGTTGTTCTTGCTGTTGCTGTTGTTGCTGCTGCTGTTGTTGCTGCTGCTGCTGTTGTTGTTGTTGTTGCTGTTGTTGTTGCTGCTGCTGTTGCTCCTCAGAAGCCGAAGGAGTTGGCGACGCTGGGCCAGAACCAGTGCCAGTTCCAGATACTCCAACGCCACCTCCTCCTCCAGCTCCTACAACACCACCAACACTTAAATTTTGTTCATATTTTGTTGTTGCTGTTGGCATTTTATCGTAACTGTGCATCAAGGGTCTCTGATCGTCCATAGTCATTGCAGCGACACTCATAACGTCTTGTTGTAGTTGTTGTATTCTTGTTGTTGGTCCTTATTACATTTACACGTTCACACACGACATAGACTGCGACGACGACGGAGACGACGACAGCGATGTTTGATTCTTCCTCTTCTTCGTTTTTTTCTCTCACCTCACAAATACCTAATTCGAGTGTGGGGAACGTAGCGCGCAATTTACACTATTTCTTTATTATTGCTAACCGTTGTATTATTGATTAATAGCTTTATTGTTCATTTATTAGCACTTTTTCAACAACTTTTTAACAATTTTCTTTGACTTTTTCACTGCGCAGAGAAACCAATATGGCGTTCCAGTCGCGGGTATCGAAAGACAATGATGCAGACATATCGATGCTTTTGAAATACCCAAAAAGCATCGAAATCGAATAAAATACTACTACCAAGACTATCGATACTTGAAGTAAATTTACTTTGATCGTGTTAGTGTTACATGGGCATAAAACCAATTTTGTAAACATGAGCGATTTACCTTTACCTGAAAATCTTCAAGTGAAATTGGATTCCCCCAATATCAAGGAACGTCTAAATCTGCATGTGAAGCGACGCCTTCAACATGACCCGGACAATACACCACCAGCCATTCCAGAAAATAAACGTTCCAAAAGCAAAGAGAAGGATAAAGAAAAGGAACCAAAACCACGAAAACCATATCAAAAGCGTGTAGACAAGATTAAGACGGAGGCGGCAGCGGTAGTTCCCACAGTCTCAACACCAGGCAAAGGCAAGAAAGGTAAGACTTCCATTAAATAAGTAGAAACTCCCTATCTAATTTGAATTTTTTTGCCAGGAACCTCACAAATCGCTAGCCCAGCTGCCGAATTGGATCCAATGATGGACGAGACGGAACAAGAGCTGGGAATCGGTGGTGCTGGCGGTGGTTCACCAGAGGCAGCTGGTCGTAGCAATACTACCAGAGATCGTCATAAAAATGCTGACATATTGAATATGGTGTTGAGCGTTAAAAAGCGAGCTCTTTTACAAGATCCTGAAGTAAAGAAATTCTGGTCAAATATAATGCAAGCTCTTCGAAAATAATTTGATAGATGTTAAGATGGAAATAGTCGTTAATTTGTTAAAAAGTTTATAAGCTAATTTTATAGTTGTGTATATGTATATATTGTTAGATTTATAAGAAACCTTCTTTCTCCAAGTGTGTCTTGGAATTATCAATGTTTTCTTATCTGGTAGAATAGGTCAGGAATCACCACCATTAAATTTTATTGCTGTTTATGTCCAAGAATCTATCTAACAAGCATTATTTATTATTCAAATTTTGATACTCTTTTATATTTTATATTAATTGTGTATATACTTGTTTATAACAAAACTTTCAGTCAAATATTTCTACCCAAAAGAAATTTCAAACTTGGATTGTAACTTGGATTGTGAAACAAAATTATATATTTTTTTTATTTGAATTTCAAATTTAAGTTGACTCATTATGTCATTTAATCGTATCGTATGAGTTATAGTATTTTAATGGAGTTCTCTTTCTTAATTTCCCATGTTTAGTTAATCGTAGAGTTTAGCTTGACGTCATTTTTATACACAGACTTATAAATGAAATGGTGTGATTGACTCTATTTCTAGGACATAGAACTAGTCATACCTAAATATATTTCTCTATTGCTAAGGCCATTTAATTCTAACTATATTCTTTATATTCAACACCTTTGGAGGGATTTTGGTAGTAAGGCTTTGTGTTACTTTATAAAACTATAAGAAAAGTTATAATATGTGGAAGGGTAAAAAAAAAGTGTAAGGAAGACATTCCGCACATATTAAGAAAATATTTAACGATGCGATCATAAAATGTTTTATGCTTTAAAGTAAGATCTATTCTATAGATACATATATGGGGAATTATTTTTATTAAATTTTGTTTTGCAAAAACCAACTGATGTCAATCACTGAAGAAGTGTGTGCAAATTGTGGCTTAAATCTTATTCGCTCCCGGCCCTATCGTTTCTAGACTATGGGCCAAAACTGCGCAATCGCCGCTCTCAGAAACCAGAGCCGGCCGCTGCAAAAGAAAAAAAAAAAAGAAGAAAGATGGAATCGGGAAAAAATAACTAGATGCAATTTTTGCTTCAGCTCAGACAGAACTCGAACGTGTTTGGGGTTGTAACGTTGTGTGGACGCGCTATATCGCAAAAATATACATATATATATAATATACAAATATAAAAATTTAAAAAATATAAAAACTGGACAATATAGGAATCCAAAAGGTAGCCTAAAGAAATAAAATTAAAAAATGAAATATCTTGGATAGGAAATTTTAAATAAAGAGTAAAAGGAGAGCTTGGAAATACGAAACTAGATTAGATAATCCCGCGTTTTGCTATCGATTTAACTACTTTTTTTTTGCGCGTTCTCTCTCTCTCTCTCTGTCTTCCTACGTACCTCTCTTTTGCTCTGCAGGCTCTAAAGGGTGGCTTTCACCTCCTCCAGCTACAAAATTGCTCTTCCTCTCGTCTCATTTGGTGCTACGTCCTTGTGAGAGAATTTGCGCTCAAAACGAACAGAAGAACAAAAAAAAAATATATAAATTGCACTCACTCTAAAGCAAAACCCAACCACCCACCGATCCAACGGTTCAACCACTATGGGCGCCCGCAGCCACCCACTGAGCCCTTTTTCATGCCTTTCCATCTGGCCTGGCATTTTCGCTTTCATTTCCATTTTTGGTGTCATTGCAGCTTGAAATTCGTACGTAAACTAAGAAAGAGAGAGAGGCAAATGTTGAATAAGTTGAACTTATGTAAAAATAAATGAAAGAATTAAATAGAAAATTTCTTGATTATATATTTTACCCTTTAAAATACCACTTTAATTTAACATAAACTTTATAAGGCTGAAAAATATTATATAATTTTGTGCCAAGAGTGAAATTTGTGACTTCAAAACAAAAATCAAAGTGAAAAAAAATGGAACTAAAACATGAAAAGACTGAAACATAATTAAAGTGTTTAGTTAAATAATATTATTTAAATAAATTGTTTATAGTGTGATTATGAATCAAGTGATAAATTTCTAACTATTTCGATTTATTATTATACAATCCATAAACTAAGGAAAAACCATTAACTACATAATAATGAGAGGAATGGGGAGACTTTTGCACCTGCATTTCTCTCGTTTATTTTTTTTTTTTTAATGGCTAAATCGATATGACAAGAAAAACCTTTGGTTTTCCCTTGATTTTCCTCACTCTTCATTCGTCTCGTTTTTTGCTAATTGTCTGACTATTACATAAGCAGCTGACGGCTTGAAAGGGCTCAAAAAAGCAAAAACCCATTTCCCCACAGGAAATGCCAAGAAATGGCACATATATGAATATAGATATATACATATATACATATATCTATATGTATATAGGTGAAGTAGGTCAGTTATTGAGTTTTCCATATAGCAAATATTTATAACAACATTAAATGTCAGTGCTTGTCAAGGCAAAGGGAGAAGGGAAATGAACAACATTTGTTTTGTGATTGACTTGCTTTTTCTCCTGTGGCATGACAACCTCAAAAAGGAGGGTGGGGCGGGCGGTATGTGTGACTTCTCCTGACTACCATATTGATTGGCCACTTTTCTCCTTCTGCTTTTACTTCCTCTTCTTCTTCTTCTTTTTTTTTTTTTTCTTTTACCACATACAAGTGCATTGTGTGTGCCAAAAACCCAAATTTCTTTTTGCCTGTTGTAAACTAGTCGTATGCGTAATATTCTCTTAGATCATATCGATGTCCATATATACATATATAACCACTTTAGTTCTATGTGTCTGTAAGAAGTTGGCAGTTGGCATAGTTCAAAGAGGCTAAAGTGCTTTATAAAAGGGGAAAAAGGGGAGGAGGAGGATTTTGTGACTTACTGGGGCTTCCAGTGCATTGCACTTTTTGTTGATTACGTCTATGATTTGCGGGTCCCCATTATCTCCCCCATGGGGTGCATTGCTCTCATTATGAGCTTAAATGTGGTCAATTAGTTATACATTGATCAAGCTGCAGGCAATTTATTACTATGATTTAAATGAAATAATTGAATTTACGCTAACTAAATTGTTAAAAAAAAGAAAAGGTTTTAGCTTATATAAATGCTTTTAAGATATAGACCACAATAGAAAACTTTTCTTAATTGTTCTTTGGCAGATTGTACCTAGTTCTAAACAATTTCAACAAAGGTTTTATTTTGAATGATAGTGTATCAGATCTGTTTAGTTTTTAAACTAGTTTCTTGTACTCATTTCGATTATTCTTATTCCAAATCCACTTTTTTAATTTAACTTTAATAATTACATCACTTTTTTTTAATAGCCTTCAATTATACCTCTATATCTCTATTTATGTTTGAGATTTTCTAAATATTAAAAAGAACTTTGATTATTGTTTTTCTTTCTAAATTTATCTTAAAACATTTGAAACTATTTTATAGTCAATCGTCCATTTTCAGATAATATAGAATAAAATAATACAATATAATAATAGAATAAATACATAAATAAATATATTCTGATATAGTATAAATACATCTATATCTTTTGATATAGAAAAAATACATCTTTATCATCTGATATAGATTAATTTATTCAAGATAAAGATAATGAAGATGATTTAAATCTATTTTGAAATTTTATAAACCGTTTGTTATTTTAGAAAAAGAAGACTTTTATTATATTCTACAACCATGTAATCATTATTTTGTTAAATCTAATCTAAAAACTAATATATCTTTATCCAAACTTATGGCAATTTGTTATTTAACAAGAAAAGAACTTCTATACTTTTTAATTCTTAAAATATTAAGAAATGTATTGGAAAACTAAATTAAGATTTGCTCCTTCTTAAAGATAGATTTTTATATCTAAACAGTTCCTGAAACATATTTTAAAAGATTTATTTGCCTTTTATATTTATCAGAATATTATATACTTTTCATCATTTTTAAAACGAAATCTTATATTCATCTCAAAATAAAGGTCCATCTAAATTTAAAAAAAATATATACCAAATTCAAACACATTTAATACGATATTGGAAATTCTTTTTCTTCCAAGTCTTTTCTATTGATACTAAAACACGTAAAAAATATTATTTTTTTTATATTAACAAATATTTTAAGGTGTCAATTCTTATAAAAAATCCTTTATTATATTTAATTGTTTAAAATGAATTGTTTTATGTTTCAATTTATAGTAAATTAAGTTATAACCGATTCCATTGAAATGAAAATTTCCTTTCAATTTTCATCTAGAATGAATCTATAAATGGAACCCATTAAAGTCAAGCTTTTGTTAGTCCTTCTGTTGCCAGTGGTGCTTAGTAGATTAACAAGTAATAAAAGCTCTGTAGTATAAGCCACAAAACATGGTTTCTTTTCATACTCCCCTACTACCCTCCCCTCTACTAATCAGAATCAAAGTGCTTAGCCTGACAAAACTATTAAAAGCAAATCCCACAAGCAGCTAGGGGCAGGTGTATAGAGGAGTAGGCCCTGTTGGAGGCTCGTTACCTAGCTACCACAAGGGGTGCCTACTAATTCCATGCTAGGAAAATCAATTTCAAGCAATTGACTGACTGATTTTATGCCATATCTGGACAAGGGAAATGTCCATTAAAGAGGGGAATAGAGGAATAGGTAGATGGATAAATGAGTAGGTGACAACTAGGCGCAATTATTGCAATCCAATTAAATGGACAGTTGCTGCGTCAGTGTTGCAGCAGCCTAAAACCAAAACTGAAACTAAAAAAAGAAAAGCTCATCCACCTATATATATATTACATATATATAAGAGAGTGATGGAAGAGTAAGGATGAGAGACAGAGAGTATGGGCAAAAGGAAGAGAATGAGCTTCCCTCTCTGCGCCGTCGCTTCTGCATTTTGCATGGTTTTTCTTTTTTTTTTATTGCGGCCCACTTTGTATGGCCCATCTTTAGCTTTTCCGCATAGTTCTATTTACATAGAATTCGGCCAGCGATTTTCACTTTTCAAGGAATAATAATTTGCAAATTCTTTTAATTTTTTTTTTGCTTCCAGGGTTAACATGATAATTTAACATACGAAGACAACTCAAACGAAGGAAAAATCAAGATTGTATCCCATTAAAAAAAAAAGCAAAAGTTTTCCTAATCAACCAATATAATCTCTATAGAGAGAAAGCAAAAGACAAAAAGTAATTGGAATAAAAAAAATGTCACCATTTGTGGAAAAATCATTACTATTTTTAGGCATTCTATGCTGCATACAAGGTAAGCATATTTAATCAAATCTAAACTATCTTCAATTAAAATTAAAATATTAATTTAAATTCTTATACAGTATCCACTGCCTTGATGTGCTATGACTGCAACAGTGAGTACGATCCACGTTGTGGGGATCCATTTGAGCCCTATTCAATTGGTGAGGTGAATTGCAGTAAACAGGAACCATTGGAGCATCTTAAGGATAAATATCAACCAATGTTGTGCCGCAAAACTGTGCAAAAAAGTGAGTTAAAAATTAATCTAAAATCGGAAATTACTTAGACTTAGGCGATGATGTTTTAGGCTTTTGTATAAGGTCACTCTAAAGTGAGTTTCATAAAAAACAATAGTGGAAAAATGTTTATAAAAAACTAGGAGTTACTTAAAAAGAAGTGTAAGCAGTTTATTTTCGATAATTAAATTTTATAGTAAAGAGTTCAGAAAATTTCCTTTAAATCTTTCATGATCTTAAGAAGATATACAAACTTGCTTAATACCAGTTCGGCTTAGGATATTATAAATTTAAAAATATCAAAAACTTAAGTGTACAGAGATTAATTTAATTTTTTAATTTCTGTGTTAATAATTTTTCGATCTGAAAATCTTTTAGTATATGCTATACTAAAGAAACATATTTTTCAAAACTAGGAACTAAAAAGTGTTTTCAAATTAAAATACATAGAAAATATATTTTATATAATTGTTAAAACAATTCGAACGAAAAATTATAATGAAAGAGAAAAAGATGCTGTCATTTACGGTATATGGTCACATTAGTCGCTAGTGTTGGTCAACAAGTGCATTTTAAAATATACTCTTACCTTTCTCTATGCACTCTCGAATACCTCCCCCCACCCACCCTCTCTTTCACAGAGTTTCTTTCACTCATTCTCTCTTTCTCTTTTTGCAGTCTATGGCAAAACCCGCATTGTACGGGGCTGCGGTTATATACCTGATGAACGCACCGATGGGGAATGTATAAAGCGTTCGGGCACCCACGATGTGGCTGCCATATACTGTGCCTGCACTGGTGAATTGTGCAATGGAGCCAATTCCATGATGTCATCCCAATATGTTCTAATTTCCGGTTTTACGCTGCTGTTAATGCTTTTGACAAGGCACAGCATAAGTTCATAAATTTCCGTTAAATCAATTCACTTTGTTCGTGACATTTAATTAAAAAAGTTATACTTTTTCCCTTTTTGATTATACATTTTTAAGTTAAGTTCTTTTGTTTTCTCTTGGGGGCAGTAATTTTAAACAACAAACAACAATTTCATATATTTTTTTTCAGTTTTGGAAAAAAAATAGGAAAAACCAAAATGATAAACTGCCAGTAAATGTCTCCGCCTAAAAGAAAACAAATAAGTGAACACCATGAAACCCCAAAGAAAATTTTACTTTAATGACGAAAAAATATTTGTTTCTTAATTTATTTATTGTTTATTTTATTAAATAAAGATGGAAAGTTATTACCTATGGAATGAATAACATCAATAGAGCCTAGTATTTGCAATAATTAGGATTCATTAATAATAATAAAAAATGATAATAAATTAAAAATAAAAAATAAAACATAGAGCAAAGGAATAAAGTACAGAAAGAAATGAAAATGAAAAAACTATTTACAGAAGAAAAACCATTTGTAATCAATGAAATAAAAACAAATAATTAAATACCAAAAAAATTAACAAATTGAAATCATATTTTGTCCATTTTAAGCTTCATAAAAATATTAATTCTTCCTAAAAAAAGAAAAAAAAACTGAAAGAAATACACCAAAAAATAGTAAGAAAAGAAATTTAACAATTTGGCACCCAAAAAAAGAAAAGAGACGATCACACAGCTTCACGTACAGTCACCACAAAAATGAAACACTAGCCAACACATATGGAAAATTTAATTATATATATATATATATATACATATATATATATATATATTCGAGTATATACATTCAATGATATTTATTTAGTTAATACAACAATATTATTAAGAATTCTATGGACAGCTCAATGCGAAACAAAAATAAAATGAGTAAAATTTGAAAATGTGTAGATAAACATAACTAATTTTTATTTAAATGGAAAAATAACAATAATAAGAAAAACAAGCAAACAAACAAACAAACAAACAAAAACACTAGCCGTTGATAAAATAATTAAATTAAAAATATAATAAATAAATAAATCAACCGTATGATAATGATATATAATTGATTCATTTGATTTTATGCCTATACAAAAATAAAAGATCACCTCGAATTGAAAAAATCCTTGGAAAATCATTCACACATACGGATACACATGAAAAATCACGTTATAAATTTGATTAACGTGAATCCATATCATTGAGCTTTGGCATTACAAAATACAAAAAGGAGATTCTAAAATAAAATTAAAAAAAAAAGGATATATATATAAAATAACTAAATATACTTATATAAAACTGAACAAAAGATACATATACCAAAACAAAAAAAAAAAAAAAAAACAAATATATATAACAAAGAAAGATGTTACTGAAACAAAACAAAATCCACTCACAAAACACCAAAAATAATCTAACCTAAAATCAAAAAATAAAAGACAACCAAAAAAATTATATAAGAATGTTTCACCTACAAACACTTGGAAAAAAATACAAAAAAGGAAATGATAGAAAAAACAAAAACTAAAGAAAATTGCTTCGTCTGCGCTGGCTGAGTCGTATATATATGTATATATACATATATGTACCTATATGTGTATATATCTATATATGTGTATATGTATTTGTATCTTTTGGTTAACATTTCCACTACAAAAGTTATTTCTATTTCAGTTCATCTCAAGTTGAAACATATGAAACCAAGCTAATGAAACAATATTACATATATGCAAAACAAAAATAAATTTTCAGAACAAACAAAAAAAAAAAAAGGAAATATAACAAATAAAATTTATTGAACAAAATAAAAACAAAAAGCAAAACCAAAAAAAAAAAACGAAAAATTATGTGAACTTGTTAATTTTTAGCATTTAAGTCTGTAAAGCTCCGCTTGTAGATGAAAAATCAATAAATAAAACTAAAACAAAACCAAGACAGAGAACAGATTTTAAAGATATAAGGATCATATA
The DNA here is from genome assembly GCA_037075365.1 of Drosophila emarginata. Lineage (NCBI taxonomy): Eukaryota > Metazoa > Arthropoda > Insecta > Diptera > Drosophilidae > Drosophila > Drosophila emarginata. The sequence continues at coordinate 5,864,468 of JBAMCD010000260.1, read as the reverse complement.
TAGATAGATATGGCATAGAAAGTTTGAAATATTAAGCTTTACTTTTTTTAGACGAAATTTTATTGCTCAATGTATAAATATTTAACTTTCAATATCTTTATCTCTTCGAAGAAACTTCCCTAGATTTTCAAATAAAAATATACAAATGATGATCGTATTCTATCTAGATAGTTATAGAAAGTTTGAAATATTTAGCTTTACTTTTGCAAATATTTTAGGAACTTTGTTTACTATATACATAAATACATAGAACATGAGAAGAGATATTCATTATATTCATAAATTTCTTTCAAAAGAAATATTTTAAGTAAGGCAAACAAAAATATCTTTAGTTCATATTCATATTTAAGTTATTTCAGAACATTCAGAAATTAAAAAAAAAATCTGTAGGCATAATCCCATAAATTTAACCAACAAATGAAAATATTGAAATGTTTATAATTATTATTATTTCTTTCCCGCATATATTTTAAAAAGAATTTGGAAAAATTGCATTTTTAGCTAAACGATATTTGGTGCTACGGATAATCCTGATATAACCATTCTCACCCCATTCTGTGCCGAATGAGTTCAAGCAGTTCCAGTAATCCAAACCAGAAGTGGCATCTTTTCCATAACCGACAACAACCAAAAATTGAGAGCTGGTTCCGACCGGAGTAGTCGGCACATAGACTCCACTGCTGTATTGCATGAAACCGAATGTTGCCGGATTATGCTCTATTATGACGGGTATACTGTTTGATACATAACGTTTAAGTGCGTCATCATCTCCATCTGTGATCGTGGCATAGGACGCCAATTGTACATCTCCTGTAACTTGTTTGGGCAGACAGAAGCCCTGATTTGTTAGTGTATTATTATTCGGATAACTAGTGACTGGACTAAGAGTAACAGAATACTGGGTCAAATAATCCAATCCATTTTGGGGAACTTGTGTGGTACAGCCAGTGCCCAGGCCAGTGCAATCAATCAATTGCTGGGCCGACAAGGATTCAGATGTCGTAATTCCTGTTTGAACAGCATTCAAAATTTCAATAGCTTTGGCTGTGGCATAGGCCCAACTGCTACTACATTTAATACCCTGATCCTCAGCCTGAACATTCAAATTAAGATCAGCTATAATATCCACTTCGTTAACTGGTTCTTGAGTAACCACCGGACTAGAAGCATGTGATTCTATGGGATATACAGCCTTGGGTAATAGAGCAGCAAAATGTATTAATCGGATATCGGAAAATTGATTAACCGCTTGCCGGGAACTACTTTGATTCCGATTGGCTAAATTATTTTGTTGAATTGCTTGATTTTGATTATAGACAAAGTAAAATCGAGCATTGTTTAGATCTGTTGTGGTGGCATATTCTCGATTATATTTTCTCTGAAAACCAAATTAAATGTAATAAGAATTAATTTCTAAATTCTACTTTTCATTACTTACCATATATTCCGTAAAATCGGCCAATTCCTGGGCTGTGTACCCATATCCACCAATCACAAGGCAAACCAAGACACAGAATAACAACTTGATCATATCGAAATCTGAATATGAACTGTTGAATTATACCAACCAAACCGTGGGATTTATATACATACGTTTTCTTCTGATTAGAAAGGTAAATACATAGAGATATTGTTCCAAATTTTCGGAAGAAAAGTGCAATTAGAATTTTATGTTTGTGTTGACAATATTTTAGATATTCGCATTCGTTTAACCAACTGGCTAATAAATGTTAACCAAGTTATCTCTGTCTCTTCGATAAGCTCGTCGTCACCTTAAAGTTTTTTTTTTTTTTTTTTTGTTATCTTCTAATCATTTTCTATTTGTCCAAATATTTTCGTATCACAAAAAATAGTTGTAAAAAAATAATCATATGAAAAAGGATGGGCAAATTTATTTTTACAAAGTGGCTAATTCTTACAGTCTTCTGATGGCTTCAGAGTAGTATGGTTATCCACTCGGAAGTTCTTTGTTTAATTCAATATTTAATGCCTAATTTAATATATTTATAATAATGGAAAAATGGTTTTGAAATTACGAAATAAAGAAATTAAATTTGACAAAATAAAAAGTGATTTAGAGAGAATACTTCGATTAAGGTGAGAAATCTTTTCAAATTTCCTACTTATAAAATTTGAAAACTTTTAAAGAAATATATATATATATATATATATATATATATTTTAGATAATTTAGAAACAGTCAAACATAATATTCTTTTGAAAATTTTAAAACAGTTCTATTAAAATATTAGCTATGTAAATCTTTAAAGGATCTGTATAATTTTGCTAGAAATGAAAAACATTTTATAGAATTTCGATACATTTTAAGGAGTTCCTTATCCCTTCAAAAAAGTGTTTTGTATTACAACGTTTGATAAATCGTCAAGTTTTTAAAATAAAAATATAAATAACAGAAATATTGTTTGTGAATTTTTAAGATTCTTTTGAATGATACTTTTTACCTGTTAAAGGGAAAAGATATTTTCTTCACTTTCAGATAGAAAAAATACTGATAAAATACTGATAAAACTTAAGTAGGTAATATTTATAGTTTAAGTTTCTAAAATAAAGATCATTAAGGAAAAAATCTTAAATAAAATATGAAACGAAATAAATATATCCTAATCGGAAGATATTTAATAACTGTAAAAAAGTATCCACATATATTTTAAAAACTTATTTAAAAGGGAAACAACTTTGCGCAGATATTTATAAATAAATATTAAACATTATTAGAAATTTTAAAATTAAAATGTATTTGGAAAAATGGCATTTTTAGCTAAAGGATATTTGGTGCCACGGACAATTCTGATATAACCATTCTCACCCCATTCTGGGCCAAATGAGTTCAAGCAATTCCAGTAATCCAAACCAGAAGTGGCATCTTTTCCATAACCGACAACAACCAAAAATTGAGAGCTAGTTGCTCTCACAGTCGTTGGTGGTACATAGACTCCACTGCTGTATTGCATGAAACCAAATGTAGCCGGATTATACTCTACTATAACGGGTATACTATTGGAGACGTAACGTTGCAGTGCGACATCATCTCCATCTATGATCTTGGCATAGGTGACCAATTGAACACCCGTTGAAATATTATCTGGCAAACACATTCCCTGATTTTTCAGAGTATTATTATTCGGATATTCCGTACTATCAGTGAGAAGATTGGCATATTGGGTGAGATAATCAAAGGCGATTTGTGGAACTTGAGTGGTGCAGCCAGTGCCCATGCCAGCACAATCGATCAGTTCCTGAGCAGATAAAGATAATGGACTTAAATTGGGGGTTTGAATTCCATTCATTATTTCAATGGCTTTGGCTGTGGCATAAGCCCAACTGCTACTGCAATTGGTACCCTGATCTTCAACTTGAACATTCATCTCCAGATCAGCAATTATATCCACTTCGCTAACGGGTGCTTGAGTGGTTACCGGGTCAGAAGCATAAGACACAGTGGGATATATTGCCTTGGGCAAGAGGGCAGCAAACTGGATTAAACGCATATCGGAAAATTGATTGACTGCTTCACGATATGTGGTTCGATTACGATCTGCCTGGGCATTATGTAGATTAACTTGATTCCGATTATATATAAAATAATAATTGGCTAAAGTTCTTGCTGATGCACTGGCATAACTTTTATTTACCTGGATAGCAAAAAATAAAAATTGTCATAAAATATACACAAAAATGAATTCTTTTTTTTTTTCGACGCTTACCGCATAATTATTAAAATCAATTGCATCCTGGCCATGATTAAAACCATATCCACCAATTATAATGGTAACCAATATACAAAATATTAACTTGAACATGACGAAATCTAAACTTAAACTGTTTGATGGAGCCAGCAAAACCATGGTCTTTATATACCATTTCAAAAAAGAAGTCTTCTTCGTTCTAATTAGACAAGTAAATACATAGTGTCCAAAACTTTCGCAAGAAAAGTGCAAATAGAATTCAATTTAACGTATGTTTAGGTATTGCCATCATCTTAGAATTCACACTTGGTTTACCAACCAACCGGCTAATAAATGTTGGTCTTCACGATAAGCCTTACCTCATTTGGGTTAAGTTTTGTTTATCTCTTATAACCATTTTCTATTTGAAGACTTTTGATATGTTTTTTTTTTTTATTCTAGTTTGTATCTGCTTTTGTAGGGCCGTCTTACCCAAAAGAATTGGGGAATTTGCATCGTGTTGAAATGTTTTTATACTCTTACAGAGGGTATAATAAAATGGAAGCGTTACCGACACCATAAAGTATTTAAACTATATATATATTCCTGATCATTCTAAAAAGCAGAGTCAATCTAGCTATGTCTGTCTGTTCCTTCGAAGCTTTTAGACATTAAATTTTCAGCTATGTGGATAAAAATTGGTAGATAAGTTTTTTAGTTATGTACGTTTCGCAAGTTTTAAATTTAGTCGGATCGAACTACTATAAGGTATAGTAAGAATCGGAGTAATCGATTTAGAAATATTGTTTTTGTTTCGAAGTTAGTTTCTTTGTAAGTATTTCTTTGAATTAAAAATAAATTTAATTGAACAGTCATTAATTTGTTTTCAAATATTCCAAATCATATTTAGTAGCGCAGAAGTCCTTGCTACAGAAGAAGTAAGAATTGGCTTTCTTTTTTAAACAAAATTTTCATTTTAAGAAAAAAATGTATATGATAAAAAAAACCATTCAAATATAACATTTTTGTTAAATGGAAATTTAATTTTAAAATTTTATTTAATTTTAATAAACCTTGTAAATTGAATCTAGTCCAAATGTTAGTTTCGATTTCTGCTCGGGAGCTTTAAGATAAAACAATTCTTAAAGCTCAACTGGGAATAATAATTATTTCTAAACTTTTAATAAAGGAGATAAAATTTAAAACTTAATGCATTGAATTTAATATTTTTTTATATATTATATAATTTAAAAACTTATTTCAATAGTAAAACATTTTTAGGCACAATAAGTAAATATAAATATTAAATTTAAAAACGAATATTCAATGCCTTTTATTTTCCAAGATAATATTAAAAAATATTGAACATCCATACATCTAAAATGAATTTGGAAAAATGGCATGTTTTGTTATGGGATATTTAGTGCTTCGCACAATCCTAATATAACCCAATTCACCCCATGTTGTGCCAAAAGAATTGAGGCACCGCCAGTAATCCAAGCCAGAAGTGGCATCGTGTCCATAACCGACAACAACCAAAAATTGTGATCCAATTGACTTGGTTTTTTTGGATGGTACATAGACTCCACTGCTGTATTGCATGAAACCGAATGTAGACGGATTATACTCTATTATGACGGGCATATTATTTGATACATAACGTTGAAGTGCGACATCATCTCCATCTGATATTGTGCTATATGACATTAACTGAACCACTGGCACAATTTTGCCCGACAGACACATGCCTTGATTTTTTAGGGTAATATTATTCGGATAGTTTAAGGTATCCGTAAGGGGAGTCTGTATTAGAAAATCAAAGGCAGTTTGTGGAACTTGAGTGGTGCAGCCAGTGCCCATGCCAGCACAATCGATCAATTCCTGAGCAGATAAAGATGCTGGACTTAAATTTGGGGTTTGAATTCCATTCAATATTTCAATGGCTTTGGCTGTGGCATAAGCCCAACTGCTACTGCAATTGGTACCCTGATCTTCAACTTGAACTGTCATGCCCAGATCTGTGATAATATCATATTCATTAATCGGATCCTGTGTAGATACAGGTGGATAATATTGTGGTGCTGTGGTATATATGGCCTTGGGTAACAGTGCAGCAAAATGGATAAGACGAAAATCGGTAAATTGATTAATTGCCAGACGATAACTGGTTTCATTCCGATCTGCTTGGCCATTATGATGAGAAATTTGATTTCGATTAAAGATGAAAAAATAATTGGCTAAAGTTCTTGCTGAAGTGTTTGTATAACTATTAATTTTATTAAATTTTGTCTGAAATGATTAATAAAGATGAAAAGGATTCTTAAATGAATCTTTATTAATGCTTACCACATAGGCCTCAAAATCGGCCAATTGTTGGCCATGATTGAAACCGTTAACAACAATTGCAAAGAAAACTCCAAAGAAAAGCAACTTGAACATGGCAAAAACTTAACTCAAACTAACTCAAAGTGAAAATTTCGCCTTTATATAGAGATTTTTTCTTTTCTTTACGATTTAACAAGTAAATATATAGTTTCATACTTTCGCTGGAAAAGTGCAAACAGAATTTTCTTTTACCTATGTATTTTCTCAACTCAATTTGCAAGCTTCTAATAAAGCGTGGCCAATCTTCTACTTCGTTTTGGCCTTCTCGATAACAAATCTTTGACTTGGGTGTGTTCTATTTACCTTCTGGCCATTTTCAAGTTGAAGACTTTTGTCAAAAATGCGTTTGTCGTATCTCTGTTAATTTGAAATTTCCACTGACCCAGTTGTAGAAAGAGAGAAAGAGAGAGAGAGAGAGATGGCTCGTAAAAAAGGTTTACTAAATGTGAACATATATAAAAAGAGATGATGAATAACTAACTATGCATATGATCATTGTAATTATTGTGTGGCTCAATTATAATCATGATTAGACATATTTGCTAAGATCATAAATATTGCAAAATTTGTAAATTTTGAGGTGTGGCAATAGATATGACAGGTAGATAGATAAGCCAGTTGGAGATATAAATTATATATAATATAGCTAAGATATGGCAGGTGATAACTTTTATTTCGTTGGAGTGTTAGTAAACAAAATTACGAGTATTCAAGTTCATAGATAAAATGATTTACTAAAATTTAATTTTTGACCCTGAAAATAATTCTGTATAATAAAAAAGTCCACTTATATTTAATATTTAAAAGTTTAATACTTTTAGTTTAGTTTAATTCAGTTTGGTTTAGTTCAATTTAGTTTGTTTTAATACTTTTTTAATGTAAAAGTGTACTAAACTTTAAAACCTCCAGTTAAATAGATTAAAGAATTTATATTTATTTACTTTTTTACTTAAGTAAACATAAGAATTTGATTTAATTTTAAAACTAAACTTTAGCTTTTATTTTTATATAATGGTATAACATTTATTTATCGATGCACATGATCCTCCGCTTTATTACTTTTTTATAAATCGTGTGCGTGTCCACTTAAAGTTTTTAATGTTACAATCATTGATATATAAAAATAAAACAATTAGCATAATTACGTCAAGATTGTCCAGCCAAAAATTAACCAATATATGTACACACATATGTATTTGATGAATACCCACGAACAAATGCGAAAGATACATATGTTAAATATAACAAGCCATATGTAGAGGCAGTATTGGAAAACCATTTGCATTTCCGAAAGCGGAAAGCAAAGAAAATAAAATAACGAGGGATGCTTGAAAACGAAAACGCTATATTTTCCATACCAAACAAAGATACGAACTCAAAAATCATCTGAAATAAATATAATGTGATCTCTCAACTTTCGGTTTTGAATTATAGAATTTACAGGATAAAAAGAAAAATTTCCACCTCAATTAATCAACAAACTAATTAATAGTTATTAGAATTAGGTTTAGATAATTCAATCAAAAAGTTTACAGTATTAAAGAAAATCATATTCACCTCAACAGTCAATTAATTAACAAACTAATTAATAATTATTAGAATTAGCTTTAGATGAGTGTGTTTGCTTCCTAAACTTACTTTAAAATGTATTCCAAAAAACGTTAAACCTTGCTTTAAGAAAATATTTAATTATTAAATCAAGTAATATTATGATTTATTAATTTAAATTACTTAATAAATTATGATTTATACACACACATACCCAAAAATGATTCTTATTTTTGTTATTAAAATATTTTTTATAAACAACTTTTATTATGAAGCTTTATATCAACAACAAAAAATAATTTGTTTTATAATTAATACAATTATGATTTTTAATATAGTAATATTTTATTTAGAGAAAAATCTAAAAAAAAAATAAATAGTATATGTAGGTTCTTAAGGTTTTCTAAAGAATTACTGTAATGTTGACTTTTCAATCTGCCCTCGTGATTTCGTTCAAGTTTCATTTGTATGTAGCCATCTGCATCAGGTTTTAGTTCGGCTAAGTTTAGGGTCTTTTGGTCTTCATCACATATAAAATCAAAGTGTTTGTGGTTGCGCCGCTTATAACCCATCTACTCATTGGGACTTACACACGGAAGAGTTTATTCCCAGGTGTTATTCAAAAGAAAACAAAGGTGATTAAGTCACAAGTGTGTGTGTGTGTGTTTTAGTGAAGTTCCAATTATAAGCCATTACACGAACAAAATCAACAAGTAAACATAATGAAAATTGCAATTGCATTCAAAAAGCCGGGATAACTTCGACTGCAACGAAGTTTGTACACCCTTAAAAATGTTTAACATGATATTTATATGCTCGCCATATGATATAGTTAACCGATTTAAATAAAATTTGGCAAAATTATTATTATGTGCTAAGTTCAATTTCTTGAAAAACAAAAATTTTTCATAACAAAAAATTTTTTTTTGATTCGATTGTTCCTATAGCACCAATATGATATAGTCAACCGATTCTGATCAAACTTGGTAGTGTCATTAAGATATATATTAAATTGTTAACTACTGAATTTGGTGATAATATTGTAAGAAACATCAAAGATATTGATCTAAAACTCTTTTCTTAAACGACCTTTCCTATGCGAGCTATGGGATATAGTCGTTCGATCCGTTTGGTTCCGATATATGGACAGCGTGGAACAGAAAGAAAAGTGTATGCAAAATTGTATTACGTTAGCCTTAAAATTGAGAGACTTTATTGCATTGATCCAAACAGATATGGAAATAGTGCTGATTAAAAATGTGCATACTTTAAAAAAACTTTTTATTATGGGTCGCAAAATTCAGTCTTTAAATAAAATATACCCTTTTTGGCAAGGGTATACAAAACATGAATATCCAATTGAGACATCCCGTGAAGAGTTAAATGAACTGCAAATGAATAGACGCATGTGCCCCGGCGTGCCTTTCACCCACCAAAAAAAACAAAACAACAACAACAATATATAATTAATATGTGTGATTAAGAGCATCATCATTCCAAACGTTGTTTTTTAACAATGATATTGAAAGTGAAATTTCTATTTCGTTAGCATGATTAATACGCCAAGGGCATATATCATAAATCAAAGACAAATAATGACCAAAAGAGAATTAGAGAAACAAGCCATGGCAAGAGATATATTTATGGAGAAATAATATAAACTAATCAAATGCATAGATTGAAAGTGTTGTAAATTTATGTAAATATTGTATATGATACAATAAATATTCAATACCAATAATCAAACAACTTTAATAGCAGATCGTAAAGTCTATACGATTGGCCAATCCCCTTTTGGAGTTTAAAGGGTTCATTAGATAAGAGATATACACACGCATCTCATCTGTGGCCTAATGATAGATGAGTTGTTAAAATTGGAACTATACCTCACCGCCACCTGCCTTACTCTCTATGGACACCTGGATGCTATTATTACTTAACATGGTTTTCACTTTTATTTTTTTTTTTTATTTCTTTCTTTGTTTTTAACCACCAGAAATGCTGTTGCCACTGTTGTTGCCAATGTTGCTGTTGCCCTGGTTAGATGCTGTGTCATCGCAATCATTGCAATCGTTTCCAAAACTCTGTGAAGTCCGTGATTTTGATGATTTTTTGAAGCAAACGGGTAAAGTTTATGCCACCGAAGAGGAACGTGCCTATCGTGAGAGTATATTTGGGGCAAAAAAATCTTTCATTGATTTGACCAATAAAAATGCTGATATTGGTGTGGGCGGTTATCGTTTGGGTCTAAACATTTTGGCCGATATGACAAGAAAAGAGGTTGCAACACTTTTAGGCTCAAAAATCACTGACCATGGCGAGTGAGTAAATATTGAATAAATATATTAAGATTTTATTAGTTATAGTAAATATGTTAATGAGTAACTTACAAAACAAAATTTTGAATGGAAAATATAGGCCGTTTTATTTTTGGTGAAAATCTTTTAATACATTAAATAATTTTATTGCTAAGCTAAGGAATGTCAAATTTATTTATTCCAATATATACATAAAGGTGAAAATCCTTCTTAATTTACATATATTTTAATTTCCATTTGCATTTTAGGGTATCTAATAGCCATTCATATTTTATATTCTCATATTTTAAGTGTTAATTACTAAAAATTAAGTAATCTCAATTTTTTTTAACAAAATGTAAGCTTTTATTTGTCATTCCCATAAAGATTTTGTATGACTATAATTATGGTGTGAAAAACAAAATCATTGAACTGATATTAAGTAAGTTTTATTGACCTAAAATTTAAATGACAAAATTATGTCCAATAAATAAATAGGTATTCAGGAGTTTAGATAGAAATATTAAAGAATTCTTATTTTTATTATTATTTATCCTAGATATTTTTAGAAATAAGCAAACATATTTTCCTCAGCTAATTAACTATCTTTAGGAAAAGGTTTCTTTTTTATTTTTTAAAGCTGCGTTTCTCTAATTAGAAAAACTAACTTTAATTTGAATTTATATAGCAACTTTCATCGGCTATCTATTTAGCCAACTCATATATATTAAAAATATCAAAATAACTTTAGAAATTTATAGCTTAATTTTATTTTATGTTTGTGTTTAATACATAACCATTTCTTTTTAATTCACAGAAAATTCATTTCAAGTCACGTTAACTTTCTAACAGCACCCAATCAAAATATTCAAGATAATTTACCCGATTCATTTGATTGGCGTTTAGAAGGTGGAGTTACACCACCTGGTTTCCAGGGTGTTGGATGTGGTGCTTGTTGGTCATTTGCCACAACTGGAGCTTTGGAGGGACATCTATTTCGTCGTACTGGCGTTTTGGTCTCATTATCCCAACAAGATCTGGTCGATTGTGCTGATGATTATGGCAATATGGGTTGTGATGGTGGTTTCCAGGAGTACGGTTTCGAGTATATAAGGGATCATGGCATCACTTTATCCAATAAATATCCTTATACACAAATCGAAATGCAATGCAAACAGAATGAAACAGCGGGACAACCGCCACGTGAGAGTATTGTTAAAATTCGTGATTATGCCACCATTACTCCCGGTGATGAGGAGAAAATGAAGGAAGTGATTGCCACTCTGGGTCCATTGGCCTGTTCCATAAATGCTGCACCAATTTCATTTGAGCAATACACTGGCGGTATCTATGAGGATGAGGAATGCAATCAGGATGAAGTTAATCATTCGATAACTGTTGTCGGTTATGGTAAAGAAAATGGGCGTGATTATTGGATCATTAAAAATTCCTATTCACAGAATTGGGGCGAGGGCGGTTTTATGCGTTTACCACGAAATGCAAACAGTTTTTGTGGCATTGCCAGCGAGTGCAGTTATCCAATATTGTAGATCAAATTACAATGAATTAGTTATTTAATAATCAATCCTTAAACGAATTTACAATTTTATTTTCTCTAGTTTTCCAATAAGAGAGTTAATAAGATTAAAACCCCCTCTCCCTTTCCCCATGTTATATACATATGTAGATATCTAAGTGGTGATATCAAGATTGAAAAAAATTTCGGTTTTACCAAAATAAAATAAAGTTATTAAAATGTTATACAAAAAAAAAAAAATTATTGCTTTTTAATTTTTAACATGAGAGTATTAGAATTTTGAACAAATTTTTTAAATTATACCAAATTGTTTCACATTCAAAATGATTTTCAAAATATTTCGTCAATATTGACAAATTGTAAAATATTATAAGTTTTACCTTTCTCCAAAATATCAAAAGAGATCTTAACAATTGAGTTCAAAAAACCTTATTAAAATGTGAAATTGAGGTTAATTCGACAAAAAATAGTACAATTTTATTAATTTTATTTAAAAAACTAGTTAATGTAAATGCATTTATTTAAATGAGGTTTCTTAATGTGATATTTTAAGAATACTTTGTAAAAGTTTCATTAAAAAATTTAATGAAAAAAGCCGGTGCAAGCAACTTTTAAAAACCGTCTCTGTAAAAATATGTTGCGGTAGACATCAGATTTTATCGTTGGATCAAAGAAACAAGCCACCAAAAAAATATTTTTAAGTTTCTCTAGATAACTCTGTTAACTTTAAAAAGAAAAATTTATAATTTTTTTATTTAGCACATCCAAGCCAAAATATTGATTTTCTATTAATAACTCGAAACTGCTGCTGAAAAGAATACTTAGAACTTAGAAGTATTTAAAAACTCCACAGTGTTACCTGGCTAATTAGGTTAAAAAAGCGTGTCCAAACATTAAAAAAATCGGTACAGTAGATTTTAAATCCGAGAGAGAAAATCGCTTTAAAGTTTTGCGCTGCACTGAAAAACGTATTGGGGAAATAGAAAATAAGTCAGTTTCTTATGCATTTTCTTGAAATTATCATACAAAGTTCTTAAATTAGAAAAAAAAAATACTTTGAGTATTTAATTTAAATTAATTTAAAAATCTGAATTTAATCTAAATTAAATTAAATAATTGCCGATAACTGTTGTGAATGTCATTAACTAAGTGTATTAAAGTTTCGGTTAAGACATTATTCACTTTAAATTCCAAAGAACTAACAGTTTGATCGACTGCAAATGGCATAATAATAATTACAATTATAATTTCGCAAGTCGCAAGGCACTATAAATCAGTTCAGTAAACTGCACGCGTACTTCAGTTTGCCACGAGCGTTCAAGATGAATTCAATTCTATTTGCCATTGGAATTTGCACCTTGTACCTGTGTCTAGCCAAAGGGGCAGCTACCTACAAAACGATCTTAGAGCCCATTCCAAGAGACAATGATGAGGTTAAATATATCTGTGATTTTAATCTTTGGGAGCAGTATAAGGTTGGTGCTTTATTTTATAAGTTAATCCTTGATTTATATCGCTTTAACTTTATTTAAAGATCGATTTCGACAAGAGGTTTGCCAACGATGATGATGAATTCAAGCATTTGGTAATATTCTGTGACAATTTGCGTAAAATTAAATTGCATAACGAGTTATATAGACAGAAAAAAACTGGCTTTAAAATGGGCCTAAATCAATTCACTGATATGACCAATTTAGAATTTCGTAAAGAAATTCTTGGAGCTAAAATATAAATAAAATGAAAATAATAAAAATTTGCAATTGTTTGTTTGGTTTTTAAAAATATTTATAATCATATATTATGTTCTTTATTTCTTCTTCTCTTTTTATTAGTTTTTTTTGGGAACTTTTTTTTCATATTTTTTTTTTGTTTTTGCTGTAGGAGTATTATTTGTTGTTTCTAGTTGGGTTTTGTATTTGTTTTTTGTTTGTTTGTTTGTTACATTCTTTATTGTTCACACAATTCTGGGAGTGAGTTATTTTGTTTGACCATTTTTGTACCGGTGTTTGTTTTATTTTTACTTGTATTAGAATTTTACTTTATTTTTGCTGAATGAATAATTATTATTACATAATTTTTTTTGTTAAATATTTGTTTTTTCTTTTTAATTTTTTTTTTTTGTTGAACGCACACGAATTCTACATGAATAATTAATATTTATTTATGTATATATATAATATATTTACTGAGAATAATTTTTGGTTTATGGGTTGCGCTTCTTTTGGTTTAACTTTGCCTGGCCATTTTTTTTTTGCACATAGAACATACAATAACAGCTGGCTTATACAAATCACAAAACACACATACATATATATATTTATATATATATGTATATATATATATACTTTTGAACAAAATACTATATATGTTTACATTCATTGATATTGAATTGAGGATTGTTATAACTCGGCAAACTCCAAAACTAAACTAGTGTAAATCGTCCTTCAAATTCGTTTTTTTTTTGTTTTTAGTTTGTTTTTTTTTTACATTATATACTATACAAATCCAAATGTTTTGCTATAGTTTATATAACTACTTTTTTTTGTGGGGGTAAAGCGTTAAAGCCTTTGACAAATATCGATTCTTGATGTTTCAGTTACAATTTCTTATATAGCTCCTGCAATAAATCTCATCTTTTTTTTATTTTCCTTCGGTTTATTTTTTTGTCAATGAGCATTAGGCGGCATAACAATTATATTCAATTTGCATTTAGAATTTACATTATACATATATATATGTATGTATATATATATATACCTATAAATGTACATATATATATATATATATGACTTTTATCTTTTGGCTTTAGCTTCTTTATTGTTGTCTATTTATAAGCCCAAACTGATCACCAGATATCAGCTAAAGAAAAATCAAAAGGTGTATGTTGAAAGTGAATTTAAAAATGGATATGTTTCTGTTCTGTTACCTTTTTTTCTTTTTTTTTTGCTATATAACTAGTGTGGGTACTGTACTTCATTCTGTGTAAATTTCTCTAAAAAGGAAGCGGAAATAAGATAAAAGGATTAAAGAAGCTATTGTCATTTGAAAGCTGGTTGAGTTTTTGTTTTCTTTTTCTTGTTTTTGGATATCCAGAGACCAGAGGGCCTTTTTGCACAAAAGGAAATTATTTCGTTTTAGAATATAAATACTAAATAACTAACAACATTCAAAAGCATATCGAGTACACAATACACAAGTATATATATTATATATGTATATAAGTATAATATATAATATAATATATATGTATGTATATATTGCAACAAATTTCCACTACAAAAAACTCTTGCACATTTAACTTAAGGGGCTAGGCTTATAAATTATTATTATTATGTATTTTAATTTTGTTGTATAAGTATTTAGTTGGTTTTGTTGTTTTTTTTTTTTTTTTTTCCTTTTGTATTCTTGATCAAAGCAAATGCGTGGCATTATATATTCGATATCGGTGTAAAGTGTTTTCTATAATCCATTTATAATTTTTCTGTTGGTGTAAAACTTCATTTTGCCATTTCTTTGCACTACAAAATAGTGTGAGTGTAAGAGAGGATTGGGCGTGTGGTTTCTTTTACCTTAATAGGTGGGTTGCTGATATTCCATGCCAGATTGAGGATCCATGCCTAAGAATAATAAATAGTCACATTATTCATATCTCTGTATAGAAAATAAATTTAATTATTATTACCCTGCTGGGGTTGACCAAAGGGAGAAGCGCTATATTGTTCATTATCATTGTCCATGGAATAGCCATAGGCCTGCTGATGCACCACATTGGCTGGATCTGTCTCAAAGGCTGAGGTAAACTCATCACCAGCTCCAATCAGGAAACGTTTGTATGCCATAAGAGCACACAAACCCTAAGAATAAAATATAATTTATAAAAATCAAATAGAAAAACATATATGTATATAAATGTGACTCACCCAAGTGAAAATGGAGAAGAAGCAAAATACAATGGCCGTCTTCATGCTGCCGGCTCCAATGCCCAAAGGTGGCATGGGCGCTGAATCCCATTGTGACCACAAATAGAAGAAGGCAACAAAGTACATAAAGGCCCAGAAAGCTGAAAGGTAAAAATTAAATACAATAGATGAAGGCATTGTGTAATTTAATATTGAATTATTTCAATTAATATGTTGAAAAAAGTGAAGTACATACAAATAATAATATTAATAAAGGTTATCCCTTTACAGAAAACAATGTTAATTTTAATTTTGAGAAGTAGGTAAAATATTAAAATATAGTTCAGAAACTTAAAACTTAAAAACATTTAAAAAGAATTGATAATTTCATTAGAATTTAATTTCCTCCTTGTCCAAACGATTTATTAGAATTAAATATTAACTTGTAACAATGGTTTAAGTTTTAGAATTTTATATACTAAACAAAGGAACTGATTTTAAGAATTAAATTTAGTTTTTTACAATGATTTTTGAAGAATAATTGTACGAGGATTCTCTTTCGAAACGAACTAGTTCTTAGACTAATACAAAAACACAATCTTAATAAAAAATATACCTAGGTATAACGAGATTTATAAATACTATATTATTATACATACTATATTATACTATAATCCTGGAAAAGTTCCATAATTAAATATAAAATTTTACTTTTAAAAAAATTCCTTTAAAAAGCGAACTAGTTCTTTGATATAAACAGTTTTTTTGAATTTCCAATAAATATTCTATAAACTCTTAAACATAATCAAACTTGGATAATATTCCCTTACTATGTGAACGAGTTTTTAGTTTTTTTTTTATCTGCAATAATTCTACTAAAACGCATTTTACTCAAATTAAAGAATTATTTCATTTTTTTTATTGGTTATTCCTTTACACACTCCATTAGTCTTTTTATACACACCTGAAAATCCCATATCCGCCATGACATAACGTTTTCTGCTCTTTACCGATGACATACGTTCAAAAAGAAATTCACCGCCAATGAAACCCATTGAGGCTAAAAAACCAAATACGCCAATTGTATTGCCATATTTACAGGCCATTCCATCACCATTATAAAGGCAATATTCCTTGCCATCCTTTTCCACCCAACCCTCGGATGATATGCAACCAAAGACCACAATAGAAAATAGCTGTAAAATGTAAATATTTAATAGATATAAATACAATGGGTAAAGATTATAAGTAAATATATACATATATATGTACATATGTATTTATGTAGATATTCATCTTTATTATTTTTTTTTTTTTTGTTTGTTCCTTTGATATTGATTTCTTTGTTAAACAGGTGCAACAAACCAGAAGTTCAAGTACACACCAATACATACACTTAAATTGTAGTATGTGTGACCCAATTCGAAATGAAGGCCAAGTTTAGAACAGAATTGGCACAGATAGTGGTCAACTGAATATATATATATATATATAAAAGTGTTACTCAACCTCTGACAAAAGTTTTACATTGACGCACATAAAGGTGACTTTATCGTTTTTATTTTATGACATTTAATTAGAAAAGTTTTTGTTTTTTTTTTTATAGTCTCAGCTTGTTACTTACCCAGCAGAGTCCCCGAATGACAACTTGGGGTTTCATGGCAAATGTTAGGGGATCAAATGCCCCACCTGCTTTGCCCCCACCATAGGCACCGCCATTGTTAATGCTTAGAATCTGATTGAGCACATCCATTATGAAATTCAAAATCTTTCAACGACAATTTTTTTTTTTCTTCTTTTTTTCTCTTTTTTATGATTATCAATTTCTTTTCACGTCTTGTTGTGAAAAATCGAATGTCTCTCACTTTTTTTTACCACTTGAAAGTCTAATATATATATATATACATATGTATATATAAAATGTATATACAACAGAGACGTAAGCTTCAAGGGCAATGCGGGGGCGTCTTGGCTTAAAGTGTCGCTGTCGTTGTGTTTGTGTATATGTATGTATGTATATATATATATATATAGCAAATTATAGATTACAACACATTCATATCACAAAGAAGACACTTCAAAATTTCTATTACTTTTACACACAATTGCAATTTGATAGCCTTTACGCGTTTGTTTTTATTTTGATTTTTGATTACGCGTTTTTTATATATATTTTTTTTTTTGTGTTATTTTTATATTAATCAATGCATTATTAATGAATATGAATGCGAATTTTCAAGGGCCAGATTTTCTTTTCCGTTTCGTTTTCCTTGCTTTTCACTTTTACTTTTTGCGCAGGACTATGCGGAATACGGAGTATACGAAAGGGGTGGCCGTTAAAACGCACAATGTGTGCTGTTAACGCAGTTTTATTCTATGTTAATCTTAACAGAGTCGATTCAAAAGCCCCCGCACATTGGTCCGAATCGCATAAGCATAGAGCAATTCTAAACGAATTTCAAAAATCATTGTTTACTTGTTTATATTGTACCAAAACTTTTTTGTAAAAACAAAAAAAAAATTATATTGAAATGTCAATTGTTTTTTATTGTACAACAAAATGGACTCGATTAATGCGATTTTAAAATGTTGGCGACCATTCCCCAAGATGATACTACCAAATCATCGTCGTCCTTATGTTAGCAGGTGCAACGAACCAATGGATAATTGGAAATGTGATTGTGGTACATTGCGAAACTATTTAAATTCATTTATTGTACCCAATTCTCGTAAAAGAGCTTCGATTCTTTGGTATTTGGATAATTTTTTTGATGATGTTCAATGCTGTTTTGGTTGTAATAAAGGTAAGAAATTATTAGATGAGCAAGCCTATGAAATATGCTGTAGGCCCAAAAGACGACGTAAGGCGAAAAAGAAATGCCTGGAAACCGTTACACCGACAATCCCAGTCTTTCCAACTAAACCTTGGACGGGAATTGGCTTAATGCATCGAAAGCCTTATTCCATGCCACCTCTAGAGATTAAAAATAAAAGATCTAAGAGTATCGAACAAGAAGAACAAGCTAAGAAATTGATTCCCAAATTTGCTATCAAACAACACTCTATGCCTAAACCACCTGGAAGTCGTAATTGGTTCGTCGAAAAACAACGCCAACAAAAAGAGGAAAATACGGCTGAAAAACTTCGTGAAGAGGAAGAAAATAATCAAAAACTAGCTCGCAAACTCAAGGCATTAGAACGATTTAAGCGTCTTAAGGAAGGCAATCAAAAACGAAGTTTTCTACCAACTAATAAATTGTCTGATGATAAAAAAATATATAATATTGTGAAATCGGTCTATGAAAAGGCTATCTCCGATTCCAAGGATAAAACAGAAGCACCGCCTGGTATTAAGGAATCATTTAAATTGAACGAAAATATGTTAGAGAAATTACTTATCCAAAATGTTGCTAAAAAAAGGAGAAAAGAGAGGCTTTCCGATACAAACATTCGTGCCGAGAATGTGATAACCCCCTTTGGTAATTATGACTATTGGGAAGAACCTGAAAAACGTCATTTTTCAAAGCGATTTAGTAAAATGTTGCAGGATGAAGCTGCCAATATATCAGAGCTACATCCTAGTCTCGAAAGTAGGTTTCTAATACACGAACAACCAACTAAAAATACTGATAATAAGCATAAGAAGAAGAATAAATTTCCAGTTCCAAAATCAACTAAATTTGTCCCAGAAAAACGGATTAAAAAAGAAAAAAGTCCATGGAGTGAAAGTTTTAACAAGATGTTAAAAGATTTTAAAGACCCAAAGGA
The DNA here is from genome assembly GCA_037075365.1 of Drosophila emarginata. Lineage (NCBI taxonomy): Eukaryota > Metazoa > Arthropoda > Insecta > Diptera > Drosophilidae > Drosophila > Drosophila emarginata. Next base: position 5,845,348 of record JBAMCD010000260.1, on the reverse strand, counting down.
TCATCCTAAGTTACAAAGTAGACATCGGATATCAATCGAAGAACAAAAAACTACTAAAAATACATCAAAATTAAAGATGCAATTTAAAGGTAAATCAAAAGAAAATAAAAACCACAGAAGAAGTAGTGGGAAACCTGCTGAAAGGCATTCATCTTACACAGAGAGGTTTGATAAAATGATACAAGGTAAAAATATCGAAAGGCCAGAACTACTTAAACAATTAAAGAGCATTCACGATATGTCTTTAAGCAAAAAGCCATCAAAACCTGAAAATTTGATCGATGTACCTTTAAAAAAAAGTTTCGATGAAATTCCTTCCAAACCTAGAACTGCAAGAATTATTTCAGGATTACCTAGTTACCAACGGATTTTAAAGAATAAACCAGTGAAAGCACCTGAAATATTTATAGATGAGAAAAACAGAAAATCACAGGAATACGAACCACCGATACCAGTGCAACGTAATAAGCCTGGTTTACCGGTATCAAGCAAACCAATTAGGAAGGGAAAGTTGAAGATACTTTTTGGAAGAAACTCCAATGCTTCAAGTATAGAGCCACAATTTGCGGAAGCACGTGTTACTCGCCTGGACGATCCATTGCCGTCTGTGCCTGAAAACTTGCATTCATCGTTCAATATGGATGGTTTTTTTAAACAATATCTAAAACGTTTTAATTATAAAGCTCCAGATTTAACATATGGCCCAAAGGCGACACGACAAAAGGAAAATCAAGAAAATGTACCAAAAACATCAACTATAGAATCGATTGATCTAAATCCAACACAAGAGGACGCAAATAGTATTAATGTTGTACCACTAAAAACTTTACGTAAATTTTCGTGGTATGTAAAAAATTCTTTGCCAGATCGACAGATTCTTAAAAAAATGGGCTCTAAAACCTCCATTGATTATTTACGTTCAAAGAAAAAAAAATATATTGATTATGATAGTAGTTCATTAACTAGTGGAAAATCTTTAGATTCTGCCCGATTAAACAGTAGCATTGATACATTAAATCTTGATTTAAATCCATCAAAACGTAAAAAACATTTAACTAACATACAGAGTTCAGAGTATGCCACCAAAAGAAATAGATTTCAAAAAGATATTTTCCGGGCGGAACCATCTATAAATTCAATAGGAAATATGAAGAAATCCCATCAACGTGATAAAAACAAACTTCAAAATAATAAAGGACAAGAACCAATTCATAATTCGCAGAGAATATCCCTTTTTGAGCGTCCCAATATTACAGAAATTGATAACGATACTCCATCAAAACATTCATCTAAATCCCTCATCATAATGGAGGCAGTTGGGAGGGAAATCGAAAGTAGAGACGCTATGGAATCAAAACAAGAAAAATACAGTAAAGAGGAACAGCGACAAAATTTCACAATGCAGCAACGAGAAATATTAAATGAGAAACTACATCTGTTTGCGGAACAGTTTGGCAACCTAAAGGATTATCCGGTTAAAAAGCCTCCACGTAATTTTGTGACCGAAGCTAAAATAAAAGATCTATGTCCAGCAATTAAACAAAGTAAACCATCAATTAAAAATAGGAAGCGGCGTGATAAGTTTCCAACAATATTAGAAACATTAAAAATTCCCAATTCGAATTCCGTTAAATTACCCGAGGTGACAGAACAGCTGAGTACTGAGTATTGCAATGATTGGACATATCCTTTGCTAGGGCCTATTAAGATACGACGTTATGTAAAAGATCCTTCATCCCTTCATTCCCGATGCCAGATGAAAAGTGCTACAACAGAAAAAATGCAAAATCCATTAGAGAAGGAATGTGAATCCTTGAAAATTAAATGTGCAGAAGAACAGCCATATGGTGAGTGAATTCTCAAAGATGAAAATTATATTTTTTTTTTAATATGTAATAATCGTAGCAATTGGAGAGAATTCTATCAATTGTTTAATATTATTGACCTATTTTTTTTAGGTTACCGTACCCCAGATTCAGCTCTAATTAAAGAAATGAAAAATAGATGGCGAAAAGAAAAACTAATTGCCTACTATCGTTTATTAAAGCAACGTGAATGTCAAAAGCTAGTGGATAATCCATGCGATTATAATCCGCCGATGCATTGTATGTGTACAAAAAACAATGGACTTGGATATTGTATCGGCTAGTTACATATATACATATATGTATATTAGTTAGGCTTGGTCTAGTTGTCAGCTGACTTGATTTGTTTTTATTGTATTTTTCAAAAATCGTTCATTTTCACTTAGTTTTTAATTAACCAAATTAATCAAAATGTTGGGTTCCCTAAATGCCGCAAAGTTAAATCGTCAAAATACTTGTACATCGTATTATAATTTTCTTACAAGCGAACGGCAATATTTGGAGTCATTGGGATGTAAAAATAAACAATTCGATGAATATCCTGTAATACCAGCAGAGAAACGTGTGCCACCGCCAACTTTGAGCAATTTAATTAAATATTTTGATGTAGATGACAAGGCTATCGATTGGTATAAGAAAACCAAATGTTCCACTCTCAAAGCATGTAAAAAAAAATTTTGCTTTAAATTTCGGGCACCCATTCGACATGCTGCAAACCGAATGATAGGACCACTGTTACCCTATTGTCAAAGTCGACGTATTTCTCCCGAATTTTTATGTCTTCTTCAAAAACATCAACAAAAATTAGCCAAGCGAAGTCCTATTTATCAAGTGCCAGGCAAATTGTTAACCGGAAAACCGAGTTTCTCTTATTACAAATATAAAGGCGATGCCAAGAATCGTCACATGCGTCCGGGCATAGATACCGCTGCCCCGATAGAGTTCCCATGCAAGAATATGGCATGTCCACGTCGATTTTTAACTCCAGAGCAGATTGAGAAGCTCAATCGAAAAAAATTGGGTTGTTGTGCTGAAAAATCTAAACAAAAAGAGCCCATTCCACTTGATACAGAAACGGAAGTAACTCCGTATTGTTATTATTTACTGGCTCCCAAGGATAAACATAGGAAGAGTGTGCTTTTGGATCCCAAAAACAAATGTGACAGTCATATAAATCTTTTTTTGAAAGAAAATAATTTACTTGAGGAATTGGATGCCGATAAGGCAAGGAATCTCAGAGAGGAAACTCAAAGACTTCATAAGATCTACGATCCCAACTATGATTCTAGGAATAAAAACGCATTGTCTACTAGTGGTAAAAATCCAAAAAGGTTACATCTGCTGTACAATACAAATCCAAGTGCAACCCAAGTGAAGTTTAAGGATTCCCGAGAGAAACTTCATCAGATATTTGTACCCAATCGAAATGTAATCTCAAAGAAACCACAGAAAAAAGTGTCACATATTCCAGATATGACAGATTATTGTCCGATACCGAAGCCTAAGGCCAAACTGGGACCCTGTTGCCAACTAATGTGTCCTAACCGTAGGGTAAAAATAAAAGACCCTCGGTCTATTGAGTATAAGAATCGTCCCTATTACAAAGTGCTTCAGGATAGTGATAACAAAAGAAAGGATCCCTGTCGTAAACGTAGCAAATGTGATAGTCGTAGTACCAGCTGTGTCACCACTGAGGAAGACGATACTTGGGAATTACGAAATTGGATCAAATCCCTTGAGAAAGAGGAGAGAAAGGAACGAGCGGACAATAAGTCAACCGGCTATAGAGTACGTCCAGATGATTCTCCACATAGGTTCCATGACGCAATGGCAGAATGTCCCCATCACGTTCTTGTACGTCGATCAAGACGACCCAATCTGTATGATCAGAATGATGTAGAAATGCCACCGAAACGGAAAGCCGATAAATGCGGCTATGGTTTTACGGGATTTATACATAATTCTGAATATCAGAAAAAGGATGATCGATGTTGTAAGAGGAAGAAACCACCGCCATATTGTTATTATTGGTCCGCAGTCGATCCGGATATACGATATGAGAAGAGGACACGTCTGGCGGAAAGAGACTGTCAAGATCGGAATATATGCAAAACCAAACGACCGCATACATATTTTTGGTCGAAAGTTCCTCATAATAAACGTTCCGAGGCGAAGAAACGTTTGGCAGAGAATCGAGCATCAGTTGTAGAGAAACAAAAGCTTCGTGCTCCTTTATTTTGGTCAAAAAAAGCGAATGTACCAAATGAGGAATCATATGCGGTTACAAAGAAAAAATCATACGCTCGTCACCGAAGTAAAACGAGTCAGAGAAGTAGAAGATCTAGCCACCACTTAAAGACTGATTCTGATGATACAGAATATATAAAACCACGTCACTCCAATTCTTCCTTCAAGGGTAATCATGGCAAATTGTATAACTCCTCTTTCTTAGTGCACAACGAAGCCAAGGAAGAAACTAAACCGAAGAAAAAATCAAGAATTAATAAAGCTAGTGATAGTTCTTCGGACTGTGCCTGTTCTGAGGTTCTGAAGAGAGACCAACACGATGCAGAGTTACGTAGCTCCTACCTTTCCACACGTCCAATGACATGTCAATCAAATGAATCTCAAAGTAAACGTATCCGTAAGCCCACAATGAATAGGAAGATTTATACTTCTGACAGAGAATCAGATAAAGGACACATGTGGTCAGGTCCAGTTACAACCAATCACAGTCAGCGTTTAATCAATCCCAGTGATGGTGAAGAGACTACTGTTGCTGGCAATAGGCTTGGAATCGATGGCATAATTAAAAAACCGCGTATATTCCCCAATCTGCAAACTGTGTTTAAGCATTTCCTTTGGCCAAGTAAGAAGTCTAGGAAATATGATAAGAATTTTCTTTCGGATAGTGAAACCCCCAAGAAACCTTCAAATTGTCTTAAGACACATAAAGGTGATACCGGACCGTGTGTTCGAATACCAGAAGCCAGTCATAAAAATCCGGATAGACTGGGTATATTGACAGAAGAAGATGAAACTAGTTTGCGACGACAGCATCAGAAAAGTTTAGGTATGGAAAGGATCCAAAAGCAATCACCAGAAAAGCAAAGTATCAAAGCAGAATCCTTGACGAGTCCGTATGGCCAAACGAAAGGACCAAGGGATCCAAATTTATGGTCGGGACGTAAAGAGAAGAGAGAAAGGTCCAACAGTTCGACTATAATGAAACGTGGAAAGGTGTCCAAAACAGGGTTTGCATCTTCAAAACCTTCCGTTAGGGAGAGAAGACGTTCGATAACTCCCATGTCCATAGACACGGAACCGGAATGTAGCAGAAAGCCTCGACGGATTGTGAGAAAGAAATGCAAAAGAACCATAACATACCCCACAATCGCTGCTACAACCTGTGAGGAAGAGCCACATCGTGAATCTTACTCGTTTCGCAATAGACCTATTCAATACAGAAACTATACGGGACGCGAACCTAAACTGAGCACCCGCTATGGATATCAACGTAGTCTATCGCAATCCAGATCTCCTCGCAATCCACGAACTTGTTCTCCCCAAATAAAACGAAAACGTGCCACTACCATTCAACGCAAACGATGTTGTTTACCCAATCCCGATAGCCATACTTCTTTACTCAGTGATGGCTATCGTTCGCCAAGTTATTCAAAGAAAGACTATCCTTGCCTAGCAGCACAACAGAAAGAATCTCGTGCCCAACGTGAATGGGAAGAACGTCAGAGGAAGAAGAAAATAAAACGAAATACATCTTATATAGCCGATGAACGCAGTAACGATTGGTTTCTTACATCCCGAGCAGCTGATGAACACCGCACAAAAAATTGTCGCCGTAGCTTAGTACTCACAGAAGAATCCAAAGAATTTCCCAGTGAACCAAATTATTGGCACATGCTACAAAATACAAATGAATTAAAAGATAATCGTAAACGCAGTAATTTCCAAGTAGTTCAACCATCCAATGTGGATACCGATTCCTATATGGAGATGTATGAAAAATGTGGCAAAAGGCCAGAGATGTTGTATGTTAAGAGAGCAGAAGAAACTATCAGTGATGGCGATGAGAATGATGAGTTAACTGAAGATTGCAATTGTCCCGATCTCTCAAAAGTACCGCAAATCTATGACTATGACACTAGCTGTCCCACAGCCCAGGTGAAACAACAGCAAAAAGTGACCGAAAGAAAAAAAAAGACATATGATGATTATCGGAACTATCCATCTGGTCGCTGTAAAAGTTGCAGTCGTAAATCAAGTCGTATACGTGGCGGCGTAGATTTTTATCAACGAGAAAAGCCTCACAGCTTTGCCTCCATCTGTGTGGCATCTTATCATAACAAGTGGCGAATGCATAACCGTGAGGACCTTGAAAACAGAAATACAATTTGGACCCACAACTTTTGTTTTTGATAAACCAGATTAAAGAAATGATGGAGTAAGGCTAAGGGAATATTTGGACAATATCACTAAGAGATGAAGATGCATTATCACATCTCTTAGTTAAATTGTAACAATATTCCTTAAGGCTAAACCTCCTACGAGTGTCTGATAGTTTTAATTCTTCCGTAAATTTTAAGTCGAAATTTTTTTTTTTTGCAAAAAATTTATAAACATTTGGTTTTCTTTATTATATTAACATTGGGTTGGGTTTTTGTTTGTTTGTTTTTATTTTTTTTTTTGATTTTAGATTGGTATATAAATGCACTGCTGGTTATCTATAGATAAATTGGTGTTGCTTTTTATTCATTGGTGAAATTGGCAGGACGCTTCTCCACGAAAGCTTGCATGCCTTCCTTGCGATCGGCCTGTAAGGTAAGAGGAGAAAAAACATAAAGTAACATAAAAATACTATTATAATATTCGAGATTACATATATGTATATAAATATATATCTTAGCATATATATAGACAAAGTCTTACTGCTTAATAGAAGATGATTTTAATTAACATCCATAAAAGCTTTTTTCTTCACTTGTCATTGAGAAATCAGAGTTCACAAGAAGCTTTTGTGTTTTTATTACTCAAACGATGACGTAAGTGGGAGGAGTGAAAGGAACTAGCGACGTATTTGACGTTATAACGGTAATTCTACAGAATATTCTACAAATGCAGACACCTTTAAGGAAATGACGTAAGGTGGAGTAGTAAAGTAAACTGGAAATCACAAACAGTGATTACAAGTGACGAAAAATGATTTCAAAGGAAAAATTTTCCTAAATAAATACTAATACTAATAATAATTATTCCGCTTACCGTTGAGAACGTGGCATGGAAAGTGCGTCGCTCGAATTTGAGACCTTCCTGTAGAGTTGTCTCATAGGCAGTATTAACCGCCTCCTTGCACAGTTGGACAATCAAGTTGGAGTGAGTGCCAATTTTCTCGGCCAATTTGATGGCTTCACCGACCAATTGATCAGCTGGCACAACTTTACTGGCCAAACCCAATTTCTCTGCCTCCTGGGCATTGATCATGTTACCAGTGAGGCAAATTTCCATGGCCTTTGATTTGCCAACGACACGTGTCAAACGCTGAGTGCCACCAGCACCGGGAATGGTGCCCAAGGCAATCTCCGGCTGACCAAATTTAGCCTTATCACCAGCATAGAGTATATCGCACATCATGGCCAATTCACAGCCACCGCCCAAAGCATAACCATTGACAGCAGCAATAATGGGCTTCTGAGTGCGTGCAACCTCAGTCCAGTCATTAAGGAAGTTACCCTGAATACACTGGGAATAGGTATTGGGAGCCATCTCCTTAATATCAGCACCAGCGGCAAAAGCCTTCTCACTACCGGTTAAAACAATAGCAGCAATATTCTTATCCTTGCCGAATTGCTGCAACGCTGTGGACAATTCCTTCATCAGTCCATTGCAGAGAGCATTCAGAGCCTTGGGACGGTTCAATGTGATGACGGCCACATTTTTCTTCTCACCCTGCACTTCGGTCTTGATATATTCCCAGTTATTGCCAGCTAGTAAGAATGAGAGCGAGAGAGATGGCATATAATGAGGTGATTTTGATCTTTAATGTTACGTAATAAATGGACAAAACAAAAATAAAGAACCGGCCAAAGAAGCGGCAAGCTAAACATATAAAGAATCAATCTGCATTTGCAATTGGACTTTGATCTTCATCTTGGATTTGGTTTAATTTTACTTACAGGCTGTACTACTAAAACGGGTGGCAATTTGCGGCTGTCTGGCCGCCACTTGGAGCACCTGTTGAGCGCGCTGGGCACATATTTTAGCAAAGTTGGCCATTTTCTACAACAAACTAAACAAAACACAGTAATAACAACTGCAAAAAAAAATAGAGATTTTGTTATCTAATATCGTTTAAGTCAATTGGCAAAACAAGTTTAATGGGCAACCAGCCGGTACTTACGCCTTGGACCTCTGGAACAGCAATGTGTTAGTGTTGTGGGTGGTGTGGTGAGCGGTACTAGAAGAGCGATCGAATAATTTATGCCAATTGCTATCGCTGGGCAAGCAAAATGCGTTAACCAACTCTGTAAAATGGCGCAATCTTTTGAATTCAAACTGAATATTTATATTTATTAAAAACTGTTTTTATTTATATTTTATCTTCATTTGTTCGTGTATTTGTGCTTTCCACTAGCCAAATGTGCTCTTCCTGTGGTTTATTATCTTTTCTCTTAAATAGAAATAATAATGATACCAATATAAGAACTATTATAATAATTAAAGCAATAATTACAAAGAGAGTCCATGAGATGGGAGCTGTAAAATATTAAAATTTGTATTTAAACATTTAAAGGGATATCATTATTAGTAGTAACTGCTCACCTTCACAATAGGGAAACTGTTCCAACCATTTGGGAGCATCGCAACGATTCTCTAGAACTCCTTTTAACTCGTGATCCGCTGGACAAGCAAAGTTAATGACTGTTCCATGAGGTACATTAGAGCCAACGTAAAGCACTGCGTCACTCGTTTTATTTTGGATTATTACTTGGTTTAGTTGTGGAATTACACAAAATGACTTTACTTTTTCTAAAGTAATAAAATCGGATGTTGTTGTCACTTCCTCTGTGGTAGCAATTGATTTTGTACTGGTAGACACACCATCGCATAAGGAATCGCCTTCATCATCTCCATTTAGGCAATCAGCTTTGCCATCACACAATTTACTATATGGCATACATTGACCGGGATAACAATAGAATTCCCCACTATCGCAATACGCCTGTTGCATTTGTGCACGACAAAGCCAACGCTGCTCATCGGAAGCATCAATGCAATCCGGTTTACCATCACAAACCACTGTACTGGCTATACAGGCGCCATAATTACAGCGAAAACTATAACCTGGACACATAATTTGATCACACAACTGCTTTGTCTCATCGGAGGCATCTGGACAATCGGCTCGTCCATCACAAATCTGAGACAAGTCTATACAATCACCACTGGAGCAACGGTGGATGCCATTTTTATAGATACTACAATTCTGATTGTAGGCCAAAGTGAATGAGAAAAGTGTGGTGATTAAAAGAAAAAAATGCTGTAACTGACGGAACGCTTCCATCACCTTGCGGGTTGACTAGACAAATTGCAACTGGAAGATCCCCCAAGAAAACCAGTTTTTTTATTAGATACGTTGGGGCTTTTCGCTTCATCATTAGATATTTAATTACAACTTTGACGAGAGAATTATTAATTAATTCGTTTGAATCAAGTTATAAATATAGGAAAAACCACTATTGAGGATTTAGTTACTGGGGGGTGAAAGACTTACATGAAGGTTTTCAGGTTTTGTAGTTCCGGAACATTTGAGGGGAAAAGTCAAGTACAGTTTAAGTGAGTGCAGTGCCTTGAGATGCAATTTTTGAAAGAAATGCTCTTTAAAAAGCCTTTGCTGAAATCCTAGAAGTAATTATAGTGGTGTAAAATGTAGGTTCTTAACGAGGTTCTCATGAGATACAAACTTTATAGGTTTCTACCTCTTTTTTCAGGCTTTCTATTTTTTCTATATTTATGGGGAATTTGAAGTCGATTATTGAATTATTGATCACTCTACTTAGCTTAAGTGAAAGTACTCTTTAAAGATAATGTTTTCCATTTAATGGCTGAGCGTAAGGGCCTCCGATCACATTCGGTAATACAAATTATAATTAGATTGATGCAAAGTGGCCACGATAAGGTTCAATGGCTGTTTGTTTGTTAAATTGACCAAGAAATAAATGAAACAATGTCTTTTAAATATAAATAAATCGCCGCTCTTTACGCATTCTCTTTAGTTTCTTCATTTAGATCCGTCAGTATGCCAAAGTGAAGCATAGGGATCGGAACGGGAAGAATAATGGCTGCAGTTACGGATGATTTTGCCAAGAAATGTCAAGTGAAGCAGAACGATACGCTGGGCAGGTGGTCATTACTCAATGTCCCCAAAGTTTTATATTCAATTTGTTTTAACTTTATTGTTATTATCAGATTTGTGGTAGCTGTGGATAATATTCGTGCCGGCGAAACTCTATTGGTGGAGGAACCAATTGTTATACTACCCCATGTAGGGGAAAGACGTTGTGTCCATTGTCTCAATTTAGCCACAACCTTTTGCAGGTATGTTAAAGATCAATGGGGGAAAAACCCTTTTAAAGAATGTTTTTTGTTTCAATTCCCAGCAAGTGCCAACTATTGCCTCTATGTGGAGAGTGTCCCGAACATGAGGAACGTGATTGTCAACGTTTATGTGACCTAAAATTAACAGTGGAGCAAGTGCAGCAATTGCAGGACGACACCCGAATGGAGGTGCAATCCATTATCAAGTGTTTGCTGCTTAGAGAGTATCCGGAAACACGTTCCCTATACGATGAAATGTATCAAATGGATGCACAACTGGATGTACGACGAGGTTCAGAGATGTGGATCAATTACCAAGATCATGTTGCGGCTCCACTTCAATCAAGTGGTCTGCTAGGCAAATTATGGCAAGGCTCTGATCTGGAACAAGATACCGACCTGGTGCAGCGTTTAATGGGTATCCTCGATATTAATGCCTTTGAGATACGTGCACCAGAGAGTGGTGGCTCCATGAGGGGCCTTTATAGAAGGGCTGCCCTCTTTCCGCACAGCTGCATGCCCAATCTGGTAACAGCCATCGATGATGTCAACAATGGGCGACGCATGAAGGTTTATGCCAGTCGCTTCATTGCCGCCGGAGAGATTCTTTATAATTGCTATACAAATATTTTACTTGGTACCCAGGAGAGAAGACAAATTCTAAAGCAGGGGAAATGTTTTAATTGCACATGCTCCCGGTGTATGGATCCCACCGAACTTGGCACACATATGAGTAGTTTTATGTGCAATAGTTGTTCCTCTGCTGGTGGCTATGTGGTTCTCAATCCAGAAACAGGACGGTGGCAATGTCTACTCAATCCGGAACACACTCTACAGAAAGAATTTATTGCCAATATGCTGGAACGGGCCAAAGAGGAGGTTTTCCATGCTCGGGATAATATCTATAGATTGGAATTACTGTTGGCCAAACTGAGTCGATTGTTACATGGAAATCATTATGTTATGTTGGATTTAAAGCAGAATATTGCCTCCATTCTGCGTCAAATATTGCAGAATATGGCCCATCGTCCGAATAGAAAGGTCTACGAACGGAAGATTCGCTTGTGCCAGGAGATTCTGTTGGTCCTCAAAGTGACAGCCCCGGGAATCAATCGTCTCAAGGCCATAGCTCTTTATGAACTGGCCAATACACAGGCGGAGCTGGCCAGAAAACTATACAGCGAGCAGGAGCACACTTCAATAGACTTATTGGTGGGAAATTAATTATTATTGATCAAATTGATATGATAATATTTCAAATCTTTCAGGCGAAGCTACAACAAACGGAAATAATGATGAGGGAATCCCTGCGGATGTTACTATTTGAGCCTTTGGCCACACCAGAGGGTCAACTATCACGTAACATGATGAGGGAGCTAAAGGAATTGCAAAATGATATTAAAATGCTTCAGGAAGATGATGATGTTGTTGTCCGTTAAAAACTGTAAATTCAAATTATTGAAAACGATTAATACGCACTTGTTGCTTGTATTTCAATAGATTATTGCTTATTATTAGCTCGAAAATGCTCTAAAGTTAAAGAAAATGGTAACGAACGAATGGTAGAAATTGTGACAACCACCACCAGTTGGATACATCAACAGGACAAATTAAATGGTTTCTGTAGAATTAACAAAATGAAACTGACTTTATTTTAAAATAATATCGATAACTCAGACACAGTGTTGTAAATTAAAAATTAGTGTTGAGAGCCATGTAAATATTGCGTTGCCAAATACAGTACTAAGATAACAGCTGACAATGATTCGTTAAAAATTTTGAAAATTTTCCTAAAATCTAAAACTGATTTTCAAGCGTATATCATGGTATATAGGGCAGATTGTAGTTTGAGCTGATTACAATAACTTTGCTAAACAGTTTGAAATTTTTTATGCTAAACTTTGTTTTTGTGCTTTTTAATTTCCTCGATTAGCTTTAAACAAAAAACGGCTAAACGGCCAACACAGCTGTTTAGTTCGCCTACAACTTTCCGCGACAGCTGACAACAAACTCAAGCGAAACATAGAAGAAAAGAAAAAAAAAAAATAAAACGAAATAAATTCAACCCCAACCTCAATAAGGGGGTGAAATATGAATTGCTATGGCGACGACTCAGTTGCAAATGTTCATTCGTTGCCAACGGAACAGAAACTTCTCTCCGCTAATTATTCTCCAACAAAACAACGAACAACGAAAACAGCAACAAATGTTGGGATAGCATTGAAGCTTAAACTAAAGCTAATTTTCCTCTGCCACCACCAGTTCCGATCCGCTCCATTGTTTGCTATGCTTGGGGGCAGCTTTCGCAAATTGTGAAATTTCAAATAAATTCGTCATCGGCGTGCAGGGAACTCCCGCAGAAGTTCAAGAAGAAGACCAGAAGGCAGTAGAGCAGCAACATTATACAGAATGTCGCTAGCCAGCGTAGCTGGAGCACTGCTTAAGGGTCAATCACAGACACAATTGCAGCAACTGCTCGAGGATATTAACTTCCAAAGGACCAAGGAGATGCGACAATTGCTCAAGGATGGTAGGTATCAAAATATATGTAATTCAATGTCCTTGCTTTGATTGCCGCATTATGAAAAATTTTCTGTCTACATTTGCACATTATCGATTTATCACAAGGCAAAAGCAATGTAAAGCCAACCCCAAACCCAAACCTTAAAATCCATTGTTAGGGAGTATGCGCTCCAATTTAGGTCCACCCTCCCTCCTCTAACTGCTATATTCTCCGCCCACTTATTACCCGGCAAATCAAGTTTTTATATAAGGGCCACTTTCGCTTTTTGTTTGGATTGGCATGGGAATATATGGAGGCGTATATAGTAGGATGTATGTTTGGCTTAAGGGGATGAACCTGACAGCTGTTCACCTGTGGATGGAACTCGTTCAGAATTGAAATATTTTTTGTCTATTCGTTACAGATGGCGGCTTTGTGGTTCTGCAGGGAACAACCTATTGGACTGATCTCTTTGTACGTCATTTTCTATTTCAAACGGAGCCACAACATAGCATTGATTCAGATGATTTGCTCTTTTTTGTACGCAAGAAGCATGTGAAGAGCTCTTCGCGACATATGCCAAAATATGAGGTAAGTGAGGACTAAAAAATTCCATAAATTTATATCTAATCTCTTTTCTATACAGACTGAGGTGGAAGTTTTCCGCAAAGATTCTCGTAAACTTCCCATTGGTGATCCTGATGTAGACTGGGAGGAGACAGTGTATCTAAATATGGTTATACATCAATTTGATTATACTTTAACACTGGCCATCTGCACGAGAACTTCGCCCAAGGAGCTGCAGGTTCTTCGTCGTCATTCGCAACGTGTCTATGCCAGTCCATCGCGACGAAAAATGGATACCAAGGGCGAGGGCGAGGAGATAACATATCCTCACATATGTTTTATGGTGGATAACTTTGATGAGGTGTTCAGTGACATTCTGGTGCGGGATGGCGAAATGGTATGCGTTGAACTGGTGGCCAATGACAAAGATGGTGCCGTGCAGGGTGTAATCTTTCTCGGTTCCATACGCTATGATGCGCTAAAGAAGGTTTACGATGCCAGAGTGAGTTTTCAATTGACTGGGAAATGGATTCTGAATGGATTTTATTTAAATTTTAATTTTACAGCAATCTAGTCTCAGTTCAAAGGTGGCCCAACGCATGTCCTTTGGCCTGTTTAGTAGTGGAGCAGGCGTTCAAACGCGTTGCGAATTTGTACGCATGAAGGGACCACAAGGCAAGGGACATGCCGAAATGGCAGTAACAAAACCCAAAGGTTCTGGCGTAGAGACACCAACCAGTGAACCGGGTTTTTGTGCCACCGATATGTGGGACGAATGGGATGAGGAGAATGATGATTATTGCACCTATCGACATCAACGACGTCTTAGCGATCCCAGTGCCAATTTAAATAACTTTTCACGCTATGGCTGGCGTACCAAGAATTCAAATAATACTCAGGATATGGTGGGCAGTGGCACAAGCAGTTCCAGTGCTGCTGCCAAGGCGCGTTCCGAGAATGAAGGCCTGGACTCGTTGGCCAATGAGGTGTCCGAAATTGAGGCAGGAGATCTACGCGATGGTCAGTAAATATTTTTAATTTTAAATATATATTTTTCGGTTTATCATTGGAGCTCTTAAAAAAAAAAAAAAAAGAAAATTAAGTTTGCATGCCTAATCCTGCTCTCTATCTCTTAACATTCATCACATTCTTCTTCTGTAGATATTTTGTATGTCTTTTGCATTTGCTTTTTATACTGCTTCTTTGTCTTTTTATTATTATTATTATTATCAAATTTGTTGCTTGCTCCATTTTTGTTTTTGTGTTGTTTCTCGTAAAGATGTTGTGGTTCCTTCGAATTTTCCTTTTTAAATACAGAAACAAACATAAATCTAATCTTATCTTTCCAAACGAAAGCACTTCAGAGTCCTTTCACAGAGTTTGCCGAGAAAGCAGGACCAGAAAAAATACCAATACATGAATACAAGCAAATATCAACCAAATATATAAAAAATACAATAAGCAAAAAATTATTTAGTTGAAAACATTTTCATTTTGCTTTTGTTTAAACTAATTACAATTCTTCTAACTTATATTTTCATGAAAAGAAAACGAAAAAAAAATAACGGAAACACGATCATAAAATTTTTCAGTGTTGCAAAATGTAATATGAATTCCTAAATTAGGAATTAGTGAATTCAAGCACTTCGAACTCTTTTTTTTTTTTTTTTAGAAAGAGTTGCTTCTAAAATCGTGAATATATAACCGATAAAACTAATATTATATTTCCCTTGTAATAGTAGGAAATTTATGTAATGGAAAGTTTTTGTAAAAGCTTTTAAAGCAATTGACTAAACTACTATCACGGTGATCGGATTACAATCTATATACATACATATATATATATATACAACTTCCTTTCAAACTTTCCATCATTTTCTATCTCTATCTCTGTCTCAGATACCACCCACCACAACCAATATTATATAACACCAAAGTCGAACCATTAGTTGTCCCCTTCAGTTCATTACTCCGTTTACTTATTTTTTTTTTTATCATTTCATTTTCTGTTTTTGTTAGCATTCATATTTAATTTGCTCGGTTGTATATATCGCATTATCTGTGTTTTATTGTATGTGCCATTTAAATGCATAATGGAAATGGAAAACAAATCCGATCTATATCTTCTTGTAGATCAAAAACATCCTGCTTTCTCGGCCTCTGAAGCGAAACTCCACACAAATCCAAAGTGTGAAACGCTCAAACTTGAACTAGCACAAGACAACAACGACAGTAAGACAACAAATCCAATTGATGCACAGAATTCCCAATCATCGCCAGTAGCGGCAGCTGCAACAGCAGTAACACCACCACCATTAAGTGCTGCCATCGAGGTTACTGTTTCCAATGGTAGCACTAAAAGTCCTAATAATATCACAAGCACCGGTTGCAATTGTTTTGGTGGCAAAAAATGTAAAAAACGTTGGGCCACTGGCAATTTACAAACACCGGAAATGTCCGAGGTGTATTGTCCCAGCTGTGAAGATCCGTCCAATGAGACACCAGCATGTCTCAGTAAGATGCCCGATAAAACGCGTCCCTCACGACTGAAGCCCAAGGCGAGCATATTGAGTGTGGAAAGCGAATTATTGGTGGGCAAGAGAGGAAGTCTACGTTTGCCGGTAGATAGTAAACGGAAGCCACAACAACTGGGTAGCAGCATAACCAGAAGCGCCTCCCTAAGTGCAGCAGATAGGCGTACCAGTTTACCCGTAAACAATAAAAGGATATTGGGGACCACAAAAATCCGTACTCCCAAGGCAGGGAAAGCTCAGGAAAAGGAAAAGGACAAGGAGAACGATAAAAAGTCTTCGAACCAAAAGGCCAGCAATCTTCTATCAAAAATGTCACCCAAAAGGCTTAGAGGGGGCAAAGAGAAGGATAAGGACAAGGATAAAGACAAAGAGAAGACCAAATCAACAGTGATTACCACCACCAAATCTAAAAAGACATTGGAAAAAGATGATAATGTTACTCCTACTGCTACTCCTGCCAAGACAGAGGAATACGAAATAGCCGATGATGCCACATCCTTAAATGGCAGCGAAACGGAGGGCACAGCCAAAATGGCCATACTTAGCGAAAGCGATAGCAAACTAATGATCAGTGTCCGTGGACGGGAAGAGTTGCCTGTGGTGGAGGCAAAGCCACCATTTGAGAAATGCATGCGTATACCTAATCCAGTCAATGATCATCCACTGTTACTTGAACCAGAATCAGATGCAACACATGAATCCACTGCCGATGAGGATGATGAGATACCAAATGATGAATCTATTGTCTCCGATGTAATTAATGGCAATCAGGAGAAGGCAAATGGCAGTGCCACCTTACCACGCACATCAAAGCAATCCTTCTACAACAGGGCCATTCATCTAGTGCCAAAACGTCGAACTCCCGATGGCACCACCATCTACTATTGGTGCGATCTGTCCAAGAAAGCCCTAAAAGGTCATAACTAATCCCAGTCTCTATAAAACTATAAAACAGCATGTCTAAAGAGATTACTTTCTCTCTAATATATATATGTACCTAATCTCTGCTTAACTTGTGACTAAAACTAATCTATATTTTCTTTTTTTTCCAATTTTTACATTTTAGAACTTGATGATGGCGCCTACAATCCGCTTTGGACTAGTCGTGGCTTTACACAATCATTTCATTTCTGGAAAGAGAATCGACGACAGCAATCGACTCCCCTCAATGCTTTCCTCACCTATGTGACCTTGCCTTGGTGGAGCATTGCCAAGGGTGAGTAACAATTATTAATTATTTAGATTATTTATTTTCATTTCTTTTCTTCTTTTTTTACAGATCTTCTGGATCATCGGGAGGCGCCAATTTTGACCTTTTAGTATTGAAATTGTGATTTCACTCAAAGAAATTTGTTTTCAAATAACATTTCTAAGTTTTATGCTATTTTTGTGATCAATTTAATCTCATTTAATCCTTTAGCTTTAATTTTTAATTCCCTTTTTTTCTATTTTCTTTTTGGTAAGACAAAAAAATAATTGTTATACAAAGAAAACATTTAGAAACTATATAATACCAAGAAAAGGGGAAATAAATCTATAGAATTGTAATATTATTTGTAAATTGTATGGCAACAACAACATTTATATACTATTAGAAATATATATATATACATGTGTATAATACATAAATTCAACTGTATTCCATTGCGATCCACAATTCCCTATATTCACTCAGACACAAGTCCAACTTGAGAGCTCAGTTGCCTCAGTCTGTGTACGGATCTTGACAGAAGCAGTCGTCGAAACAGAGATTCCCCAAGCGTGAGACGAACGATTAATTGAAATCTCTTGCACTGATAACGCACAAGTAAAAACAAAGACGACAATAAGAAAGATCATGGGGAGGATGGGGCACTTGTTTGCCAGCAGCTGTTACTGCCTGATTGCTGTCGTCTGGCTGGCAATTATTATTAGTCCAACCTCGGCATGCCCGCGTGCTCCCCTAATGCCACATGGCCGACGTACACGCGGCGATAATGGATACAAATTAATTGTGGCTGATGGACCCAATGGTTATGTTCCCGGCAAGACCTACAACTGTAAGTGATACAAAAAAAATAAAAACAAAATCTCCAGAAATGGATTTCATAATCAAGGGGTCACACTTAATAGGGGGTCACACACTAACCAAAACATAATTATAAGCGATAAGCTGAGACTCTTGATAACCATTTGGAGCAAATATATATATATATATATACATTTCAAGGAATTGAATTTATTTTCATTCAATCAACAAAGTTTACAATATATATTTCCTTTTTAAAATAAAAAATTATTGAAAATCTTAAATCTAATTTAAAGTCAAATTAATGCCTCTCTTTTTAAATTGTTTAAAGAGATTTTCATTAAACTTTACTTTAAAGTAATTGTAAATCAGACTTAACTTGACTTAACTTAACCATAACAAAACTTTATGGCTTTCTTTTTAAACGATTTAAGGGGAATGTTTCTTTAGCTAAGTAAAATATGAAATCTGCTCAAAGTTTAATTTGTTTGTTTGGGAAATTTATATAGAAAGATGGTCGCAACTTTTATAAACTTTATAAAGACTTTTCAAAGTTTTTACCTAAAATAAAACAATACAAATTTTAGGATATATAAAAGTAGGAGAACAAGTCGTCCCAGTCGACTTGGTTATACCATGTATCATATCTTTTCAATATTTCGATAGAAAACGTTCATACGAACATTATTTAAACAAACTTTTTAATTTTCTCCATTTAATTTGTTAGTTTTAGCTTTAAAATTCGATATTCATACGGACGAACGGATATGTTTTAATTAATCGACTCGAGAATATATATAATTTATGCATCTACATTTTTACTAAGCTTGATACAGAGTATAAATATATTAAAATAAACCTCAAATAAGAAAGTTTCTTTAACTAAATTTAGCTAAATTTTAAGGCTTAAAATTGACTGCACTTTCACTTACAATTTTAGCAAATTGTTGGAAATAAATTCTTAATTACTTAATTAAATCCTTAATAAGTGAACTAAAAGTTAAAGAAATAGCTTGACAATTATAGAAAATAATTATCGAAAATTGAATAGTGCTATATTAAAACTTAATGTTAACTCGAAAATATAGTAAAAATTAGTTAATAAAGTTATTAAATAAGGGAATCTAGAATAATTCCCAACTCTTATAAGTAGAACTTATGAAACTAAATCCCAAATAATATATAGATAAGTTTACATATGAATTTTGTGTATAAATTCACTTAAGTTACTAAATTATACAATTTATATAGATTCATATGCATTCCTACCAGTAAAAATTAAGTGTAAAGATTTTTCACTTTCTTAGATTCGTTTTTATAGATTGATGCTTAAGTAGATGTTTTTCATAATCCGTTTCAAGATTAAAAATCTGTTCGCAATGCTCACAATAAAACGAAAATCGATTTATTTTAGAAAGAAAGCCAAAAAGTTGAAAATAAAATTCGATATCTGATGACAATTTCTGCTTTTTGAAATAAACCAATTCAATTTGTTCAGCATGCCAAATATTTATGAGATTCAAAAGACGCTTCAAATCATTGACTTTAAAATTAATTTCTAGTTTGCGATTGAGTTCATCAGTGAAAAATTTTAATTGTTGGCTTAAACTTTCTGTTAGTAAACTGCATTTTCTACGATTCCAAATTAATTTGTAAGAATGAAAAATTTTTGAGAATTTTGTTGCCTTTTGACGCAAAGTTTCGGATACATCTATGTTAATTTTATCCTCAATGGTAGAAAATTTAATAATCGGTAACTGGCGAAACAAGAGGAGAGTAAAAGGACGATCTATAAAATGAAAAGAATTATTGACTTACCCCAACCATTCGCAATAAAGTAAAATCATCTTTGAGAGTAAATGCTTTAATTGCCAATTCAGTGCTTGAATTTATAATAGTTTGTTGATCCTTTTCCTGTTTATAGATAATTAAATTATTCAAAATATTCCTTTTTTTTTATTTTCCCAACTTACCGCTTGGTTTGGGGCATCATTTTCAGTTGGCAATGCCAATTGTAGAAGGCTATCGACACCATTTAGCTGGGTTGACTTTAAATCAGTTTGCAAAAACTCAATTACACTGTCCGATAAACTAAAGTTCAAAGAGCTTTCACTAGATTCCACTTTCAGACGTTTAATCTCAGCCTTGGATTCGTTTAGATTGGGATCTTGTGAGCTATCCGTTTTTTGTTGTGTTTTCACAGAGAATGTTGAATCGTTTTCGAACTTTTTTGGCACAGAATATGATTCATATTCCAAATTGGCTGCCACTGAAGTTCTTCTTTGGCCTGCTTCTAGTTGAGGGGAACTATTTGTTGAGGTATTTGTTAAAAAACTTGGTTTCTCCTGTTTAATATTGAGACGTGGCAAAATCTCAATCTTTTCTATTTGCACAAGATTGCCATTAGACATATTGGGTTTGATTGGTTTTGATTCTAATTTAGACGGCAATCTTGAGAGATCATTGGTTTTAGAGGTTTTTTGAAGAGATTCATCAGATTTTGTATTACTTGTTGATGATATTAATGGCTTCATTTTATTAGAGTTAAAGACTGTTGTTGGCTTTATCAAACTCTTCTTTAAATCAGGTAATATTTTAGGGAATAAATTCTGATTTTCTTTGTCAGCTTTGATTTCTTTAATGGGTGTTAGTTTTGGTTCACTTTTTAATGGTTCCTTCTCGAGTAATTTTTCAACTTTAATATTATCTTTAACTTGAGTGGCATAAATATTTGTAAGGGGAATACGCGCAGGTTTCGCTGCCATTTCCTCAATTTCAAGAGATCGCATTATACGCATCTTTATACTACTCATCCGTTTCATCTCCCGTTTTCTAGACATTCGAGTTATACTATAACTCTTCAAATCACAAATACTTAAAGATCTTTGTTCTGTATTGCTACGACTTTGGCGGCATCCTTTGGCCTTATGTTTGGTTTCGACCTTGCAATAAGTGGATTCTGTTACAATCTTTGTTTCACTTTGGTTTTGATTTGGCGGCGGTGGAACCTGTATGTCCTCTGTTTTATTGTCAGCATCTTCAAACAGCATAGCTTCCACTTCGGCTAGCAAATCTCTTTTACCTATTAAAAAGAAATTTTCATTTAATAAAAAGAATTAATTGAAACTAGAAAAAAGCACTTACCCAAATTATCTGACGGCATATCTACGTCTATATCATTGGCTGCCAGGGCCTCTAATATCTTTGCATTAAACTGGCAGGCATTCAATTCAGTAGTTCCTTTTTGCTCCTGTTGCTCCTTGTTATCCTCGTCGTCTCCTTCGGCGGGTAAACCGGAATCTCCACTGCTACTACTATCCGACTGAGAAACATCATCCTGTAGCTCATCCTGCTGCGACAATAACTCCTCCACACTGTAAACATTCTGTTCCTTTGAAAATGGCAAAATATCACTATGAGAAGATTGCAAATGCCTTGCAAATTCTGGCAATTGTGTAAAAATATCACTGCAAAAGTGACAAAACAAAGCCACAATGTTATCCTTTGGCGAGACAACAACATCGCCACACTTTTCTAACTTAACATTACTACCTTCGGGCAGTAAATTAAAAAACGATGACATATTAATTTTCTTTAAAAATTTAACAAAAGATAAAACAAAAATTCACGCGCGTTTCGCTGACTGTGTTGAATACCGAATAATTTTGCATTTTTAGTGTTGACAACGATGAAGAGGCGGGAAAAGGCTAACAAAAAACCAGCTAGTTCCAACACTAACGTTTTTTTTTAAATTTAATATATTTTCAGTATTACTCCTGGGACAGCGCACCCATAACAAAATCCAACATTTTACACACTTTACCATTTCCGCGGAAGCGCACACTGGGACCAGGCGACCCCAAGCAGCTAATCCGCGTCGTGTTGGTCGTTTCCAACTGTTTAGCGATTCACTGACCAAATTCAATGACCGTTGCGTCAATACCGTATCCGAAGCCGATGATTTGCCCAAAACCGAGGTGCAGGTGATGTGGGTGGCTCCAGAAGCGGGCTCTGGTTGCGTCTCCCTCTCAGCCATGGTATACGAAGGACCACGAGCCTGGTTCTCTGATGACGGCCAATTATCAACAGTGATCTGTGAGCGCAAACCTGATGCTACCACCGTCCAAAAGGAATGCTGTGCCTGTGATGAGGCAAAGTACAGTGTAAGTAATAAAAACGAAATACTTTCATATCCAAATCCCCGTATGATCATCCTGTTCAATTTTTAGTTCACCTTTGAGGGTATTTGGTCGAACGAGACCCATCCCAAGGATTATCCATTTGCCATTTGGTTGACTCACTTTTCCGATGTGATTGGAGCATCGCATGAATCGAATTTCTCGTTTTGGGGTGAGAATCATATAGCCACTGCTGGATTTAGATCTCTGGCCGAATGGGGATCACCAGCTGCTCTAGAAACCGAACTACGTGCCAATGGTCCCAAGTTGCGTACACTGATCAAGGCTGCTGGTCTTTGGTATCCTAATGTTAATCAGAATACTTCGTCCAAATTTCGTGTGGATCGAAAGCATCCCAAACTATCGTTGGCTTCGATGTTTGGTCCCTCACCTGATTGGGTGGTTGGAATAAGTGGTGTAGATTTATGTACTGCCGATTGCAGTTGGATAGAATCCTTGGATTTTGATCTTTATCCCTGGGATGCAGGCACTGACAGTGGCATCACCTATATGGTAATTTAATCAGAGTTAAAAACCAATTGGAATATTAAAAATTTTTATTGATTTTAGTCACCCAATTCGGAGACACAACCACCAGAAAGAATGTATCGCATTACCACCATGTATCCGGAGGATCCAAGAGCTCCCTTTTATAATCCCAAGGTAAAACGATTAAATAATTTAAATAGTTTTTGAAATATTTAATAATTCACAGAGCCGTGAGATGACTCCATTGGCCAAGTTATATATAAGACGGGAAAAGATTGTCTCCCGGAATTGTGATGATGAATTCCTCCAGGCCTTGCAATTGGAGGTATCTGACGATGCCGAAGAGCAGGATACGCGTGGTGAGTGGAAATACTTTAAGCCAAAATTGAATCATTTCTAATGAATCTAATTTTTCACTTAGCTGAGTGTCGAGTCAGTGAATATTCAGCATGGAGTCCCTGCTCCGTCACCTGTGGCAAAGGAATTCGTATGCGCAGTCGTCAATATATAGTTCCTCAGGAAGCGGAGCGTGTCCAGTGTAGTCGCCAATTGGTATCAAAGGAGATGTGTGTAGCTCCCGTGTCCGAATGCCCCGAACTATCTTCAACCCGGGACGATGATGAGGGTGAAAATCTGGCCAATTCCCAGTCCCTGATCAATGATAATGGCGAGGGAGCCGGCGTGTGCAAGACCTCACCGTGGAGTGTATGGTCCGAATGCTCGGCCAGTTGTGGCATTGGCATCACCATGAGAACTCGTACATTTGTCAACCATGTGGGACGTAAACGTTGTCCCCACATCACTGTTGTTGAGAAGAACAAGTGCATGCGACCTGATTGCACCTATGAACAGTTGGAATTGCCCGATCCTGAATGCCCAACAACACAGTGGAGTGATTGGAGTCCTTGTACATCGACATGCGGACGTGGTGTAACCATACGAACGCGTCTAGTTCTTCTCGAGAATGGAGAAGCCAAAGATAATTGTACAAAACGCTTGGAACTGCATCAACAAAAAGAATGTGTAAATCCCATTGACTGTCACATTAACATGGAAATGGCCAAGGATATATGTGTACAGCGTCCAGATGTTGGTCCCTGCCGTGGTAACTATCAACGTTATGCCTACAATCCTCAGACCCATCATTGCGATTCCTTCAGTTACGGCGGCTGCCGTGGCAATCGTAACAATTTCCTAACCGAAGTTGAATGCCTTCACACATGCGGAATGATGCGTTCGATTAGTTCGTCAACGACTGAGGAAATACCCAAGGGATGCATCATGTCCGAATGGTCCAACTGGACGCCTTGTAGTGTCAGCTGTGGCATTGGCCATTCCGAGGGTTATCGCTATGTCATCAGTGAGCCTCAATATGGTGGACAAACTTGTCCCAAACGTTTGTCCAAACGTCGCCGTTGCACCATGCCCAATTGTTAATCTTTATGGTGGATATATATATATAGATATATATATATAATCCTTTACTCTTTTCAATTTGTTCTTAATTTTTTTCTTATTTACCAAATTTATAATCAAAAGTTTTGTAAATTTACAATAATATATATAAAATTATATAAATAAATATAATCGAAGGATTTTTGTACAATTTTCAACTAATAACGGGCAAGTTTCTAACCCCCCGTTGCGGATTATTTTCTCAATGAGATAAATATTACTGATTCTAATTTATATTATAAACAATATCGGAAAACTATATAATATTTTAACAATCTTAAGTCTACTCTCTCTTCATCTAGACAACACAGTAACGCATTAGACACTGTCGAGCCTTTCTATTGTTACCATTTGCTTTATAGATCAGATGCAGATTAAAGGCCACCTCATGCTGGAGTCCAAGAGTTGATTGATTTTCCTTTATTAGAGGATGTTCTACATTTAAAGCCTTCTCATAGTACTGCACTGCCAGATGAAGTATATTAGCCTGATGATAAATGCGACCAATATTATAATAGATTTCCTGTTGGGCAGGACAAGTCTTCTCCAAATCCGGTTCACTGAGATCCACAGATGAGCGCAGTTCCCTATAACGTTGGCCAAATGCCACAGCCTGGGCCACAGCAGCTGTTTTTCGGAGTACCTTCTTTTGCAACGCCAACTGGTTAAAGACAACGGCTATTGACAATGCCACCAATGGATGAGGATTCTCACGCAATAGTGGCACATAGACATTAAGGGCATACTTGTAGGAGCTGCAATTTAAATGATAATGACCCAAAAATAGACGCATTTGCTGGGTGCCTTGAGGATGACGATGCAGCAGTCGTCGTATATAACGAAAGTAACGAACTTCATCGCCCTGCTGAACTAGCAATGATAAAAGATTCCATAGATTCAATTCTGTAGGCTTTTTGGCAATCAATTCCCTTAAATAGGAGAAACCAATTGGACAATCATGATTGAAATAACATGCCAATATCATAATCCGTTCAATCTCTGGATGAAATGGTGTAAATCTCTTTGTGGTCACCATGGCAAAGCAGATGCGCTCAATGGCACTCTGTTTGCCATGGGCATATGCCGTACTGACCAGTTCCAAAAATAGATCGTATTCATTCTCAATGGTCAAATCGTGGGATGGTGTAACTAATACATCCGCCTCCTTTCTACTAGAATCATTCAATTGATCTTGATTCTCACCAGCTGCTAGAGATCGCATTTGGAGTATAGCTTTTAGACTTTCAGTATTATAGGCACTTCCTCCATTGGCTGCTGCTAGCATCTCCTCGCGATTTTTAAGTTTAATTGAATGTCGACCAAGTAGAACATAGCCAACATCGAGAAATTCATCAATTCGTCCAATTTGCTGTAGCATAACACATCTTTCATAGAGCAAACGAGCATGTAAAGGTTGGCCTTCCCCTTCGCCCTCTGTAGATTGTTCCAGAGCCTGAACCGCCTCCTCATTCCTCCCCTGTTGCTTAAGCAAGGCGGAAAGTGTAAATTTGGCCTCATAACAAAAGGGGGCAAGTTCCACAACTCTAGCATAACATTTGATTGCCTCATTTGTGCGATTCAATTGACGTAGACAATCCGCCTGCCGGAGCCAAACAAAGGCCGGACACTCAAAAGTCTCACCATCGGTTATGGGACGCATCAGGGCAATAGCTTCGGCATATTTATGCTCCTGCATTAGAGCTTCGGTAACATCCATATACAATTCCACTCGCTCCACTGTTAATGTGATATGCTCCTGAAGATTTTGTATTAGATAGCCCAACAAATGATGGGCTCCCGTATGGACAAGACTGACACAAAGTTTGGATCTCAATTCGGGTACATAGTCATCGGGTATATCACAAAAGAATATCATATCTAAGTTATCCTCCTGCTGAGTCTCCAATTGCAACTGTGTCCGCTCCTTCAGACAGAGTAGAACTTTTCCATATTGTTTCCTTAAGATGAGCAATTCCAGATAAATGTTTAAATCCTCTAGTTGGAAACGTGATCCACACACTGCATAGGCACCATCCATAGCCTGTAAGGCTATTGAATACTTTTCGAGTACGTGAAAGAAACGGGCAACATTTTTAGCTGTATTTAGACAGGTAACCCATTCCTCTACTGGCATCAATGGTATCATTTTTAGATACGTAAACATGGCAGCATTTGTTTCGCCCATCTTTTCCAGCAACTGAGCCTTTCGTAATCGTAATAAATATTCTTTAGGTAGTACTTTGATAGCTTTGGTAAAGATCAGACGAGCCCTGCCCATATTACCTTGTTGCACCAGTATATCCGATATGCGTATCCACATATCACGATCCTGTGGATTCAAATGGGCAGCCAGCGTTGAAAAATGTAGAAATTTAACTTCATCACGATTCTCATAGATCTCGGCCAGTGTGTAAAATGGTTCGCTGGCCAGGGGATTCTGACGGATAATCTCCATGCAAATGCGTTCAGCTGTTTCGTAGCGTCCATAGACAAAACTAAGATTCGCCTCACCCATTAGACCCAGGAGAGCGGGACTTAATTGGCTGCGGCGTCCCAATATTTTGACACCACTTCCAGAGGCACCAGAGCGTCCGCTACCACTGACACCGGCTTTTGTATCTTCTGCCGTCTGACGTTGTTTACGTTTTTTAGCCAAAGCTTTGACTTCAGCTTGAATACTGGTGCTGGCTACAACAGGTGGGTCCTCATCACCCTCATCATCATCGTCGCCAGGCTCCAATTTTGTGCAGAAATCGGGAAACTCCAGACATTGGACACCCTGGACATAGCGTTTTATTAAATCACCTTCTTCTTCCTCATCATCGGCAACCCCATCAATAATATCGACTACATGCAAGGGTTCTGTCTCCATAAACTGAGACAGTTCACACTCGGGCACATTGTTGCAATCAACTTCCTCAATTTCAACTTCATTGGAGTTATTGGAGTCCTCATCTGCCATGTCTTGGTCCATGTTCTTTGGATTTAACGCTGCAAATCTATTGCTATTATTGTTATTATTCAGTTAAACACTGGAAATTATTAAAATAAATCAAACTAAATAGATGAAATCTATACCATTTACGTTGTTTAGGTTTTCTGTCGCAATTGTTTACTTTATGCTCATGTGTAGTATCAGTGTTGTAAAATCCAAAATCCTAAACACCAAACGCTATCGATATTATCGATAAAATTATTACGTTACGTTATTCACGATCACATTCGTTAAATTTGAATTTTTTAAACAAACCGATAATTAATTACTTGTTGTTCGATCCTTTTAAGTTTAATTAAACGTGTATTAACTGGCTTGAAATCAATTTATTGATAAACCATAAGTTTTCTTCCTCTGATTTCTTCCAATATACAACAATCTGCCGCGAAAACCTTTTCCATAAGATTTTATACATCTTTAATGTATTATGCATAATAATAACTCTCATATTCCATTTAATGCGGTAAAAGAGTTAAATAAATTCAAAAATTAAATTGGCAGCACCATAATCGCAAGTCAGTAACGTAACGTAACTTTGTTTCCGATTTAACGGTGCATTAGTTATAGTGAATTTTGTTTATCATTTTCTAAGAATTTGATTTTTGTATGTCACAGATGCCAATTTCTGTGATTCACAGTATTATTAGCGACTGTGCGGCCAAGCAACATGGACTTGATTTCGGTGAGTTACAATTGTGCACAATTGTGTAACCATTGATAAGATATACATACATAGATTGACGTTTATACTGTATCCCAATGCATAGGTTGATATACAATTGTCGGAGTTGGCCAATAAACTTAAGTTGAGCCGCGAAGATGACAATATCCCTCTTATTGTGAAGACCATAAACCAAACACCCCAGGAATATCCGATCAAAGTGTAAGTTTTTACCAAAGAAAAGTTTCACATATCGTTAACAATCGATTCCCAAAACACTAACAGAATTGAGAATTTGGTAGACGATTTGCCGGACTATCCACCAAGTAAAGAGATGATCAATTCGTTAGAATTGGATTTTAACCGCGAAAGTCTAATTATTAATAATCCGATATTAGCTAATTACCTAGAATGTTGCGAGTTGGAATTCCATAATGCTTGCTCTGTTATGAATACCCTAATCACTATCGAGGATTTGTCCAAAATGAAGCATTATGTTCCGCTTGTAGAATCGAATGTTACACTCCATAAAGTTAAAAGATTTTGTTATTCCTTTAAACTAAGCAATTATGACAAATCTAGTAATCTGGAGGATTTGATTACATCTAAAATAGATGAAGTAGTCTTAATACCTAAATGTAGCCTACTAGCATCACCATTACCGCCATCAGTACTCTGCTTGATGCCACACAAACATGAGGAGCTGTCTAAAAAAGATCCTAGCTGTCGTCATGTAACCAATGTAGAGCAGGTGAAAGGTTCCATAATAGAAATACAGTTTCGAAAAAAACGTTTTCCAGGTGACAAAATATTGTCTCGCGAAAGATTTACTATTATTATACGCCCCAGTCGCACCCCCGTCCGTTTTATGTATCGGGCATTAAAAATTCTTAATCAAAGTCCTTTTAGTCGTCGTTATTTGTTTCCTTTTCCTGATTGGGTTAACAAAAAGATTACTGAAGCTTCAATTGAACCTACCAGTATTATACCCTTCTCGATGTGTAACAAGGACATAAATAATTTTTTGCCGGAACTCAAATCTTTAAGTCTGATTAATGAGACAATCAGAACAAATCCCGAGCAACTGATGGCAATCGA
Source organism: Drosophila emarginata (assembly GCA_037075365.1). Lineage (NCBI taxonomy): Eukaryota > Metazoa > Arthropoda > Insecta > Diptera > Drosophilidae > Drosophila > Drosophila emarginata. Next base: position 5,816,382 of record JBAMCD010000260.1, on the reverse strand, counting down.
ACGTATTGTGGCCGGACCCAGCAAAAAAGGACCCTTCATTATATTCGGACCACCAGGTGAGATAGAAAACAAACCTTAAGAGTATAAATGACTTAATAATCCCTTTCATTTTTAGGCACTGGCAAGACCACCACTATAGTGGAAGCCATTCTACAATTGCTACGAAATCAAAGGAGCTGTAAAATTCTTGTCACTGCCGGTTCAAATTCAGCATGCGACACAATTGCTGAAAGATTATGCGAGTATTTTGAAAATACTGAAAATAATTTAGTGAAATTAATCCCGGAAAATGAGAATCAATCTCAACCAATCAAGCTATTGCGTCTCTTTTCCCGTTCCATATGTGACAAAGGACTAAATTCCATATCCAAAACGCTACTAAAATATTCAAATTTCTCAGGCGGTAACTATATACATTTAAAAAAAGGAACTGTCTATTGCTATGATGTAGTTGTGGCCACCTTATGCACAGTGGGTCGCCTGGTAGAAAGTTATCCCATTTTTACTCACATATTTATTGATGAGGCTGGAGCCAGTACAGAGCCAGAGGCTTTAATTGGCATTATAGGAATCAGGCATAATGATCAGTGTCATGTAATCCTCTCCGGTGATCACAAACAATTGGGCGCTGTCCTTGAAAGCAATCGTTCCGGTAATTTGGGTCTAAATCGTTCACTTATGGAACGCCTCCTTAAGACAGATTACTATAAAGTGGATAACAATGGCAACTATGATCGCTCACTTCAGGCACGTCTACGTCGGAACTATCGTTCTCATCCAGAAATTGTCCATCTTTATAATACACTCTACTATGATGGGGAATTGATAGCTAAAGCCTCGGAACAGCAAATTAAATTTAATATTTTACCCAATGCAAAGTTTCCCATCATTTTTCAAGCCACACATGGTAGAACAGAAATAGAATCTACATCAACAAGTTCCTATAACGATTTGGAAATTCAGGTGGTCTGCTGGTATGTGCGGCAACTCCTTCAGAACGATTGTGTGCAAGCTGATATTGGTATAGTGGCTCCTTATCTAGCTCAGAGCAGATTGCTTACCAAAAAATTGAAACGTCAAGGTTATGATCAGGTTGAAGTCGGCACTGTTGAATCCTATCAGGGACGAGAGAAACCCATAATTATTGTAACATTGGTGCGTTCATTCAAGTCAATTGGATTCATGGATAATCCTCGACGTATTAATGTATTTCTCTCCCGTGCCAAATCTTTGCTTATACTGATTGGAAATCCGGTTACGTTGCGCTACAATTCCGACTTTGAGTTCATAATAAATGAGTGCAAACGTCATGGCACTTATCTATACAAAAAGAAGAATCCTTCCCTAAGGCCACTATTTCTACCCGACACGGAAGACGAATGTGTTGAAGGTAAGTTGAATCGAATAGATTTATAATATTGGGATTAAAAATGTATTTAAAAATACTTTGATTTTTAAATGTTTAACAAAAAGTTTAATACAAATTCTTTCCATTTTCAGTACTGAACAAAAATTTGTCAAAGTTGGCTATCAAGAAGTCTGACATTTGATGGCCAAATCGATGGAAAAAAATGAATAAAGTTTTAAGTTAATGAATAATGCTGAGCATTTAATTATCCAATTGGATTAATATGTTTTTTGAAGTGTGCCCTCTTTGTCATTATGTATTAGGCTAAGATTTTTTTTTTCAATTTTTTTCAAAAACAAACGTTCCCTTTTTATTTATATATAATTATAATTTGTCAAGAAGTACATTGTAAGAGCATGTTCTATTTTGTTTTGTTAACTCTCGTCGTCACTGGGTTGATATCTAGAAGATAAGAAAAATATATTGTTAAGAGAAATTGCCAAATCTGAAAAAGTAAAAGATTAATTTTTTGATGTGCGGAATATATTGTGATGTAATTCCCAGATGAAATAATGCTTTTTTATTATTTTTGTTTCGTATTATATATTTAATATCATTGATATATATGTAGGAATATATATATATATATAGTAGTTATATGTAGGCCGTAATCTTGTGTTCCAAGCTAACAAGAATTTATATTAGTAGTAAATAGTTAAACAAAAAAGAAATATTAATTTCAAACATCATTACAAAATACTTGTGTATAATGGAGTTTTAAGAATTTTTAAGAGTTTTGCTGCGTTAGAGTTCTGTTTAAATTCGTTCAGTCTTTGTTAATTGAATAACTTGGTTAAAAAGTTTCGAAATTTTATTTTAATTTTGAGAGAAATTCTACGAGAAATTCCAATAATAATGGGTTACATATATATTAATATATAATTAATATTTTTCCATTCTCTTTGTTCGATTAAAAACTTTTGTTTTCTTTTTTTCAACTTTTGTATTCGTTTGTATTAAAAAATATATTCATTAATTATATATCATGTTTTGTTAAACAACTACATTTGGTATAATGATTACTACATCCTTTCTACAATATGTCCTTTTTTTTTCTTTTGTTCAGCACCCAGCACACCCATCTCCAAACTAAACTAAAATTGATAATGTTGATTAAAGGACAACTCTTCGTACACCGCATTCCATACAGAATTTGGCATGTTCTATAACAAATTTTCCACCACATTCATGACAAAATTTGGACATTTTCATACTGGATGTCATACTGGAATTGGAGCTTAATAGCGATTGCTGTGATGTTGTGGGTGTGGGTAGCAAATTGTTGTTGGCATTGGACAATGTTTGCTGTTGTTGCTGATAATTGTAATTATTAATTTGCGACTGTTGTTGTTGTTGTTGCTGCTGCTGCTGCTGCTGTTGTTGTTGCTGCTGCTGCTTGTTATTATTGTTTTTAGGGGAATTATCTGAGCCACTGCTAGAGGATTCAGCATCATCTGGATTACCATCACCAGTTGGACCGGCTGCAAAAAGACGCTGACGTGCCTTAAGTGTACCATATGCAGTCTGTGCCTGAGTAGAGGCATCCATCAATTTGGCATTGGCTGTATGTGGACGTAACATGGAAACGGAACGTGGTGAATTGGTAGCCAATTCACTGGATCGACGTGATAGACTATAAGGTGAATTGCTGCTATTAATTCAAAAAAAAAAAAAAAGAGATTAAAATTAACTAAAATATTTGTTGGTTTTTTTTTCCTAGTTCTCACCTGCCATAGGCCGAATCGGAGCTTAATTTGGAGCTAGCTCCTCCTCCACGTCTGGATGAATGGGATGATGACATTGGATAACCATCTAGACTGCTAAATTCATCTGAATCCCCGGAAGGTGATGATGTTTTGCCCTCCATTTGTGGTTTCTCATGTTCTCTTTCTTTGGTTGGCTCTTCTGTTCTTGACATGGCACGCCTCATTGAGGCACTGGCATCCTCACCGAGCTGACGGAAATCACTTTGCATTTGCTGTATGAGATTCTTGGCATTGTTTAGCTGTACATTGGGTGTACCATTGGCGCCTAACAGATTCGATGATGAGGTCAACTGCGGCAACTGTTGCTGTTGCTGCTGCTGTTTGACCTTATCACCGAATCCGGATTCGCCATCGGCCTCCTCTGTGTCGCTAATCTTACTAAATTTAGCATGTTCCGGCTCATTACCATTCTCAATGTGTAAGACATCGATCTTGGTCTGTGGATTACCCACCATGTGACGCAAAGAATCTGGAGAAATGGGTGAACGTCCCTGGGCATTGGCTTCCGTTTCAATACTTATAAAAATTTCACGTTTCTGTTGATCCGTCATACGTTTCTCTTTATTGTTCTCCTTTTGCTTTTCGTCATTGCTACTTATGCTGGAGACATTAGATTGCTGTCGCATTAGCTTCTCATCACTGGAATCGCATCTGTGGGCAGAATTGGACTTGGTGATATTGTTAATGGCTATCGGTGTACCTGTCGTCTGTGGTGTGGCAGTATAATTTGATTTCGAACCCGATCTTTTTGTACGATTCATGAGAAACTCGCGACAATCACGAAATAATGGAAATTGCTCCTCATCATTCTCATTCTCGAATGAAGAGAGAAATTCCTCAAAATCAAAATTATCAAAAGTGGGCATCAGATTATGACCAATGGTGGTCATAACCGGTGGCAATGGCAGGGGATTATTTAGTAATTGTTTTTGTTGTTGTTGCCAGCATTGCTCATCATACTCCATGGAAGAGCGATTGGCCTCATCGTCCGCCGAACAGCAACCGGATGAGGCATATGCCTCTTCCGGCGAAGCATCATATAGGAATTGATTACGTCCCAGACGCATTTTACGCTTCAATAGATTCCTTGCCTCACCCGAATGACGCCGTTGGTCATGGGTTATAGTAGACTGGGAACTACTACGACTTTGCCCTAAATGTTGTGGTGTAGTAGTATTTGTATCCGAAGTTACACGATTCCCCCCTAAATGGAGATTATCACAAGCATTGATCAGTTTCGGATCAATGAAGATATTCTCCAATTTGATGGGTGTATTAATGGTTGTATTGGTGGTGGTATTCGAACTCGATGTGGTTGCCGAAGATGGAGTTGCTGTCATTGTGCTGGGCTTACTAATCAGTGGAAAAGTGCGTGGCACATTATCAATTTTTTCCTTCACAGGGACAGAGGTGATTGGAGTTGTAATGGGTGCCGTTGTTGGTGGACTCAACACTGGCAATTGTCCTGGCAGGACTAGACTCTTGGCAGAGTTTTGTTTGCTCAAATTGTTACTTTTATCCTTGAGCTCTTTGCTGGTCATCTCCGCTGCCTTGGCATTCAATTGTTGCTCTAGATCATGCTCGTATTTAAGGAATACGGCCAGGGAGTCCGTCTTGGCAACATTACGTCCAGGAGCTGGAGACTCTGGGTCAACATTGTTGCCACCACTTGCCAGAGGCAGTTTCAATTGCTGTTTACGATTCGAGGCGCTGGTATCCCTTCTAACTACACGAGGACTGTGAAAATCATTGACACAAGCCGCACGGACAGGCATCTCGTCGAACTCCTCGGGTTTGAGGAAGTTGCTAGAGATGGGTCCCTCATCGGAGAGCCCTCGCTGTATAGTCGGACGATAGTTGGTGGCAAAAAACGGACGACTTGGTAAAAGTGGAGTACGACGGGGACCGCGCAACGATGAAGTCCGTCGAAAATTGGAAATGGGTGTTACTTTCGGTGTACTGGCTGCCACCGGTTTCGATATACTGTTCGTCAAGGAGGTGGTCATGGAGATATTTGGTGTAGTTAATGGTGTAGAAGCTATCACCTTCTCCTCATTGGGAGGCGGTGTACTGGGCGAACAGAGTTCCTCTAGCTGACGCTTTGCCGAAAGGAAGGGATCGTACTTATCGCCGCTGTGGATTAAAAAATAGAGACAAGAACAAAAGAGAAAGCTAGAAATTGGAGATCTTAATCTTTCCTAGAGTTAGTTCTTATAATTGGTCTGGCTGTCGTTGTCACCCCTTTTGGTAATCTTACAAACCTCTTGACCCAATTACGTCCTGAATTTGGACGAGTACGACTCTCTTGCTTGGTGCTGGCTGGTGACACTGCCTCCTTGATATACATAGTGCCATTCTCATCCTCCTCAAGGACTACTAGTCGTCGACTTACATTGCTGCCTTGTTTAACCAGAGGAGGCAACTTAACAGGTTCCATCTCTTCATCTTCCAAGTTCAGTTCCTCTACACAGCGTTTAGATGGTCGAGATTTAGCTTTCCGTTTAACTGGTGATGGCAGAGTTTGAGTATCCTCTTCGTCACTCATTGAATCATTATCCAAATCTAAATCCAATTCATCTATCTCCAAACGATCATCGCTCATTTCCAGGCGTGGAAGCTGAGCTTGGCTCATATTCTGACTGAGAGCCTGCAGACTCTCCTGCAGATGTGGCATGGGAAGGGCACGCATGGGCTCTGCGCATCCTATGGCCAGTGGTAATTGATTGTTACGCTTTTTGGGCCGACATACGGTACGTGTGGTACTTGTCTCCAATTTGATCTGTATCTCAGCTCCCTCATCCTCAGAGCCCGAATACATCTCGCGTAACCTACGACGCATTGGCAATAAACTGCAATCCATTTGATCGGTGGTAGTTATCTTCGCTACAGCCAGTAAATCTGATGGTGACCCCGACGACATGGATGCTTCTAAAGCACGCATCTCAATGCTGGGATGTTCACGGGTCCGTACACGGCGACGCGCTTGACGCACCAGCGATGTGGATGAACGTGACTTCGACGATAGCTTCAAATTCTCATTTACATCTTCTGCATTACAGATTGGTGTTCCGCCTAATGAAGGTTTGTTTAATTTACTTTATACATATATCAAAATTGTTGTAAATTTCTACGCTATTTCTTCTTTTAAAACCCTTAGAAATGAAACGCATCGTTAATCAATGAAGGATCGGACTGTATCAAAAAAAAAAAAATGAACGGTCAAAACTAGAAAACTTCCTGTTATATCTTTGAAATCAGAAACTAAAAGAAATCGCGTGTTAATACGATATAATTGTATCGGTTGCATAACCATATTTATGCTCATGATCTTAGAAGAGTTTCTACTTTTGTTCTGTCTTCATTTCGTTACCCATCACTTCCTTCCACTTAAATCTCATTTGGCTTCTAATTATGCTAAAGTCATAGTTCTAATAGAAATTTATGCCTCGCTGATCTTTCAAATTTTTGCATTAATTAGGCGCATCAGTTAATTTAATCGCGGCACGCCATGGTAAATGGAACCCTATGAATGTATTTTTCTGTTTGTTCCTCCTACCTTTCCGCTTCATTAAACCGTTGAGTTCTTCGAAACGCATTGTAACTGGAGCCTCTGGTGACATGGCTGCAACTTTTTCCAAATGTTCATGATTACTCTGGGCCTTTCTTAGTTTTCCTTTGGCCGGACGTGCAGCAACCTCTAAATTATCATTATCTAATTTGGCCGATGGCAAAGCCTCCCGGCTAGCAGCACGTCTAATCCGTAGCATAGTTTCGTCAATTTGATTACAGGTTTCAGTTGCATGCTGACGACGCTTGGTACGCTGCATTGTCGCCGAACGATGCACTGGTGGTGACGGAAGGTCTTCATCATTGATCATTCCAAGGCTAAGTGCATTCTCTGTAACCAAAGTGGATGATCCACGGCGTCCTTGGCGTCCGCCAGTTGAGGGCATTTTTGCAGTTTGTTGACTTGCTTTTACTTGAGCGCTGGTTTGGATTGGTTTATTAGGAAGTTGGATTAAGTAAAATCACTTGTTGGCAGACTAACTACATTGTGTGAGAGCGAACTAGGCGACAGTGTCTATATCCAAGGATATCTCTTACGATTAATCAACGACAACCAGACAAAGGCAATTGGGGTTAGTTTTAAATCTACGGAACGGTAAAGAATATTTTTTTTTTTTGTTTTCCCAACTCACTTTTCACTTTGAACGGACGACGTCATTGAGGATAAACCCATTACGCTTATCTTCGGGGCCATCATATCACCAGCATCCATGACTTCCTCATGGCCAGAGTATTTATCCCGATTCATTGAACGTTTGGTTCTAAAATACATTGTAAAAACACAAACAAAAAAACAAAGAACAAAAATAAATAATTGAAAATAGGAACCAATTAAATGAAAATTGGAAGTGTAAAGAATTGTGTCTCTGAGTTTTTCTCTAGCCATTTGTACAAATATATGCTTACAATACTTCTAGTGATCAAGAGTAACTGACATTATATTCAAAGCTTACTTTAAATTTGGGGGTTTGTACTGCTTTCGAGCTTCCATGCGTTCCTTAGCCTTGGTAGTCTCTGTGCTATTGGCCATTTTAATGGCATTCTGTACGGCCTTCTCCTTACACCATTCCACATGACGATCAAATGCTTTTGGATTGAATGTACGTTCGCAATGTGGGCAACGATCACCGGTATCCTTAGCCCGTTTGGTTACCGAACGTGCTGCCGGAGCAGCACCAGATGTTCCTCCATCTTTATTAGCGTCTTTACGCATAGAACCCTTACGGACTAATTCAACTTTCGAATTACGACGTGTGGGTTTAGGTGTTTCCTGCAACGGGCAACCAGTTTCAATTGCTACGAAATTAGCATGGAAGTCTAAACTTACCTCGACTATAGGTTCCCTACTTGTTCCCGGTGGTGTATGAATTCCAGCCGCTCGTTCCGCATTGGGCAGACCAAAATTCTTTGGCAAAACATATGTAGAGAGTGATGTACCTTCACGACGTTGACGCGATGAATCAAACACTTTCCGCTTTTTAGAGGACTTCTCACATATGACCACATGCTTTCGCAATGCACTCACATTGAATGTACGACTACAACACGGACATGGCGTTAGGTCACTTGGCTTGACGCTGCTAAACGCTTCCTCCTCCAACGGTATTGTTTGTCCTGTAGTCAAAGGAGACGGCGGATACCGCAAATCAATATCCTCCCCATCATCACACTCAAGTGTATCGGAATCCGTGATGCCTGTTTAAATGCACAGATCGTGCCAAAAATGAATAAGAAAAATATATATCTCGTTTTTTTTTTTTGTTTGGTTTTTTTCTGTTTATTTAAATTCACTTAGCAGTATTCCCTAGGAGATCGATTTGAATTGATTTTTTATAGGCTAAAAATTAAACTAAATTTGATTTCATTTAAAAAAATAAAATAAATAAAATACGATAAAAGCAAAGTTTCTTGGATTGCAAAAAAAAAAAAAAAAATAAAGGGAAAACACTTTTTTCCCCAACCTCCAAAACTAAAGTTCATTCGAGTTTACTTTTTGGATCTTTTTGGGCGTCTGGCCAAGTGAAAATCGCATTCCCAAAGTGTAGACAATATCTAAAACAAAAAAAAAAAAAAAACACAAAAGACAATGGGCCAAATCCTCGAATAATTTATGTGCCCCAACCCCAAAAATATCTCTTTGGATGTGTCTTATTTATCTCAAGCAACTCAAACACGATGAGGCTCAAATATACAGAAATGTTGCTATAGAAATGTTGTAATAACCAAATTCGGCAACTAGTCCATGCCAAAGTCTTGCCATATTATTTTACGAGATACTTTTATAATCGTTTTTTTTTTTTGTTATACCATCTCTTTACTTGATTTTTTTTTTATATATATGGTTCGTTTGTGGGCGTATCTTTGAAAACAAATTGGTTCAATATCTGCCCACGAGTTGATTTCAAGAATTTAAAAAAAAAGAAGATTTATATTAAAGAAAACTGAAGAAAAAACCAAAAAATTAAATGTTTTGGGTTCAAGAATTGTATGTCAAAGTTGGAATTTTTTTTTAGTTAATATTCATTATCTACTATTTAGTATAAATGATTACAGAAAGTCTACTTTGACATCCGGTTATTTTATAGCGTGGGCCATATAGAATGATAATAAGTAGCTTCGTATTGCAGTTACTATATAATCTGTATATATGGTTATTTCTATGGCAGCACCCACTAACTATTGTTACATCAACCTCAGACACGCATCGGCATACCTCAACTTCTGTCCCTCTCCTCCCTTTATCTACAACTTTAAGTAGTTCTCATTTTAAATGCAAATCAAATTCAAATCAATGCAATGTTTCATATTACGCATAACTTTCTGAGAACTGGGTAAATAAAACGCAATAAGACTATGGTTTATATGCATATTATGGCCACTACAAGACACTGCCTTAACGGTCCGTTTAATTAACAACACTATAAAAAAATGCAATAAAAATGTATGGCAACTCCATGCGAAAACAATTAATAAGGGTATGCAGCTCTGGTTATGGAAAAGCTTTTTAGGACAACAAATTTAAAAAAAAGGAAAGAAAAGAATAGAAAAGAAAGGTAGAAAAGAAAGTTCTCAAGACTCTGATAGATAGATAGATTGTTTTCAATATTTTCATCGGAAATTATGTAGTATAATAGATGACATTATTAGAAATTAACACGAATAGATTAATTGTATTTAGTTATACAATTTATTTTTTGTCTATTTAAAAGAACAAATGGCAAATATGTAATGTTTAAAATATATAAATATATTCTAAGATAAGAATATCCAAAGATTTCAATATTTTTGAAAGTATTTTAATTTTTTATTTTATGCAGAAAAGAAAAGTTAATAATTAACGGGTTATATACAATTTTGCCAGATATAGCGCATTTAAATTCTAAATAATGGAGTGTCAAAAATATTGAAAATTATAAATTCAATTTAAAGAACAAAGATAGGATCCAATTTACAAAAATTAACGAGACTAGAATGTAGGGAAGATCTATCGATCTGGGATAAAGATGTAAAGGAAAGAAAAATTACTATTGTATTAACAAATGTTTAGGTTTTTATCTTTACAGTGATCGCTTAGAAGAATTTTGAAAGAATCTTTTGAAAGAATCTTTTGAATGAACTAAACTAGATATATCTGGCAAGAAGATATAGAAACCGCAGAGAAATTAATTAATATGATAAAATCATATTTTAATTTAATTAATGAGGGAAGCTATCTGAAAGGTTTATTTATGGAAATAATGCGATGACTTGCAGTTAAGCTGATAAAATATTATGTGTAATATTTCTAATGTTATTTTTATTACAATTTAATTCTGCTGTCTTATTTTATATATAACCTTAACTTTATATTCGCAAACAGCTGTTCTGAATTAAGATAACAATTACAAACTATGATAGTAAATTCTTGGAAATGAAAAGATAATGAAATCAAATTGAATAGACACCGGAAGCTAACTAATGTTAGATAGTGCCGAAAGTTGCTATAAATAAGTAAAATGGGAAAAAATTAACCAGATTAAATTTAATAGATTTAGTTCAAAAACAAGTGTTCTGAAATTTGCATTGTTGAATCAAGATTATATATCTAAGAATCTTTCTTCTGCAAGTTACAGCTCTTTAGATACCAAAAATATATCTGAATGCATTCCACTTGAGATTTCATTTAGCAATTATTTGAAAATGAAAAGATTTAAAAGTTTACCAGAGCAAAAGCTAATGAAACTGTTTTGAGTGGCATCTATGGGATTATATTTTACTTTTCATTTCTTTGTTCTGTTTTAAACTGACACTGGTTTTCCATTGGGCAACAAGTTCACTTAAGTTGCCAGTTGAATTTCTTGTTATTGCATAAGTCAAAAAAATATTTATAAACAATTTCTGGTTCTTGGTCATATACAATAGCATATGAAATTCGCTGGAGTATACATTTTGGTGGGAATATCAGTAGTCTAAGTATTTTGTTACGAAAATTAGAAAAATTGCAGGTGCTAGTTGGCCAGTAAACCAGAGACTAAACAAACACAACAGCAAATAAGATGCAGCTGCTCTGCAATCGTAAAATATAGTTACAAAATATTTGAAAACAAAGTAAAATATTTATGTGAAATAAAAAAGAATAAACGAAACAAATGCCTTTACTTGTTCTAAGAAGGTTTAATCTTAAGCTAACCTATTGACAATGACATCAATCTCTCTCTGTTAAAATAAAAACAAAAATTTGACTGATAAGCAAATTCAAATTATTTTTCAGAGAAAGATTAAAAATTTCAAGTATTTGTAAACTCAATTCTTAATTTGGTTAATTATGTTGCTAATGAATTTGTTTAAACTTTCACTGTGATTTAGAAATCTTTATAATTATTGTATGATTAATTTACTTGAATTAAATGTTGAGGCATGCAAATTGTTAGTAGCTAATTGATCGATTTTATTGACCACAAATAAAACATGTTGCAGTTGTAGGTTAGTTGATGTTGCCATTGTTGCTTTTGTTGTTGTTGTTATTATTGCTTTTGTTGTCGTTAATGGAGGCATATCCGACTCACTTGACTTGACATTGGGCGTCTGTTTATTATTTTTATTATTTTTATTATTATTATTGTTGTTGTTGTTGTTGTTACGTCTCAAAGAGAAGGTGTTGCGTACGCGCGAAAATGTTGACAGATGTTGCCGCTGCGATTGCTGTTGCTGTTGTTGCTGTTGCGCCTCACTAATCGCCTTCGAGTTGAAAGAACTTTGTTGTGGCTGCTGTTCGAAAACATTTATATTGCCATTTCCATTTTCATTTCCATTTTCATTTACATTTTCATTGCAGCAATTTTGTTGCTGTTGCACCTTTTCACCGGCCAATAGTTCATTTAATTGCTGATACTCTTCATAAATGCCGCGACTGTGACGCTTATTGATTTTATTTAATTGTTGCTGTTGTTTTTGCGATTTTGATTTAAAGATTTTATGCCACATTTTTTTACTCATTTTTATTTTCAATTGATTGTCATTCAATTGACTATGCCATACATTATTTTGTTTGCCTGATTTATGTATATCTTTCGGACCGCCTAAAGGTCTAAATGCCCCGGCGTTTCATAAGCAACTGAAACGGCAACACTAACAACGGCAGCAGCAACAACTCAATGTTGTCAGCAATGCACAGTGGCACATTTTTAGGGAAACTTGAAGTCTATTTTTGAATTTGTTTTGGAGTTTATTGAAGAAGTAAATTTTTAAAATATATAAATTTTATAAAATTTGGTATAAAGTTAAAGTTGTGCTGATTTTAAGTTATTGAAACTTTTTAAATTAAAAGGATTTCTTTTAAAACCAACTTAAAATATTATTTTTCAAATTATAAAGGATACGTTTTTGGTAAAAATAAGCAAGTAAAGATAGAAACTTTTCGTAATTAATATTTTAATGTAGACATTTTCAAAACTTTGGCACTGTAAACTATTTTTCTACTTCTTCAAAGTTTTAATTTAATTTATTTATTTATTTTTTTCAATTGCTTTAAATAATAAACTTCAATGTTTCAACATTTTCCAATGGTTTTGTTATATATTTTATTCACATTTGTACTTTATTAAAGTATATTATATTTATTTATTTATTTTTTAAAATTATTTTTAATAATTTACCTCAACAACATTATCCAATGGTTTTGTTATATATTTTTATCAAATTTGTATTTTATTTATGGGCCAATTATTTACGTTTTTGAATATATAAATCATATATATCATATAATCCAATGTATAAATATAATCAGTATTATAATATTAATAAAATAAACTAAATTTTATAAATAAATATGAAGAAGAAATTAATAAAATAAAAAATCATCTTTTAACAAACATAACGGTTAAGGTTTTATATCATAAAATTTTGTGGATATTTCTGATTTACTTTGAAAAGAAATCAATTAAAGATTTTCAATAGTTTAAAAGTTTTCCCCATACGCAACACTGTGCATTGGGCGGGCGGGCAACTTATGTTGGCAACTTGGAAGCTTGTTTAGCAACATGTTGCTGAATGTGGATTTTGCATGCAATTAAAAATAGCTGTTGCACTCCAGTTTTTAGCTTTGGGTGTGGGTGTAGGAAACAGCAACAGCAACAACAACAAAAACAACCACAAAGACAGCCATTCTTTTCTATCAGTTCGCCGCCCTCCCCCGTGTAAACTAGTCCCCCCCTCCCACCAGTCACAGTAGATCTTGCACACTCCCTCTCTTTTTGTATGTCGCTGTTGTCTTAACGGCTGATTTATTTAAAACCATCAAAATGTTGCTGAACCTTTGGCTTGCTTAGACACTTCTCACTTCCTCTCTTTCTCTTTCATTTTCTTTCTCTTGCCCATTCTGTTTGTCTACAGTCTGAAGAAGACTGACAATTTCCATTTGAATGGAAATCTTTCACCAAACTTCCTTTTTGTATCAAACAGTCGGACAGTCATTCAATCAGCATTAGACGACATCAAAGGCCATAATTTTTCCCATATGAAGATTGTTAACTATCCATTGGGTGTGTAAATAAAAGTATTTATGTATGTATGTATGTGTATATATGTATATATAATTATGTCCACATTTGGCATAAAATTTTGCAGAGTTGAATTGCATAAGTCAGCCTAAAAACACAATAAATAAACAGCTGGCCATGGATAATATGATGGAGACAAATACACATTTGGCTCCAACTGCCTGAATAACTACAATTTGGGGCATTTTGGCTTGATGTTGCACTTAAACTGATGAAAAAATATACAATTATAGAGAGTTATATATACTAAAAAGAAGGTTTCTTTTGTTTCAAGTTTCTAAAAATATACAGAAATCTAGATCCTATGGGAGTTTGACCCTCTCTTTACAATTCTGTTGTAACTTACACCAATTGTAAACGAGAGAAACTTCTAATTTTTGAAAACTAATTTCATTCAAATATGATATAAATTTCTTTTAATTTTTCTAAATTTGAATAGGTTCTTAGGATATATAGTTACCCGATTCGAAAAACATTTTAAAAGTATTTGAAACTGTTTCTGTTTAGTCTAGAATTTGTTTTATTACGAGAAATATGATCGTACAGAAAAGTAAAGTTCATCGAAAGTCTTGTTTATATATAAACATGTTTATATATATATAAACTTTATCGAATTCTAAACATTTGTATAAGGAAATATTTCATAACTTTAATACTTTTAGTAGCTAATAGAATATCTAAAATATATGTATTTACATCTGAATTTTAGATTTATTATCATCAGATATCATCAATCTAACTTTAAGTCATCAGCAGGATCCATTACTGAGGCTTATAAAACATCTAAACTATTCAAGATCTATAAACTGAAGCTTTACTAAGATATAAACAACAAACTTTCTCATTATCTTTCTAAGTTATAAAAGTTTCTTAAGTTCATTATTATTTTTAGTTTTTAAAGTTCATTTTTATTATATAATAAATAATCGTTAGAATCAAAAATAAATCGTAAGAAATTGAGTTTCTTTTTTATAGATCTCATAATGATCCTTCTCAAAAACAAATCTTTTCGAAACCAGAAAAGTGTTAATGAAAAGATAATCTTTAAAAAAATAAAAATATTATTTTAAAAATTCAATTTATTGTAGATCTAAGTACAATCAGATAGATATTCCTGAAAAATAAACAAATGTAATATATTTTTGAATATTAAAATATTTAATTAAGTAAAAACTAAAGTTTCTTCTTTCTAATATGTACAAAAAAAACGCAATCTTTAGATCACTTTAACAGAATTATTTCAATGTTAGGGCATAAGAAATTCGTTTTCATTTGAAATGATATTTGCCTTATATGTCTGTTTCTTATTCATTTTTGGACTGTTTTTTCTTTCTTCTTTTTGTTCGTCTCTGTTTTGGCGACTGATTCTCTTTTTTTTCTCTCTTAATTGAAATGCGAATGCACTTTTGAGTATCTTCAATCCACCATCTTTGGGGCCACACGATCCCCATTTGCTTTTCAGATACAGTCAACTTGATGCTGTCGCTTATAATAAATCACAAATCTGGTGCATCCGCTCTGCTCCTCCTTACTCTTGTTCCTCTTTTTTTCTTTTTGTAGCTTTTCATGCCACTGACGTCAATGACGTCATTCAAAGAATGAAACTCTTATGCAAGTTGCCTTTATTCTGTGCAACAAAAAAACGAAGAAATAAATAAGCAATACCAATGAAAAGAAAACAAAATATTGTCGAGTAATGAACTTGAGCCGTGCCATTCCTATTTATCGAACCAACAACACAGCGGCATAAAAATCCCAAAAGGCCAGAGGGAGGTAGAGTTGGGGGAGGTGTCTTGGGTCGCCCACACTTTTTGACTTTGATTTAGCCATAAAATCTAGATATAATTCTCTCTTATAATTGTCACGCTTTTGAAAGACCAAAATAGAGAGGCAAAGTTCCGATTTTTCATGGTATAGAAAAATAAACTATATGCATAAGAAGGGGCGTCCAGATGCAGATTAAAAATATATATGTATGCATATAGTAAAGTTTTTCTTTATTTGTTTTTGTTTTTTTTTTTGGGGCAAGGCGCACCCTGAAAATGAATATGTGAACTATAAAGCAATGTTTCATAGTGCTAAATGCACTGAGAGAAAAAATGTCATGAAAATAACTTGAAAAGTTCTGAAGAAAAATGGGGTTTTTGAAAAAGTTTAAATGGAATTCTGTTTTAATAATTTCATTGTAAAATAGTTTAAAAATACGTCTTATTATATAAGTTTATGACTATAGAAATTTAATTTAAAAACACAAATTGTATTTCAAAATATTAAATTAAAAGGGAGATTAAAAACTTTTAAGAATATTTATTGTAAAAGTGGTAATATGTAGGATATTTATTATATTATATATAAAAAATTTAAATCACATAAATTTCAGAATAAAAATTGAAAAACATAAAATGTTTTTATTTCAAAACTATTAAAAAATTATTCGAAAAATGTTTATACTAACATATGTATATACTTATAGTATATAAGTTCTTTAGTTAATTATTTTTGAAGTTGGAAGAACAAATTTCAATAAAAGAGTTTTAAATAAATATGTATTCTGTGTTATATTTTTATTTTATTTAGTATTAAATTATTGTATTAAATTATTGCATATTGAAAGAGAGGAGTCTGAAGAATTCAAAGAAGCTGAAAATCTTCAGAGCAAAGAACTGAAAAAGATATTTGAATTAATTATTATTCCTATTATTTGAATATTTATTAGAATATTAGAGTATTAGATATTTAAGTGACAGTGAAACTACATTTTAAAATACAAATTTTGTTGTAAAATCAATTTAATTATATGTATTATTATTATATATTATTATTATTATTAAATTTGTTAAATTGCCTATAGTTTATAGGCATATTTTGATTGAAATTTTAAAATATAATCAAATTGGTTTTTTAGTTTTATTTGACATCTCAGGACATTAACTAAAACAATATTATTATTTTATTTTATTTATTGATTTATATAAATTAAAGTCAACTAATCGAGGCAATTGATTATACTCTCTGCAAAGGAATAAATTTATTTAGTCCTTTAAGAAAGAAGTAAAGAAATAAATATATTTAGTTCTTTAAGAAAGAAATAACGAAAAAAAGTATTTTAAAATAAAGAAGTTAAGAGAGAAATATACTTAATCCTTTTTAAAAGAAGCTCTGAGAGGAGTTAAATCACAAAGTTGAGAATGATATATATCTTTTTTGAAGAATTTAAGCTTGAAAACTACAACGGTAATGCATATAAACATATGTATTATTAAAATTAACTAATTTGTTAAATTAAAAAATTTTTAAAAGACTAAAAGAAATAAAAACAATGATAAAACAAAGATTAAAGTTAAAGAATCAAAATAGAATCAGATTTACTTCTGATCTAATTTCCATGATTGTAAGAATAAACCAGCTATTAAAAAGCTTTAGCTAAAATATTTCTCTCTGTGTATAAAAAGCAACAAAACACACTCTCAACGACACTTCCCTGCCACTTTCCCTACTCCCCCCTTATGGCACCATCTCTCTATCTCTCTCTCTGCTCTTGATCATTTTCCACACTCCAGGGATGCTCGCCCTATCAACAACATGAGGCCGTATTTTCTACTAATTAAGTTCTATTTCTTTTTGTCGACAATCGCTTCACCTCCTCTGCACCGCTTTCATCTTTCCTTACCATATCCCCTTCTACTCCGCCCCCCTCTTTTGACAAATAGAAGCCATTTCAGTTCATTGGCGCTTCTTCCCATTTTCACTCTCTATCTTTCATTCTTTTTCCGTGTGTAACAACTAAATATTTTTGGTATGTTTTTCCATTTTCGCTTCGTTTTTCATTTTCAGCCACAAAATGCCGTACATCGAACGCATTTTGCAGATTGCACAATTTTCCTCTATTTTTTTTCTTGTTTTTTTAAATTTTTTTTCTATTTTTTTCTGTTCTGTTTTTGTAACAAATTGAAGTTTCTTTTGTTGTTTTTTGTGTTTTGTGCTGATTGCTTTTTAGAAAGTGTGAATGTGAAATACTTTGTATTCGTATCCAATTCCAAATGGTTTTTCCTTCCCCACCATCATTTGAACAAAGGTGTGAGAAGAATTTGGGCCGTTTAATTGAGGTAGGTAATTCAATTGGATTTGCAGTGGTTTTTGTTTTGTAAAAGGGTCAAAAGGTAAGCTAATTTAAAATAGAGAGAAATGGATAAACTATTTCTATTTATTATATAAACTCTCTATTTATTTTCTTTTACAACTTATTACAATTTCTCTTTCTACACATTGTAAACAAATTTTTTCTATTTTATTGACATTTTCTACAACTTTTATATAAAAGGTGCCAAGAACTTTCATAGTTTTCACTATAATTTGGCAACAAGTAAAATGGGAACATCTTTCAAATCCCTTTCTTTTTCAACTAAATTCAAATATTTGTTGTACAGAATCTCAATTAAGTTTCTCAGTTTATTGATAAAAACAAAAAACCATTTCTCATTTTGGCTTTCTTCCTCACATTTGGCTAACGATATTGTTGACAATTTGGATCCAATGTTGGTTTGGAGTTTTTTTTGTACTCTTTGAATTTACTTTTATTTATTTAAGTTACGTAGCTGATTTTGCAAACATTTTGGTTTAATGCTCTGAAGGTCTGAAGTTTGATTGAAATGAAGTTTGGAATTTTTGGAAAAATAATACAAATTGCCGACATTTTTTAATAATTGTATTGTGTATTGCATTATAATTTCTTATGACTATATTTTATGACATTTTTAAACATACTTTTGCTTAATTAATAATAAACTTTATAGCCTTTCTGGCAATGTTTTTTCTAAGTATAAAGTTAAAGTATTCCAATTTAATTTACCTTCAAAACATTTGTTTCTTTAAAATAAATTTAAATAGATATACTGAGTGGCTGCTAAACAAATTTAATTATAGATTTTTAAATTCTAGATTTATTACTAATTTTTAAAGTATTTTCATACAAAAATTTGTCTAGTAATAAATAAATAATTACACAAATTTACGACTTAAAAGCAATATTTATATTATATTTTTCTTTGTTAATAAACAATAAACAAAGATTTCCCATAGGTTCTTTCCTTACTTCCCAATGCCATGTAATGCTCAAACTTAGTAACTACTAAATTAGTAACTGGCTAACGAAAAGTACGTGTTTTTATTACCTTTTTACCTAAAAAAAAAAGAGTCGTTGACCTATGTTATTTCTACTTCTCATCCACCCCATATAAAATTCCTAACCAATCAATATATTAATCAAGATTGTACTAAATATAAAACACTACTAATCTACTAATGACTCTAGGTATATATTCTAATTTATCAACTAATTACCTTATAAAGATTACTACTTAATACAATTTACTACGTCGATTTATGGGCTATATTTTAAGTATTTTTCTATACTCTTCATAATAATTCTTAGTTTCCATTTTAGTTGTTGGCTTAAAAAAATTAATTAACGAATCTAAAAGAATAAATCTTTTCTTTTGTTTGCCTTTTTCGCTTATTGATTAAACAAATATCGCCCTTTGTTTTAGGGGTATCCAAAGTATTAAATCTGCAGCAGCACGACAACACTGTTTGTAGTGGGAGACTTTTTGGCAAGCTTTTTTTTGCACTAAGCTTTTCCATTTAGCTTAGGTAAGCTTTTTTTTTAGCGGTTACAAGCGGTTGAAAACAAATATGTTTTCTTTTTTTTTCAATTCTCCCCCAACAAAACAAAGAATCTTTTGGCAACTATTTTGTACTATAACAAAATGCATTAACTGGTAAACTGGTTTCAAAATCGGTTTGTTGTTTGTCCATTTGGTATTCCAATAATTTTTTGCAACAAAAAAACCTATATATAAAACTGGTTTCCCGACTTTGGAATTCATTCTATGTGGGGGTAAAATAAAAAAATGAAACTTGTATCTCACAGTTTTTGTCTCGCACAAAACAGTTTCTTTATCTTTTTCTTAACTCGAATGTAGTTCAATGTCAAGGAAATTTCAGACTTATACTACTTAGTAAATTTGTGTGGGGGCTAAGATTTAAAGTGGGTCAGACACCCATTGGAGCTTAGGCCTAAAACTAATACACTCGTTCAAGGTGTACCCATTATTATTATTATTTTTATTATATATTGAATATATGTATATAAAATCAGACATATGACAATAAATAGCATTATCGAGCATTTGTTAAAACTGGCACGCAATTTTTATGGTAACGTGACTATAATAACAAAATGTCTTCTTCAATGCTCGATTTATGTCAGTAAGCAACAGTAAGATAGTGTATATCTGTAGCTAAGGGAATAGAAATTTATGAACTCGTATTTAATTTGATTAAATTTAATTGAATTTTATGTCAATACTGAAAATTGCCATTATTATGGTTTCTTTTTTTGAAGATGCTTCCCACGTTTCTTATTTAGAGCCGCGCACATTTCTCATACCCTGTATGAGTGGGGTAAAAGGGCATATTTATTATGTACATCAAGGTCAAGGCCAATCAGATTGTGTTAGGGTCTCTCGTTGTGGGAGTATTATTGTGGCATTAGGGGAGAGTCTATGACTCAGCAAATGTCGAGCAAAAGTTGAGTGAAAGGCCTCGCCCTACAGCAAAAAGAAAGACACAAAGGGGAATAGCTGACATTATATTTTATATTCTTTAAAGTTGTCTTACTTCAAGCAATTTTTTTTCGAATCGTTGTATTTTGAAGAGTGCTTAACTCTAGAAAAAATTTAATTGTAGTATTAAACCATTCAATATTATGATTACTTAGGAGAAAAACTATTATGATTATCTTTTTGTTGCCTGAAAAACGCTGTAAATATTTTTCGTAACTTCTCAAAATAAAAATTGAATTTGTTTTCCAACTTATTTTCAACTAAATAAATCAGGCACTTGTTTCGCTTTTTATAGGGTATCTAAAGATCGTTGCCCTAAACTTAAATATAATATATTTAAAGTGTAGAATATTAAACAAGAGTAAATCAAATAGAACTGATGTCATTTTTGATTCCAAGTTTGACTTTTTGACAGTTTTTGATCAATTTATAGACCATTTCTTTCGCCCAAAAAAGACAAGATGAGAGAATATTTTTCTAAAAGTGAATTTAATTACCCTAAAAACTAGTTATATATTTTTGAATCATAAAATGTTTTATTTTATATGGATCCAAAAATTACTTAATGTTTGAAGAAGAAGTTTAAATTTGGTTTTTAAATATCAATGGGGAAAAATCTTTAAGCCATCAAAGGAAATGTTTTTTATATATTTTTATTTTATATATATAAATAAAACTTTATTATATAGAAACTTTATAATTATATATACACTGAATATAAAAGGAGAAATGGATGTCTTCAAAATTAATTTATTATTCAGACAAATTCATTAGATGGAAGTTCAATATAGGAAAGTTCGACTGTATATTTTCCATTTAATTTATTTTGTATTATTAAACATTTAAAAATTTTGTAGGTTTTCCTTTCCCATATTATTAAACTGAACTAGTTTCTTTCACTTTTTGGCTTAAAATTAATCGTTATTTTGTGAGTAAATTAATAAAAATTAATAATAATTATTATTTGAAAAATTTTCAACTTATATAGATTGCAGTTTCTGAAGTTTATATGATATAAGATTTATGGACTTTCTCTTAGTATATTAAACTAAACTTAGTTTTCTCCTATTAGTCTTAATTTTTCTCCTATTGTCTGATTTATATAGTATTGTCTTTTACTTACCAAAATCAAAATGATACATTGTGGGTAAATCGCGTGGTGTTGTGGTCCTTGTTACAGAGTTCAAATTCCCAAAATTGTTGTGCTGTGGTGACTGTGGAGGAGTGGCAATAAAAATTGCCTCCAGCTGCTTACATTTATTCCAAGTTGCCATTTTCACATACACTCACACACACACACACACAAACACACTTGCAAAAATAATTTATGCAATAAACTTTTTATTTAAAATCAGTTGCAACTTCCGTGCGGCTTTTTAGTCGCCAGCGTTTAAAAACGCTCAAAAAAAAAAATAAACAACCAAAACTTATCTTTCACTACAACATGCAAGATATTGCTTATTTTTTTTGTATTTTAATATTTATTCATTATTGCTAATTAATCATATTTCGTTTTCACTGCACTTTCAAAAAACCAAAAAGTCCGACTTTAGTAATAATTTTGCCTAATGTTTCTTTTGTTGTTTTCACAATTTTTATGCACGCTATTTTTTTTTTCGTTTTTTTGGATTTTGATATTCGTTTTATTTTTTCTTCTTCTTCGTTTCGCTCTTTGTGATTGGTTCACATTTGAAAAAAAAGCTTTGTTTCGAGTTGCAACGTTTTTTTTTTTATTTTTTTTTCACATTACCACCAAAATCATATGGAAATGATGTTTTGGTATACGATGTATAATTTAAGTGATGGAGCCCGCCTCCAAACAACACCAATTTCTGCTCCTCCAGACTTTTGTCTCCAACCGCTCCTCCTCCTCCTTCTCCTCTTAGTCGTTTTCCACTTTGCTAGCTGCAAAAAAAAAAGATAGAGAAAAAAAGGTCAGAGCGTGAGATTTATGTATGGTTAAATCAGCAAACTTGCGGCAAGGAGTGTACCCTAGCATTCCTCCCCTCACACCTTCTCTATTCACCCCTCTAGCCTATCTATTTCTCGATTTTCCAATTACATATTTACATGGATGACGCTAATTTACAAAAAAACAAAAAAAAAAAACAAAACAGCAACAACATTTGAATATATCTACTATATTAAATGAATACACAGACATAAGTAGGAATAGAATATGATGAAATCGTCTAAACTTAGAATTGAATATACAAATTTTTTTTTTTTTTTTGGGCTCGACTCACGCCATGACCAGCCAAAAGAAAGAAAGAGATACCAGAGAAGAGAGAGCGAGAGGGAGGAAAGAAAGGAGGGGATTGTTTACATTTCCATTTAATAAGCTCAATTAATTACCTTTTTAATTCGATTTGTTTATTTATAATTAATGGAAATCTAGATCTTGATATAGTTTTTCGTTATTGTTGTCGTTCGTTGAGCTGTTGAATTGACACTGAGAAACTGGAAAAATTGAGCCAAAAGAATGTATTTCAGTCTCGTCTTTTCCTTCTCTCTCTCTCGTTTAATTGCAAATGAAAGTGAATAAACATCAACAATTGAAATTGAAGCTTAGTTCTCTATACTCTAACAGAGGGTATATGACTTCTTACTAAAGATATATTTTAAAATGATAAATTATAAAATAAAGTGAGTAAAACTAAAGCCAACTCTAAAATAAATTTGCTTAAAAAAATATCTATGTATATAATGAATATAATCTTATAAAAGGAGAAAAGAAAAATAAAGTGATTAGAAATTTAATGGAGAAAATTATCAAAATCAAAAGGAAAATATAAAGATCTGAATAAATTTATTATAAGATTTTTTGTTCCTCCTAAAACCAATTTGATAACAAGGTTCCTATATATATATTCTAAATCTAATTTTAATTTAATTTGTTTTTACTAAAATGTAACTTTAAGATTATTGACATATAATTGCGATCCTTTATAATTTCTAAATTTAATTTTTAATATGAATAAATTTATTAAATTTTCCTGTTACTTCCGAAACCTATTTATAAGATCGTAGACCTAAGATTGATCCTATATAATTTCGAAATTTTATTTTCTTATATAAGTAAATTTGATGAATTTTTCTATTCCTATTTCTATTATTATAAGATCGATCCTATATAATTTCAAAGTTTTATTTGATATCAAAAACATATTTATAAGATTATTGATAAGTTTGCTCTTAAAAAATTTTAATATATAATTTTCAAATAAATATAAATAAACTACCAAAAATTTGTTGTTTCTAAAAACCTATTTATAGTATTATTTAGAAGATCATAAGTAATTTAAAATTTAACTTTCCAACCCAAAAAATTTGCTAAAGTTAATTTTTCTTAAAAATTATTATAATTTGCTTAGATTGATCCTATATAATTTTCATTTATAAACAAATCATAATATTAATTTAAAAATCTAATTTAATACTTTAAGATAAAGTAAAAGGAAAAACCACATAAAGGATCGAAATTAATTACTTTATTACAATAATAATTTTTCACTGTCGATTCGAAAAACAAATATTTGGAAGATCATTCCCAAGTGAGAACTTCGATTTTTCTGTTCTCAAACGAAATAACTTTTTTAACCCAAGTTAAAGATGCTTAATATCTTTTTCTTTTTTTTTAATTTTAAATATTCTTACGACTACAGATATTATGTCATAATTTAATAAACAATAGTCTTTGTTTTATAGTTAAATATTTTTTTTCCCCATTAGATTGTCAATAGAAGAATTGTTGGTTCAAATTTTGACTGTTGACTTAACTTGAGTTAAAGTTTTTATTTGTCTATTTGGCAATTTTAGTTTATCTATTTTTGGTTTTTATAATTTAATTGTTCAAATAACTATTAACAAACTTTTGGACTTTAGTTTAAGTGGATAAGAGGACAAATGATGATTATTTTTGTTTATTTTTTCCTTCTCTAGCGATTTCAAAGATAAGTCAAACTAATGACATGGCTGTCAATATCGTTTTCATTATTATAAATACGCATAAATACATATATATATATATAGAACACCTTGTCTCTATTTCGCTGTAATTGCTATGTTCACTCTCGAACAACGACAGATATATGACTGGGTTATATAGATAATAACTCGTTTCGATTTGTACATGTGTATGACTTAATTTATGCCTAACCAGACCAGTTCACTCTCAGACTCAGACTCGGACTCGGACTCTACGCAATAGATAAGACCTAAATTTATGCGATTACTATATTGTGCATAATTTAAGTTAAAAGCAGCCGCTCCTTATGATGGAGGAAGGGGTGTAAATACATATATATGTACATATATATCTAGTATAGACAAGACGAATCATATCTTTAGCTATATTAGGGACTTGACTAGACGTGCCTTGAATTCATTTAACATGTTTAAGCAAAAAAAACATAAAAGAGCAATTTGAAAACGAGAAAGGATAACAAAAACCAAATAGAATACAAAACTGGTTTCATTTACCATATTTAGCTAACTTATTTCTTCCTCATGATGATCATCTTTATCATCTTCCGCCTACATGAAAATTTATAAATAAATGCCAAGACGCTGACGAATCTCCATTAAAAGTGTATATTATCTTGATCTTTTCTTCTCTTTATGTCTGTTACTCCAACGCAATTTTAATAATTTTACACAAAAAATATATATTTGGATATAAGTATATATATCTAAAGTCTGACTCGAAGCCGCTTAACAAGTGTAATTTCGGTTCCAACTGGCTAAGTCTTTACCTACAAAACGGATCACTTTCGGCTTGACACAGAAAACCAGAAAACTGAACCAAGAACCAAAAAAAAAAAAAAACCAAGAAAGAAAGAGTCCAAATGAAGGTCACGTGGTTTTAGGTGTCAGATTACGAATTCTCACAAAAAAAATAAAATTCTCTACTTCTCCTCTCTCTTTATTTTCCCCTCCCTCTCTATATACATTTTTTTTTATTATATGTTTCGTTGGAAACCTGCTCAGCAATTGTAAGATATTTTTTTTTCAAACTGAGCAACGGTCGATCGATAACTTATCAGAAATCCATTGACCCACAGTTTTCAATAGTTGTTTTCATTTTCATTTTCGTTGTGGGTTTGGCTTATTTTTTTTTTTATTTTTATCAGTACTCAATATGGAGAGATAAAATATTATATTATGCAAGAATAGGTTGTGAAAATAAATATTTATTTTTTTTTTTTCGTTTTGACAGCAAATATCAAATTTTAGTTTACCCTTTTTTTGGAAAAACTATGCGGCTTATCAGCTATATGATGTAAGTGAGTTGGGTATCTATTTTGTTTGTTTAATCACTTGAAAATTCTTAAGATTTTAAAATTAAACCCCAAACTCTGTAATTAAAAGAGATCTAGAAAGGTTTGTCTTGAAGTAAATTTTTAGAAATTAAAGTTAGACTTTTAATTTTTAGAAATTAAAGTTAGTCTTTTTATGAATAAAAGTTAAGGTCCAAATTTTGGAAAAATAAGCTAATAGAACTCTACAGAACATTAGTATTATAATACAAACTATTAGTAATGAAAGTCTAAAAAACATTCGTATAATAATACAATCTATTAGGAATACCAAAACCTATTGAAACTCTTCTCTGCTCTTATTTAATGATAACTTTTAAGGTAAATCTAATCTAATCTAAGGATTAAAAAACTCTAAAAAACATACTGAAATTATTCTCATTGAGGATATCTTTAACATTACATTACATTTAACCGTGAATTTCATAAACTTCAACCAAAATAAATTTATCTTTATCCAAATTAGTTTCATTAAGGTAGGAATACTGTTTGTTTCAGTTTTTAAAACTGAACTGCTTCGATCATGAGTTTAATTTTTAAAATTAAAAATTAAAATCTAAAAAATGGAATTTAAATTTTGTTCTACAATACAAATATAAAAAAAATATATATGTAAAATAAAACTTCATTTAAATTTTCATAAATTTAAAACACTTTACTTCTTTTTGATGAATATTGTTAAGATTATATTAAAATAAAATTTTCAAATAATTTCCTAGAAAAAACCGGTTTCAATAAAAGTTTAACAACAATTTAATATATTTGTGTGGTTAAGGTTTTTATATGTCTGTATTAATTAACTAGATTTCCAATAATATTAAGCAACTATTTCATATAGATCACATGGAAAGGAACGCTGGATAGTGACGCAGCAAACTGGAAGTCTATTAAAACTTCACGTCACTAAAATGAACTTCCGGCTCGATTTAATATTACATTTTTTAGCTTTTAGTCAAGTCGAAAGCTTATACAATTTAAATGTCAAGTAAATGATAAATAATATAGACATGTGAGTAATTTGATCAATTGTAAATTGTTTTAACCAATCCACAAGATCATTAAAAAACCATATGTAAATGCAAATCAATTAATATTGTTTTTCTCGTCAAAGTAGTTAAAAACCGCATAATTACTTATAGTCTCAAAAAGTTTCCAATTACTTAGATGCCAATTAGCCACAAGTTTGCCATATAGAAGACGATATTGATAATGATCATCATCATCATCATCAATATAATTAGTAAAAATAACCGAAAAATATAAAAAATGCCAATAGATACGAGTTGAGCTTTCACTTGGAAAGTCATAAACAAAAAAATGCCACAACCTGTGTGTAGATGTATCTGTGTGTGTGTGTGCGATAATTTATAAAAAAAAAATAAAATTTGTTGTTCAAGCTTTGTTCTCCCCATTTTGAGCTGATGTCATTTATTGAGCTTTGTATTTTAGAAGTCGTCAGTCAGACAGTTTGACTTGAAGGTTACACACAAATACAAAGCAAGACAAAATGTATCTTTGAGATAAAAAACTGAGAGATCCACAATATAAGCGAGCAAAAAGCATGCAAAACATTTTCCACTTTGATAGTAATTGTGATTGCAATTTATTGGATTTTTTGGAGCGTTACGAATATGCATGGAAATGTTGCAAAAAAAAAAAAAAAAAAAAAAAAAGCGAAAACTAAAAACCGAAAATTGTAGATAATTTCTTTAAATATTTTAAACGTTTAACTGTTTTTCAATACAAATGTATATACAGCAGGAAAACTCTCTTAGGCGCTCAAGAGAGGTGTTCATTATTGGAGTTATCACTGTATATGGTGAGCTAGTTAAGTTTTACCCAAGGTCGTTACCATTTTCTAACTGCCTTGTGGAATTGGCCAAAGCCAATTAACACAAAATACAAGCAACATCCCCCAACTTGGAAATCAGTTACTTAGCCTCGATCTGCAATTAACATAGAAATGAAAGAAAAAAAAAAAGAACAACTAACTATAAAAAACATTTTGTTATTGTTTTCTTTCTTGTTTTTATCGATTAAACATGGCCCAAAGTATATTACATTATATGGGGATTAAGGGAAAGTTCTAGTGAATAGTGATGACGCCAGGTCTTAAAGCCGCACCCAATTGACCAACTGTGGTTGAGGGTCCTTTTTAAATGGAAATGGAAATTGGAGATTGGGGCAGTCAAAGGGGAGTTGCCATGGGTTGGTAAACATTATGTTTCAGTTGTTAAAACAACTTTAATATGGAATTGTTGTGTCGCAACCGGCACAGGAGTTGTTGCCACGGACAACAATAAATGTACACACACGCTCACACACACACACACACACTCATACATGTTGTGTGTAATTGTACATTTCTTATCTGACCAAAACCATATGATTGCCTTGGCTAATGACCCTCTGAAAATGGCTATAAGCCATGCAAATGTTAAAAATTAAAAAAAAACTTTAAATTTTTATAAATTTCATTTCATGCTGATTTCTCAACTCTTTAGAAACTAGAGCAAAATTCTCTATATATATTCATAGTCATATCTTATCGTTTTTAGATAAAAAAACACAAATGGTAAAGAAAAAACAAATAAACTTTATCTTTTTTGTGGCTTTGATACATAATACGTAAAGCATTTCAATTGGAATATGTATTTTGCGCATTTCTTTTAAGTTTTCTGTAAATATATATAAAATAAAAAGATTAAATGATTTGAAATTTTATATATATATATACAATACATATATAGAGAAAATACTGACAATGCAGTTAAAATAATAATAATTAAAGCTGACTTGCTTTTTAGGGATCTTTATTGATATTGAAATTATATTGAAATAATTAAAAAAGCAAATGCAAATTTTTTAATCATAAATGACTTTTAAAAATCTTAATATGTATAAGTACATAATAAAACAAGTTTTATATTATTTAAATTATTATAATTAGACCTTTTAGCAAAATAGTTGAGATAATATCTTAATATCTTAAAGAACCTCCTTAAATTTAAAAATTGTACTATACTTAAAAATTATAGCTAGAAGATTATTAACAAATAAATTAGATAGATAAAATTAAGAGATAATATGAGAAGCTAATAACTTTTGGATTGAATACGATTTAAAAAAAAACTCTATATATATCTTTATATAGTTAGGGTTTAAACCCAAGAGAACTAAAAGGTAAACATTATATATGTAAGAGAAGTAAGAGAAGATTAAAAAAACTAACATAATGCCAAAGAATATATTATTTTTAACTCAAACATTAAGGCTATTAAGAAAATTTAAAATTAATTTATCATTATTATAGATCATTTTAAATCTTTTTAAAAACTCTTACTAAAACTTACTAAAAAGAATTTGTCTTAAAGTATTAATCTTAAAACTAAACTAATGATTGAAAACAAGAAATATATAATATAAAAAGTATTCGAAATCTAACAATTTCTTAAAGATAATGCTGTTTGAAAATACATACGTTTAGATTATAGATAGGTAAATAGACTATATATCGGATAAAAGTATTTAGAGAATAGTTTCACTTTGAAAACTTTTGATCATCCCTAAAACAAAAAACTAATTAAGTTATATACTATATATTTATTTTACAGATTTAGATAAGCACGTGTAGTAATTATTTTCCAGAGAGAACAGTTGGAGAAAGAGAAGGATATATAGGGGTCATATAGAGAATAAATGGCCTTGAGTAGCGTAGTGTTCTCACAGCCCTTCCAGCAACAAGCTTAAGCTTATATGTAGTATTCTAGATCTACATAAGTCAAAGATCTGAAAAATACTGAGTTTTTTAGACCTGTGAAAAATTAAAGCTATATTTAGAGGGAGATAATAGTTTACGTTTTTCAAGCTGCAAGGTCAAAGCATTATCTTTTCAGCCCTTCCATCGATATCTTAAATACATAGTTACATAAGTAGAAAAAATATATAAAATCGTAAAAATATATAAATTTGTATACATAGACACCTGTCGATGAAAAACTCAATAACTATAGGGATTTAACGTAGAAAAACTTTTGCAAAGATGCATAATTATATCTGCAACGTGTTAACCCTTCCTATCGACTAGTGAAGGGTTACAGCGACCTTAGAAATATGTAGTATAAAAACTATTCCCTATTTAAATTCAAATATTAAAGATTAAGCAACTTATGTAAATACCTTTTAGAACAACAACTGAGAGATTGACGTCAAGAGAACTAACATACTCTTAGATGATTATAATGATGATGATCATATTGTGAGAAATAGAACTTAAAAGCATGTTTTCCACATACACAGTTAAGATCAAATTATATACCTGTTTATATAGTAGACTATGTATATATATTTTAGCTTGTTTGCTTATTCATTAGGAAGTAATGAGAGCCAGCACCATGATGACTAAATAATTGGCTATAAATATGCTTATTTAACCTTATCGCTTACCTTAAGTGTAAGTGTATTCCTATTCCATTTGCCTCAATGCCGCTGCTGCGCCTTCACTTAATTAAAAACCACTTCTTTTTTAGCACTTCAGCACTTTTCATATCACACACTAAATTGGGCTTATCTTTTCATTTGATTTTCTTAAATTCATTTGGAAAAGTTTTTAATTTTTCCATACGATTTTATATAATTTATTTTATTTTATTTTTTTTTTTGTGGAATCAGGTTTGTTTTTATATATATACACATATATATATATATGTATGTATATTTATGTGTAGATTTTTTTGTGATTTCTCACACGCGACGGCGACTTCATGACTCGTCTCTGCGACGAACGCGTATCGAATGAGCGTCGGCGGAGTCTTTGGGTTTTTTTTTTTTTTTATTTTGTTTGGTGTTCAGTTTCCCCCGATTCCCCTGCGTTTACTCGTTTGCGTTAGGTCTCTCCATGCGCTCACTCGTCGTTTGCTCACCTGTATTGAGCCGAGCTGTATGGGAACGAAACAGCGTTGTTGGGTCTTAATTTTGTTAGGCCTTCATTTTAAGTATTGCACACATTCTGTCTATAAAACCTTAGAAGATCATTTCTTCTAGGCGTTACTTCTCATGTATTTTCGTCTATTTATGTATATTGACAAGTGGCGGAATCTATTTATTTTTTTTTTTTTTGTTTTTGTCAGTTGACACCTGAGGCATTTATATAAATTGCTTCCGCCACTGAAATTCTTACTTCAGACAAATTAACATAAATTACAAAATAAACAAAAACAAATAAAAGAAAAAAATATATACATACATACATATATATTTTTTAAAATTATATGTAAGTGTGTTGGCAGGAAATGGGCGTGTCAAAATACAAAACGCCGACGCGTGGCCAAGCATTTCGACCAAAGATCACATTGATTCGGCCCACGAATAGCAATTATTGTTAATTGTTGTTAAACACAAACAAAAGAATATAACAGGCCCAAAAAAAATGCAATTTTTTTTCTACAGTTTTTGGTAATTAATTTATAAAGTATAAAAACTAAAGAATTTAGTTAAAACCGTATTAGTAAGAACATATTTCAACAAGAAATTTATTTTCAAAACGTTTGCTTTTTAAAAGCAGTTAAATTTGTATTGTATATTTAATATTCATGGAATTTTGTAATAAAAAATTCTTTAATTTACTGATATAATAAATATACAACAATTACTAATTATAATTATATCATTTATATAAAGTCGTTCCCTAACACAAAATATCCAGACGTAATGAAAATAAAAAGTTAATTACCAATTTTTTTATTGGCCTAAACGGCGCCAATTGGCATTGACTTGGTGTAGACCGTCTATAAAATTTGGTTTATATAATTTCAAATGAAAGTCAATTACAAACTTTAACCAATTTTTTTAAAATTTAAAATTATATATACAATCTATTGTAATAAAGTTTGGCAGAATCAGCTGAAAATAATTGGAAATTATAATTAATAAAGTTAAGAAACAGAAGGTTATAATACTCGAACGATAATTTCCCTCATCACACTTTCTTTTTTAAAACAAAATGATTTATCCAAACTAGAAATTATTTTCAATGGTTTTAAAAATACTTTTTAACCGATATTTCAACAATGTTTAATATTATTTTAAATTTGAATTCTTATTTAATACTCTGCATTTCATTGAAATCTTTCAGATTATAGTTTCAGTATGACTATAACAACAAATATGTACATATAATATATAGCAACCTGTTGATCTAGTAAAACTTTCTCATAGTTTGTACATTTATAATTCCTCAGAAGAATTCATTTTATTCAATAATTAAATCGAATTTTTCCCAATAAAAACAAACCTCTCAAATATAATTTGCTTTCGATCATGAAAAACCAGATTTTCTATAGTTTGATTTACACTTTTTCTAAAGTTAACTAATATATACAAGTTTAGTTAACAAATATACAATTTAAAAACTGGAAAAATCTGCAAAAGAACTTTTGTAGAAAATAGAAAATAAAAGCCAACAAAATTCTAAATTCGATTATACAAAATTGATTTATTATACAAAAACATAATCTATAAAAAAACCTTTACAATTGTTAAGTGGAACGTTAAAGAAATTATTTTTGTTTTATAAACATTACACAGAAATTTGTTAACTAGAATTTTTGTTTTCGATTTGTACCCTCGTTATATATATATATATGTATATAGAATTAGTTTAAGGTGGATAACAAAATAACAAGATTTCACTTTAGTTAATTTGGTGGTATGAAAATACAGTAGGAGCCATTGATATAGTTGATATATATATATATATATATATATATAAATGCTCAGATGTTATCTTTGAGGTGGTAGATTAATTATTTCGCTTCGGGTGTATAGTACATGGAGTGCAGGAATAGACGGGTAACCTCACCAATAACCGAACGATCGGGTACACTTTGTGCCATGCCATAAAGAGCCATTTTACCGGCAACCGGTTGACCAGGATCCTTCATAATCTCAGCCACACAGCTACGCAAATCGGTTAGGAATTTATCAGCCACACCGGATTGAGTGTGCATGTCCGTAACACAAATGTGAATGCTACAAAGAAGAAATTAATTATTAAAAGGAAGATATTTTTAATATTTAAATCTTACCCGGAGGGGAACTGCAAAGCATTTAGATTCCAACCCAATTTGCAAAGTGAATCGGATAGACGGAAAATATCAAATATATTGGAGCCAATGGCAACCACAGACGTGGCTGGTTTACCAAAAACAAAAACTCCATCAATTTGTCGTACACTAAAATAGATTTAACAATTTCATATTATAAGTTTTGGTTTAACTAATTGTTAAATTAGAAAATTTACCCCCTTTCAATGTAACGTGCTGTATCCAAAATGCGTTTGGTTGCCTCGAGATAGCCATCGTGACCGAAACTCATCATAGTGGCCCAACAGGCAGCTATAATGCCACCAGCACGAGAACCATTCACAGTTGGTGAGCCATAAACACCGCCTGGCCAATCTGTGGTCACAGTAAACTGATGATCCTTGTATTTCTTATCCGAATAAAGGATAACAGATGATCCCTTGGGTGCAAATCCATATTTGTGTGTATCGGCCGATATACTAGTGACACCTTTAACAGCAAAATCAAAGGGTCGCAGCTGATAGCCGGCAGTGCGGGCCAAAGCTACCACAAAGCTACCCAAACAAGCATCCACATGAACGGGTATATCATATTTGATACCCAAAGCAGCAATACCTTCAATATCATCCATGGTGCCATAGGGGAAATTGGGGGCAGAGCCAACCAGCTGTGTGTACATAAAAACGAAAAAAAAATGACATCATTTTGTATAGAAAAAATCAAAGAGAATGCTCACCAGAATGGTATTCCTATTGATGGCACGTTTAAATTGATTGATATCAACTTCATATGTCTCCGGATTGACATCCACATAACGTACATGTACATTAAAGTATTGCCCACCCTTATCAAATGCCGCATGCACCGTACGAGGCACAATAATATTCGGTTTATGAATACCCTTATGCTCCCGGGCATAATCTCTATAAGCTTTCATTGCCATTACAATGGATTCAGTGCCACCAGTGGTCATTGTACCACATGTATTACTATCACCATTGAATAGATCACAGGCCATTCGTACAACTTCTGCCTCCATTTTACATACACCCGGAAAGAGATCGGCATGCAGGGGATTCGTGTATGATGCCTTGCCATATACCTCAGTGACAAGTTCCACCAATTCCGGCTTGTACCCATAAACAGCACCAGAGACACGTCCATCACGCCAACTATAATGACCAGATTGCAAATGATCATCGACAAGTTTTAGAATCTCCACATTGCTTAAACCCTTCTCGGGCAACTTAACGGAATAAGTTAAATGGCCATTGCTCTTCTTAATCTCCGATTCAAAATCATTTTTGGCTTTGGCCAGTTCCGTTTCCACTTGACGACGAACGGCAGGAAACTTTTTGGCCAATTTAAAGAACTGACGTTTGCCCCGGGAATAAAGACCTGCAAAAGGACATCAAGTTGGTTAGTTTTTATTTAAGTTATATATAATATAATAATCCTCCCTAATTTTCCTAATGCTAAATCGCATTTTGTAACTGTCATTCGATAAAAAGTTGCGTGATAAAAAGACCTTTCATATAAATATTAAATAGGTCACGATATATAGACATATCCAGGATGGAAAAGGGTATATAAAATTTTATATTTTTTTAGTACAAGAAAAAGAAATTTTCCTTTTCAGCTACATATTTTATATTTTACATGTACTCTATATTTTAAATATATTTTTCTATATTTTATATCTCTTCTTATTATATATCACTTTATAGCATTTTTAAAACTATTTTGCAATTATCTCGGTTTCAATTACTATTATTATATATATTTAAAATTTATGTTTAATAATTTTTTTTACGTTTTAATTAAAGCTCAGATCAAGAGATCTGAGAAAGTGAATTAAAATTGACTGAAAAATTATAATAAAATTTTTGGAAGTTACAAAATAATGTAAGTTGATTAATTAAGTCAAATTAGATGATTTTAAAAACGTTTTTGATATTTTATTTCTCAATAATTATAATTTCCAAATTTATTAAGTCAAATAAAATGATTTTAAAACCATTTTTGATATATTATATCTCAAGAATTATAAATTTTAATTTAATTGAGTCACACGAAATGATTATAAATCATTTTTGATATTTTATTTCTCAAGAATTATAATTTTCAAATTTATTAAGGCATCTTAAATGATTACAAAACTATTATCGATATTTTATTTCTAACGAATTATTATTTTTAATTTAATAAATTCAAATTAAATGATTTTAAAACCATTTTCAATATTTTATTTCACAATAATTATAATTTTTAAATTAGTTATATTTCTCTATTCCATTTTCTTTTCAAATAAAACGTCACAGATGACGTTTTGGAGTCACCTGATCAACTAAATTTAATATCATAAAAACCGAAAAATTGAACAAGAAACAATATAAATTATTGTAAGATAAAAACCATATAGTAAATGTCGATCGGTAGTCGAACTCAAGATTACTTATCGTACACCGGACATGGCAAAAAAGAAAAAAAAAAAACCGAAAATACAATTGACATAAATATATTCCGACCATGTCTGGAATTGGTAATGGAATATAAACAAAATATGTTGAGAATTAGTCATAGATTTAAGATTACGAATTTCATTTTTTAAAGTCATGATTACAAGAAATATTCTATAATTGATTGACAAAACATATTTATGATGAAAGAAAAAACATGCCACTGACTAAGTTAATTACATAGATTTATTTTGGCCTAATCTTGTTTTTTCCTTTCGGTTTTTTTTTTTTTTGACTTATCTGATCTATTAATTATGCTATTGAACTATTTATAACTTTCATTTTTTTTAAGAGTTGCTAAAAGGAATTAATAAATATTAAACATTCTAATCAAGAATTAAACGTTATCTCGAAAGAGATTAAATTAATCACAAAGATCAACTTAGAGGGGGGATCGACATACACTAAGTGCATGACCAGGAATAGTAGCAGAAGGAGGAGGAGGGGGGGGGTTTGTACCCACATTTATATAAGGTACTAAAGTACATAATTTCTTATGTAGTACATTATTTAGTAGACTTTTTTTTTATGAAAGAAACACATGGAACCGGCAAAAAGATAAGATTGTTTGATGGATTAAAATTTATGACACCCAAGCAGGGTGAAAAATTGATGGAATTATTTAAAAAAAAAAAAGGAAAAAAAGAATTATTGATATGACCAATGGACAAGTTGGTAACACAGTTCTAAATAGATAAAAAGAGAGAGAAAAATAAAATTGTATAACTTACTTTCATCCTGGCTAAGTACTGTCCATATCCAAACGCCGCCCAAAACTGTTGTTGCTGTTATGGTTGCCACCTGCCATGGCTGCTTGGCACCAAAGGCGCTATTGATGCCCTCGGTGACGGGTTTAAGGCAATCGCTACCGCTAAATGGACGCATTATATTGATCTAAACTTAAAAATGAAATATTCAATTTAACTTATTTTTGTCTTCTCTTTTTAATTTTATTTTCTTTTTGAGGAGTGTCGTCCACACTGGCGCGCTCCAAGCGTCTAACTGTTTTCAATTTCACGCAGTTGCGACGTCAGCTTACTAATCGCATACAAAATGCCAAGAATGATAACGTTTAATATATATATGTATGTAAATATGTATACTAGCAGACAGACATACATTAATATTTATTAAATATATCTATGTATATGTGGTTCTATACATATGACTCTTTGTTGTTGTTTTTGTAAAAACATCTGTTTGGGTGACCAGATTAGTTAACTAGTGTTGAGCATAATAGCGGTTTTTTGTTTGTTACGTTTAAAAGGCCAAGTCAACAGTTCTAATGTTATGTTAACAATTAACAGCTGATGATCAGTTTTAAAATACCTATACATTATACAACACTGGCTACAAAAATAAATAAATAAATATGTTACGTTTTATGCAAAATTCTTTTAAAATTTCCAAACGCTTTGCCAGTAATGTTGCAACTACGGATTTTCTACTGATTAAGGAATGCAATGGCGTTCGTGAGATCACATTAAATCATCCAAAGACTTTAAATTCCCTTTCAATGGACATGATGGGCGCTTTACATGAAGCAATTCGCAAGGATGCAAATGATATAAATTTGCGTTGTGTTGTCCTAACGGCAAATGGCAAAGTCTGGTCAGCTGGACACAATCTGAAAGAGTTGCAATGCAATCCAGAGATTAAGAATGTATTATTTCAAAAATTAACCGATATTATTTTGGATATACGAAAATTACCGATACCGGTTATAGCCAAAGTTAATGGTTATGCAGCTGCTGCCGGTTGCCAATTGGCGGCTTCTTGTGATATTGTTGTCTGTAGCATGGCCAGCAAATTTTCCACACCAGGGTGAATATTGAAAAAAACATTTATATGTATAAGTTATATAATAACCTGTCCACCCCCTTTTCTTTTATAGTGCTGGAGTGGGCATCTTTTGCAATACTCCTGGAGTGGCCATAAGTCGTGTCATGCCTCGTCCCAAATCCGCCTATATGCTATTGACCGGTCTGCCCATTAGTGGCGTAGAAGCCTATGTATCCGGTTTGGCCAGTAAAGTGGTGCCCGAGGATGAATTGGATAAGGAAATCGATGAAATTACTCAATCCATTAGATCAAAAAGTCGTGCTGTGATCTCCTTTGGCAAAAAATTCTATTACGAGCAGCTAAATATGCCCATTGAGGATGCCTATCAGGCGGCTGGCATAAAAATGATTGAGAATCTGGAAATGAATGACTGTCAGGAGGGTATCAAAAGTTTCATTGAGAAACGTAAACCCGATTGGCAGCACAAGGATTAAATTGTTAGGAAATTGTTATCAAATGGATCAGAAAATAACGTAGCATTCCTAGATATTGGTCAACATAGATATATGTATATAACTGTTAACTGTTTTATATATATACATACTCTCCAATAAGATCCTAGCCACGTTCATTGAGATTATACCAATTGTGCATTTATTTTTTAAAAAACAAAAATTTATGAAATTTTTGAAATGAAATGTTAAATCCTTTTTCTTTAAACATTAGTTAATGATTTTTTATAATTTGTATACCCTTGCAGAGGGTTAAAATTGATTAAATTGGTCAGATGTTTATAACGTAAATAAATATATGTATTCTTGATCAGCAGCAATCATGTGGATCTGTTTGTTCCTTTGCCCCTTTTAGATATTAATTTTTAAGCTTTGTCGATGACACTCGCTATAAGATCTTTTTAGGTAAGTAGGTAAATCAATTTAAGGAATTGTTTGGATTGGATTACTAAGTATATCGGATAGCCACCATAGGAACAATAGGTACAAAATTCAGTATTTGTTTTCAAAACTCTTTTCTTTGTCATTCTATCGCTGCCAAACTATTAGACAGTAAGCTTTATATGAGTCTCCATCAATTTTTGTTCAGATCGAAACTCTATATCATATAGGCGCAGTAGAAACGATCCGTATAGAATGAACAAACTTTTTATCTACTTTATCAAAATAAGTAAGGGAAACTTTCAGTTCAAATCCATCTTATATTAATTTTATATTTAATAGACTTAAAGCTAAAGAGATGTATATAAAACTGAGAGATATACTCTATATCTAACCGATATATATTAGAAAAATATTAATTCCCTTTCATTAGAAGTTTTATTAAAACAATTTACTATAAATATACAATATTTAAAAAATACGATTTTATTAAAACAATTTCTTTACCATATATTTACAAATATGATTTATTGGATGTTATTTAAACAATTTATTATAAATATTTTATAAATATGATTTAATTTGCAAATTAATATTTATTTTAAAAACTTTTTTTTAAATGTGTGTTTATAAAATTAATAATTTTTATTTTTCCTTTTAAAAATTATTAATTACAATATTCATGGAAATGTTTAAAAAGGGAGAATACATTTTTAAACATTTGCAAAGTAATATGTATGTGCATGTATATGTATTTAGACCAACAGCATCCATTTAATTATGTTGATTCTGTGTAATATGAGAGAAACTGGAGAAGAGGATTATTTTTTAACAAAATTTAGTTATTAACAATATACACACCGTTTGTTGTTGGAAAAAAGGAGTTGGAATAGGTAAAGGCAATGTAAATCTCCCGGTCTTATCATAATTATATATATTTATCCTTTATATATAATTATGAATTTAGCTGCACGTCAATCCAGAATTTGGATTACGATCCATTTGGTTTACATATGTATGTAGTTGGTTGTCGTCATTCAATCGAAGTATTTTGTAGTGTAATCCATGTATTTATGTACGCGTATTTATCTATGTATTTATGTATGTATTTATGTGCGTATTTATTTATGTATTGTGTGTATATTGTGTACCCATCATCAGTGTTTCACGTCTTTAATATAGCCATTTAAAGTTAAGCTTCTTAGCCATGCTGGTAAGGGATGCCCGTACCATTTTGGTTAGCTCAACATCGTGACAGGAGAGCAGTTTAGTAAACGGTGGAATAACGCCCCCTGTGATCAATGTATAGATCTGTTCCGAATTGCCAAGTAGTATTATATTAGCAACAGTCCAGGCAGCTTCCTTTTGGATTAGAAATTCGGCAGTTTTTAGATTATCAATGAGTAGCGGGACAAGTCCTTCATTGATAATGCACTGGATTTGTGATTGATGGCCACAAACAATGTTGCTTAACAACCAGACGGCTTTCTTACGTATCTTTTGCTCCGGATGTGACAATAGCTCCGGCATATAGGCAAGCACATTCTCATTGATCAACTTCTGGGATTGTTGTTCATTTCCCGTTGCGATACTTCCAACTGCATGTAATGCCGACACAGTTAATTTTACCTCATTAGCACCCAAAAAGGGCATCAATTTGGGCACCACACCACTATTGATGACCATTTGAATGTGTTCGTCACCAGAAGCCACACATGCTAGGGCATACATAGTGTCCGTCAGGACAGCTGTATCGGTATGATGGATAAGGACATTTAGGGCCACCAGCATAGCATGAAGGGTATTATCCGATGGTGGAGGTCCCTTGCGACATAAGTTCACAATAACCCAGGCAACAATGCGCAATATAGAGACATTGGCACTCGGTTTAATCAAGGACAATAGCGGATTTATAATGCCATGGTTAATAACAAAGTCACGCAAAAACTGACTATCACCAATAATATTACCCAAGGCCCATAGAGCTTGTTCGCTGATATTAGCATCCGGAGAATTCAGATGTTCAATCAACAATGGAACGGCACCAGCGGAAACGACGTGACATGTCTGATATGAGGCACCGGCTGCAATATTGGTCAATGCCCAAGATGCTTCAAATTGCACCTCTGGTGGATTATGTATTTTCAAGCATT
Source organism: Drosophila emarginata (assembly GCA_037075365.1). Lineage (NCBI taxonomy): Eukaryota > Metazoa > Arthropoda > Insecta > Diptera > Drosophilidae > Drosophila > Drosophila emarginata. Next base: position 5,776,234 of record JBAMCD010000260.1, on the reverse strand, counting down.
CCACCAATGTTGATAACATTGTAGAGTTGATAACATCATCGATCGATTTCTGATTGTTCTTCGTAGAGATAAGTCTACGTACCGTCTGGACGGCTACCAATTGTTCCTCCGGATTGGAGACGTCTGCCAAAGTTGCAGACAATTTCTCCAAATTAGCTGATTTCGCGCCTGGTGCACCATTTTCCGTTTCCGAATTGGTTTCAGGATTCTGCTCCTGTTCATCCTGTGTCATCTTGAACGTGCTTTTTCGTCTTTTTTTTTAGTTTTAGGAATTTGTTCTCCTTTTTTTTACGTTTTGAACTTTGCGAAAAAATATACAAAATAAAACTTTTTTTTATCGAATTTACTTTGGTTTTTGAAATTTCAAGTATAGCGAGTTGAGATGCGACGACGACGAGGCCAAACACAATTATGAATCGTTCCGTTTGTGAACTGCTTAAGTAGCACAAAAAATGAAAGCACGGTGAACTTTGTTTTTCCATTTTCAAAAAAATTTTGATTCATTTGTTATAAATCTAAGGTTGCTATGTTTATAGAGTAAATTAATATAAAAATTTTCTATTCTTAAAAATACTTACAATATGTTTCTTTTAATTGTTCGGTGACTGTACTGAAAACTGGGATTTCTTCTTTTCTTTCGTTTTCTTCTTCTCTTATTCTTATAACTCAATCTTACAGTGAAGTCCCCTCTTGGCTAAACTTTTATTGCAAATGCAGAAGTGGGCACTTTAACGAGATCTCGCTGTTTCATGCCATTGCGCAGAACATGGAAGTAGCGAAAGGGGTCACCAAAGATGCAGGAAGAAGAGGAAGAAAAGTTATGCCAAATAACATTTCTCTACATTTCTTTCTCAAATAATCAAAGATATGTCTCAAACCAAAATCTTACTTTCAATCCGATCCAATCCAACTACGGAAAATCTTACCGAAATTATAAAATATTTTAAAACAACATATATTAACCACATACCAAAGAATAAATTATTTAATTTGATGTATATGTATATATCTATTTATGTAAATCAAAATACAAAAAATGTTTTAAATTCATAAACTAATAAAATTTTGGCGATAAAGTAAGGTTTTTCCTATAAAAGAATATAGAATTCAACTTGTTAATATATAAAAATATATTTAAATTTATAACGTACAGAAAATTTCGTGTCCCCTTAAACAAACCGCCCGTGGCTAGGATCTTATTTTCCTCATTTGTCTTTTTCATTCTCGCTGTTTTTTATCTTCTCCTTTAGTGTCGTCTCGTCGGTGTTGGCGTTCACTCGCAAAAGTTTGCATTCGTTTTCAAGCGTCGTAAGTGTTTTGTAAAAAATCGCATTTACCAGAATAATTTTATATCAGTGTGAAGCTAATAAAATTTTCAATGTTTTAATGCCATAGGCATTAAAAATGATTCATTAAATATCCGTTTAAAAGCTTGTTAAAAGTTTTAATTTTTTTTTATACGATTTTTTATAAAATGGCGAGCTGCTGCTGCCGCCGTTGACGTCGGCGCGCGTCGTGTGTGTTAAAAAGAAAATGCAAAAACTGCGACAGCGCAGTCGCATTGCAAAGAGAATTGCCGGGATCTCGCATGCAGCCCAAGTGAAGTGCGCAGTTTTTTTTTTGTTTTTTTTTTATTGTGTTTTAGTGATTGGTTTTGTTGTGTATTTGAGTGAAATATCTAATTGTAAAATAATGCAATCTACAGAGAAATGGCGAAATTTAAAAAATGCTTAACTGCAAATTGGTAAGGTAAGTTAATGTCTTCGATTTTACTCTTTTTAATAAACCATTAATTTATTTAGGTTAACATATTGTATTTTCTTTAAGTTTATTAAAGTAAAAGCAAACCTAAAACAAATTCAAAAAAGATAAAAGAAGTTATTGGATTTGTCACCAAAGTGTTGCAATTTGTCATTTCCATTTTTTTTTCTGCGACCAACCTTACCATAAAACATAACCTCACATCTAATTTAAAGTATAACTTTATCAATTTTTATTTTACTATTAAAAACGCATTTGATTTTATATCTCGATAACTATTAAAAGAAAGGATAAACTTTTGTTGTTAAAGAAAAGGGTTTAAGTCGAAAAATGAAAAGTTCTTTTTACTTTTGTTTTCCACTTCTTTGCTTTCGTACCTTGCAGCTTTTGTAGATCGTCTCATTAAAGTGAGGAGAAAAAGTTTATGAACACTTTGCATGTATGAATGAAAATTGTTCTCAAACTTAGGTTTTTGAATAATTTTTATTATCCCTTTTTTGTACATAATATATATCTAACCCAATATTTTGAAATAAAACCAATTATCGTGCTTTCGAAAAGTGCTCTCTCATTTCTTATTATTTTTTTTCCGTGTTTTTTAGTTTATTTAAAATTTGTGTATTGTTATACAATTACAAAATTGTCGCTCATCGAGGCCGTTGCATAAATAATAAACAAAAATAATAATGAGAATTAAATAAAGATTGTGGCAGTTGTTGGTTGTGTGTGTGTGTGTGTGTGCTTAACTCCAATATATATATATATGTATATATAAATGTTTTGAAATTTTGTTTGAAAAGATATAGTGGGAAAGAGGAGAACTGTTCTATTGCGGTGAGTCTTTTTTATATGTTTTTCTATTTTGTCCGGAAAAAGTCTTTGGAGAAATTCAACGAAGTTTGTTGGTGTTTGGTGGTGTGTACCGTGCCTTGCCAAAAGAATTAGGTAATAGAAATAATAATTGATAATAATTATAATAATATGCAAATTGTAATTGTGTGTGTTTGTGTGTGTTTCGGTGTGTTTGTATGTGTTTCTGTGTTGTTTGAGCTCTTTGCATTTGAATTAAAGATAATAGAATAAGTCTAGAAATGATGTATACGCATATAGTAAGTAAATTAGAGGATAGAAAGATATTAGTATATATAGTTAAGCTTTTGTCTAACTGATGATCTAAAGTAGTAGAGTATGTAAAACTTAAAGTAGATCGAAAGTATATATTAATATATGTATATATAATAAAATATTAAACAGTGTCAACTTTGAAGATTATAGATGTACATATTTGGGATAGATATATAGAAAAGAGATATAATATGTTTTCCCTTTCCTTATTTTTTTTTTGTTTGGTTTTTTTTGGGGGGAGCTATGCAAAGAGAATTATAAACGAACAAGAATTATTATGTCTTCTTTTTTTTTTTTTAGTTGCCATTATTTTGTGTTTAGTGCTATTATGCATAAATGTTTATATAATAGAACCCACATAGAGTAACTACGTGTGAAGGGTGGCCCGTTGCCATTTGTTTCCCTACGGTCCAAAGGAACAAAATGTGTAAAAACAAAAAAAAATTGAATAAAATAAAATAATGTGTTTTTTTTTTTGCTGGTCCGATGAGTACGTGTATGTGTTGGTACGTATGTGTGTGTGGGAAGGTATGCGTGTGTGTGTGCCAACGCTTAGACCTCGGTGGAGGGACGCTTCTCAATCCAGGCCTTGATGGGTTCCAAAGCATTAATGGCATCCACAACGCCACGAAGAGCAGGATAGGGTTCCAATAGATCACGCTTGACCATGTAGTTCATGTAGTCGGTGATGCCGGCAAAGTAAACATCAGCCCAGGTAAGCTGAAATAAATAAATAAGCAATAGGAAATCATAAGTAAATAATAAAAAAAATTATAAACTTAATTATTTTTTAGTTTATACCTTGTTCAGTGCCAAATGCCCATCATTATCCTTAACGGTCTGCTCAAGTTTTTCCAAATAGAATGGTATTACTTCCGCATTTAGAGTGACCAGCTTCTTTTCCTTGATCTCATCTTCCGGCTCGTACGAGACGACTGCAATTTCTATACATTAAAAATTCCAGAGTTAATCAAGGACACTGAACATGAAACTGAGTCACACATTGTTCGCTACTTAGACGGAAGTCATTGATGGTATCAACCACAATGTCAATTTGGAGATCCTCCCATGGATTGGTGCCGCACAGACCCACAGTTTTGGCCAAAAAGCGAGCCATCGAGATACTCTGATGGACACGTTTACCATCTACCTCCAGCACGGGCATTTGTCCCATTGGCATGGCTAATCAACAAATCGAAAAATAAAGCGTCTTTCTTACTATTCCAGCGGTTTTTTATTCTGCGCTACTCACTTGGCTTTAGAGCTGGCCACTCATCGCGAGTGACGCGGACATCCTCGTACTCGATGCCACCATAGGCAAACAAATAACGCAACGGTTCGGCCAATGCCTTTACGTTAAAATAAAAGAGCGTGTAGCTGTGCTTAATCGGCTCAGTGGGCTCGGCTGGTGGGGCAGCTTCACCGCCCTCAGCTGGAGCACCTTCGGCTCCCTCGGCTGGTGGTGCAGCTTCGGCTCCCTCGGCTGGTGGTGCGCCCTCAGCTGGTGCTGCTTGTGCTTCGTCGGCCATTTCTATCGCTGTTTACTCAATGCGATTCCCTTAAAAAAAAAAAATTAGAAAAACAAAATTACAGAGTTGTAAACTAATTGAAAATCGATAGGGTTTCATTTAATGGTGAAATTCCTTTGCGATGATTTTGAACTTACTAGCAGAAGTAATCAATTGAGTATATGTATGTATGTATATATGTATATTTATATATATGATATGTTGTGGTACCATTCAGATAAGGCTGACGGTTGATTATTGGAAAAGCAAACAAACAAAACAAACTAATTAAATTTTGAGTGCCAACGTTCAATTACCCTGTGCAAATTAGTTTTAATTTATTTCACATTAGTTTTTTTTTCTAGATGTTTGATAGACGACTTTGCGAATTTTGTTGAATACTAAAATTAAATTTCAACTACGTATGTATGTGTTAGCCTTGTTTTTTTTTCGGAAGTGAAATGAAAAGTTTGACGTTTTACCATTTAAACTTTGACAACCCTAAAAATTAATGACCTTAACAGTTATTACAGTAGGCGTTTCAATTGGTTCGAATGGGGAAACTAAAAACAATTCGAGTTAGGCATCGAAAAGCTTGAACAATTTTGACATTTTTTCGAAAACGCTTACAGAGATGTTTACAGTGACTCATTTAGCTGCATTTTCGAGAAAAGTCTATTAAGAACATCTGTAAATGCGTTAATTCCTATAAATTTAGTTTAAATTTATGTGTCTGTTTTTTTTTTGGAAGTGGTATAAAATGTTTGACGACTTAATATTTAAACTCTGACAACTCTAAAAAGCAAAGCCCTTTACAGATGATTCAGCAATTGGTTCGAAAAGAAAAGAAAAACCGATTCTGATAGAAACTTAATCGATAGGTTTTGCCTAGCATACTCCTATGTATGTATTTAAAAGTAAAGGGTATCAATATGTTTGCCTCTAAGATAAGAGGTATAAATAGTTTCTACTGGTTACCATCAAACCAAGTGGGTCACAGAATGGTTGTTTGATTCAGAAATAAGATTAAAAGCTAGATGAATTGATAAAACGTTTTGTTTTGCGTTAACGTGGCTATTTAGCAAGGCGTAGGAATTTTTTTTGTAGAGTAACCGATAAACCTCTAAAATAGAGAACTAAATAATAGTTTTTTTTTATTGAATCTCAATATGTTTGAATTTCACATTGAAGGTTTTTTAGTTTTGAAAGAGTTAAAGAACCTATGCAATGGATTAGATTATTGATAGACTGGGCTGGATTTCTTTTAGAAGACTTTACGTTTTTATTCATTAAATTCTATTCAGTAATTTTAATTTTCTTTGATTTCGTTTTTTATTGAATTGAACCAATGGAATTTTCTCGAAACTATGCATGTCATACATATCTTTATCTTTAGTATAATCTAATGTGTGTGTAAATATGTAAATGTAAGTTGGAAAAGGCGTTAAAGTTTATGTTTATCATTATCTTTGGTAGTATTTTTACTGTTATCAGGTGTAAAAACCCTTAGCCGATTGATATGCCTATCTTTATCTATTAGGATTACTTACTATAATTAAAATAAATAAATAAATTAAAATATTTTTTCTTTTTAGTAAAGTTGCATATTGCCATATATTGGCAGGAAGAGATATAGACTGTTCCCTAGACACAAAAATTGCAATAAATCAATAATGTTTGCCTCAAGGCAAAAGTTGACAGTTGTCTTACTATAATTATCATAATTTTCCAATATATTATATAAAGTATTTCCTCCCCTTTTTCATAAATATATACATAATATGCATGTATATATATGTATATATACTATATTTTATAAACCGGAAATGCATTGATTGTCTCCGAGACATAACCCACACCCACGTATATTTTTTTTTTTGAGTTAAGCTCAATCTTGTCTTCTTGTCGTTTGCTTTGTTTTTTTCTTTTGGGCGTTGGCAAAGAAAGAATGAAGAAAAATGCAAAAGAATACAAATAGGAATAGGACAGAGGATGTCGATATGGCTATGGAATGAAGTTCCTGTTAATGTGGATGCCATGTGGAACGTTTTTTTTTTTCTTTTTTTTTTTTGTCTTTTGACTTTGCCATGCATCATTGGCGCATTTTGGCAGGGCGCCCAGTCAGTCAGTCAGTCGTCGCCCTCCCCCCATTTAAGTAATGGCCGATTGGTCGCCTCTTCCGCTGCAATTTTCATGTCTCAAATTGCAACAATCGATTTGACTTATTCGTTCTCTTTCCCACTTGTTGCTAGTGGCGGCTTCAATTGAATTTAATTTGTCTTGAGCGAGAGAGGGACAATAGGAGGGAGGGGCACCGAGGGTTAGACGGTACGGTTTGATGTCATGATTTTAAATTTAATTTTCAATCTATTTTCGTGGGAACAATTTTCTTCGATTATTTAATCGATCGACACACAGAGAATCTTTTTCTTTAATTAAAGTACTGAAAAGAAATGAATAGGGTCAAGGACCTACACCTCTCCAAACCTAATCAAAATCAACTGCATAGAGTTGAAAGCACGTGATAAGAAAAATTCACAGCTTCTCGACCATATGGACACAAACACATAAAAAATTGATTAGAAAGATGATTAAATATGAACCTGGAGTCAATTTTAATGCGCTTATCAATTACATTTCCAGCACGTAGATAGACAGACAATTGTTATTAACAATATTTGATATTTTGAATTATTACACTTATTGTCTGTTTCATCTATTTGTTATATTTTATGTGTAGATTTTGGGGTTATATAAAATTTGTTTCGTTTTTGTATACCTCACTCTTCGAAATACTTAGACGCACAGTTTTTCGATTTCAATTTCGTTCGTTGTACTACTCAAATAGTACTCAAGATTAATTTGATTTTTTTTTTTTTTTTTCAAAAAGCAGTTTTGAAAAAGTGCAGATATAACACACGTTGTTGTCCTTCACATATTTGGTTGCGAATGATTCGACTGGCTGGCGAGAACTGTTGCGCGTTCTTCGTACGCAAAAAAGGTCCGAGAAACGAGTTCAAAACTTAACGATTTCGAAACGAATTGACCCACAAAACATTGATCGATCAAATCAACCCCGAAAAGAAAAACTAAATATAGATACCGAATCAAAAAGACGAACCAATATAACCAAACTAATTGATCTCACTAATCGGCCTTTGATTTTTCTTTTTGGCAAATGTTTAAAATATTTTTTTTAAACTTTGTTTTTGTTAATTTAATTACATCACTTGAGAAAATTCTCATTTTAATTTCCATGCTGAATGTATATATATACGATGTCTGTCCAGTTTTCTTACCTCTATAGTATAAAAATAGATTCAAAAAACTAAAGCCAGATGTATGTATATATGCTGGCTTTGTCAGTGAATGAATGCTGGATTTTTGTATGTTAATTGAGAATTTGAGTTCAGGTTCGATCGATGATGGGTTTTTGGATGTTAGATGGAGAATTATTGGGGCACCACTGAACCGATCACAGCAAGGTTTCTGCAGCAACTGATTTTAATATGCCCAGTATACCCTCTTTTATACGCAAAATGAGAGAGCAAGAGAGTGAGTAAAGTGTGTGGGAGCAACTCGCCGCCTAGCTTTAACATTGCATTGTGGAGCCGGCCGGCGCCCATATAAAGAGAGTGAGAGGGAATTATGAGAAAAAAAAAGAGAGCTTACTTGCATAGTGTATAGGAATGAGAGAGTAAGAGAGCCCCTTTCCTGGTTTTTTACCCTTTGTGTGTGTGTGGGGGCTTTAGAAATGCTTGGCTTTCCATTACCTTCCAAAGAAAATCTAGTTTCGCGCTTGCAAAAATTAATTAATTTATTCCGTTTATAATTTGTCTCATTTAAATGTTCGCTATATCTAGCAATATTATTCTGCAATTACAATTATCTCAGACAATGCCCGAATTCGGCAAGTCTAAAGAAATATATATGTATGTACATACATTCTCTCACATTCTCGCGCTCTCTGCAGCCTCTCATCCAAAATAAATAAGAGTGTATCTTTTCTTTTTCCATTTCTTTTTGTTTTTTTTTTTGTCTTTCATGACTTAAACTAAATATTTTTTTTAGATGATTGGGTAAATATTTATTAAGCTTTTAGTTAATGAAGTTTATTTAGTATTTTAATTGGCTAAACAGTTATTAATAGTTTAATTGGGTTTTAGTTAAATAGAAAAAGCAAAAAAAAATATTAAACGAAACAAAGAGAACTAAGTCGGCGATCCGGCATCAACATATAAAATGGTTTATGTTTTAGATTTAAAATCTAAAAGCAACATTTGTCCTAAATAAAATAAAAATATTTTAAATTGTATAAAATATATGTATAAAAATAAATAGAGATACATTCATTTCTAATCAATTATTTCTTCTGATTTTGATCAAATTTTTCTAAAATATTTCTATTTTATAAAAATGGGTAAATATGGTTGCACATCTTAAGTCAGCTAATTGTGCTAATCAAACAATGGACACAAGGAAGTCATTGAGCCGACTTGGGTATACCCTGTACTATTAAACTTTAACATCTTCGAATTTAAAATAAAATTCTATTGATGTGAAGGAAAAGCAAAACCAGACTATCTCGCTCACTCGTAGCAGATTATTAGCGCACCTATCGGTTATTTTTTTACTTGAAAAAAAAAACCCCTTCTAAAATACGATTTTTAGATAATTAGGTAATCTAATAGATTTTAGCTACGTAATACAAATACTACGATTAATTAATTAAAAGAGTATTAAATTATTTCTAAATTAAAATGCATTTATTCTGCGTATATTACCGATGGGTCTACATATCAAATTTTGGTAACTGTAGCTCTAGATGCTGATCAAGATATACATATGTATGTATGTATGTATATATGTACATATTTTATAAAGTTGTAAGTCTTTCTTTATGGCAATTATTAAAATTTTGGTGAATTTTTAAAGTCCTTATACCTAATGGGTACATATACATACATATTTACATATGTATATGTATAAATATATTTATTTACATAAACAAAAGCGTCCATCAAGATTTTAAATGGCTCCTACTTTCTGTTTTGTTGCCATTTAATAAGAAATTGTCAATTAAATCAAATCAGGAAATTTAAAACGCCCAATACTCATTGCGGACTTTGGGCCAGGGGCTGAAATTGGAGTTTCATCTTTAGCGTTTATGTGTTTACATATATGTATTAGGAGTGGCAGTGACTTGGAAGGAAGAGTTCGAATAGAATAAACAACACAATAACCAGTTTAAACCGGCAACGGCGTCAGTAAATGGAGTGAAGAGCTGACGATAACAAAAATCCAGTTAAAATAAAAAAAAATTTCTATATAAATTGTTGCATATATGCATATATACATACATACATACATATATACAAAAAAAGAAAGTAGCGAATTTTTACCATTTATATCATTTATTTCTGGGATTCAACCCGATCCTTTCCAAAAAGGCGGAATCCCTTACAGCTGGGAAGTTTTCAAAAGAGAAAATCATGTGAAGCTTTGACAATAATAAAGGGAAAACTTAAAGCGGGAAAATTGAACACAGAAACAAATATTGCAAAGGAAATAAAATTACCATCAATGAAAGATAAATAAATATTTATTAATTCAAATAATACAATATTTTTATTAATTTCAGATATTTTTTATTATTGTATATACATATGTATTTATATTTGTATATTTATTTAAATAATTCAATACTTATTCCTGTACTTATGCTGTGAAAAGGTACAGTCCAGAAAGACTCAAATGAAAAACCATTATTTGACCCGTATTTTCAGCTGTCTATTTCACCCCTTATTAGCCAATACATAATATTGGTGAGCTTTTTAAAAGCTTTTTCGGCGAATTGAAGGTTATTAATTCTACCGCTCAAATATAAAGAAAAATCGAATATTGTGTAGGGAATATGGTAATCTTCTATATATGTATATAGATAAAATTGTTTAAAAAATTAATTAGTCCGTGAAATATATTTAAAATTATCGACTTTCTCAATAGTCAAATCATCATAAAAAAATTTTAAAATAATAATTCTTTAAGAGTATATACTTTGTCATTAAAATAATAATTTACATAATTGGCAGATCAGTGTATGCCGAAAAGTTTATAAGTATATAAACAATAATACTAAATTAAGAGAACAGAATTTTTAAATTCAAAAAAATGCATTTTTAATTGTGTCCAAATATAAGATCCTATATTTGAGGTGAGCAGGTTGTGTACTGCTATTTCATGAGAGCTTTCCAGTGTCATTATCGAACTCCAGAACAGTAATGCCACGCCACTCCCGCAATGGTTTAACTTGTTGAGAATTACAATCTAATGAAGTTTTTTCAAACCGTTGATTTCGCGAAACTAAAAATACTTTGTATTTATTTTTGTAGTTTATAGTTCTCGTTTCAAATATGTAAGGTTAAAGAATTATATTTTAACCATTTCCAGACAGTGATTAGAAAGCCGAAAGTAGCTAAAAATCCTATAGCCAAATTTTTAGAAAGCATAGCCAAAGAACTTCTTTTTATCTTCCTCTCTTGAATATCTTTTAACACCAATTTAACTGTATTTATAATTATAGGCACACCTATCGATTATTTATAAACACTTGTCACAACAACAATCATATATTCCTACTGCTTCTCCTCCTCCTCCTCCTCACTGTGCTGATTAAATGAATTTCACAAATAAGCCAAGTGACTCCCCCAACATACACATGTACAGATATCTTTCGGTACTTTTTTTTTACTTTTGGCTTATTTCTTTACTTTTTTGTTGTTTTTTTTTCTTCTTGGTTTTAGACTGAAATTGCAAGCGCAAGTAAGAAACGTTCGAAAATGCGCAGAGATAAGCAGAAAATTGTTAAAGCAACAACAGCAAAAGCAACGACTGAGCTATTCAACCAAAAATTGAATGGGAATCCATGACAAATGGCCAATTTGCGACATAAGCCGATAAGATAAACCAATCTATAACATCTCATACAATTTGACCGATTTATCGATAAAATTCACCGATTACCCAATAATAGAAAATTCCTTTTGTTCATTTTAAAATTAAATTTATGAAATATTGACCACAACTATGATTTGTTGTGTATATATTTGACATTAAAAGTAATGATGTATTTCTTTTATTGCTAATTTCTATGGCCTAGACTAATTGAGAATTTATGCCGTTTGCATTGTCAATAGACAGAGAGAGCAAAATGGGAGAAACAGAGAAAGAGAACGTGCACGAATTGGAGAGAGTGTGAGAGTTAGGCAGAAATTATGACAATAATTTGCTGTAGGAAAATGCGACACAAAACCAAAGCAAATCCACCGCTAAACAAAACAAAAAAAAAAAAAAAATCACGAGATGATCGCGAGTGAGCTTTAAGATACCCTTCTACCATGTAGGGATGAAACCGCAATGGGAAATCCCAAGCTTAAGTTACCTTTACGTCAATACAAAAATTCTAATAGAGGTTTTTAGAATGTAATCTGCTAAAGTATTAAAAAAGTTATACAAATGTAAATTTCGCACGCTGATTTTTACTATAGTTCAGTGATTCAGTGATTCTCACCAATTCCTAGGTTCGGTATTAAGAATCGTTTTAAGTAGGGTTTTCTAAAATGTTATTAAAACTCGATGTCTTTCTTTATTCTTAATGTATTTACGCTCAGTGGCGCTCATATCAGCCATTCCTTCTTACCCTAATAAGATACATACATACATATGTACATAATAAGATTAATAATACTTTCCCATTTTGACAAACTTCATTCCTTGGGCCTAATATTTCGCGGTGCATTACTAGTCACTTTGGCTAGTCGCGCTCAGTGGCGCTTCTATTAGCCATTCCTAATATTAATGAGCTTAAATACCAAATTGTATAGGCTCACTTTTTTATTTCTATATTTTGACGAACAGATTTCTTACCTTAGCCCTAACACTAAGTTTCGCCGCACTGGTACCAAATTTGGCGCTTAGTTGCGGTCCTATAAGCCATTCCTTTTTTTCTTAGGAAATCGCATAGGCGCAGTATATTTTTAAATCATTTTGACGAATAGAATTCTCCCCTCTGCCATTAGCATTACGTTTCGCTGGATTAACAGCCCGTTTTTCCGGTCATTGACCAATGGTTCTTTATGTGCTTCGCGACACTGCAGGTGATTTAATACTCCAGGTGTTTTAAACATTCTTCTATACTTTTGCAACAATATACCCCTATATCTTTTGGATACAGGGTATGAAAGCATGAGAGCGAGTCTGTGTGCATGCCGCAATCTAAATAATACAGAAAAAAGTCGGCAAATATTAAAAAAGAAGAGGAAAAAAAAAAACACAACAGCTAACTCAAAGTCGGCAATAGCCAAAGGCAACAGAATAACAGCAAACAGTTAAAACTCGATCGAGAGAGATACATTTGTATATATAAAGAGAGCGTTTCAATGTGAGAGAGTTATCCAATGAGTGACAGACTGACTGAGTAATAGCGGTATGTAGTGTAGAGCGAGTGGAATTGTGAGAACCGTTCACCTGCTCTTTACTGCTGCAATGCGAATTTATATCGTCGTCAGTCGCGTCAGTGCGAACCTAAATGCTCAACTGAGTAAACGTAACATCAAAATCGGGGGGAAATTTTGCCCAGTTTCCTATACCTTACCTACTATATATCTGATATCAATCATACGCAGCGTGTGTTACACTACAAGATCATTAACTTGTCGAACTTCCACGTGACTATATAGCTTGAATTAACGTCAAAAAAACTGGACATTAAAATTTTAATAAATCCGTGATAATATTCAATATGTAAGTGCCAAAAATGGCAAGTGAATATGAAATCAAATGTATACAAAATATATTTGCACGCTCTTACAAAATTCACCAAATCCAAACCCTGTCACCCTCTCTAAACTAATTGTTTAATTAACACGTGCACACAAATTATGAACAAAAAAAAAACTAAAAACTAAAAAATAAATGGAAAAAAATTTAAGTATTCGTTATTCGTTTCGTGCTAGTTGCTTTTGTTATATTTGTATATCATTTGAAAATACAAATACTGTCTATTAAGCTCCATCTCTTTCCTTCTAACAATTCGAACTTTTTTCTCTCTCTCTCTCTCTTTCTGTCTGTTTTCGCGTACTAACTGGTATCAGTTGCCAATTGTCTATTTGTTCTATGTGTTAACTGTATATTAAGTACTTCGTACTTAAATGAAGTCAAACCTCTTTACATTATCTAAAAAATGTTATTGCTGCTTCCTTTTAGCCAATATACATTTATCAATTTATTGCCATTTTTATTATACTTATGTATATGTTTTTATAACCGGAAATTCTGAGAAAAAAAATAAAATATTCAACGTTGCAAAAACCCATTGAAAGAGATTAGAGAGACAGAAAAAAAGCTATATATATATATATCTAGTACAATGGAACTTCCCATATAGAGTCGCAATTATATTGCATGTTAGGTTAAGTACCTCAATAATCTGAAATCAGCATCAATCTCGCGTTATTTCTACAGTTTTTAGAATTTATGATTCGTTTATAAATGGAACGGTTGACAAGTGAATGCAAATGTTCAGTAATTTTAGTTTTTAAAATGAACACAATCTATTGAGAAAAATAAACACAAATTGCTGCAAAAAGCATTTTTACTATTTTGATATTCTGGCAATTTCGAATAATTTATTTGGTTATTTACAATCAGTTTTGCCTGTTTTTCTAATGGGAATCCCAACCGCAGATGATGCCGATAGGAATAACAACTGATTTAGTTTTTGTGGTTGTTGCATTTCACATATGTTTAACAATAACATTTAGTGGTAAATATCTAAAAGAGAAGGCAATAAAATAGGTTACCTGCATTAATAGTATGCCAAAATTTCAATGGCCAAAGCAAAGACAGTTGCTGTGTGATATTTGTTAAGTGCATAACTTAAATGTTTTTTTGATTTTAGTGATAATTTAATTGTGGATGTCTTCAATTTTTAGTGCCAATATACAATAGGAAAATGAAACTTCAATATATTTGTAGCTGGCATGTTAAAATCACAAACATTAACAGATCCCTAAAAGAAAAAGAAAACCTGAGTTCCATATTACAATCCGATTTCAAATATTAAAAATAGAATTTATATTTTATTTTCATGTTAATGACAATTCATATGGTTCTTTGCGTTGTCTAATTAAATGAGTCAAACATTAACCAAGTCACATTTGGATTTTAGATTGTTGGACAACATTACCAAATTATGTTTAGTCATACAAAAATCTCTTCTCAAATACTGTAAGTAGTTGAAACCATAAGGAATGAATTCTTATCAGTAGAAAAAAGCACAACCACAAATATTTCAATGAACTCGTGCCTTTGAAGTTGACGCATTTCAAAATTTGAACTTGATTTTTTTGGGGTGTTCATAACTCGCTAAAATTCAAATCTCAAGAAAAGGGAACGACTTGATGACGTATGTATGTCTAACTCTAATCTGCTGATGAAGTATGCCTAACCTTACCATATGACGATAATTGTGATGGAGCGCCACTTGTACAGAAATCGGGGAGTTTCTATACATAATTATTTAGTACGAAACACATTTATATGCGCAGTATCTGTTTGATAAGATAAAATGTTATTTGTGCACTTGAAAGCAAAACCTTGATGGAAAAAAAAGACATCGCTGGCCTATCTAAATGGGTCATAAAGTGGAATGATGCCAATAACTCGAATCGAATAGTTGGTTCAATGAGAGGGTCTAATGGATCCCAACTATTCAGAAAAGCCCTCCAAATAAAACAGATTAATTCAGATATATTTACATTTAATTTTGTGCTTATCAAACTGGGAATTTGTTTTAAATTTAATAAATTTAGCGAATAAAAAAATATAAGCTCAAAATAAAAAAAGAAAAAAAAAATATTGAAATGATATAGAATTGACTAGGATCGCTGGATGAGCAAACAGAAAGCTTGGGCAATTTGGTATCAGGGTTTCCTGTAAAAGAAACTATATTATTTTGTATATTTAAACGCAATTAAACAAAATAAAATACCATCAATTCAGGTGCCTGAGAACCCTTAATATTTCATATTCTCCGCTCCCATATCAATGCTAGTCGGTCAGTGATAATCAAATAGAGAAAAAGGTTTCAATTGGGTTATTTCTAAAAATTAAATTTTATATTTTTCACGATCACTAAAAACGAGAAAGAATTACTTTTAGTACTCACCTGCAAACGGAAAGCCAATAAACAAATTCAAATGCCCTTATATAGCAGAAAGGACTAAATCGGACTCTTCACATAATTATGAACATGTTTTCCTTTAAAAAATAATACCTAAAATATGCATAAAAATTGCATTCTTTTTTTTTTTGAGTAAAATGCATTTAAATAGTTTTTGTTTTTTACCTCTTTTTAATTGAAACCATATTTAATCCTTCTTCGATTGATCAACTGGTTTTTGAATAAATTTATCAAAATTTAGATTAGGAATTTGCAAATGTAGATTTTGTTCCAAACTTTCATGGAATCTATTGAGAATTCCATTGAAACGATTTGCACAAATGTTCATTTGCTTATCCAATTCTTTAGTAATAATTTGTTTGGTAGTCGGCCTACCTATTGCCTTAATGAAACGGTATAGATTCATATCTAATATATTCACAAAAAAAAAAATTTGTAAAACAAAAAATTAAACGTACAAAATTTGGTTTTTTAGAACTGTACAGGTTGAAACTTGCCAGAAACTGAATAAATTTAGTCGGTATAGGCATCTATACATTATCAAATCATAGTCATAGCCTACTTAGATATAGAAAAACTGAACAAATTTTTATATTTTTATTACCGGAATTATTTTTTTTCTTAACTTTCTTTCATTTGAACGGAAGTGTTTGTACCTGAAACTTTTTATTTCCTCCATAATAATATGTACTTACACTTGCCTTTTTTTTTTTTGTTATCTAGTTTGGAATTGACTTTGACTCATTGCCAGTTAAAAGCGCTTTTTACTCGTTGGTAGGGTTTTTATTTTTATTGTTTTTTATATTACTTTGCTAGCTTGAATGAAACAAAAACAATTCAAAATCAAACGAAAGAAATAACGTCACACATAATTAACTAAAACAAAATAAGTCATGCCCTCTCTTCCGCTTTTCATCACTCTACTCTCGCCCTCTTTCTCTGTATATTTATATCTTAGCTTGACGTCAGTTACTATATAATTATAGCTGTGTATACATATATATATATATATATGAAAGATAAAGATAATCGGGATGATTATTTAAAAGATCTTTATGTAACATTTATCTCTTATACTTATTTATCTCAAAATAAAGTCTGAACTAGGGGAAACAGATAAGGGGTCATAAGTCTAGGCTACTATATTTCTGATATAACAGTACAAAAGTACAAAGTTAAATGCATTTTATTAATACTTGATTCATTATATATACATATATACATTAGATTATATTAGAAAACCAATTTACAATGGAACTTTAATTTTATACTCTATAAAGTCAAGGTTCATAAAAATTGAAAAAACTTAACAAAAAGAAAGTAAAATACATAGTTCCAAGTACAGCTATAAGATACAAAGTGTTTAATGGGGGAAATGATTTAAAAATTGACATTTTATTTTCCACAAATATTCTTGAAAATTTTAAGGGGATTATATTCTAAAAAATTAAAAAATTATTTATTTATTTATTCTGTTCGGTTGCAATTTATAAGGTAAAATCGAACATTACTTAAGCTAAAAGTAGTAAAATTCTTAAAAATTTTTAAGTTATAAAAATCTTATAAATTGTGAAACTATAATATTCTCAATAATTTTTTCTGTTAATATTCTTATAGATTTTAAAGTTATAATTTTCTCAGAGATTTTACAGATAATAATATTGAAGATTTTGAGTTTTTAAAAATCTTAGAAATTTTGAACTTATGAAATTCTCTGTAATTTTTAAATTACATATATATTTATTTTAATGTTTTTCTCTATTTTTAATGTTATAATATCCAATAATCAGATTTTCGATATTTCCAAGAGTTCTTTAAACGATTTCACTAATTTTTTAATTACCCTTAAAAAAAGATGTTGATTGACTGCTTTAACTAAATATTCCTCCAAAAAAAAACATGGAAAAATTTTATATTATGTACTTTTATTTTTAAATAGGTAAATCTATGTTAGTGGATTATTGCAATCGATTTTAACGATCTTACCTTTCAAAATACAATGGAGATTAGAGTGGTTTAAAGTTGATAGTAAATTAATTTATAACTTATTTTTATACTTTTACGACTTTATTTAATGACTTTTTTTTAACAAATTTTTGCAGTGACTTAACAAAAAAAAAAACAAAAAAACAGAAAGAAACAGCAAAATAACAAAACGCAGAGAGCAGCTGTTGACGCCAACACATGAATTATATGTAGAAATATATTTCTATACATATATGTACATATATATATACAAATACGTGTTTCGAAAAAAAAGAACAACAAATAAGATACACATTTGAGCAAACACACACATACACACACTAACATATAAACAAAGAATTGTGGTAGACGACAAAATTCACCATTAATGTTTTAATCAACTGGAACTTAAAGGCATTGTAAAATACGATTTACGATTTAAATTCGAGTAAAATGTTCAACTAATTTGCTCTCTCAAAACAAGAAAACAAAAGAGTCAGATAGTTAGAGAATTATAGAGAGTGAGGGAGAAATATAAATACAAGTGTAATTGGGAGCGCTTAAGATAAGGCTTATCACAGGGCCACAGCTGTCTTCGTACACCACCCCACGCGAAACCACTTTGCCGCTGAACACCCACGCTCAAAAACCCACCACAACGTAAAATAAAGAAAAATGGCCGACGAAGATCTCAGTCCGCTGCCATTTCGTCGTGAACGCAATTTGAGTAACCGTAATTTCAACAAGCGCACTTCACGTCGTCGCATTAGTCAACCGACGGAGGACCGCTACAGCACTAGCAATCACAGTGTCAGTAACTTTATCGACACCGAACAGGGAGAAGCAACCGCCGTCGCCTCTGCCGCCGATACCAGTTCGTCCAGTTCAAGTTCATTTCAGCTTTCCATATCGATAAATTCAGATACGGAAAGCGCCTTCAATCGACGTTCTTTGCTTAAAATGCGCGATCCTGAGAATGATGAACCCCAAACGCCAACTACACCAGATCCAGCTCTATTGGATGTACGGCAAAAGGTTCAACGTTTTGAGACTTTAAAAACAACCATTAAATATATGCGACATGAGAGGCATAGCCTAAAGCTATTAGAAAATCGTCGTTATCCGTCATTTGAAGAGCATGAGGTAGAACAGGAAAATGTAAATGCAACGCCACCAAGACGCATAGCTCTGCCCGGTCTTCAAAATAGATTTAGTCATAATCGCAGTAGTTCGATATCCAGCATAACGCCCACAACAAACAGCATTAACGAAGTACGTTCCGAGGATGAAGTGGATCAAATATCAGATTTTGAAACGGATCCAAATGCCACAGTGGATTATGTTTTAAGCGAAAGCCGTTCCGAGATATTACCACCACCAGAACAGCAACAACAGCATGTGCATCGTTCCATTAGTGCCGATCAATCGGGAGAGAAAACATTGCCAACAAAATTAAGGCATGACAAGGATTTCCCCAGGTGAGTCAACTGATTATTTATTTTTTTTTTTTCATTTATTTATCAACATTGAATGTTATTTAATTCCTTTTACAACACTTGGGCGACCTTTGCATACATTTTTTGTTTTCGTTTTTGTTGGTCAACGGGATTCCTTTTTTGTCGTCTTTTAATTGGCAAAGTGTTAATTGAATTTGGTTTATATATAACCAAAACTGGTTTTCTTTATATTTAATTTCTCGTAGCCCCCCAAAAAAGGGTCAACTAACTGAGCAACTATTTGACCATGTGGCAAAACAAACAGAAAAAAAAAATGAAAATAAAAAAAGAAAAAACAACAAAGAAAAATGAAAAATTTGAATCTAGTCTTTTAGCAAAAGTGTGACAAAATTAGAAAAATGTATCTTTGTAAAGCAACTTCAGCTAGAATATGGTTGGCCGGTGGTTATTGAAAAAGCCACAGTCCGATACAAGCGTAGATAATCCTAATCCGGAGCCTGAACAACCGCTCCCATTGCAAATTCCACTTTCGCTTGGTGTAATTAGAGTAGATTCAGAGACTCAAACAAAGCACCAACCCAGCGAACCGGAGCCATCATCTCCTACATTATCCCGTGTTGTTGTCGTTGAAAAAGATGCGAAAGAGGAGGAGAGGAAATCTAAAGTTAGCAGCGACCAACTTTCAAAATCTATACGTTCTTTTGATGATACAGAATCATCAATTCATATTGGCCGTTCATCACATGCATCGCTTGCCAATCAATATGTGGAAGGCTGTATTGAGGGGGTCTGTAAATTTAGATATTTAGATAACATTTTTTGCCACAATCCCCCCCCCACCTTCCTTCCACATCCCTTCCTTTTAGATAACTGGCTTTGTTGTCACTGGCATGGCCATGTGTTTGCTCATTATGATATCCTGGTTCCTGATCTCCCAATTGGAATTTGCACAGTTATGTCTAAATCGTTTTTCGTTATTCATTGATAAGACATTGGGTGGAATATTGCATTTAGTGGAATCTCAGCATCTTAATGATATATCTACAGAAGATTGGAATAAAGAAACCACAACAACTATTCAAACCCCATCAATGGATATCACTACGCCATTTGAGAATACAACCATGTCTGCAGATACCACTGACATCGGGAATACTACGACTGAGTCAGAATGAATATACATATATACATACATATCTGGGTATATATTAATTACTTATTATTTTTATTCCACTCCAAGCATTTTAGTTGCATAAAACTTTTCTCAACTATCACAAACAGAGAGAGAGACAGACTCATTATCAGACGTTGAGTCATTTTATTTTAAGAGGTTGGTGGGTGAGGGAGGGGACTAGACGGAGGTGAAATGGTCTTATCGCTACAATAGCTTTAGATAAGCAATGTTTTGTGATTTTATTTTATATTGTTTTTGTTTTTTTATGTATTCATTTACAGAAACTATCGCACTACACCGAGAAGAAAGACTGAAATAATTGGTACCACAAATCAACCCTTGGTGGGTAAATTTAATTCAGTCTATCAGGCCAAAGATGAGTGAGTTTACTTAACCAACAAACAAACAAACAAATATATATATACATATATAACTTACTCTATTACAGCGAAGAGGAAGTGGAAATTGAGTTGCGTGATAAGAGCGATAATTGTGTACATCCCATATTGGAAGAGTTGATCAAAACTGAAGAGGCATATGTTAATAATCTCTTTACTGGTTTGGAAAACTATGGTAATATATTTCAACGTAAAGATTTACCCTTGGGATTGCGTGGCAAGAAATATGATCTATTTGGTAATATTGAGCAAATAGCTGAATTTCATCGTGATGAATTTTTGCCAATGCTACAAAGAAATCGTCGAGATCTTAAACGTTTATTCGATGAGTTTTTACAATTTTTAGATGTAAGTATAAACATATATTCTTTTAATCTATTAAAATATATTTTAATCATTTAAATTTTGTATTGCAGCAAAATTGTTTTTATGGTTATGTGATCTTTACCATGAACAAGCAAAAGTCACTTAAATTGTGTGATCTTTATAAGAATTACTTTACTGTAAGTTTGAATTTAACCTTCAATTAATGAAATATTAAAATATACATATCTAATCAATTTCTTTTTTCTTTATCAATTTTTAGAGCATACGCCTGGAACGCGATGATAAGCTAGGCATTAACAGTTTTCTAGTTCAACCGATTCAACGAATGGCCCGTTATCCCTTGCTATTAACACAGTTTATATCTGTGAGTAAAATATTGATGTCTATATAAAGATTATAAACTATTATACCTATTTTTTCTATTTCATAGACTTTTTTTAAACATCGTGATATTGTAATGAAGCCACTAATTGAATCTTGCTGTCGTCTGGAGAAACGTTTCCGTACTTTATTAACAACCACCAATGAATCGGAAACCATAAATGATATTGTTGATTGTAATGAGGTAAGTCTATATATAAAAAATTAAAATTCATTCATTCAATTATAATAACTTTCATTTATTTTCCTTTTAGTTTAATGTCTACTATCAGGGTAAATTCCGCAAGGTTAATGAATTTCAAGTTATGGACCATAAGCTGAAACGCAGTTATCGTGCCAAAGTTTTTATCTTTGATAAATGCATTATATATACGGAAATTAAGGGTAAACATTTAGTTTTCCATGGTCGTTATCCATGTGAACATATTGGCATATCGGCAAAAACTAAATCGTTTACCCTATACTATGAAAAACGAAAGCAACAGGAATGCGAATTTACTGCTGATCCAACACAAATTCTACTATGGTTAGATCTCATACGGGACATGATCAATAACTATGCCAATGAGGAGCGACAGAAGCTACAGGAGCGCTATTCCCGTGAAAACGATCATTTGCATCGAAAGGCGCCAAGTTTCTCATTATATCGCGATTCAAATCGTTTCAGTTCGGATAGTGGAATTGGTAATATATGGATAATGCCCAAACCGGATGAGGAGACAGCGAGTAATCGAACCACATGGTATGCAGCCACATAGTTCTCATAAACGAACGGATCACTAAATGATTGTGGGAAAAGAATGCGAAATTGGAGCTCGCTTGTGATATTAGAGGCGAAAAAAAAATTGGGCCTAATTGAGGGTGCTCCATTGCCAAATGTGTACATGTAAATTGTTTTCACCAAATTCATGTTGCAAGAGTAAATCGCGCACATACAAGGATACATACACACACACACACACACACGACAGAAATTAACAAACAATTCAAGTTGAATGCTAAATCACCAAATATTTTGTCATCTAAGTTAAATAGTTCTAGTATAAAATTATTTGTATATAATCAATTATTGTTGTACAGAAATTTTTCTGCATGTTATCAACCTTGTTAATGCAACAAGGGCAATAGGCAATAAAAAAAATACATAGTTTAAAATTAAAAAAAAAAAAAAAATAGCAGTTTTAAAAACAATGAAAGAAATGTTTATATAAACAAAGTACATCATTGTATATAGTCAGTAGTGTGTATATTGTTTGAACGATGATATATTAGTGGAAAATTAAACATTTTCTACTATTTATATATGGTTGATTCCTTTTCTTTAATGGATTTTAAACCATATTAATTATTGTTAAAAACTAAAGCAAATACTTGGAGTTGGAAAAAACTATATAAAATTGCTTTTGCATTACTGATTGTTAATTTTTTCTTGTTGTTTTTTCCCCGTGAAATTTGTGTGTATATATTTTTTATTCATTATATAAATCGACTACATATCGACAAAGCTAACATTAATCAGTTTTAAATATTTGATATAATAAATATATCAATATTAATGTTTTTATTATAGAATCCACTATTTGGAAACAGAAAATAGTGTTAGAAGATATAGTATAAATTGCCAATTAAATTGGCAATTAATTTTTCTGTATTACGTGACACTAGATAAAGACAAATTTGGAGAAAAACAATATTAAGTATGTATATAGTTGTCATAAGAAATTCTGTACATATACAAACTATAGCTGGGAAAAAATTATTACAAATTTGTTATTATGTATTATTATAATTAGTATATACACATCCATATGTATATATGATTATTAGATGAGTTTTTACATTTTACTAATAACACGTCCGTATACTTAAATATTTCTTTATTTAAATAAAGTTAAAAATAAGCTGCGAGAAAACAAACAAATCTCCTAGAAAGAAAGGGTATCAAATTAGTCGCATATATAAAATTTATCCCTATTCTGCCACTTTGTTCGGTTATCATTTGCAAGGAAATAAACACAATTGCTTAATATAAATGTAGAGCATACTTTTGGGACATTATATATACATACATGCATATGGTATGAAATCAAATATTTTCCTATATTATGATTAATATATACATACATATGTATATGCTTTTGTTTTCTTTATTTTTGTGTTTTTTTTTGGAAAAATCAAGCAGAGACATTCACACGCTTCAAAGGCGTCAAAACAAATGAATTTATCAACATGAACAGCAACGCAAAGGTCGCACGCCATTTGGCGTTGTCATGAGAAGCATGACAGAGAGACATATAGACAGACATTGGTTACTACCACCCCCGCTTCAAAACCACCTACCCCTTCTCCCACATCTATTACAATTTCATGAGCTCTGAGCGTATAAACTTGTTTTGTATTGCCACTTGAAATGACTCGCGTGACATCACTCAGAAAAATGTATAAAAATAAACAATTGGCGCATATAAATAAATATATTTATGTAGATGCATGTATAAATATACAAATATGTATGCATATATATAGGTATATATGTACGTATATATTAATTGTTCATTCTTTATAGTCGTATTAATTTATGCAAAATGTTTGCGACTCATCAATCGCACACAGAAATGTGATTTTACTTTGGTTTGCTCTTTTCATACCCTTTAGTGAAAGAATTATAGGGTATGTTAGAGAAGTGATAATGTTGGTTATACGACGATATTTGCTTTTCTATATTATTGACTGTATAAATCAGTTTTTAATTAAATTATTATCTATCTGCTGATTTTTTTCATCTTTGGGTCATTTTCTTACTAAGTCAAGGCTAAGTGTTGATCTTGTCAAAAAGAAAGATTCTAAAGAAAAATAAAATATGTAGACTTTAAGAAATTATATTTAAGCAGAGAATGACTTTAAAATATTATTAAATTATAGTCATTTGATTTTTTAAAAACATTTCTATTCTATTTTCTTTATAAAAAAGTATATCATGAACTATAAGGGCAATAAAAAGACTATTTTTGTTGGAGTTTTATTGTAGTTAGATAATAATACGAGCAACTATCTATATAAAGTTTAATCCTTTAAGCGTCATAAGAAACTTTGTTCGATACAGGGTATCTGTAATTTGTTACCTCAACTTCAACTGGCAATAGCTTGTTATTATAGCTGGAATTTCTTAGAACGTTAATTGGTTGCGGGGTAGCCTGCTGAGGGGTGTGAGGTATATATATGTTTATAATAAAAGTCAACTGTTCATTTCAATAATATATATATGCAAAAAGAGAGAAAACAAATGAAATTCAATTCATTTATTTGTCACATATTTTGTTTTTATTTCGGGGTGGGATTTGAGTGATTCTATTTATTGTACATTTCCGAATGATCTCTGTGAGATCATCAACACAATTATTTTAAATCATTTAGTTGAAATTTTTGCATGATCATTTTCAATGATACGCAAATTACCGGTTACGTTTTTATAAATAGTTAATGGCAGACAATGAGAGAGAGGAGCTTTAAATAATATACATACACACACAACATGCATTCTGAGTTTCATAAAAAATACATGTATATATGTATACATTTTACTCTCTATGTAAATATATTTTACTAACTATTGAAATTATTTGAACTTCTTTTTAACCTATGGGAAATAATATATTTAAAAAAGTTCTTAATTTTAGATGTTTTTCTATAATTGAAAAGTCTTAGCTCTTTATTAGCTTCACGTTGCCATATTTCTTATTAAGGCTTTACACACGTCGCAATATTTTAGATTTATATAAGTTTCTAATGTCCCAATAATGTCAATTCTGACTTCATTCAAATACGAAAACTAGTTCTCATTTTATTGTATAATAGAAGAGGTCAAGGCAATATGCAAATCAAATGTACAATAATTACAGTTATTACCCCTTAATGCTATAAATAATAATAAACCATAAACAAATTGATCTGAAAGCAAAAGTGTTCATTCCACTGCCTTATGAATTCCATCCGTTTTTGTTGGACATTTTGAAATATTTTCATAGTTTCGTCAAACTTTTATTGATCTAGTGGTTTTTCTGTTCGTTTTTTTTTTTTCTTGCTTTGCTGATTTCGTTTATTTGTTTATAAACAATTAGCTGAAGCGTGGTGTCTGCCACTCAAAAACAAAAAAAAGAAGAGAAACAGACAGACAGGCAGTGAAAGAGAGAGAGAGAGAGAGTGCGATTTTAACCGATCTCGTAATACAGACCGAGAGAGAGAGAAAGAGCTTTGAGAAAAAAGCTTTTAATATTCGCAAATTGAAACCAAAATTCTCTTCAGTTGAGTTTCGTTTGGCTGGCTAAGCAGATCGATGTCGGTTTTTTGGTAACGGTTACTTTATATCGGTTGTGACCATGATTTGTGTGTTGAAAGAAATATAATAAAATTAAAAAAATCGGCAAAGATTAGCCTTAATGGCCCCTCATCAGCGAAATAACGAATTCATATAAAATAAATCGAAATAAAATGTTTCACCTAAATTGGTTCGATGTAATACCCGTCGGTGTGACATTTTTATGTATTCTGTTTGTGCAAGTTTTAAATATTTATTTGCACATACTAAACGATGAAGTTGATAACAAGAATATTAATATAGTGCAACAGCAACAGAAGGAAACTGAAGTCCCAGTTAACCCAGATAGCCCAGAGGGCACACCCTCAACGACGCCATTAACTAATGGAAAATTGGATAAGCAGTCGAGTATCTTGGATAGTGACAGGTAAGTCTCTATGTCCCAATTATTTCTAAATACATTTACGTTGGGTTTATGTTTGGGTTTTTTTCTTTTAAAGTTTCCCTAAGAATGTGCTTTTACAATTTTCCATCATACAGCACCTGTTTATACAATGGAATATATTTTACATATTATTCATTTTCTTGACCACTGACATTTTTTCCGTTTATAATACATACAATTCCTACATGGCGTATGAGTGATAAGATAAAGTTTCGATTGAGCTTATATGCATATGACTAGTCTGTGTTATTTTTAGCATATCAATTTTCTTCAAAAATATTTAAGAGGCTATTAACACTTAATTTGTTAATTGTCCTATAATAAAAATGTTGGGGTTTTTCAAACCGGAAACCAAAGTTCTCGAAGGACCTAAGAAATAAAGTGAAAGAAGTTGCATAATTTATAGCTGTGAGTTTATTGTAGTTTTAAAGATAATACTCTAGATGTGGTAAAACTTCTATGAATTTAATATTAAGATAGTTTAAAATTAAAGATACTTAATCTTAAAAAGCTTTTAAAATATTTCTTACGACTTTAAATTGAAATAGATAAAAAAATTAAACTATGTATAACGATTGATTATTAGATTATAAGGTAGGGTTAGAACAAATATTAGTTAAATTGACTATATCAAAGATAATAGAAAATTTTGATTCATTTGGGAAGGCAAAGTTAAGCTATAAAATCTTACAAGTCATAATGAAAGTGAGATTTTAAGAGTTTTTAGATTTGAATCATAAATAAAAATTAAAATAAGATTAATTAAAATAATAACTAAGTGTAAATAAAGAATCTGCATTGAAAAGGTTAAAAAGATAAGTAAAAGTAAATCTTTAGATTTTCAGTGATATCTCAGAACAGTTTAGTAAAATTATGAATATTTTTACTATTATGAATATTATTATTATTATGGATATTATTATTATTATGGATATTATTATTATAATATATTTCAGGGATAATGTAAAGAATTTCCCCTATTACAGTAGCCCAATTATAAATATCGGATGAATTAAGTTACATTAAATTTTAATTCAATTTAAGCATATATATTTTCTTCTATTGGGAGCTTAAGGTTTTTAGCGGTATAAGTTTAGATTTCAGTCAATCAATAATGTTTATTACTTTTATTTATAAAGCTAAGGGTCAAATCTCAATTTTTATAATATAACGTAAAAATCTTTCAAAATTTTTGAATTTTAGTAGTCCGATTTCTTAGGTTAGTCCGAAATTTTGCAATATAAAATGTATAAGCAGTAGCAGTAAATATGGAATCTGAATAAGGATTAATAAAAGAGTTAGATGTTTTATAGCAATTGCTAGTTTAGCACTTTAAATCGATATATATCAATAAACTGATATGTCATTAACAAAGATTGTGTAATGTAAAATGAAGTAAAGTAAGGTAATAAAACAAATTCAATATCTCGTTTTATAGAAGTACAAACAAATGATTAACAAACTGATATATATATATATTGATTTAGAACACACACACAATTTAATAGAAAAGATTATTTTTCGGACAAAACAAATGTTCATAAAGATATAGAAATATAGATAGATAGCTATCAACTTTAGTTATACAGAAATAAAGTAAATTTACTTAGAATGTGTTAAAGTTATTTCTTTTCGTTGAATTGCCAATAATGTTTGCTCTATGCGAATATATGTATATTTAAGTAAATTGTTTTTATATTGACCATTTTGTTTCTTATATGTATATTTAGGAATATCTGATCAATGGAAAGTTTATCTGCGTATATGTATATTATATATGTATGTCATATTCTCACCTCACAATCATCAATGGCTTCTTGTCTCTTTGTCTTTTTTATGTTGTATTTTTTACAGTGGCATCTCATTGAATTCCATCAATACGTCCACATCAGCAACAGCAACAACAACAACAACAACAGGAACACCCACATATAGTACACACAATGGTTTCCTCACACACACTCTCAGTTTCGATACTTTTGGCGATGAGTAGTAAGTACTTGACAATGACATTTACCCTTAAAACCCATTCCCCCTCTCCCACAATTCAGTGTCCTGTTTTGTTCTTTTTTTTTTGTTGTTGTCTATATTGTGTTTATCCTTCACATACAGTTGCTAATTGATTTCTCTATATATGTATTTTTTTTTTCATAATTAGCCATGAAGATGAAGATACAATCTCGCTGGAGAATCTCTTTCCCTGCGATCAAAGCGAAATACATGCCTCGAAAAAGATAAGTTTCATTATCGATGAACTGATACAAACCGAAATGAATTACGTGAACAATTTAAAGAAAGGTTTGGCAAACTATGGCTATAAATTGCAAGAGGAGGAAGATTTACCAGATAATCTACGAGGAAGCCAAAAACAATATACACTTCTTGGCAATATCTCTGATATATTAAAATTGCACGAACAGGAAATATTGCCACTTATGATGCGGAATCAAAGAGATCTTAAAGGCCTCTTCGATGAATTTGCCGCACACTTTGAAGTAAGTAAATTATAGCCAAGGGCGTGGGTTGGCCAAAAACACGTGAAACCAACAAAAAAAAGAGAAAAAAAAACAGAAGAAACCGTAAAAAGAAGTGTTAAACCTATTAGAATCATGCAAAGTAGCCGTAAGACAGGTTCCGACACATGAGTGGAGATAATCCATCAATATTCATTTGTTTTTACCACTTTTTTTTTTTTTCACCTCCATTTGTGTTTAAACTTGAGTTCATTTGTGTTTCTGGGCTTGAAATTAAAATTTTAAATATTTACATTTGGCTGATTGAATTTTGTTTTATAGTTTTTTTCTACTTAACTGACACCTGAGAGCTTATCTATACCCTGTAATTATTGAATGGAAAAGCATATTACGTTGTTTAAAGCCTTTGGCAAGTATTTGAATATTTGGAATTTAAATAGTGAGTTTAGAGAACGCATTTTTTGAATGTGGTTAGACAAAATAATACATTTTAAATTATTGTCATTTGTGTTTTAAAAGATAAACCATGAAAATCGTGTTCGGAATCAAATAAAAGTGTGATTATGGCAGTTCGATTTAAATTAATTTGATTAAATTTATAATAGGAGAAACATTTTAATAAAATTCCTTTTACAGTTTATACAAGTAATCTAATCTTAAATATATAAATATAAACTCTATCTATGTATATTTTATTACCACATAGAAAATCCATTAACATATATTTATATATTCTGTTTAATATATGCTAAAAAGAATAAATTTGAATTTATTAGCTTAAATAGTCTTTTCTACTATTATCACAAGATTAGGTTACAATTTTTGTTTGCTAATTCAAGATAATAAAAAGGAGCTGAATGTTGCTGAGTAGTTTGAAATCTATGTACATACATAAATATATTTTTTTTCCCAAACGAAGAGCTAATAAATTTAATTTTTAGCTTAAAATTTAAAATATTTAAAAAAGTTTATATTTATTTTTATAAAATTTACCGTACTCAAAAAAATAGAAAATATAATTATTTATGTTTCGAAGAAATGCTTAAAATAAAGGAATAATATATACATATGTATACATAATTAAATTTCATAGAAAGAAGCACCGCAAATTTTCTAGTAATTTTCGATTAATTACCTAACTTATAATGGGCCTACTTTATCGTTATTTGAAATCTCTTTCAAGTTTTAGATTTCTATACAATGTATATATCATAAAAACGAATGATTTCATACAAATCATTTTCTGCACATAAGTCGCAGTTCTTTTTGTAGGGTATTTCCCAGTTGTCGTTTTAATTAATAGTTCTGAATTCTTTTTTCATTTTTACTGTTTAACGTTTTCATAGTTTTTTTTTACGTTTTGTTTTTGCTTAATGAACGTTGGCGTTTGTTGTTTTGAATTAAGAAAGAAAAAACAAAAACTTTAAAGCTTTGGCCATTTCTACAAATAATGCAAATTAAAATTTAAATAAAAGCCACATGCAAGTGAATTGAATAGTAAATTATATAAAAACTCATCACTTGTCAACGACTCGATAAATCACAATTCCAAGAAGAAGAAACTTTTCGGTTTTTAATTTTACAGCTCCCCCTCTCTCCCACTATTATTAGCCATGTCTTTCACACCTGTTGACAATTGTGTCACGATTCACTTTTGCCATTAATATGCTCAAGATGTAGCCAAATTGTACATATATTAAAAAAAACAGATAACCTTTTTCAGTCACAAGTTTAGTTAACTAAATTTAACAATTTAATTTTTTTTTTTCGTTTTACAAAACGAGCTACAATTAGCACATAATGATGAAGTCGCAGTTAAGTCCCATGATAAGATTAACCGAAAAAAAAAAACAAAAAATGTAATAACAAAAGTCGAAAAAGCGCCACTCTCTAACGACGAAATTTGTTATAAAAAAATTGAAATATCTAAAGCAAACATTTGCCGGCATTAAGAGTGCTGACGTCATTAAATTTTCTCAGAGGTTGGGTTATTTAGACAGTTAACATGACAATACAGAATATAAATATATACATATATGTATAAGTATATACAGATGGATATACATATATACATAAATGTGGAACCCCAAAAAATGAAATCACAGGCCAAACAGCATCAAAACTGACAAAATGTATCTAATGGATGGACAAGTACTCAAATATTTCTACATAAACACACACTTACATATTCTTATGTATAAGTAGATTTGAATATACATATGTGTAGATTATTCTTGAAGATTTTCTATTGCCTCACATGTGGCACATGGCGGATACAATGCCTTCTTCAATGAGCCAATGTCTACAAGTGTTGACAGTGAAATAATCAATTTAAATTGATATTCATAGACATTATATACAAGGGATAGTTGTAGTTATATACATATGTATGTATGTATATAGACGAGGGCAGTAACATTTCTTTTTCAATAAGAAAACGTTCTATCCAATAGTTTTCTATATAATTAGCATAATAATTTTTAACCTGTTTTTGCAGTAACTTACCACTTTAATCATTATTTATATTTACATTTATGATATTTATTTATCATAATTTATAAATTTATATTTATAGTTCAAGTGAAGCAAGTCCAACTTGAGACTCAAGAGTAATTGATTTTCCTTCAATCAGTATTTAAAACGATAGTCTTAATAAGAAATGGATAATCTACATTTTTCTTATGCTAAAATAAGAAATTCTATATAAAATAAAAGTCAAAGTTCCTGTATCGACATATGTTATAATTAATTTCAATATTAATAATATAATTAATATAATTAATTTTCTCTGTAAGACCAAAGAAATACGAAAACCTTTAAAGAAACTCTAGAAACGTTAAATTTTTTAAATTCTAGAGATAAAACGGGAATAACAAATTGGTTGCATTAATTGGTAAATAATTCTTGTTAAGTAATTGGCCTTTATCAGTCTAATCTCAATCAGCTGACGTCGTATTTTTTATAGTACTTCTTTGGTATCGATTTATTGTTTACTAGTTCCAATAGACTTTTATCATGTATAGCCTATCATTAATCTAGACTAAATTTTCTTTTATGAATTTTTGCTAAGAAAGAAAGGCTTTTTATGGAAAACTAATATCTTTTGATAGATCTTAGATAGACTCATTTAAGGCTTTCTTTTCTTGTAAGTAAATATTGCTATGACCCTGAAACATAATTTAAAATAGGCAGCTTTCTTTTAGACAAATCTGCCTTTTTTATAAGTTTGCGAATTTTAAAAGTTCAATCACGAAATGGAACACATGACCATGACCTTTGTTCTATTGTTATCAGTCATTGCTGTGATTTCAAGTCGATCTTGGCAACAAAGTACTATTTATATATAGCATAGAAAAATGATATTAACATTGTTCTTTGTTTATCAAATTTGAAATACAATAAACAATACAATAGCAGGCATCTCACTCTACTGATAATATGACATTTAAATGGGTGCTCACATGTCTTCTTAGTCCGGCCTTCGTTCATAAATTTTTATTGCATGTTTCTTATATCATACTGTATTCTGAGAATTTTTTTTTAACTGGCCTGTGGGCCCCGAAAGCAGGTAACATTTTTGAACCAAAGTCCCCTACAAATCTCTTACTTAATGCTTAGCAAACATGCTAAAGCCCTCTAAACTGATTTATGTATATTCTTTCTTTTATTCTTATTTTCGGTTACCGAATGAATCACGTTTAAGCAAAGCGAAAATGATTTGCTAAATTTATCATAAAAATGTTGAAAAATTTTCACAAAAATTCTTTTTGTGTTTATATACATAGATTATTTTGGCAACATTTAGTATAAACAAATATTTAGCATATAGATGGATTTCCTCTCCAACTTGTTGAGAACTAGAAAAAAGAAAAACTAAATGAGACCCATTAAATCGATTAATTTTGCCATCTTTGCCATTAGAGACTCTGTTTGGTCATAAATCTTTTTTCCAATTTGCCATAAAATAAAACTTTAAATGGTTATGCTGCCGACGAGTGTAAATATATATATATATATATAAATTTATATACATATATGTATTGTGTGCGACAAGCGTGTAGATTTTTGATTTTTCAATTCTCACAAATTAAATGGAATTAACAATATAAAAACCAATTAAAACGCCATAGCTTGTCTGGAAAATCAATTGAGTGTGAGTTCATGACTGATGTGGATTATCATTAAAAATTACACTTGTTACTATAATAGGAAGAATTCCACTTGAACATAGGCTAAGTTAGGTAATCTATCTACATATGAGTCAAATTCTAATCAGAAAACGTTGCAAATATAATTCATAAATGTTTATACTATAATATTTTGATATATATATTTTTTTGAGTAATAAATATAAAATCGTTTATATAGTATACAATTATTAAACAGTAAAACCCCAGAGATAACCCGGGGGACTGCCAATTTCAATATGATTGTAGTTTGCATAGTATTTGGTATGATCATAAAGCTATATATAAAGCTGTGATCTACATATAATTTTTAACGACTGGTAATTAATACTCTGTTAAATCGAAAAAAAGCTTTCGTTTTAAAATAGTTTTGTATTTGGTAAAGATCATTTTTATACATATAAAGATACAAATATTAATTTCTACTCTCTTTACGAATGGTTATCCAAAATACATACATACATACATACATACATATATCATATATATCATATAAATCAATAAAATAAAAAAAATATTAAATGCCCTAGCAGTCAATGGTACAGATAAGAGTTAGTTTTAGCAACCTAATCTAGATATTATATATTTATACATGTATGTTTACATAAATGTACATAAATATATGTATATATGAATGAAACTGATAAATATAAATGTAATTATTTTGTTTATTCTTAACAATAATAAGAAACATTTAAAGTTCTAATGGCAGACGATTTCGAACTCTTGAATGAATTTAATATTTAAAAATTTTACATTATGTAACAAAGTTTTTTGTATAATGAATTAATTTCAAATTAAATTTTATACCATTTCTCAATTTATTAATTTCTCATCCTAATTCTATATATAAATATTAGGGAAAACCTATTATGTATATATTGAAAATTAATATTAATAGGTTTGATTTATAATATGTATATATTTTGTTTATATTCATATAAATTAATCAGTCGATTAATATTATAAAAAAAATTTAACTTTATATTTTAAAAATATTCAAGAAAATACATAAATCAATATGGAAAGCAATCCATTACAGTAATATTAAAGAATATTGTTTGTAATTGTATTTCATCGATTCAACAATTTTGAATATATGTAGCTGCTCGGAAATCGTTTTAAAACACATCCAATTTTAATTGATTCAATTTCAATTTGTTTGATTTATAGCTTAATCTTAAAGTAATCTCATAGTAAACAAATAAAGTAAGATCCACAATTTTTGAAATTGGGCTAGTTCAAGATTTTCACTTTTCATTAAGACAGAATAAAATAGTATTATTCAACTTTTAATGGTTCTTTGTAGCTTTTGAATATATTATACAAATCTCTTTCAAATAATTGCTAAAGTAGTGTAATCCGACAAATATTTTTGTTTATTTAATTATTTAAACTTTTCAGAAAAGAAATTAAAAGAAGTTTTTATTGCAATTTTTAACTCGACAGACAGAAATTTATTCTTTTATGCTGATCAAAATGATATTCACTTTGTCTAATCGGTCATTGAAAACTTCTAGACTAAATAAAAAAATAATGGTAAAATTTATCTATATCTTAAGCTTATCATTTTCATATGATACCATTATCAGGTTTTTTTTTTTTGGTTTATTATATAAGACTAAAATTAAAATTTTGACATATCATATGAATCATATTATAATCAGTAAAATAATAAAAATTAATAATTCTCTCAGTGTCTAAACAAAAAAATATTATATTTACCTTATTTAATTTTTATGAAAAGTGAAACTAATTGATTATAAAAAATATGACTCAATTATTCAAATGAATGCCAAAATAGTTTGTCACCATTTAGACAAATTCTTTCTTAATCCAATAGATAAGTCATAGTTATGGAAAATGCAAATGACATGAGATATTTAAACGAAAATAATAATAACTGACAATTGTGATTAACGCATCAACTGAGTTTTGATTTTAATGAATTTTCTTTTGTTGAATTTATCACGTTTTGGACTAGTTTTTCCCTACTTGGTTTTCTCTTTTCCAAATGTTTGTAGATGGAAAATTTGCATTTGCTTTGGCACACAGACACAAAAAAAAAAAAAAAAAAAAATAAGCGACAACCGACAGGAATTCCAAATTTCTCATGCTGCGGCTTTTGCCAAGGTTCATACAGTTTTTATTTTTTTCTTACTCTGTTTTTTAGTTAACTACGTGACTTAAATACTCAAAAATTATGATTTCGCTAGCAGACAGCACCTACAACACATATATAGTATATATATATATAAAGCTGATGCTTATTATGCAAAAATAGAGACTGACAAAGAGAAATGTATGAGAAATGAAAAGAAAACCAAAAAACTGAGACCGCAAATTGAAATTGAAATGGGTAATGGTTAGACAAGAGGTTTGCCATAATTGTACCCTCCATCCTAGGGGGGGTTACGGGGCCATATTAGTATCAACTAAAAAGCGTATAGCTTAAAGAAAATATAACTAGTTGGAGGGAATTGAACAAGTTAAAATGTGGAGAGTCTTTTTCTTAGCAGATAAATATGTTTTTCTTTATACCCTTGATTTCTTTTGTTCTGTTTTTCAATGCTTAATTTTGAAATTTTCTGATATTTAGTATACTTTAATATAACTCGGTGACAGTTTTATATTTTGAATAATTTGTATATATAATCATATTTGTTTTTTTTATTTTGAATTCACAATCTGTCTTAAGATATAAACAAAATTTATGGCACACTTCACAGAATATTTATTGGTTAACGCTTTTTGGTTCCTTAAATGGTTCATAAATTCCTATTAATCAAATATTAATTGGAAGTTGTCTGATTTGTTCGGTAAAAGATTTTTACACCAAAGAGTTTTCATGAAGCTCAAGTCATCAAGTTAAGCTGTAAAGGTCACATTAAACCTATTTATAGAGGGTATCTCCAGGTTTCTAAGTATGATCGATTTTTTCTTTTACGTAAGAAGCAAAAATACATTTGTTTCAAAATCTTTGGGGAATAGTTGTCTTTATGATCATTTTATAAATTAATAGCTTGTTTGTCATCATAGGTAGAATTAATTTAAAAAAACATTAGCAAAATATGTCACGTGTTGTTTTTATTGTAATTGGGACATAAAAGACGATTCGATTACAAATTGAATGTAAACCTTGTAAACCGAAACAGCTGATATAGTAAACAAAATGAGTGCGAAAACGATATCGAAAATGTTTCCATGTTAACACAGAAAATTTTAAACAGTTTTAAATGTTTGACATTTTACTAGGAAACGCAATAATCAAGTCAAAAAAAATATAGAAATTTGATTAATTTACTTTAGAAAATCTTTAGAAAAAAAACTTTAGAAAATGAAGTTAAAAAATAGATGTTTTTCTTTGCTTTTATATATGTATATATAAATAATTGGAAAATATAGGATAGCTTAGAATTATAGAATGGGCCATTTATATAAAAATTATATTGATTTCCTTTCCAAAATAACACAAAGGCCCCTAATTAAGTATATTATTGTATAATAGATTTAATTTGTTAAAATAAATTGTTTTTAAAGGTATAAGAAATGTTTTTAGAATTTTATACTTTGATTTAATGTATGTATTAATTTTTTCTTTATTTATTTTTTAGAAAAATCATTTTTATTGCTATGTAACATTTACCATGGGCAAAAAGTCATCAATGCAGCTGCGTCAAGAGAACAAAGAATGGCTCTTGGTAAGTACAAAAGATCAGATTTATATATACAATAATTGAACTAATTTTTAAACAATTGTTCTTTCAGAATTATCAAACATTAATAAAAGACAAATTGGGCATTGATAGTTTTCTAGTGCAGCCCATACAAAGACTGACCCGTTATCCTTTGCTATTACAGCAATTTATATCGGTAAGTATAGACTGATTTCAATCGGATGATATAGAAAAATGATAGATAATTTTATTTATTTTAGGAATTCTATAAAAGTGGCATCAGTTGTAAGCCCGTACTGACTGCTGTTTGTAAATTGGAAACTCGTATGCGTCGAGCATTGGATGTGGTCAATCAGGCCGAGGAGATATCCAATATTGATGAACTAAATGAGGTCAGAGAGGATATAAATAATTCTATCATTCATTACTATATCCATCTTTCTTTTTCACTCACAGCTCGATTTGTTGGTGCAGGGCAATTTTCGTCGTTCCACCGAATTTGATGCCCAACATTTTCCCACTAAGAAAAAGTATCGTGCCAAAGTTTTTCTTTTCGATCGATGTTTGGTCTGTACGGAAATACGCAAGAAGCGTTTGACCTATCGCCAACATTATCATTGGGAGCATGTGGAATTGCAGCGTCCCTTGGAATTGGCCACCTCCAATGCCAATAAAATAATTAATTTATTGGTTAAGCAAAGTCATTTCGGTCATCAGGAGAAGGATAAGAGCAATGGTGGCAATAATAATGCGAGTGGCAAGCGTGAGGAATACTCATTTGTGGCCGCGGAGGCATCTGTGGTCAAACAATGGCTTCAGGCCACCCATAAGATTATTGAGATAGCCCGCTATGAGCATATACAGCGGAATACCTTTACTCTGCCCATGGATCTGGTGTTGGGAGTGATTCTAGCCATTTGGCTAATATGGCAATATTTGTAGGCTGTTTAAGATAGAAATAAAATTAAGTTATTTTCCATGAACTCCTTTTTAAACCACATAAGTGGATTTGTGTGTTCAAGTGTGTGTGTGTGTGTGTGCTGTTGTTTGGTGTGTTGTCTTGTCAACTTGCTGCTTGTTGTTCGAGCGTAAAATAAGTTTGCTGCAGTTCCTTGACAAATATTTATGATAAATTGCCTTTGCAGTGGCCACTATCCACTAGCCATGTGTCCTTGGAACAAAATGCAAAATGTAAATAGCTTTTTCATCCATTTTATGTTGAAAAGAAAGCTAGAGAGAAAAAGAGCTGACAAGCTGCTCATACAGTGGTTTCTCTTGTTGCTCTTTTTTTTTTGACTACGGAAAAAGAATTATATGACAAATCTATTTATTTAGAATTTTTGACGGCCAAAAAGACAAACGTGCCAAGTCATGCTTGGTTTAAGCCAGCATTTCTGGTAACTAATGAACCATGGACTAAGAAAATCTTTTCAGTCTGGCCGAAAATCAAAGCAAAATCCAAACGGTTAACACACAAAGTAAATAATATAATGGTAGACCAATTGAGTCGAGTTGAAATCGTTCTGGTTCAAGTACTATATTCTATATTGAGTATTCACTTATCTAAAGCTTTATTGAAACGTCTGGAATCTCACTTTTAGGTAGCAATATATTTTACAGAGTACTTTTATACTTGAATATCCTATCTCTATTGTTGGAAATACTAATCAATGTGTAATTGAAAACATATCAATGAAAAAGTAGCAATGTATATTGATTACAAGATCTTCTATATATTCGGAATTAGTTACTGTGCGAAGAAATTAAGACCAGTTTTAATTTAAATTCATGAGGACAAACCACGCAACATTAATTTTTTCTAAAGGGGTATATAATTTTAAAAATTTACATGTATGTATATTTTTTTTATTGATTTAGTTTTGTGGAAAAGTTCTCTGGCAATTTTTCACTATATTGAAGCAAAGAAATTGCATTAAATTTTGTCTGTAAAATAAAATTTCGGGTGTACAATAATTTAAAATGTTGGGAAAGGCTTTCCAGAACCATGTTTTGCCGGAAAGTTTTTTCCTAAATATTTTTGAAACACTTCCAAGAGAATCGTTAAAGAAGAACGCTACTAGAAGTATATATTTTTTCTTTTATGCTTCTGTAGGAGGATCGACTTGTCTTACTGTTCTGATCCAAAATATATATCACTCTAAAAGATTTTTGGACACTTTGGAACATTGCTTAAATAATCTACACGTGGAAAATTTACAGCTAATATTTTACATAAAAATTAGATAAACACCTAATTTACTTTATTCCTTATGTTATTTTTGGACCTTAATGAGTTTTAAACAAATTTTCCAAATTTTAATTCTTACAGAAAAAGTTTGATAATTATATTCGAACTTTTTATATAGTAAACTTTTTTATAATTGAATTCTCCATATAATGTCTTAATTCAAAAACGGAGTGTATATATTATATATATGTACATATATGTATATAACGAAATTTCTTATTTTTATTTTCGTCTAAGTTTAAAACTTTCTTGCCCCACTGTCGCCCAAAAAATGTACCAAATTGTCATATCTTTTATCCTCTTTTTTGATTTTGTGGCAGTTTCCTAAAGCAAATCAAAGCTCATTTTCTTATTACCAAGTTTTCTACTCTGATTATCCGGTCAAACGATTGCCAAAATAGACTTTGACAAACAAAAAAAATATACATATATATGTATAGATATATATATAGTCAAAATGTTCAAAGATAAAAATATTCACTTATGAAGTTAAACAAGGGCGGAGCAAAATATGCTATATAAATTTTTAGAACTCAGTCGAGTATGTGTGTGTGTCTGTGTGAGCGAGAGTGTGAGTGTGTTGTGGTGTACTTGTTGTATGTGCCAAGGATGTGACAAAATTTGCACAAAAGCAATTTGTTAAGAAGGCAACAAAAACAACAAAAAAAAGAAGCAAAAAAAAAAAACACACAGAAAACGCAACGCGACAAGTAAAAGAGGGAGTAAGGAAGGAGAGAGTGAGAGAGGAAGGGGGGGGAGTGAGTAAGGAAGCAGGACTCTTATGGAGTTGCCTGTCTAAGCAAATTTTTTGTGTCGCCCTTGTTGCTTTATTATATTATGTCATTTATGTCGCGTTTGCCTGGCTGCTCCTCTCTTCTCTGCCGTTGGTGTGTGAGTGTGTGTGTATGTTTATATGCAAAAAGGATAAAGGATAATGCCGTGTTCTTACCAGAGCAGCTTAAGTGTATTAATGTCTGTCAAGTAGTTGTCGCAAAAAGAGTGACGTGTATGTAAACGATTTGACATTTTTATGAGCAAAACCAAAAGACAAGTAAAAAAAGAAATAACATTTCAGTTTACCAGAAAAAAAAGGACAACCAAGGACAACAAAAACACAAGGATATGAGATAGAAATAGAGGAAATATATTTTGGTTTCTGTCTTAAGTAAATATTTCAATATTCCAGTCCATTGGCTTTCATTTCAGTATTTCATTTTTGGTCCCCCCGTTGGAATGCCCCTCACGTAGTTTGCCACATGTTTTTTCTTCCATTTTGGTGAACTAAATGCATAATTTGAGCAAAGACACACACACACATACATACACATTCACACAATATTGCGCCTAAAATGTTAGCAATAGAATTGTAAAATGCCTTGAAGCATAATTTATTTGAATTCTGTGGGGCACGTTTTAGCCAAAAAAAAAAAAAGGAAAGAAAAGAAAAGAGATGAGAAGAGAAGGAAAAATACTTTCTGGCACAACAAATTTGCCAAGTAATTGCACAAATTATTGCACGTAGGCCGATGGAACACATGTCAGTGAGAGTATGGAGTTGGATGCCAGGAGGAGCAGCTGGCACAGGATCTCATCTTCGCATTTTTAGTCTTCACGCTACATTAAATTAACTTGACATATTCGGAACTGGGCACGCAACTGTTGCTAATTTTTTTTTCCTTTTCTCTTCTTTTTTTTTTTGTTGTTATTGTTGTCTTTTACTCCTGCTTCATTGGATTTTTTTCTACTCACATGTGTGTGTGTGTGTGTGTGTGTGTGTAAATTATCCAATTCACACCCAGCTTGCGAATTGTCGCCTTTAGGGTCAGGATATTCTCACTCTAGGTCTATGCTTCCTGCCATCTCTTATTCACTCACCCTGTGTCTCTGTGGCATTGCTACTTCTGTCTCTTTGTCTATGTGAAAATTGTATTACCAACGCATGTAAATGCAACACTTAGGCACGCATCTCCATCTCTCCAATTGTGGCCCCAATAGAGCT
The DNA here is from genome assembly GCA_037075365.1 of Drosophila emarginata. NCBI lineage: Eukaryota > Metazoa > Arthropoda > Insecta > Diptera > Drosophilidae > Drosophila > Drosophila emarginata. The sequence continues at coordinate 5,735,551 of JBAMCD010000260.1, read as the reverse complement.
TTACTTCTGGCTCTAGCTCCATCTCTATCCATGGTGAAGTGTATTTCGTATGTTCCTCGTTTGAGGCTTGGCAAAAAAGTTCAAATTTCAACTGCGAAATGGCACGTGAAACAATGTGCCTTAACAGGAACCACCTTCAAGATACAGTGGGGCAAAAAAATAAATCTGGAAAAAATTGAAATAAATGCTACTTAAATGGAGCGCAAAGAAAAAGAATAACAATAGAAACTTAGAGAAAGATTTGGAAAATGTTTTTGATTGCATCAAGAAAAAGAGAAAAACTAGAGATGAGAGAACCACCAAGTGATCTACAATCGGTAAGGGTGTTTTCGATAATTTCTATTAAAAGTGTTAAAAGAGTCAGTTAAAATTTAATTTAAGTGGAGAAAAATACGGGTAGAGATATTTAACCAATATCGGACCGTTCAAAGTACTATTCAGTGACATATTTGATTTTAAGAGATTAGTTTTTAGTATTATTCTTTGATATATTGGATGAAATCAATTATGAATAGCATATAGATCCATAAAGGTTAATTCTTAACTTGTCGTGAGGGAATCTAGTTTATTTTTCGATCATTACAACTAAAAATTGTTTCTAATAATTTCTAATAGTGTTCAAATCTGTTAAGTATTAACTTTCCATCTCTTCAGCAGTGGCCAGCGGAAGTTTTATTCTATTATAGCCAAACGGACCAGTTTAGAATAAATCCAAAACCAAAAAGAAAATTCGCTCGTTTCAATTGTACTCAAATCCTTCTCCAAAATTCCAAGCAACGGATTTTCACCTGCTAGAAGATCTCTCCATTCCAATACAATTAACATCTAAACCTGCTATATGTATCGTATATCGTAAGCAGATCGTTTGATAACCGAGAGGTTTATATATTAACTATTACATATATCAATGGCTATATCTTTATATTTCCCTAAGAACCAAATCTTTACATAATTCTGATAAAACACCAAAGAAATGTTGTTTCATAACCACATTTAATAAGTTTATTAAAGCTTTTATTGCTACACTTTTTACTTAACTTTTGCCCCACTGTGCAATAGATGTTTCAACTGCTGCTGCTATTGCTGTTAGCACAAATCAAGCAAAACACGACAATGCCTAACCGAAATACATATGTGTGAATTTGCCGACGATGACAACTGATAATAGATCGAATTACGCACGTTTCACACCAGAACGCCAGGACCCCAGGACCCAAAGAACCCTTCAAAAAAAGAAAAAACCTCGAGTGAGGAAAGTGCGCCCAAGCATTAGATAAAAAACAAAAGGCATGTAATTTTTATGTGTGTGTGAGTGTGTGTTTGTTTTTTTTTTTTTTTTGGGCCTTTCTGTAAGCCGCAAAACTGGAAAAATGAGGCTAAGGCAATGGGAAACGGAAATGTTTGATAATCGCAGAACGCAAAATGCAGCGTCACACGTATCGACAAAGGCTATTGGGATGAGAATGGGATGATGATGGGATGATGATGATGATGATGGCACTGATGCCCGATGTCTGATAATGCGAGGGGTTCAAATCACGTAATCGTAGGTAGGGATTGGGTAAAGGTCTTTCCATTGATAAATGCGCTGTGTTAAGTGGCATGTTTTGGGTTAAATGCGGTGTAAAATGTGCCAAAAAAAAGAACAAAATGAAAAAAGAAAAAATCATGTAGCACCCCCATAGGTGGAAGTACCCTTCCCTTGCCAAGGAAATGGCATAATAACCATCTACCTAAATGGAGGGGAAAATGTGAATGACAGTTCAGTTAGCAGTAGCAGTACTAGCCAAGATGCCGCCAACTACGCCGATGCCTTGGAACTGTCAACCTGGCACTCTGACGCATATAAATCGCCTTGCACCTGCCGTGTATAGATGTGTGTGTTTGTGTGTGTGTGTGCATGTTCTAGCATATGCTAGCCAAGCCCAGCCAAATTGAAATTTAAAACGAGGAAAAACCAATAAAAAACAAGTTACAGACGACGGCAATACAAATTGCAGCGACGACAGCTGAAAGGCCCAAGTCCAAGTCCTTTACCGTTGCCATTGCCTTTGCCTTTGCCTTTGCCATGTGCCCAATCCCAATCCCAAATGCAATTCGCGCCCAGCACCAAACCAGCATACAAATGCCGTCAGCAGCCAAAGGATAATATAATGCACGTTGTTGAAGAATAATGGTTGGTGCCAACAAAGACAACGTCCTCGTTGCAAGTAGAACCTAAGCTTGTCTGCCAACCCGTAAAACAACCCCCCCTCTCTCTCTTCCCCCCTGACTTTCAACCCTTCTCTCCCCCACCAACCTGCTGCACAACCCAAAAAATATCGTTAGGTGGCGGACAATAACGAGATGCCAAGGAACAGCAATGACAGGCGATTTTAATAGAATAGACTAAGCCAGAAGAGAATGAAGGATAATAGAAGCAGAATCAGGAGCAGGGGTTAGTGGGGTTTAGTGCGTGAGTTCAAATAGTTATGGTCTTTGTTCCTTTCGGGAATACAAGGCAAATATGCCAATTTGTTGATCTTTATTTTAAACAGAAAAAAGAAAACTTGATAAGAACACTAAAATTGCAATTAGGCTTATACTCTATGAAATGGCTTAAAAAGTAGTTAATAAATAAAGAAAGGATTCGGATAGCTTAATACAGATCTGAAAGACAATAAAAGAAATGCTGAAAATGAAATTATTGATACAAAAAAATTAATTTCTCTTTAAATATAATATTTAATATTTTCTTAAATTGAGAATATAATTAAATTAAATAGAAATTCAAATTTCTTTCTACCACAAAGAAAAACATCTATTAAATTAAATAAACATTAAAAATAGAAGTACAGCGAATTTTCTATAATTGTGATATCTAGGAATATTAGATATCCAATAAAAATAGTATATATAGAATGAATGAAGGAAACCCGATCTAAAGAGAAAATGTGAACTATCTCTTTAATTGGCTTAAATAAATAGAGTAAATTTTAAGCATCATCCTTTTTGCTTAGACAAATATAGTAAGTTCAATCTAAGTTTATACCAAAACATATATCTCGTTTTAGTTTGTTTTCCTGATCTTTCAGTTGACTTCCTTAAGGGTAACTAACTGAACATGAAAATACAACTTGATTTTATATTAGCCAAAGAGTTGGCCACAAAAATTATATGCTTCAATAAAAACTACAACAAAAGCAAAAAAAAAAAAAAAAACAAGAAAAAAATTATCTATTTTGGTCATGTGTAAGTCAAACAAATTCATTTTTGTGGTAAATCCCAGCCCAAATTTCATGCATGACCCATAAAAGCTGAAGAACCTTCCCAATGGTTTCATACATACTTCGTTTTTCCTCTTCGTCCATTGGGCATAAACATACGCTACAAAAACATATTTTCTATTTATGACTCATGCCAGTGGACCTGAATCTGTAGGTTGGTATATACATATGTATATATACATATATAAAAAATTTCAACACGCTTACACAAAAATTGCCAATTAAGCGCATTTATGACTGCAACGCTGTAAGCAATGGGTATGAAGAAGGGGAAGGTGTGGGAGGTAACACTGACGTAGGTAGTTGTGTTGCAACTTGAATTGAAAGCCAAACTTGGACCTTGGGCTATCATAAACATTCTTAATGTGAGAACGTGTGCACTCGCCATCGTCCATAGCTGGGATTATTAAGAAACAATGAATGAAACGCGAAAGCGGGGAAAACGCCTGCAAGTATGCAATAAAAGCGGACACATAATGCCAAGTTTATGGTTGGAAGTTAAAACCGGACGGAAACTAAATATATATAGTTAACGTTGGCTCTTGCTGTTGACACCAAACAGCAACAGCAACAGCAAACTGAAACCAGGACATGACATTTTCAAGGGTAGTTCCTTCACTGGATAACTTGCCGACTAGATATGGCTATATGGTTGCTTTCTTCACTGGCATTTTGACGACAACATAATTTGTAATTTGAATTTGTTTCGTGACCGAGCATAAGCAATGAGACTGCCATTCCATTTTCTTACTGCCTTTATAGGATGAGATGGAATCTCCTTTGTACAACAACAACAAAATAAAAAACAAGTCTATATATCTGATCACCATAATGAGGTGAATCGATATAATCTAATTTAACTGATACCTCTAACTGTTACACTAAAAGTGACAGTTTTTGTCCTTTGTCCTTTTTTTTTTAGTTGAAGTTTATGGCTTCGTTTTTGGTATATCAGCACTGTAACATTAACTTTTCGACTTTTTGCCATAAACATTGGGCAACAAAAAGTTTGTTGTCTTTAAAAAATTGAAGTGAATGTGAATGAAATTTATCAAAATCAAAATAAGTTCAAATACTTCTAACCTGACTCGATTAAATTTATTATAAAATGTTTTTGTCGTATAGTGGAAAAAGCTTCAGATTTTATTAATATTTCTAACTAATAAAAATGTTTACTCTAAGAAATATAGAAAAAATTAAAGAACTTTGTCATTTAATGTGAAAACTATTTTATCAGCATTTTCTACAATTTCCCTGAAAAGATTTAAATTTAAATTTTTATTTAAATTAAAAGAATTCTCATTTAGCGTTGTATTCATTTTTAATCAAATTATAATATTTGCTTTAAATAACTTTAGGAATGTTCTTTTAATATATTAGGAACTGTAGTAACTCAAACTCGTAAATTAGAATATATAAATTATATTCAAGAACAAATATTTGAAGAGCACCAGAAACGAAAAAAAAAAAGTTTTGTTACAACTTTTTCTGTTTTACTCAAATGTAGAACGGTTTTATATTTATAAAAAAATAAATATAAATTCAAATTCATTTGGAATTAATATGCAGACAATAAAGAGTATATAAATATATAATTTAAATTTGTGAGCAATTAGCAATATGTTTAATATAGCAAAAGATAACGAATCAACGGGTTACAAAAATTATATATATATATGTATATTTTTTTTACCTTTAAAAACTATTTCCTTCCAAAGTCTATCATTTAATTATGTTAAAGTTACCAAAGATTTTCTTAAGAGTGAGCAAAATGAAAATTAGAGTAAACAAACCAGAAGTATACAAAAGTTTTTCCCTTTTTTTTCATAGATATTCTGTTAATTTCACTTAGAGACAAGGGACAATTACCTGGCAAATTAATTACTTCTACAGATGGGGACAGTGTGAAGGAGGGCGAGGTGGAGGCGGAGAAGGATAACTAATCCAGCTGGCAGCTGCATTACAAATAATTAAAAAGTAGCAAAAACCCGCCCACAATACAGACAACACCACTGCCTTCCCCCCTCCCCCCTTAGCCCACAAGACTGGGCAACACCCCTTTAAGACGCAACAACCACCGATCTCTCCACCCACCTTCTTAACACTCATTTCATAGCATAGATAGGGCTCAGAGGCTTTCAGACATTTCATTTGCTTGGCCTTGGCTGCCACTCGGTTTTACCAAGCATTTTTGTTGGTTTCTTTTTTTTTTTTTTTCTTTCTTTTTGCTGATTTATGCGCTTATCAAGCCGGAGCGTCGCCAGTTTTATGGGGCAATGTCTGTTTCTGGCGTCGTTTAGTTGCCAACCATAAATGTCCTGAATGTCCTGAGACGCACACAAATTTGCCATTTTAATGCCACGTTTTCAATTTCTGCTATACCCTTCTTCTTTCGCTTTACTCGTTTTTTCTTCTTTTCACCGATTGCAATACCTGGGCAAGTCTTAGGCCATTGGTGTTGCTGTCCTTTGACAGTTTTTTCATTACGCACAAATCCTTTGGGGCATGCATCAGAAAAACAGAAAAAAAAACACACACAAAAAATAAGAAAGAAAAATATCTGTTGACTTAAAGGACTAATCCTCCACTCATCATGCGCCACTTCATCATCATCATCATCTTTAAGCTGCATATAAGAAAATTGTCTTCTATTTTTGGCTGCTGTTGCAGTTGCAGCTATCTAAATTACCCAGAGACATCCGGCACGGTCTACCGGTATATATATATATACATACCTCTATATAAGCATAAACAGGATGCAAGCAAAGCTATTTAGAAGTCTCTGTCACTATTTTTTTTTCATTTTTTTTTCTGGTTTATTTCAGGAAGGAAATGTAAGCACTACATACGATATAGATGAAAATACAGAGAAATAGAGAAGAGATGCAAGTGCTAAGGTTAAGGAAAGCTTATTCTTTTTTGGCACGCCCATAAAAAAGATAAGTTTAAGCAATTTTAGAAGTTGTCCAATTAATGTCTCTCACAAACATATACATATATATACATCAAAAGAAGCGACACCTTTAATATGATTCAAGAATCCCTTAGATTTCTCCGCAATGCGTCATTTAATAAGATTTGCAATCTTGTTACCACTGGGGCAATCATTTGCAAACCAAAATGTTGTTCCAATGTTAATGCAATTTCCTCCATTAAAGCATATTCCAATACTCTCGGTATATTACGTTTCTCTACAATTTCCACTTTTGGTTTAACTAAAGGATAATCACGTGGACAGGTAAATATCAATTGTAATGCCAAACCCACATTCTGACCATCTTCATAGTTTAATGTTGAGAGAGGCACCTTCAATTTCAATTGGGGTTTTCGACTTAAAACCAAATAAGCTATACCCAAATAATGCATTGTACGTATCTCAATCTTTTGCAAATCAGCATGGAATTTGGCATTACGCTTCCATCTTTCATTCCCTTCCATTTGAGGCCTAAGTGACATAATAAATTTTTTTTTCTATTTTTTTTTTTTTTTATAAAAAATAAATTTGGGGTTGGTGTTTCAAATTCTATTTGAAATGTAATGCCTGGGAAATTGTGTTTTCGGTTTATTTGACTAGATTTGATTAGCCACGGATTTTTGTTTGTGGTATGCAAATTAGTTATCTGATTATGGTGAAAATTGGCTAAAGCCACCCTTAGATATATATATATATATATATATATATATACAAATTTTGATATATATGTATATATATATATATGTGATATAGTTGGCTGTTCAGACGTGCATGCTTGTTGTCGCCTGGGGAAATCTTCATATATGAAGAAAAATAAATAAGAGAAAAAAGAAAACTTCAACTTGAAAATTTACATTTCCACGCCTTTGATTTTACGCCCTAACGCCCTTTTTGAAAACTACTTACGTTGACTGATAATGAGTGTGTGTGAGTGTGTGTGTGTGTGTGAGTGTGTGTGTTGTTTGAGTAGAGATTCATCATTCACTCAACTTCTCAATCAAATTTCAATAAACACAAAAAAAAATAAATAGAAATAAACCACCCTCCTTCTTCTATTATAATGATAAGTTTCTGCAACATGAGGCATCAAACTCACTCAAACATGTTGCATGGTTTCGAGTTAAATTTTTGCCCCTACAGAAAATCACGAAACATTTTGCCGAAGTAAATTCTCACCGAAGTGATATGGTTGGCCGCCTACCGTTAACGCCCCCTGGACGTGACATGGACGAGTCACTGGAATTGAAGGCGGGATTTTGGCCAACAAAGAAAAAAAAAAAAGGAAACGAAAAAAAAAATTTCCCTTGCAATTGCTAGATTTTGAGTCCTTTATTTAGTTGGCAAAGGCTAGCCATGAAATTCGCATCGCTGCAATGTTGCTAGCAATATTTAAAGATTTTTCACACTGACTTTTCATCTTTATATTGCACACTCTTACTGTGATTGGCTGAAATGATTTTTCTTATTTGTAGGGGGTTGGAGTTGTTTTTTGGCGCATTGTTTTAAGAGTTTTCCTGGTTGAAAGTTTTTCACTTAAAACTAAAGCACTTGTTTACGATTTCAAGAGAGAGAGAGACATAGTGAGGGAGAATGAGAACCTGTGTCATAATTTGGCCATTCACCCCTCTTAACCCCACCCAAAAATTTTCGATTCTGATTTTGATCTTTTTCGTTTCCGGTTTTCTGGTTCTGGGAAAACTTAAACACTTGAGAAAATTTTCTCTTCTCGGTTTTATGCTAATGAGGCAAAAGTTTTCTTACTATGCGTATGTAATTGAAAGTTTTGTTCTTCAAAATTATCAGTTAACTGTTTGGTTTGTCTGTTTTTTTTTTTTGTTTTTTGGTGTGGAAGTGCCACACCCTAGTTAATGGCCGGTTCTATGTTTTACCCATATAAACAACATTGTTTTGATTAGATAGCTCTTCAAGTGAAAGGTTATAAAATCAGGCAACAATTCATGCCAGCTGATGAGTCCAAATTTTCTGTATTATATTGAATATCAAGAAGCGGCATGAAATTTCATTTGACGTGGCTTTTATTGGGCCTTTTAATAATTTTGGCCATAACAATTGAGGCCAAGCCAAAGAAGACCAAAAATAAGCAGAAACAAATTGATGGAAAACTTGTCAAAGCAGAATCCTGTAAACCAGCCAATTGTAAACTTCCCGATTGCCTTTGCTCAGGTGTCACATTGCCACGTTCCAAATTTTTGGGCAAAGAAAACGAAATTCCTCAGGTAAAAATTGATCATGGAAATCTTAATAGCAAAAAGTTTACAAATATTTTGAAGAGCTTTTATTCGAAATTATTACAATATTTGTAATTTTATACATAAAACAGTTGGCAAATTAGTTGGTTTAATAACTTATATTATAATATAATTTTAAAAGGTATAACAGGGTTTCAATAGGATACATTACGAAACATAATTTTAAAATCGTTTCCAAAGCTCATACAATTTTATCTTTTTATACGAAGAAGTTTTATGGACTAAACTTTTTGTTATAAAAATTGTTTTAACTTTTTTATTTAAAAACAGTTTCTATGGGTTATGAAAATACCACAGAAATTTTTTTTATAAATTTCTGAAATCTCATTTTTGGAACGAACAAAAATTGTTTTCTTTTTTACTAACTTATTTATTTAACAACAATTTCTATGGGTTTTGAAAATACCACAGAAACTATATTTAGCTTAATAAAAAATCTCATATTTTATTATTAAGTAGTTTGTTTTTTTTTTTATTTTGCAGTTTCTATTAGCTTTGCCTTTTAATATAGGAACACAAAATACGAAAACCAGGGATACTTAACAATGAGCATTTATGATCTTACATAGGTAGTATATTCCAGAGTTTCCAATGATTAGAAAAGTGGATAGTAACCTTTAAGAGTTTTATTCAACTTTTAGTTATTCTATAGAATTAAGGTAAAATTTTAAGTCCTTTTATACCGGGTCATAGTAATATTTTAAAGCCTTTTAAAAAAAGAGGTCTCTAGATCATAAATTATTTCAGAGTTATATTTTCAAGTTACCAAAAATTTCTAAATATAAATGCATTACTATATCTCTTTTATAAAAGTTCGTTACAATCACCTTTGATGATGCCGTCAATGCAGTTAATTATGCCCAATACGAATTGCTATTTAGTGGCCTGACCAATCCTGATGGTTGTTCTGCCTCTGGCACGTTCTTCTTATCGCATGAGTATACGGATTATGTACGAGTTAATGCTTTATATAATGCCGGACATGAGATAGCCTTACATTCGGTTTCCCATGGAGATGGCACTGACTATTGGCGTTCTGCTGATGTGGCCACTATTGAAAAGGAATTTGGCACCCAATTAGATATATTGGAAACATTTGCCAAAGTGGACCGCAAAAATGTCCATGGAATGCGTTTGCCTTTCCTTCAGATCTCTGGCAATAATACTTTCGAAGCGGCCAAGCGTTTGGGTTTAACTTATGATAGTTCATGGCCCACACAACAGTTTAAGGATCCAGCCATGTGGCCATATACCTTGGATTATTTATCGGAACAGGATTGTCAAATTGGTCCTTGTCCGGATGCTTCAATTCCTGGCATTTGGATTAATCCAATGGTTACATGGACCGATTTGGAGGGCTATAGCTGTTCCATGATTGATGCCTGTGTCTATCCGCCAGAGGATAAAATAGATGATTTGGTTGATTGGATGATGGAGAATTTTAATCGCCACTATCAAGGAAATCGTGCACCATTTGGAATGTATTTACATGCCGCTTGGTTTGCACGAGGACAAAATTATTTTGCAGCCTTTAGAAAGTATGAAAAATTAAGCTTTAAATTCGATTTATCTATATATTAGTTTTCCTTTATAGATTCATTCATCAACTGAATAATTTGCCGGATGTATATTTTACAAGCATTTCGCAGATGTTGAATTATGTAAAGAAACCTGTATTGGGTAAACCTTTTAAAAAATGCCCAACCCTTCCAATGACCACATGCCAGGCTAGGCAATGTAATGTACGTAAAGTGTCCACGGGCGATGAGCGTTACATGAGCGTATGCGACAAGTGTCCAACTGTCTACCCATGGCTGGATAATCCTTTGGGTCAGTGAATGTATCAGCAGTAGTAGTAGATCCCCTTCTAATAAACAGTGCATGTAATAATGAAACTGCCATGTTCTCGTCTGGCTCATACACATAGACACATTCTCTCACACACACATACACACATATACACACATATACACAATTTACATCACTGATAAATGACTTTAAATTATGCTTTTTGGCGTGAGACGCTTAATTAACTCATTCAGCGTAGGAGCAACCCTTCCTAAGTGTAGACATATTTTAGAGCTAGCACAAAATGGAGTCTCGGGTGTATATATGTACGTATGTGTATATGTGTGTGTGTGTGTGTGTTTGTGTGTGCACATCTATGCAGCTGCTACCTGTAAATGATGCACGTTCCTGAACCATCAGCAGGCTCCATTGACATGTGTCCAGTGGCATTTTTCGTTAATGGACTTCTAACTAATGGCAGACAATGCCCACATATTAGGACAATGACAAGGATAGAGCTATAGAAACTTAGGTCTGAGGTTTTTGCTTTTTTGTCTAAGAGTTGGGGTTCTTAGTACTAGTCAAAAAGCCAATTGTGGTTGTGGTTGAAAATTAGTATTATGCCTGTGGTCAGAAAGAACCAAAATTTTTGCACTAAACGAAGAAAATTTTCGTTGCATAGAAGAAAAAATGTATAAGAAGTGTAAAAGAACAAAGAAGAAAAAATTACATTCAATTACTTTATACTTATTTTAAAGAAGAGCAAATATTATGGAATACTTAATTTGCTAACCTTTAGCAAACTCTCTAATATCAATCTTCATTCAGTCACCTTTGTTCAAGAATGTTCCCTTCCAATGTAGATATTTGTAGATATTTATGGGTCATATTCCTCCCTGCTGTTACTCAAATCATAATCACTCAACCTGTTTACCAACCTGATCAAATGGCCAAAGTTCTCTTCCAAAAAAAAAAAGAAGGAAACCTGAACCAGAGCCAGCTAATAAATGTCAGCAATTTGGGCTAATAATTTTGACAATTCTATTGTCAACCGCATTCAGGTCACCACCACCACCAAAAAAAAAAAATAAAACCACCCTCAACATAATTTTCGCGAAGTAAAAGGAAAAATTTGTATCTGTAACGAAACGAAGAGGAAATACCCTTAAAAAGTTACCTTAGTATGTTTTCCAGCTGAATTCTATGCCACTTTTTTTTGCTTCTCCTCTTTAAACTTTGAGAAATTTCACAACGTATCCTTTTAATATAACAAAACTTAGGAAAATATTGGAAACTCTAGAAAAAACTCTAATAAAAATTTTGGAAAAAATATGAGATGGGAAAATATGGATAGAAAATAAAAAAAAAGAGACATGGAATTTAGTTTTATTTTAAATAATTAAAATATTGAGACATTTATTAATTTAAATATTTTATTCATATTTATTTTAATTCTATACCTTCAATGGAATCTTCTATATTATTGAATAAGATATATATAATAACATATATAATAACATATATAATAACATATATAATTATATTTTTAAAGACAAAGTTTGATTTTAGAGTTATAGGGTTACAAGAGAGTATATTTATTATATTATTGATTATCCTTAATTTCAAGTTTCTATTTCTAATAAAACTCGAAAAAGCCAACTAAAAAAATCAAGTTTATATAGCATATTAACCTAGAAATACCCTGAATATTTCTTAGAGTATAAAAACGTAAAAATGTCATTTTAAATGGCATAATTTAAAAAAAAATGTATATGTAAAAAGAAAAGGGAGCAGAACAACATTGGGTTAAATACTGAAAAACCTTTTTGCGAGTCTTGTGAATTTTCTTTTTTTTTTTTTGCTGTTTTTCTTTTTTCACTTTGCGTGTGGGTTGGCGGCATATAAAAGTACATTAAAATAATGCCAGTTTCGGTTACAGGCAGCTGATGCAAGGGCGGGGCCATGTCGTATTGTCATTTATTTATGAGGAATGCAAAATTTATGCTAAATATATATATATATGTATATATAGACAATAAAACGCCCCAGTCAATAGGGAAAAACAGGAAAAGCCTCTAATTGAAATGTTGCATTAGGTAAAGAGTAAGCGGAGATTGGTTGAAGGTAAAAAAGGTAATAGAACTTTTGTGCTGTTAATCAGTACAACTTTTGGAAAAGTAATCAGCAAATATTTACAATTTTCTTTTCTTTACAAAACGCATTCGCATTTTCTTCATTTTCATTAAAAAGCACAGCAAAAAAAAAAAAAAAGAAAGAAGTAGATGGAAAAATCTTTTATTTTCTTTGCATTTTGGCATTGATTGTTGTTTATTGTTTGTATACTTTTGGAGGGGGAAAGCGGCGAATTGAGGGGTATGAATCACAACAATTGTTGTAGTGAAATATTTTCATCATTATTATCACAAGTTTTTGATCTCAACCTTGTACAAAAGTCGAGGAGAAGAGCCACTTGGCATTACTTATATGGTGAAAACTGCTTTCATAAAAGCCAAAGGCCAATTTGAATTTGGGTACATAATTAACCAATGAATAAATGATTTCAATTCAGTTGAAATTAAACAGTTATTGGTAACACAACATGGTCTTCATAAAGTTTTGGCTTATCCTGCTTTTGGCTTTTAGTTTACACCAAGGATTAACATTTGCTTTCGATAGCGAAATTGTTGAGGCTCAAAGCAATAATTTAAAGGATATCAAATTGCCCATCGATGACCCATTCAAATTGCATATCAATCATACGGATATGCAAGTGAAACCGTACAATTTATTTGAAGTCAATTGTCCCCAAGGATACATTTTGCTAAATAAGCATTGCCACAAGCGGGTCAAGTGAGATTGAATTAAAGAGTATTAGTTGTTAAGCAAACGAATTGTATTTTAGTATTATTAATAGTGAAATATTGTTTAATAAAGCAGCATTAAGAAGGACAATTGATTGTATGAAATATGGTCACACTGGTTATTAATGGGTTTCTAGTTAAATGGTGGTGAAGAAATATTTATAGAGAAAGTTGAAATTAAATGTGAAGTGAGGTGATACTTACAAATAATTGGGAATGTTTTTCAATACTTTAAAAGCTAGCAACTAATTTAAACAGAGAATAAAATTAATATAATATTTTTCTATAGTTCTTATGTTTATGGATTACAAATCACATAAAATTTCTTTAAAATGAAACCATTTGAATACAATTGGCGGGTAATAAATTATTCTATTCATGTCTCAATAAGATGAATTGAAAGGCGTTTTAACATGATTTTCTTTTTTTCTTTACAGATAAATTATTGTTACGATTGGGGTAAGTTATACTTTCCATAATTCATAAGCCTAATTAATCAATAGCTACACCGCTAACATAATTCAAAATTAGTTCTTAAAAGGAAGAAAAGAATATAATTTTCTCTATTTAAATAATAATTGATTTCCATTCTTTCTGGACTTAATAAAAATAGATGATCAATAGATCTTGACTTTATTTAATATAGATAATTGTCTTAAACTAATAAAAGCTAATATACGTTAATATTAATAAAGCTTTCTTCACTATGCTGTAATCGATCACATTGAACTTTATCTTGGATACAAATTAATAGGCATTTAATTAATTATGCAACTTACAAGTTAGTTTCCGTTTTGTCTCGGTTTTTTTCTTTTAATTTTTATTATATATATTATTATATAATATTATTATATATAATATATATAAATAAAAAAAACACTATGGCAATTAAATGGACTCTGAGATTTTCATTGTGTGTTTTTTTGTTTTTCTCATGTGAGACAAGAAACGCACCTGATCAGCGCATTGTTTTTCCGTCTGGAGAAAAAACTAAACAAAATGAAGCAGAAAATATTACAGAAATTACTTCAAAAATAATGATAAATTTTTTACCAAAAACTGAATCGAGAATCAATTACCAGCCAGAGATAATAAAAGTGAGAAATCTATCAAGAAATAAGACAACAATCAATCAATTGTTTTTAAGCAAAGCGATGAAGAGGATAAAATGAAAAAACTATGGAATCAAAATGTCTCATCAAGAAAACATAAAAATATAAAAATTCAACCACGTGTTACTTTGGAGACATTAACTAAATGTGATGAAGGATTCAAATTAATAGGAGATTATTGCCGTAAAGGGGCCTAGATATATTGAGCTGGTTTTATTTTGTGTAACAACTGAAACTAAATATTAGATTTTGTGGTACAATGCATTTATATAATAATAAATTTGGATTGATAACCTCTATTGTGTGGCAACATTAACAATAAATTATATTTATTACTAAGAAATGCGTAATGAAAGATTCAGCGAAATATGAACAGATCTCTAGCCTGTCACTAATTCTAGATCCTAGTGTCCTTCTATAAGTCCTCATAAATAAAATTTACATTTAATTAATTATTAAATTTCTTAAATTAAGATTTAATGGTCAGTGCTTACTTTTTAGATATATTTATATATCTTATGCATATGTCATTTAAACTGTGCAATACAAACAAAATCGTATATCGTAAAGACATTATTATTAACCTTTTGCACATAATACATTTATACCATTATTGACGTCAGTGCTTGAATTAATTGCATTCACCTATTGTAGCTGGGCTTTATTATCAATTTAAATCAAGTCGCTCTCACTATGTATATATGTATTCTCCTCACTGTATATTCCTACTACTTATTATTAAATTTAATTATGCAACTTTCAAGATTGTTTCATGTTTTACCTTATCGCCAGCCAGTAGTTCGCACACTTGCTAACAACAATGTACAATATTTTAGTTACAAGCCGGACAACTTCTCTCCATTAATAGTCCCTCTTTCTCAGTGTTTTTTCCGTTTTGTCTCAGTTTTTTATTTTATTTTAGAGATTCAGTCTTGCAGGCAAAACAGTTGAGAGTGAACGTGTTTTGTTTATTTAATATTTTCTTTATTTTTGTTTATTTTATTTTATTTTTGCAAATCGAATAAAAAATCACGAAATTTCAACGATGGCAATTAAATGGACTCTGAGATTTTCATTGTATGTTCTCTTAGTTTTCTCATGTGAGACTAGAAACGTACCTGATGAGCGCATTGTTTTTCCATCTGAGGAAAAAACTGAACAAAATGAATCAGAAAATATTACAGAAACTACTACAAATAAAATGATAAAATACCCAATGATACCCAAAACTGAATCGAGAATCAATCATCAGCCAGAGATAATAAAAGTGAAAAATCTATCAAGAAATGAGACAACAATCAATCTGGAGGATTCAACTAGAAAACCAAATGTGACTATTAAACTGAGTGAAGAGAAAATGGTTGTGTTTAAGCAAAGCGATGAGGAGGATGAAATGGAAAAACTATGGAATCAAAATGTCTCATCAACAACAGAACATAAGAATATAAATATTGAACCTCGTATTACTCTAGAGACATTACGTAAATGTAATGAAGGTTTCAAATTAATAGGCGAACATTGTCGTAAATCGGCCTAGATACAGATTGTATTGTCAACCCAATGTCAATAAAGATCTTCTGCATATATAAACAATGATTGCATTTGTTATTCTTCGTTTGTACCCTGTTTTTTATTCAAACATATTTAAGGGTATATTTAGATGGTTTTATTTTGGATAACAACTGAAACTGAATATTAGATTTTGTGCTACAATGAATTTATATATTACCGAATTTGGATTGATAACCTCTGTTTGTATTTATATGCAATATTTTTTAATCAGCGAATATTATCAAATAGACCTATATAATTCTCATCGATTTTTTTAAAATTTTTTAAATATAATAATTTTTGTATATAGATTCTTTGGTTTTAATTTAGATTATATTTTATATATATGTATATAATTTATATATGTATATTTTTATGTAATTTATATATTTTATAGTTTATTTTTCTATACAATACTTATTTGTATATAATTTTGTTTTTATAATATATAAGTTATAATATGATTGCCGCTTTCATTATTTTTTCTTAACTTAACTTTCTCTTTAAATATTTTGTAGTACGTATAAATTAAGCAAATATAGATAATGGAATTCAAAAGATATTTGTATTGAAGGCTAATGCCACCTTTGAAGGACTCCATGAGAAGAAATTCAAACAAATTCGATGCAACAAAATTACTTCTAGTTTTATAGATCAATATTTCGGTTATATTTCCTGGGAATTTTTGTGGAGCTTTGATTTGTAATTAAAAAGGGATAGATTTTTTAAGTGGCAAATAAAAAAAAGAGATACGCTTATTTATATACATAGAAACGATTTTTCGGGTTATATTTTTTGTATATGTATATGTATTTAAATTTGGTGGTTTAAAATATATCTGAAGCATATTACTGTTCCAATATTAATACAAATGTATCTTATTTTTAAAGATAGCTTTTTTCGCTTACTAAAATTGAATTAAACATATTAAATTAGTTAATGAATCTTTTAGATTCTATTCGTTAACGATTCATTTTATACATTACAGGGTATCACAAAGTTTAAAACTATTTAATTTCTAATATCAGCTGGTTAAAGCTTTACTTTTTGTTTACGTTTTGTCTTGAAGCTTTTTATCGCAAAAATCGTTCATATACATATATACATATGAATGTATGTATGTATGTATTTTGGGCAGCCGGTTATGATCAGTCTGAGCGCCAGTCTCAAAAGTTCAGTGGAAGCAGCCAAACGCGTTCCGTCACTCATCTCTCCATTTTATTATTATTATTTCTCTTTCTGTTTGTTTTTTATTTCGAATAAAGAGAATATGCAGTGGTATCTATTTGTGCTGATGGTTTGTGGCATAGAGGCAAGATCTCGTTTACAAATAGATGATCGCATTATATTCCCAACTGATAATCGATATGCAGTTTCGAAGCCAAAAACCCCTACAGAAACTCTCATAGAAAATTCAACCATAAACTCTACAATATTGGCTACCTCAACCTCAATGGAAAATTTAACTATGGAATCCAACATTTTGTCTAATTCGACAGAGAAGACACTAATGATGTCTTCTGATGACACTCCATTGTCAGATGGACAAATGAATTCAACTGAATTGACCGGTATAGATAATCGGATACTTATTGATACACTACCAAAATGTAAAGCTGGTTATGAGCTACGTGCAAATCGTTGTCGAAAATCGGCATAAAAAATTGAAATAATAATACGTTATAATTATAAGATGATTAATGATAAAATATGAGTACCGAAAAAAAAGGAAAGAACACAAAATTCCCTTCCAACTAAAATATTGTGTAATAACTTAGATCATTTATCTGTATAATGTATATATATTGAATGATTATTGTGAAATACTAAATATAAATTGACTAGCAGATGTATACTATATTTCTAATAATTAACTTACAAGTTAAAATACTATATAAAATAAATATATAAAATTATTAAATGCAATATTAAAGTTTTTTCCTTCATTTTGTTAACTCTTATAAAATTTATTTTCAATGAGTTTTTTTTTTTAAATATAAGACTTCTTATCAATTTACTAAAAAGCATAAGTCATAAAGTCAAGAATCGTTTGATCAGCTATATAATCTGAGAATACCCGAGATGAAAAACAGTTTCGTTTTGTTCGTCTTAAAAGAAAGTTCGGTTTGCCATTAATTTTGAAAATGTTTTCAATACGCTTATCAGTATTACTGATAGGTCTGCTATATGCGCAACAAACATTGGCCTTTCCTGGAAATCAATACTATGTTGAATTACACTGGCAAAACCCACATTCGTAAGTCTCATACATATATTTATTATATTTATATACATATATGTATATAAAAAGTTCTTGAAAATAAATATATTAAAAATCTTTTTTTCTTTTGTGTAGCAATGAAAATGGATATGGATTTGGAGATGGTTATGGACATGGGCAAAGACATGGACATGGATATGGACACGGATATGGACACGGATATGGACATGGACCTGGACCTGGACATGGACCTAGACATGGACCTGGACATGGGCATCATCGTGAATACGACCAACCACAGGATAGTTTTGGATTCCCACCGCCACCGCGTAATCCATGGAACGACCAAAGAATTTATCGTCCATCACCGCCAGAAAATTCCCCTCCATTACCGTTTACTAGAAGTCGAAATCATTGTAACGATTGTCCAGATAGCTTTGGTAATGATAATGGCATTCAGTTACAACCAGATTACAATCAGCAAAATGGAGGGCAATTTGGCCAAGGTCAACAACCTTATCCAGGTCAAACGGATAGTTCCTCTTCAAATCCCATTCAGCCAGGTGGTTTTCAACAACCTGGTCAAAATCAGGAAAGTGGATCTGAATGGAATAGATCTATCCAACCAAGACCGCGTCAAGACTCCAATAACAATAACCAGTTTGGAAATGGTTTTCAATTACCAAATCCATCACCAGCTGATGGAGAGTCTAATCCAAATGGTAATACTTTTCAGCCACGTCCTGGCCAGGGTCAAAGTCAAGACTCCAATAACAATAACCAGTTTGGAAATGGTTTTCAATTACCAAATCCATCACCAGCTGATGGAGAGTCTAATGCAAATGGTAATACTTTACAGCCTCGTCCTGGCCAGGGTCAAAGCCAAGATCCAGTTATAACTACAACTACCTTCCAGCCTCGTCCTGCTCCCGGTAGTGAATTTCATTTTCAAACACCTGGAAAAGATCAGCCAATTTTTCAGCCACTTCCTAGTAATACTAATCAAAATGGATTGGTTACTTCTACAACAGAAAAAGCTACTTTACATAATTTAAACTCTGACGATGATCTAGATTCCGAAGATTGGATGAAAGGTGCAGATTCTGAACAATCAACAACAAGTACAGGCAATACAAATAACGATGAATCGAGTATGGTTGGAGGTTCTTTTCAACCAGAAAATAAACCAAAGTACGATTTTCGTTCTGGAATTATTGGCAATAAGGATGAATCGAGTACGGTTGGAGATTCTCTTCAACCAAAATACGATTTTCGTTCTGGAATTATTGGGAATCCCTCATCTGACATAGATTCAACAGATGCTGCCATTAATAATATATTTAATACACAAAATTTTCTATCACCCAGTCTAAGTCAGGGAACAAACACTAGAGATCCCAAATCGGAAGTACAAGAATTAAATCCTACTATTAATCAACGTGGTCTATTTCAAACCGATCCAATTTGTAGCAGTGGAATGGTTTTAATGGCTGGACGTTGTCGTAAATCTGCCTAAAATAATCTAACATTATATATTTTTAAATTTGTTTTCATACATGATTTTAGTTTAAATATTATTTGGTAAAAGTAAATCATCTACTTATTTCTACATATTATATTTCATGTTGAACCGAAAATAAATATATTTATGCGTCACGTTTTAAATGTGAAATCTAAAACATTTGGTTTATCAAATTACTGGAAATATGAAACAACGAATGTACTTTCTCCTCTGACTAATTACATAGTTTCTTAAGTCTTTCTGAATCACTGCGATGTTCCTGCATAGAGCCTTTAGCTTCGTCACCCTTTTAAACAATGCATTAGTTAGCTAAAAACAGGTGCTTTAAAGCTTCGTCTTAATATGTTTCTTTGGTATTCGAGTTTTTTAAATTAGGTAATTTCAATCAATCAAATTTCTTTGTTGAATTTTATGCAAATCAGATGAGTATATGGTACCATAGGTTATATGGTACCATTAATTTGAATGCCCGAAACCCAAATACGGAAGGGCAGTGACATTTCGACTTAAGCAAAATAAGCTTAGATCTTCAGATAAATTTTATTTTCATAATTTTGCAAAAGTATTGTCACTTGGAGGTTAAACAAAAAGTAATAAAAGATCTTTTAAAAGTTAATTTAATTATATATTTAAGCCCAAGGCAAAATTGTTGAGAGCTTTAGCCTACGACTTAATTCCTTTTTAATCTTTGTTAACTTAAAATATTGCAAATGATTGTTTAAAAAGAATTAAGTCGAAGGCTTTCTCTTATTCGAGAACTTCTGTAATCTTAAAATTTTGTAGATTACTTCTGTAGACTAACAATTAGAGGCCTCAAAAAAAAAATCTGTAATTCAAAGAAATTCTTAAAATGAAATAATTAAAATTGACAGCTGTTAACCATAACACATTTGCTACACATAAAATATTATTCTATTTCGTGTTTAGAATTGCTAAAAGCAAATTTTATTTACATAAATAAATATTACACATAATACAAAAAGCAATACTGTATTTTTAGGCCTTCGATCGACATCTTTGTGTTTTACCAGTGTCTGTCAATACTTGGCCCTCTTTGCATATTATTGGCAATTCGAACACAGACTGGAGTACGATATTTCCTTCCGTATTATTAAAGGGCATTAGTGGAGCTGGCTCCAGTCGAATACTTTGAGCTGGTAATGATTCACATGGCACTATCTGCATTAGCATCAATATCATCATTATTAAACCAAATAGAACCAAATGAAGAAACTGTGTGAAACGTGTTGATGACATTGTGCTTTAAGTAAATACTGAAATAAGTGACGGAAATTATCTTTAAAGTCTTTGCGACTACTCAATGCGATACTAAAGCAAAATCTGTCAAACTGTTTTAAAGCTTTAAGTCTAGACCCTAAGAAAAATAAAGCTTTCGTTAACAAGATCGGATTAGTGATGACAGCGTGACTGAAATTGAGAAAAGGATCGATTTATAAATACCCTGTATACATTATACGAAATTTCATCACAATTAGAAGTATAGACTTTAGTTGATCAAGTTTCTATATCTTTGTTACTATCATTGTTTATAGAACTAATATTATTAATTAACAATATGCACTCATTAAAACGAATTATTCTGAACTTAGATTTTATTAAGTTATTATTATTATTATTATTTAATTATTATGTTGCAATGATAAATTTTTCGATACTGAAAAGTTTAATATATAATTTCTTCAAAACAAATAGTCCCTTAAATTAAAATGCTATTCATATTAATATTTTATTTTGTTCCTCAAAAAATTAATATCTCATTTAATATCTTGCGGCGAAAATAGTATAGAATACAGAATTCTATATCCTAACTATTTAAAGCATAAGTTTATCTCTGTTGAAATAGCCATTTGTAGCTTTGAAATATTGAAATAAAATTTTGTTTTAATTTATGAAATATAAAAATCAAATTTGTGTTTAGTTTTTAATTATCAAATTCACAAACTTTCGATTTCGATGTTAGATTGAATGATAAAGTAAAGCTTTAGTTAAAGTTAAGTTTTTACTCAAAAACTTTAAAACTATTAAAAAGTTTAAAATCTATAAAATTTAATATAATAAATCACCTGGTAAGGTTAAGAACAACTTAAATTGTCTCAAAGTAAGCAAAAATAAGCCTTCACAAATATTAATCTGGATATCTGTATAATTATATAAAATGTTCATTCAGTAACTATTATTATAATTATAATATAACTACCTATATTTTTTTTTCTATTTACTTCCTACATAATTGATAAAATAATCTTCTACTTAATTAGAATTTCTCATTATCACGCTCGCATCTCTAGTAAAAAAGCTTTCAGTGCTTTGATATCAGCAAACAATTCAGAATTCTGCATTGTTTATTTACCCGTACATACACTTTCACAAAAGCTTTTTTATATATGTATGTATGTATTTGTATATTTGTTAACACATTTTATTTTTGCTGCAAATTTCTTAATTATACATCTTAAGTTAAAGGGGGATTTTTTTGATTTTGTGCGTTATTATTTATGAATAATACAATCACATTTTCATTCTTATGCACTTATCAGTTTCTGTTTATGTTACGTCACAGTCTTAAAATTTACACTTTCATGGTTCCTTGGTATTTAATTATTTTTGTTCGAGAGCTGCTTTTAAACGCTCGTGATTTGCATTAACTTGGCTAGTTAAATCTGCTGATCGATTTGTTTGATTAGTGGCATTCCATCCAATCCAACAAACGGCATGGACCACAAATACAACAATTCCAATACGTACAATTGGCTTGTACATAAATGTTTTGACATTATTTTTGGGGTTCTCCATTTGATAAACGCCGAACGACTGGATTGATTGCTACACCAATTGAAAAAGAGAGGCAAAAGCTTTGACAAAAAGCTCCAAAAGTTAGACCAGGGCTGTACGATCATTTGTATTTACTTGATTCAGTTCTTTAGAATATTCAAATATTTTTTGTTGGTGGTCTTTTTTTTTTTTTTTTTGCAATTTCTTAACTTTAAGCCAAGTCAGACAATGCCATTCCACCTCCTTTCATTGTCTGCCTGTCCAACTGGAACCACAAAACTTTTCCACATACACACACACAAATGATACCAAAAGAAAGAAAAAAAGAAAATTATAAGAAAAAAAGTAAAGTAAAATGAATAAAAGAGAGAAAACTTCAACATGAAATGGCACACAAAACGCTCATATTACATAGAAAAGCCAAACGATTCAGTTGTTCCCTTGGGTAAAAGGATAGAGGAAGAGGGTTATGGGGTCTTAGTGGCGGTTGGGGGGGGTGTGGTCTTGGATTTTTAGCCAGGTGAAAGATTGAAGCTGCAGGCATCAGGAATTAGCATGTTATGTTTAACGCATTTTTGCACCTTTGGGTTTTAGCTTCTTTTTTACCTTTTTATCATGACTTTCTAACATACAATAGAAAGGTGGCGCCTTCCAGCGACACATGTGCAAACAAGACGTTGCCTTTAACCACCCCGCCCCCCTCTCACCACACATACAATACCATTGTGGTTAGTCCATAGAAGGTATAGTACGTATTTTCCACACATTTAATCGCATTTTGTTTTGCTGAAAGCACAAACACACACGCACACACACACACAAACACACAGGTTTACAGTTGAATTTTAAACTGCGGTTCTTTCTCAAGCCACAATACAGGAGAGCAGAGGAACTGGAACAGGAATAGGACTTCCTTTTTAGCCAAAAGCATCAGCTTTGTGGAGCTTAGTGTGGAGCACTACGAGTGAGTGGCGATGAATAATGCACAGCTGCAACTACTGATTACTATGAAATTCCAACAAATTAAATTGAATTTACACTGCGACATTTAAAAATTTCATGAGAACCAAAACCAAAAAAAAAAAAAAAAAGAAAGAAAATAAGAAGAAAAAAAAACAACAAAAACTTAAGTAAATTCCTTACGTTACTGCAGTAGGAAGGGCTCATTAAATAGATGCTTGAAACGTGCTTCCATTTTGGGGCACATTTCATTAAGTGCACGTAAACGCCACAGCCTGTCAACTAGCTATGGGCGTGACACGCCCTCAAATACACACACACACACACACACATACTCACAAGACACACACACGTGAAAGGCTCTTTGGGGTAATTCCCAACGTAAACACTTTGGGAAAGCATGTCGCAAAGACATCAATTACACCATCAGCATCAGTAGCATCGATTGGCCCTGTGCCCATTTTATGTATACCCTTCCCTGATATTTGTTTCCCTCACATTGATGATAATGATGATGTCAATTTCTTTCTTTTGGATGCTTTTTATACACTTGCAAAGTGTATATTAATTTTGGTCAGAAGTTTGCAACGCATAGAAGGAAGCATCTCCGACTATATAAAGTATATATATTCTTGATCAGCATGATGAGCTGAGTTGATATAGCCATGTCCGTCTGTCCGTCTGTCCGTCTGTCCGTCCGTCCGTCTGTCTGGATCAACGCAATCTCCTCCGAGACCCTTGGAGCTACAGAGCTGAAATTTTGCACCTAGGCTTCTTTTTGCTGCAGGCATTGTATATCTCGGAATCATCCCGATCGGATGACTATATCATATAGCTGCCATAGGAACGATCGGTCAGGAATAAGGTTTAACATCAATAACTCAGTTGTTTTTCAATCGAATGTCACCAAATTTGGTGTTTATGAGTTTTATATAATCATCAACACATATACCAAGTTTCATCAGAATCGGTCGACTATATCATATAGCTCCCATAGGAACGATCGGACAAGAATAGGGTTTAACATCAATAACTCTGTTGTTTTTCAATCGAATGTCACTAAATTTGGTGTTTATGAGTTTTATATAATCCTCAATACATATACCAAATTTTATCAGAATCGGTCGACTATATCATATAGCTCCCATAGGAACGATCAGTCAAAAATATAGTTTTTGATCAATAACTTCGGTGTTTTTGAAGCAATCGTCACGAAATTTGTTATTTGACAGTTTTATATAAATAGAAATATATCTTTTAAGTTTTATCAGAATCGGTCGACTATATGCTATAGCTGTCATAGGAACAATCGGGGGAAAAAAAATTTGTTTTAATTTTTTTTTTATGCCACGGACATCAAATTTATATTTGATGGGTTTTATATACTTCCTTATGATTCTGGCAAATTATATATATATCAAAAAGACAGTTTGCAAGGGTATACGAACTTCGGCACGGCCGAAGTTAGCCCATCCTTCTAGTTTTCTTCTGTTTTCTTGTATTTAAGTCTTCCTTTTTTTTTTTTTTGCCCTTAGCTACCGCATTTGAAATGTGTACATATTTGTATTTGCTTTGCATTGCTTAAATAAATTTCCCCTACGTGTCATGTCGTATAAAGAGGACCCTTGAGGTAGAAAGGCCAAGAAAAAAAAAACAAAAAAAGGTACAGTCAACAAATGTAGGCACTGCACTTAATTGTTCTTCTGTTTTGGGTCTCCCCACATGTGTAATGTGAGAATCTTAAATATTTATACATACATCTAAAATACATAGTACAAGTAGTTCATGCCATTTACAAATTAATGCAAAATCACGCCCATTATCCGCTCAAGGGTCAAGTAATTAGAGAAAATCGGCCTACATCACCACCCACCAATTAGCAAAATTTGATTAAAATTTGCACTTTTTAGAGTCGTCTTGAGCACGAAGCGTACTTGACAAAATGAAAAAAAAAAAAAAACGAGAAGAAAAACACAATGTAAAATGCTTTACAACAACTACGTTTGAGGGCTGAGGGTTAAAGTTGGTGGCAATGTCAACGTGCAACAAAAACACTTCAAACTGGCAACAAACAACAGTGGCAAAGGGCCGCACTCATCTAAGTGCAGTTTTAATTGCTCTAGCAAAAACAACGCAAAATAACAATTAGAAAAAAAGGTTTCAAAACAAAGGTAGAGAAAAACAGAAAACGAAAAAAAAAAAAACAATTTTATCCACTTGCACTCTTTACCCATAAATCTTCTACTATTTTTACTTTTCTGTGCACTTTACAAAATACGATAAGTGTTTATTCATTCGAAGGTAAATCCAGGGTCCCCCAAAAAATATGAGGTACTACTAACTAATCTATGGTTCAAATAAAAATTATCAAGTTACAAACAAAGTGATTCATATCGAAAACCCCCCACCACCCATTGATTCATGGGTGGATTTCTTTAATTTATTTTTGAAAGCTTCTACCCATTCCTCATCTAAATAAATACAGCCACTCGAATCTTCAGCTATCAGCAAACGGACGTACTCGCATAGAAGAAATCGTTCTCTGCCATCTACCATTACTTTTATATTATTCAAATTAATCATTCAAAAGGGTTGAATACCACTCAGAATTCGTTCTACTCGTGTTACCGAGCGATCATCGAAGCGCTGCGCCCCCAAAGAGGGCACTGCGCAAAACCTCACGCTGCCGAATAGAACGATCCAACTCATCAACGCGGGTATTGATGACTTTCTTTCAATGTGAAAGTAAGTGAAGACTGACTACAGAAATGATCCTGTGAAGTATAGTCTTAAATTTTCATAGCCAACCAATGAACTGTTCATGCCGATCGAGCTAGAACCAGTTGAGAATTGTAACACGTCACATGAAAAAAACATAGATGTATGCGAGGTATATTTATCACTTGGCACTTTAATGCGAGAGACAAATGACCTTCAAGTAGAATTACAAAATATATTTCTCACTATGTGATCAGAAAATTTTAAATTAATAAAAACAAGAAAAATTTAATTAAAATTTAACAAAAAGGAATTCTACACTTGGCAGCGGTGGGATTCGAACCCACGCCTCCGAGGAGACTGGTGCCTTAAACCAGCGCCTTAGACCGCTCGGCCACGCTACCATGTTTCGATTGCGAGACAAATGACACAAAAACGAAAACGTCGAAAATTGTATTCGTTGTGTTTGATATGTGCCTCATTTTGATATTCCACTATTTTTATGAGCCTCTACCCGACCCCCGTGTACACCACCCACTCTCATTGCATAACTGTATGGAATGGCAACACCTTGCCTTTATTTTCCATACTGCGGCGCATATAAATGCGCTCATTCAGTGGGAAAGGAAAAACAAAATGTCAATCAAACGAAATCAATTTGAGGAAACAGTTTGGAATGGTTTTCGTGTGTTACTAGCAAAAGCCTTCTTCTGCATTAAAATGTTTATTATTTTTTATACACTTGCAGAGGGTATTGCAATTTGTATCTGATGTTTGTAAATGTAACAGCTGTCATCTCTATACATAAATGTTAACCTGTCCTTGTCATTCAATTCAAGGGTTGAAGGTTAATTTGAGGTATCAAAGAGGTTTAAAGATACATACCACCTTAATAACTTGCCAACTGCAAGGGTATAGAAACTTCGAGACGCAAAACTCATCTTTGGTTATGTTTTTTGTTTTGTTTTATTTTTTTATTTTTGTTGAAAACTGTCAGCATTTTTACTTGGACAGCTTCGGTTTAGAAATGCGTTTAAAATTCAAATGAAAATGCGAATTTATGCGTGACAGGCTAGTGATAGAGAGAGAGGGTGATGAGGGCGAGAGCGAATGGCGGCTGCCTGCCTTTTACATGTGCAACCACAGCAACAATTTGCAGCCATAAAGTGAACCCGGCGACAGTCAGAAGGGCCAGGCGAAGTCGGCAAAGGAGAAGACAAAACATCCGCAATGAAATTAGAAAATTGCAATAAAAATCTTTGCACGGGGCGATGAAGGCGACAAGAAAAGCAAAAACAAAGTCTGCGGTTTGCCAAAAAAGGATATACATATTCGTCCGTATAAAAAGGATTCATAGTGTGGGTTCCATGAAAATTGGAATGAGTTTGCAGCATTTGCGGTTTCATTAAAATGCCAACCAAAAACAAAAACAAAAACAAAAAAAAAAAAATGTTGAGCATAGAAAATATTTGCCACACACGTGAAATTTACACAAATTTAACAAATAAGTGGAAAATAATTGTGAAATTGTACAATTTTTCAGGCCAGGGCAGACCCAGACGCTGGGAAATGTAAAAAAATCACGTACTACCCGAGATCCTAGCACCAATACCGGCAGGTAAAAATGCTAATGGAGTTAATTGTGGGCATTATCAGGAATGTTGGCGGAGTGAGATGTGTACAGACATATATCTATGCTTGAATAGGAGGCATTCATGTCCGATTTAAATTAAATTTCAAACAATTGACAAACATTGGCGTAGGTACAGGGGAACGAACTAAAATCTACAACATTTTAATGCCTTAACATTTATACATACTTTAGCAATTATAGTTAGATGAATTTTATTTTTCCATTCCGAGTTCAAAAACTGCATTAAGAATTAATTCTTTTAATTGAAGATGAACTAATTATCTTTATTCTTTAATCCCCCTTTTAATGAGACATCTCATCTACGCCTATGAGTGACAAATTGAAATGCCAGAGAAACTGAACAAAAGGCGCATTCCAAAAGGTTTTGCAAATAAGTCTAGCTTTCTCAATTGATATGCTATGCGGCAGTGGAACTCAATGACAATGAATGACTTGACAAAATAGTTTAATGGATAACACAAAACTAGAGAAACAAAAGAAAAGTCTATGAGACAAAAGCTAAAATAATGGCTAAAAAGGCAGAATCAAACACACAATGTGGAAAATGGGAAAACATAAAACTTTGCGTTCTAAACGCCAAGACAATTTTCACCATAGCTACGACGTTTTCGTTTTTGTGTCATTTGTCTCGCAATCGAAACATGGTAGCGTGGCCGAGCGGTCTAAGGCGCTGGTTTAAGGCACCAGTCTCCTCGGAGGCGTGGGTTCGAATCCCACCGCTGCCAAGTGTAGAAAATTTTTTTGGTAAATTTTAATTAAATTTTTCTTTTTTTATTAATTTAAAATTTTCTGATCACATAGTGAGAAATATATTTTGTAATGGTACTTGAAGGTTATGTGTCTCTCGCATTAAAGTGCCAAGTGATAAATATACCTCGCATACATCTATGTTTTTTTCATGTGACGTGTTACAATTCTCAACTGGTTCTAGCTCGATCGGCATGAACAGTTCATTGGTTGGCTATGAAAATTTAAGACTATACTTCACAGGATCATTTCTGTAGTCAGTCTTCACTTACTTTCACATTGGAAGAAAGTCATCAATACCCGCGTTGATGAGTTGGATCGTTCTATTCGGCAGCGTGAGGTTTTGCGCAGTGCCCTCTTTGGGGGCGCAGCGCTTCGATGATCGCTCGGTAACACGAGTAGAACGAATTCTGAGTGGTATTCAACCTTTTTGTTAAATCAATTTCACTAAGAAAGAAAAGAGCCGCAGAGTTAAGCATTTTTTACACCAATGATGTTATAAGGGAAAATGATTATTAACTTGTGACCATGAAATAGTGGGAAATGCGACCAATCTCTGCGTGATCTGCCTTATGTTTTAGTTTTTACTGCACTTGTCAATAATGGTTTTTATGTTGAATTTGTTTTGTGTTTGTAAATTAACAAATTTCTCGTCGCGGTTCTTTGTGCACTTCAAAAAAAGAGAGTACAATTTTATTGAGAAATTTATGTACTTTTCTTTCTCTTGTTGATACGACAATGTTCTCAACCAACCAATCAATCTCAGAAATAAATATTTCAATTTTCTTCTCATAAAGAAGGGGCAGCATTCTTTTGATTGAGATTTGCCTTTTGTCATCTCTAGACAATTTTTGAGGGGTTTGCTTCTACTTTGTTTATGCACAAAGAGTGCATTAAAAAGTTTGCAATTGAAAAATGCGTTTTGCGTTAAGAAAGTTTGTCTCTGAGAACCACTGAGAGTGAGTAGCAGCAACGACAACTACAAGAGAATGAGTAAGAATTCCAGTCCCGGATAGTGCCCTCAACTCCCTAGCATTCGTATTATTGGCAATATTTTATAAGCTTGCCAAGACTCTACTATGGTTCTAGCCCTCTTTTGAAAAATTGGTATGTCGTTGTAACTTTTGCCCAAGTAACGAAAAAAAAAATAAAAATGAAACGTCTCTTGGCACATAAGTTTTGTGCACGTTAAGTACTTTTTCATAACCCAGCATTGTTGTTGCATCGTCTTTCGTCTGGTATGAGGTAGTTTGCTTGTATGTAGTTCTATGCCTCCGGGGCATAATATGCATATGCAACAACAACGGCAACAAATAATAGAGAATGGCAATAAAAAAATAAAAAAAAAAGTGCAATACATATTGAGGGGACGATGGCAACATCAACAAATACAAAAAAAAAAAAAAAACTTTAATAGTTTGTTTCCAGCTACTTTTTCGAGAGTTTGGCACAAAAGTGTGTACCAGAAGCTCCAATGTTAAATTACTTTTAGTACAATTTGGTAAGATTATTTTTTATTTTCTTGTGCTTTTGCAAAAAAAAAAAAGTTTCATTCACCTAAATTAAACGATTACAAATGGTTATTGTTGATAATAGAAAAAATTACCAAAAAGTTTAGCTGAAAATGTTTAAAAGTTTTTTTGGCTAAAGAAAAAAGTTTTATAAATAAAAAATAAACAGAAAACGAAACTTACAATGTACATTTTCAAAAATCTGAAACTAAATCTACTTTTAATATTTACTTTAGTATAATCTGACATATTAATGCAAAAATGTTTTTTTTTTTATTTAAATAAAATTAATGTTTTTGTGTTTGGGAGTTAAAAAAAAGTAAAAAACTAATATAAGTAGAAATTATGATAGAAAATTAATTCGTTTGACCCCTTTTACAGCAGAATTTTCTGACATACTGTAAGTAAATTTCTTATAAATGACAAAGAAACACGTAAAACACCAATTAACAGTTTGTTTATTTGGGAAAGGGCTTTCCGCGTTGTTTTCTTCGCCAAATAGTGTGAAATTTTTACAACTTCTTTAATATTTTAAATATTGTATTTGTTCACTACAAATAGATTTTTATTTATTAGTTTTTAAAAGTTGATACAATTTTTTTTTCCACGGATTAAAACTTATGAATTTCTCCGTCTAAAAGTATGCAAATAGAAATCTTTGGGAGCTCAAATAAACAATAATAATGAAGTCAAACAATCAATTGATACAAAATTTTAACATATCTGTATAATTTCTAAACAGTACGACATGACATAAAAAAATCATAAAAATTATATTTCAATCATACTATTGTAACATAAATTAGTTAAATTATTTAACAACATATATTTTTAATATCATTGTGAAACAGAGGACTTTTCTTTTACAAATATGCATTTTAAAAACGAGATTAAATTTATTAAATATTCAACTAATAATGAGTTATTTAAATATGTAATAATGATAAAGATTTATATAATTTTACCAAGATTCTATACAATTTTGATATTATAATTGCTTATTTTTTTATAGAAGCTTTACCATTTCTTCATTTTTCAGTTAGAAAATTATATAATTTCTATTCTGTTTTCTCAAAAATTCGAAAAATTGCAAGATTTCATGCTTCGATGGGTTTTTATATTATTTCTTTCCAATCAAATTGCCAAAAAACAAAAAAAAAAACTTTTGCTATTTTTTCATATTTTACATGGTTAGCTAAGGAAGCTCGAGTTCCTTTGGCATTACAATATTTTCTTCTTTTTTTTTCCTTCTAGACTTTAACTGATTTTGCTTGCTTAGCACGTAGCGTCATTTTTGACATTTAATTATGATCGCTGCTTACATACCACACATATATGTATATATATACATATATACAATACATGGGTACCGTTACAGTGTTGTAAGCGTAAGCTGTAAACTCAATTTGGGGCAACCTGCAACGAAAGGTGATGCCTTTTTTAGTTTTTTTTTCTACTTTTATTTTTTTTGGAAGGCAAGTTGATGCTGACTTTCAATGCGAATGCGTAGTACGTGTGCATCTTGTACCTGTCTATTGTATTTCCCATACATACATACATACATACATACATATGCAAGCCGGCATGACCTGAAGGCCAGAACACTCTGCTCTCTCAGCCATCGTGTTTGGACTAAAGTGAACGTGCGTTGTCAAAACTGCCGCTTCATTTTTATCCCATAAAAACGGGAATCCTCTCTACCAATTTTTTTTTCTTTTTTGATGCGGAGCACTGGTCAAATTTTGTATATATGTATGTGATGCAGGCGATTTATGGAAAAAAAGGATGGGGATAAAAGGAAGTGGGATGATGGTAAACGTAAAGAGAAAACGTGGCACGTGATGTGAAATGGCAAGGGATTTTCGTGTGGAAGTCTAGTCTGAAGTGTCCACTGGACAATGGCGTCTAAATTAATTATCAAGGATAACACACAGCTTGAAAGAAGGTTCCGCTGCATTGTCGTTGTTCTTAGCTAATTCAATTATGTGAGCCACTGTCATTGTAGTGAAATTAAAAACGGCTTAGGCAAAAGTTAATACAGAACCAGAGACTTAAGAGTGTTAATTAAAATGCCAGCCAACACAATTGTATTAAGAAAATTGCTTCAAGTTATACCATTCCAAAATAATTTAAAAAAAAGAAATAAACAAATCCCCAATACAAAGATATATATGTATATATATACCCCCATCTGTAAAATTTTAACCCCAAATGAAAAGAAACGCAACGAAAGCTAAACCAATAAAATCACGAACTGTAAGTCTCTCTTGAGAATCATTTGAAACATAGAAAAAGCCGCGCGAATCCCCGCCACATTAAAATATGATGGGCAACAAGCCGACCGACCGACGGACCGACGGACAAACAGACCAGACCAACACAACAAATGAAAACGAAGTTAATAAAAAATGTTGTAAAAAGGGAGCAAGAGTAAAAGGTAACAGAAGACTCCTGCAATTCTATCAGGTGAAAAACCATGGGGAAAGGTAGTCCAAAAAGAAAAAAATAATCAACATAAAAAAGAAAATTATTTGCAATATTATCAAGAGCTGCTCAAAACTTACCAAACAGCGATATAACAAGCACAGTGGAGTGGTTGAGGTGAAATAATGGAAAAATATGAAAGGAGAAGAAATTTAAAGGATGCTCCAAGTCCTTTAGAAATATGTAGTTTAAGTACGTTTAGAGATACAGCAAGCAATTGGAAAAAGAAACTAAAACTTTAATTGAAGAAAACTGCTGTCAGATTTAATCAAAGATATAAAAGCAAATCAATTGATTTGATTTCTATACTATCTTAACTTAAACGATTTTTAAGTCATCTAAATGTATTCAAAATTACTCCAACTGGAACTTAGAAAATTCTTTATAAAAAAGTACCAAAATCAGCAAGAACGTTTATAGAATTATCTATTTTACTTTTTATTAAATCTTTATTATTTATTTATACGTTTCAATAGTTATTTATGATTATTATTTTATTTTTCATTAATTTATTTAATAATTAATTCTTTAATATTTTGTATTTATATTAATTTCTTTATATACACTTTATATTATTTTTATTTTTATATTTATATATATTTTGCAGAGTTGGCCGGTTTCTTATCGCTTAGACTAATTGCCAGACTAAGAGCAAAAACATGCTCAAAACCATTTATAAAAAAGACTTTAAATTTAAAATAAACTAGTTCTTATTCTCTTTTAAATTATAGGCATTTGAAATTGGATTGATTAGAACTATTTCTTTAAATAAAATAACTTTTCAAGATCAACTAGTTCCCATTGATTTATTATAACATGATTACCAACTTCCTTAAATGATAACTTTTAAATATAACGAAAATTAACTTTTAAAACATATTTCAAATATTTAAAACACTTCCTTTTTGAGTGTATGCCATTGTATAAACCCAAGAGATTCTCCTTTCCCATCATTTTTTTTCCTTCAGGTAATTTAAGTTAGGTCAGGCGAAAAGAAAAAAAAAAAAAAATACATAACAAATGAAAACAAAATACAAATTAAATTTTTTGTTTTTTTTTTTTTTTTGTTTTTAATCAAGTGGCATGTTTTTTTTATGCGGGGGCTATGCACCAAGGTTGCTAAAGATAATATTCCGTCCTCGTTGTCCAACAAGCAAATCAATCAAAGGGCTACGTTGACCTCTAAAGGCCGTTAACAAATCAATTGGCCACTCAAAAGACAATGCACACAAAATGAAACACGAAACGTGAGTGTGAGTAATTTCCATTAATCTTTAAAAAAAAAAAAAAAACAAACATAACGAAAAAGATGTTTGTTAAGTTTTGTGCAGTGTGAAAAAGAAACCGGTTCAGTTGCGGGCCTCCAAATTCAAAGCATCGATCACAACCAGCTAGCTAGATGTTGGCTAAAAAGTCACAGACAAGTGCGGAAGATCTTCATTGAGAGAGTCTCACGGAATCATCATATAAAAGGCATTGAAGACACGATATGTCATAGCACAACTCAATTGTTTGCTGATCATAGCACAAGCCAAAAAAACAACCCAAACGCAAATATGGTAAAAACATGGAGTTAATCACTTACCAATAAACAGGATTCTAATTCTAACTGAATTTTATCATTTTACAGAAATTCGTAATTATTGCCGTTGCCTTCTTGGCCTGTGCCTTCGCTGATGTCTCCGAATTGGGTGCTCCTGGTTATGATTATAATGCTCCAGCTCCTGCTGCACCCGTTGAAACTTATGTTCCCCCAGCACCACTAGCCCCTGCACCAGCTCCAATTGAATCTTACATTCCCCCAGCACCACCAGCACCCGAATATATTCCCCCCGCACCCGTTCAAGCTGAGGAACCCATCATTGAGGAGATCGAACAGCCATCCCAGGACGGTTACCGTTACAAGACAGTGCGCCGTCGCGTCTTCCGTCACCGCGCTTAAATTTTAATAATATGAATTTGTTGTTGTTGTTCTATTATTATGAGAGTAAAATAATGAAACAAGGAAAAAGAAGAAAATGCTTGTATCGTCTTGTATTTACTTTGATTCTGATCAAAGTATTTGCCACAGGAAATTGATGAAATAAAGTACAATTAGTTAGAAAAAATAAGACATTTATGGGAATAATTTTAGATTTCGCAGCTTTTCGAAGTGATTCAGCAATTATTGGTGAAACTAATAAGAGAAATAGATAAGAAGGGTCTTTTGTAGCTGATTCACGATCAAGATAGAATAAGATGGGATAAGGTAGGATAAGATAGGATAAGGTGGGATAAGATAGGATAATAATAAAAGGATGAGATACGAAAAAATAAGTTAAGATAGGTTAAAATAATATAAGAAGGGAAATAAAATAAGAAAAGAAATGACAAAATACGATCAATTATGATTGAATAGGTCAGAATACGAAAGTTTGCTATAATTTCTAATTTTTCGATGTGTTCCATATTTTCTTCAAATTTATTGTAAAGTCTTTAACTACGTTCTTCCGTAAGGTGCCTAAATTTTTTAGGTATCTTTCATTGTTACGTTTTTTTTTTAAAATAATTTTTTGTATGTGGAAATTAATGCTTTTACAGTTCTCTAAAAGCAATTCAAACCAAACAATTTTGTAAACAAATTTCAAACAAATATTGTTTGACATTTTATAACTGTCAACAACCAATTTGCTTCTTATATGTGTGTAATTATACCCTTTTACAAAGCTTTCATCTCTTCCGATGGCTACTTAAATGTAAAGTATCATTTTAGACAAATTTAAGAACGATAGCCATTGAACTCCATCAACAACTTCATTTGCCATTCATTGGCAAGTGCATCAGCCATTTATCCAGTCCGATTTCCATATATATCCCGCACACCCGTTGAGTGCCTGCCGGCAATAAATTGTCACATCTCTGTCCGCTCATACTCTACATTTGTTTGTGTGTGTCTCTCTCTCTCTCTTTCTCTATCTGTATTTGCCTCTCTTTCTTGTTTCTCTGGAGTCTCAAGTCGTTTATAAAACGCTTAACATTCGTGACATATTTCGCATTTGGCTGTGCGTCGTGAACAGAAAATTTATAGACTTTATCCATTAGGAAAACAATTACGACTGCAAACAATGGCCAATGGCGACTCCCTGGCCAGCGGGAGCAGGCAACATCCAACAGAAGGCAGCTAGCATATGTTAAGATTGTCGCCAATACAGCCGACTCCTTCAATGGTTCATTGTCCTGCACAAGATGATGAAAAAGAACAAGAACAAGAAGTCGCACCAGAAGGAGAAAAATAAAATAAAATATTTTCTTATTATTTTGCCGCAGAATATGCGACTGGACTGCTGCGCTGCAACACAAATCCAATTACCTTCAAAATAATAAACTTATGTACATACCAAAAAGGCAAAAAGGACATGGCCCCTCCATATTCTAGTTACGTATCCTTCTTGGCTCTACCGCCTACGATAGCTTCTCCTTCATCCTTACGCACATTTCTGTGCTTTATCAACTGTTGATAGACTCCATGGGGAATTTTCCGTATGTCAGGGACAAAGAACACCAAGGCAAAATGGCAGGATACAAGGACCTGGGTGTGTGTGTGTGTGTGTGTGTGGGGGGGGTGTGTGAGTTTGTCTGCCTCTTGGCTGGCTCATTATTTTGCACAAAAAAACAAACAGCAAAAGAAGCACCAGAAGGAAAAAAAAGAAAAGGAAAAAAAAGTAAAGAAGTGCACGAGCGACAAATAATTTTGCCACTTGCATGTCATCAGCATAAAGTGAGTGCAAAATATTGTCAACTTCTTTAGCAAAAAAGAAATGGCAAGAGAAAAGAAGAAGGAAATTCTCTTTGGCAGCAAAAGTCAACAGCAATTGGCCAAATGACTTGTAGAATAGTGTGACTATGGTGTGAGGATCATATACTAGACTAGCCATATCCTAACTCCATTCCTTTTTCCCTTCTTTATTTTTTCTTTCCATTCGATTTTACTTTGAGTCAGTTTATTGAATTCACATATTTTTCTATTTTGCATTATGGCCAAACATTTTTCTATATTTGCTTCTTTGTTTTTTGTATGCTGTTTGATTTTGTAATCGAGTATTTGTTTGCTTTGGCTATGGAGTTCTCCTCTATCCTCCATCCAATCATATACTCCTTCCTCTTTTCGTCTTTTGGTTCTGACCAAGCTCCATTGATTTTGCCAAAACAGATTTGGCGTTTTCTCTCCCTTTTTCTTTTCTCCATTTTTATTTTTCCTCTTCTTCTAAGTTTTTTTTTTTTTTTGGGTAAGTCAAATTGGTCTAGTCGTTGGTTTGACCTTTTTACTGCCGACAATAGCAATAGAGAAAATGGTTTGAGAACCAGAAAAAAAAGGGGGAAAATTGAAGAGAGACAAGTGGCCACTAACATGTGTTTGGCCTTGAGCGGTTTGTTTAGGCTTTGACGGCAAATAATTGGGCTGACTTTGTTGGCCAAATTGTCTGATCCCTGAAATATTGACAATTTGTTTGGAAATTTAATTGAAAATTGATTGTCGAAATTGATGCAAATAAAGTGTGGATATTTAATGAGAAGATGAAAGCAAAGTACAAGAAAAGTGTAATAACTGTTTTGAAATTTTATTTATTTATTGAAAATATATATATAAAATATTGAAAAAATTCTAAAAAACAAGAGAATTTGTAACGTCAGAGGTTGTAACAAAACTTTATTAATTAACAAATTCAACAACTTAATAAATATTATTTTATAGTTTTCATACTTTTTTTTCTTATTTTTTGAATTTCCCTGCTTACTGAACAGCTTTTAATGGTATAATATACTATACATTTTAATACCAATAAATATATCATTCATAATGTTAAAACTTAAATAACTTATACATATTCATATCTATTTGAAATGACTATATAAAGTTGATGCTAATTTTAAATGACCTCCCGTTTCCATTTATTTTCGCACTTTGCTAATAATCAATTATCAAACATGATAAAATCTAACAATATCCAGGGCCGGGGGTAGCTAAATTAGTTCATTTTGCACAGGGCTGAATATTTATAAATTAGATTGTGAAATATCTCTCTTTTTTCGAATACCAGATTTAGCCGCCTTTCTTTAATTACAGTTCCTAAATTTGTAAAAGTAACAAGAGAAGCTAAGAAATATATTATATATACATACATATTATATGATAATTATATTAGATATACATATAAGATGAATATCAATAATTTTTCTAATATTAATAGTTTTTTAAATTCAGAATAATAATAGTTTTTTAAAAGCTAAAACCTTCAGTAAGGATATTTTTATTATTTAAGTTTAAGCCTTGAAATGAGAAAGCGGAGAGCATCTTAAAAGAAGACTTCCATCACTGTTTTAAATACTTTAAAGATCTCAAGAAACGTTTAACGATATAGGAGTAAATTTAAAGAAAATAAAATAATATTTAATTCGCTTTTGCAATGATTTTTATTTTACATTTGAAATGGTTTTTCTCTAACAAAACATTACTCATTAATCAACAAATTGAATTCCTTTAGTTTCTTTAGTTGCGGTGACGGAAGACGCGACGGCGCACTGTCTTGTAACGGTAACCGTCCTGGGAAGGCTGTTCGATCTCCTCAATGATGGGTTC
The DNA here is from genome assembly GCA_037075365.1 of Drosophila emarginata. Classification (NCBI taxonomy): domain Eukaryota; kingdom Metazoa; phylum Arthropoda; class Insecta; order Diptera; family Drosophilidae; genus Drosophila; species Drosophila emarginata. The sequence goes on along the minus strand of JBAMCD010000260.1, from coordinate 5,697,502 downwards.
CTCAGCTTGAATGGGGGCAGGGGGAATGTATGCTGGTGCTGGTGGTGCTGGGGGAATGTAAGTCTCAACGGGAGCTGGAGCTGGTGCTGGGGGAATGTAGGTGTTCTTTGGTGCTGGTGGTGGTGGTGGTGGTGGTGGGGGAATGTAAGCCTTAGCCGGAGCAGCTGGTGGTGGAATATAAGTATTCTTTGGTGCTGGTGGTGGCGGTGGTGGTGGGGGTGGAATGTAAGCCTTGGCAGGAGCTACTGGTGCTGGTTGAGGATAATCATAGCCCGAATTTAATTCGGAGACATCAGCATAGGCGCAGGCCAAAAAGGCAACGGCAATAACCAGAAATTTCTATAAATGAAATTTTTGTAGTTTATATATTTTTTAAAGAGTTGGTAGAATCCTTTGGGCCTTATTTTCCTGTATGCTTACCATAGTGCTAAGATAGAGCTTGTAGTTGCTGCTTGAATCACAAAATGTTGTTTGCTGCTGAACTCTAAGACAGTCATGGCTTTTTATAGCTCTCATTGTTTTATGGTATCTTTGGGTCAGCTGCTGGCCAAAAGTCAAACCAAGAAATTAATTGCATGGGGGCAGCTGTTGGCCTGCTGGCCATTGGCCGTTGGTTGCCTCCATCATGTCGGAAGAGGCCAATCCAATGTCAATGTGGTTTGACGGGTTTCACGTTGCAGACAAAAAATATTGCTTTTGCCTTTGACTTTGGCTTAGCTTCTTTAATTAGATCAAACAAAACTTTGATCTTCATTACCATATGAATGTGAATAATGGTTGCATTTATTTATTATTATTTTTTTTTATTTTTTGTCTACTCGTTTCACCTTTTTTGATGAATGCTCATGGGCCACACGCACAATTAGCTTTATGTTTTTTTTTTCTTCTTTTATTTAATTTTTTTTTTGTGTTTTTTCTTAATAGTTTTTTGTTTGGTTATTAATTTTTATTTTGTGTTTTGTGCGTTTTTTATTTTTGTTTTTGGGTTTGTCTTTCGTGTTTGCCATTGCTGATTTATGTTTTGCCAAATTATATTAATCTCAGTTTGTATTTTATATACTTCCCAGCCCATGGCGTCGTTTCAAGTTTATGCTAAAATTAATTTCAAATTTGTTTAGATTAAGTTTTATTTCGGCATTAATTAATTAGTTGAAAATGTCGTTGTTTCTTTTTTTTTTATTTTTTTTTTGCGTTGTAGTAGATTCTTTTGTCTATAATGAATGTGACTATGTTTTACATATGTTACATAACACAAAAGATTGTGTTGCGATGTAGAATAAAAATGAGAGATAATAAATTATGGGATTATTAAAAAATCAAATCAATAAATGAAGTATAACCTAGTCAAAAAATAGAACCAGAGAATAAATGCAAACATCTCGACTAACTTTGATCGAAAAAATCAATTTACATTATATATAAATCAGTCATAAGGCTAACCTCGCAATATGGAACGAGAGTTTGTGAGAAACTAAAAACATTGAAATAAAAAATTAAAGTAATCGAATTAAAAAAAAACTTGGCTTTCGTACAGCCACGTGTCAAAGTCAGCAAACATTAGGTCTTTTCATATATAAATATCTCTCTCTTTATCTATCTGACTTTTATAATTTACATTAGAAAATTGAAATGAATTATTTCCCATATATTAAGAACCATCTTTATCTTTCTGACTTTTATAATTAGAAATTCAAAAAAATTAAAAGAATTATTTAAACTTATTAGATTGAAAGTAGGAAGAAAGAAACTAAAGAAACTTTTGGTGCAACCATTAAACATTTCTAAGAAGATTTAACATGAATTTTAAAAGAAATTTTTGACGAGAATCCATAAAAAGTTTTTGGATGGTTTGGAAAAACGAAAGCTCGTAGAAGATTTGCTAGCATTTCATTAAGAAGATTTTAAAATTTAACGTAACTTTTTTCATTTTTAGTGAACTGAAAACTTTTTTTGTATAAACATAGACGAAGTGGAAACTCCTTCTTAAAAATTAGCGATCACAAATCGAGGTCTTACACATTCACTTAAAATTTCTTCCATAAGTTTATAAACAGATAAAACCCCTTCCGATTTTTCTGCTATTTGTTGGCCAATTTTTGAAATCTTTCACTTGAGCACTTCTGTAAGAACTTCCTCCCTTTAAATTAATAGAACTTTATATATGTTTGCTTAAAATATGTTTCGTTTTTTATTCCATAAACTTCACTTGTTGTTGCCGTAAATTCAAAATATGAATTAGATGAAGCTATTTAGATTTCTAGTAACGACGACGGATGACACGACGACGGATGGTCTTGTAACGGTAACCATCAGCGGAGACGGGCTCGATTTCCTCAAGAACGGGCTGTGGGGCCAAGACTGGGACTGGAGCAGGAGCTGGGATCCTGACGGGAGATGGAGCAGCGGGAGGAATGTATTGGTTAACTGGAGCGGGCACCGAAACTGGAACTGGAGCTGGAGCGGGCACCGAAACTGGAACTGGAGCTGGAGCTGGCACTTCAACTGGAACTGGAGCTGGGGCAACAGGTGGAATGTATTGGTTGACTGGAGCGGGCACTGGCACTGGAACTGGGGCAGGAGCTGGGGCAACCTTTACGGGCACTGGAGCAGGTGCTGGGATATCAACGGGTGCTGGGGGAATGTATGTGTTCACTGGCAATGGAGCGGGAGCCACTTTAATGGGCAATGGAGCTGGAGCTGGCACTTCAACTGGAGCATAGTTATAGCCGGACAGATGAGAGACATCAGCATGGGCAACAGCCAAAAGGGCGAAGGCAACAACAAGGAATTTCTGCAAGAAAAAAAACCCAAGATTAATCCTTTGACTCTAATATAGTCTATTTGTCCACCGAACTAACCATTTTGTTAGATGTTACTTGGAACGATTTAGTTTCTAGTATAACTGGGACAGATCGTATGAGGCGTATTTATATAAAAATTTGGGTGCGGTGCAAAATAGCAAAAAAGGTAGACAAATACAAACAACAAATTCAAAAAAAAAAAAAAAGAAACAAACGAAAAAATTAACAGAAGTCCGGAAATTATAGGCTTTTAATATGCCAGAAACCAGAATTTAATGGCCAATATACAATAAAGACGACGACAGCAACGATGGATGTTTAAATAGCTATATTTACATTGTAGGGTATCGGTAAGGGTCAATGGGGAGATTCGATACACAAGCTAATTGACACTTAAGAGATGTAAAAATTTGAAAATTCTCCGTATTACAAAAGGCTTTCTATAAGAAAAGGTTTCCGAAACAACTTAACGTTACTTCTCCAGCAAGAAGGGTCCCATCAAATGTATGTTAACTTTCCAAGCTAGGCACTCTGTTGACCCAAATCTATTTTGAAGTATTTTATCATTATTAATAAAATTATCTGTACTTGTTTTGTGCTTTATCGTCACTCGTTTTTGAAGAAACTTCTTTAAAGATGTATCGGTTAATTTCGGTTAATAGAAATTTCCTTGGAATTTTCCCATTTTTGTGCTTATTTTGTGCCTGAATAAAATATAATCAACCTATTGACTTCAAATTAAGTATGAACCATATAAATATAGGTGCTCAAAAGTTGACGTTGAAATTTTTTGAAAATTTCGGTTATTGCAATAATATTGAAGCGGTATAATCGAAGTCTTTGGTTGAAATTAAAACAACTATTATCGTTACCCAATGGATTTGTAGTAGATTTGATACACTAGCCAGAAGTTGAAGTTTAATCAGAACAGCATCAATAACCTTTATAAAAAATAACAGTAAAGGGTTTTACTTTGATCATTGTACCGATAAGGTAAATGATCAACCGAAACTTTTAGCTTTTCATAATTGTAAGCGTCATTCTTCTTAATGAATATGGATACATAAATAGAAGGAACAATCGTAAATAATATTGAATTATGATCATTAATCTTCTCCATAATTGTTTGCACCATGGTTATAGCGCCCTCGGCAGTCGGTGTAACATAATCCCTAAATTTTCGGCTAATGTATCTTGTACTTGTTTGTTGTTGTGATTGTTTTAATTTAAATTTCATTTGCATAAAAAATCTTTAGATATGCTTCAGTGTCTCAAATCGGTTAAAAGAAGAAAAAAAGACGACAATGACAAAGCATCTGTTCAACATTTTTTGGTTTTGATTTTTTGAACTAGTCTTCAGCCTACAACTAAAATATATTTAGTTTACGTTTAGAGTCTGTGAGCAAGTTCATTAATCCGCTTGATTGAATTTTGATAAGCCGAAAAACCGAGGGAAAGGGGGGGAGTGGGAAGTGTTATTTGCATATGTACAATCAAAATTTTATATGCGTACAAGTTTCGTAGGTCAAAAGTTGAACATGACGCCAGCTAGTCGGTCGCCAAAAACAAGAAAAAAAAATAAAGCACTTTTGTAATTTGTCAGCCAAGTTGTCACAAGTCGAGTGGGTGCCAAGCCTGCTAATGGAGGGTGGAGAAAGGGGAGTGAGGGGATGACAACAGTTTTCGAGGACAAGACTTTTCGTTTCACTTGCTTTTAATTACACAAATTGCTAATGAACATTGCATTGTTGTACTACCAAAAGTTTGCCAAAAAAAAAAACAAATTTTTTTTTTAAATTATATATTTCAACGTAACAACAAAAGAAACAATGGAACGAAATCAAGTGGAGACTTTCGGGCGACGTGTCGCGACACTCTGATTTAATTTTATTGGATCACAAAAGAAGACCAAAAATACTATGCAAACAAGCACTTAACCCCCTTTTTTTATTTTGACAATTCCATTATTTCGATTTTTGTTTTAATTTTTTTTTTTTTTTTGTTTTTGGTAGCTCCAATAAACCGAAACTGCAAAATGCATTTTTGTTTTTCTATTGTTGTTATTGCTTTTGTCTATCTTTATGTGAACAATGGCGTTGGCGGTCATGCAACGTTGCGTATACGTAATTTAGTTGTTTGGTTGTTAATAGTTGACGGGTTAGATATACATATTGAAGAAGGACCAAGCGGGCTGTGTGCACAATTTCATTGGGATGAAAATGTTGAAAAATTGACATGAACAAAAATAACATTTTGGTGGGGAAAAGTTGTATACATATGTATGTGTGTATATGTATGTGTCTGTGTGAGTGTGTATACAGTTGTGGTAAAATGGTTTTGATTGCGAGCAAATACTTGTCTCTAGTTGGTCTAAATGTAAAGTCTGCTTAAATAAATGGGTACATATGTATACCTAATCAATGGCACTCTATTTTCTATCTTTTTGCCAAATAAACATATATTTCACATGCATTTAATTTTTAAATATTTATTATAATATTTTATCCTAGCACTCTAACTTTCTTTGGGTTGTTAAAGTTGTTCTATGATTTTTTTGTTAGTTTCTAAATTTGAAATTTTAAAATCTGATTTCTTCGATCTATATACTAAGTTAGATATTTCTTACGTGTCTTATGTGGATGAATCAAATAAGAATTTTAATCTGAACAACGAATTTAGAGTTCAGATTCTGAATCACGATTTTACTAGTAATTTTGTTCTCTCAAACGGTTAAATTTATCTTTTTGTCTTCTTTTTTCTTTTCCTTTAGTTTAATTTTTCGACCGATGAAATTCCCACGCAAACAATTTTTGGTTTAATTGCATTTTGCCTAATTAGAGTATAATAAATATAAAGTGGTAATTAATTAATTAAAATTGTTCTATATAATCATTATCGGTTTATAATAGTTGTTCCGTTATTTTGTTTTTGTGATCTAAGTGAAATATATTTGCCAGCGTGTTTGTTTTTTTTTTTGTACTTTTTTTCCTGTGAGAAATGAGAAATGTTACGAAGTCTGAAGGAGTAAGAGAGATGACTAGTTTGCTAGAAAAAGTTAATTTTTATTATTTTAAAGTTTTCTATGAATAATAAAATGCCATCAATTATGTAAATCTAAATACATAAATACAAACATATATTTTTTTGTATATGCTTACATGACATTTCAAAATGTGAATTATGTTACCATTTGTGATGCTCAGCAAACAAATTTCTGTTGTTGTTTGTTATATAGATGTATGTATGTATGTATGTATGTATGTACGGATGTGCGTATATGTATGTATGTACATATGTACACTTGCGCGTGTGTGTGTATGTATGTATATATTTGGTGTCAAAGAAATAATCTCCAGTTTATTTGTAAGTTTAAATCTAATGAAAACATTTATGTTTAATGGTCAAATAGCCAAACCTGTTCCCCCCTTACTATGACTATGCCTAAGGGTGAAAAATAGACATGCCCACGAAAATGAACAAAAGAAGCATTTTAAAAGATTTTGCTTATAAATAAAGTTTTCTTACTTGATATGCTATGCGGGAGTAGAACTCGACTGACTTAACAAAATAGTTTAATGGATAAGACAAAACTAGAAAAAAAACCGTTAAAACAAAAGCTTAAATGGCTTAAGTCTTTTACATAAATTTTTATTGTCAATTTATTTGGTAACTAAATTTTCTATTTTAACATTACAAAATGCTTGGATCGTGAGATACATATCTTAATGTTAGCTTCTTTTGAAGATACTTTTTAACAAATATTTGATATATGTATGAATTCATGGTTATTTCATTTTAATTTCATTTATTGTACAACTATTTGATTTTGTCTAATGCTTCTCATAATATTTGATTAAGTTGTAGTTCTTCATTTATTTTATTGTTTAAAGTATTGAAAGGTCATTAACCCTCAAGGCTTTACGATCACTTTACCAACGGCAACCAAAGAAAAAAAAGAAATATATATTGAAAAAATAAATATAAAAAACAAAAAAAAAAAAAAAAACTCGAGCTAAATTATATGTATGTATGTATGTATGTATGTTTATATATTTTTATTTGGTGTTCAATCACGACACGCGCTTCGAACTAACCAAATTTCGCATTCAGTGAATTTGCATAACTACATAAAGATTTACATATACATATATGTATGTATACCAATCTATGTATGTATATAACCAAACTAAGTATATACAAATTTAGCAAAAGAAACACTAAATTGTTGATATAATTTTTTTATTATTCAAACTGCAAGCAAATAACTATTGTTTCGCAAAGTAAATTTTTTTTGTTTGTATATATTTTTGAGATGACCAACTTGAACAACAACAGCTGACAATGCTTAACAATCGATTTTAAACACACACTTACATATATACACAGACTATATGCATGTATATATATAATTTTTAATGCCCCCACTGGCCCCCCATTTAGGCCTGGCCATCATCGTCGGGCAAACAGAAACCTGCCGACTCGTACCACAAACCCAAAGACTCATAAATTCATTCGCCAACATCGTGGCTGTTGGATCTACATATATATGTATATGTATGTGTGTGTATATATATTTTTTTTCGCGAGATAAATCAACGGGCGACAAATTAATGCTGCAAATGAAGTGCAACTGCCGTCGAAGCGAGTCGTACGACCCACCTGTCTAGGCTAACGATTATTTTCGCGCCTGTTTCGCTCGATTTCGTTTTTTCTGCCGCCACACTCTTTTTCCCTGTCTTTGCCCCAATATGCAGTAACAGTAAAAATAAATGGAGCCAGTCAACGTTTGCATATTTCAGCTACCCCACTTCTCTTGTCCTGTCGAACTGGCGATATAATTACGCAGATACTGTCAATTTTCCAAAGATCTCTCCCTTCGATTTAAAGTTGTAGGCCTTCCAGGGACGGTGACACTAGGGTCATCACATGGAAACCGGCCGCAGTATGGATTTCAGGGCATCATCATTTGTGTTGCGTCTGTTTTTTTTTCGTTAACGTTTTCACTTTATTTTTACTTACATACTTTTTGGCGCTGTCTGTGATTATTTTGTAATCCATTGGCGCCTAAAAGTATTGTATTACATTGATTGCAAAAGGTGATGATGATAATGAAGAGAAAAGCAGGAGGAGGGGAATTAAACTGCCGGCTGTATGGTTTGAAAAAAAAAATGGGTAAAGTAAGGGTCATCCCGAATACCCATAATGCGTGTTAATCAGGCATCATTAACTGCTAATTAAGTGCGGTTGGAAAATGCAACCAACTGTCAATTGTTTGCAATCATTTCTTTTTCGTTCGCTCGCTGCCATTGAGCGAAATGCAATGAGGCTGAAAATTACGGAAAATGATGCCAGATTGTCTGCCCGCTAATCGCTGCTTGTGGATTAGTCCAATGAAAATGCGGGAAAACTTAAAGCTGTTCATATGATGGCCATACAACGTTTAGTGGTAAAGATTAAAATCAAAATTACGAATGATCATTGACTTTAATCTTTAAATAAGCTAGTTAATTTAGGCATTTTAATTTGATGTATAATTATAAAATTTAGTTTCTGCATATAGGGTTATTTTAATGATTATACCTAAAATATAAATAATTAATTTTCTTTTAATTAGATTTCATTGGAATTCAGTTGATTTTCTTGTTTATAGGCTTTTATAGATATTTTGAATCGAAAAACATGCAAATTTGATTTACTGGGCGTTGCTACTCATAATTTAATTAGGTTTAATGATATCCAAGTTCAAAATGCAAGAATAAAAAAAAAGAAAATTTTATTTTATTTTAAAGTTGTTTCTCAAAAATTATTTGTTGTATTTCCAATTTTAAATAGGTTTCTTTTAGTTTAATTTGTTTACTAATAGCAAATTTTCAACTGAAAAGAAAAATATTCATGAGAAATATTTCAAAAATTAAATACACAATTATTTTTAATTGCAAAATATATTTGAATTATTTTTATTTGTTTTATTTTATTTATTATTAATTTGATATACACACAAATATTTTATTAAAATTTATTTTATCTCTTACTATTGAATATTTTTTTTTGAAAATTGTTTTATTTTAATTTGTTTTTCTTAATTTTCATTTGTTCTTTTGCTGGCTTTCTCTCGCTGGGAATCAATTTGAAAACCATTGAAATGCCACACAACTAATCACAACTGATTAGTTACTAACTATGTGGGTATATAGTAGATTTGTGTGTGTGTGTGTGTGTGTGCGTGCGGTCAATTTTCCATAACACGTTGTAATTGGCTGTCGAAAAATGTAGCCACTGTTTTTGAGGGCAAAGATTTTCCCATCACAAAAGGAAAATGCATTTAAATTCATTTTAATTGAGCTGCCAATATTTGACCAAAATGCAATTAACAAAATAAGCCAGCACAATAAAGCAACAACAAATTATTTGCTTTAATTACATAATTAATTTTAGTACATTGTTTGTTTTTTTTTTTTGTTTTTAGTTGATGTGTGGGTTGGTGTGTGTGTGTCTATGTGCGGCTTTGTGGTAACAATTTCCCATGACTAGCCAGACATTTCCCTAATCAAATCGCAAAAAAAAAAGATAAATAAATAGACATTTTCCATAGACGACATTGTCGTCGTTCGAGTATTTTCTTGTTAATTTTTTGTTCTTCTTCTCCACATAGAGTGTTTGCTACTTGGTGGAAGTCTGTGTTTCCCCACTAACCACCACCTCAGCCACAAGTGGTCAGTGTATACTCCTTCTTCTTCTATCTGCTGATGAGGCCAATCCCTTCTTTGCTGTGGAGCAACTTCGATCGATTTGAGTGGGACGAAAACTTTTGAATCTAACGAGAAAAAATTTCCACATCATCAAAGCTCATTCCAGGCCATAAATTTTGTGATAAATGGTTAGAAGATGGTTAGGAGAGTGCATGGAATGACGATGGACGATTCCTTTGGGGGGACAAAGGTCTCTTTTGGTTGCAACTCCTTGTCTGTCTATTTTTGCTGGACTAGTTGATTTCTCCAAGACTAAAAAAAAACCAAGAAAAAGGCATAACGAATGCTGCTGCTGCTGCCGCCCTTCATTTTGGTTTCATAAATTTACAACTTTAAGAGGTGGAATGAACTACAATTGCTTCCTTTTTGGCCTGGCTGGTGGGCTGATTGAATAAGGAAACTTTGCTTCTTATATTCTAACCCAAAAAAAAAAGGGTAGATTGATTCTATCTATCGTTTTATAACCACACGAACTTTTAAAATAAAGTTTTGCCATTTTCTTGATCGAACTTTTTAACTTCAATGGAAATCAAAGTTGAAATCTTTTGTAAGGGTATGCAAAATTCGTTGTGTTAGGTCCTATTTGTTTTTCATTTCTCATGTGATTTGCCATGATTGGAAAACAATTTGATAATTCGTTTGCAGGGATTTTTTTTTTTGGTAACAATCAAAAGTTTTATTTTTTCGTTAGGTATTTTGTCTTTAAGTATTGAAATTCCATGGGAAATTCGTTAGGAAAACATTTTTTTTTTTTTTGTTTTGAGCTTAGAAACGGTGACGGTACACACGACGACGGACAGTCTTGTAACGGTAACCATCAGCGGATGCGGGCTCAATCTCTTCAAGAGCTTGCAGGCTGTTTTGGTAGACTGGAGCTGGAGCAGGGATACGAACAGGAGCTGGAGCAGGGATGGAGATTGGAGCTGGTGCTGGGTGATAGACTGGAGCTGGAGCTGGGATGGAGATTGGGGCTGGAGCTGGGTGATAGACTGGAGCAGGAGCTGGGATGGAGATTGGAGCTGGAGCTGGGTGATAGACTGGAGCTGGAGCTGGGATCACAACTGGTGCTGGTGGTGCGGGGGGAATGTAAGTGTTGACTGGAGCAGGAGCTGGGATAGAGATTGGAGCTGGAGCTGGGATAGAGATTGGAGCTGGAGCTGGATGGTAGACTGGAGCTGGAGCTGGGATGGAGATTGGAGCTGGAGCTGGGATAGAGATTGGAGCTGGAGCTGGATGGTAGACTGGAGCTGGAGCTGGGATGGAGATTGGAGCTGGAGCTGGGTGATAGACTGGAGCTGGAGCTGGGATGGAGATTGGAGCAGGAGCTGGACGGTAGACTGGAGCAGGGGCTGGGATGGAGATTGGAGCAGGAGCTGGAATCGAGATTGGAGCAGGCTCTGGGTGGTAGACTGGAGCAGGAGCTGGGATCACAACTGGTGCTGGTGGTGCGGGGGGAATGTAAGTGTTGACTGGAGCAGGAGCTGGGATAGAGATTGGAGCTGGAGCTGGGATAGAGATTGGAGCTGGAGCTGGGATAGAGATTGGAGCTGGAGCTGGATGGTAGACTGGAGCTGGAGCTGGGATCGAGATTGGAGCTGGAGCTGGGTGGTATACCGGAGCTGGAGCTGGGATAGAGATGGGAGCAGGTGCTGAATGGTAGACTGGAGCTGGAGCAGGAATGGAAATCTCCTGACGGATAGGTTCCGGTTGGTACACTGGTGCTGGTGGTGAGTAATCATAACCCAAATGGGATACATCGCCATAGGCGCAGGCCAAAAAGGCAACAGCCACTACAAGGAATTTCTAAATTGAAGACCAAAAATCGAAAGGTTATTCCTTAATCCTTGCCAAGATCGAATCCACTCAAATTGCTTACCATTTTGCTGCAACAAATAATTCTGCTTCTACTCCAAAGGCGTTTAAAAGCGCTTCTGTCTGTTAATTCGCTTCGAGTTTACTATTTATACAGTGCGTTGGGTGTGAAGTTCTGCGAAGCGTCAAAATAAAAAATAAAAAAAAAAAATAAAACCTGAAGTCCGAAGAAGAAGCCGCTGTAGCTGGTGAGGCTGATGAGCTTGCTCTGCCATAATAGTTGACGTAGCTCATAATCTGAATATTGAATATGGATATGTATAAAATATATACTAGTTATATATACATATATTTATTTATGTATATATTTCTTTGTTTTTGGTGGCCATCAAAATCAAGTAGCATTTCGTTATCGTTGAGTTAAAACTAATTTTAATTGGTTGATTGGATTTTGTCTATGACTTTTTCACCATCTCGTTAGTCAGCTCTTAATTTATGCCAATGAAATTGATTTTAATGTTGCATTAATCTGACATCTGGTTAAAATCTCTCAAACAAGTGCTAGGCATTAGCTCATATTTCTTATTCTAATCATTTTCATACCCATTAGCCATATTGTTTAAGAGTATTTCGAGTTGAATTAATGCTCTGCGTTGAAGTAGAAGCACAACTGTACCTATTATTCAAAATTTTATGTATTTAAAATGGCGGTAAATATTTAAAAAAGAAGCTTTTAAATGGTTGTTAATGGTTAAAATTGAAGATTTAATGTCTTTGTTTTCATTTTTAATTAAAAAAGATTATCAGTTCTAACTCGAAAAATTTTTATTAAAATTAAATCTCTAAAGAATATTAATTATTTACCTTCGCTGAGGTAAGTTACGCCTCTTTAGAGTCCCCACACTTTGTGAAGAAATTAAATGATCTTTGTTTATTAAGTTAAAGTTCGTATTATATTTTTGTTATAAATACTACAACTAATGGATATATTTAGATCGTTCTATTGGTAAGGTTGTTTTCACTTTAAGCTTATCCTCTTTTCTTATTCCCACAGTTACTTAAGTGACGTAACAAAGTGTCATCACAAACGTTCTATTAAATGACTTTTAATGTTAAAAAAACAAATTAGCGGCAATAAGTTAATCGATTAAGCTGTTCCTTATTCGCAAAGATTCCCACTAGCTTAGGGGAGATCTTCATTAAGTGACGTAAGCTAATGGAAAGTAATGAAAGGCCATGAGATCGTTCTAATTAAAGAATAAATTAAAGATCAGATAACTTGTTCTGTTTCCTATTCAAATATACATCTATTTGTAGTTTCCTAGGGAATATAGAACATAGGCAAAATGTAATTTATTATTAGATAAAATTTAATACTTTATTTAAATGTAGAAATGATCTTTAGTTTGCTATTATAGTTGGCTTGTCCCTAGAGCCCCTTTGGAGTATTTTAAGTATTACGTAACATAGTGTAGTGTCAAGTTAGATTTCTTTTAGATTAGGTTTTCGGGTGACTTTCTAAAACCTTACTAATTTAGTCTGGAATTTAACACTTAAAACAACATATTGTGACGTAACGCAATAAAATAGTTCATTTAATTGACTATTTCTGTGTTATATTACTAACGGGTATAACATAATCGTTAAGTTGATTGTCTTTGCCAAATATTTGAATTTGTAGCCGGAAATTTGGCATCAATAAAATTGAAAAACTGGTTAAATTTGTTGAAATTTATATGCCATAGGTTTGGTAAATATAGAAAAAGACAAGAATAACAATAAGAAGAAAAAAAATCACCATCAAAATAACCTTCTGTGTGTTAAAGAAATCAAACTCTTTTGTTTCTTCCATCGCCCACAAAATATTTATTGTTTATATTTATGATAAAACTGTAAATTTTGTGATGATCTAATGTTGGCCAGGTCCCTTGGCCTATGTTTTTGACCACAAAAACTACTAAAAACCAGTTCCATTTAACAGAAACACAAAAAAAATGGGTCTGGCGCTCAATCTGAACTCTTAGTCAAGGTTTTATCATCTTGGATCCGTTAAAGAATTAAAGTAAGAAGAAGAGAGCAAAAAAAAATTAATATTAATTTTTTTTTTTATTAAGTTTATTTTTTCTGCTTGTTTGGTGCAAATAAAATGTGTCTTATAAATTAGTTCCTTATGCTTGCTTGTTTGAAATTTATGGCAAATGTTTTAATTTGTTTTCTCACTTTACTGTGTTAAATTGCCAACAACACAAATTGTCGCTTTATCTGCTTCTTAAGCCGATAAGATCATAAGTACATATATTTTTTTGAGATTTATTAGTTAGTATCGGTGGATATACATACTATATTTACTTAGGGTGTAGCGCAAACAAGTTTCAATTTAATATTCATGTAGAGAAAAATAAAAACATGCCATAAAAAATTTTATGTTATTAATATTTTTAAGATTTTTAATTCGTTTTTCATCTGCTAACCAAAAATTAAAACAAAAATGTTGAAATTTGGTTATATTTTTCTATGCAAATGACTATCATTAAAGCCCGGTCTGGGGTCTTGGTCTGGGTCTGGGCCTTTATCAAATTTGCATGGCAGAAACGCGTTTCCAATAGCTTCCGTTAACTTGGCTTATTATTGTTGCTTGGCCCAGTTTTCATTTCTTTTTCTTTTGTTTTGTGTTTTTTTTTTTTTTCCAAACTTATCCGCATAATTATACTGTTTTGTTAAGCTTACATTAAGCCCCATCAAAATCAAATCGATAAATATCTCTTCCCTCTTGTCATCTCATTGAATAGCTAATGAAATTAAGTTTTTGCCCTTGACTTTGAATATTTTTTTTTCTTTTTCGTTGATATTACACCTTTTTTTTTATGTGTTTTCGGTTCGTTTACTTATTTTTTTTTTTTGCTGCTTACAATTTTTCTCCATTTTATTTCGTTTTGCCGGTTTTGTTTGTTTCTGTGTGTTTCTTCATTAGCTTGAATTAAGATTGTCTTGTAAAGATCAATATTTTTTTATATATTGATATTAATTAATTATATTTACACAGTTTTTGAATGTTAACCAGTTTGGGTTTTACCTCAAAATGATGATGCTGAGAAGAAAATTATGTTTTTGAATTTGTTTAGAAGATCGAATGGTGCTTCCCCTTTGAAGGTGGTTCACATTATTAACGCTTCTTTCATAATCATCTTGAACTTGACAAAGAATAGTTATGAATATAATAGATGATTATTGATCCCATGAAATTATGAAAATATATGAAAATTTGTATTGTGTACTCTTTTTTAGAAGAGCATTTCAGCTTTTTTAGGAAGTTTCTAACTAAGTTATTTTGGATTCATTCAATTCATAACTTTATTTTGATTTGAGTTCAATATTGTTAATTTTTACTTTTGCAGGAAAAATTAAAAAATAAAAAGATTAATAACGTTTAAATTTATTTAATATATAAAGGTCTAAAAACTACGAAACTTTAATTTAAGAATTAATTTAATTTCATTTTTTTCGTTTCATACCTTAGTCAATTTTATAAAAATCGATTTGACATTCTCAGAAATATTCCGAATAGGAAAGAGTAATATAGATAATAATCAAATTTTAATATTATTACAGATAAATAAATATTATGTGAATATAATTTATTGGTAGATCTGATATCGTTTCCGACTATTTTTCAGAAGTAAATCAATTTTTAATCCATCGATTAAAAGACAAATGATTTGAAACTGAGTAAATTTATTCCATTTCCGACATATTTGTTAGAAATCAAAACAAGAACAGGTCTATTATATTATGCGAAAAAATAAAGAACATTTTTCAAAAATTGTATCAAATTATGTTCTGTTTTGTATTCTACTAAAGTTATTTGAATTGCTAAGCTTTGTCTAGTCTATTGTTGATTGCTTAATAGATATTTTAGATATATTTGTTTATATCTTATGGAAAGTAGTTAAGATATACTTGATATACTTTTGCATTTCAACTTTAGTTACACTTAGACTGAATTTTGTTTTGTCTTTTTTGTTGGTTGGCATTCAAAGTGAGCTCTCGAAAAAAGAAAAAAAAACGATGGAAATGGAGTCAAGTTACGAGTTGAAAACGCAAAACGGAAATGAAATCACGTACTAGGGGCGTTGTCATTCACAATGAGTGTGTGTGTGTGTGTGTGTGTGCACCACAGGAGTTGCTGTTGCTGTTGTTGTTGCTGCTGTTGTTGCTGCTGTTGTAGTTGTCACCAGCCGCGGCGACAACAGCAGTTTGCCATTTTCTCTCAGAGTGTTTACCTCTCTTTCTGTTTCTCCCTCTTACTCATAGAATTCTATATATGTGGAGACATCTAATGTCCAATTTCAATTTGGACTGACTGAGAGCTAGGATTGTAAGAGGTGGAGAAGAGGAACAGGACAAAAAAGAGAAAGCATCACCGCAAAGGGCAAACAATGTAAAGGTGTCCCATACCACTACCACAATATCTACATCCATTCCCCCCCCCCCCCCCCCCACTCTTTCTCTCTCTCTAACTCTCTTTGTATTTCACTTAACAGAGCTAAGTTTATTTACTTTTAACACGAAATAATAAAGTTTACCAACGGAAACGTGCGCTATTCGCCATGTTGCACTATCTTTCCATTGTTGTGTGTGTGTGTGTGTGTATATATATATGTATATGTGTGTAGTTATTGTACCGCTCTCTTGTCACTCAAAAAACGGCATTTTTCCTTTTTATCACAATTTAAGCTTACAAAGCGAATTTTAAACTTGAAAACTAACGGGGAAAAAAAAGAAATAAAATATTTTCTTTTTTTTTTTTTGTTTTGCAGCGCATTGCAGTGAAAGAGAAACTTTTTTTTCTCTTTTTTTTTGTTGGCGAAAAAAGTTACTAGAAATAAAAAAAAAGGTAGAAAAATTAGCGAGCTACTCTTATGTGACGTGACTCGACTGCATTACGCCATATGCCTTTGACACTCAAACCAGGGCCAGCTTCTTCTGGCCAGCTTACGACACACAACTAAATTATTTAAAAACTCTCTAAGAGCAAAAGAAGCTTTGTGCAATTAAATGCCGTCTCAACTCGCTACGCAACACATGTGACAACCCTGCCACGACACCACTCAAGGATGAGGAAAAAGTACACAAACACACACACACTCACACATATACACACATTTTGAGAGAAGGAGTAGGCGGTACAAGTCACAGGTGATGGGTATATAGGAAGTCAACATGGTCCTGCTCTAATGATAATAATTACTTTTACTCTGGTCACATATGTACAAATATTTGGTTCGCTGGTTCCTTCAGTTAGTTGGTTAGTTGGTTGGATGGGATTCCTGTCTGGTGCGCCGTGCGTGTGCGCCTAATTACAATAAATTTGGCTAATTATTGTCTGGCATTGTTTTTGGCCTACTCTCCCCCATCCAGTAACATAGCCCCTGTGGGTCTCGACTCTAAACTTTAAGTAGCTCTCCACGCCAACTTCCATACACAACACATAGACAAAGTTTTTTTCTTTTTTTCGATAGAAACGTTCCCTTCCGAAGCTTCGCTCGTTTCAGTGGCTAATTGTCTTGTAAATTATGATAAGAAAACTTTCACTATCATACGATGCAGCGACAATTTTAAGTGAAGTTCAGTTTCAGTTGGTTAAAAGGGTCAGTGTTGAGGTTAGGTCAAAAATGTGCTGCAAAATGATATAATAGATTGATTATACAATTACAAATTGGTGTCTGTAAGAGTTAAAAGATATTTAAGTATGTCTGGAAAAGAAACAAGAAAATATCTAGAGAGAAAGTAATAAACATTAATTGTCTAAGAAGAAAAGGTATATTTATTTCTATCCTTAAGTAAAAGTGCATTGAGCATTATAAAATTGTATATATATTATTTTCCATTCATCAGTCAATTGACTAAGTAAAATTAAGATTTAAGTTAGATTTATAGCTTTCATTTTTGTCAGTTCTATAATTATATTCTAAACAAGATTTGTTGCAAAGATTTATTGATTTATTGTTAAAAAGAATTATTTATGAATATCTTGCGATTGTTTGCATAATTTTAACATTAATAATATTATCAGTGATATTAACAGACTTTATATGATATATATTTTATATGCATTTTAGTTCATACATTCGAATATTAGTATCTGAATAAATTTGGTAAGAAATTTTTATTTCATCTGATTTCCGTATTATCTAAATTATATTTTAAAATGTTAATCACAATCGGACAAGCAAAGTTTAAAAAATAAATCTAAACTACAGTGGACATTGGGTGAAATAATAGTGGATAATTAATTTATTTTAGTGACATAAAATTATAAATTGATTGAAATAAAGAAAACAATCATTTGCTTTAGTTCAAATATATTAATAAAATATCAAAGTGAATTTGGGACAAAAAAAATATATCCGTTCATCATGAAAGAATAACAAGATATTAATCATATCAGTAAAATATAAAAATTATTTAATATATTATTTAGTTTTTTATTTTATATTCATCATGAAAGAAGAAAAAGATATTAATCATATCAGTAAAATATAAAAATTATTTAATATATTATTCAGTTTTTTATTCTCAAAACCTCAGCTCTCTCTCTCTCTTTCTGTTAGGAAATCCTGTTATCGATTTTATGGATTATTTAACAAATTTGAAAACTTATTTTGTTTATTATAAGATAGTAATTAATGAAAATCCAGCAAATATATAAATGCCCAAAGATAATTGACCTTATGAAAAATGATATTTGTTTGTTTTCCATTCATTTATTGACTGGAAATATTTGGTATGACATATCGCATAAGATTTTTGTTGGTTTATTTTTTTTTTGCTTGCCCCTTTTTTCTTTTTGTTCTGTCAAATCAAAACAAATGCCAAACGATTTGCCTCATAGCCATCGATGAAATCTGACTGCAGTGATTTGCCTAGGGAATACAATACTTCGAGTACTGTAAATACTAAGAAATATCAGTGGTATGCATAAATATATATAGCAAAGTCCTTCGTTTCGTTTCATTTTTATTGTGAGAAAGGGGTGCAACATATGCTTCATAAACTGAGATGGTCTCGACCTTTCTCTCTCTACTACATATACGATGATGCATGCCAAATGCCAAAATGCCAAAGAAAAAGAACAAAAAAAAAAAAAAAAAAACGAAGATGATGCAGTCAAGTCGTGCGCCAGCTGAGAGCGCAATTTAGTACAACAATACGCCCCGTTGTCCCGCTAACAAAATGTCCTCTAGCTCTTACCCTGGTCTTGGGCCTCCTGCTACTGCCATTTAGAAATGCCTTTGTCTTGCTATGGTTTCGGTTCAGTTTGGTTTCGTTTTGGTATCGTTTTGGTTTGGTTTGGGTTGGGTTTGCTTTGCTTTGGTTCCATATACATATATTTCGTTCGTTTTGTCTTGCCAAATGCGCCATATATTTTTAAGCTTCATGTCTTTCTTTTCCTAGGCAAATATTTCCACAGCAGAGAAAGAGAGATAGAGAGAGAGAGAGAGAGAGAAAGGAACACAATAACGCATATGTCGGCCCTGTTGTCGTTTTGTTTTATTGCATATTTATTTTTTATAGCAAAAGTAGCAAAATATAAATCGTTGTAAGGGGATTTTTTTTTTTTTGGGTTTTTGTTTTTACCATTGTTGGCACACACACAAACACACACAGACAAACGCACAAACTCACACATGCACAATGGCAGCGTATTTGGCATGGTAGTGATGGGGCGGGGGTGGGGGTAGGTAATGGTCGGGTAGGGTATGTGTTGCAGCCAACCCTTGCAAAATTCAATCATAAAAGTTTTTCAATAATCCGCTTTTGCCTCGATTGCATTTCAATTTGCGCCCAAAAACTTCATTTTCCACCAATTAGTTTTTGTTGGCCCCGTTTCTCTCTCTCTCCCCTCTGATCCCCTCTCCAGTCAAGCTCATCGCAGACCCAATTGATGTGTGGCCTAAAAAGTGCAAAACAATTTGTTTTCGATCAGAAAATTGTACAATACAATTAACCAGTTAACAGACACAAAACCAAAAAAATTGATTGTCAAAATAAAATTAAGCACAGAAGCATATTAAATAAATTGAAATGTGAAAAAAGTTTTGGTTTTACATTATAAATTTTTAAGTAATGGACTTTAAAGATGGATACAAAAATAAATTAATGAAAAGTAAATAAAAATAATTATAAAAATAAATAAGAAATAAACAAATTTAAAAAAAAAAAACTAAATAAATAAATAATAAGAAAATATAATCACAAAACATAATAAGTAAATTGATACAAAATAAATACAGAAATAAATAAAATATTAAATACTTAATGTATATAATATTTCTAATATATTAAAACAAATAATTTAGTTAATTAGATTTTAGATAACTTAATATATGAAAGGTAAATTTCACAAGAGTCTGTTTATTCCTGGACCTTAAATTAGTCAAAAGATCGATTGGAAATTCAAATAAATAATCAACAAATTTTCTGTCTGGTTAAAAAATACGATTTATATTAATGAATATCTAAGCTGCCAATAAACCTAAAGGCTGTGCTTAAAATTGTGAAGGAGTTTTGCCATGAAGATTGTTTGAGGCTCTTGATTCATTCATCTTAATGACCCGCTGTAGCATCATATGGTGCTCAGAAAGGCATTGAGCATTTTTATTGGCCCCCTTTCCGAAATTCTCTATATTGGAGTGGCACCTGGTCGTGGATAATGCTAATTTTATTCAAAGGTTATGCCGGTTACAATCCACTGCAGTCTCGGACATTAGACGACAGACAACGACGTCGACGAAGATGGAATGCAAGTACGTGTAGAAATTCACGAAAAATTACGAGAGGTGGTGCACACAAAATTGGAAATCGCATCCGGTGGGGCAGCTGAGGCCAAGACTTTGGACTAAGGACATGGACGCGCGTAGTGCCGAGGTTAAGGCAAACGGTTCAGACAGACTTCAACCCGAAATCTATCCACTATCCACTATCCTCTATCCTTTCCCCCCATTCAATGCCACAATTGCCCCTTAAGATCTTGGAGAAACCTCACCATGCAGCATTTATTGCCAACGAAGCGTATTTGGCACATTTGATGCGGCGCATAATGGCAAACGCCATTAAATGTCCATTGACATGGCAGTCCAAGTCCAGTGTAGCACATTGAAACAAAAGTTATTTGCAAAAATTATGGCAGAAAAACTAGCAAAATAAAACCAGTTTTAATCAATTTATTTTGAATGAAATGATTGCCAATAATACTACGACTAATGGAAAACTAGTTTCAGAAAATAAGAACGACTTTATAAATCTTACTTTGACATCTGACAAACTCAGTGAACAGATGCTAAACTTAAAGTATACTGATTCCAATTTATGAATGAACTTGTTTTAGAGATTCCAAAAAGTAGTTTTTTCCATATGTTTTACTCATTTTGAATATGAAAATTAACATTTAAATAATCAAAATGAACTGGCTAAAGCTGTGAGTGAACTAGTTGGGAATTGTAAACAAATTAAAAATTAATTCTACATATTCTTTGACTTTTCTTTAATTTTCAGGCCTAAAACTAAGTATAAAATTATTGAATTTCAAAAGATTTCATTTGTAACTTATTAGAAAGTTCTTTGATATGTGTAACATATCCACTTTGACCCACTGTGCATAGTAAACAGTGCATCGAATCTAGCTAGACCAATGGGGCGCATCGCAAATCGAATGCGAAACGAGCGTAAATCGTGACCTGCAAGGATCTGCTTAGTTTTCTTATTAGCTGCGATTACATTTTATGTTTGTTGTTGTTCAACATGGCGTATACTTCACTACATACACACTTAGATATATTGGGACATACAGGGCGTATACGTAATATACAGTTTGTATGTTTAAGCAGAGAAAATGGAGAGTCTGAGAGTTGTTGGTTCTTTGCATTTTGCTGCCAACGTTTTTTTGTACGTGGCCAAGTTGCAAAATGTCGAAAGTCGTCGTCGCATCAAATATGTTGAAAAGCAATTGGCAGACACTGTACCTCACCTTAACCCCTTCCTCAAAAGTTTCGTTTCGTTTGCCGCGCTACCTCATTCAGCAGACCAGTGCCAAAAGGCCAGCTGACCCTGGTTTGAAGCTTGTCTACTAATGCGCTGCTGTTGGAATTTCTTCATTGAGTACGTGCATTAAATTTCAAATCACAAAATAAAAACAAAAAACAAAAGTGAGAACAGAGAAACCAAAGTGCAAGGAAAACTGAAACAATTTTCCTCTTATGGAACAAAAACAGCAAAAATTAAATGCATTTTTCCCATTGCATA
The DNA here is from genome assembly GCA_037075365.1 of Drosophila emarginata. NCBI lineage: Eukaryota > Metazoa > Arthropoda > Insecta > Diptera > Drosophilidae > Drosophila > Drosophila emarginata. The sequence continues at coordinate 5,675,838 of JBAMCD010000260.1, read as the reverse complement.
TTTTCAGGAGGACGCGTTGAACCGTATTGCAATTTATTTGAGCGTTTCCTTATACATAGATTGGTATTGTCTCCTTCCCCTTCCCTCTATTTTATTTATTTTTTTTGTTTTTGTTAATTGCTGCTGCGTTTTTTTACGCTTCATTTGTAATAATGATAAATGAAAAGAAATGAGATAGAAGGTATAAATGGTAGTTGGAGAAAGGAGGCTTCAAGGATATAGTATTCCATATGATTGTTGAAAATCAATTTCCTGCAGTGCAAGAAGGAGACGAGAAGAAAACAAAAAGACATTCTCATCGACAGGCAATGCATATCAATTGTGGCTGACAATTTCAAATAGAAAATGTAGAAAATGTCTCAGCAAGTCAGAACAAATGAATAATAACAACAACAGCCATTCAGCTGCCTGACGCTCTGCCTGTCAGCGACAGAACGACACAAAATAAAATTCCATTCAACTATGGAGCAAATAACAAAAAACAACACAACAACAACAAAGTTGGTAAAAGTAAGCAAAAAAGAAAGTGTAGTATTTGGTCTACTTTGGTTTTCATGCCAAAGAGAAGACGTTAAAGGAATAAGTTGGAAGGATATTTCGCCAATTGTTACTATAAATCATTCGATTTTGATGTTCTATAGTGACAGTAAATTTATTTCAAACTTTTTTTCTTTCTTTATTATTAACTTATGATGAATATATTTGAGTGATAGGTGTAAGAGTTATGATATTTAAATTGTTAAAAAATATAAAATAAAATAAATTTACTAGCCTAAACTCTAACAGATATCATAAAGATATCATTTTATACCAACGTAATAAAATTAAAATAAAATAAATTTCTCAACTTCACAATAAAAGGTCAATCAACTTGTTAAATATATTTAAATGCTTATTTAATATACATAAAGATGTATGTATGTATATGTAAATTAAAGAGATTAGGCCTTTAATTAACTAGGCCTATCTTATTTTGAATAATTTTATATTTTATTTTCTACAAATTTTTCGAAACTCTAACATAAAATAAAAGGATTTAAAGGAAATAAAGTTATTTATGTTTTAAATGTTTCTGTTTTCTTTTTCTTTTCTATTTTATTGTAAACAATTTCTTCTGATCGATATAGAAAAAAATATACCTAATATATATATATAATATATACTTTTCCCTTTCTATTCTAGTTATCTGTATAGAATTTTTTTTATAATTGAAACGGATTTTTAGAAGCCGTAAGAGATAAATAGTTTACTTGAAAAAGCATATAAAAAAAATCAAATCCCTGGAAAGTGATCTGTAAAAATAAAATAAAATAATACAAATTCTTAACCCAAATCGGACTTAATAAAAAAGGATTACTATTTAAAGAAGTGAAGATAGGAAAATACTTCCTCCATACCTGTATTATAACCATCTCAATTAATTTTTAGTCTAATAAGATTTCCTCTAGCCAATCAAACGCTGATTCATATTAGATTATTTAAGTTAGAGTATATTCAAATTGAGTTGTAACTGCAATTGAGTTTTGGTTTACCCCTCAGGCATCTTGTCATTATTTTTTTTATTTTCTTTATCGCCCAACTCTTGAAGAGTTGTTCTTGTTTTTATTCCAATTGTCAACTGTCAATGAGTTTTCAATTGCCGCCAAGTTGCATGTTGAAGAATGACTTCCCCCCCTTCCCCACTTTGGCAATTCTCATCCCCCTTTGTCTATCGTAACATGGTGAAGCCATTCTATGCTAAGCCGCCAATTGGGTATTGGTTTCTTTTTTAGGTTTGCTTTTGACAGTCAGTTTTCTTGTCAATGGCAGGCAGCTAATTCGCTTGTTGTTTTTTGTGGTTTTTTCGTGGAAAAAAAAAAATGTTTGCTTTGTTTTGACATTCAATAAAAGGGGGTGTGGCATAGCCCACGGCAAGAAAAGTCCTTTAGATAGTAAATATAGCATGCCAATTCTACTAAAAACAAACTCTTGTTTTATCGCCTTGATGAGGTGACTTTAATAGGCGGAGTGAAGGACACGCCTACTTCTTTTTGTTATTAATATAGGCAAAAGTAATTGATTTCTATATATGCAATATAGATTTTTTATAATAAATGATAAAAAAAAGAACGAAAATGTAATATTCAATCTTGCTACTTTTTATTGGATCGGTCTATTGGCTAAATTTCTGCGTAGATATGTACATATATGTGATATTTATCCATCGACAGCTGTTCCAACTGTGCCCCAACTATCTATTGTGTGTGTGTGAGGCAGGAATTGGGTTCCAATTTCCAGCAATTTCACTGGCAAACATCAAAATGAAACCAAGGGAAGGCACGTGGCACCACCAGTATCAGGCCCATGCAAAAATTTCAATTGAAATCATTGATGATTCTCCTCGCTAGATGTGAGTCTATCTGTGTGTGTCTGTGTGTGTGTGTGTGTGTGTAGGTGGCCTCGTTTTCTTTGCATCTGTTTTTTATTCTTTTGTGTTTCTTTTTTTGTGGGCATGTTTGTGGCAAATGGGGCAAGGAGAGAACGGGTCGGTACACAGCAAGCAATGGCAGCTTTTGTTGACAGTTGCCGCGGATCGCAATGGCCACGTAGAAGCAATTAATTGGAAAGATGTGCAAATAGAGTGGAGAGACAGCGGGAGAATGCTAAAACGACAGAGGGGTAAAATGAAGGGGGCAAGAGGAAAAGAGAGGGTAACAATCTGTATGGCATGCAGATGGCATTCTCTTGACTTAACCTCCATTTTGGGGGTCTTAGAAAACTTGTATTTTATACCCGTTAAATATTTTTATGAATGGGTATTTTAAGTAAATGATAATGCATAAAGTTTCAAATGTTGTATGAATTAAAAACCGATTACAAAAGTGTCATCAAAATTCGTTATAGAATAAAATATGATAACACTGGAGTTCAGAAATAAAACAGCAAAATTTTAAGTAACTCGAACGTTTCGGGGCCCTAACACTTACAGGAATACCCTTAATGTGTGTAGCGCTTTTTGATATTTATGTAACCGTACCGATAAATTTTTTAAATATACAAACAAACGGTCACACTTATAAAAGCTAATAAAATAAGTTTATAGTTATAGCTATTTTCAATAAGATTTTAATTGTATCAGATTATTCCTATGATTACTATATTTATAATAAATATAATAATGTTTTAACACTTGAAAATTGAGAATGTTAAGATACTTAAATATTAATTTTAATATTAATAATTTAATATTTTGTATTAATATTTTTTAAGTGAGTTCTCTAGTTCAGAAATTTAGGATTTTGAAAGGCAATTTGAAAGATTATGATATCGGAGGAGTTATATTAAATAGGACATCACCTACTAAGCCGTACCATTTTCTAGTTCTTCCTTTTTAAACTTGCTCATTGGATTTCCCTGGTACAGTTGTGTGCCGAGTATAATGAATTCTATATAGATTTCATTCGCTTGTCTTGGCGAACTTTTCTCCAACTTCTTTTGGCAAATGCAATGCAATAATTTTTATGGTTCGGGTGTCTCATTCTCGTTCAACTTTTCCTTTTTTTTTTTTCGTCTCCTTGTCGTCACTGTCAATGGCTTTTGTCTTGTTGGGGGCGCCAAAAACTTTTCTAATTAAGTGGCAACGCTGGACGGCCGCCACTTGTCCAGTTTGCCTACGAGGCGTGGCGGTGGCATTACAATAAACCGTTATGTGACAGAGTGTGTGTGGGTGTGTGTGGGAGAGAGGGAGGGAGGGAGGTAGGTAGGGAGGGGAAGTCAGGACAGTTTTAATGACCAAAATGCTTTTGTTGCATTTTCCAGCACAGTCAAACGGGGGGCGTGTTAATGGTTATCGTTTTAGTTGTTCTTGTTGTTGCTGTTGCGGTTGGCCAGCATTAGTTACAAAATTGTCGTTAGCCAAATTATTTGCCATGTTGGCGGAAAAATTTTTATGGTTTTATCATGAGCACGAGCACGAGAGAACGTGAACAACAGAGAGCACAACATTTTGCACGACTAATTGCAGTTGAAATTTTGTTTTATGCGCACAAGCAGCACATTTAGTTTTATGTATATATATCGTGCATATATATATATATACATATATATATGTACATCTAAACATCCATCCTGTTTTAGATGCTTGTAGGGGGGACAACTAAAGTTAAGCAAGCTAATTAACTAAAGCCTAGTTATAGTGGCAGAAGTTATACCTAATATTATGTTGGTCACAATCTAATCAGCAAAAGATTATAAAGTTAACAAGCTTTGCATTAAAAAATTTATTTGGGTAAATTTAAATTTTTGCATGAAATTTCATTGAATTGTTTTTTTTCCTTTTGGGTAAACGAACTAGTTTTTAATAGTCAGTGCCAATTTTATTAGAGTTTACTAAATAGATGGTTAAAAACCTTATCGTACTATGTGTCGATGCTGCTCCGGAATATATACTTTATTTAATTCATTACTATAGTTTACTAATACTGAAGGATATTGAACACAATCGAGTTACTCTTATGTAAAGGTAACACAGAAAATGTTAAGCCAAACAATTTATTATTAGCTTTGGATAAATGTAATAAATATTTTTAAGAGCAAACTCTAAACATTTTGTCAAAAAGTTATCAAATAATTATTAATTTAATTTTTATTATTGTAATTTCTTTATTAGAAGTGAATTAAATGATTTAACTCTAAAAGATTTCTTACTGAAGTATTATAAATAATCAACTAGAAAGATATCAAAATCAAATGATTTCTGGTTATTCATAAATATATCACAGATTCTGATCTAGATCCATTTTGACAAAGAAAATGGCTATTTAAAATCTCTTCATGTCATTCCCTAAACTTAGTTAAATTACAATAGTAAATTAAACTTCTAGAAATAAAAGAAAAAAAACTATCTAGCGTCAAAAAAAAAGTTTAACAAAAACTTTAGTATTCCCTTTTGATTTTAAACAAATTCTACCTTTTCATTCAATTTAGTTGAGCAAAAAAAAGCGAATGTTTTTGGTTGGCTATATTGCTAGCCTTACCGCATGTTGCTGTGCATACATAGATAAAGCCGCAAGACTTTGCTAGAAAATTTACTCCTATAACAATACATACACAACACACACACATGAATACACACACACACACACACACACAGACAGTGTAGAAAGATAGAGGGAGAGGTTCATAGTCGGGTTTATATGTGCCCCTTGGCTGCTTTGGTTCCTTTCTATTTATAGTTTTAATGTTGGCTTGGTCTCGTCGCTGTGTGTTGGCTGGAATTTATATTATTGCATGCCAGAGAGACTAAATGGAAACTCCACTTGCCTTCTTTCCTTCTATGTAATAGTTGTTTTTTTTTTTTTTTTTGTTTTCCTAGTTGTTGTTGCTTACTAGCCCCTTTTTTTACCATTTGGTTGGCCATTTGGTTGTGTGAACAAATCGCAATGTTTTTTGCTGTTAGCTATATTCGTTTCTATTGCTTATAAATATCTCTACCGATTTGCCTAGAAAATAGTGTAGCATACATTATGGGGCTATTCAATTGAACCTCGTCCACACTTGAACCATAAAACATTTTTTATACTTTATCGAAGCAAAGAAAATAAAGTTACCTAAATTAAACCTATCAGTTTGACTATATGGCCAAAGTTGGTGACGATTCTATTACTAAAAACCAATAAATAAATATATTAAAATATGCAACATGTATAAAACAAAAATATAGATCGCTATTTCACACTTACGAGTTAAAAATTACAATTAAATGATCTTTAAAAAGCTGTCAAAAACTGTTTTTTTGCCTTTTAATTTATTAAGAAAACTGTGCGACATATTCACATTTTTTTTCGATGATTTATTTTTAGGAGATGAAAGCGGATGATGCTCAATTAAACCTCACCTGGCCCATTCTTCATCTGTCTGCTTAAACATTTATATACAGTCACCACTCCAATCCATATTCCAACCAGTTTTTGTGTTCTTTTTTTTTTGCTTCTGTTGATTTTTTTGTGTTGACTTGAGCGACTTTTCAGCTTAAAAACTCATTCATCAATTAAATCGACACATTCATCAAAACAATTCCTCCCATGTTGATGTCAGCAATGTGGCAATATCTGTAAAAGGTTGCAGGGTATGGCAATGGGCTGAAAGTTCAACTGGACCTTGACATATGTATGTATCTACGTACATACATACATTCATACATATGTATATGTATGAATGCATATGAAAAGGAAAGGGGCTATACCCAGAGCATTGGGCAAATGGTTTTTGCGTTTTGCCCTTTTTGGAATTTCATTAAGGTTGATAGTCTGATATGGAAGAGTATGTTGTTGCGTGCGTGGGTTGTCGAGTGTTTGTTGAGTGTGGAAATTATGAAGGATTATTCATTTGGTTTGTGTAAAAATAAAGCAAAAAGAAAACAAAAAAAAAAAAAACAAACTGAGGAGTATGTTTTAGTATCTTTGTGAAGTCTTTTTTTTTCTGCTTCTGTTTCGCTTTTGCCTGACTTTTTGTTTTGCTATTTCTCATTCTTTGGCACACTTAATTGCTTTTTCACGCCTCCCTATTGAAGTAAAGTATACTTAATGCTCTTTCCAACCATTGACAGCAGCTGTCAGCTTCGTTTTTGTATTCAAGGCAAAGACTTTACTTCCTTGGCTTGACATGGCCATGGTCTGCAAATTGCTCATTTCAAGGCTAATTTGTTAGCAACAACAAAAATAAATAAAAAAAAAGTAAGAAGAAAAAAAAAAACTAGAGAAAAAGAAGCAAGGTTGAGGGCGACAGTTGCATACATATTTTGCTTCCAACTAAATAAATTTATTTACATAATTTTAATTAAAGAACGCAGCCATAAGGAAGATGATGATGAAGAAGAAAGGCGACCAAAATCAAAACCAAAAGTCAGCCTCAATTTGACTGTCATCTGTCAGGGTCAAGCAGTATGTTGGGTGTGCGTGTGTGTGTGTGTGTGTGTGTGTGGGCTGTCAAGGTGTCAACACATAAAGCACAGACAAAAGCATCTGGCAATGCAGGCAAGGACGACACCTGTGTCCTCTTCTTAGGGGTGGCTTTTGCTTTCTTCTTTCCCTTGCTCCTGCCAATTTGTGCCTGTGTGTGTGTGCTTAACGAGATAATTAGATTGTTCTTTTTTTCGGTTGTTTTTGGTGGATGGCATTTCTTTACTTTATTTATATATTCTTCTTTTTTTTTTTGCTTTTGATGTGTCACCCTTGTCTCCGTGTGTGTGTGTGTGTGTCTCTGTGATTTTCAATATGCCAGTCAGGTTAAATATCCTAATTATTTTCTGCTGTTATTTGAAGTTGTGGCAAATTGGGGTGACAAACCTCATTAATTACAAATGACTTCATTTTTCTTTTGTGTGTGTGTGTTTACCGAAACCACTTTGTGGCTAACGCAAGAGATGAAGGATTCCCATTGAAAGTAGAATCGTATTAGTTATTGATAAAAATATACGAGGGTTGCTTAATCATTCTTGGGATTAGTTAAGAAAGCAACATTAAAAAATATGTCAGTTTTGCTATTAGATAGCAATTTATTTATTACTTTAAAAAACGCTTTTCAATATTATTAAACTATGATAGTTTAAGATTTAGTAAACAGATTATATATAGTATTTAGGGGTAAATTTATTTATTTATAAACATATACACATAAACATATCTGTTGACAATGCATTCAATAATTTATAAAATACTTATGCAGTTATGTTTGTACTTTATTCGAAATGATACGAGTTTTAGTGAATTTAGAGTTAAATGTTTAATACTTTGCTTTTACTTTTTAATTTAAAGGCATTAAAAATGAAATAATGGTTAATACTATTAACTATTTAATAAAAGAGAACATGAAAACTCAGCTTGTTTCTCCAATAACTTAGAAATTATAGAAAAGAAATATTTATATGATATATAAAGATATAGAACTAAGGCGATATAGTTTCTGATGAGTCAAGCCTTACATTTGTATATAAAAACATAAGATATAAAATTCTAATACTTTTTGTTCTTCTTTATGAAAGTTCTAGTCAAGTTCAAGTGTCATTGCCATTGAAACCAAATTTATCTCTAATATCAGCTTTTTGGTTTCTTCCAAGAAGCAATCATGATCTAGATCTTGGTGAAGCTGAAAATAGTGTCTATATATTTTAAATTCTTATGTATATTAATTATTCAATTTAAAAAAAAATCCTTCCATGTATAAAATGTTTTTACAAGTCCCAAAAAGACAGCCATTTACTTAATGCTTTTTGGCCAGCTTTAGATTTAGGTTTTACATCTTTTTTAGCGTTTACAATATTTTTCTAGAAATATAGGGAAATGGGAGTTGGCGACTTGTGTATTCCCCAGTTGCTTATAAATTGTTACATGTACGATATATATATATATATATGTATATATACGATATATATATATTCATATATATAGAAGAGCCGCCAAACGCATTGGTGAAATGTGACAAATATGCATTTGGCAACAATAAATTTTATGACCGCAGTCGCTGGCGGCTGCCGCCAAAAATATTTCACAGTGCCTCAAAGGGGGGAAAGAGGAGATGGAGTCGAAGGAGGAGCTGTTCGAAATGGAACTTCAGTTCAGTCAAGGGAATTTCACAGTATCAACTCTTTCCATACGCACATTTATTCATATAAATATAAATTAGCATATTTTGTGGCGTCAGAGCGGCGACTGCAATTGCTCTCTTTCTCTCCCATTTAAACAATCGTAATTAAATTGTAGCCAAGCAAAAAAAAAAAGGGGCAAAAATTTATGTACACATATATATATATATACAAATGCATTTTGCTAGATTTTATTGCCTCCATTGTATTTTCGTAATTTAATTTGCTGATTTATGCAGCAAACTCAATCACAATTAAAAATGGCAAACTGCCTTTTTCTGTGCTGGTGGCCAACCAGCAGCACTTTGTTTATAGCAATTTATGTATGGCATTCTCAATGCTTGATTATTGCCAATTAGCCGCAATTGTGCTGCCCTATAAGCCCGACCAATTAAAAATTATACATACCCTCACAACAATTCAAAGCAAAAGTGCAGCAACTAATACAATTGAGTGAGTCTATTTCTTAAAAATTTAAAGGCGCATGCGCCAAAAAAAATAAAACCAGCAAGAAAAACCAAAAACAAAAACAAAAACTTACCAAGCATCCATTTACTTGAGTGATTGGTAGAAAGAAATTGCTCAAGAGAAGTTGCATGCCTTTAATGGTAAGTTTTAGGTGGTGGGAATAGTGTGGCTGTATATCGCTAAACATAAATTACTAACAAATTTAAAAATTTTACAAAAATATTGAGAAACTCGGCACTGTTGACGCTCTGACCCCGTCTCCCCTTCTCCCTTTTCTTTTGACTTTCTTCAAGAATGGAAAGCTGAAGAACTCTTGCCTGTGCCTTTGTTTCTCAAACTCTTAACTTTATCCTTTACGGTCTTTTTGATTGATGCCTTTGTCATTTTCTTGTCCTGGGCTTGTTTACGTCCACTTGCATTGGTTTTCTTCTTCTCCTTTCCATTTTGCTTAATTAATTTAAACGAACGTTTCAATTGTTCCACCTTACCAGTTCTAACAGCCCGTTTAAGGGCCGTTTGAACAGATTTGTTGAAAACTATGTGATCATTCACCTTATATCCAGTGGACTGAATAAATTTCACAATAGCACCTACAGAGGATCCAGTTCGATTATTAAGCTTACTGATAGCAACGATTATTAATTTAGATAATGATGGTTGTCTTTTCTTAGTAACCAATAAACTGCTACTGGTATTGGCATTGAAATTATCTTTGGCATTATCATTTCCTGGTCCAGCGTCAACAATCGGTTCAGCATTCGTCATCTCCATATCGTCTAATAAATTAAGATTTGTGTACAAATTAGCCATATCCCGTCTAACTACAGTGAAATTATTTAATAAATTATAATTTGGCAAAATATGGAATATCATACATTGCGACCGTTTACTGGAATCGATAGATCGTATACAAATAAATTTATAAATTTAGAAAAAGAAAAATAAAAACGTCTTTAGCAGCCAAAAGATCTTAAGTGTATGAATTTTAAATTGTAATTAATCGAAAGTTAATTTTGGACGAGTTAAATTGTTATTTCGTTTTAATTATACACTTTAAAGGACATTGAAAACTTGGAAAATGTTGAAACTTCTTTTTTTTTTTTTAATTTCGATTTGCGGTTAAATAAATTCCGATTGTAGAACTTAAAAAAAAAATTATTTACTTTGTGTTGTTTTCACTTCAACTTCTTGTTGTATAATGAATATTTATTTGTTTGTTGTAAAATCCTGTATCAAAAGTAACTTGATTCAGTTTCTAAAAATAAAACCAGCCGACTTGGTTATATGATTTATACAACGTGGTAAATCAAATAATAAAGTTAATCGAGAATTTATAAATCAAATGATGAAGTTAATCGAGAATTTATATCCCACATTTAGGGCGCCTATTAAATATATTTCAATTTTTAACCAATTTTATCATTTTATCTAAACTTAATGGAATACCAAATAAGATTTAAAAATTATTATAAAAAATGTTTTCTTTATAATTATTTTTATTAAGTTCAAATGTTTTTTGAGATTAGTTTATCTTTATTTTCAAGTGTCTGTAAGTTGCCCAGTTTTATCTCTATTTTATGAAACGTAGTATATATTTTTATTTCAATAAAACAAAAATTTTGCTGAAGTTCCAGTAGTTGGTAGGAACTAGAATTTACTTATAAAGATAAGATGGAAAAATGTGCAAAGATGTTTCTTATTTTCTTCCATTTTTTTTTTGTCCGTCATGGTGAAGCTCATTAAAGTCGTACACCAACAACAGGACTAGCAGGACATACCAAGGACCACGACCTGAGCTTAACAATGCGTTACATTTCGCACAAGAACTCTGAGAAAGGAGAAGAAAAACATTAAAAATCCATTGGACAAAGCTAGACAAATAGACGCGTACCAGACAAACGTTGCTTATATATAAAACTAAAAGAATATATATATATATACGTATATATATATATATGTATATAGTATATGTATATATATTTTCGTTTAACTCATTGCTTGTTCACCCTTCTGTGGTTCTGCCTTTTGCTGGTCCTGGTTGCTGGTGCTTGGTCCTGGAGTGGTTTTGTTTAATTAATAAATTGATTGGATTGTTTTCACAGCATGCGAAGGCTATCCTCCACTCAGCCATTGCTTGTTCTGTGCCATTGTACTTTATTTTCATATCCATTTTTATTGCATCTTGTATATCTTAATCGTATTTTCTTGTAGCTATTTTATGAATGTATTTGCACTTTAATTGCAATATAGAAATGCTTGTCAAAGATTTTCTATTTGGTGTTGATGAACCTTTTTATTTTTTTATTTCTTTCAACAATTTTCTTGTGAATATATTGCATAACCTGTTTGGCATTCTATTTTTGTCCACCTTTTTTTACATTTGTGGGTTGGCTTGTTGTCAACTGCTATTAGGCTAGCCACAAGTTGTTGCTACGCGACAACCAAATACACACACAAACACACACATATACACACGAACACACACTCAGAGAAAGGAGCAACTGCTGTCCTGGCATTTTGGCCTGCCTTGTTATTATGGCTAGCAATTCAACAGTTATCCTATGGCTTTACCCCTGCCTTCAACTGTTTTTAGTTCCTGTTCTTGTTCCTCTTCCTGTTTTTATGAGCGCCACTTGATCCCGTTTATTTTGCATGTGGCTTTTTTCTTGTTGCTTTTTGCTTTTTCATTTGTTTTTTTTTTTTGTTTTGGTGGCAAACACATTTCGCATGTCGCCGTAGTCATCGTCGTCGTCGTTGTCCTGCGCACTCATTTCCGTTTCCTGTTTTGTGGCCAAAACTTTGGTGCCGCAAAAAAGAGGTTTGCCTCCACATTTTCATCCTTCACTTCTCTCACCCACTCCGTTTCCCTATCGCTTTTCTCTTTTTCGTTATGTGAATGTGGCTATGTCTTTACTACAATTTTCATTTGTACTCCAAGGCCTCGTAAATCATGCGCTGACATGGCTGGCAAAAATGGTTGATGCAGTTCAAAATGGTATCAGAAACAACCAAACCAAAAAAAAAAAAAAATAAAATAAAAATAAAAGAATAAGAAATGCGAGTAAAAAATAAAGGGTGAGAGGAGAAATGTCAACTACATTGGAATTTTTTACAGCAAAATGACAAAGAAAATGAAATTAATAAACCCAGTTGATGACAAGATGAGTACGAGCTTAACCATATTCGGTATATGTCCTTGTCCAGCAGTAAATATTTAAACTTTAAAACAGGATAATAAATTTAAGATTGATTTGACCAATGCAAAGAGTTATGTTTATATATTTTTTAATAATTTTACCATATAAATGGTATAAATCGAAATTGCTCAATCTTAAGATCTGTCTGTAAATAATAAAATAATATTCAATTAAACTTTTCTTTTTATTATATACTCAAGTTGCCAAATGGCAACAAAGCAATAAGAAAATTATGAAAGTTTTGGAAAGTCTTTAAATCGATTTATTTATCAGATTTCTTACAGGGAAAAGACAAGTTTTTCCATAAAAAATCATAGAATTCGTTTATAGTTTCGAACTTTTAGAGACTTATTTATTTAGCCCAATACTTATTCAGAAAAGCTGTTAAAAAGTGCAATCTTAATTTTTTATTCTTTTATAATTTAGAAAATATTAAAAAAAAAAACTTCACTTGTTAAACAAATTGATATCCAATAAACTGTGATACTAAACTGTTATAATCTATCCATGAGTTTAGGTTAAGTATAAATAAGTTCACCTTTGAAAACTTAATTTTAAAATGATGGCAAATGCTGCAATATGCTTTTTAACCCTTTGATTAAGAGATATATTTACTCAGCAATCAGCTGGAGACCTTTTCAAAGTTGGCTTAACTTTAATTATGCATAAGCCAAAAGCGACAAATGCCACATGAACCGCCAGCTGTTGGAGGAGAATGAGAATCATGTTGGGCGAGAAGTCTGCACTAATTAATCCCTTTACTACTGAAACCTATCAAAACACAGGCTTAACTTTTCCAATAAAAATAACGACAAACACACAAAACCGCAGAAATTGTGTTAAAAAAGGAAAGAAAAAACTGTACGTAAAACCTAGAATAAGGAATGCGCTAACTTGCTCCTGACCAGGATAACGAATTGGACAGGGTAAAACTCCATGTTCTAGCTCCAAAATGCAGCAAAAGTTGGCGCACTAATTACCAAGGATTAGTTTCATATTTGTTTGTCAACAACCATCTAGCCAACTAACCAACCAACCAGCCAGCCAGCCAGCCATGGCCAAGCGTCGTGGGTAGCACAAAAAAAAAAAAACAACAAAAAATGGGAAGAAAAATGGAAAAGGAAAGGAAAGTGGAAGTGCAATATAAGCAGCTGCTTTGTCCAGGGCACAAGGAGAGAACAGGAAAAGAGAGAGGAGTGCAAGAGTTAGTGTCCTCTGTTGCCAAGAATATTTATGCGCTTTTAGTGGGCAAGAAAAAAAAAAAACAAAAAAAGAAATAAAAACCATGTCCAACAAAAACGGGGAGTAAAACCGTTTAGCTGCCATCATATTCATAATGAAATTAAGTCGATTGAATGCTCTGATTATATTCATAGCATACTTTTTCCGGCTTCTCTATGCCCTTTCCATTGGTGGGGAGAGGGGCGGAATAATAAGGGTATAAGTATGCACAAAAGACCTTCCGTTTCTAGTGCGTAAATCCAGTAAAAAGAGAGAAATAACAAAAATAACAAATAAATCATGACTGACAAATACCCTGTTCACGCTTGATTCAAATAATTTGCATAAATTATACTTAATATTTAATTTCGTAAAACAGTCGAAATAATTGTGAATAATTGTGAAAATCTGTTTTTCCAGAACTAAAGACTTGGATTTAATTAATTAAGGAATAGTTTGTAATATCGCAGTTTACTGGAGAATTAAAGTTTTAGTATTGACCATTTAAAATTAAACTTTTTTTATAACCGTTGAAATAAGACTAAGAGTTATTTTTTTTTTGTTTTATTTATATTTATTGAATAGATTTTATACAGTACATAAATTCAAAAAATTTAAGATTTATGGCCTTATTAAATATTTAAATTACATCTGTTATATAATCAAATAACAGTTCTTTCTGCTAAGGCAGATAAAAGATATAAGTTATAATTTATAATTAATACCTCTTCTGACAGCCTATAGATATAACACTTTTTATTTTTACCGTAAACCGCATAATTCGTATAGCATTCTTGAAGTATAACAGTTTCGTAACATATGCAGAACTTAAACATATACTATGTATAATAGTTTGCTTTGAACTAATTTTCATTAAATTTAAGCATCCGTATAACAGTTTGTATCAGTTTACTAATAATAATGAAAAACACCAAATGTATGCATACATATGAGCTAGTATAACAGATTTATAATTTCAGTCGATTTAGCTACAAATTGACTCATAAATACAGAATGCCATTATTATGTTTATGATTCAGCGGGCAAAAAGAAAAACATATTACCCGACCCTCGAGCACATAATCTGATTGCAACCCTAACCAATGACCGCATCATCCCTTTGAGTATCAGAAGCAACCTTCAATACAGTAGAATGGACACGACACGACTCGACTTGACTCGATTCCCATGTCCCTAATGTGATTGACCCTTACGCCTCGTTGCTGGCATAATATTCGTGTTATCCCTGGTCTGGGTCCTTGTCCCGGTCCGGGTCCTGGTAACGTATTTTGCCTTTGCTTTTGCTCCCATGTTGGTCATCGTGTGGTTCAATAAATTATCACGCCATATAAAGCAATTAATTCTGTTCTGTTGCTACTACCGGCTTCATTTTGCTCCTGTGTCCTGTTCTTGTCTGGTTTTTGGTATTCTGCTTCTTTTTGCCAAGTTTGTTGTTGTTTGTGCAAAACTTTTACCATATTATTTGTTTATAGCTGGCTGAAATTTTCTTTTTTTTTTTTATAACGTTTTTTCTTTCTTTTTATATTTTGTAGTTTTTTAATATGACTCCGTAAGCTTTTAATAGGTTTTTTACCCGTCCTTGTCCTCGTTGTTGTTAATTGATATTTCCAGCGTCATTATGATCTTTTGCTGTTGTCACTTTCGTTGCTAATTTGATTTGCCTTAGGTTTATATAACATTTTTATCGTGTTATTTCCATACGGCTAAGTTAATTTTTTTTTGCCAGTGCTTAGTCCGTGTCCTCCTTTTCAACATGTTTTTACTTTTTTTTTCTTTTTTTAATATCCTTTTGCCCCTTTTTTTTACCGCATAGTTGCCGGCAAATTACTTTCGCCTTCACGACTTGTTCAATTTTTGTGTCATGTGGGGAGAGTTTTGCGAAGCTTGTAAACTTGATTGGGTTTTTCTTTTCCCTTTTTTTTTTACGTCTTGCGGTCTTGTCCTGTCAGTTTCTAAAACTACATTCATGCATATGTATATGTGTGTAACTGCATGTAGTGCAGTGTCGCAATGCTGGAAATTAAGTTTTATACTTCAGTTTGCAGAACATTTTATGGAATGCAGTTAGTAAAAGTGACACAACGAATATAAAACTAAACGATCGGGCTCACATTGACACTATTTTTAGATTCTCTTTGATATAAGGTTTTTGATTGATCATTTGCAAAATTTTATTATTAATTATATGGCAAGGTCTTCAAAGAAAGTTCAAAAATAAAAATAGTTCTTAAATGGGTTAATAATTTATTTTAAAAAAGTATTGATTTGTAGAACAGTTTCTATATAATTAAATGGAATATCTAATAAAATGGAAATAGCTGTAAAATTCAAACAGTTTTAAAATATGCCACTTACTATATAAGTATACCTGTAAATACACTGTTATACAATTGAAATTATGTCTAATTGACCATATTTATTGCCAATAAATTTTGGCTAGGTGCTCTTCATATCCAAATCTCTTTTTTGTAAACAGTGAAAAATGTATAACAGTTTTAAAAAACTGAATAGGGGTATAGGTAGAACCAGAAACAATTATTTCTGTATTACAGAAAATTGTCCAAATGAATAAAAGATACGCTTGGGTAACGGTAAATTAATATACCATTAAAAATCCACTGTTATACTATTAGAAATAGATGTAAAATTCTGTAAAATTTGCAGTTGTGGAATAGCTTATATATGTATATGTATATCATTTATCATTGCAAATGTGATAATTCCATTACGGTTATGAAATGTTGTATAACAGTTTATTTTCAATTATATTTCATAACTTGTCAAATTGCCTGCAGAAGTTCCCCTTGGCATGATAATTTCATAACGCTTCCAGCGACTTTCAACAAACTTTTTATCAGTTTTCTAATCATAATCCGGCCACATTGTATTCAACCCCCCCTTGAGCAATATATCTAAAGCCAACCTACATATATGAATAAATATTTGGCAAGAGTTCATTGCCATTTGTTTATGGCATAAACTTTAGTGCCATCACCATAATAATTCACTCAATAAGACAAGCCCATTCTTTGTTCAAATTTTGGCCAAAGCAATAATAATTTTCCTACGCATTCTCATGGACATCTACTCCATATATCCACCCCGTTATATCTTCTTGTTTTGTTTCCTTTTATTTTTTCATCATTGTCGCTGTTTATTGAAAGAGAGAGAGAGAGAGATTTGCCCACAACAAATGAGGGCGTGCATCTCGAATCTAGTGTAATAAGGGCGCATCCATTTGCCATAAATTATGTTTATAAAATACATTCAGTGGGCGTAGTTGGCTATATATACAAACTAAGACTTATTCTGTAATTAGTGCATTAATATTGCCTCTGGCCAATTGATGAGGGGATCAATCGAACACGATGAACGCAAAAAGAAAAGAGTACTAAAGTTTAGAAAGACTAGAAGACTCCTAGTAAAGTACTTGAATTTTGTTCGGCTACATTAATCTCTATATATTCTGCAAACATCGTCTGGGATTCATTTAATTGCTAATATTGAATGACTAAGAACCACTCATAGTTTTATTGGAATGGAAAAGTAGAGCATCTGTGTGAATGGATAGTTTCTTATATTTATGTAATATGTAAAACCAATAAAATTGTCGATTTCGTCTAACGGTTCGCGTTGTTGTAGCAAACAGCGCCATAATAATATAATGAAATTTATGATGCGCATTTAATGTACTCGACACACACACACAGAAACATTCAATGGGAAAGCAGTGTGACAATAAACGACAGTCACAATGTTATGGGCAGAGGCGGTAACTAGGAGAAGGGCAAGAATAGGAATGAGGATGGTAGAGCCACTAGGATTGCCATTCAATGTCCACATTGAACAAAGCCAACACTTAACTGATTTCAAAACTATATTTCTCAAGTGTATGTGTGTGTGTGGATGTAGAATGCATCTGTGTGTGTGTGTGTATGGGTGTGTGTTTGTACGTAATATGGCATATCATTTTATTGCTTATTGTTCGCGTGAAATTAGTGCATTTGTGCGTAGTATAGGAATTTGGGTGGAGAAATAATTCGAGTGGCAAGTAATCGAGACGACAGGGCAAATATTTGAACTTGATAGGTTGAAATAAACAGACGATGGTGTATGTGTGTGTATATATATAGGGTGTAAAAGCGATCAATTTGAACTTAATATTGGTTGACTTAATTGATGTTTCAATGAACTAAAGCTGGAATATCGATAGCAGTTAAATAGGCATAGATTTCAAATTTTGAAATGCTTACGTTTAAATGTCCTTTAAATATAATGTGAATTGAAATTGGAGAAAGTCATTTTTACTATATATAATATTGATATTAAAAAGTTGGGGACATTGGTATAACAGTTGTATAACAATTATATCATAAAACGTAAATTGAAACCATTTAAAAGTCAAAGTGAGTTATCCAAAAATAGAGAAGTGATGTTTGCTCTTGGTCTATGGCGTTGATATAACAGTTGTATAACAGTTTTAGTAAATTTAACGAAATCTAGTAAGTCTAGATGTCTTGCAAACAACAATTTGTATAACAGTTTTCTTAAAATTTAAATCAAGATTTTTTAATAAGTTTTGTAACACTTTCCATAACACTTTTCCAACAGATGCCTATAAGATTTTCTTACGTATAACAGTTTTGAAATGTAATACGCATTTCCCTATCCACCCATACGTTATACGTTCCTTATTGTTCATCCGTATTACGAGAATCCCTTACCTCTACCGCAGTCATTTGATTTCAGCTCTTACCATGGACAAGTTCTATGGCCTACACGCGTGTAAATCGTAAAACATGTTAGGAAAATAGTGAGCCTAAATTAACAGATTTTGTTGGGCTGTCAATAAAGATTGTGAAAGTTGAGGCCGACATTGACTGTGGTCACGTGATATCAATTTTCCTTGTGATTCCTTGGCGATGATTCAGCCAAACAGACAATGAGTCAGTCAACTTATTGTGAGAGTAAATGAAAAAGTTTTTTCACTTTGTTGCTTTCTCTGGTATAAAAGTTGAATAAAAGCTTATGTTTTTATAGGAAAGTGAATCTTATTGAAGTTTAATGAAGGGAAGAGTATGAAATCATCGATCATTGTATTTCATAATTTTTTCATATCGTTGTCGTGAAATTCCTTTTAAAATTACAATTTGTAATTCGAATTTGTATTCCTTTATTATTATACTGTGTGAAATGGTTAAGAGTTAAATTTTAAACTGAAACTAAATCATGTTTGATAATAGTCGTTAAACTTACGTCACTTTAGGTACTTTACTCTAGCGGCAAGGTGCCCTTCTTTTATCGTTTTCGTAACGTAATAATGCACTATCATTCGTATCATTCGTTAACAGGTATAAACCAAGTCGACTTTAAGATAATGATTTTCTTCCCGTTTCGCTTTCACACTTCCGCAATAATTTTTATCGTATTTGTATATATATATATATATATATATATGTGTGTGTGTCTCTGTGTGAGTGTGTGTGCGAAATTTTTACGACCTGCTTTTGGCGACATTTCACTTTGGTGGAGTTTTCGGGCCTGGCCTAGGCGCCACTTGAACTATGAAAATTTGTCCCGTCTTACTGGCGCCATGTTTATCGATCGCGCGCGCATGGAAAACACTTTTGCCATTTGCTTTCTTTCTCTTACCATAGGTAATGTCCTTTTCTTTCTTCTTTTCCCTTTTCCTAACCATACATTTACCCCACTTTTCGGTACGTAAAAGTATATTTCTGTTTCGCTTTTTTTTTCTTCTCCTCCCGCCTTTTTTGTTGTTTTCTTTTTTGCAGCAATTTTAGTTTTTATTGCTTTGTATATGTATGTATTTGGAGTATGTTTGAGTAAAACATAGAGGACAGACTGAGCAATGGTACGAAGGTAGTCAGAGGAATGTGAAAAGAAGCTACCGAAATGTCTGACGATATAACCAATACCACCTACTACTATATGTATATATGTTTGGGTCATTAATTTTTTGCATTATTCCCAATTGTGTAATTTAGTTTATAGTGTTGTAATGAATATTTTAGTTGCCAGTGGGAGCATTTAGCCACTTAGTTGCTATACAAAAGGTTTTGCCCTTTTAACATTTATATCATATGTATAGGTTACAGGGTATCTATAAGTCGATAATACTATCGAATGGTTTCTTGTGTCTGTCTTCTTGTTTTTGCCTTTCCACCTGTCGCATAAAATTTCACACTGCAACATAAATTTTAGCCGACGGCAACCGCACGCCCATCTTACCTCACAATTTCCCCTACCCAAGTTACCCTTCTTTAGCAATGTCCCCCTGAACTTTGCCCGGTTCACCGCCTGGTTAACCGACGCGCCGCATTTGACGCCACATAATTTTTGGTGCTTGAAACTTTTTGTTTTTTTTTCTCCTTTACTTTTTCTGTTTGTTTCTATTTTGGCCACACCCGCAAGCCGCCTCCAATAAGTTGGCATCGGTAAAATTTATTTCACGACAGTAAACAAAGTTTTGCATAGTTTTTTTTTTTTTTTTTGGCTAACATTTTTTTTAATGTCTGCCAATTAAAACTGAACTTTTAATGGAAGACTTTAAGAAGAAAAAAAAAACTGAACTGCTGGCAATTAACTGAAAAAAGTGACGAAAAGATACTTTAATAAATTTACCTAACCGAGTCAAAAATTAATTGCTAGAGAATGAAAAAAAAGGCTAATGGGAATGGGAAGGGCTGTTGAAAATATTGTAAAACTGCGCACGTGTTCATGTTTGGTGTGCCGTCATTTTGCACGCAAACTTTTTTCTATACCCTTACAAAATGTATAGATTCATTAACACCAAAACTTTGTAAATATGTAAAAATATTAATTGTATATACATATATCTTAACGTTAGTTACTTTTTTCAAATATGTTTCAATTGCGTAGCTTTTAAGGTGGAATTCCGTCACTATTCTTCACAATTGTTATTTCTCTTTTAATTATTAAAATTAAGCCTTTCCGACTAAATAAATTTATTTGACCTTCCTAACAAAAATTAAATTAGTATGTCCGTCTTTAGTTCACTTGAAAATATCGACTATAGGATACAAATATGGATAAATATTATGTCCATCAGTTGGTAAATTTTAATTTCACTAAAGTGTATTTGGTTTTCCAATTTGTAAGAGTATAAAATCTACGGTTTAATTAAACTTAGGCCGGTTCTATGGTTTCTTTTCTTTTTTCTTCTATTTTTTTTTTTAAGGTGAAGTTCTAGAGTTTGACATTTTGCCGCAAGAAAAGTACCGCAAGGAAAAAGTTTGCCATTTTAAATGTTGTCGCAGAGGAAAGACTGCATTTGACTTTCCCACTGCCTCTCCTCCCCTATCAATTTTCCGTTACCTTACCATTTGTTTCACCCTCAACATTCCGCCATTTCAGTCGACTCGATGCGACTGTCAATTGCAAATGTCACATGGAAAAGCTCGGTGGAACTGAAACTAGAGCTGGTCTTTCCGCTCGGCTGTCACTAATTCCCCAAAGCTTTGCATTTTGCGATTTGAATTCTTTTTTTTATTTTACCTTTTATTTCTGTGGGTTTCATTCGTTATTTTTTCTTTTTTTCTGTTTTTGTTGAGTTGCAGTTGTTTTTATGTTGCTTTTCTTTTCTTTTCTATGTGCTCTCGGCCATGTGCCGCAAATGAATTGAACCTTTGTTAATATCTTGATTAAATGTCGTAAGTGAGCTTGATAAATGGTTTTCACGTGGGAATCAGTTGAAAGAATTTTTGATGCAACGAAGCTCTTATACTCTTTGAAATAGATAAACTATAAGAGTTATATATAAAAAAAAACTAAATTTAAATAAATTTGAAATTTAAAATAAGTTTAAGTATTAGATTAAATTTAACTTTAACGAATATATATTTTATAAGTTTTATATATTTCTATTTTTATCTTTGCCATTTATATTTTATGTTGCAAAATATGGTAACATGGCCAACAAGTTTCAAATGTTAAATTTAACTTTTTTTTACCCTTTTGTTTTAATGTTTCCATCTTTTTTCCCCAAATTTTTTTACCATTTTTTTTATACTCTTTCTTTTAACTATATTTTGTTAGTTGTTGTGGTGTTTTTAAATCGAAAACTTCTTGGTTTGAGTTGGTTTTATAAAAGTTTCTGCTCTTGCCTTGCAGCACGAAATTTTACATGGCGTAAACAAACTAATAAGAAAGTACGTGCGAATAATTTTACAAATTAGACGAAAGCGACAGCAACACGAACTGAAATTCATAGAAAAGGAAGGGTAGGTAACATGAACAGGATCGGGAGCAAAAGTGGTTAAGTACAGCAAGGACAACAACATAGTTGACACCCGCATGATGGCCATGTAACTGTATATACTATAGTTTCATGTTTTGGTGTTTGTTGTTGTTTTTTTTTTCTTCTTCTTTTCCTTTTGCCGTTACATGCTAACATAGTTAGCAAAGAGGCCCAGACACGGCGTAAACTTAACCACAAGACTGTAAAATTTAAACAAGAAATATAAGGTAACGTATTGCAAGTTCAATTTAAGCTTCCGGTACAATGTTGGTCGGTGGTTGGGATCGGTCACAAGATTATGGTCATTTGATATTTAAGTAGTTGCTGAAATAACATGACATCAAAAACTTGGGAGAAAAATGTCAGCGAATTTTGAATAGACGCTTTGGCATAAGAAACTTCTTACAGTTTGGTTGGTTGCACATAAAACAAATTTAAGAAAGAATAAAACTTTAATTTTATTATGCAAGAAAACAAAAAGAAGAAAAATAAGTACATAGTTGTGATATAATCATATAATTAATATCTAGTATTATCTTAAGGGGAAAATCAAAATGACAGTAGATTTTATTTATTTACTTTAATATATTGCACATTGAACGATGTAAAAATGCACATAAATTTTTTCTTTCCTACACTAAACCATTATTGTATTCACTTTTTACTATACATACATGTATAGTATGTATGTTAGTATGTACATACTTATATACTGTATAGTATATAGTTTGATCTTAGAAGTATGCTATAGAAATAAAGAGAAAACCAATTAGAACTATTTCTTGGCAAAAGTAAATAGAATAAAAACTTAAACGTTAAAAACATCAATAACAATGAATTGAAAAAAGTAAAAATGAGAAAGAAACACAGATAGAAAAACTAAAACCAAATAAAAGTCCAATAATAAATAAATAAAACTTAAAGCAACTCTCATTAACGAGGCCGGACGGCTTGGACGCCACTTGGCATGACAAACATGTGGCGCACGTGGCAAGAACACACAAACACATGTCCATTTCGACTACTACTACTACTACTACTACATTTAGCTATGGTAAGGGTAAAATGAAGGAAGAGTTTGAATCGGTAAGCCATGTAGGTGTGTGTAGCTTTACTCACTAATTCTTTAACATGTCACGAATCATATTGAACATGCGGCTGTGCCAAATGATGATGATGTCCTCCTCTTTAGCTCAATAATGGTGATGATGATGATGATGAAATGTTGAATCGGTATGGGGGGGGGCAGGGTTGAGGAACCAAGTACTGACAGCTCGCATAGAAATTAAGTATGTCTGTGTGTATGATTGTCCGTCCGCCAGTGGTTGAGCATTTAACTCATTTTCTACATGTGCTGCATATTAAGATTAACAGACATTTGTCTATATATATACATATATATATATATATATGATATACATACATATATGCATGACTTTTCCTTTTCCATCTCCTGTTACAACTACTACTACAGATTTCTGTTTTCTACTATTTACTTTCGATAGCTTCCTCCATCTCCATTTCCTTTCACATCATTTACTATATACCGGAAATTGTGCAATTTTTCATAAATTTTCATGCATCTGCCGTTTCACATCTCTTTTACTAATTATTATTTTGCTTGCGCATTTCACTGATTTATTGGATCCATTTCTTTTTTCCAGATGCCGCATTCAGTATGGATGCCATCATGTGCCAAAAGGAATGCACAATATGAAATGAAATCACCACATGCATTTCCACTTGAAGTGGCAGACCAACAACAATTTACCAAAAAAAAAAAAAACAGAAAAAAAACATTTATCTCAAAAAAAGAAACCGAAAATTATTAAATAATCAACACTCCATACGGTAAGCCTATGTAGTCAGACAAACATACCAACAGACCGACAAGCAGACAGACAGACATATAGATACATTGCACATTAAAAGCCTGCCATTAAGTCGAATGGATGAGCTTGTGTGTGTAATAAAAAATAGAAAAGTTTTTTAAATTTATAAATTTGGCTCTTTTTTCTTCAAGAGAAAAAATTACTCTTGAATACTCTATATTATCAAGAAGAAATTTTCATCTGTCAGATAAAAAGAAACCCTTAAATATAATGCTTTGCAATAAATACAAAGAAAAAAAAGTTTAAAAATATATAGTCTGATTTTTCGTAAGTTAATCAAAATATTATTGGAACATAGTTTTTACACAAATAGAATATATTACGTTTATTTCTCCATAGATCAAAATATTTAAACCAGAATAAAAATAACATTAATTCATAAAGTAATTAATAAAATAAAAAAAATGAACAACAATAGAAAAACTAAATTAAATAGTTGAATTTAAACTGAGCTCTATCTAAAAACCTACATTTTAACATGAAATATATATCGACAGAAAAAAATCTATTGAATTTTCAGACAATTATATATTCTCTAAAGATTTGTCATTTAATTTATTTTTAGTCCTAAATAGCTGCCTCTAAGAGTTATTCCAATACATGTCCAACTTGCAGAGTTTAAATCGTTGTTCTACTGTTTACATGACAAGTGGCTCTCAAATTGATGATCAGTAGACATTAAAAAAATTTCGAAAATGTTGATCAAATTTGGAATACACTTTATAAAAGTTTCACAAATATTTCTCAGCTTCAGTTCACTACAAATTCGTATTTAAATTCAAAGTTAAAATAATTTAAGAGCATTCATTAATAAGTATAACGTTCAACAGTCCTCAGATATATTCATAATTTTCCCAAATGATGTTAAGAGAAATATACTCAAAGAGTGTAAAAATTTCGTCATTTCATGTTTTTGGTATATTTTATTTCTTTGGCTTATTTTTTTTTCCACATTTTTTGCGCTTTAAGGCATTTTAAAAGTAACCATCAGCATCACCCCTTCGAATACATTTTTACCACCAACAATTTAACACTCGAGTGGCGCGAAAATTCATTAAATTGTTCAGTTGACTATAATGTACTAACGACTTTAATATACCCTTTCGTCATATTAGCACAAATTATTAAAATGTTTTTTCAAAATACAATTTTCCTTTTTGTTTACAAGATTTGGTTGACGGAAACCAAAATGATATTTGACCTTCTTACAAAATAAAATGTACTCAACTTTTTGGAACTAATTTACAGGGCATAAAAAAATTGTGTTTCACATTTCAGAAGAATGAACAAATAAAATTTCGACCAATTTTTATTGCGGTCCTCTTGCAAGCACTGTGACTCCCTTTTTTGACATGGCTGTGATGTTAACTTATTTTCTCTTGGCACCAATTTGAAATTGCATTAATATTTTAATATTAGTTTCAAATCTTTTCTTTTTAAGTCTATTGTTATGCCTTTAAAAACGTTTCCATTAAAGAATAGACAAGACATTATGAATTTTTAATACCCAAACATATTTTTAATCTCATTTCAAATTTACTACAATTTTGTATTAATTTGCTTTTAATGCTCGTTGATCCCCCACAGAACTCTAGCATTACATCGCTTCAATGAAGTGTAATTTGTGTATAGTATACATTGTGTGTGTGTGTGTGTGTAACAAAGTGCAATATCGCCTTCAGAATTTTCCCGTAGCCCAAAAACCTTCAACGTCAAGATGTCGTTAATTAATGCTTCCTCTCATTCAGCTTCAGCCACAGTACTCGTACTGCAAAAAGGCCAACGGCCGCTGCCGTCAGAAATGCGCTTGACACCAAAGACATCGCTCCAGACTTTTTGGAGCTTGAGCTGGAACCGGAGCCAGAGCCAGAGCCGCCATCAGGAGTTGTTGCATTATCACCCATGTTGAAAAACTGAATTTGGAAAAATTTAAGATGCACTCTCTCTTTGTTATTTAATAAAAACTTCACTTTTACTTACCGGATCTTTATATAAATTAATTTATATTGTTTTAGTGTTACTAGTGTTGTTTACTCTTCGAGATTCCAGATGTGTTTGAGAAAACTGTGTACGAATTTAAGCAGGTCATTTTTTTAAAATTTTCTGGCTTGCTGTGTGGAGAGAAAAAATATTTATACTGCTAAGTACAATGGGACGCATTGTTAAAATAGTGTTAGACTTTAGACCATACGATACAATTTAATTATTTTGCGCAGAGACAAGTTTACGGTTTACTTTTCCCGATTAATTAAGAATTAATAAATATTAGCAGTTACTCACACAAAATTATTCGGATTTGTTCCCGATATCTATTATAGGACCCATTGTACTTAGCAGCAAAATCTGTTTTCTTTACTTACTTAGCAAGCCGTGAATTAGGATAAAATTTGAGTCTACAAGTTCAGAGCCAAATTCATCATTCAATTTTCGTATCTCAACGAATAAAGTCGAGACTCCAGAATATTGCATAATCAAAATTAATTAAAGAATCGGTAAGTAAAAGTAAAGTTTTTATTAACTATCAAAGAATTCCTGTTAAATTTTTCCAAATTCAGTTTTTCAACATGAGTAGTAGTGAAGGTGGTGATAATGCAACAAGTCCTGACGCCGGCTCTGGCTCCGGCTCCGGTTCCAGCTCCAGCTCCAAAAAGTCTGGAGCGATGTCTTTGGAATCAAGCGCATTTCTGACGGCAGCCGCCGTTGGCCTTTATACAGTGCGAGCACTGTGGTTGAAGCTGAAACAGAAGAAACATTTCGATGACGGTAATATGGTTGCGTGCGCTGATCTCGATGCACAGGAGGAGCTTTATGCGGAGCAAATGGTCGCCGAATCTAATTGTTTTGGTGATGCGGAGGTAAGAATTTTGCATTTGGTTATTATTAATTATTTTATTTTAGAAAATTTTCCAGGTGGACAATTCTATGTAGATACGTTACCATGGAAAACACACGCACACACACACGCACACACACACGCACACACACACGCACAAACACACGCACAAACACACGCACAAACTAAATACAAAATTATTGTAAATCTATCAATATAATTAATGCATTTAAGTGAATTCTGCAGTTTTTCTGCTGGGAGGTCAACAGGTTTGGCAGGAAATTCATCGGTTAAGCACTGTCATTTGACTATTTGCGATTTTCTGATGAACAAAGTAGAATTAGATTTTATTAACGTTCTCACAATACGATTTAACAAATGGGCAAATAACTAATGCTGCTTGAGCCCATTGAAAAAGGCTAATAAAAGGCTTTAATTGGTCAGATGAATTAACGCATTCAAATGGCAATTTCGACCTCAAAGTGTATATGTATGTATATATGCATAAATATATATATATATAATATATGTAGATGCCAAGAGCCGAGACGATTGGGACATATCGGACTGTTTCTTTGCACGAATTCGACCTTAAATTTTAACTTAAAAAATGATTGAAATTTGGTAGATAAGCTTTCCAGATATCGGATCGGATACCATAAGAAATAGTCTTTGGGTTAAATAAACAGAATTTAAGCTTAATTTTTTAAGCTCCTTTACTATTTTCTTAGCCATTTGAAATATCCTTCATTTCGGCTTGTTAGATGCATTAAAAATTTCTCCATGTTTTGCAGTCAAATGGCGCTTTCAATTGATTCCATGGACACCATGGAATTTAATCTGAAATTTCGTTCATGACCCACTTTTTAACGAAAATAATTAAATTCAATTACTTGCCAAACCTAAGCCATTTATTTTTACACAAGTAGTATACATAAGGAAACAATCAGAGCAAAAAAAATAGAGAAATCTGGTTCCTTTCTGAATAAAATTCTTTTTCTATGTAAACGGTTCATCGCTGACATTTTAATCAAAGTGTCAGTTAAATGAAGCAAGCAAGTCGTCCCTGCCGACATTGAGTATACCCTGTACCAAGTAAAAGTACTTCATAAAGTCAAAAACAATCAAAATCGACATCAATTTACAACCAAATTCTCTAAGCATGCAACAATAGCGAACTCATGCTATCTCGCTCACTCTTAATAGCCCATTTTGCACTGAGCGTTTCAATACAAAACGGAAATACGTATATCTCCGATAATTATTCTCTGATTTCGACAAAATTTGATCGGCTGGTGCATATGGGCTATATTATTGAGTGTGCCAAACAAGAATGCAATATCTTTAATATTGCTCTAGTTATACGTTTTTCCCAAATTGCGGAGGCGGAAGTGGGCGTGGCAAAAATTTAAAACAAAATTGACCTGCGTACACAATAGACAGATGTTGGCACCAAATTTGGTTACTCCAGCTCTTATAGTCTCCGAGATCTCGATGTTCATACAGACGGACAGACAGACGGTCAAGTCTCAATCGACTCGGCTATTGATGCTGATCAAGAAAATTCTCCTTCTGCCTGTAACATACATTTTAACGATTTTAATATTCCCTTTTACCCTATGGGTGCAGGGTATGATAATAAAATTTACAATATACAAAGTATATTGATCAGCAGGAAGAGCTGAAGAGCCCCGTCCGTCTGTCTGGATCAACACTTACGTTTTGCACTTGGGCTTCTTTTGTCTGCAAGCTAAGAAGTATACCAAGTTTGATATATCCATTGACTTTGAACACAATCGGGCGACTAAATACTTTTCAGTGCACTTCTTTACCTGACAATATCGGTTTAAGACAACTATTTAATTCCGATATCCGACATTACATCTATGACTACATTTACTAACATTCGATGGTTTCCCACATGGAATTTGGTTAGTGCTAAAGAAAAATACTAACCAGATTTATGGCAAACTGAACACGCATATTTTTATAATTCTTCTAATTTAATTTTCTTTTATTAAATTCACAATAATTTTGGTCCTTCTAACAATGTAAACGCACGATTGTCCCCCACAGAACTCACGAGCATTACAACACCGCGTGAATAAAGTGCACAATTTGTGGAAAGTATACAATATAGGTGCTACTTAGTGAAACATCGCCTTCGAAATTTCCCGTAGCCCAAAAACCTTCAACGTCAAGATGTCGTTAATTAATGCTTCCTCTCATTCAGCTTCAGCCACAGTACTCGTACTGCAAAAAGGCCAACGGCCGCTGCCGTCAGAAATGCGCTTGACACCAAAGACATCGCTCCAGACTTTTTGGAGCTTGAGCTGGAACCGGAGCCAGAGCCAGAGCCGCCATCAGGAGTTGTTGCATTATCACCCATGTTGAAAAACTGAATTTGGAAAAATTTAAGATGCACTCTCTCTTTGTTATTTAATAAAAACTTCACTTTTACTTACCGGATCTTTATATAAATTAATTTATATTGTTTTAGTGTTACTAGTGTTGTTTACTCTTCGAGATTCCAGATGTGTTTGAGAAAACTGTGTACGAATTTAAGCAGGTCATTTTTTTAAAATTTTCTGGCTTGCTGTGTGGAGAGAAAAAATATTTATACTGCTAAGTACAATGGGACGCATTGTTAAAATAGTGTTAGACTTTAGACCATACGATACAATTTAATTATTTTGCGCAGAGACAAGTTTACGGTTTACTTTTCCCGATTAATTAAGAATTAATAAATATTAGCAGTTACTCACACAAAATTATTCGGATTTGTTCCCGATATCTATTATAGGACCCATTGTACTTAGCAGCAAAATCTGTTTTCTTTACTTACTTAGCAAGCCGTGAATTAGGATAAAATTTGAGTCTACAAGTTCAGAGCCAAATTCATCATTCAATTTTCGTATCTCAACGAATAAAGTCGAGACTCCAGAATATTGCATAATCAAAATTAATTAAAGAATCGGTAAGTAAAAGTAAAGTTTTTATTATCTATCAAAGAGAGTTCCTGTTGAATTTTTCCAAATTCAGTTTTTCAACATGAGTAGTAGTGAAGGTGGTGATAATGCAACAAGTCCTGATGCCGGCTCTGGCTCCGGCTCCGGTTCCAGCTCCAGCTCCAAGAAGTCTGGAGCGATGTCTTTGGAATCAAGCGCATTTCTGACGGCAGCCGCCGTTGGCCTTTATACAGTGCGAGCACTGTGGCTGAAGTTGAAGGAGAAAAAACATTTGGATGCCGCTGATCTTGATGCGGATCTGAATATGGATCTTGATGAGAATGAGAATGCGGGTGTGGATGTGTTGGCTACAAATGCCAAATATTAGGTAGTATTCTAAAAAATCTTTTAACGTTTGCATTCGCATTATCGACTTTATTCCAGATAGTAAGATTATTTTTCGAAGAACAAAAAAAATGATTGGATATTGAATACATCTCTAGATGCAAAACTATGAACCGTCAGTTCCTACCAAATCAGTGTATATAAATTATAATTTTTGTTCTTAATCTAAATTAAATGTGATTTTTTCAATGGTTAACCGCAAACTTCAAGGGTGTTCAATAGTTTTCTTGCATTTTATATTGGTGCATTGCAGTAGTGAGCTTTAATCGAGAGGTTGACATAAAACGTCTAGGAGTATAGAGCGATGTCGGCGTTCTATCAATTGGCACAAAAGAAAGTTGATAAGCAAATATTTTGAATACAAATTTTCTTTGGCTTTAGTTACTTTACACTTGGCTTCTCAACAAATATGCATACTAAACAATTCTGTTTTGTCCGGCAACTCAAGACAAAGCACATGAAGACTTGATAGCTAACAAGGTTAACAAGAAGGTGGTGGGGGTGTAGGTCCTTTTGGGGTTTGTTCCTAGTCATTTTAATAGTTGCCATTGGTATACGCAATTGAATACCAGACGTAAGCTGTCGTCGGTAGCTGGAGTACAACTATTTCGATTAATTATTAATAAATTCTCTTAGTGCCAGGTTTTTGCTGTAGTTTTATTTGCATTCGAAAGGGTAAATATAAACATTATATACATTTGTACATACATATATACATAAGGTTTATCCAAATTATCTTTAATTGTCTTGAGATCGAGAGCCCATATAGACTAATGTAATTGTAATAGTTACGTTCTCTGCAACTAATTGAAGGAAAGGTCTTTTTAGAGAAAATATATAGATTTTGTTTTGGTCTTTAATTTTTGAAATTATTTTATTGGAAATATTGTCTAATAATTAAAAGTCATTAAAAGGAAAACTTATCGGGATTTATAACTTAACTAATCGCTCTAACATTATTGCAGTAAGTTTAAGAAGGATAAAACATCCAAAGTCTTACATTAAAATACTGTAAAAATGTTGTTCTTTTTCGAGATAAATTTTATTTTCTTATATTCTAATTTTAATTTATTTTCTGGGTAATATAAATATCTTTATATAAATAAAAAATTAAGAGACTACATTTCCTTTAAAATTAAAAGATTACATTTACTTTAAAATAGATATAAAAAGAATTTTGTTTAGCGGGAGTACAAATGTCCTTAGCTTTCATTTAGTATAAGCAAAGCTTTCAAAGCTTTTTTTGTTTCAATGCATTTGCATTTCGGGCGCAATCTTTTGAAATGCTTTGCTTACGGTAATAACGCCAAAAACTTGGCAACATAAGATGCTGCAATGTCCTGCATAAAAGTACAAAAATACATACATCGTTTGCTCATGCGCTGTTTCATGACCAGATATTGCATAAATAATATATTTAGTTATTGCTTTTCCTTCCTTCTTTGTTTCATTTGCCCTTTTTCTTCTTTTTTTTCTTTTGCTTTAAAAATAGTTTGTCCAAAGGCGAACCGAACCGAATTCAATTTGCCAAAAAGTGTAAAAAGGAACACGAACACAAGAATTTTTATGATATTTCTGGTGCAGAGTTCCCGTATTAAAAATTGCATATTTAAATCAAATAAAGTTAGGTTTGTTGTGTGTTGGCTGGCTGGCCTCCCAATGTTTTGCCTTGAAATTAAATGGTTAAAAATTTAAAAAGCGTCTTGCGTTGACTGCAAAACACTTTGGGGAGTCATTAATTTTTATCACCTTTCAACTTTGTCGGTGCCTTGCAACCGTAGAATGGAGACTATATACAGACAGAAAGAACTGAAAACGAAAGGTTGCAGTTCCTTTAGAGAAATGAATATAGAAGCTGGGGGATATTCTGTTGCAATTGTGTTTTGGCAAGACCTTAAGACACATTTATCTTTAAGTTGTTGGTTTTTATCCTTTTTTTTCGACCAAATAAAAAAACAAAACCTGGCTGAGGAAGGGCAAGTTTTATATCTGTTTACAGATATATCTTACTAAAAGCTTTTTATTTTGGACTAGATTTTTTTATTCACTAATAGAGATCAGTTTAAATGGTAATTAAGCAAGCTAAGGGGATCAGATAAGATAATATTATTTATGAATAACAATTAAAAAGAAAAAAAATAAATATAAATGAAAATAATTGGATAAACTGTCTCAGAACTAGGGCATTGAACTAAATGTGAAACTAGATATTTAAAAATTCTAGCAAGCAAAATAAATGACAAGAAATTTCCATTTCTGTTTTGCAGTATAGACTTTCCACCCAGACGCGACATGAATATTTAATGTTCAATCCCCAAAAAAAAAAAAAGAAAAAATAAAAACAAAAATGTCTCTCTGCAAAGCAACAAAAAACAAAAAAAAAAAAATCGAAAGAAGACTCAAAGTGATATCCGTCAGCAAAGAGTAATAGTATTGAAAGACATGACCACAAAAATAACTAAACAAAAATAAAACTGAAATGTAGAAAAAAAAAATAGAAAATAATATAAGTAAGGGGTCATGCTCATTGCCTTGGCATTTTCTGTGTCGGTTCTGTGACCAGTAAAGAACCAATGGCAAAACCGCTGGAAATGCCTTTGAGTCCAAAAAGGTCGTCGCACGCTCAATGTTGAACGTGTCGCATACATAAGCAGCAGCTACACACGTTGCACTTCTTTGTTGTAAATTGGCAAATATGCAAATGAGTTGATGCTACTGACGTTGACATCGTAAGGCTGATTGTGAGACTGAAGCGCCTTGCAACGATCATAGAACATTGCTGCATCATAATCAAGCGGCATTCATTTGCAGTCCCTTTACAATTAGAGGTGAAATTTTTGGTTGAACGTGACCATAAAACGTGGAAAACCATAAATTTGCAGGACTTGTTTAAATTTAACTTAAGTGGAAAGTTCTAGAATTGACTTAATTTCAGAGGGTTAAAAAAGTTTTTCTTTTAGATTTTTGAAAAATATAAAATTATCTATTGTCATAAGGGAAAAAGATAGAAATAAAAGTTGAACTAGATTTAACATTATCCAAGCTGTTTGTCTTTGTCCTTTGGTTACATTGCCTTACATCATTTTACACTAACACCTTTGAATATTAAATATTAAAATAATTGCTTAATATTCAAATTTCTAGAAAAACTTTAAAACGCATAAATTTTGCACATTTTTCTGTGTATCATTAAATAAAACATAAACCATCTGAACAATAAATAAAAATTTATTACTATATAATTTATAAAAATTAATAACAAACAAATTGTGCCAAAATTCTTAATTTTTTGATTATACCTCTTTCGAAATCTTAAATTTCATTTTCCATATATTGGATTTATTATCTCACCTTTAAGTCGAATGAAACTTTACCTTTATAATTATCAATACGAAAATTGAATATAAATAATAATAACGCAAAAATTATGTTTAAAAAGTTCTTTGAAATCCATAAATTTAATTTTATGAAATAATGCAAAGGAAATCTTTTCCATCGTATAAACTATATGTGATCTTTGACATAACTTTCCAGATATCTTAATAAAGTTTTTCCCCATTTTAAGTAATATAAGAAAGTCTCACAAAATGTTTTGAGTCTTACTGCTTTACTATAATTCATTTCAAATGGAAAAAAAAATTGTATTTACATTAAATATACATATCGTATAAAGGAACAGGAACACAAAGATGTAACTAAAATGCTTGGCCAGAGAATGGGGACCAATAAAGCAAAGCAAATCCACTTAAATGCGCCAAAATGATAGTAGCCAAAAAACCAGAGCAGGCCACCGAACCAAAATGTGACAAAGTTAAATTCGAAACTCATAAATTGGTTTATCCACTTAACTGTTAACGGGTTTCGGGTCCGGACCAAGTTACGATGCCAAAAAAAAAAACACCGAAACAAAAAATTCCAAAAATAAAAAAAAACGTGGAGAAAGAAAGTTGGCTAATAACAGAGGATGGCCGAAAATTTGGCGCCGCTCTCTCTCTCTGTTTTTCTCTCTCCACCTCCTATTTGTTTCTTTGCATGAACTTTGAAAATTTTTTTGGTTTTTTATTTTTTTTTTTTTTGGCTCAGCATTCAATCAGCTTTAGTTTCTAAACTCTATGATGACTTTCTTTTGCATGAACGCCTTTTGAGTCACCTTAAGTCACTTTTCCATTACAGCCTCTAAATCTGTATCCTTTTTGTCGACCATCAACAGACACCAACACCATCATCACCATCCGCATCATCATCTTTACCGATTCCTCCTAAGCACCTTAAGCCAGCGCTTCAGCTACCATTTGCAACAAATTGCAGCTCATTAGTTAAGGAATGGGTTAAACAAAAAAAAAAAAAGAAAAGAGGAAGCAAATGTCAAGGCAAAAGATGTTGAGATTTTTACATTGCAAATGCAATGTCAGGCACAGTGGTATTAATTTACTGAAAAAGCTCATCAAAATTATTCTAGATGTTAGAGAAATACTGGAAAAAAACTAACTTTCAAGCGGAATAAATATAAATATCTATTCAGAGAGACTATCAAATCTTTTGTCATAATTGTTTTGCAGTTGTTCTTATATTACATTCATTTTGTCTATAATTTTTCCCACTGTCTTACCAAAATTTGCAAGCATCTGCAACTTATGTGAATTTCTTCTAAGAAAAACACAAAAAATAAAATTCAAAGAGTTGCAATAAAAATAAAATCCACCTGCTACCTTCTGATGAAGCCCTCTTAGTGTAAGAGTGTTTTTTTGTGGGCGTGGCCTATTGTTGGTGTTTTCGTTGTTTTTATTGCCGCTACTGTTGTTCTTGTTGTTGGACCGCTATTAATTCAAAAAGAAATAAAGAAAGAAATTTTTTAAAATCTAATTTGCATTGCATACTTATATGGGAGTAGTTTACCTTGTGTTAACTTATTTTCTATATAAACGTAAATAGTATTACGTTAACAATTTGGCTTATAAAAAATTCTTAAACAATTTTTCAAAATTTTTACATATATTTTCTATTTTCAAAGCAAAAGCTAATATTTATTTATTTGTAAAGTATTCGTGTTTTAAATCACCAAATTATTTGTCATTTTTTGAATCTCTTTTAATTATTTATTTAAAATCTATTATATAAAATTTCGATTTCAAAATGTGTGACACAAGTTCATTAACTTAAATAGAGCATTGGTTTGTCATATCCATTTAGCATAATTTAAGTAGACATTCTCATTAGCATAATGTTGAAGCCAAAAAGGTATCTTTTGGCCATAATGTTTTTGTCACAAGTTTCATGCTCTAATTTAATGATATGAAAATCGCCCGTTAACTGCAAATACAACAAGTTGGTGGTGTCTGCATTTCAGTTTTAATTAAGCTAAATTTGCAAATTATAATTCCAAATTTCATTTAACTAGAGATGTGTCTAGACCTGCTTACTTACCTAATTATAATCATTTGCCAAACAAGCAACAAGAAATTGTAAAATAACTTAGAAAGGTGTGTATTTTGGTTTTTTGTCTACTGTTGTGGAACTTCTGTCTTTAAATAGAGTATATTATATTACAAAAAATAATACTTCATAATGCTATCAAACAAGCTTTATGTTTAATAATTATTAATTTCTTTCTGAAAAAGCTTTGAAAACCTTTTTTATTAAACAAAAAAAGATGATTAGTTCAAACTTATATCCCAAAGTTATTAGAAAAATGTTAGAAATTCTTATTTATTATCAAATGAGTAATTGAATCAAAGTTTTGCAATTTGAAAACATTTAAGTTAAAATGTTTTTAATAGTTGCATTCAGTTGCCAGTTTCAGGCATAATTTACTGACAGCTGGCAAATGAGTGAAAAATTTTCTGTGAGAGCATAAATGGCTAAAATACTGGGAATAGTTGGTAAAATAAATTTCTCTTACGCTCAAGAGCTTTCATAAAATTAACTCAAAATAAAGCTTAAAGAGAGCACAGTCAAAGCTTTCTCTTTAAGTCTAAAAGGAAACATATGGTAATATGTAATGCAAGTATTTCTAAAAAAAATTTGTTAACTAGAAAAATGGAATTTCATTTTTTTTTTATAAGATTTAGAAATATTAAGAAAAAATCTTATGATAATTATATAAAAGAACTAATTTTACTTTCACTTATCTCTTAGTTTCTCTTGCTCTTTGAGCCTGTAAATGTTATTCTCTTGAGATAATTTGAGCTGCGGCCTTAACAGTTGTTGCATTTCCTGTTAGCAGAAGTGTCCTCTGTTAGGCCTAAATAAGCATTCAGGGTCGCTGGCATCTTGGTCCTTAATACTCATTACTTGCTGCACGAAGTTAAAACGAACTTGAAATTTTGAGCTAGAATTGAAAGCAGAATCGTTTTGTTGAGTGCAGTTTGATGCAACATCGGGATCATCGGCATCGTGGGGCATCGTTAGCATCGTTCCTATATCGGCAACGGAGTCGAGTCGATTCGTTTCGGGTCGAGTCGAGTGCAACTACACTACCATCACTATAGCATGCAACTAGCTGCCTTTTTGACTTCACTTCGTTCTCGGCATTCCGCATAAGAAGCGCATTTTCAATTGCGCCTGCAAGCGCTGCTTCTGCTGTGCCGCCTCAGTGTCGCCTTCTGCCCATCATCGACATCATTAACAACAAGAACGGTTCTTATCCAACAATATCGGAAGCCAAATATTAGTTGCCTTCAGTCTCTAGGCGACTACGTCTACGCGCGGTTCTCGGTGGTCGTAAACCAAAGTAAAATCATACAAAAAACTAAAAGCACAAAAAAAAAAAAAATAGAAATAAAACTAAAAAAAAAATAAATTAACTTCTAAAAGCAAAATTGCTCTTCTGCAGCTTATTTGACTCGTCATTGCGCTTTGCGAGTTCTATATAATTTTCGCTTTAACGCGCGTGTTTTAACTAGGCTCGCGATCTTTTGCTAAAAAATCAAAAAAAAAAAAAATAAACAAACAAAATAACGTTGAAAAAGAACACAAAAATTAACATCTAGAATTTTATGATCAATTGTACGCAGAGTGTTCTAACTGAAAGTTCTTACCAAGTACTAAAACCTAACGTGTTTGATCAAAAAGGTACAACATGGCGAAGCTGTGAAAGTGACTACAAAAACTGTGTTTTTGAACGAATTTCAATTGAAATTCCTTTACTTAGTAACTTTTATATTTAATACTTTATTGTTAAATTAATTTAATGTATTTATATTATTGTTATTTATATTCATTTATTTATATTTTGATTAAAAGTTTGTTTTTATTTAGATTAGTTTTATTTGAGCAGGCCATTTTATTGCTGTAAATTATTTTATAATACTTAAATAAAATTTAAAAAAAATCAAATGAAATTATTATAATATTTCCTATATCAACATATATCAATTTAATTAACTGAATGATCTTTCAAATTACAATTTTTACATTAGAAATTAGAAAAAAAAATTAATCGGTAAACTAAAAAGATAAACCATTTGGGAACATAAAATAGTTAAAATATTATTGAGGAATAATTAAAGTTTTAATATGTGTGAAATAGTTTCTTAAATTGTGGAATCTGTTTCAGAAACTTCATATTTATAATTATAACTTTTATAATTAAAAAAAAAAACTTGAAATTTTGTCCAATTTATTAGAACCCAAAATTTTCAAACTGCTGGTAACAAAATTAAATATTCGGCATTAAAATGTAATAATTTTCGAAATAAATCTCAAAGGTTACGTAAAAAATGTAGTTTTATTTTATTTATTTTGTTGAATTTAATTCTTGTATTAAATTGTTATTTTAGTTTTTTCTTTATAACTTAATACAAGAACATTTCAAAGATAAATTTTCTTTTTTGTTGAAATTGAAGAAATAATCAAGAAATAGTTACAATATTTTTAAAAATAATTTATAAATTCAAATTTATTGTTTAAAATAAAACTAGAAATTTATTTCTATTTTCAATATCCTTTTCGTTTTATTTCTTTGTAAAATTTGTTTTTGTTGAGTTGGTTTTAGGTTGCATTTAGTTTTGACTATGCCAAAGGAAGCACCAACTAACCTAACCCAAAAAGGACGAAATTGAAAACTAACTTGCCAAGCTCCGGCAATGGCAACGGCATCGTCACCGTTTTCGACATCCGCATTTGCCCCTGCTGTCATTGTCATTATCATCATCATTATCATCATCATCTTCATCATTCGCTGTTGTTGCTGTTGCCACTTGGGGCTCCCTGGGTCAACGTCGTCATTGTCATTGTTTGTTGCTTGTATTTTGGTACCAAATATCGTAACCGAAACCACAACATTCGACGTCAATCAGCAAAAGCAGATTTCAATAGCTGCTCCGGTCCAGAGTTCTATTTCTGGTTGCTTTTGTACAAGTTGCTGTTTTTGTTGTTCAACAACTGACGCATTGCCTTTGGCTACTATTGCCTCCTCTTTCTTGTGATGTTACTTCTCTTGTTGTTGTTGTTGTGGTTATTATTGTCGAAACATGTTGCCACTTGAATTTGTTGCCTGCGTTGCATCAGTTTCATTTTCCCCCAGTTTAAGCAAGCTTCCAGCTGTGCCAACTGTTTCCGGGGACATTGGCCAAAAGAAGATTGCACTACACACAAAAATTCTATTTCTCAGGTTCAATAAGTATACATATAGTATATATATATATTTATATATATATTCTTTTATTTTTTTTCTATTCTTGTTTGCCCTGTTTTCTTTTTGTTTTTGCCTATAACTTAAATGCTACACAAATTGGTAAAGAGAAATTGGCTGCACTTTATTTCAAATTGCATTTGTTGTGCGGTTTTATCTACAACCAATAAATATACATATGTATGTATATATATATATATAGATATTGCTGGTTTTATATGTATCTCACCACGTTCAATTATCAAATCTTCATTTATTGTACGCCTCCTCTTGCAGGGGCGTAGTCAGAAAGAAACTTTTTTAGAGGATTAGTAAAAAAATGAAATATATTTAAAGATTTTTGCTAATTAAATCTTTGTAGAAATAAAATAAAAGTAATATATTTTATATTTATCAGGGAACAGGAGATAAATTAAATTCTTATTTTCGGATTAATGACAGGTTTTTTTTTATATTTTGAAGAAAATTAATTGCCCCCTCTTCTATATACATAGACACATACATATATGATATATTTTAGCGCTTGTTTTGGTATAACGATTAGGATGACATATACAAACTACTCCCCTTTAACTACTTCCATTTTTCTGTC
The DNA here is from genome assembly GCA_037075365.1 of Drosophila emarginata. NCBI lineage: Eukaryota > Metazoa > Arthropoda > Insecta > Diptera > Drosophilidae > Drosophila > Drosophila emarginata. Next base: position 5,636,731 of record JBAMCD010000260.1, on the reverse strand, counting down.
GGTAAATCAATCCCGTTTACACTTACAACATTCATCTCAAGTGTCCAGTTTACCATCTTATATAAAGCGCTAAAACGATTTAAATCGTAAATTAAACGCGACTGGCCAGGCCATCAAGCAGCAGTGGCAATTAAGGGGAGGCACCACAACTGAAAAAAAAAAACTTAAAAAGAAGAAAAAACCAAAAACAGGCTCAATGTTGCCTGCTTTACATGTGTCCAATACATAAAATCAAAAGGCGGTTGCATTTTATTCATTATACTCAATACTCTAGTTAAAACGGATATATACAATTAGATTAGAAAATTGTCTTGGAAATTATATAGTTAAATGAAAACAAAAAATACATAAATATTTTGATGGGTCTTGCCAGATCATAAAATTAAGATCAAGCTTAAGCAGGAAGCATTATAAACTTATTTAGAGCTATATAGAAAATGGTTATGAAGAAAAAGTCAAAATAGTGTATAAATTGGTCTTTATATTCAATTTTTTGTATATCAAATATGGCCTATGGCCAATGAGTTTAGTGATAATTTCCGGACATAAAAGTGTTGAATTTCAGCCGATTTGTTTGTTCATTGTCCCATAAAATTTCAATATTTTACGAATTAGAAAGGTGAAAAGATTTGTTTATGGTTTTGGTAACCAAATACAAAACATATAGAAAGGTGAAGAAAAGGATTAACGAACCAAAAAAAATTGTAAAAAGTTGTCTTGCGGGTTATATTTATTGGTTTTTTTTTTTTTAAATATTTTGACAATGATATTATATACTAAAATTTTTGACATTATTTATATAATAAATAAAAAAGAAATATTTGTTCTTTATATTTATAAAAGTGTTCAAATAAATTCATTCAGTCTAAAAAACTTAGAAAATAAATGAAAATAATATTTTAATAAATTCAATTAATCATAGTTATCAAAATGTAGTTTGGCATTGTAAAATTTAAATATATTTTAAATTATTTCATATCTCTCGTTGTAAAATCTTTTGCTTTAAATTTGAGTTATTTAAGCAGGACTTCCGATTTTCCGAAAACATTTAAACAATGGTTTTTTTTTAAATTTAAACTACAAATTGAAATTAAAAAAAAAAAACATTTTAATATTCTTTTCTTTTCAAACGTTTTAACCATAAATAAAATTGAAAAACTTTTCGGTAATAAAATGCAGTCAGAGTGTTAATAGTATGGCAAACACTTTTCCAGTTACCTGTAGATGTGGTAACCACATATAGAAATGATTATTTCGCATTTCCTCGCTCATTTCATTTTGGCCAATCTGTCAACGGGTTTGCCAACAGCAGCAGCAACGGTAGCAACAGCAACATAAACCGCTGCCAACAGCAACATCGACATCTAATAGGGAAATAATTAATAAACACTTGGCAATATTGTGTTATGCATTTTGAGTTGTTAATTAAATCGGCAGTCGACTGATTGAAATTTAGTTTAAAAACAAATTAAATGAAATGGAAAAACAAAAAAAAAAAAATACCAAAAAAACTTGTATCTTTTGACACAATTTTTAATGCTATTAAGTGTGTGTTCACTGTACTTGCAGCTCTGTATCTTTGTATCTTCTCATTATTGGCGGCAGTTGTTTCTGATGGTGTTCTTTAACTACACTCAGGTAAGTTGCCAGTAGTAACAAAAGCCACTGATTAGCAATGGGCTGAAATTGTGGGAAGTATTCACTGGAGCATTCATTCATTCAAATCAACCAACCAACCAACGAATGAAACTTCAGTTGGGAAAAAAGAAGAAAAAAAAAATTGCAAGAGAATCGCATTTTACTATGCACTTTTTTTTATGATAAATGATTTGCGATTTGTGTGCATTCGTTGAGTTTTATAGACGTTTCATTACCAGTTCCGCCCACACTTTTCCCCTCCTCCCCAATGACTATTTGTGCATCGTAAACGAGAGAAGAAGAAAAAGAAAATCCAAATGAAAACTCTATGAAAAATTGCTTTACCTCTGGTGTGGCAAGAAGGATATTTGCATGGAGTTTTATTTTATTCTTTTAGTATAGAATGATTTGAGTTTTAATGCAGCGACAATGTTGAACGATTTAATGTACATCTACTTCAATGGATTTATATTTGTTGAATGACACTCTTTCAATATCTATTCAATTTGCTTTAAAATGTCAGCAATTAAACCACAAAACAGAAATTCTATAAAACAAAAAAGAAAATCTAGTAAAAATACGCCTTCAAAATTGTAAAAGCAAAAAAAAAGGAAACAAAAAAAAAAACAATTAAGGCAAGTAGGAAGGAGCAAGGACCAAGTAGCAAGGAGTATAAGGAACAGTCAGGATAACGTTTGGCGGCGAGGCCATGACAACAATTACGAGATCCATTTAACTTTGGCAGGATGCGAAGAATGCGACACATGTCGCAAAAACGCAGCGGGGTGACGACTCTTGAGAGGAAAAAAAAAGGGGCTGATGAGGCAAGAAAATGGGTTTAACGGGGAGCGGGAATTTGTCGTTTTGAAGAGGAAAGTGGGGAACGGGATGTGACAGTACTGGCGACATGCCGACTGCACTCACACAGAAGAGACATTCGCATTCATGTCTCATGCCCGTTAAAAAGTCACAAAAAAGAAAAATGAAAATAAAAAAAAAAAATCAAATGAAAAATATAAAAAAAAGAAAAACTAGAAGGATGGGCTAACTTCGGCCGTGCCGAAGTTCGTATACCCTTGCAAACTATCTTTTTGATTTATATATAATTTGCCGGAATTATAAGGAAGTATATAAAACCCATCAAATATAAATTTGATGTCCGTGTCATAAAAAAAAAACAAATTTTTTTTCCCCGATTGTTCCTATGACAGCTATAGCATATAGTCGACCGATTCTGATAAAACTTAAAAGATATATTTCTTTTTATATAAAATTGTCAAATAACAAATTTCGTGACGATTGCTTCAAAAACATCGAAGTTATTGATCAAAAACTAAATTTTTGACTGATCGTTCCTATGGGAGCTGTATGATATAGTCGACCGATTCTGATGAAATTTGGTATATGTGTTGAGGATTATATAAAACTCATAAATACCAAATTTAGTGACATTCGATTGAAAAACAACAGAGTTATTGATGGTAAAGCCTATTCTTGGCCGATCGTTCCTATGGGAGCTATATGATATAGTCGACCGATTCTGATGAAACTTGGTATATATGTTGGGTATTACATAAAACTCACAAACACCAAATTTAGTGACATTCGATTAAGAAACAACTGAGTTATTGATGTTAAACCTTATTCCTGATCGATCGTTCCTATGGCAGCTATATGATATAGTCATCCGATCGGGATGATTCCGAGATATACAATGCCTGCAGCAAAAAGAAGCCTAGGTGCAAAATTTCAGCTCTGTAGCTCCAAGGGTCTCGGAGGAGATTGCGTTGATCCAGACAGACGGACGGACGGACAGACGGACAGACGGACAGACGGACAGACGGACATGGCTATATCAACTCAGCTCATCATGCTGATCAAGAATATATATACTTTATATAGTCGGAGATGCTTCCTTCTATGCGTTGCAAACTTCTGACCAAAATTAATATACACTTTGCAAGTGTATAATAAAGCTGAAAGAAAGTTGGAACCTCGTTGCCGTCGCCTTGGCTAAAAGCGCACAAATCTTGGCAAACGTTGCAAAATATGAAGCAGAATGACAAAGTCGACTTTTTTCTATATACAAGTGTGCATGTGTGTGTGTGTGTATGTGTGTGTGTGTACAGACAATCAACACAGGATGTTTTTGCGCTCATTATGCGGCAGCTGTATTCACCATGTGTGTGTATGTGTATGTGTCTGTGTCCTTTGTTGCTCCTTGGGTATAAACATAAACTCACAACCAGCCAACAAAAGCAAAAGGCAACACATTAAATACACTTTTTAACCAACACGGTGAAAAGTCGCTTTACAACACTTTTCTTGATTGACATTAACTTTACACAACAATTGGATGCGTTTATTATTATAAATAAATATTTATCTATTATAAATAATTTTTAAAATGATACCAAATGGATAGTTAGTTAAATTTAGTAAACATTCTCAAAGAGTATTCAATGTTCGCTAAAATTTAAAGTAAATAGCAACATAAATAGAACTTGTGTTGAATACATGCCAAATGGATCTTTGGCTTAGATTATTTTCACTGTGAAATGCATGAGAAAATGTGCAAAAAAGTAAAAGATCTTCTGGAGCATTATCCTATGAGCCAAAGCATTTCGAAATCAACATGATAGATGTCTATAGCAAAAAGATTTCAGCTATATATCTGTTTAGAAATTAAACATAAAACATTATATAAGATTGTATATGCTTTGGTTACTTGGGCCTTTTCAGCTAATAACTCTTACTTATTAATTACTGTCTATAATATTTTGCATCATCGCGTAAAAATATATTATTTAATATTAATAAATTAATAAAATAAACAAATAAAATTTCTTTAAAATAATCTCCATCATCATGATCAATATAAATTAATTTGTTCAAATTTTAATCAACAAAAGGATTACTGAATTATGAAACCTTTATTGATCAATTTAGCTAATTTTGATATCTGAAACTTTTTGGTTAACTTGAGGTCTTCGTCACAGAATTATCAAATATCCCAAAAAAGGGAGCACGTTGTTTGTACACATGACTTTTTGTATTACCAGGCCACTCCACTCTTTAAACGCTAGAACTAGTTGAGAATTACAACAAAATAATAGAAAAAGAGTAAAAACAAACCTTGCGGTGCCAAAGTATTTTTTAAATCTATTCCTATTCATAATTTGCTTTCTGACAATATACCGATAAGTAAAGAAAATTTATCGCTTATTATTTTTATGTCCTTTTCCAACTACAGTAGCAATCAATAAATGTTATCGATAAAAATCCTGCTTTCTGTATACTTTATATGGTTTAGCATAATAAAAATTTTATGATGAGAGAAAAGTAAATCGTCTAGCTTTAAATCTAAACGCAGCTTCGTTTGCCACATTTTAAATAAATGGAAAGTCAATCGGCTTAGTAAGTGAAGGGTATTAGTTTTCTTCTATCTAAATTTTTATACAATTTCTTCAGGCCTAAATACCAACTGGGTAAATGAGATTTCTACTGTATGTATTTAATTGAGTTTCATTTGAAGCTCTTTCAGCCTTACATTGACTAGGCCGAGGTGAAAGACACACGCAGAGACCATTCGACAGAAGTCACACACCACAGGAGCATTATAATGCACTTCAAAGTCATCTGAGGCATGCAACAAAAAAGTCATCTGAGGAATCATATATGTACATACAGGACAACCTTATCTTCAGTTAAGGGTTAACTTATGTAAAATAAACCTATAAAAGAAAAGTTTCTCTCTTTGGTTAAAGTTTTTGGTATTTGGGCAATTCAAAATAATTGACATTTGTTGACTAATTTTTGCTTTGGCATTTGCATTAGTTGGTAACAGCTGCAATGCAATAGCAGCCTGGCTAACAGCAACCCTGGCTTGTTTTGGCCATTTCCATACCCATCGGCACAACATTTTCCTCCTCTCTCCCACCTCCCCCTCTTTTACATTTGGGGTAAAGTGTAGCGGCATTCACTCGTGCACACATGAAAGTCAATTAAGCGTATTATTTGTGTGTTGGAGAGTGTGTATGGGGTGTGTGTGAGTGTGTCTATATGCATCGCGCTTATCATGTCAATTCTTGGCCTCGCCATCATGCACACACACACACACGCAAACACATTCTACTCCCATTCCCTGCCCTCATTTTCCCTTTCCTTTCACTGGTCCCATCAGGACACGATTTGGCTCTTTTCTCGAGTTCAACCCTTTCATGGAGTGTTGTGTTTGGTTATTGTGCAGCATGATTTCTGTCGTTTCAATTTCGATTTCGATGTGTAAAATGTTTGCAGTTGATTGCAGCTCTTAACTTGTTTAAAGATGCCACAAAAACCAAAGCGACAACCAAAAAACGAAGAACCGATAAAGTTAGAAAATTGAACATCAATTGGGGAGAAGGATTTGAAAATGAGATTCGAAAGGATCTTTTTTTTCTCCTAGAATGGAAATACATGTTAAAATAGCTCCCCTTAAATAAAATTTTACAATAATACATTTTGTATAATTATTGTTTATCTTAACTGTTGTAACTATCGCACATTAATAGTCATTAAAATCTTGAAAAAATTTGGAGACAACAATTAAGTTTATCGTGCCTATTTTCAACGTTTAATTTAATAGCGAAACATTTAGATAAGCGATATATGTTAATAATCATGTCAAATCAACAACATATATCTCAGATAAAGCTTTACAATAGAAAATTAGCTGACTATTGGTTAACATATTTAATAGCTTGTTTGTTTAAGCATGGCTAACCTGTAATAATACTTGGTCAATCAAACTGCTGTCTTGCCCTATGACTGGACTTCTTTTATGTGTGTTGTCTCAACACTGTGCTATTAAGTTGTTTATGTTCCAAGGTGCAGCCAAAAGAAACTTTGGGGCGTGGCATGGAATGTGGCAATGCAATGCAACACACGACAAACATTTTCCAACAAAAATTGATATTAAAATGCTATGAAAAGTGCAAGTGAACTTTTCCCTTTCCATGTAATTGATGGCAGTCCATAAAAAAAAAAAAGCAAAACACACACGACGATGACCTCAAACTGATGCAGCAGCAACAACTTTTACAGTTTTTATACCCTATAATTATTTTGAATAAGGGTATACCGTGCATAGTGGAAAGTAAAAAGAACATGGCAATTATTGTCTAAAAAAAGGTAAGATATTTATTGACTTCATTTAAGTAAAGTTGGAAATAATTTTTATATATACATATTTATATACATTCTTTATAGGGTAAAATTCCTGTTCTATATGAAATATATATTCTTAATCGATAGGGAAAGTATACTGACATTATTTTTACTATGTAGGATATGTAAATATTCTTAATCAGCATTAATACAATTATAATTCTATATCTTCGCTACAGAAATTTAGTCTAGTTTATCTATATATGTATATATAGCATTATATATTTTTATATAGATCAAGTAGTAGATGGCGCTAGAGTGCTAATATGGCAAAAGAACCATTTTATTTGGGCAAGCTAATATTCTCTATATCTGAGCATGAAAATATACCAAAATTGTTGAAATATTTAAGAAAACACAGGCTAAATACTTTGTTGCCAAAGAAAAGACATAAAAAGGGTCTATCTACCATACACTAGATGGCGCCAGGGTGTTAATAAAGTAATTGTAGTTCTCTCCTCATATATATGCAAGTTAAATTTTTACTATGCTTTACGAAAATTGTTATCAAAGTGTCGAAAATATGTTCAAAATTGTTACTTGTCCAAAAACATATTGTAAATAGCATCTCAGGCTAGGTGGCGCTAGTGTGTTAATGTCGCAATATACACACATAAGTGGTAGATATAAAAGCAGTCTTTTAGTAGCAAAAATAATATATGGTTAATTTTATAAACATATAATCCAATATATATATGTAAATAATTATAAAAGGGTATCCCATGGTCGGCGACCCTATTAACACACACATCAGAGTCCTACAATTCCATCAGAAGAATAAAAGTAAATCTTAAATAATCGGTTATCCAATAATATTTTTTTTATTATAGGATATCAAGTAGTCGAGAACTCTATTGTAACTACCAACAAGTTTTACTTTTCGGTTGTTTACAGCTGTGTTTGCCATGCAAATCATCATTAAATAAAATTGGCCATAATTATCACCGTCGACGAAAAAAAAAAAAAAAAAAAAATGAAGTAAACTTGGCTTGGCTTGCTTTGCCTCGGACGGCTTTGCGTTAGTTGGTTGGTCATTTGTCTAACCTCAGGTCTCTTTGCTATTTTTGACTAATTTATCTCACTATATAATATTTTTCTTGCAAAAGTGGGCGGGTAATTTTCTGTCAAATTTTCTATGATTTCGTATTTCATTAAAAGACTTGGAAAATGTTTTGCTTCCTGGTATATCAAAATGTGTATAACAACAACAAATTGGCAGCTGTCCATCTATCGTTTGATGCTATATTGACATAAATTCAACTATAACGAACATTTTATACACTTACTGTTCTTCAATGAACCATAATGGTCAATAATGCATTGCATAGTTAATGAAAAAAGTATTATACCCTGTTGCAAGTTGAAAAACTGTGAAATTGCCTTTGAAAATTGGCAACTATCCATTCATTTTCCATTGTTCGCCAGAGTTTGGGAAAATGGGCGTATCTTTCTAATAGGCTTGCACAATAACCAGGAAAAAAAAAACGAAATTATTAAACAAAATTTCAACTAAACTATTGTTTAAAATGATGGCAGATAACTTTATTTTTATGCAAGCTTGGAAAAAGTTATTTTTCTTTTTTTTATCTCAGAACTTACAAACGTAAAGCAAATGGTTTTTCACTTAAACAATTTACGCTCTACCAAATGATAATGAAGATTGAGTCGAAGTTGAAGTAATTTTTACTGACTTTCGCTGTTTTCGACCAATTTTTGAAAAGCAACAACAAAAGTTGAACAACTCCAATTTGGTTGATTGTAAATTTGAGTGATTGTATGTACATACATATATATATATATATGTATGTACATATAAGTATGTAGGAGCACCAGGAGGTAGCAGCAGGAGGTGCCACAAGTGACATAATATTTGTTGAACATATGGCAATCATTCGTTATAACATATTTCACCTGTCAATTACACTGTACTACCACAATATTTAACAAATTGACGCTAAGTAAGATAAACTCTCGTTTAAATTAAACAATATAGGGATTTAGTAATACAAATTTAAATTTATGTTTTATTTATGTAGTTTCAATGGGTTTGGATTAATGAGAGAAATTGGATGAACTATATATATACATATTTGGTTATGTATGACTTCGCCATGGCATAAAGTTAAATGGTACAAATTTGCAGAGTAAAACATCCCAGTGATATCTTTTCAAGATTTCAAATAATGAGAATATTTCTCAAAATTTATTTATTTAATTAAAAACTTTTTTAAATTATTGGAGAAAGAAGAACATTCTTAAATATCTAATTCTAATTTATAAGGCGAATTTCTGAATATGAAGTAAGCAAAAATTTTTTGATAGTTTTTCTTAAAATTTTAAAATAATTGTAAAAAAGTTTTAGATTATTAAACATTTTTTATTACATTATAAGAACATTACAGTATATGTACATACATATATTATAAAAAAAGAGGATAATTTTTTAAAAAAAACTTTTAAGGTAATTTTTAGATAATTATTAATTTAAACCAAAAATAAGTTAACTTTTAAATCAATTTTCATGACATCCCAACGAAGGAAAGATTTAATGCCCATTTATATATATTGAATTGCCAAATTTTATTATTTGTTAGTTCTTGGGAGTTATTGAATGAACTTGTCTTTTTCTTAATGCTTCTTAAAACAACTAGAAAAATTAATTGTTTAATTGTAAGTTAACAAAGCTCGAAATAAGAATGCTCTTCCCTATAATCGGGAGCTAGTTTTTGAAGCTGAAGAGATGTGTTTAAGTACATAGCATTAAGTCAAGTTTTAGTAAACTTTCATTAAGTTACTTTACTTGGTTATCTATAGCAACATTATTATTAATTTTACTGGAGATTGTGGTACTACAATATATAATTAATTAACTTGTTACTCCCAAAGACTATTTATATTTATATATATTTTAAGGATCAAAGTTTTATCTTACAAACATTGTCATATTTTTCTATGCCATTTTGGAATTCTCTTTTTCTTTTGATTGAATTTTGTTAAGCAGTGTAATACAAAAATATTTAGTTTTCTTAGTAACTTTCAACACGAAGGCGCTTTTCTTTCATTAACAAGACCAAAAAATTATGAATGTTGTTGAATGTTGCTCTACCTACCATGGCGACAAGTGTTAAACAGGCTATGAGACAGCTACAACAGCAACAACTACTAAAATAGAGACTGGACTTTGATTGGTGTTAAATCTGTCCGTCGGTCTATAGACATTTAATAGATTTTTGCCATTGCAATTTTTATTTTTTTTTTCTTTTTTAATTTTGTTTTGTTTTTTTTTTGCAGGGAGAGTAAACTTACATAATGCCATCAGCATTGAGCCATGATTTACACAAATTATTTTGTAATATGCGTTGGCAAGTTATTGCTTTAAGCTATAGATGTCTTAACCCATCTTCCATATTTTAGCTACCAGATATACCATCATTTAACCATACCATCTCCCTTCCTTGCTCCTCTATATACTGTTTTTGTCTGTTGCCTGTCGCCGTGAGCCGAAAGTCAAACAAATCAGTCCTGCCAGAAGATTAATGGCGGCATTATTGTGTCGGTGTCGCTGCCATAGTCATCGTCATTCACATCATCATGGGTAGACTTTCAGTTTTCAACATTTTTTTTTTTTTTTTATTTTCAGCTTTCAGACATCAGTTTTTCCACCAGCCAGGCGAGTAGTCAGAGTCAGCCATCATCGACATTGGCAATTTCATCATGCAACTGGTCAACTGTTCGTGGTCCAAAAACCACCCAATTGCTCTGCCTTTAGGGTCACACAACTATTGTGCGTGTGTGAATGTGTGTGTGTGTGTGTGTGCGTGTGTGTGAGTTGTGTGTTTTCAAAAATGTTGCATACGATTTTTCTTGCAGTAAATAATTTTTCATGCCAGCTGTCCATGTTTTGTCTGTCTGAGTGTCTGGCCAGTTTTCTCTCCTTCTCTCTCTCTCTCTCTTTCTATGCCTTCTGCTGCCATCTCCTCCTTTTGGCTCCTTTTCCCTTTGATTTTCTTGTTGCCCTTCTGTTCGTTCGTTCATTCGTTTGTCTGTCATATTACAGCCCATTGATCAGTTTGTTTTACCAGCCCATACTTTGGCCTTGGCCCAACCTTCTTGCCACGTTGTCTGGTTTTTGTGTACATTTTGGATTATGAACTCTTTAAATTCCTCTTTTCTTTCCTTTTTTCTGCCATTGACTGATAGCCAATTGATGGCCAAAAAAGAAAAATTCGACTGAGCAAGCAGTTTCTGTGGTTGGTAAAAGACTTTCCATATGGTTGAGAAATGATTTACACATAAATATTGATTTAAAATTGATCAATTCGTTAGCAGGTTATTCTTGACAATTGTCAAATCAAGTATGAAGCATTCCATTAAGACGGGATGATTTGAATATTCAACAATCACATGTAAATCCATCAAATGAATTTGATTTGAATAGATATACATATGTATATATGTATATATATATATATGTGTAGCGTAATCTTTTTAGAGTAAATCAGTTGCTTAGTTGTGGCCTTGTTACTAATATTCAATATTTCACTGTTTCACTTATTCAATATTATTAACTTAACTTTGTAAATCAGAGTTCACAAATAATTTGTTAAAAAAAAAACATATTTCAATTCTAAACTTTGTATCGGCAAGTTAGCGTTGAAATAATTTTCATTATTTAAATATCTATAATAAGGAGGTAAAACTAAAAATAAAAAATACTTTCAACGAAAACATTTTAAAAATATATAAAAAGAATATAATAAGATGTCTGGACCTCAGAAACTCGGCTCAATTGCTTCCATTGCCTGGTTGAAGGTCAAAAGTTCACGTGTCAAATCCGATATAATATATTGGCGTAATCTGAAGAATTCGATTATTCCTCTGACTATTGGTCTGATCAGTTTGGTGGCCATTTCTTGCTTTACTGTTACCAATATTTTGCTATTTCTATCATTTTTAATGATAGTTGTCATTGTTTCTCTTCGATTGCACAAATATTTGAAACAAACCATGGAGGAGCAGACTAATTATCATCCCATGCAAGTAACCGAAAACAAAATGGATAATAATATTATCCATAATGGTGCTGAGAATCAATCAGAATAATTCAAATAAATTAAAGTCTACCACAAATAGTTGCAGATCAAGAAAAAAAAAAGGATCAAGGATTTGTACATATTTTTTATTATCATTTTAATTTGCTTAATATTCAAGCAAGCTCAAGATTTATGTAATTGAATGCAAGTATAACGAATTTGGGATAATGAAAATCGGTGTTTTGTTTTTTTTTTTGAAAATTAAATTTATTTTTAAAGTGTGTCCTACTCTTATATGAATAAAAAAGAAATTTTTAAAGGTTGCATTCCTATTTAATACTCGCTTGAAAAACAACGCTTTATCGCATTATATCAATAACAAGATCCTTATCTTAAACTTATCCTTTTATAAATGAGTTTCTAGAAATCGGAAAATCAGAACATAAATTGTATCTGCATTATTCTTGTTTTAGTTTGAATTTAAGTCTTAAAAAGTTTTTTAATAAATTTGAATAAGAATTTTACAAAATTGGAAACTTAGAAAACTTAAATTGGATCTGCAATAATTATATTTTAGTTCGATTTTAAGTCTTGAAAAGTTTTGTAACAAAAAAAGTAAAAAAAAATCTCTTTCTTAGAGAGTTACAAGAAATATATAAAAGCCACAAAAATCTTATTACTAGTTAATTTTTGAAACAAAAAAGTGTAAATTTAAGCCACTGTGCCTCAAGAGGCTTAGTCCTTATATGGCCCAAAGTGCGTGGCTGAGCTACCGTATACGTTTGCTTGACGCTAGTTATTTTTGTTCAAAACCGAATCGATGTCATATACACCTACATTCACCCACACACATACCTATATATATATGTATATATATACAAGCTATGCAAATTTGTTAAGTCTATTGAGCTGTACTTCTGTGGAAGGCCTAGACCAAGGTAGAACGAATTGTGCTACCGAAAAGCTGCCTAACAATCCACAAACAGTAAGTTTTTGCTATATACCGTTGGCATCAGGTGGCTTTGGGCTTTTGGCTTGGGCTTGGGCTTGGGCTTGGTTGATGCAAAAAGTTTCCCAAGCACACCACTAACCCCTTCCTCCATTTACCACCCCCTTTCTACCATCAACGACCACATAGAACATTTAATTAAATTCCTTTGCACCTTTAGTGCTGCGCTAAAAATTCCAAACGCCCGGCAAAACGAGGACTGCAGGCATTCTCATACCTAGACACTGATCTCCCAGCCTGACTGGCTGGCTGGCTGGGTAGCAATAACGAATTAATCTTTGCGGTTACGGCCGAGTAAGCCCTACAAATGAGGCATTTGATTTTAAAACTAGCTTTGGCATAAGAAAACTTTTAACCGAGACAAAAAGCGTTAAAACCCCCACCCTCTTATGCACCGCACCCTCAAATGGATTCAATCAACTGCTCTCTGAATTATGTTGACAAGGCACGCACTAACCAAAGGCACTACAACTGCCAAATTGTGGAGAGAAGACAACTGTGGAGGGAGGAGGGAAGGTAACGAAATGACGAAAAACTTTTCAATTTACGGGCATAAAATTTTTGCCTGCCACTTGCACATCGTCTTCAGTTTTGCAAATGTGCCACAAGACTCCGGCCACGTCACAGGAAGGAAATGCATAACAAAACGTTTCTTATTTGGCCAAAAAAGAAGGCATTAATAACAGAAAGAGAGAGAGAGAGAGAGAGGATGAACTAACACTGTTAAATCGATATGGGACTTACTAACCTATTCAATATCAAACAAAATAATCGATTTAGCCTTAAATTTCATATCGATTTCATATCGATCCCAAAATGAAATCAAAATCAATTAAATTAACCAAAAGCCAAGGGCGCCAACTTTTCAAATTCGTTTCATTTTTTGTTGTTTTTTTTTTTTGCTTTTTCGCTTTTCACGCAGATAATCCAATATATCCATCCTCCTTCTACGTTTATACTTCCTGCTGATGTTGCCGCCGTTTGGGTTTTGCTGCTGACTTGTCCTTGCCCCAGAGCAACACTTGGCATTTGGTCCTTTAAGCCACTTGCTGTCGATTTTCTTTCTAGCGTTTTCTTTTTCTCTTTTTTTTTCTTTCTGTGTGTGTGCGTGAGTGTGTGTATTTTGTCCTTGTCCTTTGGGGCAATCAATCCGTGTTAATGGCTCCGCAGCTAAATCAAAAGAATTGCTCAAAAAAGCAAGAAAAAAAAAAAGAAGAAACTTGTAAAGAGAAAAAGCAAAAAGTAAAGGCAATGGGAAGCAGAATGTTATCTAGTATGTATCGAAAGATTGTAAACTTTGTACAAATATTTTGCCACTTAAGTTTTGCCTGCAAAATGTTTTTACCCAAAAAATAAAGATGGCTTAAGTTAAATTGTTCTTGGGTTTTGTGAGTTGCCCTGCTGTACTTGCAATTTCATTATGTTGTTAGTATCCAAAAACTTGGCCAACAAATAACTATGCACACACACACACACACACACACGCATATATGTATGTTTGTTGAGAGAAGGTTAAAGCCATCTCTGCTACCACCAAGACGGGAATTGTGGTAAGTGGAGGGGTCAAATGCAATTTGTATGCCCGTCAAATGCGCCTCGTTATTGCGAAATTTAGAACTGCTCGAAATAAGTCTAACAAATTTTCAAGCAAACGAGGCAGACGTAGTTACACCACCACCAACAACAACAACAACAACCTTACGCACACACACACACACAACGGTATTCTAGTACAAACTAAAATATAAGAACTCCTTTTTGTACACCCAACAAATGTGGCAATTTGAGAATACTAAAAATTAAACTATTGTCGTTTGGTAGAAAAATATTTTTATAATGAATTAAAGATTTTAATAAGTTTACCTTAGCCTACTTTTGGGAGCCATTAAATCAATTGCTTTATTTTCCTAAGCTAAACTTTAAACTTGGCTCAAAAAAAGCCTTTTAAAAATTTAATTATAATAATAGATTTAAAAAATACTCGTTTCAATTCAGAGATGCGTCATAAGGAAGAACTTCATGAAATTGTTTCTATTATATTATACTAAAAAATAATTCAGCTTTAATATTTACTTTTTAACATATTCTTAATCAGCATTTACTAAACTCAATATATTAGCATTTTATTTATTCTGATCTTCGATAGTAAATTAATTTGCTGCTAATTTGTTTTCTTTGGCGAATCTTTTGATGCTAAAATTCGGAGTTCAGAAAGTTCATATTTGTCAATATAACGAGTATCAATTTCTATCGTAGGTCTAATTATTTCAACAATGACAATAAAGTCCTTTGTATATTTTTGTATATTTTTATTATAACTAGACATGTTAAACATTTGCTTAAATCTATAAATTTCATCTTCTAACTAACCAAATATGTATATTCAGTAGTTGTTTAAAGATGTTCTAGGCTAAAAAAGCTGACCCATAAAAATTACATTTCAAATTCTTCCAATTTATGTTTAAGCCCAATTCATTCCAAAAGTTTAATCATCTTTTATTTAAATGGAAGTTTCCAACAATTTTAAGAAAATAAATTTTAATCCTTTAATTTGCCCAAAGAAATGAGGCATTTATTAATTTAGTCATTCTAATTATATATTTTAGAGTAAAAAAAAGTTTAGTTTTATCAAGTTTAATAAAATAGGTGTGCCAATAATTTGATCATTCGTTTATTTATATCTTTAAGTCTCTTTGCAGATAATACTATATTTATCGATTATATTCCTACCACAACTTATTTCCCAGTTAATGTCCCTAAACCCATTCAAAAAAAAGAGAATAAAAATTATTATTCATATGAAATAGATCTAGACCTTCGTAAAAAATAACAAAAAAGAAAAAATCTTAATGGAAATTTTTGTAAAAATAAGTCCTATAAAATAGAATAAAATACATCTAATGAATACTTTCTTTTTGCCTTTATCCTATCCCTCCTTGTTGCTATAATTTTCAACTTGTCCATAAACAATGAAAAATATATTTCAAATGATCTTCTATTTTGGTCTCCAGTTTTAGAAATTAATATCCATTCATTGCTTAATTATCACTTTATCGTTCTGAAATTTTCACAATCCGGAGCATATTGAAATCTTATTATTTGTCGCCTGAACCAAAAAGAAAATGTCTCATGCTCAACTGTAAAAGTCAGAGGAGCCTTGCCAGTTTCTGTTCTTTTCTGTTAACTTTATGTTCCTTTTTTGGCCAGAGAGTACGTGCATTAAAAGTTTAAGCGCCAAAGTTGTCCGAGAATGAAAATCCGAAAGTGAACCCAAGTACCCAAAAACCAAGCGAATGAACCAAACGACCCAAAAAACCATTCCATAGAAAACCATAGCAAAGCAAACCAATCCAAGCCATTGCCACACACACATCCGTATTTGAGCCAAAGCAAGCCGGAAGTGGCTGTGGTGAGGCGAGTTAAGGTGCGTTAAAGAAGAGAGGGTATTAAGGGGCGGGGTGGTAGAGATGAAGAGGAATGTAGTTTAATTATGTAGAAATCGAGACACGCACTTTTCCAGCAGCTTCTGCCAGCCAGCCAGGCAGCCAGTCAGGTGTGTGTGTGTGTGTGTGTGATGCAATCGACACGCCCACTCAACGACACGCAAAATTTGTGGGTGTAGTTACCTCTCTCCCCTCCACTCATCTGTTTCACTTTAATTTTTTTTTTTTTGCTCTTTTAGCTGACAGGATGGATAGATGGATGGACGGTTTGAATGGGATGGGAACCGGAGCCGTAACTTTATGCGATTATAAATTCTGTTGCATGTCAGTGGTTAGAATGAGAACGTATATGTCTAGGTTGCTGATTTTGCCAATGTTGCTGCATTTTTGGTTACTTAAACACTTAAAGGTGTTGCTCAATTTAATAGCAAACTTTCATTTTGTCCGCGACGCATAAATTTTAATAAAAAAAAAATACTCTCAACTGAAAAGGAAAACAGCAAGACAGTTCAGTTTATGTGTTTTTCTTTTGCTTTTTTTTTATTGTTGTATTTCCTCATTTTATTTTGTGTTTGGGTCTTTTGTTTCTTTCTTCTTTTTGTTGGCATTAACTATAAACCGTTGGTAACAGTCGTTTATATCAATTAGCCAAGTGGCAGACAGTGCCATAGGACACAACACTTGCACCAGGTGAAACCTTTCCAGGAGAATTGCGAGTCGAACCGAACGGCCAGTGGACTCAAGTTGAAATCGTGTTGGGATTTACCTTAAAAATTATATTCTGAGTGAGGTTAATTGATTTATATTATTTTCTTTTTGTTGGTCAAGATAAAAGTACAAATTTGATTTGATTTGGGATTAACTTTGAGCTCAAACCGACTCGACTAAATATACATTTGGAAATATATATTACTTATGTATAAATTAGAGATATTTTTAAACAATCTTTGTATTTATTTATTTTAATTTTCATCTAACTAAATTGTTTTCCTTAAGTGGATATTATTTATTATTATTTTGTACACTTAAAGGGAAATTGTGTTTATATAATAAATTGTTAGATGGGGATTGATGTATCCTACATTAGTCCTTAGTAATGATCAATGATTAATTATAAATTCACTTAAGTTTATCTATATTTTTCGCTTCGATCTTCCCGATTAATTTCTACCTTTATTTACTAATATTTAATTGTTATTAATATAAATCTTCAAAACATAAAATAGAGTTGTTTAATAATCTTGTTTCAAATTGTTTAATAATATTCAAATTTAGAAGTTAAATTCTTCTGACTGTTGCATAAGTCAAGGAAATTCCATTAGACACCTTTATTCACCTCTTTTAAACATTCATTCCAACGATTTAAGATAACGTCTTTAACCTTTTTTCTTTTATCAATCAACCTTCAACTATTTCATTCAATTAAATGCATATTCAATTAATCGATGATCTCAGTGTAAACTCTTACTATTTTCTTTTTGGTATATTTTCCATTTTCCTCGAGTGAATGGGAAATGGTTACAAAACAAATCGCATGGCCAATGCAATTTCACACTTTACCAACTACAAATTGCAACATCATAGCCATGGTCAAAGCCATAGCCAGTGCTATAGATGTGGTAGAGGAGAAACGAATACCTTCAGTTTACTGAACACTTAAACCTCACCCAACCTCGATCCTCCAAGATTATATAGATGACGATGGCGGTGCATGGAATTTTATGATTTATGAGTGCGTTCCTTGGTCCTGGGCCGCCGCAGCCTGATGGCTTTAACGATTTTTATTTTATTTTCCTTTTTCGTCTTTGTCGACTGCTTCTTGGATTTTCCTATTTCTCTTCTGGTCTTTTTTTCTCTGTGTGTGTGTGTGTGTGTGTGTATTCAGGCTGAGGTCTGGGTCCAGTCCAACAGTTTCCATCGAAAGTGTTGGTCCACTATTTTTTTTTCCTGCCCATTGGCATTAGTTCAGAAAAAGAAAGAGAGAGAGAGAGAGGGGGGAAGAGAGGGATAGAAGTCGACTCCTGCCGACCATTTTGATAAATGAGTTTCTGTGCATTTTTCCTGCAGGGCCAAGAATTCACCCTGAATTATGAGCAATGCGACAATGTCATTGGTTTTAGTTCAATCTGTCAGTGGCTAGCAAATTGATCTGGCAATGAATTGAAATTAAGCAACATTCCTATAAAAAAAAATTATTAAGATACCAAAAAACATTCGAAAATAACATAATAAATGTCATAGCATATAAATATAGATATACTTCATCAGAGATGTTTTAATACTTAATAGTAGTTATTAAGTTTTAAAAATATACCAAGTGGACACTTAGAAGTTAATTCAGTTTGATTCATATATATATCTAGATTAATATGGAACAGATATAGTACAAATGCATCGATAGAAACATTATATTCATAATTTTCTTTTAGTTATTTTTTTTCTTAATAAGCTTTTCCTTTTTAAAAAATCAAATGCTATTTTTTTTATTAGCTATTTCACATTTATTTTTCTCTAAATAGCTTTACCTTATTGCTGTACATTAAAAGAGTCTACAAAAACTTTCATAATTTTATGTTCATCAATGAGAGAGTTGAAACCGCTGCTGCTGTCTATAATACAAGTATTTTGAAGTATTTAACTAAAATTTTAATTAAAAGAGGAATTTTAAAAACAATAACAGGGTCATTTAAGAAAAAATGCTACTATACAATGACCCATTCACTTCGCATAACTTAAACTTTCGAAAACTATAAAATACCCCTTATTTCAATTATTATTATACTGGATAATAAATTTTAAAAGTATAGGTTAGCAACCAAAAGTCATTAAATATAAAATAATATTTTTATTTACTATTTTTACTACTACTATATTATTTTTTTTTTTTGCATATCGTGTTTGTTGGGTTTCGTAGCTGAGTAATAAATCGTTCATTTTATAGAACATCTACTGATTAAATATTATTTCTTTAAAAATCTTTTCTATGAATATCGTAACTAATAGATTATATTATTTCTTAAATTTCTTAAAAGTTTCTTGAGTCAAAATTGATATAAATCACTTATGTATATTTATATATGTATATCCATTGTAACGTTTTTTTTAACTAAACAATTGATTAAAGTCAAATTAAATAAAATAATTTTCTATCTATCTATTTATCATTTATAAACTTAAACCAATAAAAGTTCCTTACAGTTCCTTTGGCAAATAGTTGCATTCGCACTCTTAGTTAGTTCACTTTCAAAGATAGTTTGTCTTTTTAATTAGTGGCGGAATGTTATGGGGCGGGACCACCCCCCCGAAAACGTCTCTCGATCCTGTACTATTATTTTACTCACTTCACTTTCTGTCCTGCTATTGCCTTTGTGTGTTTACTTTGTGTGGATTATGGATTATTATATGGCAATTATATGAAGTTCTCTCTTATCTCATTGTTTCTGTCTTCTGGTTTTGTGTCAATTTTGTAATAAGTGGAAGATGGCCTTAAGTAAATTCAAATTTGTCTCAATTTAGAAAATGACGCTACGAAGCATTAAACATTTTGGCGTATTTGAGTTTAGCATTTAATTTACATTAGTATATAGCAGTAAATACTGATGGAGATGGTTTTCCCCTCCAAAATTTGTCTGGGATTTGTATGGCTAGAGCATTGAATCGATTATTATCTGTGGCTGCAGTCAACTTCAGGCATTGTTTTCCTTTTGGCCACTAACAATATGCCACAATTTGGAGACAGGCTTGATAAATGTGCTGGCTGGAAGCGTTGGTGGTTGGCCAGTGACCAGGACTTACCTTCAATGGACAAATTAACATTTCGACAAAGGCAACCTAATCAAATGTCACAATCACGCATGCGGCCTGTCCTTGGCAGGCAGTGGCAGTGGCAGTTTCAGGACCTGACCTCACGTCCTGCCACATTCCCCTCCTGCATATATACATACAAAAAAGCAGGCACCTCCTCTCCCCTCTTTACTCTATGCGGGACTTTGTCCTGCCCTTCGCATAACTTTCACTCTTGTCAGTTGCAAATTACATCGCACGTCTGCAGTCTAAAACAGATTCTGATGGGGGGAGGGGGGAGGAGAGGTGTCGTAATTTAAAGCTTATTTTGACACTCTCTGGAGTTGCTAGAGCCGGGACACAAGACGAAGGATACTACACTCCAGCTCTGGCTTCGACTTTAGCTCCTGGTAACAGCAACCAAAAAACAAAAGCACCCAATTTGCATCTTTCAAAATCGTGTTTTGTTACATTTTGTGCATGCGCAAAAATTTGCATACAACAATTAACACTCCGAAAGGCGGTACCAGAATCCTTGATGTGAGGCTAGCGACTCACACACACACACATACACATACACACACAGACTCCTCTCTAAGGCTCTCATCCTATCTCTATATGTGCATTTTGCAACTGTTGAACAACATTGCGTATGCTTAATTTCTAACTAAAAATCACAGAGAATATATGAAACAAAAGAGAAAATGTAAAATGCATTAACACTAACTACAACTGTAACTGAATCCAAGATGAAGTTCAGGATATAATATGCAAATATAAATGCCCCAAAACAAAAGCCGAAAAACCAAAAATTTTCCAATTTGCAGTTCACATTTGATTCAATGGGCTAATGATAATGCTTAAAACTTTTCCCTAAAAAGAAACAAAGTTGATTATATATGTACATATATATTTATCTATCTATTTTGCTATCTATTGATTATTAAAGTAAATCATAGAATTTTCTTTATATTTTCCAATTTTCTTTTACATTTTTTTCTGGCTTTGCCCTTGAACTAACAAAATGACCAAACAAATTTTCAATCAGACAAATGCAGCAATAATGAAATTGCAATGATGCGACTATAATGTTACCCATTATTTGAATTATTTGTGATTAACAAATGAAAAGATATTTATAGAATATATAGAATATATTCATAGAAATTATAAGAAAATGAATCTTAGGGTATAAATATTAGATATTTTAATTTAAATTATGTAATCCTTCTAATAAAATAAATGTATTGTAATATTTTTATGTTGTGGACCATTTCAGCATTTTACAGCTTATAATTATTATTGAAATAAACAAAATACTTAATACATACTAAACTCAAGGGAAAATTGATTTTTGTGATATATTTCATTGGGATTTTATTTTAAATAATAAATAGTTATGTAATGGGTCTAAAACGCGGTAAAAATTAAAATTAATTTTAGTTTGTAAATGTAAACTTCTAATAGTTTTATCTACAGAGACACATGATAAAGTCGCTACTAAAATTAATTTATTTCTGTAAACAATTAAGCTTATTATAATCGATACAAACTATTAAAAATAAACATAAGACAATTAGAGACGACAATCAGTAAAAACTTGGGAAAATACGTAAATTTGCATTTGATTTATATTTTTTTTTTACAAAATTAATTTCAATAGAGGAAACTCGTATCAGAATTGCACAATGAAAATGATGTTCGTGAAAAAAAATAATAAGGATGTCAGTTATGGGAATTTTTACTGTATCTTAAATTCTTGACTATAATTCTTAAATTTTAATCAAGACTAAATTAATTTTATTTATGTATTTTTCCCAATTCAATTTAATTTTAAATAATCATCAATCATATATACCCTTTAAAGGGGTATCAAAAACTGTTTTGTTGTGAAAGATTTTGGTGCCTCAATAGTTGCCAATGCATTTTGTGATTTTGGTTTCTGTTTTTTTTGTTTTTGTGTATTTCTTTTCGCTAGCCTTGTTTGTTTTTTTTTTGTTTTTTCTGTTTGCTTCTTTTTTGCAACAAATTGAACATTTTCATTAGATTTTGCTTTACTAAAGGAAGAAAAGAGAATGGAGACAGGATGGGTGATGATAGGTGGATGGATGTGGTGGGAGTAACGAAAGGGAAATGCGGGCAGACATTCAATTGTATTGCCCAGGAGAGTGATTCAATTGAATTTGTTTGTTTTAGTATACGGTTCATTTATTTGCAAAAACGAATGAATAACAGCAGCCGCCTCGCTTGTACTTCTCCCCCCTCACTATAGCCTAGCTATTGCCTCTCTTTATGTTTGTTAAACTTTTGTCGAACTTCCGGTCAAATGGGAAGCACTGGCATTTTGTCCTCATCCCTCCCACATCTCCCTCCATCTACAGAACACAAATCTAACAACCAACCCACTCATAACATATGCTCTGCGGCATTGTTCAAGTGCAGACTCAAGATATTGTACATAAGAAAAGTTCTTACAAAAGTTCCACTCGAGCAAGTTTTCTTCTTCCCCATTTTACTAACGTCATTTACCTTTCCACGTAGTCCCTCTCTGGGGAACGCTTAAGATTTCATTGTGAAGAAATTTACCTTGGGCCAACACTTTTCTGCAGTCCCCAACTCTTTCTCTCTCCTCTTACATACTGAACCCCAAAAACATGTGAGAAGAAAATTCGCGAGAAAATTAAGTATAAATGAAGTTGCCAGTGATTGGAAGCATTTAATACGGTAAATCAAGAGGAAAAACCAACCAAAAAAAAAAAAAAAAACATTTTACATTTTTTATACATGTTTCCATTTTTACTTCTCCTTTTGAAATCTTGAAATTTTCCAAGTTTCCAGACGACAATTTTAATCAATGGGGAAGGGGAAAGGGGGATAAGTGTTTATTTTCAAGTTTAAATTTCAAGTCATTTTAATTGCATGCAAATTCTATGAAAACAAGTATCTGCACACACAAATATTATGGGTATTTAGTACACACTAACGCACACAGACACACACACACACTCATACACATGCTTATGAAGATTATAACTAAGAAAATCCGATTAAATAACTAAAGTAGTGGGTAAATGATTGCCATTGTTCATGATTTGTATCTTCTATATAATACATAAATCCGATTTGATTAAATTCTAAACACACAAAGTCAAATTAGCCTCGGGTTGCGCCTGTAAGTAGACTTTACATTATAATAATAATAATAATAATAAGTAAGTCAATGTCTTCTTCTTCTTGCCACAGACACAACAAACATAACATGTCAAGTAATTTGTCATTGTTGTGCCATAACAAACACTCTAATGTCACCTTTGACAGAATTATAAAATAAAGAATATGCAAATAAACAACAGAGAATTTAGACAATAGTTAGTTGATATATAGAAATGCATATAGTACCTTGATGACTAGAAAATATACATAAATAAATAAACATAGCTCATTATAATGGCAAATGTGTAATCTCCTCTAAGGGCATTGCTAGTGCAGAATATTGTCTTGAAAATAGAGTAAAATCAGACGCCAAAGGATTCATCTGTTAAAGGTATTAAGGGAAATATTTTACAATTAACTCTAAGCACTCTTATGACTTATGCTTTTAGCTTTTACAAAGAATTATGATGTGTTGATCATATTGTCCATAATTGAAATCAAGATTGGGTTTATCAATGGGGAAAACTGAAGCTCAAGTAGCCTTTTCTATGTTTAAAGTGCTTCAAAAGTCATAACTTTTCCTCTTTAGAAATATTTTTCCAACTTATACTAGGGCAACAGATCTTAATATAACAGTATTTGCTTAAAGAAGAAAATAATAAAAATTGTTTCAAGGCAATTAAATTAGTTATTCTATAGAATAAAAATTATAGAATAAATGAAATAATAAAAAAAATATATAATACATACTTTACAGATATCTTTTCTATGTCATTCTGGATTAATTTTTTCGATCGCTTCATAAAAGCTTTCTTCTAATGCATCTTTTTTGTATCCGTATTTTTAATCCGTATCAAAGAGATCAAACTTGTATATTTATGTATGTATATACTTTAATTTTTTTTAAATCTCACAAAAGTTTCAGTTTTGTTTGCTAATTTTTAAAGGCAATACGTTTCTCCTACATTAAACAATATAATCTATCCTTAACCAATTATTATTTAAAAATTTCTCCTTTTTTAAATATTACATTTTCTTTTTGAACTATCTAAAACTAAGTCCTTTAAATATGAAATTTTTTAAAAGAATACGTCACATTTGCATATATATTTTACAAACCTTCAATTTTATTAAATTTATAAATAGCTAAAAATTTAAGAAACAATTTAATATTAAATATTTCATGCATTTGAATACCCAAAATTACATATAACCGATACCTCCCACAAATAAGATACTAATGAAATTAAATAACTTTTATATTAAAGTTTCCAATTTTTAGTATATTGGATATAAAAATTGGTTATTTAAATTTTACTTGCAATATACAAAAATTGATTCAAAACGTTTAATTCAATTACTGAATTCATGGAATTTTTTTTCGTTAGATTTATAGTAAAATACATAAAAATTAATTTAAAATGCGCTCGTCAACACTAAAATATATTGAAAAATAAAAGCAGTGTTGGTAACGCTTAAAAAGTTATAAAAACAAAATTTAACTACAATTCAATTGGTTCACTATATAATGTCTGTAGATATTATTACCTGATAACCGAATTTATAGTAAAATGCCGAAAGAAAAAATACAATTTTTTGTATTTAGATAGAAATTAGCCAAAGTTGATACTAAAAAAAAGAAAAAAGAAAAACAACAACCAGTTTAATGTAGACGTCAATGTCTTTTTCAATTTATGCAAACTGAACTCCTACTCTGACTTGGGGATATTGCAGCGCTTTCTTGCAATGAAATAATGTACCGACGCTCTAAATGAAGCCATAGAATGGGGCACTTGCAACACTTGCGGAAAATGCCAATGGCAAATTTGTTGGCATTTCTTTTAGTCTCGGCCAGTTCAACCAGATGCCGCTCTCTCTCTCTCTCTCTCTCCCCCTGCAAGCTGAAATGCATCCGTTGTGTGTGTGTATGTGCGCGCGCGCGCGGAATTGCCCACAATTTAAAGTGATCCGCACGAAACCTAACTAGAAAGCGAAATTGTTATTGCAACATGCAACCACAAAAGTAATAGCAACAACAACAACAACACCAATGCGTGGTCTCTCTGTCTCGCAATAATTGTGAGCAAATATTACATGTAAGCTTGCGTCTAGAGTTTGATGGAAAGCCAAAGAGGCAGGTTGAAAGGGGGTTAAAGCACTGGGAAACAGCAGCAAAAACTGCAACGAACACAGTAGTAGCAACAATAAAAACAACCGCAGCAACATCATAATTATCGATTGTTTAGGTTCCCCACCATTCCCCTATTTTTACCCCCACTCTGCCTTTGTTTGCCACGCCATCCATTGAACAGCTTCGTATAGAGAGCAATTATGCCAAAAGCGCGTTTATTATGTGGCAAGCTAAAGCCAAAGCAGAAATATTGAATCAAAATGAAAGACAGCAGCAAAAAAAAAAAAATGAGAAAAACTAAAATAGAAACACAAGCGAAAATGAAAACTTGAGGAAAAACCGTCAAGGAAATCGATCATCAAGAAAAGCCAGTAACTAAATAAGTTTAATACAAAAATAGGTCGACTATAAAAATACCTAGTAATTTAAAGAAAAAGTGAATATTAAAGTAAAATAAAAATATATATAATATAATTAATATAATTATTGCCAGTTATTAAGTTATTGGATATATATAATTATATATGCCAACATTAAATATATTTATGCCAACATACCCCAAAAGTTCAACAAGTAATGAAAATTGCAAAAAATACAAAAAAGAAAAATAGTTTGTTGACGGTTAGTTTTTTGCCTTTTCTTTTTTTTCTTTCATTTATATTTCTTTTTTTGTTTATTTTTCTGTTACTTATTTAGAGCGTTCAGGCCATGTTTTATGGTATATTATGAAATCGTCAATGGAAAGAGGAGTCATAGTAAGTAAAAGAGAGGGAAAGAGAGTTGAGATAATTTACTGTAACAACAATTATAATTTGATTGCATTAACGATAGATAGATAGAAAGAGAAAAAGAAAAACAAACCTTTAGTGATAATTGTGCTACTTTAAGAGGTAATTAAATAATATGAAATTGTATACAAACAAATTGCAATTGCAATTGCAATTGTGATTATCATTGTATAACAGTTTGGTAATTGAATTTCACATAATGCGGTTTTATGCAAAAGTATTTCTTTATGACAGCATAGGGAT
The DNA here is from genome assembly GCA_037075365.1 of Drosophila emarginata. NCBI lineage: Eukaryota > Metazoa > Arthropoda > Insecta > Diptera > Drosophilidae > Drosophila > Drosophila emarginata. The sequence continues at coordinate 5,610,302 of JBAMCD010000260.1, read as the reverse complement.
TACATTTAAATTGCATTTGCAATTTTCTCAACTGAATTTTATACTTGGTATAACACTTTTTCAGGGTGTGTAATTTAATTATATATTGTAAGTAAAAAAGAAAACCTTAAGTTTATGTGAAAAATAGTGTGCAGTTAATATTTAGTTGTTATTTATTTTTTTTACAATCCTTAGGTTACTATAACCTGTGGCCTTTTATGGCTTTTGTGCAATATGTTAATCTCACATTTTAATGGTTTATTTTTATAGGCTTGTGCCACTGGAATTTTTTTATTTAATACTCATCTTTCAGATTTTCTTTATTTTTTCATGTTAGAAAGTAAATAAGTATGTTATGAGATACAAAGATATTTGTACAAGATACAAGAAATATGGAATCTAATGAATTGTATAAAACATTCTTTCATTAAAGAAAAGTATACCTATTTATCTAGTTAAAATAGATAATTAATACATACGTAAATGTATAACACTCAACAAGACTTGTATAATTTTTACAACAGTTACAAAGATTATGTATGCGTAAATGTAGACTTAAATGTTTAACAATTCATATAACAGTTTTGAATAGAAAATAAAATAATAGAAAAGTTGTAGAAAATGTATAACACATGCGAATATATACATGTGACAAATCGTATAACAGTTATTTATAAAAGATGTAAATGTATAACACATGCGAATATATACATACATGGGACAATTCGTATAACAGTTATTAAGAAAAGATGTAAATGTATAACACATGCGAAGATACGTATACATACATATGTGACAATTCGTATAACAGTTATGAATAAAAAAGATATAAATGTAAAACGATTCGCGTAACAGTTATAAACAGGAGATATAAATGTATAACACATAAAAAGATATACGTAGAAGTATGTATAACAGTGTGTATAACAGTTTTTAAAGCCATAAAATAAATACTTTCCAAAAAAACACTACATAATACGTATGCCAAATTCAGATTCAAACTTTGCCTTGAGTCGTATAACAGTTGCAATAAATTGCTTCCTCTACTTTAGTTATACATATGTAGTCTATGGAAAAACAGTCGGGGAAAGTTTAAGTAAATGAAAGGCTTTAAAAAATCATTGATTTTTTTTTTGAAGCCGCCTTAAAACAACATGCAAAGTTTTGCTAACCAAACATTTCTTCAGGTTATTATACAAGAGTTGGAACTAATAAATATGCGATCTAATATTTGGCAATTTGATTACTGATTCATGAGATAGTTTTTCCATTTGTATAACAGTTGCATACATGTATACAGAGTAGTAGTTCAATTGATTATAAATTTATGTACGTATGCATAATATTGGTGTAAGTTTCCATTCCACTGTATTACTATGAAATGGAATTGATTTACGCGTTGATAGACCAACGCACATTACTAATTGACAGCTGCATTCATTAGCTGCAATATGCTGCCAATTGCTGCCCCTCTCCCCCTAACTTCTCTTCTCTTCTCTCTCGATGATCCGTTGAAAGAGATTGACAAACACGCAAACAGAGGGAATCGAGATGGAACGGCTATCTGTCTATGTGTGTGTGTGTTGTGTCTGTGTGTTCAGGATGTGGACCATGGATGATGATGATGATGATGATGACGATGACCGGCGCAAACATGATGTGCGCCTGGTTGCATGTGTTGCTCCAGTTTCCCGTAGACGACGATTGCAATGGATTTTCACTCTTTTCGCTCTCGGTTTTATTCATTTACTTCTTGTTTGGTTTTTACTTTTTTTTCTCTCTCTCTTTTCTTTTTCGTGTTGGTCTTTTTTTCTTTTCCGTTTTTGTTTTTGTTTTTGTTTTTTTTTTGTATTTTTCTTTGCCGCCAATCGTGACATAATGACGCGACGTTCATAGTTTGCGTTTTGATTGATGGTTCAGGAGTCGCACGTCACAGCCGTAGTTGTAGTTGGAAACGGAGCCGGAGCCAGCAACAAAATTGATGAGGTGTCACCCAGTTGCCAAATGTGTTACAAATCAATGAAAATGCAACGAAACGTAAAAGGAAAACCCACACATTTATGTATGTATGGGCCAAAAAGCTTATGTTTGACAGACCTCATTCTTTTATTTGCAGATTTGCCAACAAAAATTTTATTTTTCTCTCTTCTCAGTTTTTTGCCTGTTATTTTTGTTATTCGTTTCCATTTTTTTTTTTCTCTCCTTCTTTTTGTTGCCCTCCATGTATTTGCATTGTCATCATTGAGTTTTGGCAGCGCCAGTCCAACCAGTCACCTTCTTCTCATTTGCACTTGCCGCATTTGCCCAGTCATTTGGCGCACTTAGCATTTGCTTTTCTCCTCAAAAAAAAAATTTTTTCCAAAAACACAGATTATACACAATTTTACATACATACATAAAAAGACTTGCAAAAAGTGTTATACAATTTGCAAAATACACAAATTGAAAAGACAAACTAACATAAACTCTGCCTAACCTCAGTCTCTTAAAAGTGTTCATATACTTGAGATTTCTTTTTACCAGAAAAATGCAAATATTGATAATCGATATCTATTCAGTTAATGAGGTGTTAATACCTGTGTATTGCAGTTTTTGTTTGATTTGAACATTATATATGTATATCTTACAAGCGGAATTTTAACTGAAAATGTGCATTAATCTGTTGAACTTTTATTTTGAATGACTTGAAATCGTTTTGGTTATGGTTATGGAACGTATGTATTATTTAAAAAAAATAAATTTGGATTGCCTTTCAATATTAACTAGTTCAAGATCAACAAAAAACTTCAAAAATGGTTGAAATATTCAGGCTTATATATTTCTAAACCTCTAAAACTCCCGACTTAACTTGTTGTTATTACGTTAATTTATAGTTTGTAGTGGTCAAGAAATACTCTTTAATTAGACAATTACTATAAATCAGATAACAAAGATTGAAAAGATTATTTTGCTAGTTCGTAGGTTTATTTTTACCCTCTTAGAATATTATCTTTACTTTGCATTCTTTTGAAGATTGTCTAAGTTACATACAGAATAATTATTAAGAATGAGTTGCAAACCAAAAATGATATATGTATATATATCTAAAAAGACCTTTTTTTTATTAAAATATAGTAAATATTTATTTTACTCAATAGAATGTTATAGAACATAATAAATATTAATATAATTTCTATATTATAAACAGTTTTTAGCTAAATTTGAGTACAATTTCTATATTATAATCACTTTTTCTCTCTATATTTTTATTATATTACATCATTCTGTTATAGTTTGTAGCTTTCACAAACTTTTGATAACATTAAAAATATTTTTGAAAAATTTTAAAAGACTTTGGATATTTAAAATTATAAAAACGAAGTTTTATAGCATCTATGGAAAGTATTTTTACTTTTATTGATTTCTGGTTTTCGTTTTATCTCTAGGATATATAGCTCACATATAGGAATAATTCCTTGTATTTGAGAGAAGATGTTGCAGTCCTTTAGAATAAACCCTTAATAAAACAATATACTTCATAAGTCTATAATACTTATATTGTTTATCTTTATTTTAAAAATAATATCATATTTATGGACTCTGAAAAATAATTTAAAAATCAATTGTTTTTTGGCTTTTGCCCATCTAATAACTCAAGTTGACTCAAAATATGACTGTTTCCTATAATAAACAAGCATAAGTATAGGAATTTTCCACTTTCAATGTTGTCTTTTTTGGGATTTTATACATTTATTTAGCAATGTTAGCCAGTTTTTAACAAATATTTCGGTTGAGCACGCAACGCCATTTTGGCGACGAAAACCCTCACAATGAAAAAGGAAAGAAAAAACAAAAAAAAATATTGAAGGAAAGGAAAATGGTCCACGCACGCGATGTGCTGAAAATAACAACAGAAAAAGTCTGCCTGCGATTTTCCTTAATTCCTTTCCTTTCATTTAGCTTGCTCCTTGCTGTTGTGGCCAATATGGCGCCAAAGTGGATACACGAATGAGTGTAAGTGTGTGCGTATGTGTGTGTGTGAGAGAACGAGGACGAGGCCAAAGCGCCACAGTTGGTTTGGGTATGGCATAAGTCAGGCGCCAGGAAAGCTGTAAAATCGGTAAATGGCATATAAAAATCGTTGGAATTGCTTGGAGCCAAAATGAGGAACTTGCAAAAAGGCAGAAAAATAGTATTCAGGCTTATATAACTTTATGATAGATGAATCGATAATGCAATTAAAAGTATGAACAACTTTTGTCTCTTTTTTTTCTATTTTTTTTTATTTTTGGCAAACAAATTAGCATAATTGGCAAGCAAAAAATAAACCGTAAAAGAAAGTTAAAAGGGTCTCATGGTATTCCAAAACGGTCAGCGAAAGAAATATACATATATATATATAGTAATACATATATACCTGTAACGGAAAAGATCTCAACAATGTGGTAACCAAAGTAAAAACGTGACAGTATTATAATATCCTTTGCAGGGTTATAAAAAAAATACACACAAAGAGAGAGAGTGAGAGAGAGTGAGAGGAAGAAAGAGAGGCAGAGAATGAGTGTGGTATCTGTGTAATGTAACCCACACCAAAAGTAAATTAGCACAGCATTTTATGCAATCCTCTAGTCGTTTCGTCATTAACACAAAACACATCCTGGCAACCCGCACGAAACGCGTGTGTTGAAAATTAGTGCCATCAACCATTTTGTGCCCATATTTAATGGAAAGGTTTGTCCTTTCTTTACCTCAATTGAAATTGCCAGGCACATTAAAATTAGTAAGACATAAACCAGAAAAGGTACCAAATGGTGGATTACTTTATGTTACGTTACTTTACGTAATTAATGGCCTTACATAATATGACGTAAGAAACATAAGGGAAAAATGAAATGACTCTATTATCGTTTACGGCAAAAATAATAATTATATTTTGATGTGATATTTATTTACCAAATGAATTAATTAAATGTCTATATCCAAAGCGGTTTAGATTTTGTTTATATAAAATTCACGTGTTCTCTATAGAGATAATCTTAAGGATTAGATAATTCAACTAAATTAAAACTGCCTAACTCTAAGAGAGGTCTAATCAGTTCTATCTTAAATAAATTAGTTTATACTTATTTTAAGAAGCACAATTTTAGTTGTTTAAAAATCTTATTTTTATTTTAATTTTTCAATTAAATCGAAATTTAAAATGTTGTAAAAATATTTTACTTTTAAAGAGATTTAAAGTTTATAGTAACCCAATATAAAAATACACTAGCAGAAGTAGATTTTTTTTAAGATAAATTTTTAGAAAACTACATAAATCTTAATATAATAATGAATGCTACTAATTTACCGGTTAATGTATATATTGATTGGTTTTTATGCTTCTCAACCATATATAAAATAAACAATTAAAATAAATTCCTAATCAAAAATATATTTTTTATCCTTTTTCGCTTAGTTTTTCAAAAACTAGTTCGAACGTTATTTTTGCTGTTAAAATATTATTTTATTAGTATTAGAAGTTTAATTTAAATTTTCCGAAATTATTAAAAATTATTAAAAATAGCTTTGCTCACTTAGTTAATTAGTCTCAAAAAGAAAATATTTAACAAGTGAAAAAGAAAAGACTTAATAACTAAATTCAATTGAAGAGTTGTCTACTAAATTCTGTTTAAATAAATCAACAACACTTTTTGGCCTTCATTAAACTTTCTTGCATTTTCTCTGTGTCTGCAATGCAGTTTAAGCAATTCCCCATTGAAATTTTAGCACATCATTATCATTGAGTAAATGCAGCAATCATTGTCTAACTGTGACAAATATTGAAATCTTTAAATGAATAGCATAAATTTAGCACCAAGCTAAGGTGAGTTATGTACATATGAAGAGTCATTTCATATTTAAGAGTAGAAACATTTCAACATGGAGTACATGACCCAAATCCAGAAGCAAATCCGAAAACCAAATTCAAATCCAAAAACCCAGCATCAACTTGATCCCACTGCACTTGATGTTGTTGTTGTTGATGATGATGATGATGACGATGATTGTGATGATGATGATGATGATGATGATGACTGGAGTAGATGTTGACAATGACGCCATTGAAAGCACTTTTCGTTGCATTATGTGTGTTGAGATTGGGATTGTGGGGGATTTTGTGAGGGTCGTGGGTTGTTTGTTGTTGGTTGTATAGGGGATTCCAGATGAGGAGAATGAATCGGAGTGGGACGACAGCTTTCGGGCTTGGCAATCAAAAAGTCATCAAATATGAATTTTACGCCATAATTTTTCACCTGTGCAAAAGAATCTTTCTCACTGCTGGCGTTTAGCTGCCATTTTCTACCTTTTATGGAGTAAACCACCCACAACTCACTGCCATTATACACCTTTGGGCATGTCTTTCCACAACACAATTGCTTGCACTTTTGTGCATTGCCTTTAACGAGACGAAAGTGTGCAGAAAGAGAAAAAGAAAAAAAAAAAAACGAAAGGAGAAAAAATTTCAAATGAAAAATTTTTAAGGCCACATAACTATAGCACATGTATGTAGTTGCATATGAGGCATTTTCCCCCATTGCACTTTTCATGTATTTACTTTTTTGTTGTATTCTTTCACTTGGCAACTTCTACTCATGTTTTTTTTTTCTTTTCTTTGGCTTGTGCCCCTTTAGTTTGGGGCAAAAGAATTAAATTAAAGTTTATGCAAGCGTAACGACAGGCAGCAGCAAAATGTGGCAACAAAAATCATTTGCCACAAAATCCACTAAAACCCAATTTTGGCTACCAAACAAAATAAAGAAAAGAAAAAGGAAGAAAGGAGCTACAATTCCTAAAGAGTCCTGCATAAGCATGTGTAGACCTGAAGAACTTCACATAAAACTGTAAGAAAAGAAAAATGCATGATTCAAGATAGAAAATGAAAAGGAAAAACTAGACAGATTTCTCTCACATACACTACCCCCACTACCCCTCTCTCATCGTGAATTGCCTTAAGACGTTGGCGTTGTGGTTGGTTGAAGTTGCAGTTTCGTTTCGTTTCGTTTGGTTGCAGGATTTTACAAAATGGGAGAAGGTTTTTGTGGCTGTAATGCGGATAAGTAAAAACTTTTCCACACGCTGCAAGTTGAAGTTATAACAACAACAGCAACAACAACTTCAACTCCTCTCAATCTTTAGTTTCAAATTCAGTTTTGAGAATCTGAGCATTTGAGAAACTGAGAAATCATGTCATTTGGCAGGCCAATGCCGCAACATTTTCGCCGCGTTAAATGTTAGACCAGGACTGTCAGATGGATGACAACCAACTGTGTAGACATAGAAGACACAAGAACACGATACAACATGATGTTGTCGACTGCTAGCTGCCGGCTGACGGTATCTTTTCTCCATCTTCTGCCTCTTGGGTCTTGTCTGACATCTGGTTCTTGCATCATGTTGCAACATATGACACAAGAGTATGCAGTCGAGATGCCAAATATATGCAAAATGTCTTGAAATTCTTAACTCATAAAATAAAGCAGTAGAGTTTAAGCTTGCTGAAACTTATCATTCAACAACTTGTCAAACATTTATCATTTAAATATGTATCTATCAAAGTACTAGATTACTTTGACTGACAATCATAACTTTAAAATAAAATTAAGTTTATAATGGTATTTCTATGAGGTTACAGAAAGAAATGTTGAGAGAAAGTGTCACCAAAGTCTTTTAATAAAAATCCTCATAAAATTGATTATAAAGTGTGACCAGATTCTCGCGTTGGGAACAAAAAATTAGCAAGTTCCTTAAGTTATCGTAAATCGTGACTTTAGTTTGCTTTCGCTTAAAAGAACATTTTTATTAACTCCTAAAATGGTTAATAGTTAAATCGCTTAACCCTATTTGTCAGCTCTTCCATTCAAATCCTTTATTTAGGTTATGTTTTCTACAATGCTTAGGTTTTGTTTTTTAAAAAATCTTTTTGGTGTCGTGTTTCGAATTGTTATATATTTGGTGTTTATAAAATTTTGTTAAGTACTTTTTAATAATAACAAAAATATTAAGTATTATAATATTATTAAACTGCAAATATATAGTGTGATCATTTTCTCAAGCTTAAAAAAATACTTTTAAAACATGAAATAATTCAAGTTATCGTTTATCGGGATCATCTTTAGTATAGACGGCTAGTTTAAATATCATATAAATGAATTATTTTTTCATTGTTTTCTTAACAATTTCTTATACTAAAATTGACAGAGTGACCAGCTCATTTCGCTTAATAAATGTATTAAACTTATCGTAGATCGACTATTAAATAATCGATTATTCAATTAATTATTTAAATAATTTAGATAGCTTGTCTATTAGGATTTACATATATTTAAATATGTTAACTAGAAATTTGTGTATAATTTTCTATATAATCATAAAATAAAACATTTTTTAAACATCAACAATTTTCTTTTATAATTTATTATATATCTTAACATTTAAAAGTAACTATGTATATGACTCTATAAATTATTTTCCAAGTAATTAAATTACATTTTGTATATGTGGACTTTAATTTTGCATAACTTATCAAATAGTTGGACATATCGATTGTAACTTAATATGCAATGTCTTGTTATTATAGCTAAGCTGGATTAATTTCTATCCTGTTGTATATTTTGCCCAATTAACTTGCATTGCGTTACTTTCACTTCTTTCTCCTCTCGCTGGCAAATTCATTTCCTTCCTGTCCAATTTTCCATCGAGCGGAAAAGGTAATCTGAAGGTGCTGCGGCACCTCCGCCCTTTTATCGTCAACCAACTTGGTAATTCAAAACGCCATTGCGTATTTTCCAAATAATTAAATGCCAAAAAAAAAGTAGCAAAAGCAAATGCCAGAGATAGGGGAAAAACCGAAAGTTCACGTTGGTTTTTTTTTCTCTTCTCTCACTTTCAACCTGGTTAGTTGATAATCATGATGATGATGATGGCGATGGCGATGATGATGAAAGTCAAGTCGAGTCAAGTTGGTGGCAACTTGATGCCAACTTAGTCACTGAGATGAAACAGTTGCCCAGTTGGCTAAAAAGAAAAACGTTACAAGAAAAAAAAAGAAAGAGAGACTGCAGGTAGGAGCTACCTTTATCAGCATCTTCAATCCCCTTAGACTGACTCTCCCTTCGTTTGACTTCCACGCTTTGTGATAATCTCATCGAGTCAGTTGCTGTAAGGCGACACTTTTAGTGCACTCTATGTGACAATCAGGGAGGAGTCAAACAAACAAACAAACAAACAAACAGACAGACAGACTGACAAACAAACAAATGACAAACAAACTGACTGCTGACGACTGCTGCTCGCTCATTGAAAACTCAACTCAAAATGACTTTGCCCAAAGGTGTCCGACTTTTTGCACCTTGAAAAATGCCTTCAACTTACTTGATTCTCTGTGCCAAACTTTTCAACAATTTCGATATAGATATATATATAAATGTTTTTTTTTCTTTTTCTTACCGACATTTTAATGGAAATGCGTCAAAGTTTTCTCCTATTGGGCCTATCATACAATTTAGATCAGGTCTTTTACCTCTACCTATTCTATCCTTCTCTCTTTCTCTCTATTTATTTGATTCACCTGTTTCTTTTTTTTTGGGATATATAAAGCATACGTCATGTTGCCACTAGCGAGGGTTGCATGATAACTTGATCAAACAAATATCATTTAAATGTAATAACTTTTGTTTTGCTCCTAGCTCTTAAGTAAAAGTCTACTTAATTTCACTCATTAAATGCCGCACCCAAGGAAATTGTAAGGGAAAAAGGAAAATGCTTAAAATGGAATTCTAGGCACAATCAGACTAACCAAAAAGGGGGTTGCCATCACCTCATCAGCCGCAAGGCAAGTGTTTGCTCAATTTAATGGAAAGGAAATGGCAACATATTTTGTGGCCTTCTCTCCGGTTTCTGGTTTTTTTCCTCCCTCTCTCTCTCTCTGTTTTTCTCTTGTTTCTTTTTTTTTTTTTTTTGGTTGCGTCAAGTGCAGAAACCTCTAATGGCATTTGGTTTTCAGATAGCTAAGCGAAATCATTTCTTAATTACTATGATTATTTACGGGGGGAAATTGAAAAGAGAAACGATAAAAATATCACAAGTGAAGAGCTTACCCACACAACCCATTTACATAAGATCTTTGTTTACCTTATTTACTACGTTAGAACTTTAATATAAAAATATATATATATATATATTTGAGCTTTCTATATGGAATATAATACTACATTCCTCTTGTTTATAAGATGGAAAAATGAAAATGGTTAAGGTAGTCCCTAAAGAAACTAATGACCTTAATCAGCGAATTTAAGCCGTAACTGCTTGAGAATTATAAGCAATTTCAAGCAAGTAAAAATAAAATCAATTTGATAATTTATGCCACGATTCCTGTTACTTTATACAAAAGACTAAACCATATGCAACTCCATGAGATACGAAAAATTAGGCCAATCCCAATAAAAAGGTAATCAAAAATATGACTAATTATCCATATTGTTAAAAACTATGCAAAATAAAATTCCTGACATAATATCTGTATGCATCTAAGAACACTACCGACATTTATTGGAGAAGATATCCACATATAAGTCCGTGAGGTGATTAGTACAAATGATTACTTCAAAAGGATTAAAAAACCGAAAACAAAAATCGTAGCATTTCGGGACTAGTTGACCCAAAAACCCCCCATGGAACATCCGCGATGAATATAATAATAAAACATCTAAAATCCAATCCCCAAAAGAGATGCAAAGCTATCCGCTGATAAATTGATACTGTGGAATAACAATATTTAATATACATTTTTATATATCTAAAAATATATATGTACTTGTTAACATAATAATAATCTTCACCGATCTTACGTAATGGAACCGTTTCAAATTTTATTGTCGACTCATTTCAAGCTATACGAAAACCGTAGCAAATTCCTTTTTTACGTGTTTTATATTGGATTCACAGTTTATAGATCAATTGGAAAGTAATGCAAACTCTGAATAGTTGTATAGTTGCCTCTCTGGTTATAATCCCTGTAATTAGCTCTGTGGAATTGCCAAATTGTGGCATTGGCTATGTTTGGAATGGGAAAGAGAAGAAATGTGTTCCAGTTATAGCACGGCGTACAAAAACCTGTAAGTTGGGCTTTGCTTACCATGGGGTTCACAAGAAGTGTACAAGAATCAAGTATGACGGTAAACAAGAGCCAGGTATCTTTGGAAAATGGTGGGAAAAACAAAGAGTAACTAAACCACCATCAGCACCAACATCTCGACGGACAACAAAGAAACCGACAACACCACCGGAAGAATTTTGGCTTGGTTATAATATAGGATATGGATCTAGACAACATAGTTAAAGTCCCCAATTAAAAAAATTAACTTATCTAAAATTAAAAAAGAAAGTTAAACTTATTAAATATTTCTTGTGGGGGGCGGTCTGCAGTAGAGGCATTGATAGTTTGTTAAATTATGTAGTAAGGTTCTTAAGTATCATCGATAAGAATCTTAAAAATATAATTTAGTCGTTCTGGAAAACGTTGTTAAAACCTTACAACAGTATTCCCTATTGTTGATGGCCAAATCAATTATTTCTATTATCACAGTTTTACAATCTTTAGAATTCTGTGATTTTGTCAAATCAAAGCTCCAAGGACCCTCAAAGGACCATTGCTATCAAAATGCTAACCATAATGAATAAAGCAAATCTGTCGCTAACATATAGAACACTCGGATCCCAGCTGAATTCGGATTCTCAGAGCTAATTTAAGTTGGATTAAATAATTATCAGAGCTAATTAAAGTTGAATTAAATAATATAAAATGATCTACAAACATTTTTGGTTTGAACAAAAATTGTTTAAATAAAATGATTTTTTACTTTCCAAATTTAACTTTAAATTTTGCAATAAGTTGAATTTCCGTCACGTAATTCATACTGGTTTGTGCCCAAGAAAGAAATATTGTTGACATTTATTAAAAAATATAATTATAAATTATTATATTATTCGTCCAAAATATTTAATCATTTCCATAACCGGATACACAATATTAAAACCAATTTTCAGAAAAAACTAGCATAGACCAAAGGAAGGCTTTTAAATATCATTCTGGTAATTGTAGTGCAGCAAATGAATACTTAATTTCCGTTACTGATTCGTAAAGGAATAAATTATATACATATGTATATTGTTTTTATTAACTGTTGAATTACCGTAACGCAAGATATGGAACGAATTGGTCTATGTTTGTATTTACCATAAAAAAAAACCAACTTGCTGGAAAACTACTAAAAAAATTACTGATCGTAAAATTATTAAATTCGTTTTAGTAGTAAAGAAAGAAACCAGTTTATTATATAGAAAACAAATGATTTCTACAGTAAAATAAAGAAAATTAAATTTTAACTTTATTACACTCAAAAAAAATGAACGGAAAAATTTAGTTACAATTTCATGCTTTTGTTGGTAATTTGGTTATTTAATGGTTAAAACTGTAAGTTTAATCTCAAATCGAACTAGCGCTGAAGATTTAAAATAAATAATTAATTACAAATTACTTTTAAAAAAAATCCAAAGACTATTTTATGATGGTTTCACGTGATTTACTGGTTTTTGACCATAAATAAGCTCAATTTTGGACGTTGCCACTTTTAAGTACAGTTATGTAAAAAATTGGTATAAATGTAAATATTGCATATATTAGATTTTCAACAAAGTTGACAATACATTATATATATTTTTAAATTCGTTGCCTTAAATTATTCCTTTTTGTCAATATCTCAATTTTCTCATTGCAGGTACGTTTCTGCGCTGATTTGTCGACAATGAAAGGAAACACTTGCCAAAACAAATGTCACGTGAGCCAAAAAATTATAAAAAAAAAACTTTTTCTTCTCAATCTTTCCTTTCCTTACTTTCTTTTCTTTTTTATTTTTTTTTTTTTTTTGCTTGTTTTTCTGTTTGTTGTTGTTTTCATCGTCACTCTATAGTTTCGGTTCATCAGGGTGAAAACACATAGAAATATTTGGCTACCCCTTTTCCTTTATTTTTGCCATTTTTTCACATTTTCTTTTCTTTTTTTTTTTTTTTGGTTTGTTGTTGTAGTTGCTGGTCAAATCACGTAAGCCAGGAAGGCAACAGCATTTCCGTCATGTGTCTACGTCCACTTTGCTCTGATTACAAGGCCAACAACAATGCACCATTCTAACGCCTCGTCTGATAGATTTTTGTTTCTTTCTCTTCGTTTTTGTTAGTCTCTGGGTTTTCATTTTCTTTTTTTTTTTTTTTTTTTGTTTTCCACCCAACTTTGTTTTTAAGTGAAAATTGAAACTGAGCTCAGTAACTATCCGAACTGCCAATGGGTTTTTATTTGATGATTGCGCTACGACTGGTGAACAAATCTTGTAACTAAAAACTCAAAGCAAATGAACAAAACGACGTGATGAACAAAACAGAAAAACAAAATGAAGGGCAGCCCCAATAAAAAAGAAAAACAAAAAAAAAAAACATAAAATCAAACAAACATTCCCTCGTGTTTGGAGTAACAAAGAAAAGTGATCAAATGACCATAATGCCTGTTGGTTAGTTCAATGAATATATGAATTTATGGTCATCAAAAAAGACGAAAAATAATATTTATGTAGTTTGTATAAACAATTCTTAAATACTGTAAAATGTTGAAATTGTAATTTTTTGTTGGAACGCAAGAATATAAATATTTTAGAGCTGCCAACTTAATAAGAGACTAAGCTAGAGAATTAGGGTAGCCAACTGTAGTTACAAAGCTTTTGAAGAAGTTCAGAGTTGCCAACGAGTTCAGAGAGTCTTCGTCTTAGGGCACTCACCTAAATTATAAATTGTGAAGATTTTTACAGACTAGATAAAAATAGTGGTGAAGTGGTGAAGAAAATTCGTATTAAGTGCATTTCCAGCAGATACTATCATCAGTTTAGAGTTGCCAAGCTGATAAGATAGTTTTCTTTGAACCGTCACCGACATTGATGAAGCATTTATGGATAAATAATTAATAAATAATAAATTTTTGGCAGTGACTTTTAAATAGATAGAGATGCTAACTCGTTTAGAGTTGCTTCTTTTTAGGGTAGCCACCTACCAACTGTGTGAAGATTTGTAACAGAAATTTCTTACCTGTGAGACTTTCAATTATTTAGAGCTGCCAACTCGTTTAGAAAGACTCCTTGTAGGGTAACTAAAAGTTGACATACCTTGAGTTATAAAGGTTTAGTGAAGAAATAAACCTTCAACATTGAGTTTCAATAGTTTAGAGTTGCCAAAGTGATAAAAGAGAGTCGTCTTTAGTTATAAAGCATTTGTTAAAATTGGTTCTATGCTGTATTGACTTTGAAACTCGGTTTAAGTTGTGAGTTTACTTTAAAAAAAAAAAAACGAATGCGGGGCAAACGAAATGCTGTGCTCAGGAAAAAAAAATTCCACATAATTGCGGTTGGAATTCAACAAACACGAGCAAAGCGTAAATAGAAAGCGCAAAGTCAACAGAAAAAAAGCAGTGGTAAAGGAAGAGAATAGGAAAAAAAAATGCTTACCCTACTGCAGTTTTAAACGAGGCACACATACATACATACATACAAACAGACAGACAGACAGACAAACACTGCTACAACACACATATACAGAAAGACCACAACAAATACAAACAAAACCAACTAACCTTTGACCCTAGCTCATCCTTGTTGTCCACTTCAGGTGCGCCAAGTAATTGCAACTGAAACTGAAACTTGGCAAAGTTGCCAACGAAACGAATTGCAACTAGAAATTCTAGAATGGACAGAAGTAAACCCACACACACACACACACAGACACACACATGCAAACAAACAGGATACAGGGAGGACAGGACAACGCATTTCGATGCAAGTCATTGCGGCTAAATTAAAAGAAATTGACGCAACTCGTGGAATGAGAAGTAGGAAGTAAGAAGAACTAAAAGAAATTGCGGATGAAAAAAAAAACAGCAGATAAAGATAAAAATTGGATGGGCGGTAGGATGTGAAGGATAGGAGGCAGGATGTGGAAGGAGTAACGTTGACAACAGCACAAACAGGATGCCAACGAATGCTGCATCTAATGTTGATTTTAATTAAAATCTTTAAGCTATTTTCTTGATTATTAAATATATAAATCCAAAAAGGGAAAATAACAAAAAAATGCAATCTGAATTAAAAAAGGGATAAGTTATGTATATGTGGAATATGTGTATGTACCAGATATTATACAATATATTTTACTAGACAAATTATATAATACCGAGGCTACTACAATAAAACTATTTAAGACTTTTTGGTTAGACTTGAGGAACAAAGTCATATAAAAACTAGTTTTACAAAAATTGAATTATTTTTTATTTAATATGAAGAACATCTAGTTTACATCTACTCCAATAAGATGACAGGACTCTTCTTTATAAACAAATTTAAAATATCATAAAAGATATATTTAAATCACAGCATTTGTCTGAAGTTAATGTCATCAAATTGGAAATAAGTTATAGTTGATACAATGTTTTAAGGTTTAACCCACTCGAGGTTATAGCTATTCCATTGAATTGCTTCGTATTTTTTTCTTTATCCTCTTGTAATTCGCAACTGGTTTAAGCATTGCGGCAGTACTATAAGAAATTTCGAATTTTTTAGCGTTCTTTTGAATTTTTTCTGATTTTTTTAAAAATTTAAATTTTCTAGACAAGACATTCTACATTTTACCCTGCATCCGACTTATATAAAAACTTTTACGTTTAACTTCCTGCCTTCCTTTTTGGGTATATAAAATATTTCAAATTCATTTGTCGTGTCACAATTTATGAGGCATCTGACCTAGGAGAGATCTATGTACATTCACACCTACATACATACATACATACATATGCATTTGAATGGTGTTACAATGAGTTACCTCCACATTTTAGAAGAACTACAACTATTTTTAGCAAATTTGTCAGCAGGTGTAGCTGGAAGGCCCAAGCCAAACATAAATAAAGCAGAAAGTGACAGGCAAATAAACAAACAAACTGGCCAACACCTGTCATAACTACCTCCGCCTTCTATTCCTGCCCTGCTCTCTCTTATCATCATTTACCATCCTCCTATCCTTTCTAGAAATGGTACAGCGTAGAAAGATGGAGGTATGCCAGTGGGTGTGGCAGTGGGAGTTGAATGGGGTGGGGCTTTTAAGCTGCCAAATCCGACAATTAAATTATTGCATGACAAAACATGCACCGCAAAAATATTCAAAACGCGCCAAAAACAGGATGTAAACAACAATAACAACAAAAGCAACACAAACAGGAACAGGAAAAAAAAAACCTCAAAACACAAACATACACACACAAACACACTCACACAACAGCAACAGGGAAAACTACCAGAAAAAAAAAACTGAGGGAGGAAAAAAACAAACTAAACCCCAAAACAAATTCATCTTCCGCAAAAAACAAGAGGGCAATAGCAACAACAACAAAGAAAAACTCACAGAAAATGAGAAAAAATATAGAAAAAATGTTCCATTTTAAATTCAATGATCGACTTGTGGATATCCTTAACCAGAAGTTAGATGGTTTTATATACAAAAAAAATAGTCAATATTTTAGAAGCAAATGGAACATTATTAATTGGGAGATTAGGAGAGAGAAAGTCGAATTTCGTATACCCTGTACCGTTTTTAATTAGAAAGAATTAAAGAAACTTCTTAGTTAATTTTCTAGAATAATCAGAAACCTAATTTCGAAAAGTAGTTAAGGGTTAAAAGAAAAGATCAACTTTTAAGTTTCCATTCCATTTAAGTTTCATTTCCAACGTGTCCTTTACGAACATCTACAGATCTTTCAGGATCTGTGTTACTCCGTTGATAAACAACAACTTAACAACACTGGTTCTCTCTAAGAGTTCGAGATTTAGTAAAAAAAAAAACAGAAAATAATAAAACAACTACAAATATTATGTAGATTTTTGATCCTGCTTTCTCTTTGGATAAATAAACCCCTAAAAAAATTCTAATATTACCTTTAAAGCTTACAGGGTATACAGAAAAAAAAACCAAAAGGAAAGGGCGACATATTCCCCAGTGTTGTACCCATGTTATCATTCCAGACCGCCTTCTAGTTCCGCTCCTGCTCCTGTTGCTGTTCCTTTTGGTAGTCCTTTTTGCCTATGCACATCCCAGTTCTAGGCCAGACATGTATATAGCTCATGGCAATAATTTGAAATTCGATTACCATAACCAAGTACTCGGAAAACACAAACAGAGATCGTGGCAGCGTCATGACAAGGAAGGAGCATGGAAAATGAAGGAAAAACGGCAAAGAAAAACAACAGCAACAAAACTCTCCTATGCCAGGGGCAACAAAAAAAAACCAAAAACAACTGCAAATGGCGAAAACGTTCGTTAAAAGGTCGCCACAGCAGAGACAAAAAAAAAATATAAAAAAAAATAAAGAAAAAGAAAAACTACGAAGAAGAGAGAAAAGAGAAAAACCCCAACAAAAATACTGTGGCCAAAAAGCCAAAACGTGAATATATCAGAATTTTGAACAAACAAGACCAAATAACGAAAGAAAAAAAAATGTCCATGTGTGTGACAGGGTAAACAGCAATGTATGTGTGTGTTAGTCATGTGTCTATTAGGGGGGTGTGGGTGTGTATGTTGGCGTGTCTGTGTCATAGGCTTTTCCGCCCTCAACAGGCTTCAACTGTTTGATAATTTGGCAAATGGATTTGTCCTCACGAAAGTCGCAAAAAAAAAAACAAAAATTCCATGGCTTTTGCTAGTTGTTTTTTGGGTTCATATTTAACCTTGACCCTTGACCCCTGTCTAGAAACTATTTCAATTAGAACTAGTTAAGCTAAGTACGATAAAAAATCAATTAACAAATTATCTTAAGAAATTGAATGCCAAATTTATTTCCAAAATTAGATAATCCAACTTCGATGGAAAAGTAAATTTTATTTTTATATAATACAAAATTCCATAGGAAAGTAAAATTCCATTTAATAATATTTTAAAAGTACATTTATTTTATTATTTTTAAATCAGTTCCTGTTATAAAAATTTTACGAAATATTTTAATGGGAATCGTCTAGGGTAAAGGCGCAATTTAAATAATTTTTTTAAACCATTAAAATAAAATATTTAACTGCTTTGAATTTAATATTTTGTTTTTTTGTCAACAAGTTTGGGTATGAAAGTATATGGAAATATTTACGAATCAATATAATTTTTTTTTTTAATTTAAACTTTTAGTTGATGCTGCATAAATTTATACAATATCAATTAAATAGTTTTTGAGCTATTATGGCAGCACTTTGAAAATCGTGTTTTAGGAAAACAAGTTTAAAGAAAAAATGTAAAACCCGATTTATTGCCACTACTCCACAACGTCTTTAAATTTAATAAGAAATTTCTTTTTCTCACGGCTTTTATACAGGTTTTAGAAAAAGAAAAAAAAGAACTTCAATCAAAATTCCATAATTAATTGTAAAATTAAAACGAGATATTATTAAATGAAACACTTAATTAAATAATTTGAGTTGCATTAGTCACTTGTAGAACTTATCATAGGTAAAATTGTATTTTATTATATTTTTAATCTACTTTCGTTATTATCTCGATATTATCTAATCTTAAATTTTATCTAGTAAAATCAATAATTATTTCAAATGTCAAAGTCGATGTACATCACCTATCAATGCACACTACATGCACTCACATATTCAATTGATTACTTTAGAAACTACTCTCGTATGTACTTCTATATCCTTTTATATATATATATATATCGACTGGTGGACCCATTCCTACTTACAGGTAACTACCACCTTGGCGGCAAAACTTTTCTTTGCCAACCCCCCACCCCAAAAAAACGCCAACCCAACCACCCACTTGCACCCCAATTTCTTTTACTCCCCCCCGCCCCGCGTTTACTCGCATTCATTTTAATGCGCCAAATGTTAAAACAAACAAACAAATAAATTAGTGTTCAATCAGCGTAATTTCTTCAACTGTACCACGCCCCCTTCTCCTTAGGCAACCAAACCACTCAACTCTAACTGTGTTTGCCTTTGTCTTTCTTAAACCACCCAATCCCACTCCAACCACCCCTTGCCATGTCTTTGGGCCGTGGCAGTGATATGCGATTGTAACTTTGGTTTCAATTGCATTCGCAGCAGGTTCGCACTAGCAAACTGAAGAAGAAAAAGAAGAAGAAAAGCAACAATAACAACAAGAATGAGAATGAGACGAAGAAGACAAGAGGACTATCCAAACTTTTGCTTCTATGTACCACCTCTTCCTTCTCATCTAGCTATGTATGTACCGATACCGTTGGCAGTTAGTTGTAAGTAATTAAGGCTGGCAGCCGTAATAGTCGAAGGAGTAGACAAGCAGCAGAAATATTCGGTAATTTGGTTAATTTGAATTCAAATGCATCGCGGCAACCATCAGTGGAGTATTCTCCTTACAATTCCAATCCAAAAGAAAACGGGTAAAAGGTGAAAGCACTTCAATTGTTGTCTTTCGATAGAATAATTCATTCAGGGATTATCTAAAATGTATCAAACTTGCAATGAAAACTTAAATTAAATTAAAGTTACATTTATGGTAATAAAAATAGAATACCAGAAAGTTATTTAGACTAGAGTAATTTAAGTAATTTGATATGAAATAGAATATAGATATATGTTTTAATATCGTTGGACTATATTTTTCCTTGGGAGTTTATCTTCAGGAATACTGTTCACCTCTAGTACTTCAGCTGTAAGTTGCGAACACTATTTTTAAATAATTTCTTTCGAAAGAGTAACACCCGGTAGAAGTTACGAAGCCCTTCAGCCCTTTGTCTATACGTTTTACATACTATTTCGACGTACGACTAAAAAATAGAGAAACTAGTCCTAGGATATTTTATGGTAGGTCTTGATATTACACTTTTGTGATATTTAGTAGACTTGTAATTGTAATTTAAACCAAATTAGAATCTGTCGTACACAAGAAATACATTTCAAAACTATTTTTCTAAGCCAAAATATTTCCAGACATCAAAAATTTAATTTTAGTTTTGAATGTAGAACTATGATAATGGAGAAATGATATTGAAAACGTTTACAACGAGTTTAAGTGATTTGTTTTGATTTATTAATACTATTTTTGATCGATGTTCCTGAAAAAGTTTTCTAATTTTTATTTTTTGAAAATTCTAAAAGCTGAAAAATTTTATTTTAAATATGGAAAATTTGGAAAACATATCTTGAAAATATTTTACTTAAATAAATTTATAATACACTCTGAAGAAGTCCCATGTACCATATGTATGTGTCGTTCACAAGGCACACATGTTTTTCTCTTTGATTCCATCAGTTCAAAACTGTTCCCAGTATCTGAATTTTTTTTTCACTCAAAACAACTTTTGAGTTTACGTTTCGAATGACTCAAGAGTATGACGCTATATCTCAACTATCATCGCATTGGTTCATTTTCTCTGTCAAAACACTTCACGGTTGAATGTTTGTATACAGATACGACGAGTGTGTGTGCACATTCATGTGTATGTATATTGTATGTGTGTCTATTTGTTTATTTGTCTAATAGAGGGGGGAATTCCATGTGAGTCAGATGCTTGGAGTTATGGTAAACCACCCACGCAGACTCTTACGTTGGCATAAAGAGAAATAATAAGAGAATGAGAATAATGTTAAGATCTTGACGCTGACTCAGGGTAAGCGACGACGTCATCGGCGAATGCGTTTTAATACCCTGTTCAGTAAATGTGATAAAATAAAAAGTATATACATATGCATATATTTAAGTTATCTAAATGAAAATAAATGAATGTAAAAAATCGCATATGTAGAGTATCTATTTAAGGCTTTGACACTACCTAAGAAGGCCTAAAAGGAAGAGTCCCTTCCAGATGTAAAAAGAACTCATGAGATTTGCATATATTCAAGGTTACTTGAGTGACGAAGTATTTTCAAGTCGACTTAACTTGTTGTAGTTGTTCTTATGTACTTTCGTCTGGCCCGTGCTAAAGTCTGGTGATGTGATCTGATCTGATCTGTATACTCCTCCAAATACAAACAGGTTTTTAACAATATTTTTAACATGCAAAAAATAAAAAAAAAAATGTATATTAAAGCCGGTCTCTCCCTCTCTATCACTCTAACGCTTCAATACTGATATGTTGTTTTGGCATATGCCGTTATTTCAAATCTAATTAGATCTGGGTGGGACTTGAACAATTCTAAATTCTGTTGTAAACGACATTTATAAATGTATTAGTGAGTGGTTTATAGGAACCAATCCCTGGCCAGGTAAAGCACATTGAATATAAATTTATATGTCGACCTCCTTTTCCTTTTACTTGATCTCGTTTACCCACCCTGGGCAAAGCCTTGAACACGTTCTTGAAAAGGTGTAGCAAAAGAAAGAACGAACAAACGAATGAACGAACGAACGAACGAAGAAAACGCAAACCCGTTTCCAATAGTTTTTTTTTTTTTTTTTTTTGGCGGCTTGCCCAGCATCCCAGCGAAAAGCGAACTCAAAAAACACAATTCCAACTTCAACTTCAGCTTGGTCAGCAGCAGCTGAGACGACAAAGTCTGCGCCACTTTTGATTTTGCCTGTAAATAAACCGGTTCGTCGTCGTCGTTGTCGTTGTCTTATTCATTGGAGTTGAAGTCTGTATCTGTAGCAGAGGAGTAGGAGCAGAACCAGATGGAGGTGAAGCGGCGGCGACAAAATGTGTAGTTAATGATGCCTTCCAGATGTATGCACATACATATACATATGTATGTATGTATGTATAAGTAAATGTGTGGGTGTACTCGATACACTGTTTTTTTTTTTTTATTTAGGGGGCAGACTTAATGAGAGTCAAAGATTGAGGAACCTCTATGATAATTGATATTTCACAGGGGAATCTAACTCATTATAGAATCCAGACATGTGGTCTTAGCACACACAAAACTTCAATTTCAAAAATATATTTAAAAATAACGCACACAAACATACTCACATATA
The DNA here is from genome assembly GCA_037075365.1 of Drosophila emarginata. NCBI lineage: Eukaryota > Metazoa > Arthropoda > Insecta > Diptera > Drosophilidae > Drosophila > Drosophila emarginata. The sequence continues at coordinate 5,588,276 of JBAMCD010000260.1, read as the reverse complement.
TACAAAATATCACTCTCTGTATATAGAGAAGAAGTCTTCTAATAATAATCAACATAAAACACTAAAAAAAAAAAAATCTTGGGGAAAGACCTAAAAATCATTGCGGGGGCGTTTCTTGATCGACCTCTCTAGCTCTCACTCTCTCTTTCTCACTCACTCTCTATCACTCTTTTCCACCCACACTTAAAAGATTTGCTTTCTACTTTGCGGATAGCCTCTTTTGCTTATTTTCTTAGGTTCTTGGTGCAAGCATTTTTATACCCATTATAAATAGAATGAAAGAGCATATTAAGAGTATTAAAATTCATATTAAAATTAGATCCTATATATGTACATATGTATGTATATTCTTGATCAGCAACAGCAGAAAAGTCATATTATCCCATTAAAAAACTCATTTCCATAAAGTCTGAAATATCGTCTATAAAAACTAACGGCCGTACTTTTACTTTCTGTAGTTAAAAAGCAGTTAATTTTAGGTATTCATCCCATTTTTATCTCTACTTTCAAGTTTTTTCAAAACTATTCCAATATAAGTAATCTTCATTCGAAATACTATATCTTTCTGTATTACAAAAATGCGGCACTAAAGCACTGTTAAATTGTTGATTTAACAATCTTGTATATAATTTATGTAACTTTGCTTAAGTTGTGGCAAATTAGGCATTTCAATTCGAATAACATGACGATAATTTAATGATTCGAAGATAACCAAACTAAATAAGATATAAAGAAAAAATAACATCATAAACTGAGTGACGTAGCGTGTCTGAATTGCATTTCAATATTTTGTACATTTCACAGTTCATTGTCACAACTTTTCTGTTTTTTTTTTTTTTCGGTACACGGTATTTTAAAGACGTCGCCGTCAATTAAATTGTTTAGAATTTTTTACATTCACTTTTTTTTTGTTCTTGTATTATTATTCCTATGTATTACAACTTTGTGGATAGCTAGTGCTGCTGCTTTTCAACCTGTGTGGGTAAATATTCGGATACAGATTTATGACATAGAAATGTCAAAGCGCCATTTGTAAATATATGCAAACACTTAAAATTTTCTATTTTTGGTTTCGTCTTTTGCATAGGATGGCAGATGCATTTACATCTACATATAAATAAGTGAAAGATGGATTCAGATTTAGAAATATTGAACATATTTGCTTTATTTTTTTTTATTTTTTTTTTTTTTTGAAGGTGACTTTCACAATTTCATATTTACACAAAAATATATATACATAATCAGATTGGGGAACTATAAAAAGATGCTGATGGTTTTTGAAATGCCAATATACGGTCTATTTCATATATTTTTAATGACAAATTGAGGGCTTCTTTTTGAATAATTATTATTTAAAATTTTGAATATTTTTATAGTTCTTATGATTTTTTTTGTTTTCATAATTGTATTAATATACAGATGAAAGTGTAATTTTTGTAACAGTTGACTTTGCCTTGACTTTATTCTTTAATGAAACAGTCTCCAATTCCACTGGTTCAACTTTTTCTTTACTATTATTTCAAGTTTGTAAATACGGCCACACTAGTTTAATAAATGAGGAAGAAGAAGTTGCAACATCGCAAAAGAGAAGAAAAAAAATTTACGCAGCTTTTTATAGAATTACGGTTTATTAAATAAAGCCTCAGTGTATGCATAAAACCGTAGTTTTTAGAAAGTGATCGAACAAACCTGCAAGGTGCTTACGTTCCTTTAAGTGAGTACCCAAATTATTTTTTTATTATGTGTCGCCACCAATAGGCATCTGCTTATTAACTGCTCCACGTTGTTTTTTTTTTTTTTTTTGCGGTGCTGCTGACCTGCGTCAATCTGAGTGTCTGTGGGAGACCTATCAAAAGTTACTTAAAGAATCATATTAAGAATACGCAATTGCGTTTAATGTTTGATATTTTGTTTATATAAACAAATAAATCAAATCAAAAAAAAAAAGCTAAAGGGATAAAGCTTTAAAATCGGAAGAACTTGAATTTTGAATTTTAAAGATAGAACATTTAATCATTCAGTTTTCTTTGGACAGATTTTTAAATTAATATTAAAAGCATTAATTTTTTTGTTCAGAAAAAAAGGATTTTGAGTGATTTTTAAGTAAATGCCAATTTGTGACGTATAACTTAATCCAACTACTTTGTTTTAGTTTAATTTGATTAAATATATACGTATACAGTTTCGGTATTTAATGTAGTATTTATTGTAGAGGTTTGTAGTTCAATTAAATGAAATAATATATTAAATACAAAACATACGTAAAAAGAAATGAGTTCATATAAAAGTTCACTTAGAGGCGAGATTTAAATCTTATGCAAGTTGATTACTTTTGATCTACTTTTATATCCGAAATGATGCAATAAAAACTTACCAAGCTCTTAAAAATTGCTACTTAAACTAATAACTAAACTAATAACTAATATAGATTTAAACTCTAAATTTCGCAATTTTTCGAAATTTTCAACCAGAAGTAATGCATACAAATAAAGTTAATAATTTGGCCTTTTCCAACACCCTGTGATAAATCTTATCTTTGAAAAACATATGTTGTCACAATTTCATATGAAATATGCAATTAATCTTGAAAATCCTCAGAGTTATTTTTCCCTGCTATTCCAGTCGTCGTTGTTGGCCTTGTTTCTTCCACCTTTTGGTTAACGTATGTGAAATTAAAATGCTATAACTAGACTTGCTTTTGTTAAGTTAGCCAGTTCTCCAACCTACGCCAAAAAAAAAAAAAAAAACCGTGGCTAGTTAACCTTTTAGTTAGTTGTCAACGTGCCCCCCCTCTCCCTTTCTCACACTTTGACTCTCTCTGTCTGTTAAATTTAACATTTTGAGTTTTAACATGGTCGCTTTAAACTGGACACTGTTAATTAAAAGCCACTCGCAGCTGTTATTTAACAGCACTCTCACTAGATCTGAGCAAGAAACCAAACTTTTGAGTAACTCAAAACATTTAAAGAAGGGGGCGGGCAAAGGAAAAGGACGAGTTTAGGCCAGACGGGACAGCCGCATAACATACGGAACGTTATTGTGTGGTCACAAAAGAAAAGTACAATAATTATAGGTACACTGATCCTGTAAGAAGTAAGCTTTAGGTTTAACAATTTATTGACACGAACAACATCGGCTTATTAGAAAAACTTAAAATTTCTGTTAATAAAAAATATTCTCCAGAAACATGAATTGGCAGCCTATCAGGTCCTGCCTCTTATTTACTAGTCGAACATTTATCGACGAAATAAATTGAATTGTATTTTAAACGAGTGTGGCACCGGTTAATAACTCAAATTTTTGTCTGAGCTACAAAGTAACTCAAATAATCCCCATGAGACTCACGCTCATCTCTAGTTTTCTCTCTCGGTGTTGAGTAAAATGTTAACAAACTGTTAGCTAACATAGAATGGCTACATTATTGTTGGTGGGGGGTGGTCTGATTGGATTCGTTTACAGTCGTTTAACAGACTTGTTTTTTGCAGTTTGTTTTTGTACGTCGAAAGGAGAAGAGCGAAGCGCATAGCGATTTTCTTGGAAATAATTTTGCTAAACTTGAAAAATATTTGCCTTTTGGCCAAATAACGAAGAAGAAAAAAACAAATTGATTTAAATAAAAAAAAAAAACTAAAATTTCTGCAAAGCGTTGCATTAAATAATTATAATAAAAAAAACATTAAATAAAAGTTGAGAACAAAAGTTGATAAAGAAGAGGAAGAAAACCCGCGCGCGATTATAAAGTCTTCGCTTCATTAAATGAATTATTTGTTAATTATTGGCAAATTTTTGACAATATCAACAACAAAGTAAGCTGCCGCGTGTGCTTGTCTCCCTCTCTCTATCTATCTATCTCGCTTCCTCGCTCGTACGTGAAGTGTGAATTTGTGTGTGTGTGTGTGAATTTTCCTGTGTACGAATATGTGTGTGTCACAGCAAAAAAAATAAAAAGTAGAAGAAATTTCCAAAAGTCAGAAAAAGTGCACGAGAAGAAAAGCCACCAGCAAAAAAAAAAAAGAATTTAACAAAAAAGGAAGAGAGAAAAGAGCAAAGAAAAGTAAAACTTGAATTTACCGGCATTTTAATGACGTCACGTCAACGTTTTGGTCTTTGTCTACCGCAACAACAACGCTGCTAAAAACGCGCGCGTGTTACTGGGCCTTTTTGGTAAAAAAAAAAAGAAAAGAGGAGACCGAAACGAAGAGGAAATTAAAAAAGAAGTTTAAATCAACAGAAATACATTTTTACGTTAACAATAAAAAGCGCAGCAGAGCAGCAGTAAAACACACAAAAAACCGCAATCAACAAACAAACAACCAAGCAACATCTAACAACCAACAAACATCAACAACAACCAACAACAACTCGTTTGCATCATCAGCTGGACGCCCAAGGTGTTTATATCTGCATAATATTTCTTCTTCTACTTCTTCTCAACATTTTATTTATTTTTTTTTTGTTATTTGTTGATCATTTTTTGTCGTTTTTTTTTTTTGGTGACTTTTGTCATTTAGGTCTTTACATTTGTATTTGATTTGTATTAGTATTTGTCTTTTGTCTTTTTGAGGGCCTAAACACGTTTTCTTTTAGTTGCTTTTTTTTTTTCTTTCGTTAACTTTTTTTTTTCTCTTCACATTCAATATGAGAAATTGGTGAAAACCTTTCAACTTGTCACTAATATTAGTGAAAATTTAAGTGAATTTATCCACTTAATTGTTTACTAATATTTCAATGTTAAATGAACAAATTTAATTAATTATTTAATAATATGTGAAAAAAAATTCGTTTTTTTAAACATGTAAAAAAAAAATATTTATATTTAAAGGGACTCTTATCAAACAGACGGAAATAGAAACGAAAACTTAAAACAGATTTTAATTAATATTTACTGTTAATGTATCAATTAATTATTTCGTTCTAAAGATTTTGGAAATTGCGTCAGTCAGTTAATTATCTTTATTTATTTTTTGTATGATGTTAATTTAGCATTTTAATTGTGGTTTTGGTTAGTTTTATTAAACATTAATTTGGCTTTAATTTGTTTTCAATTTTCATGTTTGAAAATTTAAAATAATTCTCCATCTGTATCACAAAGAAGAGAAATTAATAATTTTTTTCTTTGTCATATAAAATTGAGAGAGGGTTTTGTTTCTTAATTATTTTAACTATGCTTGGTTTTTATATAATATTTGTTTAAGTATAATTCAAATTGCAACTTTTTCGTGCTAAAAAAAAAATGTCGCTCCCTCTTAAAAAAGGCTTAAAATATTTAGCAGACAGATTTACAATAAGAATAAATTGTAAATTATTCTCTGCCGATTTTAGAGTGCGGTAATTTTATATATAGATAATCACTTTGATAAAAAAGTGAAGAGACAAAATGTTGAAAAGGTTTTATTTAAAACGTTCTAGAGTAAATTTCTTTCAAAATTGTTTCTATAAGGGAGTATTATATTCGACTTTAACTTCATATATATATGTATTATATACCAATAAAATTATATAAAAATTGCTATTAACATTATGTCTGAAAGCAAATTTCAATTATAAAAATTATCATGTTTTATGTGTCGATGCCAATTCTCACTTTTCTCAAATTTAATATTTATTTCTTTAGTATATAAAGGTGACATTTTACACTTTTGAAATTTTTAATTAAACTTTCTTATTGTTTACTTAATCTTAATGGCTACCGATATCTCTTTATTTGAACAAAGATAATACCCGCGATGAATATTTATAATAGTTTTTCAAGTTGAAATCAATTTCATTTGTGAATCAATTTTTTGATTTATGATGAGCACTTTAAAATATATTAAGTATATATTTGGATGGTGTTTGTTCTCTGCATATTTTTGGTTTTTTTTTTATTGTTGCCAATAAACAAAATTAAATTAAAATTGAAGGCTAATGAACTGTGAAATCATAATTAAAATTGCATAAAATCCCAAATGCGAAATGGTCAGCAGAAAATTTATATATATTTGGTTTTATATGTTGAAGTAATCATGTTTTGCCAATCATCCATATACACAAATCATCTATACACACATTACGCATACCACCCACACCCGCACGCACACACACACACACACGTACACACATTAATAGACTCACACACAAATCGTGCTGAAATTTTAATGCAAGTTTAGCAATTTTTATTCTAATGTTGGACCGAGCCTACAAAAAAAAAAAATACAAATACAAAAAAAAAAACGTAACAAAAATCCGATTTAAAACCCGATATTTGTTTTTGTTTCTGCTTGCTTTACTTCTCCTTCTTTATTTTGTATCATGGAAAGTCACGTTTTTTATGTTCTAAAGTCGTAAACATTCATTTAATGCGGATTTCGAGTTGAAAAGGTTTTTTCTCCGTTTTTTTTTTTTTTAAAAGCAAAAGTTGTTGTTGCTATTTTTTTTTTTTAGTTCATTTTTCTCCCTCTCACACTTTTTCGTTATCTTGGTTAAAAAAAATTGAGGCAAAGAAATCGTTTGGAAAATGGCATATGAGTTGCCCAATTGTCTGACAAGTCATTCAGTCAACTAACAAAATATGAAAAACGAGTCTCTAACACTTAAAGATTAAACAGTCGACTTATTGATGCTCTAAAGAAATTAATTAGAATTAAATTTCATTCATTTTGAACAAATATTGATTGCTTAACGTTGTTTCTCTGTGTAAATGAATTGAAAGTTATTTATAAATAATAAAAGATGAGATGAGCAGTGGAGAAAGAAATAAGATTTAGAAAATTAAAAGTTCCAGGAGTTCTGAACATTATTGAATATCTAAGTGAAATAATACTGAATTTCCAATGGTCAATATTATATAATAAATTATTTTAATATAAACAATTTTAATATAAACAAACAATAAACCGATTCTATCGGTTTTTGTAATAATTCAAGAACATTATTAATACTTGAATACTGCGAATGACTATGAATACTAAATATAATATTATAAAAAATATATATTATTTACATACATACATTCCTGTATTATTTATATTATTTATTTTGTTTTTCTTTGATATATGTACATATATAGTACTTGATATTTTAAAGACTAAGAATTAAATGAATACTCGTTTTGTGTTGTAAATCTAAAAAATTTCACCACTCTCTAAAATTAGAATTAAAAAGATATTACATTATATATATCATATAATTTAGAAAAAGATTCCCACTTAATTTAGTCAAAGCTTCAAAGTGCATCAACTTGTTTTAGTGAGAGTAACAAAAGTAACTCAACTTCTCAAAACTTTAAACTAAAAATGCCACACAAAAAAATTGACTAAGGCCGTGGGGTACTGGGACTGGGTACTGGGAGCCATGACTAATCGATTTGCTTCAGTTATTTTTTTTTTTTCCATTTTCATTCCCCCTTCTGTTGCCAAAAGTCGTAATGTTTGTGCGAGTGTGTGTTGTGGAGAGTCGTCGTCAAAATATCGATAGAGCACCAAACTCTAAAACTTGAAAGTCATTGAGTAAATTTTATGAGCTTTTGTTTTCTTGCTCAAGTGTATAAGTATATAAGCAGTGGGTGTATTTGTGTATCTGTGTGTGTGTCAAAAGGTCAGTTAAACAATAATTTGCTTACACCATCATTTTCAGATTTAAATTCAAAAATTATAATTTTGTTGTTGCATGGGGGGGCTGCTGTTTCATTTCGTTTTGCTTATAAACATTTCATTTCATTTCATTTCCTTTATTGCTTCTCCTACTTTGTCTTCTTCTAATTCTTCTTGATCGTGTCGTCCGTCGTCGTCTTCGTTTGTTCATCTTCTATATAGTTTTTGATATTCTCAAACATGTGCGCACATTTTTTCTAAATATATCCAAAAAGAAACGCAAATAAAACCAAAAATTCTGTTCAACTGGCGCGCACATCTTCTGCGTTTTTTTCTTTTATGTTTTTGGGCTTTCTGAAAAAGGCCAAAGAAGCAAAACCAAAAACCAACAAAACACAAAACTATATAAAATAAAAAACGAAAATATCTTATACATAGTCTGATCTCAAGAGGGCGGCGATTCACGATTTGGAATGGAATCGAATATGGAAATTGTGAAAATAAAAAAATATCGTTAAATGTCTTTCAAAATAATAAAAAAGTGAAAGGAAAATACGGAAGTCCACAGATATAATAGTAGAAAATTTAATATTATTATATAAATATAAATACAGTAGACAAAATATAAAAACATACAGATATAGAGAATTGAAAATTTTTTGAAAACACTTTAAAATTGAATTTTGAAATATTTCTTTTTTAGTAATTGGTTCACCCTAATGCATGGAATTCTAAACAAAACCGAAAAATTGTAATGAACAAATGGAGAAAGAGAGTGTGAGAAAGCGAGAAAGAGAGAGAGAGAGAGAGAGAGAGAGCGAGTGAGAGAGGTAGAGTGGGATGGACCAAAAAAAAATATTTTGAACGTGTTTTCTCCTACTTTTGGCATTTTTTCTTTTTGTTGTATTTGTATTTTCTTCATCTTCTCTCGTTTTGTATCTTAAGCGACAGCAGCTGTTAGACATTTTGAATGTATCTGCAGCTGTGCAGTCACCTTACCCCTTCAACGTGTTGCCCCCTTTTTTGGTCTGGCCACATTTTGGAAACGTTGCAAACCAAAAATAAGTTTTGGCAGCAGTCACAAAAGGAACAACAACAAGAGCATGTCAGATTTGCATATTGCAGTCACAGTCTGGGAAGGGGGGTGGGGAGGGGTCGGTCGGTCGGTCGGTCACATGAGATGTATCTGAGAGATGCACATGCATATGTACATATCTTTAACCCTTCAACGCCAAACTGAAAGGTTTACCCAGAGACCAAATTGAGATCAATTGAAAGTAAAATTGATTGTTTAACCTCTTTTTTTTTGTTTCTGAAGTGCAGACAGCACGGAATGAGAAGGAGAGAGAGAGGGAGAATAAAGAAGAGAAAGAGAGAGGCAATTATATGTACATATGTATATGTACATTTATATATAGAAGGGAAGTTCAAAGTTTAATGTTCATTTTTTTTCTTGTTAATTATATTTGTCTGCCCGCTGACTAGCCCTCACCCTTCCCCTTCACCCTGTCTCTCTCTCACTTTTTCTTTTTTCTCTTTTTTTTTGTTTTTGTCTATTTTAAAATTTGTAATAAAACATAAATAAAATTTTTGCCAGCAAAAAATTAATTAAGCAAAGCCAAAAGATGCATATGAAAATTTTTCTTTTTTTTTTTGTACTTTTGGTTTATTTCAAATTTTAAAGATAAGCTAAAAACAACAATAACAACAACAGAAACATGCAAAAACACTTTATTAATACGCTAAAAAAAACAAAAAAAAATATTAGGCACTACACTCTCTCTCTCTGTCCCTTTCTTTTTCTTACGTTTGTCTTCCCTTTCTTTCGATTTGATTTTGTTTCGCGTTTCTTTTTCAATGTATTTATTTTTTTTTCTCATGTCCGTCGACGTATTTATGAAATTTTTATATGAGCTGCGACCTCTGACGTAATTTTTGATCTGCTGATCTCGCCTCTCAATAGCAGAAGAAGATGGAAACAAAAAAAAAATCATTTATTTGTATTCGAAATTTGAATATGGCTGTGAGAGAGTGAAACGTGACAAAAAAAAAAGTATTCCTCCGAAAAAAGCAACAAAAAAAATAAAAAAAAGACTAGGGCAAGGTTTATAATAGAATTGAAATTTGATTAGATTAGAATACTAGAAATTTGGGTGTTGTATTAAATTAATTGTTGAAAAGCTTTTATTAAACAGCTGATGAGAGGCTATTAAGAAGCAATCGATTAGAAATAATCGAATATAAATCGATTTCTATTGAAATTTTGAACATTTTTCTTTAACGCGGTAAGCGAGAACTTAGCCTATTGTTATTGAAAGCATGAGGCACTAATTATCGACAATTAATCGAATATGTTTCGATTTTCCAAATTATGTACTTAGTTGCAGTTGATCTTCCACAAGTTAGCTCTTAGTTATGATTGTCTTATGAAATATGAGAACAGAAATAAATAAAAGTTATCGATAATTAATCGAATATATTTAGATTTCAAAATATTCACTCAATTAAAATTGAGTTCCCAATATTTAGTGTTTAGCTATGATTGTTTATAGAAAAACAGTTTGTATTAATAACGATAATTTATCGAATATGTTTTAATATTTTAGAAAAAATTAACAAAAGTAATAGATAACATTAATCTTAAGTGTGGATCTTTACTTTATTTAATAATATATGTATTGAAGATTTTCCGGAAAAATTGAGAATAATATGCAAAGAGTAATCGATAATTAATCTATAAAGTTTTTAGTTTACTGAGAATGCAGTTTATAATATAAACCTTAACTTTTAATTATTATGGATCAAAACAAATGGTATAAAATCGATAACAATTTATCGAATATGTACCGATTTAAAAAAGATTTATCGTAATTTTGAAAGAGAGGTATTTACTATTTGCTACCGTATACTATAAAGTAGGCTTAAAAATAATTCATGGTAGAATATTTGGAACAAATGTGTTGGTTTTTCTTTCCAAGAATTTTAATAAGCACAAAGCAAAAAGCTTTTGAACATACATTTATGCATATACATACTTGCCACCAATTCACAATTACAATAGATTTTCCCGTCTTGCCACATGCCACCACGTTACCCACACTGTGTCTTATCAACCACTACGTTTTGTAGTAAGCGCATGTTCCCATTATGGCTTCTTTTTATTCTTTTTTTGCATAGTGGATCACGTGTAATGCGGGTTACAGAAATGTAGGTGATGGATTATAAATAATGCTTTCGAATGCATTTCTCCAGTTGTGCAGATCGAATGGGAGATTGTTTCTTTTTTATATATGAATCAGAAATTGATTATCGATTAGTTGATAGCCATTTGGCAGTCAAATGACAATTCACACTCATACTCCAAAGATTTTTGTTGTTTATTTTTATGTTATTTTTGTTTTTTTTTTGTTGAAAAACTCACCCAAAACGAACGAATTGAGAGCGTCGGTGACTACATATTTACTTTACTGATAAGGCAGACGTACGGCCACTTTACGGCTTGCTGTGAAAACGCACACACCCACACACACACAAATACATATGACTGAGTGTATACTTGTTGTATATTTTGTATTGTTTAGTTTTTTTTTTTATTATTTTTCTCTCTCTTGTGTTTCTAGATATGCGAGTCATAAATGGCACCAGAAACAAATTAAACTTATATACAGACAAAGCGTTCTCTTTTGGGTTAAAAAGGGTACTAAGTGTAAGGGTAGGAGGGGGTGTAGAGGGTTGCATGGTTTGTCCGATTAGCTGGAAAATGGTTTATAGGGGCGCAAGCAAAAGAAAAAATAAAAAGAATATTTTGTTCGTTTCACCTTTTAGTTTTTATTCAAAGGAAAAAGCCCTACATAAGCCACCGTCACCTCCAACCAAAACCTTCAACAACAGCAGCAACAAACAACAAAAACAACAACGTCAAGTTAATGCATTAAAATTTACGCAACTCGCAACATTTTTTACCCCTGAAGCCGTATCAAGCTCTTTGGTATGGTTTTTTTGGTCTCTTCGTCGGTCACTAACCGCTCTTTGTGCAACATTATACAACTCTAAGTTGTAACCCCAACAAGAAAAAAAAAAAATATACAGAAACAGAGTAAACTAAAAGAAAAGCATAATAAAAGAAAAATAAATAGTATGACACATACTAAACAGAAAAGAGAGTAACAGAAAGAAAAAAAAAAAGTGAAAAGCGGAAGCGGGGTAACCGGAGTAAAAGAAGAATGGGGGGGAAGGTCTATCAATAAAATGCGATTAGATAAATGAAAGAGCAAAAGTATGGTATTTACCTACCTTCTTTTTGCTTGATAAGCTATTGCAATTGCAATCGAGATACAACAGAAATTAGTAAAAAAAAAAAAAATCAGCAAAATATCAACCATAAATGGCAAAGATCACCGAAACGAGATGAAGATGTTTGTCATGATTATGTCATAGTCCCGGTTCAGGTGGGCGATGCTCAAACAAAAGAACATTTTGCTTCAAACACAATTTTGGCTCGCTTAATTTATTATTTAGAGAAGATTGGGTTTAACTTCAACTAACACCGACTTGGATATACACTTTGAGAGTTAGGAAAAACCAACTGGCTTTAGATGGTACTGAAATACTACAAATTTGTTCTATATGTCCATCTATTAAGGTTTTCCGAAATGAGTATAATATATTTAAAAGATATCTATAGTTTAATCGAATTTATATATATTGTTTCTAAAAATTTTAAGCCAAAATATAACTTATACCTCCATAAACAAATAGACGGAATATAAATAAATTTCTTATGCAAAAGTGTCTGCTATTATAATTAATTTCGATAAATGGCGCTAGTTATAAGTTGAGAAGTAAAAAACTTTTTTTATTTTTTTCTGTGATAAGAAATTTGAATTTAATTAAAAATTAGTGGCAAACAGAAGTTTAGATACTAAGTATCTAACAGTCGTCACTACAATTATAGTTAGGAAAGTCGTTTTCTTTATCGTTGAACCAAACAAAATATATTTTTGTACATCTTGTGAAATCGTTTCGAAAGTTTTTTTTTTTGTTCGGTTTACTAAAGAAATTCATTTTTAAAATGAAAGAAATTGCTTTTTGTTTGTGACGCTGGCACAGACGTTAATATCGGTCCCTTATATGAGAGTGTTGAATTACTTAGAGAGCCAGACTATAAATGGTCTTATGACTAATGATGCTAAAAGTTAAAAAAAAAAAGAAATAATCGGGAATGAGCGAAAATGTAGAAGAATCGAAAGAACTACTTCGAGTGGGAAGATGAGATGAGCGATGACGATAATGTGGAGAAGACGAGACGAAGCTGATGGAACAGAGATCAAGTTCATGGTAGAGGCAAAAGCGTGCCAAAATTATAAATATTGAAAAAAAAAAATATCAATACAAATTTGCTGTGTAGAGATCAAGAGGGAATAATAAAGAGAGATTGATTTTTGCTATAATTAAGTGAAAGATTTTGGAAAAACTTTGGCCATATTTCTATATAAGGCAAGTTGTTTTATTAGTTTCTATAAGTTGTAAATGGAATTAATTGGGCATAAGAAAACAAAGAGTTTTGTATAAGATTTCCATATCTCATATCGGTTAATGGCTTCAATTTAAAACTAATTTGTTTGATAGACAATTTTGGAGAGATTTGTATCAAGTGGTTTGGTTTAAAAATTTTGTTTTAATTATTCAATGATTCAGAAATTTCTCTATTTATAGTTCACTGTTGGAAATTATGATAAAATATTATATTATATTAAATTAATTTAAAATATGACTTCATTTCAATGGACAAAGTCATTTGATAATAAAAGTTTTTCTCCATTATAGAAAGTCCTAAAAACTGCAAAATGTTTTTTCTTATATTATAAATAATATATTTTCAAATAAGAAATTCAATTGATGATGATCAGTTTTAATCTTTATATACAATTTTACCATTCCATATGGCAGTTGCATTTGTTTTTGCTCCATCTCTCTCTATAATTTTAGATCGGAATATGTAATGTAGTACTACATCTCTTAGCATTTTCCTATGGCCTTAAAATCGAAAGTGTTATTAACCCATTTCACCTCGATTGTAAACCTTTATCATGTTTAAATAGAATTTTCCCCATTCACACCCTGCCAGCTGTTACTTGTTTTTTTTTTTGTGTGTCTCTTATTGATTCAGCTTAACGAATAAAAATAAATATATACATATATATATATGTACATATATAAATATGTATATTTGGTGGTTCGTGTCATTTCTCTATATCTTTATATAAAATGTACAATTATTTAGTAAGATTGTGTTAACAAAAGATCTGGAAATTAACAGTTTCTCTTCATTTCTCCCCCGTCTCTATAACTCTATTTCTCTGTTTCTCTTAGTCTTCCTCAGTCACTCTCTTTGTTAGTCACTCATTTTCGGTTTCGGCAAGAGTTTAACCTTCAAAAATAAAAAAAAAAACAGAAAATATGTATTTTATATGATATGAGATCGAAAAACTTGTTGAACTTGTTTAACATCTTCTCGATTGGTTTTTTGTTATTTCGGTTTCTTGTGGTTTTTGCTTTTGTCTCTTTTTTTTTTTTTGGTCGTTTATTTATTTCTCTTTTTCTTTTTTTTTTTGGGTAATAATGAGATTTTAATAACCCCCACCGCATATTGGTCAGTATCCTTAATACTTAATAAATGATCAAAGACATGTGAAGGTTATTTGTAGGTTAGCGGATGCACAAAGCTATTTGCCCCCGTCAATGTATTGGAAAACCTTCAATGATCATGATGATGATGTGGCCTAATTTTCAATTCGAAAAATCTTTAAATATAAGAGGAAGAGCTAAAGAAAAACTATCCATGTTTATTTTTGTAAGCGTTTTCCACACAGATACACACAAAAATATCTGGCCATAAATTTTCCTTCATACTGCGTCAATGACACGACGCTAATTTTGTGTTTCTATTTCGATTTTGTTTTTTTTTTACGTTAGTTGGGGCTCCTCTTCTGGTTAGGTTCCTCCTACAATTTTCCCCTACCCCCGCCCCTTTATAAGATTTTTTTTTGGTTATGTGTGGGCGACTTGTTTAAAAGTTCTTGTTCGTTTTGCGTTTACGTTTTTTGGGTGTTCTTTTTTTTCGGATTTTTCATGTTGAAGTAAAACACAAGAATTATTTTAATACTTTTGCCATAAACATTAACCCACACACATACACACACACACTTACGTATATAAAATGAATCTCGCATCAACTCATAAATTAAGTTAGTATATCTATATATCTTTGGAAATCAAGTTGAAATACGGAAAAGCAATTTGCAGCTGACATCATGCCATCATTGCAAACAAAAAAAAAGAAGAAAAAAAAATATTTAGTAGCCAGACAGATTTAGAGAAAAAAATAGCATCCAATATATGTATATATATCCGTTTGTGTAGATACATACATATAAGTTATTTCATTTAATTTTTTCTTTTTATTTTTTATCATTTTTAAAAATAAACTTAGATAATATATTAACCAATGGAGGGGTTTTGTATGGCTTAGGTTTCAAAACGATATCTTTGGAAATGCCACAGCAAGCAAAAGTCACAGATAAAAATTGAATTCATATCGCTGCTATGAGGCAACGTTTAAAGATATATATATATATATAAATATATGTATTATTATTATAATTGAAGTTAGCTGAGTGGAATTCAGAGAAAGAAAAGTTCATGTATGACATAAATATACTTATGTATGTATATACTAAAAAATCGGGTTGAACGAAGAGTTATGCTTTGTTTTTTTTTGTTTTTGAAGAAGAAAGCCAATTGAAAACTAGTTCATTGATAGATTGAAAACTTTTTGGCTTTTTAGCATTTCTTCTGAATTAATTGAAAATTATTTAGAAAGCACTTTGAAATTTGGCATTTGATTTATTTGCAACAGCTGAGGTTTTGGCATCCAAAAAATTATTTTGAAATCATTTCTCTATATTAGTTTTATGGTATTAATGAATGATATTCAAAACTATTTGCTGCCAATTCTAGAATTTTCTTATAAAAAACTTTGTACAGTCTTTTATATCAGTTATCCAAAATCAATTGGAATCTAATTCAACAACAAATTTATAGGGTAACTTTTAATTACTTCTTATTTAAAATACATTTTTCAGCTGTTTCTTTTTTTAAGTTTGTGAAAATCTTATTCCAAAACATATCAATTTTAAGACTAATTTTAAATTGAAAATTAAAACTAGACAATTGCACAAAGTTTTTATACATATTAATTAACTTATTTCCGAACTTTTTTGACTTTTCACTCAATGCACAAAAGTATCTATAAAATATAAATGGAAGGCACCAATTCATATTATATTAGTTACAATTTTACCTATATTGACTTGTGGATTTTTTTATATGTTTACGTTTGCGTCAAAAATATTTGATTCATATGGCAAAGTCGGAAGATAAGATAAGATTACAAACTCAAACCCAACACAACAAAAAAAAAACACAAAATAAACGGAACAGTTAAACGGGCAGACAGACAGACATATAGAAAGTCTATATTGTGTGCTGTCATCGATGAGTTAATCATTTTGTATTGTTTTTTTTTTGCAATTTCATTATACATAATATATAAATATTCCTCTGATGCATACATACATATAAATAAACAAATATTGTAAAATGAATAATTCTCAAGTAGCAGCAAATTTAATAAACATTTCCATTATAATTATTATCATCATCATTTCAATTGAAGAATAAATATCTTACATTTAAATTTTATATATATATATACCTATATATACATACATTTTTTTGTTACAGTATCTAATTTATATGTATATATATAAATCTATATGCATATATATAACTTGATTGAGCGGTAAGTGCGTTTCACTTATATCTATAGAGAAAAAAAAAATCAACAACAACAACAACCAAAATGTGGTTCTCTCTCTCTGTCTCGCTCTCTTTATATCAATAAGTTTTGTAAATTGCTTTTAAAGATTTTTTATTAATTTAATTTTACACATTACAGTTTTGTAATAAAGCTAAATCGGTTAAAGAAATACAGCTGCAGCTGCAAAAGGGATTAAAAAAAGAAATGTTTAACTTAGAGCCTTAATTTTTTTATGATTTGTAGTTAAATCAATTTTTTTTTTGTATTGATTTTAATTTTGTCAATGTGCCTGGCGCTGCTGGAGCAAAAAAAAAAACTGGATGGCTGTTGCTGCTCATGCTCTATATATATAAATATATATAGAATATCTACACAAAACTGATTAAGTCTAGTCAATAAGTTCACCATCATTATCATACATCAAAATATTCATGCATTTAGTAATAAAAAAAAAATCATATAAGCCTGGCATTTTGCATCCAAAACCTGCCCACCCACTCATCAAACCCCTCAACTCACACACATAACTAACAAAAGCCTTTATAAAAATGCGCATTACTAATACACCCAAAAAAAAAAAGAAAAACTGCTCCCGCCCCGCCCCTCTCAAAACAAAAAAAAAACATGTGATCAGTAAAAATGTAAAAAAAAGAAGTAAAATTAATATGTAAAAAAAAGAATCATAAATAGTTTTAATGTCTCTGTCTGTTTTTTCTGTCTTTCGCTCTCTCTATCTCTATCCATTTTTCTCTCTCTTTCTCTTTGTCTAAATGCAATGTTGCACTGCCCACTGCCCCGCCCTCTTTTTAAAGCGCCCCCCAAAACCCAACCACCTCTAATAATGATCTATGATCTTAAAGTTCTATTTCTCTTTTTTATTCTCATTTCAGATAATGTAAAATCAGCTTAAACCTAAATTAAACCAAAAAAAAAAAAGAAAAGAATAAACAGCTGCGCCTATCTATCTATCAAATATATATATACAATATATATATAGTATAAAAATTTATATCTATATATATATGTATATATATCTTGTTCAAAATCAAAATCAGAACTGTGAACTAAGAACGGCTTCAAGTACTACAACCAGCTCCATTTGTTGTTGTTAATTTCCCCCCAAGTAAAAAACAAACACGCTAAAAGCAAAAAAAAAAAAGAAACGCAAAAACAAAACTCATACCATCTTATAATATAGTTAACTATATATGCTATATCTCTACATATATATATATATCCCCTAACTATATATACATAGAAGAGCTGAACTCAAATCGAGAAAAAAAAACAACCTATTCTAGTGTGTGTGAGTGTTAAACGCGAAACCTAAATCTAGTCGCCAGCTAAGCCAAGCCTAAGCTAAGCTAAAAGCAAATCGTTCAAGCTATAGCAAAACATCTAGTTAGACATATATAATATATACGATATATATATATATATATATACTTATATATATATATTGTCCTTTATATATATATATAAATATATATATTAAAAGCAAATAAAAGAAATATCCTTTGTACAATGGCCAATGTTGTGAATATGAATATGAACAGCCTGTTCAATGGCAAGGATTCACGCTGGTTGCAATTGGAGGTCTGTCGCGAATTTCAACGTAATAAATGTTCACGTCAGGACACGGAATGCAAATTTGCCCATCCCCCGGCTAATGTGGAGGTCCAGAATGGCAAGGTCACTGCTTGTTATGACAGCATTAAGGTCAGTATTAATAACCAACAAAACAAAAAAAAAACAAAAAAATCCATCTAATTATCAAACCACCTATCTCTCTATTTGTCTCTTTTCCCCTCAATCAAACCCACCCACCCACCTACTCCCCTTTCCCACCATTAAAACTCTTGCTTCTTGTGTATGTGTAGTTTGTAAGGATTATAATATATCGAACCCCCTTTTTCGACCCTCTAAGCCAACCTACCCCTCCACCCTAGAAACCCAAATTTCTTCTACTCTTTCTAGAAACCATATTTAGGCCCATTTATCCCCAAACAAAAAAAAAAAAAAAAGAGAAAATAAAAAACAACTGATCTTGTCTCCGCTTTTAATTGTGTTTTGTGCTTTTGTGCTTATGTTCTTACTTTAATATTATTTTTGGTATCTCTGTGCTTTAGTTGAAACAAATAAGCTTTTTGCCTTCGCCTTCTGCCGCCTGGCTGAAACAAAACAAAAAAAAACCAAACAATATATATATATATATAAATATAAAGCTTTTAAGCCTAGGAAAGTGCTTGATGATCGAGGAGCCTTCTTGTAGTAGTCCTAAGCTTTTTCAATTGACAACAAAAAAAAAAAAGAGAGTTCCACAAAATCCAAACCAAAAACAAAATAAAATCAATTAAAAAACAAATCTAAAATTGAAACTTAATAAAGAAAATTCAATTTCATTATCACTTTGGGGCTGATTTTTAGGCCGCACAACTGTTAGAGATGGATAACTTCAAGGTAAAAATGAACAAACCATATATCTTATCTATCAATATATATGTATATTTATTTTTAAATTTAAACAATAAGTTAGTTGGTATAAGTAAAAGTTTATTAAAGTTAGAAAAAAGAATTCTTGCCAATTTCTTCTTTTGTTTTACATCTGAATACCAAAAAATTTTGGGAATAAAGATTCAGATGTGGAATAATACAATGAAATTGAAAACTGATTTTGATATATTTTTGCGTATTGACAAATACTGTTTAGAACCGACTAAAATGATCTCAAATTTGTTGATATCAATGGTATATATGTACATATAATGCTTTATATAATATAAAAGTTACATGAGGTATAATATTTTTAATAATTATTTGAATCTGAATAGATTTCATTTGAAACAAAATTGACTATTTTTGAGAAAGAACTTTTTAAAGGCATCTAAGAAGCTTTTTGTATAGAAACTCTTGTTTCTTTTGAATATTGCAGAGACTTCAAATTTATGATATTTTTTTTTGTCTATTGAAAATTTTGATTTAAATAAATCATTTACTTTTGGTTAACTTGAAAAAACATGATCTATAAGTATGTAGAAAGTATATTTAAAGCAAAACTCATTTATCTGACATGAAGAACTTACCTTAAATTTTTCTTAATTAAATTAATGAGTTGGTCAAATGGAAGCAGGTATAAAAAAACCGTTAAACAAAAGAGTGATAAATTTCCATTACTTTTTTTTTTTACTTTACAAACTTCATATTAAAACCCATATGTTTTTTTTATATCAAAATAGGGTATTAAAAAGGGACCAAAAACCTTGAAGACTACAAAAATTAAGTTGCCCAGTTCGTGTTGTTGTTTGTTTTATTAAGCATTTTGCTTTTTCCTCTATGTTTCTCTTGTTCCGTTTTTGTCTTTCTCTCTTTCACTCTGTCAACTATGAGAAAAATGGCAACATAAAGTAAAGTATTTTATATATAATGCCGACGATGGCGCCGCCATCATCATCATCATAATCATCAAATTTGTGACAGCATAAAAAATTACGTTTTTGAAAATTTTTCGTAGCCGCTTTTTAGGCGTGTCGGTGAGCCGCTTGTTTGGTTTAACGGTTGCGGCACCATTGCCTGCCTTTCCTTTGTTATTTTAACACAAAAACCCACCCAGAAGAGACTGAGATACTGGAGTCGAGTTGAGTCAAGCCCTAAAGTTGGGCATAGTTCGAGAACTCTCATTTTCTATCTCACTCTTTCTCTTTCTCCGAAACGCTTACATTCTGTCTCACTCACTTCCAGTCTCTCACCCACTCGACGAGTGTGCAAACAATAGTTAAAACTGATGTTTTGTAAGTAGCTCGTTGCCATTGGAGTGGGTCTTTGTGGCATTGGTGGGTCTCTTTTTTGTTTTCTGTATACTTTTTTCCTTTTTTTTCCATTTTTTTTTTGTACTTTTCACGCCTGTCCTACTCGTCGACGGTCGTCGTCGTCGTTAATTGAGCCACTGCCTGGAATGCAGGCTGCCCTCGCTGCGGCAGGCACAGGCAGACAGGCAGAAAAGAAGGACTTTGTCCTTCTGGTTGCTGTTTGTTTGCTTACTTGTTTGCTCTGGGCCTCACCCGAATGCTTTAATGAATGTATTCAAAGTGCCAAGCAAGGAGAATACTTTAAAAATTGATCATTGACGTTCAAAACCATTATACATAACTATTTATATTGAAACTGAAATGGGTTTGATTGCATTAAATAGCAGTTAAACTTAACAAAGGGTTAAATGGTGACCCCGACGAGTTGCTTTACTTTATTTATTTACATTAATATACACTCTGTTCTCCAACTTTTAAAGAGTTTTTATATTATGATTCTTAAAACAATATTTTACTTTATATTTGTAAAAACTTGTTCTTGGAACTTGGTTTAGATTATTTGCCGAATTGTGTGGTCTTAACCCCCTTAATATTCTGTTGAATTTAGGACCGAAAGTGAAAGTTTATGACCATTCTTTAACTACAAGACTTTTTATCATAGAGAAAAGCCTATGAAGCTTAAGTTTTCTTTTCGTTCTACTGCCTCTTTAAAGTCATTTCTCTAATATGTTTTGGTACAAATTTTTGGATTATAAGCCTTTAGATCACAATTACTCATAGTCACAGCTGCGTGATAAGCAAGTTGTACTGATGACTAGGGAAACCCACATAACTTTGTCTATGTAACAGCTGGCATGTAAAGGGACAGGACATTTCCCCACACATACACACACATACACACTTACATAAGTACATCCACAAAGTAAAAACCCCTTGGGGCCACTCTTTTTTTCCTCTTTTTTTTTTTTTTTGTTCCTGATGCTGATGCTACCCTGCCTCGTTGGACAGGCAAATAAAGCTCAGACATTCATTGCCCACAAATTAATTGTGTTATCCTATTAATTAACTATGCAGTAAAGTTGCCAAGCAATTTGGTACGCTGACTGAGTTTTTTCTGTTTCTTCTTCTGTTTTTTTCTCCGTTCTGTTCAGCTCTTCTGTGTGGAGTGTTGTAATTGTAGCCGACGAGTATGTTTGTACTCATTTTCACCTCGTTGTTAGTGTGTGTGTGTGTGTGTACCCGGTGTGTGCTTGACACACAAAACGAACGGAGGCTGAGTTTAAATGTATAACGAACTTAAACGTGCAAGTAACCAGCCAGCATATAATATACTTATAATGCCTGCCAACCAGTTCGAGGACAACAACATACAGAACAGGCCTATGTAAAAAGATTTCTCTCAACCATCATCTCCCTTCATCTCTTATTTTTGCTTTGTGTGTGTGTTTTTTTTTTCCAACTTTTCTTTTTTTTCCCCTCTATATAAATTATAGTTTAGTAGACTTTCTAATGGCCTAGGTTAAATGTGGAAGTTTTTGTTGTTCGTTTAAAAATTGGGTCAATGGCGTTGTATTGGTGACATTTTTCTATAAATAATTGACATGGCAAATGCTTTAAACCGTAAATATGGTTGAATTTAAAATTGGTGACCCCGACGCCAAAGATTTCAAAATTTATAGTTGAAAGATTTCATTTTGCAAATGAAGAGCTGAATAAATTGTTGTTTATGACACAAGTAGATGGTTTTTCTTATTAAATTATGATTGTTGAAAGATTATTACTTTTTCTTGTAATTTTCCTTGATAACTTTGCTAAATAATTGGCATCATCATCTCAAGTATAGCACTGGCAATTTCCTCTCAATTTCGTTTGACCACAATGAGCCTTGCTTGCCCAGTTAGCTGGATAAAACTTTAAAAGCCACTCTCACAACATAAAACATTTTCCGGTTTATAATTTTCTTGTCAACACAATTTTCACGCCATGTTCTCTGGCGCTAACGCCTGCCTAGCTGGTTGGTGGTTGCCTCTCTTGCCTAGGTTAGTATCCCTCGCGGCTCCTTCACTGGCATCCTTTTTATTTTTTTTTTTTTTTTTGTTTCTGTTGTTCTCTGTTGTTCTTGTTTTGTCGCCGCGCTGCGCGCTTTTGCTACTTAACCAACTGTAAAGCTCTCGGCCATATTGTGTGGCACCTTATTTTTCTATTATATTTTCAACATAGCCGCCTCTGCCGCAGCCGTCGCTGCAACATATTTTCCACTCTGAGACCCACAGACTGCCGAGACCACCATCTCTCTCTTCTCCCACTCTATATAACAATTCTTCCTCTTGCTTTCATTCTTTTGGGCAACAAAAGTCAAGTTCCCAAGCCATGCAAATTATGTGGCAGAGTAAAGAAAATGAAAATGGCAACTCTTCCCCGAGAGAGAAGCAGAGACAAAGTGAACCACTTTGACGTTATTTTGTTTTTCACTTCTCTTTTTTTATTTTTTTTTTATTTTAGTTTTTCTTCTATTTTGCTTTATTCTATTTTGTGTAGTTGACGCTTCAAATTTCCGGCCTCATCTCACTCGATCCAACTCCTCTTTTCTATTAGGACTCCTTCGAGTCCTAGCGGAAATACTTTGGTAATTAAATTTTAAAGACAACTAACTAACACTGGAATTCACATTCCCTTCTACAACTTTTCCGTTTGTTTATTTATTGTAGAAACAATTTGCAAAAAAATTCGATTTCTTTTCTACTTAATGACAATGAAAAAGAGAAAAGAGAAAATGAAAATGAGAAAGAAAAATGTATATAAAGCGACCAAAATAAAACCCAAGAAAAGTTTTCTCATTGCAAATTGTATACATTTAACGATTAGAGAAAACATTGAAAATAATTAGACCAATAATTGAAGAAGCTTTTTTTGTGCTTGAGAGGGTTAAAATTTCACTCTTAGTGGGATAAAAGTGGCTTAAGATTGCATCCAAGATGATAGCTGTGATGAAGTCAAGGATTGTTAATTAATTTAATTTAAATGGTTCTCTCAATTTGAAATTTCTTATAATTTATAACCTACAATTTTATATTATAATATTTATATATATGAACAGGAATTATTATAATTTTCTTACTCTGTTGAAGAATGCCAAGATCTGATATAATTATGTCTAAGTCTTAGACGATGTAATTCGTAAAAAACAAATCTTCCCAATTTTAAAACTATTTATCAATTAACTGATTTTATTTGGTTATATCTTTAAGGTTTAATCGTTTATCATCTGTATGATAGATTTTTGAGAAAAAGAATAAAAGAATAAATGTCTAAAAGGCTTTCAAAATATCAACTTTAAAATATTTATCATTCACCCCTTCACCATTTGGAAAATTCTGTAGTAACTGCTGTAACCTGTCTTTACATATCATTTCAAAGTTAAAACAATTTCAATCAGCTATTGACACTATATAGTATCTGATTGAAAATTTTCAATGAATAAATGATGATGGCTTTAACTTATTTTCATATGGACTTTTGTCAGTTTGTCACTTTGTCAGCGACTGTATTAACGAAAGACAAAGAGTGACAAAAACTTGGCTATGTATGTATGTGTGTGTGTGACATTTTTTCCGTTATTCTTTCACATTTATATTCATGCTGGAGCCAGACATTAGTTTTTATTCTCGCCCCTCACCCCTCAGAAGAAAAAAAAAACTCATGCCATATACTTATGAAAAAGGAAAAACGAATTGGCGCCAGTGGAAGTGGAAATTTGTTTGTTGGTCAGACAGAAAACGACAGACGGACATTGAAGTTGGAGATTGTATGTTGGTGAAGAAGGGTATAAGGGAGGAAAGGGCAAAAGAACTATGGCAATTTGTCAGGCTCGTGACTGCGAAGAGTTTTCTGGCTCTTTCAGCCAGCACCAAATGCGAAGTTCGCTTCATTTGTTGGCTTAAGTAACTTAACAACTTTACGCTTGCAACTCGCGTACGAGAGAGCGCTACTCCTTCCTATCAACTACCCTTCCAGCGGAGACGTTGTCGTCGTCGTCGTCGTAGTAGTCCTTTTCCTCTTGTTTATATTGATAATGTGCCATTTATTTTATTTAAGACATGCGCCCGCTCTCGCTCGATTTGCAGTCACGTTCATGCGGCAGAAGCAGAACGCGAAGCACCAGCAGGACGAATGAATTGTGTAGGTTTCAGCAACTGCAAAATGACTGCACATGTGTGTGCCAGTGTTTGTGTGTGTGTGTGTGTCTGTATGAGTGTGCGAGTGCAAGGACATGCCACAACTTGCTGTTGCATAATGCATTAAGTGCTGGCATCGGTGACGCCGAAGGAACGAAACGGCGGTAAGGCAGTTGCTCTACTGAGTTATTGACTTGAAGTTTGTTGCGGAATTTCAAAGTGCAACGTGTGTAAGGCATAACAAATTAGTCAACGGGGTGAAGTGAGCATACTAAGCTGAGGTGAGGTAATGCGGGTACATGGAGTGTAAGTAAGAATGCGTGTGTGTATGTGTGTGTGTGAAAGGAAGTGGCTTCTTGAAGAGATTTTCATGAACCTTAAAGCTAATTGGCAAAACAATCTAAATATTAGGGGAAATATTTTTTAAACTAAAATAAAATGAAAAAAATTATGTTACTTAACAATCAAGTGAAACTGAAACGGAAACTGAAATACATTTTTAGAAGTTAAATTGTTGAATCTTTATGTAAGAAGGTAAATGGTTTTCGGTTCTACACACAATGGAATCATTCTTTCTAAAAAAGAGTAATCTATGAGGTCAGCGAAAAGTAGTATTTCAGAACAATTTGTTTGATTTAAGAATTTAAAATATAAAAACCAGTTGATATGTCCAACTACTCTTTTGGCTTAATAATCTAAAATATATAAATTAATTCTTATCAGTTCAAGGTTCACTTTTAATAAGTTTAGTTTAAACTTGAAACTATTAAAAAAGTTGACGAATGTTGAGCTAAACTTTTAATGAAACAGTTTATTTCGGTTTGTTTCGGTTCTCCGCTTTGTAAATTTAAATACAGAATTTATTAAATTTTAATCGTCTGACTTTACATACAGATTTATTATCTTTTCGAAATATTATTTACACATTTAATTGTAAGAAAATTACTAAAATTTATTATTGTTCCCAAAACCATAATCCATTTCGGTTTCATTAGCCACACTTTGAAAAAAGGTAATTGCTATTACACTCAATGCGGTAAAGAACTAGTTCCACAAAAATGCTGATGATCGATTTTCATTGAAAATTGAAAACTATTGCAAGTTTGTTGCAAAACTCAACTCGTTTAAAGATAAGAAAATTGAAAATGTTGCCTCCAACCGCAAAACACATTTCTTTGTCTGTCTTCCGAAAGACAGCTAAGCGTCAAACTAAGGAGGCAAAGGGAATGAAAATCGGGATCAATAAAAACGTCATTCAATTTATTTTCAATTTTTTTTTTTTGCTCCTTTTCTTCGTTTTTTTTTTTTCCAATTCTGCTATATTTTGCGGAGCGAAGCGCGAAATGAGACGTGGCAAGGAGCGAGTGGAGTAGAGTGTGGTATCGAGCGCCTAACAAATAATGGCAGACAGCGAAAAAAGAAAACGCCAATAAATTTAAAGAAGAAAAGCGGGCGTAAGAAAAGCGAATATGTGTGTGTATGAGTGTGTGTGTGTGTGTGTTTGTAAGGAGTCAACACAATGACAAACTGCAGTCAGAACATATGTGTATGTATGTATGTGTGTGTGTGTGTGTGTGTAGGATGTTGGACGTTTGAGTGTGGGCGTATGTGCTTGGTTATATCAAATAACTTTGACTTTACACATTATTAAACCGCAATGTTGTCGACGACAACGACAACGACGACGATGTTGAGAAGGAGCGAGAGAAATAAAGCGAGACAAACAAACAAAGCTGCGTCACATTTGTAAGGATTGTAAGCAGGCGACATCAACGATGACGACAATGAAAGGATGCAGTTGCCTGACTGACTGCCTGCCTGCCTGCCTACGCTACTCCTGTTGCATTCTTGTTCTTCGACACACTCGACAAACAATTGTCAGCCCTGTTGTTGTCCTTGGGCGATGGCAACGGCCACTCCACAATTGCATATAGTCCCTTCTCTATTGTCTTGACTGTTGAATTTTTGAGAAGAAATTGATTAAAGCAGCAAAGTAAATTGTTTGCCCAGTCAACTTTAAGACCTTGCTCCTTGCTGCAACCTACAACTGATTCTTCTTTCTCTTCTGTCGCTAACGTTCTTCGTCATCTTCTTCTCCTGTTTCTTTTGCACGAAAGAAGTCGTGCTCCACGCTGTTTCCCTCCACCCATTCCTTTCTTATATTTCGTTGCCGTTGGCATTGCGGCAAAGTCAATGAGTGGCAATATGCCACCAATAATTCAGGTCACGCGAGATGTCGTCGTATAGTCCTGAGGAGAGCATCTTGGCATCGTTTCACAGTGGGGCAAATAAAAGAATGTACCACAGTTATTTGAAATGAAAATATTTTAAGGATAGTGAACAAAATATACAATAACTGGCGATCACTTGTTGTTAACAATATTTAATATAATCCTTTGATTATTACCCCAACATTTCAACGTGATTTTATCGAAATATTTTGACAGTAATTGCATTTGTGGAAGATTTCAACGATAAAAAGTACAGTCAATGCAATATAGATTAATTAATTTCTTTAAAATAAAACGATTAAGTTGATCAAATATCATCTTTATCGTAATATTGATTGTTGATTATTTAACCAATTTTAGTTGGATTTTAGGCATAATATTTCCACTGTTTGTCAATGGGTTTTTTCTTAACTCTCGCTCTCTGTATAGCCTTCGCGCCGCTCTTTCCTCTAGTATATAACGTCACCTTATTCACTATATTTTTCGTTCCTTTGCCACTCTCTGACATTCCCCCGGTTTTTACTCAACAGTATTGTGGAATGTTCTATTGCCTTTTCTTTCCTCCTACACATCCTACATTGTGTATGCTCCATTGTATGCTGACGTCGTTAGGCGAAGCCGTTTGCTCCGCTCTTCTCTTCTCTCCTCTGATCTGGTCTCTTCCTTCCACTTTCATCCTTTGCTCTCGTTGTGTATGTTCCACTTGGTGCTGCTGCTACTGCTGCTGTATTCCTGCTGCAATTTTAATGAAGCTGCGGCATGCGGCAGGCGCCTTCAAGTTGCACGCGCCATTGGCGCAACTTGCGCTTTTTATGCTTTCCTTCGTATTCTTTTTTGTTGCTATTGTTATTGTTGTTGTTGTTCTCCTTTTTCTTGATGATGATGATGGGAATGGAATGG
The DNA here is from genome assembly GCA_037075365.1 of Drosophila emarginata. Classification (NCBI taxonomy): domain Eukaryota; kingdom Metazoa; phylum Arthropoda; class Insecta; order Diptera; family Drosophilidae; genus Drosophila; species Drosophila emarginata. The sequence goes on along the minus strand of JBAMCD010000260.1, from coordinate 5,560,712 downwards.
CCTGATGTAGAAATAAGAGAAAGATGAGTAAAATAGAGTATAGAAGAGTGATCAAGGAGGCAACATATTGGAGGCCTTGGTTTTGCCATTGTTAAATGAGCTTTGCATGGCAGCTGCTTTCCTAACTTGTTTCCTTAACTCTAACGAGAAATTCAATTTCTCTACACTTTTGTATAAAACTCATGCTCTGCCAATGGTCAAAAATTCAAGTTTGCCTGTCAATTGAGAGTTAAATGAACGTACAGACACACACACACACACACGCACACACACAAAGAGAGATATAGAGAAAAGGATAATGCTGCTTTGGCCGACAGACAACATCCTGTTTTCATCTCTATAGAAGTAAGTGAGTATGAATGTGTGTGTGTATGTGTGTGTAAGGTCCTTGGGTTTTGCCTTTTGAATAAATGCCATAATTTATGGTCAAAAGTTTGCTTGTGCACACATTTTGTGGCAAACACTTGCAAAACGCTGGCTATTTAGTAAGAGCGAGAGAGAGAGAGAGAGAAAGCAGCTCATCTCCCACAGCTCCACAAGCTGCTCTCCCTTTTTGGTCATTTTGATGATGATGACTGCCCAAATTCATTCACAGTCTACAATCTACTCTAGCCAGTACTCACTCACTCTCTCTCTCTCTCTCTCTCTCTGTATTCCCCTTACCATAGTCCTTTAGCCCTTCCGTTGCATTTGCAGTTCATCTGAAAAGTTTACTTGGTTAGATTTCGGTGTCCATTAGTGTAATTTAGAAGTGGAGTTTCTCTTCCAACTTTTTTCGGACGAATCAAAAACGAAAGATATTCAATTTACTTAATAGTTTAGGGACACACGAGGGCGCATCAAATTACAATTGGTGGCAGCGGCAATATCTATGATAAGGGGGGGGGGTTGGATGGTTGGTAGGTAAAATGTTAGGGGAAATCCAGGTGCCACCAGATGCTACTGCTATAGTATTCCTACCTAAAGAAGATGATGATTCTGAGCTGCCTGGCAAACGCCTTTGGCATTTGCTTTTAATGAAAATCAACAGAAAAAGAGAATTGAGTAGGAGGTTGGTTACTGCTTGATGAGAGAAAAATGCTAATCAACAATGAAATCGATAAATGTTTGTATAAATGTTTGAACAACAATACGAGAGTTGAAGTTACCGCCACAGGGTAAAGGGGGGGGGGGGGAAATTGTCGCTATAGACATTGATTTGCATATTATGAGAAAAAGTACAGCAAAGTGTCGCTGTCGGTGCCGGTGTCAGTTTCAGTTTGTTTCAACGATGAGCTCATAGGCAAATTGAGTTTATTTTTTTTTTATTTTGATCTTTTATTCTATTTAAAATGAAAGAATAAAAATCTAATTTAAAATCAATTGATAAGTGGAAATTGAGTATTAAAAACAGTTGGTTTTAGTTTCCTGCAAGTTTATTGAAATTATTTGTTTAATCGTTGGTTTGTTTTTGGTATTATAAATCTTTGATTTATAATGGTTTCCTCTGCGTTTTTAAGACTTGAGATTGCGATTAAAAAAAATGGTTATATCTGATGTCAAGCGATATTATGTCCTTGAAGAAATGGTATATTTATTTTGTTAGGAAGTTTGCATCGTTCTAGTTTTTAACTTTATTGTCTTATTTTATATAGTATTATATTATATTATGAGTGAAGTATGGTGCTTTCTATTTCCTTCTGTTTCTTAATCAACAATCTATGATTGATTAAAGTTAATTTAAAAAAAAAATAATAATATTCTTGTTGTAACAAAATTAAGTAATTTATCTTTACTAATTATATTTATTATAGGATTCCATTAATTTAGGGTTTATTGCAGGACTATAAAATAAATTCTGACAGTCGAAAAGCTATTTGATATCATTTGAAAATATCTTTGTCGATGTTTAAATTTTATAGTTCTGTGTTGAAAATTAGTTTCCATTCTATTTCTATATTCAAAGAGGAAAAGGAGAAAAAAAATCCCCTTAAATGAATCTATTCTTCAAATCAATTCTCGATAAAAAATATGTTTAATAATTATATAAATACATATATATATTTATTATAATAATTCTATAAATATATATATTATATTAATTATATAAATATATATTATAATAATTAAATTCCAGAACATAATAAGTGTCTCTAATATTCTATGTTTCATTCCACATATTTGCGTACTCTAAATAGTAACAGCTGTGTTTCATTCCATGTGTACTGCTTAATGGCTTTAAGATTCATTTTAAATAGTTCCAATCGTTTCATTAAATATTTGTTTTAAGGTTTTTTTTAAGGTTTCATGTCTATTTTATGCACTTTTATTTGAAATTGAAATAATTTCATTTCATTTAAAAGTTTTGCCATTGTGGCAAATAAGTTTTGATTATTGCCACAAAATGACGCCTTGAGTTAGGCTCTCTCAGAACGTGTCCAAAATAGAAACAAGAAATCAATATCACAAAAGCCATAGCTAAACCATCTTCTCAACTGACAGTAAGTTAAGTTACTGGCTAAAATCAACAAATAATATTGAAAAAAAAAACACGAAAACAAAATTGAAGGAAAAAAAAAATTGAAAATGCGCAAAGCGCCTGTTTAAGCATTTCAATTGATATCCATCAGCAAAGTGGCGCAAAGGAAAAAAAAAAGATTGAAGTAGTAAAAGTATAGAAGAAATAGGAAGGCGAGCCGAAAGTAGAAAAATAGAAAATCAATTCAATCACGCTTATCAGAAGGAACGAGAAGAACTCTCCAACTCTCGCTCTTCTCTCTCTGTCTCTCTCTCTCTCTCTCAACGTCACTGGCAGCAAAAGTAGGAAAAGTAAAAAAAAGAAAATTCCAATTCAAAAAGCATTTCGGTATGTTTATAAGAGGATGGTAAACGAGGATGGGAGGGGTATGGTTGAAGATTTGGCGGGGCAACTTGGCGACAACAATAAAAATCCAAATGGAACTTTGTGTAGTTCTTACTCCCTCTCTCTCTCTCTCTCTGTCTCTCTCTTTGCTAGCTGAGAATGATTTACTGTCGTTTCGTTACAGTTGTTGTTGCTGTTGTTGCCGAGATTTTTATCCCTTGGATTGGCAGTCGTTTTAGACCATTTTTACTGTTTATAACTATCTCATACCCCGCCCACAGTTATCTATCCATCTATTTGGCTATATATCTGGCTATCAACATGGCGCCGCGTTGTCGCTACTGCATTTAAAAATGGTCGCATATTTATATCACTCAAGAGAAATGGAATATCTGGGTAGTCAGTGGGAGAGGGGGGAGAGAGAAATGGGTAACAGTATATACATACATACATATATATAGCATTAGCCATCCAGCAAGTATTGTTATATGAAGGATTCAAAGTAGTTGACTTAAAAGCGCTGCTGCTGGCTTATTGATGATTGTTCAAGTGCTGCATCAATATGGTTTTGTTAGCATTTAACGTTTTTTGAGTGTGTGCGAGTGTGCGGATGTGCGTGGTGTGTGTGTGTGCGTGTGTACAAGTGATAAAAGCTTCGTATGCAATAGGAAATGGTGTAGAAAATTTGATACGATTAAATATTTTCTGTAAAACTTGCAAGAATTTTTAGTAGTATTTTAGATATTCCATATTGATCTAGATGAGTTTTCATTTTATATTCGAAAATCTATAATGGATTGTGAATAAGTCTATTAAAATCAAAATTTAGTTGAAATTATCTCTACAAAATGTTTTAATTATTCCTTTTAAAATAAATTTTTAAGTTTCTTGAATAAATTAAAAACGTTTTCTTAAATCATTTATAATATTGAAGTTGCATTTTATAACTATAAAGAACATTTTTAAGTGAGCTTAAACAAGTTTGAGTTAGAAATATTCAAATTGAATAAAATCGTTTAGTTATCATAGTGAAATCGAATAAAACTCAAATATGTTAAATACAGTTTAGTACTTTAAGTACTTGATAGATGAAACGGATTTTTTTGGTCCCTAAAAAAGCAAGTTTGTTATAGATTATTGATTAAAAATCATCCATTGTATACGTGCTGAAAAAATATAAAATTTTATAAATTTCCAAATATTTTTAAAATTAATATAATAATAATTAATATAATAATAATATTTACAGAATTCGAAAACAAATAACGTAATAAAAGTTTAACTGATAGATTAAATACCTTTCAAATAATATTTTAATTATAATAGTTTTAATAAATAGAAACCTGAATAATAGAAACTTTTACGCAATTTCGATAACATAATTTCAATAAAACTTCTAAAATATATAAAAAAAAGGAATGGAAGCAGTTTATAGACTAGTTAATCGATTACAATGATTCCTTTTTCTTTTCAACTTTTAATTCCTTTGTATAAGAAACGATGCCAATTATTGCAACTTTGTTGTCAATTCCCATTACTTGTTTTTGTATCTATCATAAATGCCATTCTCTTCTTCTCCTTTTTTGCTCTAGATTTAAGCCATTTTGCTATTCATTTCTTAATCACGTTATCTCGTCAGCTAGCATATGGAAATGTTAACTTGTTGGCTGAAAAACCCAACTCAATGGGCACACTTGAATGGGCTTTTCTCTTAACCAAGGCAAAAGCGAACCAAATCAACCCACACCCACCTTACCCACTTTTCATCTGCTGGCTGCTGGGACTTATAGCCAACTTTTCCATCACTTTCCAAGCGATTAAACAATCAGCGGGCATTATAATCTCTCTCTCTCTCTCGCTTCCTTGCTTGCCCTCCATCCATCTCTTGTTTTCTCCCTTCTGTCGCTAGCTTTTGTCGGGTAAAAGTCATGTATCATAGATGCTGATGGCATTTTTCCTGGCTTTCGATTCAACAATGAATCTATCTATATCTCCTCTATATACATACATACATGTGTTTGAGTGTTTGTTTTTTTTCCTTTCATTTTTTTTTTTGTTTTCTTCCTTTTTGCAATTTGCTTTTTCCCCTTTCCTTGTTATTTTTTTTTTCTTTTTTGCCATTTGATGCTGTCAAACATGATTTGCATATGCTGCCGGCAGAGATTATGGATTAACTTGACTATATCTCTTTCGATAGCTGCGATTTTTGTATTAAGCTTTGAGGTTGATTTTAACTTGTACCGCTTCTTCCTTAATACGATTGTATGCGGCCAATTAAAAACTGGCTGAAACGATTCGTTATACGTAATATATAATATATATATATATAATTTAGCCTTTTTTTTTTTGCAATATGCAAATTGCTAACTAATCATAATGTCAGCTTACTGATAAATATGAGTGGCAATTTACAAAACGATTTCCTGCTCAAATAAGAGTTTCTCCTTTTTAATTTTTTTTTTGTTTTTCTTTTAAAGAGAAGTTGTCGGAGAAGAAGTGGGGGGAGGGGGAGATAGGGCGGTAACATTTCATATACAAACATACATCAAGGTGACTTATTAGGCATTCCATTTAAATGACATTTATTCTGTGTGCCGAGTGCTGGAAATAGGCTTAAAAAGCCATTATTGTCAACATTTATAATAGTTTCAAGAGCGACGACGAGCATCGTCGAGGGAAGGCAAATGTGTCCTGAATATGCGTCCTTTTTACCGTTGCCTTACCTTTGCAATGCCTTTCCTTGCCTTATTCCTTCTTTCTTGCTTTTCTTGTCTGTGTTTGTTTACCTTACACTTGAGCGGCATAAAAACACTCACACACTCCCACAGACATACACACACTCCCACACACATCCTCAGACAGTTTGAAGTGTGTTGGTTGCATGATGAGAGCGAGAGTGAGGAGAAGGAAAATAAGGGTCTTACTTAATGAAAACAATTTGGTCTATGCTGCGTATGAGTTATATTTGAAGTGGTTAACTGTATACAAGCACATATGATGGTAATGCCTGTGAAAAGAAATAAGCAAAATGATGGTATAAAATAAATTAAATCAAAATGAAACTACTTATTTTCTATCGATTAAGTTTCCCCATGAACACATTTTCTTTCATTTCTATTGACAATTTTCTTTAGATTTTCACACAAATGGCTTAAAAAGATTTCTGTCTTGAAAATGAAATGAAACTTTAAATGAATTGCTGTTAAAGTTAAAAAAGAATTTAAGACAGTTTCTCAATTGTTAATTATTTTATTTAATAGGTTAATTTACCAAGTGTTTACATTTTTTTTTTTGTTATTGAAGTTTAACAATGACACCAAATAATTAAACACCCTTCATTATTTGTAACCAAAAAAGTTTTAGAAAAATCAGTAATTAGGTTAATATGATTATACAATTCAATTTCTCTTACTTTGCCTTGTTCTTAAGAAAAAATATAACCTTTCTTTTTAATTTAATCACACAAATCTCAATTCAAGCTGTTGGCACTTGTTTAACGCGTTTATTACAACAAATTTGGTTGTAACCAAACAAAGTTTACTTTTTTTTTACACTTAACGCGACCTTAAAAGGTCAAGTTTTTACCATTATGAGTTTTAACAACTTTTCATTCTACTTTTAGCCCAACATTTCAGCCACTTCTCCTCCTCCATACTGCTGGCATTATGCTGCTTGTTGTCCTCTTTGCCTCTCCTTCTACTTATTACGCCTCTTTTCACATTCATTTTGACAAGTTGTGACAAACTGTCTTTCACTCACTCTTGCCAGTCAGTCACTCATTTTTATTATTATTATCATTATTTTTGGCTTAAATCCTTTTCAACAAGGATGTTGACAGCAAACAGCAGCAGCATCAGCAGCAAAAAAAAAAAAAAATATCGTTTTAATTTTCACTTATTTTTATATATATTTAATGTGGGTTTTTCTTTTTTCACTTGGTTTTATAGCATACTTTTTAATTACTTTCCCATTCATTTGGATAACTTTTGGCTGTTGCTTTTTTGCTTATTCCACTCATTCCTTTTCCGTTTTCTATCTACTTTCGTCTATATTGTTGTTATTTTGAGATTAGAATTGAAATAGAAATGCATATTTAATTAATTTTCACACACATTTTGCCGAGATTTACATATGCCTCAAGACGCAAAATGAAAATAAATACCAAAGAGATGAAATTTAATTGTCACATTAAATGTCAGGACACAGGGTCCCTAAAGACACACACACACACACACACACACACACTCGCACTCAAGTAAATTTCCATCCTAAGAAGAAAATTGTGTTTTCTTCTTTTTCTGTGAGTGTGTATGTGTGTGTGTGTTCTGTATAGAGAAGGGGGTCCTTGAGGCGCCACAGTCAGAGCACATTTCCTGCCTTTCCTCTCCTTTTGGGTCTCATGTGAGAGAATTTAACCTATTTACACAGTAATTTATTTGCTTATAAACATAAAACCACTTTCGTTTCCAGCAAAAGGGGCATATGTTTCTAAAGGGTGGCAGGGAGGGGAGAGGGGTGGAAGTAAAGCAAAGGCACTGGCAGTCACTTAATTTAATAATTTTCACATTTATTGAAACAAAATGCACAACTTGGAAGGCAAATGAAAATGAGAGGCTGCTGGCAACTCCCCAGACAGACTCGTTCTTATTCCTTTTTTTTCATTTCATTCTTTCTGTTTTTGCTTCATTTGTGTCGGTTTTTAATTTTACTTCGTCCTTACAAAGTCTATATGTGCATATGAGTGAGAGTGTAAGGGTGTGTGTGTGTGAGTGGGTGTCTTTGGGTGTGTGTGTGTATAAGGCAAACACACTTAAAACTCAAATATTTGCATACACTCGAGCATTGTTTGCATAAAAATACCAAAAAAAAAAAGAGAAAAGAAAGAAAGAAAAAAAAGGAAGTGAAAAAGAAAGGCAGCAAAAGGCACCAGGCACTGGCAAGACGATGCCAGTTGGTAGGAAAAAAAATGGAGGGGGGCTATAGAAGGGAAAGGACTTGCTGCAATCCCCTGTTGTTGCCTTAGACCAAAGCAAATTTATTATCACACACAAAAAGGCACAATCTATAAAAACGTAGCAAACTGAAAGAAGGACGGAACAAAATCAAACGAAATGAGGCAAACACACCAGAGGAGTCGTAGTCTCCAGCCAGGATATAGATCCTTTAGCCTCAAAAGGGAGAGAGTGAGTGAGTGAGAGAGAGAGAGAGAGAGAGAGAGAAAAGAGAAAGGGCGGGAAAACACACGCGCCTCTTCTTTTGTGCAAATAAAAGGGACTTGATGCGGGTGTACATAAAGGAGGGGTACTCGGGTGGAGGGATGGAGTGCCATGATGCTAGATTGTAACATTTGCTACAGAGAAAGGTAATGTATGCCAATGCACATGAGACCTCGATTCAGGTCCAGGCCACCTGATGTGCGGCCCCCTCAATTTGCATAGCTTTGCAGAAGGACGAATATAGAGAGGGGTGGAGGGAGGCGGGGATCAAGAGAATGTAGAAATTGGGGGCAGGGCAAACAAAAATAAGCCACGCCAGCAAAATAACAACAAATAGCAGGGGAAAAGAAAAAGAACAAAAAAAAAAAAAAATCAAGACAACACCAAAAGCAGCAGAAGAAGAAAACAAAAATTATTCACCAAAAAGGAAAACGAAAACGAAAAGAAGGCAAAGCACAAAAAGCGTCAAGTTTAGCGCAAAATTAAACAATCTTATTACCCGGATTAGTGACAAAATTATGTAGCATACCTTAAGGGGCCAGCCTAGAGTGTGAGTCTAGGGAATAGATGGAAGGGGAAATGCCAACAGTTGCTGAAAGATCTCTGTACATGATAGAGGGGAAAATAGGTAAACAGACAATTGGCAATTGTGTGGAAATTGTTGGAATTGAAATGAAAATTACACTCTCAATAGTTGAAGGAAAAATGTTATTCGTGATGAGAGGGGGAAAGCAAAATTCCAATCAGTTTAAATCAAATGGAAAATAAAACTGATGGCGGAAAATTTTAAAAAGAAATTTTTTTTTGGCTCATCCAAATGTGACTCATTTGTTACTAAAAGGAAATGTAAAACGTGAAGAAAGACCAAAAGAAAATTTGTCTAGTTATATGTAAACTTTGATAAAAAAACAACAAAATTATTAAATGTATTAGAAATTAAATTAAGAAATCTGATGATAAATATTTCATGACTTCCCCATTCTCTCTAGAGCTTAAATCTAATTAAAGTCCTTTCAAGTAAAATTTTTCTTCAGTTCAGAAATAATCTTTGGTACAATTTGCTTTTACCTGCAAATGATATCCTTCTGATAGGTAACAAAAGTATCTCAAAGATATTTCTCTCTTTGTTTAACATTTAAATGGAACACCCTGTTAGTTGTCTTATTGTTTAAACAATTAATGGTCCGCCTTCCCTTCTTTTGCTTCTGTCTACCTTTCATTTGCCTTTTTTCCAATGAATTTATTAATTCATTTATCCTTTGTCATTTTGCGTGTTTTCTTCCCCTTCTCATTCCTTGGGCCACACTAATTAGGTTTGTCTCAAATATTTAACTAGTGGATTTAATGCTCAATTTAACATAGAAAAAGTTGAACAAAAAAACACAAGAGTGTGAGAGAAATATAATTATGCAAATTAACTTGAGAAAGGCACAAAAAAAAATATGAAAAAAGAAATTCATGATGAGGAGAACTTGGACTCTTTTGACTCGATAGCATCAACATTTATGCCTGCAGTTGGCGCTGTCGGAAAAGCGCGTGAGGCGGAAAAGCGCATAAGCTGCACGTTAAGATTGCGTATACGCCCCGCATATGGCAGCTACAAAAAAAAAGGAGCCACAGAAAAAAAACAACTGAAATGGAAAGGAAAGGCAAGCAAAGCTAAGTAAACGAGAACCATAACTTGTCCTCAGTCGCCGTAACAGCACACACAGCACAGAGAGAGAAAGGTATATAAAAACGTGGATATGGCCAAGTTGCCATGGTTCTGATACAACGGTATGGTGTGGTTATGTCCTTGTCGTCCTTGTCGTCGTCGTCGTCAGTTTTCATTTCCTCCTACTACTTTGCTGTTTTGCTGTCGTTTCTTGATACCCCGGCAACCTTTAACTTGGTCTCTTGCCTGTGCTGATTTAGTGCAAAACATTTTTCTTGATTATTTTAGTTATTCCTTTGCGTTATTTTTCGTTTTTTCTCTCTCCTTTCTTTGCCGTGTTGTTGCGGTTGCCGGAGGCAAGCAGTCGACACTGGTCTTTCTATCACCGTATCGCCTCTTGCGTGCGACTCCTTTCTTGCCCTTCAGATCCGGCTTCTGACTGCTCCTGCTCCTGTTTCTGCTTTTGGATGATGCTGCCGCTGCTTCTCTCCTGCTGCGTGAGAAGTCATAAAGCGATTTGTCATATTTATACAAGTTGATAAAATTATAAACAGCATCGCATAGCAACATCCTTGTCTCGCAGTCAGACATCGTCCTGCTGCGCTGCTATGCCATAGATAGATGTATCTATATCTTTAACTATAACTGTTACTGTAACTGTAACCGTATCTGCAACTGTAACTGCAACTGTGTAACTTGTTTGTGTCTCTGTATGTCTGTATGTGTGTGTGTGTGTTTGTGTGTCTTGTGAAATTGTTGGCGTGTCTGCAGTTTTCTTACTCTAATTGAAGAGGCGGGCACTTGACTCTGTGTATAGACTTCCATTATCTCGAAAGGTGAAAAACGAAAAGGTAAAATATGTATATATCATCATTATATCATTTAAGCAGAAATGGCTTTAAAAAATTGATCTTTTGGCTAGCATTTTCCATATAAATCTTAATTTATTTGTTGATTTATAAAACTTATAAAAATTTATTAAAGTTAAAACTTGAACCAAAAGAAAAAATTAATTTTTAGAATAAAATTACAAAAAAAAAAAAACAAAAAATAGAATACATATTATTAAAAGAAAATATAAATATTTAAAAGTATAAAATTAAGTGCAAATATTAAAAAATCAGTTTAAAATAAAATAAAAAAAGTGTACGAAAAGTATTTTAAAATAACATAAAACCAATTTAATATTATTCAAAGTTTTCCACTTAATATAATAATATTATATTAATAATATAATTATAATCATATATAATTATATGATATGATAAATTAAAATTTGTGTAAAATTTGTATTCATTTGTTAATTACACAAAATGAGAAATATCTGACACTGCAAATAATGAAATATTTTTTTATTATACAGATTTATCAAACATATTTGCTTCACATTTAGACAAATCTAAATGATACATATAAAAGGAATATTTTATATATACATATGTACATATATTCTCCATATATACTTTTTTATATTGAGCATATTATTCAAGATAAAATTGCTTAATAAAATTTAAATTAAAATTCTTTTTCTGCTTAGATATACAATTACAGAATGTGATCAATTTTCCATATCCAATCAGTTACAGTGGGTGGAAATGGGCTTAGTGAGGTTTAAATGTTTCAATTTATTTTAACCAATATTGATGGTAAAATAAAGTTAAAGTTCAATTTTTTGCCTGCCTTTATTTTTCTTTAAGTTATTTTGTTAGAAATAAATATATTTATAGTTTTATCAGTAATCTCTTTATGGAGAACATTTACATTTAATTGAATATTCAGTTTAACATTTTGGTTTTATTTATGAAAATGCAACAAGGTAAAGTTTTATGTAAATTTGTAAGATTGGGGGCTTACCATTCAATTGAAAATTCTGGCCAAGACTTAAATTCTGCCCACTTTTCAACCTCCTTTAACCTGGTTTATGCTGAACATTTCTGGCAACATTCAAATTACATGCTAAAATTACTGTCAGTACGCTTAAAGCATTTACAAAACGATGTCTTCTCATTCCTCAACCACCATTTTTTCCACCTCCAATTCTGTGCTACTGCTGCTCTGCGTATCTCTCTCTGTGTGTTTGTCTCCCATAACAAATTTTATTTTAATATTTATTGTTTTTCACGAAAAGCCGCGCGTCGCGCCGCCATCCTTTGCCAGTCATTTGTTGGCCAGTTTTTTAGCTGGAGGCGAAAAGCAGCTCCTGAAGATGACGACGAACAAATTGAAAACGAAAGCAATGCCAAAATAGAAATGTTTTCGCGCCCGCCACTGCAGGGGGTAAAAGGAGTGGAATGGATGTTTGTAAGAGATGTGTTTGGGGATGGGGTCTTTGAGAGGGCGAAAGACATTGTCAGCATTGTCGGCATTATGTGCCTGCCAAATTCGACTTAACCTGGGTGGCAAAGTGGAATGTCTCAGACGAAGTCGTCGCGAATCTTCATCGTCCCTTCTACTTCTCTTGTTGTCTTACTCAAAGTGTAATCATTGTCGTTTGTCGCACGTTTGTCCGCCCACCGCTGCCAAGTTCTAAGATGCAGCCACATGGAACTTATTACTTTCATTTGCCTGCCAACTTCTCTCTCACTCTCCCTATCTCCCCTCACCCAACTAACCATTGTTACCATCTCTCCCTTCCGCTTTTTCGAATATAAATTCATAACAAATTCATTGCGCGCAGCGAGGCATTTAAGAGCCTGTGCCAAGAACAGAATAAAACAACACAAAAACTGAAAGAAAGGAAAAAAAAAGAAAAAGTACACATACAAAAGCCTGTTTCTAATTTTATATTTGGCTTAGTGTTTCGTTTCTTCGTTTTTCCTTGGGCATCTCTACTGTTTCTTCATCCTCATTTTCTTTATCGTTCTTCTTTTTCGTTGACATCATCACACGGCGTATGCGTAATTTTGCCGCATTGCTTTTGAGAGAGAAGCATCGTTGTCGTCTGTAAGGCATATCTTTGCCTGTTTCTTGTGTGTATTTGCTACTGGCAAACTTCACGCTCGCGGCTCACACGCTTTATCCCACTCACTTATTTCACCTCCCTTTATATCCACTTTCTCCACCTCCTCCTCTTCCTTCTGCTGCTACTCCTGGTGGGAATTGGCAACGCATATTTATGGGGCATGCCCAAGTTTATTAGGCTCTACACGTTGCTGTTGCGACTTTGTTTCAAGACTTTTTGCCGCCATGTAATTCCATTTGAAAAACTTTTTGTACCAAAATCACAAAGAGTAAAAGAGATGCATATATATAGATAGATAAAGTGAGACAGAGCAACAGCATTTGCTTTACTTTTTCTTGGTTTTATTTACATAATGACATTTAATGATGATGATAATGTCTATAGGCGTTGAAAGAGGCTTTCCATATGGCCTATGCCTCTATTCCCCAATTGATCCTGAGGCATGCCACAAATCCAAATACAAGATTATAATCTTTAATGAGTTTTTCTTTCTCTAATCAATCCTTTTACATAAGCAGTTTACATTTCCACACCGCAATTTAAACAGGAAAAGCCAATGGAAACTTTTCACAAGATTTTCTACAACTTTTACTAATAGATGTGATTATTTAACTGAAGCTTAGTTTAAATAGATAAAATTGGCAGCAAGAATATATAATAAAAACAAGAGAGGAGAAAAAAAGAAGAATAAAGAAAACGAAAAGAAAATTATATAATTATGAACTAAATCATATAAAAGTTAGATCAATAAATTTGAAAGATTCAGTTTGAATTTTTATTTTTTTTAAGTTTAAGTTTAATTTTCAGTTAACAAAAGTCTTAATCTATAATGTCCTATAAATCTTCATTTGTTTTAATTACAGGGTATCAATTATGAATTTAATTTCTATTTCAAAAAAAGATTACTTTACGCTGACTTTGCCTTAAATGTGTTTTAGTGTCGGTTTAAAAAGTGCTTAAAATTGTTGACTTATCCCCTTAAAATTGGTTTTCCTCATAATACCAACAATTTGCCTAAAAAATATTCTTAAAATAAAAAATTGAGGGAAATAACCCAAAAGAAAATAAAAGTAATGAAAATGCCTCATTTATTTAGCATTATGCAACACTTAATTTCCCTCTTAAGCATAATTTTTCTTCAACTTCAAATAAGTAGGCAACACTTTCTTCGTTTTTAAGCCAGAAAAATTCATTAAAATTTTGTTGCTCCTCCTCCACCTCCCAACCACTCTTAACATGCGGAAAAAAAAAAATAAGAAAAATAAGGAAAAGTGTGCGTTAAGCACATTTTGTAAATTGCCAACCTTCTAGCCAACATTCTTCTGCTGGTTTCTGTTGCTGTTACCATCTTTGCCTGCCCACTAAGCGGATCAAGGAATCTTCTTACCCTTGTCCTTCCTTACTGCTCTGCTGTCTCTTTGGTTCTGCCCCTTTTTGTGTCTTTTTTTTTTTATTTTTTATTTTGGTTGGACTGCCACAAGCATCGCCTGCTGTTGTTTATTATTATCTGTTGGCGTTGCTTGGGCGCTAATTTCGAAATTACAAAATATTCCATTTACTATTTTGTTGAAAAATGATTGCAAGCAATTTCATTTCCGACAGAAAATGCCCCGACCCTCTCTCTATGATCCATTCTTCACCATCCCCACTGAGTTGTGAAAACTAATTACAAACACATAAAAGTTTAAGATGGGAAGGAAAAGAGAAGGGTTGTTTGTTACTCTCCATCTCTCTCTCCCTCTCTGTCTCTCTCGAAAAAAGGAAGGAAATGCAACATGTGACAAGTGAAATTGGTGTCTGTGACACGCCCATCAAACTAAATTACAATTCCTCCTTTTAGTCGTTGTTTGTTAGTGTTTTTTTTCAGGCGTAAAAAATCTAGCCAAATGCCAATGCAATTGGTAGAAGTAGAAAATGGAAGTAGCAAAAAATAAAAAAAAAACACAAAAAGGAAAAAGGAACAGCAATAAGGAGTAAATGTCGGAGTAGTAGAAGTCGAAGTCCCCTTCGCCTGTGTTGGTCTTAAGTGGCTAGCAACTTGGAGAATTTCGCATGAATTTTCAAGTTTTCCTTTTGTTCCTTCTTTTTTTTTTTTTTTGCAACATTAAGACAATAAGGTGGTGCCGTTACCCAAAAGCAAAGGAGAGGAGTTGGGTAGAGGGGGTAAGCCACTGTCATTATTGTGGCCTCTGAAAATGGTTTTTAAAGTGTGTCTGTATCTGTGTGTGTGTGTGTGTGTGTAAAACTTTTTCCACAAATGTTATTTTCTTCCCCCGTCTTTTCATTTCTCTGCTGTCAGTGTTTTCTTCCAACATTTGGCCATTTTATTTTATGACAGTTGAAGTTGAAGTTTTGCTCTTTACACTTCTATGATTCTGATTTGAGCATTGCATCAAATTTTATGTGATTGACACCTAAAAACGAGCATCAGGAAAAGAAAAAAAATAACAAAGAGAAAACATGATCAAAATGTATTAAGTGTATGCAATCAAGAGAACTAACTTTAAAGCAAATGATTGGTGATATAAAAAACAAAAAGAAAATGAAAGATTTGTTGACCCAAAACCAATTGATGAGTATGTCTTTTCGAGTCACGTTGTCATCTCTAACATGGGGCCGAAACCTGCCAACCTGCTGACATTAATGGCAAATGCTAAGCCAGCATTTCCTAGAGAGAGAAGATTCTCTATCTGTGTTTTTGTGTGTGTGTGTGTTTGTGTAGAGGGTCCTGGAAAAGATGTTGTTGCGGCTTTTGAGGTCCTTTTGTGTGGCAAATGGTAAGAGAGATGAAGAAAGGGCGCATGACCTGCAGCAATTACCAATTTTCTTGTTACATTTTAAAGTGCCGCGACTGAGAATGCGGGTGATGATGTTGCTGTTGCTGCTCTTAAGGACTATAGTGTCCTAGTTTGTCTAGGTGTGTAAATGTGTGTCTACATCTATAACTGTATATGTGTGTGTGTGTGTGTGTGAGGCCCATTAAGTGCGCTGGCAGATGAAAGCTTAAGCTGTTGCTGACACAAGGAGGACAGAACCAAGTGCATAATCTTCGTTGTCATTTGCGGCAAAAGGCTAAAGAATTGTTAATTAAACCAAACGACATATCAGAAAATTAAGATCGCTTCTTCCCCCTGTTTTTAAAGTTTATACACCTTTTCAATTAAGTTTTTAATTTTAAGCACACTTTATTAAACTATTTAAATCATTTTTAATGTACAACATATTTTTCTCTTTCTCTTTGTCTCATTTTCAATTGCAGGTATGTACCATTTTCTTGTTTAATCATTGAGGAAAATTGTAAGTACAATTATAACAAAAGCTATTATAATATATTTATTATTTATTGTTTTAGTGGAATATAAAATGTGTGTGGATTTTACTTTAAGTTTTGTTTTGCCTTTATTTAAGGTTGTCCTTTTTGGCAATCATTCTATCGAAGACTATTGAATGGATGGATGTGATACATATGGGATATATATTAGAACATTAAAACTTTATTGCTAAACTTTCCTTTATTTTTTTTATTTATTTTCTTTAAATAGAATTGAAATAGCTTAAAAGAGAATTTTTTTACTTGGGATGTTTATGTACTCTGTTGAGGAAGTGTTTAAGTGATTTATAGGAGATTAATATAAATTGTATTTTAATTCTTTTTTTATTGTTTAAAGTTGATTAAAGTTTTAAATAAATTTAAGTCGTAAATGCCATCTGAATGCATAGCAAATTAGACTTTCTCCGAAAACATTTTAAATGGTCAAAGAATTAGCAACTAGTTTATTACGTTAATCAAGAATTTTTATAGTTTCACCTTTCCTTTTTAATGACTTAGTTTCATTTAATCAATATACCCTCTAAAGTATAGGGTATGCCAAATGTAGCTAAAATAAGACTTGCAATTGCAACATTTTCTGTATGCAAACAGGCGAATAACAGACAGAGCCAACACACTTTCAACTCAACTTTGTCATCATCTTCACTTCTATTTCTTCTCTTCTGCACTACTCCCACTTTCTCTTATTCTCAGTATTTCCATCTCTTGGACCGTCTTTTGCCATTTTTCACTAATTAATTATGCAGTAACAGCAAACAACTTGAAATGTAAGAAGATTAAAGCGACTTAAAAGGCATTTATGCAATGGCAGGCAACAACACAACAACAGCAAACAGGACAGACAAGTGTCAGGATTCGTTCCCCCAACACAAGCTTCAATGTACCCTTTTCTCCTTCTGCTTCAATCGCCTTCCCTCTTCGCCTTCCCTCTCAACATTACTTGCTACCATCCTACACACTATATAGTACTTAGTCTTTACAGAAAACAAAATTGCAAGACAAGTTGAAATGCCAAAGCATAGATGGATGTATGCAAATGTGTGTGTGTGTGTGTGTTATATGTACATATATATATGCATATGGGTGTGTGTCTTGTTAAGTCATGTTTACCAGCCTCAAGTTAAGACTTTTTCATGTAAAGAGAAAAAAAAGCATTTACACAATTTCTTCTGGAAAATTAAAAAATCCCAAAAATTAATGAAAACCAAAGTAAAATCCTATTGAAAAAAGATTTATTTGACAGCTAATTTTAAAATAACTTTTCTAAATTAGCCAATTTCACGAAACGAAACAAAATATATCATATTAATTTTCACTTAATTAAAAACAATTTCGAAGAAGAATAAAAAAAAAAAGTAAAGTGCCAACAACACGAAAAAAAAGACACGATGACTATTTATAAAGCAAAAAAAAAAATGCTAATTAAGTTACAAAATGCGCTGACAAAATGAAAATTATAGACAATGCCCCACACACTTTCAAACACACACACACACACATGAGGACTTAAGTGAGCTTGAAACAGTCTGCCCCTTACCTCTCTCTCTCTCTTTTTCCCTTTGCTCTTTTAAAGTGTGTGAGTGTGTATGCCAGGTGGCAAGTCAGAAGACAATTGAGCGACGCATTTACTCCTCTCTCTGTGCCGCACTCCCTTTGCGTGCCTGTCAAAGTGCCTTGAAGCATTTTTTACCCAGTAACTTGAAAAGTTAAAGGGTATATCCAAGTTGTGTAAAAGATGTATACAAATATTACACCTAAAGCAACTGTTGAAGTAAACTGTTCTTTTGTTACTATAAACAAAACTTTTAAAATACTTTAGTCAATTAAAAAATCACAGATTTATTTAAAAACGGTTAAAAGAAATATAATTATGAATGTTTCACTTGATAAAATTGCCCATTAGGTGACGCCAGTGTATGACAAATGGAATATTTTAGTCCTTTAATTGATTGTTACAGGATACATGAAAGTCGAAACGTTAACTAGCTTATATATTATTATGGTATATACGAGTTTATATACATATATATGTATATATATAACTTTTTTGTTACTGTCACGGCTGTTTTTCGTCTGTGTATGTGTTGGGTGGAGTGTGGGTGTGTATGTGTGGTTAAGTGTCTCATACACACACACACACACATACAAAGAGTTAGCTTTATGTCTATGTCAACGACTTTGAGCTCGCCGTTTTTTTTTATTTTCCTTTTTTTTCTTCTTTTTGACGACCCCCTATACATTTTTTGTGGAGTTTTTTTTTGGAAAATAAAAAGACCAAAAGAAAAGAGTTTTGCCAACATTTTTCGTTACTCCTGGCTGGTTGGTTGGCTGTTCCGTACCTCGGCTTGTCTGTGCTGTCCTGTCAGGACTCTGCGGCAACGCAAGTAAATGTTTTTCAAGCTGACAGGCAGTTTCAACAATTAAGCGACATTTGTTGCTACATTTTTGTGCATATTTGTTGCCAGCACACAAAAAAAAAAATAAGAAGAAAAACAGAAGCTAAATGAATTTGGGACAATTTAAGAAATATTTGTTAAATTAAGCAAGAATAAAATATAAATTAATCAAATTTGGCTTAATCAAAAGAGGAAAAGTATACAGCAAAGACAAATTCCTTAATCAATTTTTTAACACTAGAAATTAAGTGAAGTTGAAAGTGAATTTTATTTTTGCTGCAAATGAAGATTGTATCTTGAATTTCTTTAAACCATTTTAAAGACATATTTGATAATAATATTTTGTTAAATAGAGTCTAGTTCACTTTCACGTATGCATTTGAATAAAGTTGGACTTTTCAACACTTACAAAATGAAAAATTCCTCAAACGGATTTCAAAAAATGAACTAAAAAAAAACTTAATTGACTATTTGGCACTTCTACTGATAAAGCCAGACATGCATATATTAAAGCAATTGATATTCCAATAAATTAATTTTATATATAATAATTTAATTTTGTGCATTTCACAACACTGGTTATTTCTATTAAAGTTTTGTACATTCATGATTTTGCTGCACGCAATTAAAATTCAATGAATTATTTAAAAAGTTGTCACTTTAAATGTAACAAACCCCCGCTTCCCTTAACCACCCCTGGACAATTTCCTATCTCTTTCTGTATGCGCCTCTCCCAACTCAACGTCCCCCCGCCATCTGTATAACCCGCATGTGATTTCCATTTTATACTGAAAAGTATGCAACAATTTAAAGCTCTTTTGCGGTTACTGGCTTTGGCCACACACAACAACAGAACTGAAGCCCCTCTCCCCACCACTTCTCTGATAGCTCCGACCCTCTTCACTTCACTTGTCCTATTGCTGTTTTTATGAGTTTTTTTTTTTTTTTTCATGCTTCCCATGTGGTTTATTACAAATTGATTTTATTATTGTTTTTCACCCGCGATACCCCTCGCTCTTTTACCCCTTTGTGATCATTCCCCTGCATCCCTTAACCTCAATTTGCGTACGCAATGATCTGTAGGTGCAGCTTTGTTTGCTGTTGGCGATTTGAAAACTGATTGCAAACACATGCAAACTCACACCGATACACACACACACACACATGTCTCTTTTCCTTCTGCTCCCCTCCAACAATTGAGTGCAATTTCCGCCGCTTGTACTTTGGCCATCAATTGTTTAATTAATTTTATAATGAGTTAATTTTCCACAACGAACCAAGTCAAATTTAAATTTTATCCATATGTTCAATTTGCTGTCTAGCAAAAATTTGTTTTGCCAACTACAAATCTATCTATATATGTACATATATATATATATATATATATATCTTTACCCTATGCTATTGTAGAGTAGCAAATGTAAAATTCAATTATAAAATCGCTTACATTGCAATTTACATTTTTGTGGTCGGACTGTGTCAATTTTCATATAAACATTTGCCACACTTGAATTAAACAAAATGCTAAAAGAATCAACAACAACAAATTACCCAAATAAATATCGCAATTCGTGTCAAATTATAGTTCTCGCCAATGTTAAATTCAAGTCAAATTTCTTGGCCTAATGCCCAGTCATACAAAGAGATAGAAAGAGAAAGAGAGGAAGAGGGAGCGAAAGCGAAATCAAAGAGAGTGAAAATGATTTTCATTTGTAAATGCCAAAAATACAAAAAGAAATAAAAATATATGAAATTTATTCTAGCTATTTATATAATTTATGCAATTTGGTTTTTGTGGCTTGCAATAAAAGAAACTTAAAAATTTAAGAGTCATTGGACAATTGCAATATGCTAAATAGTCTTTAATATTATTCTCATAATTTGTGAAATTTTAAGTTGGCCATTAAAGAACAGATTGCTTTCAAATTGAGCTCTTTGAATTTAACTTAAAATTTATCTATTAATATTAACAATAATATTTATACAATGTAACTAAGAGGCTTATAGCTTTATACTAATAGTATACTAGTAGCAATAGTAATTAGTAAACAGAAGTTAACTTAAAATTTCTTATTGGAGTGAAATCTTTATTATTTCTCTTATATTTCAATGTTTAATTTGAGAGAAGTTAACTTATAATTTCTTATTGAATTCTTTATTATTTTTCTTACATTTCATTATTTAATTTGAGGGATATGAATATTGTACTACTTAATGATTAGTAGAGATCAATTCCAAATATTTCAAGTTACGAAATATATCTTTATACCCTTGCAGAGAGTGTAATAAAATTGGAGAGAGGTTTTTTTTATTTAGAAACATTTCTACAAACCTATTAATATTTATATACATATGTATGTATTATATTAACAATTATAATATTTTTCTTGAATTTATTCTAATATTGTTAAAAATTTCCTTGTAAAGTGAAATATTATTTTACAAAACTTTATCAAGTTTTTCCCCAATTTGTTGCTTTAACTCGTCGTGTGCATAACTTCTGCCTTCAGGTAAACGTGTTAATGCAATCTACTAAAAAAGTGACTGCAACTTTAACATGTTGCCACATGCCTTGTTATTTATCAGAAATGCAAACATGGCAACTTTGTAAACTATAAATGACTGACATTTATGAAGTTTACAGCAGTTCAAAAAAAAAAAACATTCTTCTAATATTTTTCGTGTAGATGTCTTCGATCATATCTCATTTATTGAATGGCAAAGAATATAAAAACAAAGAAAAAAGAAATTTGTTATGCAACTCATTACTTCTAGAATGACCCTCGCATTTATTATTATTATATTTTTGGTTTCTTTGTTCTTTCTGTTTTGTGTGTGTGTGTGTGTGTGTAGCAAAGAAATTGCATTAAAAGCATAAAAATTCCAATTGTCATTAGGAGAGCAACTCCACAGTGGCGACATAGTTTTTTGGTTCCTTTCATAAAAACCAGTCCCTTCTACCTAACTCCTCCCGCTTACTCTCTAAAAGAAGAGCTGTAAATTCCAGCTGCTCTTTTTCTTGGTTGTTTTCTTCGTTTAGTTTTTCGTATTTTTGCTCAACTGAATTCCAAAACTGCTAGAAACGACGACGAGGATGTCGACAAAAACTTGGTCCTTTGGCTTGGGCGATTAATGTGTAGCTAAAAGGAAGGCTACCAAAATTCTCTACAATTTCTTTTTTTGCCTCTATAACCACCCACAGGACTCCTCTAGTACCACCAGTGGGGCACTCTTTCTTCTTCATTCATTTCTTTTGCCTCTTTGCTCTGTATTCGTCTCGACTTGCTTGGTGTGAAATGCCACAAGGTGTAAAATTGAATAATTGAAATGAAGCGCAAGCAGTAGAAAAGAAAGTTTTCTTCTTCCTTAAGAGACAAGGACAACGTAGCTTCAAGGATCGAGAGAGAGAGAGAGAGATAGCCTAGCTACTGTGTGCCACAAAGTTTAGTTAATTGTGGTTAATTCTGATGGATTTATGCGTAATTAGTGAGTAATTTAATTTTCTACAATTTCCCCCCATTGCGAAAAGATAGCAGTAAATTGGACTAGTTTAAAATTGAAGATATAACAACCCCCCACTCGTCTCATCATTGAGTTTTATTAATGTTTTCTATTGAATTGCGATTTGGCTTGGTCATTAAGCGCCACAAAATCTGCAACACATTTTCTTTATTAGAGAAACAAACAACAAAAGAAAAAAATGAAAACAAAATAATTTTTTGCTAGTCGTCTTTCGTCTCTCTGTTTTCTCTTCTCTTCCTTAGTAAAGTGTTCACATTTTTCGTTTTCCGCTGTTTTCTTGTGTGCGGCTAATGAAATGTGACATTAAGTGCTGATGTTGTAGCCACGCCCACACCATTGCTGTTATCGCCTCCCAAAAGTGGCGCACTTTTAATTGTTGCCACCGCAGTTGATGCTGCTGCTGCTGCCTCTGTTGTTGTTTTTCTGTGGTTCTTGCGGGACAAAGTTCAGCGGGGCGGGATGGCAGAACCAAAAAGCATCAGACAAATGCCAGCCAAAAGACGCATAAAAAATAAATACTCTCCAAATAAAAAAAATTCCGAAAAAAAATAAAAAGAAACGCCATGCAAAACAAAGTGGAGTGCAGAAAAAAGTTTTTAATTAAAAAGTTTTTTGTTTTAAATCTATGAAAATGTCGACAAACAGAAGACTGAGTGGTGGGGTGGAGCTTAAAAGAAGAGTTGTGTTTCGGTTTTTCCTTTCTTCTTTATTTTTTTTGTTTTACCAAAATGTTTTTTTTTTTTTTTTTTTGCAGCTGAGTTTCAATAATTAGCCAAGATTAGCAAATTGATGTAAAGAGATTTGTTTGCTTGTGAGTGGATAATGCTTTTTATATAAGTATATACAGGGTGTCCCCTGCCTCTCTACAGAAAAGTGATTAATTATAGAGTTCCATCAGGAGGTTTGAAAGCTAATCTAAAACTAGTTGAGTAAAATTGTATTTAAAGTGTTTCCAATACATTTTACTGCTTACATTATTCTCTGGAACTCCTCTAGAGGAAATGTTGGACTATCTACATGATTTCTTATCATTGTTTCTATATTTTGTGGAAGATTTCTATTAGAAACGTTCGACTACCAGAAGGATTTTCTTGTTATTGCCCCTTGGCTCTATGAAAGTCAAATACATGAAATGTTATATTAATAACTAGAAAGTCTGTGGAAGTCTTCTTTTGGCACTTTCTACATGGTTTCATTGCCATTGTTCTTATAATCTAGGAATTTATAATATGAAGTGTTTCACTACCAGAAGGACTGTCTTGATATTTCTCCCATACTTCCAAAGACTTTTATACGGAAACCTTTTACTACGCACAAAATTCCTTTGCCATTATTCCTCTGTTTTCTGGAAGTCTTTAACAAAAACATTATTCTAATGACCAATATTTTTTGCCGACAGTTCTAAAGTTTTCTTAACTCTCAGTGAAACATTTTGGAAAGATTATAGAATCCTTTGTAAGTGTTTTTCTTTGCTGTCCTTCTTGTTACAGACTCTCCTAATAAGAACTCTAAAAGCAAAGCAACTTTTCATTTCCAATAGAAATCACTCCTGGAGGCTAAGTGTAGACACCCTATATACATATATATATTCTTTATATTTATATACATATATTTGTTTATTGATTGTATTGCTATTAATTTTTAAATATTCTTCTTACCTTGTGTAACCTGTGACCTTCTTTTCACAATTTTATAATCCCGTAGCTCATTAAATATGAAAGTTGACTTTAAAAATATATGAAGATGGTTGTTGTAAATGCTCTGGCAATTCTACCAAAACCATCAGTACCACATCCTCACCTCTGTCTTCCGTTGTTGTTACCCATTCCAGTTTTTCTTTTTTCCCTCCCTTCTCTTATACTGTGCCACACACACACACACACAAGCATCGCAAATTGAGTTGTTTGCATTTTATTTATGGGGCATGGCAACGAAAACTTGCACACACAAATAGCCCCAAAAGTCAAACAACGATGCATGCAATTTAAATGCAATTGTGTTTGCCCCCAATCCCTCCCCCCCCCACATCATCACTAGCACCCCCTATTGCTGCCAACACTTCCCCTTTGCCCTTTTATGGAGTTGATATTGCTGTTGCTGCTGTGGCAGTGATGCAGCTAAAGCCAAAGGGCAGAGGCAGAGGCCGAATCAGGCGATTAACATTTTGCGCTCGCTGTGTGTTGCAAGAGTGAACAATGCGGCGTATACGTAATATATGTATCTATAAGTGTATATGTATATGTGTGTTTAAGTGTGCAGCAAGAAACATAAATTGCAATAGCAATAACAACAACAACAACATAAAGAACAAAGCCAAGCTCATTTCTCTATCTCTCTCACTCGCACACATTCACTAATAAATTATTAAATGCATGCAATAAATTTCAAATTAATCGCTGATATTTATCTCTCATTGCCTGCCGCCTGCCCCATCCGTCCCACAGTCCGTCCCTTTGTCTATTTGTCCATTCAGTGATGTGCATTATAATTATGCTGGTCAGTGTACCGCCACCAAATAGCCTCAGCGACAGCATCAGAATGAATCCATCCATTATATATATTTCATAATTTCCCCATCATAACTTAATTTTCATTTTTTTTTTTTGCATATTATGTATCTCCATCTCTCTCACTCTTTGTTTCATTCTGCTCTTCTTTTGGCTCATTGTTTTCACATATTTTACAATATATATTTTTCATTCGTTTTCATTCTCAGCCGATTGCTTCTGTATATTGTTAATTAAATTATATTGCCACTTGCTCTTCTTCTTGTTGTTGGCTCTTTTTTCTCTCTTCTTTTTTATTACTGTTATTGTTGTTCTTGTTGTTATTGTTTAATTTACAATTTAATTGTTCATGAAACAAAATAAAAAATAAAATTGATAGTAATTTTAAGTGGCTGTATTGATATCAGAAAACTAAATGGTGGAAAATGTTGGGAAAAGTGAACATTTTTGTAATGAAATTTCGAACATTTGAAACGATATCCTTTTTGGTTAATATTTATAGATAAATGTATAATCAAAAAGTGGTAATAAAAGGATGAAAAATTGCTAAAATTAATAAACTCAATAAAAGTATAAACATTATCGCAGTTCTTTTTTTCTGAAGGATTCCTTATTCAATAAATTAAACGATTTTTCTGACCAACAATAATCGAAATGCATTTACACCTACAACAATAATTTTGATAATTTAATGGTAAATTATATTAATTCCAAAACATTATTAGCTGACTAGAGACAAAACTTTCTCTGTAATTCATTTCGAGTTAAATAAATCGATAAACGATTATTTTTGTGGAAATTAACATTTCGATTAGTTATATTATACATTCGCTTTACAAATGATGTGCCAGTAAATATATTAAAATTTATTCCATTTATGTGGCGATTAATTATCACCGATAACTGTGTAAACGTTAGCCAACGATTAATTACTCAATTTATGGCCAAAAGCTGACTACAACCAAAGGAGGGGCAGACAGTCAGATGGACAGTCAAATGTTCATTCATCCATCCAACAAGCCGGACAGTTGGCCAGCTAACCAATTGCCATTATTATTGACTTTAACTCATTATCCTGAAGCTTGTTGTTGGTCATTTTGACATATGCTAAGCATGGGGACTATCGCCAATCGTTCTATTTCTATCTCTATCTGTTTTTGTTGTACAATGCTATTGTTCTGATTTATGCACATCAATAACAACAACAAAACATAAATCATCAGCTAGAAAGAGACATAAATGGGGGGGATAGAGAGAGAGAGAGAGAGACGCACAAGCACGCATAGACAATGGCAAAAACAAATATTTGACTAATTTCAAGTCAAACAATAAGAACTAGAAACGCTAACCAAATGCACTAGACAACATATATATATATATAAATATATATACATATATGTATGCCTGCAAGAGCAATAGAGAAAGATAGAACCAAAGAATGGAGAAGGATAAAGCAAGAAAAGGCGAGAGAGACAGAGAGAGAGAGAGAGAGAACATGTTCAAAACGCTTTTGACATCAGAGAAACCGCATTGAAAAGTTATGGCCTCTGTTGCTGACATGGAGATAAGCATGCAGACACAAACTGAACGCCAGAAAGAGAGAAAAGAAGAGAAAGAGAGGGTTGGATAGGAGAAAAGGAGATGATGTTGAGTGCGAGAAGTGCAGGAGAGGGTGTTCAGGCAAGAACATAATTAGCATCGAGGCGCTTTAATTGATAGTTAAAACAAACTCCACAGACACAAAACAAAACACAACACCAAACATTATAAGCTTAAACATGGCTATATATACATACATATATATGCATATATACATACATATACATATATACATATATTCATACATCGATATTGTCGAGGGGAGTTAAAATACTTTTACTACTTAAATGACATTAGCAAAGAATTTTATAAATTTCAAGTAAATTTTCATAAACCTAAAAAAGCATTTTATTTATTTTAAATTTGAAAGCTACAAAATATTCGGATTAAACTCTTAAAGAAAGGATAAATTAAATAAAATTTTATAATAAAAAAGTAGAAACAGTGAAAACTCCATTATTTATTTTATATTATTTCATTTTGAATATTAAAACTAGAAAATGTTGACAAAAAAAATAACAAACGGAGTACCAAAAGTCTGGAAAGAAGCCTAGAATAGTATACATATGCAACCGATTATTAATGAATATATATATATACATAGTATGTGTATATAAAAATTTATTTAAATTTATATACTGAAAATTTTTAAAATTTGCATAAATAAATATTTGTATTTTACCTATAGAGATCAATAATCATCTTATATTTTACTTAAATCATTTTTGAAACTTGAAAATATGGCAAATATGTTTTTTTTTTTTGTGCGTAAAGATCTTTCTTATCTACTTAAGTGAGAATAAATAACATATTATTCAGGTAAAATTAGTCTAGAAATATATATAATTTTGTATAAAAAATGATATACAAAAATTACGAATTCGAAATGTATTAAACTCATCTATGTATTACCTATATAATAATTTAACTATAACAAAAACGATAGAATTTTTTTTTATATATTTTTTAACACCTTTTGGCAGCTAAAAAATGTTGCAAATTTTATTGTTTGCTTGTTAAAATTTTTATTATTAAAGTTAAAGTTAAAATGTGAAGGCCATTTAGTTTTTACACTCCTCTCGCCTGCATTTGGCTTTTATATGGTGCATTTTGTTGTTGGTTTTGTTGCTCATGTCAGTCTGCTTATTTAGCTCATTTATTTTGAATGGCAGCAGCTTTGGCAAGTTGATGCACTTGTGGTTAAAAGAGTGGAGAAAAGGTATGGGAACTCCAGAGAGAGAGAGAGGAGTAGGAGAAAGGGAGCACTGGGAACATTGCATACTTTTAGGCCTGTCTTATCTAAAATTTATTAGCTGCAGTTGAACAAAATTTGCCTCTCTGCGGTTTTTCCTTTAGTAGTTACCTGCAATATAACTTGCCCTATGCTGCCTTACAGTCAGATTAATTATTGTCTTGGCCTGGCAGAGGGAGAGGGAGAGAGAAGGAAGAAAATTGAGTGGCTGCCAATTTGGTTTATACACCTCCAGCACAGCACCTCTCCTTCTATCCCCTCTCTTTGTTTCCACTATGTAAAAGAATAACGAGACAAACTATGTAAATTTTAGTTTTGTAAATGTTGCGAGCAAATTTAGTTTGTGCATATTTGAACGTAACTAATTAGCTGTCAAAACAGCATAATATCAACTCAAATATAAAGTGAAAATAAACCAAAAACTGATAGGTAGACACACACATAGAGAGAGAGAGAGACAGAACAGGGGAGATAAAAAAAGAGAATTGCAGATACAAACTATATGATGAAGTCAAAAAGTTCTATTATATATTCAGTGTTGGAGATTTGCCTAACATTTTGCTATCTATCTCATACTCTCTGCTGGACTTTATCTCTCTTTCTCTCTCTCTTTCTCTCTGATTTTCTCTGTTTCATTCTGTGTGTGCATAATCGAGCGGATACAATCATTTTAATAGACACACCGGTGTTATAATTTATATGCTGTCTCCTCTTCTTGCCCCTTACCAACTTTATTCTCGAAATGAAACCGGACTCGACGACCACATTTCTATGCCATTTGCATATCTCTCTGTCTGTCTACCACACTCCAATTTCTCCTCTCGTCCTTACGCTTGTCCTTCCCTCTTTCTCCTCTCTTTCCCTCTGTATTTCTGTACCCTTTTTTGTCTGTTGTATGACTTTGTCCTGGCTATTATTGTGTTAATTTCAGTTTGATATGCAAAAAGTATACAGAGCGAGGCCTCCCATAGAGTGAGAGAATGAGAAAGAAAATCAAGAGGAAAATAGAGGGAGAGAGCGAGTGAGAGAGAAAGTGTGTGCATATGGCCAACAATATGGTAACTGGCAAAAAAAAAAAAAAAGTTTTTATTGTTCCTCCAAAAACAATGTGAAATATTTGTCGCTTGTTGGGCTAACTCTTTGTGTTGCGAATTGTTGATAATGATAATGATAAAGTGAGCGAGAGAGGGAGAGAGGAAAATGACTATGACAATGAGTGAAAATGGGGAGACAGATAGATAGAGAAACACAGAGAATAACTAATATGAACAATGGGGAATTTCAAGCCTAGAAAAATTGGAAGAAATATTTAAAGAATTTCGTTTTAGATAATGAAACTGAAAATTTTCGTTCATATTGTGTTTATTTTTACCAAAAAGAAATATAATGATAGAGAAAGAAAGTGATAAAAATATAAGCAAAAAAAATCTCAAAAACAAACATTTTTGCAATAATTTGATTTTATTTTTTTATAAGTTTTTTTTCTTATATTTATTAAAAAAAGTATTCATTGAATCATATATTTATATTAAATATACATATTTATTTTTTATTTGTAATGGCAATTCTTATTAATTACTATTGAAAGTACTGTTAGAATAAAATAAAAGAATTAGCTTAATATGAATAATAAATAGTAATATTAATTTGATATTATTAATGATAAAGAATAAAGAATTCATAAAGTGCATATTCATAATCAAATCAATAGCAACTCAAAGGATAAAGTTCCTTAAAAGGGTATACAAATTTCGGTTTATTTAACTTTTGCAACTCTTCTTAGTCTGGTTATTGAGATATTTGCCATCCATCAGGCAAATCTACAAAAACCAAAAGTCAACTTTAATTTGCATTTAGCCAACTCGGAAATTTACTAAACACCGAAAGTCAAATTCAAACAATTTCCTATGAAACACACACACACTGGCACACACACACAGATATACAGAGGCTATCAATTGAATTTTCCAACCATCCGCCTACTCGATTGCTTTTGGGTTGTGTGTTGTTTTTGTTTTACTCTACCTCTACCCCTTCAACAACAACAAATTACGAGCGAAAACAATAACAATTGCTACCAACAATTATGTGCAAAAGGCAATAACACTAACACCAATAGCAGTAAAAGCAAAAACAAAGTTTTTGCCCTCGGAACATGCGTAAATTTATGCTAAACCAAATTGTTATTTAAAACACTAAAACTACATATGGAGGGAGAACAAACTAAAGTGTTTGTGTGTGAGTGTGTCTGTGTGTGTGTGTGTGTGTGTGTGTGTGTGTGTGAAATATTAATGCACAACATTTAAATGAATGAGCAGAGGAGAGTGTTGAGACAGGAGATGAGACAGACAGAGATGGCAGCAGCCACACGCAATGATCTGATTAAACATGGTAATGAAGTAGTCAAAATGTGGTGCAACGTGGCGTATGCGTAATTTTATATATATATATATACAAACAGACACACGCACAGGAAAGGACAGGACCGAACAGACCAGTAATATATGCTTTTGGGTGTGTTTGTGTGTGTGTGTGTGTGGTGTTGCTGCTAATTTAAATTTACGCGCGTCCACGACCAAAAGCGACGACGACGACGACGTCGACTGGCAGCTAGGCGAAATGGCGGTCTGGTAGGATGGACTAGTGCTGTGGTGTTGGTCAGTGGGCGTTAGGTCACAAAAAGTAAATCCCAGTTGCAACAGCAAAATGAAAACAACAAACACACGTACACACACATGCCACAGTAGCAGCTTCTGACTCCAGCTCTGGCTCCAATTCTCTGCTTCCGCCTCCAACTCTGAGTCCGACTCTTGATGTGAATGTAAATATATATAGTAAAAACCACGAGCTACGCCAACAATATAAAGCATCGCCTGGACTCTGTTTTCATCTTGCATATTAAATTCAACATTCTAGAAACGACTGGCTTCACCACACTTTTTGGAATGCAAATATAACTAGCATGAACCAAAACAAATGAAAAAATAATATAAAAAACAAAAAAAAAATACGAAATGCGATATATTAAAATTTACCTTAAACTAAATAGAACAAAATTTAGTAGAAAAAAAAGAAACGAAATAGGAAGGAAGAGGAACAAAAACTCGAAATATTAATAAAAAGCGGTAAAAAAAAAGTATTTTAAAAAAGGAAATCGAAGAATGAATATCTTAAGATATATATATATAAAATACCAGCAAGAAATTTACCATTTTAATACAACAATAAAATAGTTTGAATTCCACAAAAGAAGGTAAATTTTAGATAGAAGAAAGATCTTAAAAATATATTAAATCTTAGAAATTATTTTTACCCAATTGCTTCCGAATCAGTTGAGAAATTGAAGTGAGTAAATTTAATACAAAGAAACAGGAAATATTCAAAAGGTTTTTTTTACTTATTCCATCATCTGTCTTTAAGTTTGATCAGTTAAAATAAGCTTCCTAAAGAATTTTTCTACTTCAACTAAATTGATTAAACAAATTTTGCATCCGTTTGACGATTAAACTGATGAGTTTTGCTAGAAGAATTTTGTTTTTCATACATGTAAATGATAAATATCCATTTTATGTTTGATTTTGTAATGCATTTTTCATGACTTTGATATTTTTTGATGACCAAATGTTATTGTTATTTCTGGATTTTAAGTTCTCGTTTTTTTTTCCAGTTTTTTATATCTTGTTTATTTTTGTTGTTATTTTTAAAGTGGTGTTATTTACCGATTTGTTTAAACCACTTTCAATATTTATTAGCTCGAAGTGCATTTATTTGCATTTACCATTGCCGCACACATACACAGAGATACACACACGTTCCACACACACACACACACACATACACTCTCTCATTTCCGTGCTATGGCACGTTATGCCATTATTTGTTTTCGCTGATTGCATTTGATTTTTGGCAAACTGTAGCTGGCACAAAAGGGGGCTGGATGGCGAGGGGTGGAGGGTAGACAACGTCAGAGGGAAAAGAAATCAAGTTGGCAGCTGTTTGTTGGCCTGGTTCTCTTTGGTTTGTTAGCTAAACAAATACCACATTGTTCTACGAATTGCGAAAAGAACGAGATAGAAAAAATTGTGAGAAGAAGAGAGACGGATAGAGGGAGATTTTTCTTTTTTTTCTCATCTCTGAAATTGCATAATGCATTTGGCTTTAGTTTTTCCACGCTCTCTACATAAATAAATATATATATATGTATATAAACCTTAACTAATTTGCGCCATATGCTTTGGCCATACAACTTCATTTCGGTCTACAAATGTTGATCCAAGATGAGGAAAGTGGAAACCCACACATGCACACCCACACACACATTGCTTAGCAAAGCGTCACCAAAATGGCCAAAAGGTCAATAAGTTACATGGCAAACTTTTGCACGTAGCTGGCCAGGTCATAGGAATCAAGCTAACCTCAACACACACACACACACACACAAACGACTACACGTAAATTAGCCATTATTTAGTTCTCTAGTTGCTGTGTGTGTGTGTGTTTGTGGGTTGTGTCTATATGTGTGTGTGTGTGTTGGTGTTATTAACCAAGCCTTCAGTTGGCTGCACTTTAATAAGTATATTTCATGTGTTTACCATTGCCATTGCTAAAAGGACTAAAATATTTGAGCTCAACTGTACTTTTGGTAAATTTGTTGTTCTGCTTCAAGCTAAATTGAAGGCATCTTTGATGAAATTTAATTGATTTTCACACTTGACACTTTAACTTATAATTTGATTTTCTCGATCTTCTCTTTTCCTCTCTTTCTAGGTAAGTTGTGCTTCTCTCTCTCACGCTGACTCCTTTGACTTGAGTAAGTTTGTCCAGAAAAACTATTTAGTACATTTTTCTTTTGGAATTTTTTTCCTTTCCTAACATTTTTCATGACACGAATGCAAAGAAACGAAGAAAAGTCTTTAGGAAAATCGCTTAAAGCAGCAAAACGACAAGAATAATGATATTTGCCACAGTAGAAAGAAAGTAAAAAAGAAAAAGCATGGGACATGATGCATCCCAAAGGAAAACTTTGACTGCACACATACACACACATAGACACTGACTCTCACACTTACACGCACACCCATATTGGTTATGTGGGGTTATATGTTTTTTTCTGGTGTTTTTTTTTTTTTTTGGTGGTGCTAAAACTTTGCGCTGATTTTATATAATTTTTTCACTTGAAGTAGAAAAATGTTAAACGAAGAAACTTTAAACAGCATGAGCGGAATTTTGTGGGGGCGGGGTTAGTATAAAAAAAAAAAATACGTAGAAAGCAGACATTAAGTTCCACACACACACCCACCCACACACAGGCACACACACGCATACATTTATAGATGAAGGGGAGTAAAAGTTCATAAGTAAAACTTTGTGGTACTCTTTTTTATATTTTTGTTGTTTTTTACTTTTTTTTTGTGAAAAGGAAAAAAAATGACAGTTGAACTTTTTACTTTTCACTGGCAACATTTTCACGAACTGCACCATTTTTTCTCCCTCTCCCTCCCCCTTCTTGTTCTTTTCTTTTATTTTTTTTAATAAAATCAAAAGTCCTGGCCACATTTGTATAATGTCTTACAAAAGTCATATAACTCATCAGCTAGAGGATGATGTAGCAAATGCTCCTTCTACTCCTCCTCCAACAGAGCTTTTCTCATCATAATCAATGCTGCTGCTGCCACTTCGACTGCGGCAACTGCAACTGCTGCTGCTGTAGAGAACATTTTAATACATTAAGTAAACGTATTTGAATGCGAAAAGTTTTGCAAATATTTTCTGCTTGATTTTGCAGACCTTCCACACACACACAAACACACACACACTCCCAAACATACACTACTTCATCCATCTCTTTTGGTTGGTGTGGGGGGCCAAGTTCTTCTTTTGCTGCATGCTTCATGGCGCATTATTGCCTAGTTTGTGTTGATTCATGCAACTAAACGAAGTTTTTAGTTGCAGCAGTTGAAAATTGAAGATGGCATTCAACAAAGAAAAAAAATAAAAGAAAAGTAAAGAGAACGAAGAAAAATGAATGGGCGAGGAAAATGTATGCAAAAGTTTCTTAATTTAACCAAATGCACTTGTTGATTTATTGAAATTAATATTGAAAAGGGCAAAAACTGATGTAGCAAATGGTAAATGCTTTTCTGAAATGTGCAGGTGCAAGTCCAGCCAAAAAGTAATCAACTTAAGTGTTTAGTTTTTGAGAGAGTACACACACCCAAATACACACATTCCCACACACACACACGTTAGAAATGTAATTGGCCATATGTGGAATGTAAGTAGAAAAAGTCACTTTGGAGATTACAATGTAAACGAGTGAAACGAGAAAAATGGAGTGGAAAATGTACATTCCACAAGAATAGAAATTTAGAAAAAAAAATAAAAGAAAACGGAAACTTTACAAATATATCTATATAAATTTCGACTTGAATAAACTGAGAATAAAATTTATTATGAAAACACAAAAAAGAATCTAGGGGAATGTCTTTTATTAAGTGATACAAGTATAAAAACATATAAATTGTAAAGGAACAATGAGAAAATAAAGAAGGATTCGCATAGAATTCCAAAAAAATTAGATTAAAATATCAGTGAAAATTTAACTAAAAATTAAAGAAGAAAGTCCACACAATAAAACAATTTTAACTAGATTTAGACTAACTAAATAGTACTAATACTGAAAAAAAAGAAAATAAACTAATGAAAATTAAATTTTAACTTTTCTCAACAGTAAAAAGTCCAGTAAAATGAAAGAACTTGAAAAAAAGAGCAATAAATGAGGTTAATCACAAACAAAGAAAAGTCACAATAAATAAATTTATATTTATTTAAATTTATATTTAATTTTAATCAACACCCTATAAATTGGTCTAAAATACAATTAATTAAAATATATTTTTAAACTTCAAATCAATTATTTAATACAAAGGCGAGTCATCAAATTTGAAGAAAACAAACTCAATCAAGTTGAACAAATACAATCAATTAAGCTTAACAAGTTAAAACAAATTAGTTACACAGAGTTAACTTTGTTTCTTTTCAAGTATTTTTAGTTATTAATAGAAAATCATTTAATCAACAAATTTTTCATCTTTCGTTTCGTGGCTATTTTCACATTATAGTCATATAATTTACCAAACATTTTCTCATGTCATTCAATATTTTCTTCAACATCACGTTCCAACACACACACACATTTTTACAATGTACTTTTGGCTTGTAAAGTTGTCATACTCTAATAGACAAATCCTTGAATCTTTTGTTAGCCCAAAAGACAACAAATCTCAAATGCATGACGAACAGAAACCAAACAACAAACCAACAAAAAAAAAAAACAAGCAACAAAATATAAAAAGGAAGCGAAACCCAAAGAATGTCACACAAGACAAAATCCAACAGATTCATTTTTGAGTAGCGTAAAAAATTATGGTAAATTTTTGATTAATTGCGCTGTCAGACACGCGTCTGTATAAAATTTTCATATAGAATGGAATGCGGTGGCAGAGAGAGAGAGAGAGAGACAGAGAGGTGGGGAGGTTAAGGAATGGAAGTTTTTTTGGTTTTTTTTTCCCCCCATTTTACTGGTAAGGCAAACGAGTTGACGGCTAAAGTTTCTGGTTTCGGGTTTTGCAGTTTTTGTTCATTTTCGTGGGCCACACACACACACAACAATTTAAAAATATTAAAAAAGTTTTCACTTGACATGTTATTGACTTGTTAAAATGTTTTCCTCGCTTGCCTTAATATCATTTCTACTTTTCTTTCTTTTTATATTTTCCTGCCGAGG
The DNA here is from genome assembly GCA_037075365.1 of Drosophila emarginata. NCBI lineage: Eukaryota > Metazoa > Arthropoda > Insecta > Diptera > Drosophilidae > Drosophila > Drosophila emarginata. The sequence continues at coordinate 5,525,645 of JBAMCD010000260.1, read as the reverse complement.
AGTTCCTTCTCTCTCCTAAGGAGAGGAGAGGGTAGTTTCTTCAGTTTTTTTTTTTTTCAGTTTTCTTTTCTTTTATTCATTTTTTTTTTTGTCGTCAATGTCGTTGTCGTCTTGCCTGGTTTTTGGGCTTGGGCTCTGCTTACTTATTTATTTATAATGTGGGACTTACTTGGCTATTCAAGCCACGTTTTTGCGTCATGCACGAAAATTGCATTGCCAGGCCCCAGGACCAAGACCAGAGAAGTCAGAGAACTTCACATCCTTGCTTGGGGTTGTCGCGAAACCAGAGAAGAGAACCGTATGGGATGGGAGAAGGGGGAACGTAACGGATCAAACTGTGTATAATTCGACTGAGGGTTGAAAATAATGTTGACTAGACTTTTATTAGACAAGCTTTTCGCTAGTCTCCGCTTACTCGCCGCTGCCCTTATCTTTAATATTCTCTCCCTCCTTATAGTCCTTTATCCTGCGTCCTGCGTCCTCTCAGCGGCATCTTGTTGATTTTTTCTTTTCCTGTTCCGTTTTATTCGCTCGCTCTTTCGCTCTTTGAAAATTTTTGGCAAGAAAAAGCGTTCTTTGGTAACGAAAACTTTGTCCGTCTTCCCATAACCAAAAAGTAGCGCGCAAAAAAAAAACCGGAAAATGGTAGAGAACCATGTAACCCGGGCACGATTTTCTATCGTCTAGCCAAAGAAAAAATTGTCTCTTGAGTATGAGTTCTTTGCCATTTTATATATATATTTTTTTTGGTTGTTCCCCTATGGTATGTTTTTTTTTTTCTCTCTCTCCTGCTGTCTTTTGTTGTCTCTTTGTCATCTATATGTATGTAGATGTCCTGTGTTTATTTGACAAAGCATGAAAAATGCATGTGGATTTTGTGATCACCGGCTGAGGCTTAACATTGGGTTCTAAACCAGTTGCTAGGGCGGGGGTAAAGTTCAAACGGAAGGAAGGAGTCATGCGGCTGCGTTTTTTCCAAACGGCTGAAAAAGAAAAGTGTGCTACAGGTTGGAAAACTAATTTTCGAAAGTGAAGGGTGACATGCATTGGAAAAGGCGTTTTGTGGACCTGTAAATGAATTATCTTCTTTTTTTGTCCATGAGATTTTTTGATTTACGCGAAAGCTTCAAAACTGGGGAAAAAGTAAAAATTTTCATGAGTAAGAACACTATGTATGAAAAGAGGCATTCAATTGAGTTTAAATTTGTCATAGAAACGGGTTCAAATTGAGATTTTAACTAGAATTATTTAAAGAGAAATTGAAAAAATGCAACTTGATTGAATTTTTGTTTTACAAATAAATTAACATTTAAAAATTAAATAAATAAGTATCAAATAAAAATTTAGTCAACTACAGAAAGAAAGACTTTTCAAGGAATAGTTTTACCCAAAGACAAAGCAAAGTCCTACTTAAACTTAGTAATAATGATTACTAAAAGACAATAGTCCATTAGTAAAATTCTTTAGAACAATACCACCGTCGAATCTTTTGATCCCTGTAAACATCTTGATCTCCCTTTTCAAGACTATTCTCACACTAATGCAAAATTCAACTCTGCACAATGCTCTCCTTGTCTTTTGGCTAACAAATTTCTGTAGAAATTTTCCAATTGAAACTCTGTTTTTCTCAACTTATTTTCTCTCTTTTCACTTTTTGTGCATAAGTTGTCACATTTTCTGGCATTTCCTTAAGCAAAACTCGGAGCATTTCAGCTGCTTTATGCTTGTCAACATATTTTCTAAGCTTCAACAAAACAGAAAAAAAAAAAAATGGCGCCTGAGCGGGCCAACAGAGGCAATGCCATAACTGTTATCTAAAGCTTCTCTTAGACAACATGTTGGCTGGTTGGTGGGAGGGGAAATGCTTTGAAAAAGTAGTAAATTTTACGCGCATTATTTAAATTTACTTGAGTCTAATGTAAATTTACATTTTTTTTTGTCTTCTTGTGTTGCAAAAAAAAAAAGGAAAAAAAAAACGAAACGAAAAAACGAGAAAATCCCCCAGAGCTGTAAAGTAAGCAAGCTTCTAGCTTCATGTGAGTATGTGGGGAGGGAGGGGGGCAGGATAAAACAGAAGTATGGCAAGCAAAAAGAGTGGTGGAGGGGGGGGAGTTAAAGGAATGGCTGCATTGTTGTACTAGCTACTTCTATTTGATACAAAAGACGCAGTAAACAAGTGCACGAAAACAAAACAAATCTCTTGAGAGCCAAAGAAAAGCACAAAAAAAAATAATACGTAAAATAAGAATTTGTATGTTGAAGCTGCCAACTAACTGGGGGAAAAAAAAAACCGAACCGTAAAGAAAAGAAAAACCTAAAAGGAAAAATCTAAACAGACCACGATAGAGTGCTACCGAGCGAACGGACAAGATGAAAAGAGAAGGAAGATAAATTTTTTAGCCACAATTGTGGTATAGAGTCTGTACTACAGATATCTATTTGCATGGCAAGACTTTTGCCACACTCACAGTTTATCCCCCTCCGCCCCGCCTCGCCTCTTAATTTTAGTCTATTTCTTTTCATTTACTCTTTATTGCTCTCTCACTCAGTCTCTCTTTTTTTTTTTGCGTCTTGCTCTTTTTTGGTTATATTGGATATTTTTATCGAAAAGTTGGCAGATTTTTCATTTTTGTTTATATTTTGCTTTGTTGCATCCTTATCAGAGAGTAATATGCATGTATTGGCATTCATATTGTGCGTTTATGTAGACAATTGGATACCCTTTAAAATGTGTAAATAAAAGAAATGCATAAAATTACCATTAGAAGTTCTTTATTTCTAAGCTGTCGAATCTATATATTCCATATATAAGATAACAGATTATATATTTATTTTTTCTTTACAAAAATAGTTAAGGATCATTTAAAGGGTCGTATAAGTAAATACGGAAAATACTTATCATATTGTCGTTTATTTCTAATGGGATTTAAAAATTGGATTATGTACCTATTGATTCTCTGTGTTAGAGTGACTGAAAGCTACAGTGTTCTTCCACAGCCTTCTTCTGTTTCAAATATTCTAACTCTGAAAAAAGGGTTTCGAAATCTGTCGTAACTTTCTAGCTTTCGTTAATATTTCAACTTTCTTATTTAGTAATCTAAATAACAAGAGTAGATAGAAAAACATCTTCCTTTCAATGTGATTATGTGTTACGAAAGGAATCTTTGATTTATCAAGGACATTTCATTATTATAGTTAATAACTAGCGTAGGTTATCTCACTTGTTAAATGTGTATAATATTTATAATATTCCATTAAAGTTTCATGACTTATAACTTATGTTTTCTTAATTATTTTAAGAAGAAAAGTAAAGTTTTGTAAAACTAGAAACTTACTAACAAAACTAATAAAAGAAATATTTCAATAAATGATTTCTTCTTTCTATTGTCGATTCCATTTTAACCTGCTAAGTAAAGAAGGATTAAACCTTAATTTTAACTTTATATGGATTCAGTTAATAAAATTTTCAATAGAATTTAAATAATATAATATTCTTGCCTTCTGTTTTCTTTCTAATATTTTATACTCTTGTTAGCAATTATTTAAACTATTGAATCTAAGCAAGTAGCGTAGCATATACATCTTTACCTCATCAATTTTACAGGGTATAAAAGGGTATCTATTCAACCAGAACTGCTGTCTGTCTAACAAAAATGCTTGACGATTATAGCCAGAATGGCCGACCGACCAAAACGACCGTCAATCGCCCCTCTCCTAACCAATAGATAGACAAATAGACCCGGATCTCTATTGTCTCTGTCTGTATTGGAATCCCCAGGACTTTTTACTCATTTGTCGTTTGTCAGTCAGATTTCGCGTTGATTTCTTTTCGCTGTCATTGTACTATGTTTTCGTTTTCTTTCTTTTTTTTTAAACATTTCTCTAAATTTTTCTCAATTTTATTTTATTTGTGTGTTTTACTCTTGATTGCTTTTTCATGTATTTGTTTGTAAAGAATTATTTTGTTGTTTTTTTTTTTTTTGTTTAAAGAGATTTAAAGTAAAAATGGAAAAAAAAATTAAATAATGTTTGAACATAAAATAGGAGCCAGCCATTAGCAAATTTTCATGGGCCGTTTGCTAGACGAAACAATTTTTGCCAGCACTTGGCTATAAATTCTAATAACTCACAGTTTAACATAAATTAACTCGATGGAGAGAGAAGTAGAAGTTCGTGCATAAAGAGGGGGAGATGAGGAGAGGTATAGGGAGAAGTACTCCAGCCAGGCTTGAGCTTTGGAAACCAAAAATAATTGAAATTAAATGACATAAACATAAACTTTAAACCGAATATAGGGAGACAAAAAAAAATAACAACCAACCAACATTCGAGGTTTGTGGGTGTTTGTGTATATGAGTGTGTGTGTGTTTGTGTGAGTGTGTGTTTGTGTAAGTGTGTGTGTGAGTGTGGTGTTTGTGTGTGTGTGTGGGGAATGCAATCCACAACAAAATAAAAGTAAATTAAACTGTCATATGTTCAAAACAGACGACGACCAGACAGATGGACACACTTCTCATGAGGATGGTAAAGGAGGATAAAGGGGCCAAAGAGGTGTGCATCCAAATGGAGGGATGCCTCTAGGACAACAACAGCAGTAGCAGTAGCAGTAGCAGTAGGAAGAGGATGACTGCTACATTCGTTCTGTCTGGCTGTTGGCTCATCTGTCAGTGTAGGAAGATATGTTGAAATACGCCGCGTGTCATGATAAAGTATGTCGAGAGTGTGTGTGTGTGTGTGTCTCCTCCACAAGAGTGAGAGGGAGAGAGAGAGAAAGAGAGAGTAAGTGTATGGTAGTAGGAGATCGAGTACGGCTTTTGGTAATGAAAGCTGCAGCAGTTACAGTGTGGCCAACTAGATTTATAGATAGCGGGGACACACACAGAAAAACGGACAAAAACCAGAACACAGAGCAAAAGAGAGATAAACAAAAAAAAAAAAAAAAACAGATAGAGAGCAGCAACAACTCGCTGGATAATTAAGAATAAATGCGAAAAATGTTTCATTTGCGCCAACACACAAAATAAATAACCGCGTCCTGAGAGGGATGGGGGGGCAGGGGCGAGAATGTGCGGTGTGGAACAGCAGTTGAAGTTGAAGTTGAAGTTGGTGGGGCAAAAGCGAGAGTGTGGCATCAGCAAAAAGTTTCCTTCTTCTTTTTTCTTTTTTTTTTGTGTGTGTTTGTGGCCAAAGAAGAAAACAACATAAAATGTTGATTATCATCATCATCATCATCTGAAGCCGCAGCATCCATACATATCCACAGCATCATCATTGTCATCATCATCATCTTGGTTCTCTCTATCCCCCTCTCTCTTTCTTTCTCTGTCTCTCTCTATCCCCCTCTCTCTCTCTTTCTCTGTCTCTCTCTATGTGTGTGGGTTGCCGCCGCTGAGTTGCAACCTCATCAGCACTTTTTTAAATGTTATTACGTGTTTTGTGCTGGCGGCAAAAGTTTTGATTTTTTTTTTCTTATTTCTCTAGCATTTTGTTTATAATTTGTTGTTTTTATTAAATTCTGCTTTAAAGCAGAATATATAAATAAATATAAAATAATATATATATATAGATTTCACTCTGTATATATACATATGTATATATATATATATATTTTGGAGACCGAGACTTTTCTGGACTTGTTGTCGCCGGGGCACTCAAAACAAATTTGTGCCTGGCTGTTTGCCAAACAGAGAAAGAAACAACAGCTGCAATAACAACAATAAGTTGTAGAAGCAAACAAAACAAAAAAAAAAGAAATACAAAATAAAGAAGAAAAAAAAACAACAAAAAAAAATCAATCTTTTGTGGCATTTGCCAGGAACTAGATTTTCTACAACGTCAACGACGACAACATCTTCCACTGCGACTTTTACTATTACTTCTACTAGAACGACTACTTTTATACTACATGCTACATGCTACACAGTACATGCAACGACTATTTCATGCGGCAAAAAAAAAATATACCAAAAATAGTGAAATATTGAAAAAGAAGATAAACAAAAAAAAAAAAAAAAACAGATAGAGAGCAAAAAAAATAGATCTTATAGTATATCTTATAGTATATATAGAAACGCAGCTCTCATTCATAATTAAAGTCTGTGATATATCTCGAAAGTTTTAATTATGATATCGTAAAAGATATTCTATACTTTTTCTATATAATGTAGTTAAGAAATGGCTCCAATTGATCGAGATTTTGAGTGCTGCTATATATATTGTGTTTCCTTAAAAAGGAAATCAACAGATCGACAGGTTAAATGGTACTTTAATCCCCTTCAAACTGTTAACTAAAATGAATATACCCTTAATGAAAGTATATCAAAATATAAAAGAAATGAGAAGGAAGAAAAAAAAGAAGACAGAAAATGTTGTACAAAATGAGGACTTAGCAAATAGAACAGGCCATGTGAAGTATTGCGGCAGGAATGTAAAATGTTCAGATAGAAATTGAGGGACACAAAAGGAAGACACTCGCAATGAGTGAGGTGGGAGGGGTGAGAAATCCCAGAGAAATGGAAATGGGCAAAAGGAGAAGAACAAATTGAGTGGGATGTATTGCAGTTTAGTCAAGTTTATGCAAATGATTTGAGTTTATAAAACAGAATGAAAAGTTATTGATGCGTCTTTAAGCATTTAAAGATAATAAATTTGAAAATAATAAAATACTAGAAAACTACAAATTGACCCAAAAAAAGGTTGAATTAAACAAATATTTTAAACAATATGAGAATCTATTTGTTGTTCGAAGAATAAAACTAAAAAATAAAAATTAAACTACACCAAGAATGGAGTTTAGGGATCGAAAAGCATTACAAAATAAACCAAATATAAAGAATAAGCAATAAAGATCAAACAACATTATTCAATTAGTCACTTATAAAGAGAATTAGCCAAACTCAATTAAAATTTCGATAGAAATACTTTAAATTAACCAAATTAGTTACTCATATCGTTTACCAATTCCTAGAAAGCAAACTAACTATTTTCCATTGCCTACTTTAAGGAGTAAAATATTAATGTTTAGAGGAAAATTCTCTATAACATAATCATTCAATAGTTTCGAAATCAATATAAAACTATTTAATAAATAGTATTTATGCGCATTTCTTCTGCCTACTTAATTCTCTACTTTAGTCTTGTAATCAATACAATCTCATAAATTCAATTGATTTGAGTCCTTGGTAAGAGGGAAAAAACTTCTCAATTTCTTTGCAACACAATCTACTACTACGCCCAGTTTTCGGTTAACAACTTCAATAACTTCGCTTGTTGCTTTCCTCTAGAGGGAAAGAAAATCAGTCAAATGAAAAGGTCGGGCCGACCTCTCTGCCGCCTTTAGCATACTTTTGGTAAGCCAAAAAGTACACTTGACATTTTACCTCTTACTCTCCTTCTTTAATTTTTTTTTGTAAAATATTTCAAATACGTAGAAAAAAAAAAAAAAAACAAGAAAAAAGCAGGGGGCAAAGTACTTGAAAGACAGAAAGAGAGAACTCTGAAGAACTCTGGTCGAAGTTTGTATACTCGGTTGCCTACTCTAATAACAGGGAATAGGAATACATAATAATAAAGCAAAGCGTTTGTGCAAATAAATATGCAGGCACTTGAAATTACTTGGGATGAACTGACGATGAGGATGACGATGGCGATGAGGATATCTAAATAATGTCGCCACCACTGCTCATCCTTATCCTCATTTCTCTTCCTGCTGCTGTTGACCCAAACCAAAACCTTCGAACCGAACCGAAACGAAAACTCAAACTCAATTTTCAGCAGCCCGCAACTCAATTGTCAATGAATAAATTTACTTTTACTCGTCGTTTGCGTGGAAGTGAAGTCCAAATCCATTATCCTTATCAGAGCACGGCCATCGGCGTTGGTTCGCTAGCTTGCTTGCTGTTTTCTCGTTTGTTCATTCGGTTCGTTCTTTTTGGTCGTTGTCCTTGTCGTTCAGTTCATTTCAGTTCGTCGCGAAACTTTTGCTGTGCCCCATTATTTCTACTCCCTTTATGTCTTTCTCTCCTCTGACTCTTCCGCTTGGACTTCCATCTTCTCACTATACTACTGTTTCGTCTTTTATTTCTGCGTATGCCATTGGATTGGTTTTTCGGCTTTCCTTTTCCCTCTCTCTCTCTCTCTCTCTCTCTCTTTCTCTGTTGTGTGTGTATTTTTTTTTCTGTTTTTCGTTTTGTGGAAATTAATGACGCAAACGGCCGGAAAATTTAGTAACTTTTAGTCATGGCGTGTTGGATGATTTCGCACACGATACTTTTTGGTAGTCGAAGTACTTTTATTTACACCTCCTCCCCTCACACACATTGACTACGTCTCACCCATCTTTTGGGATAACCATGAAATGTATGCGGCAAAACGCAATGAAATCGATATTTATGAGCTTTTTTTTTCTCTCCTTGTTTTGTGTCAGTGTGTGTGTGTTAGTTAGCTGGGTGCGTTAGAGTTTTTCAAATTGTGAAAATCGTATTGGAATGAGAGGTGGGAAAATCTCGAGAGTTTAATAAATTAGACAGAAAGTTGTATACGGTTTGATTAAAAAGTTTCTTTTTTCGGCTTTGGTGCAAATGAAATACACAAATCAAATAACAAAAAAAAATTAACACACACAATGTCGAAAGTGTCAGAAAACAAGTATAAATTCCATTGCTAAAACTCTAGACATATGAATCGTGTATTCAAATTAAATAACAATATCGTAAGGTTATTCCACCAAAGGGATATTGCTTAGGAATGTGCTTGTCTGATTATCAATAATAAATTTTCCAGTTAAGAGCAACATAAAGATAAAATTATTTTTAATTTCACATCAATACCATTTTGATAATCTAAATATAAAATGAAGACTGATTACCCTTCAATGATGTTTGACACTTTTTGAATCCATATGAAAATTCTTAAAACAAAATTGTTTAATTAAACTATTATTCAAAAATGTGAAAGTTTTTTTTTCATCTTATTTCTCTGCATAGGGCATCGATCTTCTCGATTCTTCTGACGATCACATAATTACCAATTCTTATCGATAACAAGTTTGTTTTTAAGAAATCATTATCTTTAAGTATAGTCCCTAAAGTCAACTTTGGCTTTACCTCCGGTAAAAGAATAAAAAACCTATACATATAGATATATTTAGGAGAATATTAAATAGTTGTACCATTTAAATTGCTTGTAATCCAAAAACAAAACGTTTTTCCCTTTTATCGATCAACCTATTTTTGTTGTCTTTTAAGTGAGCTTTGAGTAGTAATCATTATCGATAGCTAAAAGTGTCATCTTAATAGCCATTGAAACATAACCTCAAAACATATTTCCACATAAGCTTCAAACTGAATCTTTTAATCATAAACAATATAAATGTAGTAACGGGGTAAAATAACATATTTGTCGTACATTAACTTTCCCCTTACTTAAATCCTCAAAAATCATTTCCAAATCTATTTGACAGTTTTGTAACATATATTTTTTTTTTTGTTAATGTTATTACATTACATTACATTTAAATAACGCTTATCCAACCGCTATTGCAAGTGACCTGACAACAGTCACGCCCATTATTGCTTGGCTTAACCACTAATACGATGCTACTCAGCTTAAGTGGTGTCACTGCACTAGCAGAAACCACAAAATGATGTCAAAATTTCCCGCCCCTTGCTACACTTTTAAACTCATTACATCTATCCACATACACATACACACAGAGAGAGAGAGAGAGAGAGAGAGAGAGATACAGTCGCACACACAGTTAGATATATACACATTTCATACACAGGACAATATCAAAAGCCAATTAGCATACATTTTCATGCACTCGCTCTGCTCTGCCTTTGCCACTGCCATTTGTCCTAACTCCTCCTCTTCTCTCTTGACTAAATCAAACAACTAGTCCAAACGGAGGGCAAACGATCTGTGTGGAGTTTAGGGTAACCGAAAAATTTTCACAGCACTTTAAACGTATTCATGGCATTCAGTAAAATTCACAGAGACCCACATCCATGATGAAGCGGATGATGAAGATGAGAATGAGATGATGATGATGATGATGATGATGCTGCTGATGGCATGTCAACAAGAGAGAATTTTCATTTTGTTTGCTTACTCACATTCAGCAATGCTTACATGTATGAGTGGACAAGTCAACGAAATCCACCTCCTATCTGACTCTGCCTCTGCCTCTGTCTCCATCTCCTGTTATATATCTCTTGTTGCTATATCTCCCTTTGCTTGGGTAAGGCAGCCATATCAAATTAACAAAACAAACGGAGCATCAGCTAACTGTAGAATGAGTGGAGAGAGAGAGAGAGATAGTGTGAGAGATCCCCAACAGAAACTTAGAAACTACTTCAAGCAGCAAAATAAACTAATAAGCAAACTAAAAAAAGAAAATAAAGAAAGGAAAGCAAAAGAAAATACGGCTGATGATGCCGTACCAACTACAGCTACTTCTACTTTTTGCTGTTCCTGCTGCTATGTCCTTGCCAAGTTGCCTCTCAACAATGGCTCTGTCCGTCTTCACCTCCTACTCCATTTACCCTTGCTCCTTTTGGCTTCATTCCCTTGTCCTACCAAACAGAAGCCAAAACAAGCTGCTCGGCCTCGTCTTAATAAGATAAATAGGCACTTGAGTGCAACTTTCGGTTTGTTTGGAGGACAACCAACGATGAAAACTTGAAATATTTCATATACATATACATATATATGGAATGTTTATTGTATAAGTTGTTAGAGTGTGCGTAAGCTGGCCTTTGAGTTGGGTTTCCACTGTGACGGTTTTTGCCACATTCAATAAATTTGTATATATATTTTCCTTTTCTTTTTTTTTTTTGCTTGTTAATGTTGAGAGCAAAACTTCAATATTTATTAAATCTATCAATTTGGGTTTTATGTGAATGCTAATAATAAACAATACGAATTAAGGAGTATTTATTTGGTTAAATAAATTAATAAGAACAAGCAAGGATAATTAAATGCCACCAAATAATATTATCAATGAAAATTCTGGTGTGAACAGTTAATAAAAATTTAATGTTAGTTTTTAGCAAAGAATAAAAATGGAGAAAAAAAATAAGTTTTAATTTTCATTGGCTTTCGAAGTATTTTGTAATCAGTTTTTAAAATAGTTTTCACATATTTTTTAAATAATAGCTTATTGAACATAGTTTAATGAATAGCTTATCTAAAACAATATATACATACATAAATAAGTATTCAATTTAATAGGTAAAATGAATCATAGGATGCAGTCGATAATTATTACTACTTACCAAAAGTTTATAAAAAGATTACACAGCTTTAAAATTCCATTGGTTTTTCTGTATAATTGATTTAAATAAAGTGAAAATTCGGTTTTTATTTATTATCAAAGACAGTTCATAAAAATTTATAAAATGATTAACTTTCTATAATCAAATTTAGCATTAAACAATAGAAAAAAAATGTAGGAAAAAGAACAAAAAAAAATGTATAACAAATTATATTTTCTCAGAATTAATTTCAAATAAGCTTGCTTTATTTGTCCGGATAAACTATTGATCAGCCAAATTCGATTAGAATGGCAAATATGGAACAGAAGTAACTTGAAATTTGATAAAAAGGACTATAATTAATTTTCAATTATTTAGTTATTTATATTATAAATAATACATTAAATTGGACAATTTTTGCCATAAATTTTTCAGGAATGTTTTTAAATGGCTAAGGAAAAACCAAGATTAGCTTACGGTCTAAGGTTTCATTAACTGAACTGTCAACTTTGTATAGTTTATGGCAGGCTTTCTCTTTTTCTCTCACTCTCTCTACGTGTCCCTGTCTGTATCTCTTCCTCTGAGTTTCTGTCTCTGTCTTGGTTCAACTTTGAACGTTTCCACTTCCACTTGATTGCTTTTCATTTCTTGTGGAATGCATTTAAGTCAGCTTTTACTTGCTGTGTATAAGGACAAAAAAAAAAAGGACGGAGAAGTAAACCCCAACGGTAAATATCAATTTCCACATTAACGCCCATAGTCAGTCGTAGTGTCCCTCTGACTTCCTGTCTTTCTCTTACTCTTTTTCTCTTTCTCTCTGTCTTCTTGGTTTCTCTGTTGCAGTCTCTATCTCTTTCTGTGCACTCCAATTACACTTGACTATGTGCAGGCTGAAGGAAAATTGTCATTACTTTTTCACTGTGATTTACACTTCAAAAGCCGCCACGAATCCTTTGAGAGCATTTCTTACACTTTTTCCACCATTCCATTGCTTGAGTTTCTCCTTCTCCTTTGCGTTCCGTTTCGTTTCGGTTCGCCCAATTGCAATTTTTCAATTTATATGCCAAAAGGGAAACAGGCAAGCGGCAGCAACAGCAGCAGCAGCACCATCAGCAGAAGCAAGTCTCGTCCTTTTCTCCTTTGCTTTTGGCGTAGGGCAATAAAATCAGCAGCGCAGCTTTTTGATTTGACTACAAGAAGTAAAGAAGCTAGTAAGGGAGGGGGGGAGCTAGCATGGGACGGGGGTAGCTAAAGCTTGAACTTAAAGGGGGTAGGGCGGCAAAAAAAAAGTCTTGGTGGCGACTACTTGTAAAAATATTGGCATAAATTATGAGCAACGCTTTGCTGCTGCCTCTGCCACTGCCACTGCTGCTGCGCTGCGCTGCGCTGTGTCTGTCTCTGGCAAAAGGCGAAATGTTTCCGCTTAATAAGGCTTTCCGTTTCCGTTGCTGGCCGCTTCCTTCCTTCCGCCCAGCTGCTTCGTGCTTCTGATGCTTTTCCTACTTTGTATGCATTGCAGAAGCATTTTGTGGTCTAGCCCCTACACTACACTCCATTTACCCTCCTCACCATACTCCACTCAGTTGTATCCCTTGTGTCCCTTGGAGTCATCTCATCTCATCTATCTCTGACTGTGGGCCTGTGCTATTGTTAAGCTCGTTGTCAGCGCGAGCGCAATTGATAATGATTATAATGGTCGGTCTTTGCTTGGCCCCCGCCGAACCACTTCACCACAAACACACACACATACACACACACATACACACACACAGACACACACAACTACTTATATAACAATGCTTACTTCCTACTTTGCACTACTTTACTTCCCATTCCCCTTTTTATATCCACATCTTGTCATCCATCCATCTATCCCTCAAACCAAAGCAATTCCCCACTGTCCTCTTTCCTTTCAAATCGTTGGCAATTTTCTCTCAAAGCTCATGCAAATGACTTTGGATTTTAATTAAAAAGCAAGTGGCCTGGCAGTGCATTTGATGAGAGATGATCATCATGATGATGATGATGATGATGATGATGATGATGTTGATAATGATGAGGCTCTCGGTTGGTGTCCTTTTTAACCAGCTTCTATGCCACAATCCACAGAACCACCGCTACCACTCTGCATGCATCAAAGACAGGCCACATAAATAACAAAAAACAAAAAAAAAAAAAGGGAAAAGCAAAAGAAAACAAAAAAGGACTTCTATCCCATTGCGTCTTTTGTGTTCTTTCGACGAGCCTAAAAACGCTTGCAAAATAAAGTCAATGATTTCCGTCTTTTACTTTTGTCTCCCTTTTTCTCTTTCTCCTTGATTTTTTTTTTATGAATTATGCTGGCAATTATGCAGGCAAAGGCAACAATAAAAACAACAACAACAACTACTGGACAAAAAAAAAAAGGGTTGCCCTCCGTTCCTTAACTTCCTTCCGGAAAAGTCTAGTCGTCTTGGTTTCGGTTCGGTTTATTGAACTTGCTTAATTAAGCGTAAAATGTGTCCTTATTTGTCATCTCTTTTACAACATCAATTTTTAGCTCTTGGAGAAATGTCCTTTTTTTTTTAGCATTTTTTTATTCGCATTTTGTTGGTCAATAATTGGCAAAACAGATTTCAATTTAAATGGAATTAACAACAAAGATAATGGAAAATCATCTGATGTTGATATAGCCAGTAATTAGGTAAAGAATATATTTACAGACAATTAAGGAAAAATTTTTCTGTAGCAGTCAATAGAAACTTTTTCGAATGTTAATCTGAATTCTTAGTACATATTCTTTTCTTGTAATAGTAGCAGTTATATGCCGCCCTTTGTTAGACAGAAATATTCATATATATCCTATTATTATTCACACATCTTATAGGTTCTGAATTTTACTTTAATAAAGACATGGGCATACTTCTGCTACCGTGTCTAGAAATTACAAAACCTTCCCACTATTTCAACGCTAAAACTAGTTGAGAATTATAACTGTCTGCAAAAAAAATAAAGGAAACTGGAAAAGCACCTTGTTTGCACTAGGTGTTGTGAGTAAAATTAATTTACTTCAAAATAATCGTAATTTTGGATTAATATTTAACATGTTTTCCACGATATATTTGATTCTTATGATATATACACATTTAAAAACAAAACTGTTAAAAATTAAACGAGAAGAACGCCAATATGTATATAATTTTTTATGTGATGATATAAATATTTATTATGCTCACAAAATAATTAATAACTTTTGAGTTATGTTTTTTAGTACGAAAAATAATTATTATAATGATCATCATAATATTATTATAATAATTATTATATTATAGTGATTACTGTACTTAATACAAACATTGTCTTTTCTTATATATTAATATTAAATACAAGCATACTAAATCTGTTTTCTCTTTTCTCTTTTTTGCTTACAGGTAAGTTCATGCCACATCTTCTTTCCACACTTGCTCAATCAAGCAACAAACGCGTAAGTCTTGCCACAAAATAAAACAAAAAAGAAACGGAAAATAAGAAATATGCTTCAATGCATCAATTTCAAAAAGATTTAAAGCATATCCTGCAGCCAAATATTGTTCACACCTTATGCACACACACACACACAAACACACACACGCACATATACTAAGGCAACTTGGCAAAGTCAAGGATGTAAAAAGGGGGCGGTTTGCTGTTGTTGTTTGTTGTATTGCAATGCGACACGCGATGCTGCGGCAACACACACACACAAACACACACACAGAGTGAGAGAGGGGTTTGTGCGGGGTAGCAGGAGTCAGCAATTTTGCGCAATAAATAAAATTAAAGGAGCACACGCCACTCCTGTAAGCCAAGGAGGCAGTAGAGCAGAAGCGGGGCAGAGGGAAATGGAATGAATGGTGAAGTTGCCTGTAACCTGGCTTTGGGCCTGGCAAAATGTAATTAGAATTGTACAGTGCGGTTAATATTTCCGCCTTCTTCTTCTTCTACTGCTCCTGCTGCTGCTGCTGCTTCGTCCTGGCAGCAACTCCTGCGGCTGCTGCTGCTGCTACTTCGTCCTGCTAAAACAATGCCCACAATGTGGATGGCTGCTGCTGCTAAGCCTGCTGCGTGTAAAATGCAAACGCGTCGCGTGTCAAATGCTCGTTTTAGTGCCCCCTACACAACACATACACCACTCACACCTGCTTTCACACACACACACAAAAACACATCAAACACACACGAACACAACCCACTTGAGGCCAGACATTTGCAGCATTTCCTTAGGCATTTTCTGTGTTTTTTTTTTTGTGGGTGGTTTTCTTTTTCTCGTTTGTTGGTTTTATAATTTCAAGATGACCCCGCCTTTTCACTTCCTTCTAGCACCCCCGCCGACACCCCTACTTATCCTCTTTTGCCTGCTGGCTGTTGTATAAAATTAATTTTATTTACTTTTTTGTTTCTTTTTTTTTCCACCTAGCCCCCTTACTGCGTCTCTGCCACTGACTCGACCTTCAAGTGGCTACTTTTATTTTTCTTTTCTTTTTTTTTTTTGTTCTTCTTGTTTCCTTTTTGGTTGTGTGTGTGTTTCCTGAAAAAACGTGCGCCTGTAATTAGTGCCATTTCTTTCAGTCTAATTGGAAAATTAACATATGAAGTGTTTGTTTTTGTACCATAAACCAAACAACAACGAAAAAAGAAAAAAATGTTAACCATAAAAGAAAACTTGAACTTGAGGAAATTTCTTAAATAAAGAGTAAAAACATTTTTTTTTAGATGAGATTAGGAAAATAGAAGAATAAAAATGGAAAACATTGACAATGAAATTGATTGCTAAGACAAGATGGATATATTTATATATGTATATATATGTATATATATATGTATCTATAAATGCTTTCTTTAGATCTTCATGTGACCTTTAAGGCGTTAAAAATAATAAACCAAAGTTAAAAACTCTTGGAAGCAACTATGCCAGCTCCAGAACACAGACACAGGAGCCATGGCAGACAAGTTGTAAAAAGAAAATATATATAAAAATTTCATAATACTCTTAGTGGAAAAATGTGCCATAACATATCTCTATCTCTGTCTTGCTAGTGTTTTTAGGATTTTTTCTTTTTACTCTGTTTGTTGCTTTTTGTTGTTGTCTAGCGTCTGTAGATTTTATCTTCTCTTACACCCACTTCACTGATGTGTGTGTGTGTGTGTGTGTGTGTTGGTGTGTTGTTAGTGTTTTTGTTGCGGTTATACTTGTTGGCATTTTCGGTTATTGTTGCTCTTGTTGCGGTTTGTCCACGCCTTACCAACTGCAACATGCTTCTCAGCCAGATTTGGTCTGTTCCTTAGCTTAGCCTCTGTTTCCTTCTATTTCCCTGACTCTCCTTCTCCCTCTCTCTCTCTCTCTCTCTCTCTCTCTTCTCTTTATCCCTGTGTGTATGTGTTTACAAGCATATAAAGCAAATTTTTATGAAGAGTCAAAATAAAACCAAAAAACAAAAAATAAAAGCGCAGGAAACATGCAACATTTTCAGGCATTCCATTGCTGCCACCAAAATTTAATAAGAACCAACAGTCAAGACACATACACACACACACACACACACACACACACACACATAGACAAGTACACATACATTCTCGCAAAGCCATAAAAATGGCATTTAAAAGGATCCTTGCTGATGGTCTGTCGGAAAGTAGAAAAAACGCAGCGCCTAGGTATTCTTTGGTATTTATTGGTCTACTAAGTGGGCTCTAAATTTGACTTATGCTTCATTTTATTTCATTTCGTTGAGGCATGCATAAATTATGCCACCACCATAACAGCCGACCACCACCCCCCCTCGTCCCTCCCCTTTATCACAGTCCCAGTTAGGTCATAAAACCGGGCAGAAAAACAGAAAACATGGCTAAGAATGAAGTAGAAGTGGGCGTTGGCAATGGCCAACTGGGCGCAATAAAATCAAATCAACGTGACGACCAAAGGCAAATAAAATGCACGTATTTAAATTAAATATCAATTGTATTTTGGTCATAAAATTAACCAAGTTATTTATAAGCAACAAACACAAGTTAGAACTAGTTTCAGGCATAATGAGGAGTCACTGGTTCCCAATTGGTATACTTAAGAGAATATACTTAAGCTAAAAATTTACATTATATTTACATTAATTTATTTAGAAAAAAAAAAGTACAGTAATATACTTAAACAGAGTAGCCATGTATTTTGACTCTCTCTGAATAATAAGATATGTTTTTATTACATTACAAAATACTTTTAAATATATTCTTTGTAAAATTTACTAGTTTTTGGTAGGATTTAGTCTCTTTAGTTTCTGAGGCTTTCTGTTTTTTAAGTGTTTACAGTTTCTAAAAATCTTGTTTTCAAATTTCGTTTTCATATTATTATAATTCATTTTAAAAAATAATATAACTAAATAAAGGGAAAGGCATTCGAAGGTTTATAATGTATACCCTGTATATCCCGATTTTAGGAACCTTCAAAGATCTCTCTATATCTATGAATGGTTTACTCATAAATTGTTCTTAGAAAATGTTGACTTAAATAAAGTTTTTTAGTCTTTCTTCTATAAAATGCTTTTTTTGTAACTGATCCTAAAATTTCCAAATAACCAATATTCTATTCCAAACAATCGTCTTTAGTAGCTACCCAGAGAGAACATTTAGATTATTTATTATTAATATTTGTTATTTATTATACAAAATGCAAATATTTCATTTCTTTTCATAATTTTTTTTTAATCCAAATTTCTAGTTTCACTCACTTTTTTCACTACTAAAACCAATCTCAAACTAATTTATTTTTTTTTGCTGTATATAAAGTTTTTTGACAGTCATAAATCGAATACATTTTGTCTTTTCACACTCGATAGAACAGTTTCTCGCCATTTGATCTGATTTGCAAGGATTAACCTCTGTGCCCTTTTCTATATATGTATGTATGTATATAATTTTCGGCCTAACAAAAAGATGCCCTTAAATGTTAATTTCCAGATTCAGGAGAGATCCCATTCCCTTTGCTTGAGCTGAGGTCCCCATCACGTGTCACATAAAATGTCAAATAACGTTGTTTGACCAACTCTCCCCCATAAACCCCCAGTTCCCCTCCTCAACTCTCTTGCTGCCTCTTGTCTCTGTGTTTCTCTTAACAACTTTTGTCATTATTTGTGCTTTTGGCTTTGTCAGTTGTTAACCGTTATTTAATGCACATTTAATTTAGTCGTAAATAGAGAGAGAAGAAGAGAGAGAAAGAGCGAAAGTAGAATGTGGCTATGAGAGGGGGGTTGTGGGGGTGGTTAAACTTAGATACAACCCTCGCTTCATTCTTTCTACTAAATGATACGCCAGGGAGTTATTTTCCGGAGACATAAAATTTCAAAAGTCGCAACTGGGTGCCCGCATTTGAAACGCATTTTCTTTCATTTATTGCTGTTGTTGCTCTTGGCAGTAATTAACTAAATACAGCTTTGTAATGACTCGATGGGCGTTTTGTAGATTGTGGGTGTGGCATACACACACACAGAGAGAGAGACACACAGAGACACGCACATGTGCTGATGCGATATAAATCAAAGCCCTGTGTCCGGGAGTTTTTGTTGATTTTTGCAATTAAAGAAGAATTGAGGTCCTGAAATTGAGACGAGGGCGAGAAAACAAAAGCCCGAGAAAGGGAAAGAGATAAAAATAAAGGAAAATGAAAAAAAAGAAGAACTACAGAGAGAGTTCATTAGTTGGCTAAAGTCTCAAATGCCATCGATTGAAGACAGAAAGCAAATATTCAAAAATATGCTGAAAATTCTCATACAATTTATCATTAAGAAGGCAACGCAATCATCCAAGAGAATTATTATGGAATTTTCTTACAGTCTTTTACAATAATTCATGGAAAAAGAAATGCTAATGCTTTAAGGACATTTTCTTCAAGAATTTCTTGTACATGATGGCAAATTGCAAGTTAGCTACCAAGACAGAGATAGATAGACAGGAACTTTTGCCAGCTGGCAACTGTTGCCGGAAGCTCCAACGGATGTCCTGGCTAAACCGAATGGCGACGTCGTCCTTTTTTTGCAGGAAATATGCCGCAGCATGAAAATTAAAATGCTAAAAACCAAACACACAATCTTCTCAATTTTGGTCTGGTCTGCATAACATTAAGCATGGCTTAATGTTTACCTGTATAAAGCGTTAAGCCTCAGCTTACAAGCGTTCCAAAAAGGGAGAGGAATAGTGGACAAAAAAAAAAAAAAAAGATGAACCAAAATGAAAAATTTTTTTTCTTTTTTCGCTCTCTCATTGTGAGGTGGGTAAAAAAGGAAGAGAAATCAAAAAAGGATTATTAGCTCAAAGCGTGCATACAAATTTAATATTAGCTGATTATGTGCGTTTTATTGCCAGCGGCAAAATCATCATAATGAAGAGAGAGAGAGAGGAGTGAGTGGAAAGGGATTCGAGGGTGTTCTGGTCTGGTTTAGTCTGTGGCATTAGGTGTGTGTGGGAACTCACACAAGTGACGGAAATTGCTGCATAAAGCGCGCTTGATTGAGTTGACAAGTTGTAATTTCATTGCCGGGGCGAAAGCGACGCGAAATCTGAGTGGAGATGCTGGAGCAGCAATGTAACACTTTATTATGGAATGGGATCCCAACCAAATGTTGTGGATGAACAGCCCATGAAATTGCTGCAGCATCTGTGTAAGTGTGTGTGTGTGTGTGTGTGTGTGTGTGTGCACGCCCTTCCAAATGTGGCCGCCAGGCACAAGTGTTTGTTACTCCCGCCTAATGCTTTATGATATGGCCATATGTTGATAGATTTCAATTGGAATCCTATCTGGATTAAGCCAGACAGGGCGGAGAAAATGAGAGCAAAAAAATACAGAAAACTAAAGCTCAACAAAGTCCTGCTTAAAGAGTCGTAGTTTTTTCTTTTTTTTTTTTAGTTACCTACAACTTTTTTTTCCCTTACTCACATCAAGGTCACAATTCTCTATTTCTTTTGCCATTGATTTCTTTCTTTGTGCTGCAAGCAAAAAGCCTTTCAAGGTCCTTGAGAGATAAATGCTTGAGCCAAAAGTTTGCTTACAGACAGGATGCACCTGCTTTTGCCTCAAGTTACGCACAAATCAACACTTTCGCTTTTAAAAGCAAACGCACAAAAGGACACAAAAAATGGAAGTTTACCAAAGATTTTTGGTCCATTGTTTGAATTGAACAATAGGTGAAGGAGAATCCTTTCCTTAACCTTTCCTAAACCTTTTTTTGCCATTTTTTTTTTTTGCGTTTTTTTTTCTTTGGCAATTAGCTAGTGAAAGGAAATCATAGACCGACAAAATATATGATATTGAAATTTATGATGAAGCTTATTCGCCCCCCGTTCCGCTCTTCGTTTCATCTTTTGTGTCTGCCACTTGTCAGTTGAGTTGGCAGGAAATGAAGTTTAGCTTGGCTCTTTTGATAGTTTCTTTTGTATTTGTGTAGCGAACTTTATACCAAGCGAATCCTGTCATAAACTGCGGAAGAGACCTTATTAATGGTTACAGTCTGTCCAAGAAGAGCTTTTTAATTAGTCTTTTTTAAACTAACTACAAAAGTGGCAACTTAATTTATCTACAAAACAATTTGCCTTTAAAAATTGTGCAATAATAAAAACAAAAAAAAAAGTTTAACTAAGCGAAATCTTTTGAATTTGCACATTTTCCCTTTTTTTCAGTTGTTTACAAATTATGCCACACATGTGGCAAAAGAATATATTTTCCTTCCAACTTCATGCCACACCTCCATCTTGTTTACGCCCCCTCTCTCCCAAAGAAAACCCCACTCAATGGCAGTCAAAGTTTATGTTAACTTTACACATGATTTATGTGACCTTAGCAAGCTTTAAAATAAACCCAACCCCAGCCACATAACACATACACGCACACCCCCAATTTCATCCTCCCTCCCTATGTATCTTTCTTTCCTTTTTTTTTTTTTGGAGAATGGGGCAAACTTTACAACAAACAAAATTAGCAACATGTAAGCCATCAGCATCGGGAGCAAAAAAAAAAAAAGGAGAAAAAAAATATAACCACTTGGTTTTCCCTTTTCCTTCTCTTGTTATATCGGCATGTTTAACATATCCTATATCCTGGACACACACACACAAACGCAGACACATACAATAACAACAACAGAGCAGAGAAAAAAAAACTTATTAAATTAAACTTCTACACATGTTTTGCTGGCGTTTCGCTTTTGGCCAGGAAATGCTCAATCTATTGTGTAAAATTTTATACGCCACATTCGCTACACATTTTACCAAAACCAAAAAAAAATAAATAAAAAAAAAAACTTATCCTAAAGGCTAACTGCGACACAACGAAAGTGAAATACTCTTTTTACCGTTGCATATGTAGTTATATAGAAAATTTTAAAATGTTGTCCAAGTCTTTTAAAATTTCAGATGGTAATTAAGTGAAATTTCGCAACCGATCTATGTTAGGTAAAGACATACCCTTAAACATCCTAGTTTTATTTCCACATAAATATTTCAAACCATTTCATTTGGAAAAGATCTTTTAAAAGCAGTTGAGGTAACTATAAGTCACCTTCCGAAAGGACTTATTTCTATCTCTTGGAACCCAAGGCTTATTCTAGAGAAGAGAATCAGGAACTTCCAGATTTTCTGATTTTCAAGATGGTCTAAATAGCCTTTAACTCAAAAATTCTTTAATTAATAAAGAATAAAACCTGATTATTACTGCATTAACTAAGCTGATGAAATATATATATATATATATTACAGACCTGATCAAAAATATATAAATTTATGGATACATGGAAGCTATTTTTGTTTGCGTTACAAACGCGTTAATAATTGCTTAAAACCCTCAAAAAAAAGATAAGTATTCCAATACCCAAAAAAAAGGAAAAGAAAAGAATGAGACAAAAAACAGAACTGTCTATGGGGAACATAGTGAAGAAGTGAGCAATCGGTGTGGGGGACAGTGTACGATAGAGGGGAATAAGAGTGCGTTTCAAGTTTCGCTTTCTTTCGCTTATCGACGTGGAAAATAAATCATTTTTTTTTTACTTTGCCTTTGCCCCTGCCACTGGCACTTCGCTTCGCTCCTTTTCTTTGGTTCGTTCGTTGGTTTTTTTTTTTTTTTTTTGGGAGTTGGTTCATTGAAATCTCGAATGTGTTCCAAGATTATTATGGCACAAAAGCCTTTGATTTCTGTTAGCCTTCCTTTGGCAGGCTCCTGCTTCTCGTCCTTTTACTTTTTTTCACGTATTTTCGCTTGGCTGTAAATCTTTCAAGAATGTTTATCGAGCATGTAGCAAAATAAATAAATATAAAAACACAAGGACTTGACAAAACAGAAAAAAACAAGAAAAAAGTAAAGGAAGAAAATGAAAAGGAATCGAAAACGAATTAGGAATTATGTGCTTGAAGTGGAAGATAAGCAAAAACAGCAGAAACAACAACAATAACAAAAAGAAACCTAGAGAGAAAATAGATGAAAATTTAATATAAGGAGGGAAAATGGCGGGAGTGGGATAGTAGTTAGAATTTCTCTACTTTCAACACTATTATTTACTACTACATTCCAAAGCAAAAGAAAGGAAGACAATGAGAGGGTAAAAGAAAAGGCAAACGGTAAACTTAACTCGCAACTTGCAACCAAGTTGTTGCCACAATAAAAAACGCGTTGGCTTAGGTATATACGAACAATTTTCTATACATATGCATAGTATATATGTATAGTATATACATATTTAAGTATATGTTGTAGGTCCTTGTGTGAAAAAGGATACACAAATGCCACATTGTGCACCAAACACAGGCACACACACACACACACACACAGAGAAAGCAACACAGACAGAAAGGCGGCGACATTATGGCGCCAGTCAGTCACTTTCTGCTTGGGGTTTGGAATTGAGGTCGGGTTTTAGGGTTTGGGTTGGATTTGTCTTTGAGTGTGGGTGAAACTATGCCACGTAAGCGCCGTTTGCCCTTTTTTTTCTGCTTTTTTCAGAAAGGCAAAAACATTCAGGTCCTTACACACACACACACACACACAAACGCGGAAAGTTCGCTTTGTTCTGCCAACTGGTTGGTGTTGTGGTCGGTTGAGTCTAAAGACGAACGAGGGGGGGTTAACAAAAGTGGTCATCAGGTATGGGGACAACTCAAGTTCTATCCATGTGTCTGTGTATGTGAGTGTGTGTGCGTGAGTGTGTGTATTTAGTCTAATGCGTCATTAGATTAAACCGAAATGATTCCAGTTGGAAGTGATTAGGTTAATGATTAACAACAATATCCAACAACGGAAACAATTTTTTTCTTTTCTTTCGGTCTGTATTTACCAAAGGACAATGATATATCATTTAGTAGTTTGATCGATTTATCAAGGGGTAAAGCTATATAACAATTTTGACTATTAATTCTCTCTGTCGACTTATATTAAAGTTTAAAAAACAAAATTTAATTAATTTTATATATCTCTTTATAATTTTATAATATCTGAGTTATTAAAAGAGATTCTTGATTGATATAAGCATATGAAGGTGAATACTATGTAATAATTATTAATATATAATGATAAATTTTTTGTGAGTGATAAGATAATTTTAATAATTTTTTAAGCACAATAATAACTGATATTAAATAAATATAATTTTTTTTAAAATAACAATGCTTTAATGTCCATCCGTATGGAAAGAGACTATCTAATGTTTTTACATATATTTTTTCTATAGGTTTAATTATAAGGACATTTCTTGTATAGAAAACAGTATCGTGTTCGATTATTTCCGCTTTGAGAAACTGCAACTTGTGTTTGAATACTTAATATTACTTATTCCTTTTGTTTATTTATTCAGATATAATAATATCGAGGTTGTAGTTCTTAATTATTAAACTTAATTGGGGGAAAATTGCACTAGGTTTCAAGGACTATCATATATATATATATATATATATATATATATATTATACCAAATTGGACTAATTAAATGGAATTATCATAGACAGTGAATAGTGAATGAAAAATATAGATTTTTCTATATAGAACCAAAATAAAAGAAGATCAATAATATAAAAAGTTTTTATTCCTTCCTTGCTCTTAACTTTAATTAATTTTTCTAATGGCTACTAATACAACTTTTGTTGTTTGCTCAAAGTTATTGAAAAAACTTAGTTAATTTATAGTTATAAACAAATAAGCATCACATTGCAATATTTACCCCATTGGGACCCAGAATTACCTTTTTGCTAAAGTCATTTGTGGAACTACCCCACTGTGCTATTGCTGCTGGTCTTTTCCCATATACATATATACATATATATATATAGCCTGTATTTAAACCAACAAATATACTGTTATATATATATATATACATACATACGTCTATATGTATACAATAATTTCATTTTAGCAAGCTAACCTATAATTTGCTGCAGTTTTAGCGCCATGTTTCAACTTTTTTATTGCTGTTTGGCCATAGAGTTTTTGCTGTCATGGCACACACTCACACATAAACAAATATAAACACACACCTATATATGTACATATATAACTATATATATATATATATATACCACCTACCTACCTATAGCTAACAATATAGTTGAAATGGGTGTATGTGCCGGTGCCTGTCGCGGAAATGTACCGCAGACATGCAAACAAAACTTTTTCCCTACAGCTGCTACTGTTGCCGCTGTTGTTGGTCCTGGTGCCTCTTCTTCTTCAACTCCTAGCACGCGATTTTGAAGGGAGCAATAGTGTGCCCCCCCCCCCCCTATCCACCCTAACTAAACCCCCCTAGTAGACAGTTCGCAGTTCCAAGTTCCAAGTATTTGTGCCTTTTGCATTCTTTGCTTTTGTTGATATTGTTATAAAACAAAAAAAAAAAATAACAAAAAAAATAACACTAGAGTGACAGTCCTAGAGCCAAAGAGAGATAGAGTAAGATCGTGGGGTTGAGGGGGAGGTATGAGGGTAAATAGTATACTATTTTGTTTGCTCTGTTTTATTATTACTTTTGCACAACGTAATGCATACTTGTTTATGTACGTGAAGTCATCGTTGTCGTCGTCCTGATGTCGCCTTGCCTGCATTGTCCTTTTTTTTTTTTTGCTTGGACAGTTTTTTTTTGTTGTTTTCCTTGTTGTTGCCATATGAGGAGGTGTGAGGCCAAAGTGCTTTTTCCCGTTTCTTTCACTCTTCCTTTTTCACTGTGTCCTGCCATTTCTCTTTCTTTGTTATATGAATTATAGTTTAATAAATTTATATACGTACTTATTTTGTTTGCCGTCTGGGGCACAAACAGAAAACAAAATATACCAAATGCATATAATTGTGGGAAAAAAATTTAAGAAACATAACCTTAAAGAAGTCAACGAATATCAATTTTCAAATAATATTGTTTCTTTTGCAATATATGAAATTGCCTGAAATTTGAGTATTTACGTACACAAACTCATTGAAATTCAAGTATATGCGCCTTGAAGTATGCAAAATATTTGCAACAAATAAAATTTACAAAGCCTTTTTTTCTAATCCTTTGTAATTATTGCATGTCTCTAACTCTTAGGACTTGGAATATTTATTTTGAATCAATAATTTTGCTTTTAATTGTCCTCAAGTCCTTTCAATTAAGGTCTTTGCGCCTTGAACTATGCAAAAGTTGTGTGAAATATGCATTTAAATGGAATACTCTACACTACTTCTGTTCTAATTCCATCAAACATATGAATAGAAGTTAAAGCGCCCTAAGTTAGGCAAAAGACTTGTATAGAAAATGTACTTTTCATTTATATCTATGTTCCTTCTTTTGTATTGTATCCAATGCATATATTAGCATAAAATTTACATATAATTTTGCCTTTAAGTAATGCACTTTCAATCACAAAATCTACCCTGTTTTCATTTTTGTGGTGTTTCTATCCCCTCTTTTGGTTAATTGCATTTTCGCCACACTTATCTGCTATAAATAAAATTATATAATTACCATGTATTGTGTGTTGTGTGTGGGCTTTTCTTTTTTTCCTCTTTTTTGGAGGGTTGAGTACGGTTAGCATACAATCCACTTAACGGGTTGGCCGGCTTCGGTCTGTGTTATGGGTTTGGGTTTGACGTTTGCGTGTTACCATGGCAAAAAGTGGCCAAAACAAAACGAACTAAAATGCGCAAAGGTATAAAAAAAAAAAAAGAAAAATGAAACAGAAGCAGAAAAAAGTAAAGAAAGGGAAAGACAGACAACAGCAGTGAAAGAAAAAAGAAAAAAATAAACGCAAAGGCAAGCCAAGTAAAGCAGGCTTGTACAGTGGGCGTTGGGGCGGGGCCCAATTTCAAATTTACATGCTGCGAAAGCGCCTTTCTAGATTTTTATCCTTTTAGGCCGACAAAAAAACAAAAAAATTGAAACAGAAACCGAAACTGTAACAAAAAGCGGTCGGTCGTCAAAAGGCGCCGCAACAAAGCAAAATGCTTGGATTCATTTCTGTTTTTACCTTTTGTTTTCTGCTTTTATTTAGGCATTATGTTTCTGCTGTTGCCTTTTGCTTTCTGCTGTGGCCAGAGATAAAATGTAATTGTATGTATGTGTGTGTGTGCGTCAAAACAAAAAAAAAAAATGAGAATAGAAATGAATTAGTGGCAAATTAGCTGAGAGTTAAGCAGGTGCCAAGAATGAATGCCCATTCTAGGTGAAGGCTAATTACCGCTGAAAGGTATGCTAAACATTTTTGTTTTACGCCAATGTTTCCACTGAAAGTCTAAACAAAAGTATAAGTTTTAATATAAAAACAAATATATAAAACTGTAACTGTAGTGAATATAAATGAATAAAGTAAATGTACAATATTTCTAAAATTGATAAAGAAAAATTACAACTAATCAATAAAAAAGCCGTTTCTACAGTTCAAAAAGTAAACAGCCCCTTGAAACAATTTTCCAGGGGAGCTAAATTCCCTCTTAAATAAATTTTAGTCAAAGAAACCAAAAGTAACTATTACCCATTTATAATTGAACATTGAAAATTCAGCCTGCGTCATTTTGCTATACATTTAATCTTATAATTAAACTTCCACAACAATTTAGCTTTAGCATTACTCATCAAAATCACAAATTGTGGCTAATACATACATATGAGTAAATTCCCATCATTTTTGTAATTGTTTCCCCACTTTCCCTTCACTGACATGCAACCACTGACTCTAAACCAATCTATAGATACATATATATATATATATCTGCCTTTATCTGTAGCAACCACCAAATGCAATGCGAATGAACTATTTTCTATATATATATGTGAGGAGGATATGGTTTTTGTGCCATTTTTGTATTATGCTGATTTCCATGGGGAATAAAGACACGGATATATGTTTGTGTGTGCAATGGTAGACAACATGTGAACTGACCTCCCCACTCCTTATACTACAACACACCCCTTTCCCATCCCATTCAGTATTCTCTTCTTAGCATTTTCCCCCATACCCCGCATACCCGCATTTTGTTAAATTATTTATGCAACATTTTATTTTCTTTCGTTTTTGCTATATATGTGGTTCTTTTCTTTTTTTTTTTTGCCAGTTGCTACTTTTCCATTTCTCTTGTTTTTTTTTTTTGCAACTTGCACACGTTTTTATTTACAAAAAAAAAAGAAAAACCTTCATTTTACCCTCGAGTTTTTATGACGAGTTCGTGTTTAGAGCATTTCAATGAACTTAAAGTAATTGCAAATTGATTGAAAAAAAAAAAAAATAAAAGAAAAACCAAAAAGAGAGCAGCGCAGAGAAAGAGAAGGGCAACTTCAAACTGCTCTGTCTGTGTGTGTATGTGTGTGTGTGTGTATGTGAATGGCATTTCATGGAAATTACACGCTTATAAATTGTTTACGTTTAATGCTTTCAATTAATTTAATGCATCGTCGTCCATTGCATTCAAACTACACCTACAACTCATCCGCTTTTCACGTCACTTGGTTTTTCCTCTTACTATATATGCATACATGTAAGTATGCAGCTTTTGTGTGTATGTGTGTGGGTGTGTGTGTGTATTTATGTGGAGGCAGGTAGAATCGGTCATGCTTAATTGCTTGTAATTTGCGCTAATGATGCCAGCGGCAACTACAACAACTCATCTCATTAAAAGTAAATTTTTATCAACTAAAACTATGTAAATCAATAAAAATCAAAAAAAAAAAAAAAAAAAAACGAAATGAGCAGAAAATTTAAGTTGCCTAATTTAATTAAGTTAAGGAAATAGCTGTCATCTATCTCTCTTGCTCTCTCTTTATTTCTATTTCTTCCTTTTTCACTATGGCGCATTTCCTTCCTAAGGCGATTTATGTTCTAAACCGCAACAACAGCAACAACAACCGCAAGAAAAACCACTTAAAACAACAGCAAAAATAAAACTTCAACTTGGCCAAGAGTTTATCTCACAGTCTCCTTTAGTACTCTTTCTTTCCCTCACCCAATTGCCTTCGCTATCTCTATCTCTTTCCTAACTTGCAGCTATTTACGCCATTTTTAATTGCAGCATGAAAAAGTAATTACAAATTTGCCCTCTCTTGAATCCAAAAACAAAAAAAAAAAAAAGAAACTGGAGAAAGAGAAAAAGAATTCGCTTAGTTTTCATTTTTTCCCCAATTTTCATCCTTTTATTTTTCTTTATATTTTGGGCTAGAGTTGTGGGGGCGTGGCAATGCAACTCAAACAAAATTATAAGCAAACACGCAAAACTGCCACAAAACTTGAAAACTTGGCAGAGAGAAGAAAAAAATAGGAGAAGAAACGGAACCCGAAATAAGGATAAAATAGTATGTATAAACAAAAAAGAAAAAAAAATTGAAAAAAGAAACCACGAAAACAAAATAAATCTATAACGGAGTTTGCATACCCTTAAACATATATGATCAATCTATCCTATTCAGTTAGGTTAGTTAATGGAGAGAAGGAAATTTCAAATGAAGTTGAAAATAATTGAATAATTGAAAATAGTTCATACAGATAGTTTCTATTGGTTATTTCTACATATACTTTCTATAAATATTTCCAAAATTAATTATTCTAAGGACCAAATTTATTTATAAATTATAAATTCACTAATTTGATTACTTTTATTTGAAACTGAGATAAAGCAAGCAAAATAAATATATATAACTTTGAGAATATAAATAAACATAAATTAATTTAGTTTAAGTGATTAATTTTAAATAAAACAAGTTTAGTTTAAGATTTGAAGTATAGTTGCATTTAAATACAAACAAATAATTTGATTTACAAGTTCAAACTTCAAACCAAAGTTAATATACCCTTTTTTGGCAAAAACTAGAAAAAAATGGAAAAAGAGAAAAATGAGGATGAAAAAAAAAGCAATGTGAAATATATATTTTGCAGTCGTCGTTTAGGATTTAAGTTGAATGTGGGATATATGTATGTACGATACGATACGATATTATATATGTTGTTTTTGGGGTCGTTTGGCTTGGTTGGGGTTTTTGGCGGCGTCTATTCGCAGACAGGCAGGCAAGCAGGCTGCAATCTGACCAGACGACTATGGCCATCAAAGGAAACACACAAACACACATAGAGCAAGAGAGATATAGTGAGGGAGAGAAAGAGTAAAAGAGGCATGGAGACTGTGGCTAAGGCAGGCCCAGAATTCTGTGTGTTTCCTGTTGAACAAATTACACAAAAAGCAAATCCAGGCAACGCATTTTCGCTTCTCTGATGAAATTTAAAGATTTTTCCGTACACAATTTAATTTGCTAAATTGCATAAAAACAACAAACAAAATAAAATTGAGGAAATCATCCAAGAGAAATCAAAAGATCTTATCAAAAATATTTCAATAAATATTTGTATAAAATTTAACAAAAATTTATGACTAAATTAAATTTATATTGGCATTCCAATAAAACAATATTTGGCATTTAAAAATATTTATTTACGAAATTAGTTTATATTTTTAGTATATAAAATTTGAAGTCAGATTTGTGATGCTTTCTGGAGCAAAACAAAGACATGAATTCTATTAATATTATCGTTCAGATAGTGTCAAATATCTATTTAATAAAAATAAATAATACATAAATAATATAATCATAATTATCAAAATTACAGCGGCTTCCCTATGTAGGATTACATTTGATGAATTTTTTTAATAACTTATTTAAGAAATTTTTTTTTACACTTCTTGTAATGCTGAGTCAAGTTTTAGAATTAGTGGGATTAGTTCCCATTACGACTAACTTTCTAATATATTGATTTTGCTGACAATTAGCTAGTCGCATTGCTATCTCTTTATCTTTCTTCACACTCATTTCTCCATTTTATTCACCCTTTGACTTTCCGTTTCTCCCACTCCCTATAAACTGTTTTGACCAACATGTGTGAATCGAGTTTTTAACTTTTTTTTTTCTGTTTAGTTTTATTTTAGTTTAATTTTGCTAATTGAAAAACGTAATAAGCCCCGGTCAAGTGAAATTGTTGTTGTTGTTGTTGTTGTTTCCTTATTGTTGATAATGATGATTGCCAGAACGTTGAATTTGCCACTACACAGATCTAGAATATAGCACTTTATATTCAAGTATTTTGTAATTAAAATCATTTAAACAACTACTCTACTTCATTTTGCCACGAAAGTTAACATTTTTTCAACTCACATATATGACTGTCTCCGTCTGTGTGTGTG
Source organism: Drosophila emarginata (assembly GCA_037075365.1). NCBI lineage: Eukaryota > Metazoa > Arthropoda > Insecta > Diptera > Drosophilidae > Drosophila > Drosophila emarginata. The sequence continues at coordinate 5,494,727 of JBAMCD010000260.1, read as the reverse complement.
TGTGTGTGTGGATGGACTAAAACTAAATTAAATTAAAATAGAAAATTCAACTGAAAAAGAGACAGAGAGCGAAAAATAAAAAAAAAAGGTTACTAGCCAAAGAGTAAACTTTTGGCAAATAAAATCCTTGACTACTGTGTATGTCTGCGCCCATTTTGGCCCACTTTTGACCTACACTTGGCATTTTAGTTAATTACAAAATCGTTCCACCCCAAAAAAGAAAGGGTTAAAATCTCTTCTACAAAAAAAAAAAAAAAACAAAAACCAGAAGCGAAATGTCTAAAAATACTTAGGGAAAATTGTCAGCAAAGTGCAGTTCAAAATGGAATTGACGGAAAAAAAGAAGATAGAAGAAAAATGGAAACGAAAAGTGGGCAAAGAGAAGGACTCATATGGCGACATCCTTTTGCTGTGTGCATTTTGTTGATTGTATGTCCTGGACTAATGAAGATGGCGGAACTCAGGTGAATGACAGCTGAAACACAAAGGCTCTGGGCCTTTCTTTTTTCCTTTTTTTTTTTTGCAGATTTAAAAAGGTAAATTTGGGCCAATGCACTCACCATTCGCTGGTTGACTGGTTGGTTAGCTGGTTGTGGCATTACTTTTTCCTCTTCTATTATCCAACTAATCATTGGCATATTGCACACAGCTGGCCGCATCACTTTGTCTTTTTTTTTTCTCTCTCTGTTCTTTTATTTTATCCCCGCACAAAAGCTGGTCTAATAACTTTTATAGCTCTCTAGCTACCGACGACACTGCTTACAGAGTGGGGAAAGGGAAGGTTGGGGAAAATAAAGTTGTATTATTGAAATAATGAAGGAAACGAACCCAAGCCTGGCCAACTATGCTTTGACCAGAGTCCTGCCTTTTGTCCTTGCTAATTAACTTGTTGCGTCGTTTAATTAGAAAGCCAGCGAGTGAGTGAATCAGGGAGAGTAAAGGAAAACTTTAACGTTTATCATTTTCCTTCCCTCCTACTTTTTTTTTTTTTTTTTGTATTATCTTTCCGCATGTAAATTATGGAAATTAAACAAATAGCTGCAAAGTTTTTTAATTAACCGCCAGTTAGTAGTGAGACAAAGGCAGCGACGTCAGCAACGAGTAAGTGACTGCAACGAGTGGCGAGTGACTGAATGAGTGAATGAGCGAGTAAATGAACGAGCGTATGAGTCATGGTTTGACACTAATTGCCAACAAGCGCATAAATTGCTTGCCAAAATAAATGCAAAATACATTAAAAAAAAAAAAACACACACAAAAAGAAAAAAACGAACCAAAAAATTTCTGCACATTTGCAATGACAGCGCCCTGACACTTGGCACATAAATCGAAACCAGCAAAAATGAAATTATGAGCATAAAAATAACTCTGGGTACAAAAAGAGAGAGAAAAAAAAAACGAATGAACGAAAGAAAGAAAATTGCATAATTAAATTGCCCAAAAAGTGGAGCGAGCAAATATACCCTGACGTCAATTTGCCTCCTCTCCATGTGCCCACCTCCATTTGCTTCTACATCTCCTTCTGCTCTTCATTCTCGTATTTCATCTACTTGGTCTTGTCGTCCCGTTGTGCTTTCTGCTCATCATTCACATGCACACGAGAAGACATTCATTCATTCATTCATGGGGGCCAGTAAAGTCAACTCAACTCAAGTCATCTTCGGGTTGGCACTTCTCTATAAATAATTGCATGCGAATTTGTCAAGCGTGTCAGGGCAGAGCACAGAAGCACGCCAAAAGAGTGACAGAAGATGCTGTAAAAAAAAAAAAAAACCCCAAGAAGGAGAGAGAATGAGGAAGAGGAATGAGAAGCAGGAGATGCGCGACAAATTTGCAATGTCTTCGGCATGCAAAGTGGCATGACAGCAGAAGCACCAGCAACTGCAACTTAAGTGCAAATGTCGCGTCATTATGCTATATAGCAAGTATCTTTTTGTAGATAGATGCATATACATAATAGATACATCTATATATACATATGTAGATATATACTTATGAATATCACCTGTATTGGCAAAGGTGTGGAGGGGTTGGGCGGTCTCAAGGAAGCGAGCATCAAGGTAAAATTTAATTTGTTTTCCAATAGATAGTCGATTTAAGAGCATAAAGATATCAAAGAGATATTAAAGAAATTGATTTGAAGAAGGATAAATTCCAACTTAGAAAACTTCGAATGAAGTTTCCTCATTTCTATTTATTTCTATATAAACAGGACTTGATTAGATTTAGAATAATAAGTGTGTAAACTAGTGTCCTCTTAATAAGTACCTTCTCTAGTTGAGCTTTTACTTGACTATGTCAAGGATACTTCATTCAAGTATTTACATTCCAAAAGTAATTAAGTAATAAGTAAACTCAAGTATTTATATTATCTGCGCTTTCTTAAAAGTAATGGTAAAGATTGAATATAAATTGAAATTAAATGCATTTATTGATAAACCAGGATTTGTTTATTTGTTGGATGCTAATCAGTTATTTATAAGACATTTCTGTGTGTATATTTTGGCGCCCAACGTGGTGACCTTATTATACAAATTATACATACATACATATTATACAACATCTCAACTGACTTTCCAATTGTATACAAACTATATTTTTTATGCAATTATGAAATCAGTGATAAACTTTTCACAAACAAATTTGATCTAAATTAATTGAAAACTTTAATGGAAAGTTTATTTTGTTGTCACTTTTAAATGAACAATTTTTCTAAATTTTTTAATTGAATTTGAAAAGAATTTCTTTTTTTTCGGGTGGAAGAAATGCAGTTTTGGCTTTTGGGAAATTTTGTGGCATTCTGTTGGCTTATATCAAGTTTAGACTTGTAGTTTTAATTTAGTTAAGTTAGAAGAGATCAAAAGTTAAACCATGCAGACATAGCAAAAGAGAGAGAGAGAGAGATAGAGAGATAAAAAGGATCAGCTTACTTTGAAACATGCGTCTGTCATACATTTTGACATGTGGCAGTTTTAGACAATTTCTTCTCCTTCTTTTCCTTAAGGAGTAGTTCTAACTAAAGAAACAGGTGAAAACTTTATTTCATATCTAGCATTTCTCTCTCTCTCTCTCTTTCTGACTGGGCAAAAGTTGAAAAGCGGTAAACAAGCAGAAAATGTCGCGCCTGTCAAAACTTGCAATGGAAAAAAGCGTTCCTCCCCTCCCTACCTCTATAAGCAAATGATACCCAACACCCTTCTAGTGACACTTTTTCTCTTCTTTCTCCTAGCCATGGCCTTGTCTGTCAAGTTTTTCCTACTGACTGGCTGACTGTCTGTTTGTCTGTCTGCTTTCTAGCTTTTGCCGTGTGTTTGCTTCTTGCCAATTTATTGCTGCAGTTAATTTGCATGAAAAATAAATAAAATGGCAAACAACTTGAGACAGTTTCTCCTCGTTTTCCCTTACCCACCAAAATTGAAGGTAACTCTGCAATGCACTTGCATTTACCGCACACCATCACTCTCCTCTTTTAACTCTTCTCCTTTTCTCTAACAATCTTTCTTGCTTTCTCTGGCATGCCAAAATTTAAATTAAATTAGAATTTTTCACTCAGCTCGGTGTGTAATTTAAAACTATTTTACTAGAACCTCATATATATACAAGTGTGTGTATCTGTGTGTGTGTGGATTGTGGAAAAAGAAGACTCTGCTTTTAGTATTTTCCTTCCTTTTTTTTTTGTACCAACTTAAACTTGTTAAGCTTCGGGGAATTTTTCCAGCTAAAGGGGAAAATGCACACCAAAAAAAAAAAAAAGAAAAAATAGCACAAAAAAATGTTAGAATATTTAAAACTCAACTTGATATGCGCCTGGGAGCTTACTATGTCTTCTGTTCTCTGTCTCTCGCCATATTTGTATGGATGTATGCGTATGTATGGGTATGCGTATGTGTGTGTGTGGGTGTGATTTATAGTGAGCTGGGATTAAGCTGTCTTTGTGCAATGCACAAGAATGTTGTAGTTGGAAATAATTTCTTCTTTTCATTTTTCAGTAAAATTCTGCTCCAACATACATTTGAAACCTATCTGTGAAAATATTTTATTTTTGGCCTAAAAGAGAGAAAACTTCTAGGCAAGCTGTTCTCCCAAGCGGAAGTCACAGTAATCATTGGGGATATGTCAAAGGAGCTAAAAATGTTGCAGCAACAAAGCCAAAAAGAATAAAATGAGCCGAATGGGTTAGGGAATGAGGTGAGGGACTTTGAAGATGGATACAATAAATGCATAATGGGCCACTTGTATGTAAAGAGTAAAGTAAATTTTCCAAAAACAAAAAAAATTGAAAAGGATTTATGGCATATCTATGGTATATATATAGTAGATACAATTTTGAGACTATTAAATCATTAGCTTAAATGATGAAAGAGAAAGACTTAAGGAAAATTGTAAAAAGAAATTGATTGAATGTGTGTGTGTGATAGAAAAAGGTTGTTGACTTAAGCTTCCAATTAAAAATTTTGAATGTGTCAGTTTGCGGATTCATACAAATTGGCTTAAAAAGTAGTAAAAGACCACAATTAAAATTGTTTTTTTTTAAATAACCAAAGTGATTTCGTTCAATGTTTAAATCATATCAAAGTTACCTATCAAATGGAAAACCAATACCTTAACATTCGTGTCTAAAAGCAAAAAAAGAAAAAAACGGGACTTAAATAACCATCTTTCATTCGTTTTACCAATCTTCAATTTTTGTTTCTGTGGGTGAGCGTTGCCAGACTTCATTTCGTAACAATAATTAACATGATTCAATGATTTTATTGTGATTGATGACTAATATGCGTGTCAGCGTTGTTCCTACGATTTTATTGTATAAAAGTTACCTCATTTGCTTTGGCTATCATTGTAGCCAAAGTTCACAGAACTTTAAATCTAATTAGTTAACGGTAAAACTATACCATTATATATGTGTGTATGTGTGTTCTAAATACCAAATGATCTCAAAAAGGGAAAATCGATATACATAAATACAAAAACAAATACAGAACAAATGAAGAAACAAAACAAACAAATCAACAAGGAAAACATATGAAAAATGGCGAACGCATAACGGTAAAGACGAGACATATGTACATAACATAAGTACAAATATACATATAGAAGAATATAGAGATATATGTACATATATATATGTATATATGTGTGTGTGTGTGTCTGTATATATATATATATATCTACGCATTCGGAGACGACGTCGCTGGAGACGATGACGACGCCATTGTTAATAGGATTAGGAAGCACAACAGCGAAACACAACAACAACAACAATGGCAACAAAGCAAAGCTAACGGCATTAGCAACGGTAGAAAACCCCAAAGCAATAACAACAACTACAATTAAAGCATACACACTCACACACAAATATATAGCAAACAAAAAAAACAACGAAAAAAAAGTAGCGCAAGCGATTCGAAAGACGTTCATTGAATTACCCTGTATTGATTAGTGTAGTGACCTGACATTTAAATGGTTAAGAATGCACGTTCTTTAAGTGAAGTCCTTTTTATTTAGCTGGATCCAATGCATTTACTTTTAGTCCTTTTTAGCCTTCTTCAAAAAATATTAAAGAGCGTTTTACCTAGCGTCTTCTTACTTCAATTTGGAGTAAAACATCACTGTTTTGCGTCACTTTTTAATAGGTTTGTCCAATAAAGACCTTCAGTTTAACAACAATATCTCAAGTAAATATTGTAATAAAAAGGAAAAACAAATTTAAACTAAATGCTAAACGAGCCTTAAAACAAATATAACTGGATTACCTCATAGGTATCCATATGCCCTTTAACCCCTCTTGGATACAGGGTACATATATCATACAAAACGGAAAACAAAAAAAAAAGTAGAAGAAAAAAACATTTATAGTAAAGACAGCAAAATTGTGAATGAGACGGGCATAGAGAATTGGAAAGGAAAGCCAAAGCAAAAAGGAAAAGCAAATGGCAAAGCAAACAAAAGTAAATTAGATTGTGTGGCCCATTAAGGCATTAAGATTTCATTGCTTCTCGTTGAGGCTTCCCATGTAAGCTATATAGAGGTATATATGTACATGTATAGTCCAGATAGGCTAGATAGGTGCAAGGGATCGGATGGGGCCGGGGATTGATAGGTCTCTCTGTCCCATATGGCAGATTGTTAGCTACCCTCGTTGGGTACATGTTTGAGCACTTAAAGCGTTGCCATTGCACTTTAAGGGTTTCACTTAAGCCAACCGACCGACCCTCCCCCACCCTCTAACGATTGTCCCCGATCTTTTCTCTCCATCTAGCATACCCTTCAGTCTATATCTTGGCTACCTAACACATATACATTGCTTTATTTTCATTTTGATTTTATTTTCATATATATTTTTTGTCTTTTTTTCTTTCGTTTTTTCTTTTCGTATGCTCCCACTTGAGCCTTTTTGTGTGTGTGTGCGTGTGTGTGTGTGCGTGTGTGTGTTGACTTGTTAGGCATCATCTTGTCGCATCTCTCATCTCAATCTCAATCTCTGAGAATCTTTCGGTGTGGCATGGAGAAGGAGGTGGGAGAGGAAGCTACGTGACTTTTTGCGGTTTGTGCGGATTTTGTTAGCCCCGGAAAAAAAAAAAGTGCTAAAAATTACTCCTCCTTAACCGCTCTCAATGTATGGCCAACACAATTCTATTTAATGACCTTGAGTCCGAAATACATACGTATCCGGGGTATAGCTAAATTTAATGGTCCGTACTCAGAGAGTGTGCGTAAATGTGTGTGTGTGTGTATGTGTGTGTTTGCGGATTTCTACGCGGGTGTGTACCATTGTTTGCAGACTTTTAGGCGCTTGTCGCACTGCCATTTGGCTTAATTTAAAGTCCGTATATGTGTGCATCTGTGTACGTCGTGTCTCTGTGTAAGTGCAATTGACTGTAAAAGAGACTCAAGAAGACGACTCAGAAGCTGCAGAAACGTGTTAAATGCAAAATTGAAGGGCTAACCAAGGGCACGTAAGACAAATAAAATCTTAAATCTACAAAAATGTATTTTTTTTTGTACTTCAATCAGTATTCAAATGGTCAAGTTACAATTTAGGCAAACGGATAAACCTCTGCTTTGCTTAAAAACAATTAAAAAGTTGATTTGGAATGGTCCCCTAAAATATATTATAGTTTGTGTTTATATAAAATTATAAAATAACAATAGAACTGATGAGTAATTAGAGATTTATTTATGTTTTTACAATAAAACGTTTATGATAAAAAAAGTTTAGACGAAATTAACCAAAAAATAAAGCAAAATTAGCAATCTTTCTATTAGCCATAATAGTCGACTATTTCACAATAAATTCCATTAAGTTGGGTTCTGAAGTTAGTTTAAGCAGCTTCTTAGAATTAACAACAAGATTTAAGCAGCAGTTCAAGGAATTTTGCCCCTTAAAATATGCTTCGATTTTACGAAATTCAGGCTTTTGCGGCGTTGTGCCAAATTTTATTATAATTTGTTTTTAACATATAAGAAAATCATTTTAATTTATTGTTGCAACAAATGCCTTTATTTTTCTACAACTGACATAATTAATCAAAGAATTTTAACTTAAATAATAAGCAATTGATTACTTATGTTAAATTTTTACAATGATTCATCTTAAGCACAACTAACTTTATATCTCTTTCTTTCTCTTTGCAGGTAAATATGATAATTTTCTCAATTTCCTCACTTAACACTATTTCTCACACCCAAAAGAAATAAGAAAATGCAAACAGCTGTAAGTAATTTAATAAGCATTTAAGACATTTTTCAATTTTGGAAATCTTTGTGGGATGAAATGAAGGTCCTTCGATGTGTCAGCAGCAAACATTAGTAGTTAAATGTTGTTTGCCAACCGGAATTTCATAATAAACATAAAAATTCCTGTCAAAGGATAGACCAACAGAAAAACCCTCCTCCTTTTTCTTCTCCAAATGATTCCCATCTCATAACTACAATTTTGTGCTGATCATCATTAACGAGAAGAGAAACCGAAACTCAGCGAACAAGAAAATTAATTTATGTATGTGTATAAAGGGTTTACTAATGTGTGTGTGTGTTTGTGAGTGTGTAGAAAAGGAAAACTAAACTTCTAAAAAAAAAAAACAAAAAAGGAGTAGCCGGAGTTAAACTAGATGCTGGGTCAGGGTCCGAGACCAAGTCCGGGTCCTGGCATCACAACGTTCGTATCACATCATTAATATGCTGAGCCTATGCATGTGACAAAGGACACTCCACCAACAACAACAATGCATTATAATGTGCTTATAAATATATTGCTGTTGTTTGGCCATTCAGATGGCAGACATTGAAGGTCCAGTCAGTCAGTTAAGGGCATCATCTCAAGGGTTGTCTCCATCAGCAACCATTCTAATCATCATCAGCATTATCATCATCTTGATGAATTTCCCAGGGTCGAAATGAGAAAAAAACTTGTTTGTTTGATTTTTCGTAAAATTTGTTGGGGTTTTTTTTTTTATTATATTTGATTTTTACTGAATGGAAACAAGTTAGAGCTAGAAATAGTCCCCTTTTTCCCATTTTTTTCCTTTTTATTTTTATTTTTTGGAGGTCAAACGAAAGTCGTTCACACGTTTTACAATTAGCAGCTGGCGTTGAGAGGCGGCAAGGCAAGGAGCTAAAGAGCCAAATAGCTAAGGACCTGTATTTGGTCAATTCAAGAAATGTCATCGATTTGAACTAAAAATCAACCCCGAAAATCTAAAAAAAAAAAAAAGAAAAAAAATACCCATTTGCATTTATTTGCCCCGAAGTAAAAATAAAAAGGGGAAAGAGAGGGAATAAGAGGACAAAGAGGATAATGGTAAAGGAGAAATATACCCAAATGGGACACGCGTCGGTCGCAAACTTTTGCCTCTTCTTGTTTGTTGTTGGTTGTTGTTGTTGATTCTTATCGTGACCCCCACAGTTCTCTTAGTTGTTGTTTATGCACTGTCTCCCTCTCTAGGACTCACTCTACGTGTCCTTTTTTGGTTGAACTTTTATAGTTTGTCGGATTTGCTATAAGGATTTTTCGCATTTTATTGAGATGAATTACATGAGAAATCTATAAAAATGAGGGTCAAACACAGTCGCTGGGTCGCTTCATATGTATTAATGATTTCGGATTTAACTTGATCTACTACCAACGCAAACAAACAAAACCAAATAAAAATCAATAGGGGAAAAAAAAGGGAATAGAGGGCGAGAAACATGCATATATATATATACATATATATGTATATATATATAATGTCATTGCTCGATTCAAACGTTCATAAATTTTTATTATGTAATTGAGTTGGTTGCTCTCAGTTGTTGCTGTTGTTATTGTTGTTGTTAGGGGTTGTCTCCCAAAACACCAAAAACAATAAAAACAAATGCCAAAATGTTGCTTGACTATAAAAATTCTTAACTCTGGTAGTGTGAGAAGAGATGCGGGGGATCTGAGGTCGGGGGGGTATATGGTTAAGGGCAATGTCTTTATGTTGTAAACGTATTTATTTTTTTTTTTTCTGGTTGCGTTGAGAGTAGAACAAATCAATAAATGTTCAAAGGGTTTACAATTCTGTTGGAAATTTAAAAAATAAATTGCAATTTGATAAATGCAATGTAGGTAAATTTAAAAGAAGTTCCTGAATAAAATTTATTATAAACTGAGAAATATTTTGAAATTTCATTTTATTTGTTTTATTGATTTATTTTATTTGCCTTCATAACAGTAACTATGGAAATTATTTATTAATGTTTTTGGCAAAATAGAAGAAAAAAAAACAGATCCAATGAATTATAAACATTCTACAATAACAAAAAAAGAAACATTTTTTAAATAAATTAAAATTATTATTTTCAGATGAGCATATCTAAATTTAACTTGTAGAAATTAAGCTTTAATTAGTTACTGTTTATTTGGTAAATATATTCATACAATTTTACAAATCGAAATTAAAAAGTTTTGCACATTTTTGCAAACTTTCTAATTCTAGTAAAAACGCTATGAAAGGTTTTTATTCTTTTACCTGCAAATTACATCCTAACCTAAAGAAGTCTTGGCAAATCAGAAATACTTAAATATAAATGATGATAATAATAATAATAAAAATAATAATGAAAAATGTACTGAAATGAGTTAAAAGTGTTCATTTCTTTATTTATTAAAAATTGTATTAATTTACTCCAAAAAGTAGAATAGAATAAAACACAAGCTGAAGCCCTACCATAAAAAAACCCACGTTAACTGCATTATATAATTTTAATTATTAGTTAGCTCTAAATAAATAAATAAGAATGAAAGTTCTTCTATTTTTTCCAAATTTCATTACGAAATGCAACAATTTAAGTAATTGAAAAACAAAAATGTAACATTAACTAAATGTTAGCTTTACAGCAGAAAGTAGGTTAAATTATTGCTCTACAAATATCCCATAGACATAGAAAAAGGAAAGTACAATTTTCCACAAATCACTTCCATAACAATAGTCAACGAGACCTTTTCTTTGCATTACCTTTTATCTCTATCTCTCTTTTACTCTCTATCTGTTTGTTGGCCAAGAACCTTTCATGCGACAAACGTTTCTTCAGCCCTCTCAATTCAATTGGCATTCAAACAATGATTTCTCAATATCAATTTCATATTCATTCCAACTCATCTGGTCCACACCATTGTCATTATTAATTGATTAAATGAGCTCAAACAAACAGAAAGAACACAACAGAATAAACAAGAATAAGAAAAGAGCCGCAATATTTTGACAGCAAACACGCGCCTGCATTACATTCTCAGAACACTAAGAATGGAGTGAGTGAATGATGGTGGTATCCATCCCAAACCCGGTCCAAGGCTAAGAATGTGCCGCCGACAAACAAACAAAAAAAAAAAAAACAGATAAAGGAGGCACAATAAATTTACATAAATTACCCGCATGAATGCCAAAAACGACCAAGACACTCGACTCAACAAAAGTGTCCCAAAATGCGCAGTAGCAGCTATTCAATAAAAGAGCGCACCCAAAAACGCAAGTGAAAGGCAAAACCTGAATTATGCGGCACGTTCCACACGTAACACCGCTGTTTTTTGACTGGGGTGCGTATATAAAGACATGTCCCGTAAACGGATGCCGTCGCCATATCGCAATTAGCATGCTAAGAAGATGATAATGATGATGAGGCTCTGACAATGATAAATAAAGAATTAAGTAATAGACAAAAAAAAAAGAAGTAGAACCAACTGAACGAGGATCGTCGTGGCACACTCTCATAAATCGTTGACACACTTCAACAGCTACCCAACTAGGTATTCTATCTTGGGGTAGGATATATGTATATATCCCATATACATACATACACCCATATCCCATAATCAGACAAAGAACGCGATGCCAAGAAACCCTTCTCACATTCGGTGAAAGGTTAAGGTGATGTCCTGGGCAAAGCTTATTCTTCTCTCTACCATGACGGTGTCAACAATAAACAAATTTGTTTTACATTCCCAACTCCATCTCATTTCTTCTTTTTTTTCACGATTATTGCAGGACATTGTCAACCCTTAAGAAGTGGGGTAGTGGTGGTTTTGAGACACTTTACAGTATGGTGGGCTGTGGTGTATGTTGTCCTGGAAACCATTTGACAGACACTTGAAGCTGCTCCTGGAATTTCCTTTGCCTTTTTTTTTTTTCTTTTTGGTTGCTTTCTTGTTGTTGCTCGTTTATTATTATTATTTTTTTATTTGGCTCCTGCCTGTGTAAATGTTTTTGTTCTCGCTGGTTTGGGTTTCTTTTCTGCTTTCTTTTCTTTTTCCTTCTTTTTTTTCTCTGCCTTTTTTTTTTATTTGTCTCCTTCGTTTCGTCCTGTCAAATTGCTGTCAACATTGGAGCCAGTTCAAGTTTAATAATGTAAAAGTTTTTTCTCTTCTCGCTGTGACCCCCTCTTCGTCTCTTCCTCTCTCTATCTATCTATCTGACCAAACTTGTTTACTTGGCTGTTTATTGTAGAAAAGTTTTTGTTTCTTCTTGTTAATTAAACTTGAATGTGTGGCAAATTCGTCTCGCTTCTTTGATACTTGAAGCCTAATAGACTTGAAATACAATTGGAGGAATGCAATTTGAAGTTTGGCTAAACCAAAAATCCATTGAAAAAAGTTAAATGACTTTGACTCCTTGGACTAATAATCGCGTGAAAAGTGTTAATTAATAGTCTTCGTTAAAGAAATAGAATACTTTTTTCTTATAATGAAAATCATAGATTCATAGTTTAACCTTTTAGATTTAAATAGATCTTCTCTATAATTCTATAGATGGGACGGGATAATAGGACTTAGCCGTTAGTCGCTTGTTTTAGGGAAAATTACTTTGATATCGGTTTATTTCTTATTTGTCTTTTTGTATTTGCAACTTACAAATTCTAAATTTTTGCAAAAAAAAACTATCAGTACTTTACCGAGAAAACATTTTTAAAAAAAGATATTATTTTAAATAATATCAAAAAGTAACCGTTTTCGATATATATAACATTCAATATAAAAGTCATTTTTTAATACATACTTTTTAATTTTTTATTTGTTACTTTATTAAATAAAACGGAGACATAGATACAAATTTATAGGTAGATAAAATTTTTTTATATAAAACTTTAAACTCAACAATAAAGATTAAAACTGAGTAACTTTCTAAATATTTAATATGTTGATAATTTTTATAGGTAGAGCTTAAAAAAAAAAATGGCTTCTTTCGGTGCCTAATATTAAATTATACTATTCAAATTTCTAGTAGATTTAATCCTTAGATCCTGCCTATTATTCTATAATTTTGTAAGCTTAGTTTTCTCACAGATTTCTTTAACATTTCTCCATTTGTGTGTAAAACAAATTATGATATAAATTCTCTTTGTAATTGTTAAAATCTTTCAAATAAGATTTTGTCCTTTTTGGAAGTTCTAATTGGATCACTTTAACAGCGCATAACTTTTACCCTTAAGCTCTCTCACTCTTTACTCTCCTTACTCTTTGCATTCTCCCATCCTTTCGGTTGCCTTTCTTTATTTTTGCCCTTTCATTTCTTTTTCTCACTCACTCAAGTCAAATGCTCTTTTGGGCTCGCCAGAAAGCAGCAACCACATAACTCACTCAAACCTCCCTAGAGAGAGCTTTACTTTGAATTCATACCCTCTATCTGCACTTCTTAACCCCATCCTCGCCCCTCTCTCCTTTACTTTGCTTTTATTTTTATACATTTTCTTTGCTCTTATATATTATTTTTTTTTTTTGGGTTTTTTCCATATTGTAAGCAGTTTGGTTAAAGTTTTGGACCTTCTTTAAGGCAAAATTGCTTGACTTTGATTTGTGCTTGACTTGTGCCCAAACCACCATTAGCCACCCTTGGCTATTAGATCATTTTTGGGGGTGATGAGTTTGCGACCCTTAAGCTGACGTCATCAACACCCATGAAAATGTGTAAATTGCATGAGTCACTTGCTGGCTTGTCGGTCGCACCCTCATCCATCCATACAGTCATTCCTTCATCCATCTATATATATACATATATATATATGTTTGTATGTATGTATGTTTGTAAATATATATAGAGCCAACCACTATCCGATTTCACAACGCCCACGTAATTGCTTCCTGTAGATTTTCGGACATTGGGTGGTCCAATACCCGCAATGCCCTTTGCATAATTAAGCTGCTCGGAATTGTTATTTTAAAGCATTTAACAATTTTGCAGCCGACGGAAGTCAGTAAGAGAGAGAGAGAGAGAGAAAAAAGGCCGCCTCAAGGCTCAAAACACACCTGTCAAGATTTCGCTAAAAATACTAAAAATTGGCACATGTCGTGTGTATATACATATATATATATATATATATATATTCTTTCTATCCCATTAGCACTGACAGAGAGTCTAGAGATATGCTAGAAATGTTTAAGGGTGGTGGTGGTCTAAAGATTAGGGGTTTAAAGGGGGGGACAGAGAGTCATTCAATCGCATAATAAAACCAAAACACCTGCTGTGGCATTTGCCAATCAAACTTTAGGTGGTCTTTGGTCTCGTTTACTCTTACTCCAGCTGCTGCTGTTGCTGTCTGTGACATACACATACATGGACGAGTTGCCAACTCTTTAGGTGGGCAATCGATATACATATTTTTACCGTTATCGTGGCCCCCAAAATCCAAATCGCTTACTTCCTCCACCTTCTACTCCTCCTTCTCATCTTTCTAACCAAAAAGTATCCAAGTATTTATTGGCATTATATTTATAAATGCGCCCCCAATGTCAGCCTAACTGCCAAGTGCCTGTGCCTTGGGCCTGTTCCGAGTGACTGTGTGTGTGTGTGTGTGTGTGTGTGTCCTGTCACTTGTTTTTTTTCTTCTCTTTGTTGCTGTTGTTGGTTTGGTTTCCTAAGCAGCGACAATAACAGAAGGAAAAACCTCATGACAAATTCATTTGACTTACACATGACTGAGCTCAGTGTTCGGGTGTAAGTGATGGGGCTTGGCTTGGATTTTGTGTATTAGACAGGCAGATACCGCAAAATATAGAGAGAGGGAAAGAGACAGAGATAGAGTACTAAAGACAGAGATGGAGTGAAGTAGAGAAAGTGACCTTGTGGCAAAAACTTCTCTGCACGTGTGTGTGTGTGTGTGTGTATGGGAGAGGCAAAGATAACAAAAGATTTACGAAAGATTGCAAAAAAAAAAAAAATCGAAAGCGAAACCAAAAACTTTTAGAACAAAGTTTTTTTTACTAAGGGAAAACTTATTTAGCAAAATTTTGCCAACAAGAATTTATAGCAAGGAATATCAATTAGCAACCAAGAAATGAATTGATTTCAAATAAAATTCATTAAAATTCAAATTATGTACAAGCATATAGGAAATTAAAAACTAAAGCAAAAGCTTTAAATATTAAATTTTTATAAACGATAATAATAATCTATTAAACAAACAGATGATATTTTGTTAAAATACAAATATAAAATAATTGGATTTTTAAATTCAAAATAAAAGCAACAGAAAGTTTAAAATAATAATGAATAAAAATATTTGATAAAATATTAATATAAAAATGTTACAAAAACTTACGTCAGGCAACTTTAAATAAGTAAGAAAAATCGTTTAAATAATTTAAAATAAATAATAGTACTTAAAAGAGCATGGAATTATTCCTAGGAAAATTGATTTCTATGTATATACATTTAGATAAAAATGTGAAAACAATGTCGAATAAATTATAAATTGAATAGGAAATATTCAAACTGTTTTAAAATCTTTATAAAAGAAAAACTTTAGAAATATTTTAGAATACATTTTTCTATTAATAATATTCCATTTAATGTATGAATTGAGATTAAAAGTTTTCGTTACTCAAACTAGAATAAACTAATCACATCTTTCAATTAACTAACAATTAGTTATACCAATTCTTAAATATGACAACTTACCTTAAAGCAAAAACTTGTTGCTTAAAGTTTTCGGTAAATCAAGTTTTTGTATCAAACTTTTGTCTTCACATAACTAAATCTCCAATTTGGTTTGCCTCAATTTCATTTGTCATGGTTTCATGTATAAATAATAAATTATACAAAATTCTAGTAAATAAATTCAATTAAGTGGAAATAGTAAATGATGTTCATATGGTTACAGGCCACAAAACTGACCATCAAGATGATGAATAATTGCCCAATAAACTTGAGACTTTTTAATCAACCGAATGCTAAAAGAAGGGTACAAACAGTATTCCTTTAACTCTAACCTCCCGCTCCTTTTTCTGAGTACATCATTAACATAACTCAGAGAGTGAACTTTGGTTTTTTTTTTGCGCCAAAACAAAAAATAATATAAACTTGACCCCAAACAGATGTTGCATCTAATCGAACAAAAAGTCACTAAACTACCCTAGAAAATCTAACGACCCGACCGACCATCCAGAGGCTGTGCCTGTAGCCTGCCAATGACCGTTACTTGTTTTGTGGTCCAACCCTAAGTTTCCTTTTTGCCCTTAGCTCATTACAAATAAATATCTTGGACTATTTATAATGCCGCAAGGGGCAACTTACCTGCCCCGTTTGTATGTTGGTTCGTTTGTTTGTTGGTTGCTTTTTCTTTTCTATTTTTTTTTTTCAGGCGTTTCCAAAGAGATGTCTGCTCAAATTATGCAGATTAAGGGGTCAGTCAGTCTTCAAGTCCACAGCTGGCTAGATGGTTCGCCTAGCAGCACCTGGTTCCCTTATTTTTTTTTTTATGTAGTTTAGTTTAACATTTTTCCCTTCGGAAATTTACATAAAAATCAAATTTAAGCTTTCGTTTCCTTTACTCTCTTCACTTATTCTATGTTTATGTTTTTTTTTTTTTTTTTTGGCTAGCATAATTTGTTACAATTTATCTGACATTATTGGTAATATAATTTGATTGTATTTCTGCCAAGAGAAATAAACTTTCTCCTTTCCCAAACATTTCTCATTCTGCCACACTCACACTCAGAGAAAAAAAGGTGCTGAAACTATGCCAAACTAAATGAGTTCATAATAATCATCCAAACTGTTGGCTCCGATCTAAGCCTTATAGACATTTTCTAGGTCACATGTGTTTAACATAACCGTTTAAACCCTTCACCCACACTCGTTGGAACAAAACAAAAAAAATATGAAAAACTTTTATAGCCCCACTTTCATTGCCAAAAATGTAGCAAAAACATTAATTTTGCTGGTTTTGTTTTTTGTTAGACTTATCAGGCGAAAATTTTAATTGAGTTTTGACTGAGAGAAAAGTTTTTACTTTTTGTTTCTCTTTGCCTATGTCATTATTTTTTCTTTCTTTCCAGTTTTTTTTTTGTGTGTTTTGGCAGGTTTATAGGAAATGAAATGAAAATATGTCGATTATGCAATGGGATAAGAGAAATGTGTGAAATACTCAAATTGGCTTAGAAAATAAAGGAAAGTACGAGAGGACATTTTCTATATTACACTATTATCTCTGTGCAATAAAATATCTGCATTTATTTATGATCCGATAAGATATATTTGTAAGATAAAATATCTGCATTTATATTTAATCAAATAAGATTAATCTCGCATTTGAGTTCTATTCCAAAACTCTTTGTGAATAATAATTTCTATTCAATTCGTTGCATTAGAAAATTTAAAGATTTATTTATTTATAATTTAAAGTCACAAATTTCTCTCTTCCAAACATTTTAAGATTATTTTTCTAGTTGCCAAAATCATTTCTAGTCGCATAGCCACTCAAATAATTTTTTTTCTTTTTTTTGATTTTTGTTATAACATATCCCTCTAATCTCTTATCCATACTCACTTCAATATGTTAACTCAAAACAATAGAGCTCGACATTTTTGTGAAATATTTTTTTTGTTTTTGCTGTTGTTAACCTACACGGCGGCAAATGAAAGCCAGAATTTTGGCAGTTTTGACATATCGCGCAAGTTGCTGCTTTTTTTCTCCTCATGGCGGCTTCTTTTTTCATGCTTTCTATAGTCTATTTTCGAGGGCCAAAATATGCGTCAATGTCAGTGACATGCAATGGTTGGCAGTCAGCAAGGGGTGGTTGGGGAAATATGTCTTTTGTTTTCGTTTTAGTTGGTTAGATTGCGTGAGATTCTGGATAAATATGACAATAAAATAGTCACACACACAGACAAGAGTAATAACAAAAAGAAAAAAAAAGAATATGTACATATGTATGTATATATAACGTATGCATATAGGAAAATTTTTTCCCAATGCCAGGATTTTAAAACAAAAAAAAAAGAAATAAAAAGCAAGAGAAAAGAAAAGCCAAAGTACAGTCAGTCACCAGCAATAATAACGTAGAGCGCCATCTGTTGGCTGGTGAGAGAAAATACGCACGTGATAAGCATATGAAATTTTATGGCAACTCTATTTGTAACTTTCACTGTATGTGTGCGTGTATGTGTGAGTGTGTGCCAGAGTGTGTGAGAGTGTCTGCCAACAACTTTTTGCTTTGAAGTTTGCCTGTCCTTCTACCTCAACCACCCACCACCCTTTCCTTTTAGTTCTCTTGCATCATCTTCCCCACCCCTCTTTCTTAGTTGCTTTTTGTGTGTGCGCTGACTTGGAAAATACTTTTTGTGATAACATTTTATGGCTTGACAAGCAGCAACAGTAGAAAAAGCAACACCAGCAACAACTCTTTGCCAATTTTTCGTTAAAGAAAAGTAGAAAGAAAAAAAATGTTGAGCACTAGGAACCAGTAGAAGACATCAATTTGCCTTATGACAGTTGCCTATAAAAATATGGCCAACATTGCTAGATGCATTTTACTTCGCTGTTACCATATATATATATTGATCCTATACATATATAATACAAATTGCACACTGAACATTATAGACAAAAAAAAAGGAGTGTTCTTAACTTTAACGAAAGTGATTGAATGAGTAATGAGATAGAAATTGAAAAGTCAGTGATCCTAACAAGAAAAGCTCCAGATTAAAGAAGGGTATCAAAGAAGTACTAAAGAATATAAGTCAAAGATACATTTTTACTCCTCATTACCTTTGCAAAATATCGCTCATACTATAACAAAGGTTTCTCTTCTTTTTTAAGTTTTCGTAAATTTAAAGATTTTCTTGAAATCCTTTTTCGCCTGTGACATAATAAATTTTCATGTATTAAAGCGCTACCAAAGAAAAAGGAATAAACACGCATGCTTATGAGGTCATTCCAAGAGTCATGAAATTTTCTTATTTGTCGCCAGAACCGCAGACTCTTGCCCGTCCCTCTCTACCCCTACTACCCATACTCTACTCTTTCCACTGTTGCGTTGTGTATTTCACTTGCATTTCTGTTTTGGGTTTGTCATTGCCACTTAGCCTTATTAGTATGTGCAGCGAGCAACAGCAGCAAATGTTGTTGTTGTCGTTGTTGTTGCACCCATCCCATCTCTTCCCTCTATCCTCTTCTTACCCCTCTTCTCCATCCAATTGGCATCTCATAAGTGGCAATGAAGCTTGCCAAAAAAGGATACATGATGGTGGCTTGCAATGCCGCTGTTGCGTTTATTTTACTACTTTTTGTTCCCCTTTTTTTCTCTCTCTCTCTCTCACTCTGTCTCTCACTGTCCCTGTCTCTCTGTCTGCGTGCTATGTGCAGCGTAATGTAAGCAAATGCCAAAAAGTATGCAATATTAAAAAAACCGTACGTATATATTGTTATGGAGCAGAACAGTGTTTGCTGGATGGTTGTTAAGGGGGGAGCTGGGGGGGGGGGAGGGGAGTTTAAATAAATGTAGGGACACACACATCAGACAGCTGCGCAATAACTGTACATTAAAAGTCATTGCATTCATGATATTATTTTTTATGGTCCTCCTTTCCTTTCCTTTTTTTTTTTTTTGTTTTGCCTGAACATTCCTTTTCTCATCGCTTTTTTTTTTCGTTAGAAAAGCAAATTTAAAAAGCCATTTTAAAATATATATATACATTTTTTTGTTTGGTTTTTTTTTTATTTATTTGTTTGTCTGTTGTTGCCGCGCCGCTCATCATTTACCGTCGGGCGTGTTGCCCTTTGGGCTTTCACATGAGTGCATTGTGAGAAGTCTCCAGAGTAACAAAATTTCCATAAACAAACATTGAACAAAAAAAAAAAAAAAAAAGAAAAAAAAACTTTACTAATGCTTTCATAATGAAAAAAACAATAAAAATTCATAAAGAATCAAATGAAATATTAAACATAAGCTACGACTAAGCGATGCCCTTTAATAAGTAGAAGAAAAAAAGGCCGAGAAAAACATAAATAAATTTAACTATTACATTCTATTTGAATAAGGAATATATTTGTTACTAATTTTAAAGAAATTTTGTTAAGTATGAAAGTTTATTTGAGGAAATTATAAAATATTCAAATTAAAAAAATTATGCAATTTCATATTACATTAAATATTTTTGCCTTTTGGGTTTATCCTTCCCCATACAGGGTATGCAAATAAAATGCCTAACAATTATTTCTTTTTTTCTTTTTGCTATTCCACACCAAAAGTTCAACAGTTGGCCAAAAAAACTTGTTAAAAAAAAAAATTTGCATTGCCCACAATTTAATTTTGGCTCGCACAAACTCTGTCTGTCAACTATTTGAATACTTTTTGCAAGTTTAATAAATTATAGCAAACATTTTATTGCAGCCATAAATAATTTTCATTTCAGCATAGTTTTAAGTCAAACTATTTTTTGAAGGAAAATATAAACTATTTTTCAATAATAATAATTTCTCTTTAGATGCTTTAGTTGAATTCAATTCAATTTTCTAAATACAAACACAAAGCACATGCTGGCCAATAAAAGTAACCACAAGAAAAATGCGAGATGAAATATGAAGAGGGTGATGGTGGGGGGGAGAGAGATTACAGAGGTTATGGTAAGAGAGGAAATAGATTGAAAGGGAAGAAGACAGAGACAATTTTCCCTTTGGTTGCTTCATTTTGCGCAAACACGGCAAAGATGTTATCCGTTTTGCCAAGAAAATTCAATATTTTTGCTAGCAAACAACAACAACAGAAGGAGGGAGATGGAGGAGTAGGAAGAAAAGAGAGAGAAAGAGCAGCAGTAGCACAGGACACATACTCACAGGACGTGGGATAACATATTAAATTTGCCAACAGCAGGCAAAAGGACAATGCCATAAAAGACAAGAAATCAATTTTCTAACAATAAAAAATTGCCCAAGCTAAAAGTAAAAAAAAAAAGGGGGAAAAAGGAAGAAAAAAAAGGACTCTGCTTCTTTAAAATCGAACCAAAGCGAAACAAATCATAAAAGCCAGAAGAGTGTGAGCCATAAAAAAAAGGCCAAAACCGAAAGATGGTAGGAGGCAGGAGAGAGAGAGGAGTGGACAGAGAAATTGTAAGACAGGCAATAAAAAATGTTTTTTTTTTCTTCTTTGGAGTGGAAATGTGAGACAACTTAAAGAAGCCATAGCAATAAGCAAAAAAAAAAAAAAGAAAAGAAAGTGCTAAAGAGAGAGGATGGGGTTAACATGGCTAAGATTTGGTCCACCCACCCACCGCCCCTCAAACCTCTTCTATGATATTAGTTGCACAGCTTAGCTGCAGCTTAAACAAAGTCAGCCACAAGACTTTAATTGAGGCCAGATGATGATAGTAACGACCATTAACATGATGATCATGTTGATGATGGGCAAATAGAAAAGTTGCTATACTATATATATATATATATATTGATGTCCTGCCTGGGTCACATATGCTGCCATATATTCTTGGCTATTTCTCCTGCTTCTATTCTGTTTGTTGGCCAAAACTAATAACGAGCCTCATTTTGTGTAAATCGATAAAGTTGTTACAACAATAACAAAAAAGAAAACTTTTTTTCTATAACAAAATAACAACAAACAGAAGGAAAAAAAAAAAAGAAAAAGTTTATCTTTTGCTTGCAAAAGGGAAAGACTAATATAGAAGCAGAGGCGAAATATTATGGCACAATGCAATGCACTGTGTGTGTGTGTGAGTGTGTGTGCGAGTGTGTATGTGTGTGTGTGTGTGTGTATGTATGTTGACAATTGAATTATTTATGTGCCTGGCCCGGAAAGTCTCTCTTGTTTGCCTTTTTGTTTGCGCATTGATTGAATCCTTTCGATGGTTCTGTCTCTCTATCTATCCATCTTTACTTAGTGTCCCTCTGGACTCTAGCTATCTCTTTCTCTCTCTCTATCTCTCACTGTCTCTGTCACATTCTTTCTCTTTCTATTCCATTGTCAGTGAGTCCTTGCGCTTGAGATATGCGCTTTATGCACTTTATTGGCGATTACATTCACTCAAAACCAGACGACAACGAGGCGAAACCTCAATCAATTCGTCCTTCTACTCCTTGTTTCCTCCATATCCTTTAGCTACTACTACTACTACTACTGTATAGAAAGTGAAGGAGAATGAAAAGAGAGGCAAGAGGAACAGTTGAATGACAGTAGAAGGGAAGATGATTCTTTAGCCAGTTTGATTGTCATCGTTTGTGGAAATTTGATAAGCGCTTTTTGTGTGTTCGTGTCTCTAGGAGTTTCCCTCTCTCATTCCATGTGTGTGTTTGTGTGTGTATCTATATATATATGTGTGTGTGTTTGTTTGCCAGCAAAACTTTGCTTGTTCGTGTCAGGACTTGGATCTTTTTAATAATGCGGGTTATGTGATGGATTTATTAAAAGCGTGTCTCATGTCATCTATATACATATGCATGTGTGTGTGTGTGTGTGTGTGTGTGTGCGAGTGTGTGCTTCTCATATATGTTTGTTTTTGTGTATGTATATATGTTTGTCATAAACTTTGTCCTTGTCGTCCTTTTTTTCTACTTCCCCATTTCAATTAGTTGTTCTAGTAGAAAATACTTTTGGCAAAGCTTACGCGCCTCAAGTTATGCAATGATTTTTTTTTATTGCCAATATAGAAGACATCATAAAGCTAAAGACAATTAAACATCAAAGGCATTACAACAATACCTAAAGAAATCAATAAAAGTTTAACAAAAATGCAAATAAAAAAAATGTGAAAATTTAATCGAAACTAAAAGGAAAATTTCCTTAAGTAAATGACTTGTATGCTTCAATTTGTCCCCTAAAATGAAATTCACCATAAATATGCCATAATAATTCCACACATTTGCCCAAAAACAAGGAGGGTGGGGCAAAAACCGATTATGCTACACGCCGCATACAAACAATAAAAGTTTTTATTGACCAAAAAAAAAAAAAAAAAGAAAGCAAGAGAGAAAGAAAAAGGACCCAAACAGGCTTTTATTTCTATATGTATATATTTTACGATCATGCAAAGGCGCCAACGACAACAACAGCAGTAACAAAAACGTCAAGTCAATAAATAAGCCAAATATAATTCAAATTTGTTAAGCCATCGACTTGGGGAATACCCTGACATAAGAAAAGGGTAAGAGAGAGAGAGAGAGAGAAGTTTTAGTTATAAAAGTTTTACTAAGATGATGAAATGTGGCAGACTTTGAAGCGATGACTCATCGGCCTTTGATTGAATAAATAAAGAACACAAAAAAAAAAAAGCAAAGTATGGAGAAAAGAATCCATAAAAATTTTTGTAACAAAAAATTTCGAAAGTTTGGCAAAAAAAAAAAAAAAAATAGAGAGAAGCGAAAAAATGCAAAGAAGAAAGAAAATATATGTCAAAGGAAAGAACAGGTGATTAATAAATAAAACAAACTAATTAACTATTTCCCCGCTGATTACAGTTATAACTTATGGAGTTGGAAGAGAAATAAAATATAAATAGATTGATTAATAGATTTTATTTATGTTATGCAAATACAGATACTCTATATGTCTATAAGGAGATTAATAATACAAATAATGGTTAAAATTTCACATCGTTTCCTTTTTTATTTTATAGAGTCTAAACAAAATGTTATACTTAAAAAAAAAAGGAGATATACAGTTGACTCTTTAATTGTGACCAAAATTTGTATAAGTTTAAACTCGTTAAAAGAAAATGGCTTGATAGATTTTCTTTTAATTTGCCCATGGAAATTCTAATCTAATTTCTATATATGGAAATTCTGATTGCTCAGTTAAGGAATAGTTGCATATATAAAAAGTTTATTTATTTAATTTTATTCTATTTGGATGCAATGTAAAATATACAGCCAAACCTATAGATGCAAGGCCGAAAATATTTAAAAAAATTTTAAATATATTTATCCAGATAAATCAATACATATATATTTTTTTATATTCATTAATTTATTTATTTAAATACCTAAATCTATCTATAAGACAGACATTTCTTTTTCTAAAATAAACCTTTCCAATTTTAAAACCAAAACATTCATACGTAATTTTAGCAGATTATAAATCTATACTTTCTTATACAGATAAAAGTTTATATATATATTGAAATATGACACCATTTATAAGATTTTTATATATGCCATTTGTGTAGAGTAACATAAAAGCCAAAATATCTTGGTTATGTCAAAAATGTTGGCCTTGGCTTTTTTGTTTGTTAACTTTATTATATTCTGGACATTGCAAAAGTCACAAATAATGGCTAAAATATGCAAAAGGGCCAACAAAATCGATTAGCAGAGAGAGAAAAAAAGAAATATGTAGAGGAAAAATTTCCCGTTCTTAAAAGAAAAGTTGACTTTTCTTTTGGCCTCTTTTCACATACATATACAGTATTACATTATGATGATTATTTTTATCGCCGCATCACGCGATGTAGCCGCAGAGAAATGGAAACGGAAACGGATATGCCAGAATGTGTGTGTGTGTGTAAGTGTGTGTGTGTTAGAGAGTCTAGGCAAAAATTTTGCCATATCTTTGTGTGTGTGAGTAAACGACGCTTCCTTGCAAATGACTGCAGTTAAAAAGTCATCAATGTCTGCCAAAAAACCGAAATTCACCATTAAATGTTGCCGCAGTTTATTTCTATGTGTGTGTGCGAGTGTCACTGTGTGTGAGTGTGTGTGCGAGTGTTGATTCCCTGCCACGATAAGGCCAAGTTGCTCTACATTTGACATTTTAGCCCAATTATATGACCCGCGATCTCTTTACCTCTCTCTCTCTCTCTCCCACTCTCTTCCTGTTCAGTGTTGAAATTTATCTGTGCCATAAAAATGCGAAGTGAGTTGAAATGGCAACAAATGTACTATATATATAAATATGTACTCCAAAACTCTATAGCCTGCTTTTAGGCTTACAAAAAATGCTTTTAAAGTTTTACGGCCATACACACAAAAAAAGGAAGAACACACATACCTTATACCCCCGCAAATGTGCTATAAAAAAAATAAGGAACAAAAAATTTGTCTACCAAAACAGCAAATAACGAAAAATTCTTCATTGATATTCATTTGCAATTGGAAAACAGCACAAAAAACAAAAAAAAAGAAGAAAAGTTATACAAATATATACAAACACATATGTGTGTGTGTGTGTGTGTGTGTGTGTGTGTGTTTGTGTATATGTTTGTTTGTATTTAGTTGCAGGAGTTGTGTCCTGCAGGGCCACTTGAAGGCAGACTAAAGGGCCAAGCTAACCAATTGACCAATCTATGGCACAGTGGTTCAAATTATTTAATTGTCTAGCAAAACAAAGAGAAGAAATGCTACCAAAGAAAAAGAGTTGAAAAGCTTAAATTGTATTTATGTTAAAGATTATAAAGATTTTCGATTTTCTTGCATTTCTAATTGGTATTAAATGTTATTAAACTAAGCCCCATTGTACTTTCGGCATGGAAATGTGGTCAAATCGTTGCCGGTAGGCACTTCCAGCAAAGAGAGAGGGAGGGGCTACAGTTGTTTTTTTTTTTGTTTTGAGACCAGGCAGGCAGTTATTTGACCATAGAAAAAATCAATGTGCAACACACACACACACACAACAAACACGTGGCCGTTGCAATCTGCATGTGTGTGTGTGTGTGCGGCTGTCGCAGGATTCTCTGGCAACGTTGTTACGGGGAGGCGACATGGCGTGCATTATGTGGCCATATGCGAGTTGACCAGTATGTGTTTGTATATATATATATATATATATATCTGAGCACGTGTGTGTGTTTGTGTGAGTTTGTATACAAATAAACACGGCAATGCAAACAAGCAAAAGAGAAGTAGGAGAGAGAGAGAGAGATGGTGATATAGAAGAAGAGTTGGTTGGTTGTGGGGGTTATGACCGCAGGACGTGGCGGTAGCCGCCTGCCTGCAGTCGGTTTACGTTTAATGCCCATATATTGTTGCCTACTTTTAGGCGCATTGGCCATTGGCCTGGCTTCACCAGTCTTCTGTTACTCTGTGTTCCTGGAATTTTTGCTGCTTTTATACGTTTTTTTTTTTTTTTTGGTTTATTTTTTAACTCGCCCCTCTCCCCCACTTCTCAGTTAAAGCCCTTTAAATGTGAGCAAAGTTTTGCACGTGTGCTTATGGTTGAGAGAGTGAGAGATTGGAATGGAGAGAGAGCAGTGGCTATAGAGGGACGTTAGTTAAACGTATGCCTCTGCGAAAAAGATGAAAAGGGATGGGTAGTGAGTAAAAAAAAAAAAAAAAATAAGAGAGCTGTATAGTATGTATGTATGTAGGTTTGTGTATTGAAAATTGGATTTTCAATTGGTTTGCAAAACGGAAATTAATTCGGGCGGGGAGAGGGTTTTGCAATGGTAAAGCGAAAATGAAGCAATGACGCGGTTGACGATGATGATAATGATGATGATGATGATGATGATGATGATGATGATGATGATGATGATGATGATGATGATGATGATGATGATGATGATGATGATGATGATGATGATGCTGACGATGATGAGAGCAAAATGACCAGTGGCATTGCATACTTTTTGGCGCCTCTGTCGGTGTTGAAGGATATTTATTTTTCTTTTTTTTGTTCACTCTCCCATATTCTTTCTCTCTCTCTGCCATATTTGGTTGATTTTCTTCTTTTCCCTTTTTTTTTTTGGTGTTCTGTCCGTTGTGCACTTTAATTAAATTAAGTGAATTTCGTGGCTGATAAGAGGCCAAGCCAAAGAATGTGGAAATGAGCAAAAAATTCAGGTACAGTTGTGTTTGTGTGAGCTGACTAACACATTGATAGATATGAAAAAGGAAGAGAGTTAAAAATGATTGTGGCAATTATAGCATTTATGGAATTATTTTGAATTTATTCAATCAGTCTAAATTTAACCCTTAAGTGCCCCTTAATCTATACTATAGTTTTTTTTTTTTTCTTTTTTTAGTTAGACCTAATCCAGTTTTATTAGCTACAGTTTTGTCCACTCTCCGCAACAATTCCACATTTTTCAATTAACACAAATCCCCTAACTGATGGCTAATGGCAAATCCTCCTGATAATTGTTCAGCCACAATTTCTATGTCCTGGCCATGTCTCTATGTGTGTGTGTGTGTGTGGTAAATAAGCATGCATGTGTGTGTGTGTGTGTTTGTATTTTAAAATTAAAGCAACAAAGTCAGATTTGTCGCACTGGGCCAAATGTAGGGCCTAAAAATGCAAATATCAAAGCTGAAAAGAGATAGCAAAGTACAAGCCACACACAGAGAGAGAGAGAGAGAGGGAGGGACAAGAAAGAGGAAAGAAACACACGCTGGGAATCTGATGCAAATCCCAAAAGTATGCAATGCAATGGCGGTGAATGAATGAATGAACGAGCGAACGAACGAACGCATGATTGAAAAAAAACATACATACATACAATACAATGCAATACATATAGAGAATTGAGGCACCCAACTAGGCTCCAGCAACGCGCATTGTTTTGTATCTATATGTGCCTATATATATATGATTGTGTGTGTGTGTTTGTGTGTGTGTGTATGTTATGTTGTGTTGCCTGCTTTTAGGAGAAGTTCAGTGACTGCAGATAGCCAGCCAGATACAGAAACAGAACCATAGACCGAGCCAAAGCCAGACTGTTGCTTTTTCCTGCGCATTTCACATTTTTGCATTGTCTGGAGCAAAACGCTTAACATGCACCGCTGGTCGTCGACTCCCTACCCCACTCGCATCAAACCCCCCGTTCCTATATGCAGATCCACCATTTTGGCATTGTTTTGTCCTGTTCGAAGGCAAAAACACTTTTGCCTTGCTTTTGGATTCTATGCACAACAAATATTGACCATTTGCCTTTTACCAATTTGTTTGCATTTTACGAAAATATTTTCATTTTCATTGCTTGCCCTTTTTTTTTGTTCTGTTGCACCTCTCCTTGTGCTTTTATTTCGTTGGTTTGCCATATTGAAAATTAAACTCACAGAGAAAATAAATAATTTTTTTTAAAGTTAGATATTTGTATCATGGAGGGAAAATTGCCTCGTTTTCTTTTGCCTGTTTGTCATTTTTAATTTGTTTTGTTGCCTGGCATTTATACAATAAATATCTCACTATTTGCTCTTTTCTCTACTTTGCTATGGCATTCTTTATTGTTGTTGTTGTTTCTCCCACCATCTTTCTCTATCTATCTATCTATCTATCTATCTCTCTCTCTTATTGTTGGTGACTCGTTTTTGGTTATTTTTAGGCTTTACTTTGCTTGTTTGCAATTGCTTTTTGATTATCTCTATTTGTTATTTGTGTTATTGAGCTGAGCTTCATTCTCTTTTTTCCTTCCCCTCACTTCTCCCTACTCTCCTCGTTATGTGTTTGTATGTGTGTGTGTGTGTGTGTGTGTGTGTGTGTGTGTGTGTGTGTGTGTCCTGCATGTAGACCAAGTGGATACAAATTGAGTTCTTCGTTAAGCGCCGAAAATAGTTTTCAATTCTCTCTCTCACTCTGCCAGTTTTGTATCCTTTCTCACTTTATCTCTGAATATGTGTCCTGTATATATATATACATATGTATGTGTATGGCTATGTCTATGTGTGTGTGTGTTAGCTCTAAAGTGCTAAAGCTTGTCGTGTCGTTAGTTTGCATTAAATTTTTCCTAGACACTCTTGTTTAACTATATAGCACAAAAATGCAGTTGAAAATGTCAGGAATTATGCTACAAAAAAAGTTGTTGATACTTTTCATTTCTATCTCTTTCTAGCTTTATTTGCTATCTCTATTGCTCTCTTTAGCCATTATATATCTATTTGTTGTTTATATTGAGTATAAAGGCTTAAATAGAGCTGACTTTATGCCTGGTTAAATACATTTTAAATTGTTACAAAATTTACAGAGAATACTTTTGCTTAATATAAAAATAAATGTTTTAATTTATGGCATAATTGAAATAAATTTTATAGGAAAAATACTTTCGGTTTTACATTAAAGTTTAGAGAACTTAATATAAATTTTATAGAACCACAATTTATGGTATAAAATTTCTTGGAGTTCTCTATCTAAAAATATATGGCAAATGCAGCTATAAATTGATGGCTCAAACTCTTGAAAAGGAATTTTCTTTCTTTCTTTCCAAATATATTTTTGTTCTGCTTCCCCTTTACTTTGATTCCTTTTGTGTGATGCATAGCTAAAACCACTAAACAGTTTTAAATTTGCATAAAAATCCGTTTTATTAACATTCAAAGGCAACCGATTTCTATCGTTGCCAAATTGAAGAAAAGTAGCTAAAGTTGACTATACCAGATAAGGTTAAGCAGAGAAAATTGTGTGTGTAAAGCAAACTAAAAAAAAAAGAAACGGAACTAAAAAGGAATCCCATGTAAATGGTAGAAAATGAGGGAGAAAAAGTGTAAGAAAAATTCCTTTTGCACTCAACAAAGAAGAAATAAATAACTTTCGAGTCAGATTAGCCAACTTGTCACGAAATGCAAAATGACATTTAATACCCAACATCGTCTTCGGTCTTCGGACTTGAATCTTGACTAGGGGGCTATGGCCATATAGTGAGTGAGTGAGTGAGTGTTTCTACATTCTACTCCTGGACAGCAGCTGCTCCTTACAATCTCTGTGTGTATGTGTGTGTGTCCCATCTTCAAGACGCATGTCGGCAAATGGCAATGCGATACGCGACGATATACATGACTGGACTTGACTTGCACTTCTCTTCTCCTTTCTTTACTTGGCATGAAAACATGAAAAATTCCTTAGCCAATGCGACATTGGACATGATGTCGTCCCTTCTCTTGCCCCTACCCTTCATCATCATCATCATCATCTCCTTCATCATTCCACTACAGACGACAGGACATTGTTTCGAGCGTAGCGAAGAAGAAAAATGGCTCTGAAATGCCAGAGTTACCATTCCCAAACAAATACACACACACACACAGAAAAGAAAAAAAAGAAATAAATAAAAAAATGGCGAGAAGAAAAAAAAAAGTAATCATTGCAATTTAAAGCGGATAATCTGCACAGCAAATAAAAAAAAAAATGATGAAAAATAAAAAGAAAGTAGAAAAAAATTTACTCTAAAAAGGGTTCGAGGGTAGCGATAAAAATGCAGCGCGAATCAGCGGTGTGGTAGGGCGGGGGGGAGGTAAATGCAAATATGCTGTCTGTCTCTACATTGCTCTTCATCTCTCACTCTTTCTCTTTCTTGTTCTATCTATCTCTTTCTCCCCTTTACCCACTCACACTCTGCGTGCGTGAGTGGACACCATTTGCAATTTTCACACTCGCCGACTTTTTTTTCCTGTCTTTTTTTGCGAACAGTTTTTTCTGTTTTCAGCTACGTCTCGTGGCACCACTGCCACGGTGGCTCCCTGTTACTGTGGTGCGAGTTGCGAGAGGCATTCATGCAGATTACAATCGAAATGACATGAAAATGTTTAGTGTGGCGTATGGCAAAAAAAAAAAAAAAAAGGAGAAAAGAAAACCTCTCCGTAACGAAAAAGTAGAGAAAATCGCGGTGGCAATGTCAAATAGAGAGAAAAGAAAGAAAAACTCAAGGCGGCAAGAAAGTGTTGCATATCTACGGGCGCCAGCCAAAAGAAATTGCCCTCCAAGCATAGAAGAAGAAGAAAGTATCAGATGAAACGAACAGAAGGGCCAACAGAGGGCAAAGCCACGCGCAACTTGGCATTTGAGATAATGTCTGCCACGGCCAACGGCGCATTATAGTATGCAAAACGTGCGAAAAGATGGCAATGGCAACCATTTCAACCATCTCCTCTTCCTTCTCCTCCTCCTGCTCCATATCCATCTGCTTCTCTCCTATCTCGTCCTGCCTTGTCCTGCTAAAAAAGAGTAATGTCTTATTTGATTGTAGTTGTAGTGGCAGCAAAGCCAAATGCAATTTAAAATTTCTGCACAAAATGACATTGGAAATATCTTTAAAAATGGCCAAACGATGGTGAATGATTGCCGCATAGAAACAAGGTTTTCTCTTGCTCTTCTCCTTTTTTTTTCCACCAACCACCAATCGGTAACAATTTTTGCTTGAATGAAACCAATTTGATTGTATTTTAATATAAAATAGAGTCATCTAAAATATGTAAATTGTTATAAAAGGGGAACATATGTATGTCTTTTAAAAGGCTTGCCATAATGTTAGAAAAAAAAATTTCCTTGCTTAAATTTATCAATTTTATGGTTCATTAACAAATAAATTTATGGTAGAACAAATACTTGAGACTCTCAACTTTATTTTATAAAGGATTTTCTAACATAGGCCTCTCAGATGTGGCTACAGTAATCAAATGTAGCTCAAAGAGTTGCTATAAAAGTTTATGGCAACGATTCTTGAGCCTCGTTTTTAAGCCTTTTCTCAAAATATATCTTTCTATTTATTTATTTTATTTGAGTTGTTAAAAGATTCTTCAAATTTTAACTGGCTTTAAGAGCGAAGAAACTTTATGGGAACATATTATCGAAACCCATTTTGAATTAGTTTCTAAATTTAACCAAACATTTACAATTTGTTATTTCAAGTCCGCATTATTTTCTTAATGTGAGATCAAAATTAGAATGTGAGAAATATTCATTTATTTTTAAAGCAAATTAACTTTATAGCAACTGTTTATGGAAAATAGTTTCAAGTTTGTTTTTAATATATACACATTTTTGCACTCAAACTAAATAATTTTCATAATTTTACCTTAAACTTATCAGAGTTTCTAGGAATTTAGTTTTATAGCAAACTTTTAAAGCAAATTTTTGATCAAAACATTCTTTTTACTTTTATTTTATGTGAATTTTTGAACTGAATTAAATTTATACCAAACTTTTCAATGAAATATTCGTTTTACTTTTATATGCAATTTCTTACTTAAACTGTTACATTTAAAAACTTAAAAAAAAAAAAAAAATTTAAGCTTTGGTTTTTAAAGTTCCAAAAAATTTTATTGCAAACTTTTAGTAACTTTTGTTGCACCTGCAATTGCAAAGTTGTTTCTAAAGCATTTTTTCTCACACATTTCAATAATAAGTTTAAGTCGGAAGTTTAAGTATTATTCACAAACATTAAAAATAAAAACAAACAACAATTTGTAATTACTTAACATGTATAAGTATTTTATACCTGTCACTTTAGATTCTTAATCAAATTTTATAGCAAATGCATTAGAACAGTTTATGACGTTGACCCATATTGTTGGCTAATGATAAACGAATCATTGGATCCGACTGAATAAATGAACCAAAATCGTTGCTATAGTCCAAGCTATATACACCTGAATGGCTTACTGCCAATCAATTGCAATTAACCTAGTTACAAGTGCTATTGCCTGGGCAATAAGTTACAAAAATACCAACAACAAGAAGGATAAAAAGAAGGTTAAGAATGGTCTAAAGAGTACGGTTGGGTTGGGTTGGGGTGGGGTGGGGTGTGGTTAAAAAAATCGCATTAGTATTTAATTATTGCAAATTAGTACAAGTGCCGTAAAATGTACACATAATAATGATTGTGAATTGTGTGAAAGAGATAGGAAAGGACCAAAGGAAGATGGCAAATGTAGCGACATTTGCAAAACAATTTAAAAACACAACATTTCATGAGGAGAGAGGGGAGTTAGAGAGGGAAAGTATGTGACAGATGCAGCCATGAAATCTGTTGCTGTTGTTGTTAAATAAACTCAATCGAAGCATTAAATTACAGCCATTGCTACAGACAAACAAACAAATAAACAAACAGCAACGCACCGACAAAACATACAAATAGACAAACAAACATGCAACACACACACACACACACACACACACAACCATTTACATACTATTTATGTATATATATCTGAGCAAGTGGCTGGATTTTGCTGTCTCTGTTGTCTGCTTTTACGACTGACAGTTTGTCTGATTGAAATTTTTAGCAATTGGAAAAATATTTGCTTATTGTCAATAAATATTTTATACATTTATTCAAAAATTGCTAAAACCAACAATACCAAAAGTATTTATTAGTCAAATATTTTTGCCTAAAAACCTCAAAATGAGACCCAAAAAGCTTATTAAATTGTATGAAAATGCCATTCAATATCGAAAATTTGTATTTCAATTTTATATTGACAATTAATTAGTCTAATTTACTATTATATGCCAAAAATAAAATGGGAAAACAAAAAATTATGATAACAACAACTGACAACGAAAACAACTTACTTATTTTGCTCAATCAATAACAAATTGTGTACAATATATACATATAAACAAACGAGTATATAAATCATGTTTCTATATTGAATTTTAAAATCTTTTCAATTGGAAAGGAAAAAGTATATAAAGAATATGCGACGTTCTGTTTGTGCAATGGCCAAGTAAACAATCAATTTATGCACACAAACAAGATCAGACGAGGGGTAGAAAGACGGCAGGGGTGATTGGGAATGAAACCTTTACCCTAAAGTGAAGGGTATATCATTATTGGTCATACTATATACATATATTCTTATTCAGCAGCTATAGTTAAGTTATCATTAATTTCATTTGATAATTTTCTGATTTCAGTTAAGATTGATTAATTATATTAAAATAATGCATTAAAAATTTTCTTTTTCCTTTTTTTTTTTTTTAACAATTAGTTGCCATTAATCTGCCAACTAGTGCAACTCTTTTTTACAGTCCTTTTCTATACCATAAATAATTCACTTAATTTACGGCTTTCGGTTAAGTGCCTAACTAAAAGGTATTGGTAACAGTTTAGAATATTCCAACAATTTCATTTAGAAGCTGATTTAGGTTTTCCGCATATTAACTACAATGAATTTTTATATCTTTTAGGGTATAAAAATTTCGTTGCATTGCAATAAACTTCCGGAAAACGCATACAAAAATTTATTTTTTATGTTTATTTTTTAACAACTCAACTTTTGTGTTGTCCAGGAGTTGTAGTCGTCGCCATCGTCGTTGGTTTATGCAAATATTTGTTAACTTCATTTGCTCTGAATTAAATATAATTTACATGCATATTTGTTTACTCGTCTGTACCCCGCGTGTGTGTGTGTGTGTGTGTGTGTGAGGAAATTATGGCGGCTTGTTTGAAAAAAATCTCATTCTTTTTACCAACATGCAATATTGCATGCCTACACTGGTCGCCCTGCCAAAGGGCATTAGCCAACTTTTTTTTTCTCCTTTCCTTCTCCCACTCTCTCTCTCTCTCACCAATGGTCATTAAAATTATTGTTGACATTCAGGCCAACACAGTAAAAGAGAGCGAGAGTTGAAAGCCATAATCCCTGGCCATAATTACACGTGCTAATGAAGTGAAATTCATTCCGTTCTTTTTGTGTGTTTTTTCTGCAGTTAACATTAAATAAAATAAAAATTATATGCATGTTTTGGTATTTTCGCTCGTGTTATTTTCAACAATTACTACAACAATTTTCCCTAAAAAAAATTTGTTTGTAAATACCAAAGTATGAAAAATGAAAGCGAAAGGATGTTTGTTCCATGCAGTTAATTGGTCAGATTTTTGGTTTTTAAGAATGTTTCCATATCACGAAAAGGAAATATTTTAAAATAAAATCAAGTAAGTCGGCGTGCAGTATACTCTATAAATTTTCCAACTTCCTGAAGCGTAAATCAGCCAAATTATTTCAAAGTTTAAGAAAAACTGCTTGAAGTTTTTAGAGTTCTCAGGAAAAATTTTAAAAATTTAAACAAAGGTCAAAAAATGGGTGGAAATTAAGTTCTATATATTTTAAAATTGCATTCGAATATTTACATTTCACAGAGCTTAAAACTGTGTCACTTTTTGAAATAGGACAAGAAATTATTGAGTCAGAGCTTAAGTTTTTCCAGATTTTTTAAGCATTTGGCTTTTTTTTTATTTTCCATTAAATTTTCCATCTATTCGTCATTTAAATTTAACTTTATTTAATTGCATTACAATTCCTTTGCAGTTTATATTATGTAATGAATAAAATTGCTTCAGCTTATCGTTGGCTCTGTTATTAGAAATCATTTCTCAGGTCCTCAGAGTTGGGGGTTCAAATCCTGCTCTGCTCGTATTATATGTTGAAATATTTTCTTTTTATTATTAAATTTATTTTTTTGAGGTAATAAATGTTTTTTAAATAAAAAAACTTTTAAATTTCGACTTCGCTGTATTAAATTTTTAGATTAGACAGGCGATTTTAAAGCCAAAATTAAAAAATTCAGCGCCATGTTGATCGAGTTTTTAATTTCTGTTAAATTAACAGAAAATGGCTAAACATTTTCCTTAAAGGCGACTTTGACAGGTTCGATTTCCGGCTGTATCAATTATTAATAACGAATTAATTGTATATAATAACAGCATTATGATTTTTTTATTAATTCGATTATTTAAAAAAAAGACTAAAAAAGCACTAATGTGCAATGTTTAGCAATGTTTTTTTAAAGCCGAGCAATGTTAACCGAGCCGAGCATGTTAACTACACATATGTTACTATGCATTTATCATTTCTTACACTTAGTTAGCTGTTAAGGAATAACAGGAGCTGATAGCGTAGTTGTTAGAGTTGCAGGTGGTTTGATGCAATGCTGCTCATCAAAGTTCCTAGGTAGCGGTTCGAATCGCATCTTAGGCAGTTGCAGGTTATTTAGATTATTTCTCTAATATCATATAATAAATAAAGTTACGCATACGTATAACACATATTCATCATCACACCATGTACTACTACTTTACATTATACATACACATACACATATACATATGACACTAACACTACAATAATAAAATATACTCCTAACATATAAAAAATTGGAATACGTGTGTGTGTTAATGACCACAATTAATGTGAAAACCACACATACAACACAAACCACCCCACCCCCTCCTCACTCACCACATCTCTCACCATATGGAAACTTCTCTAATTCATCACCTCTCTCTTCCCCACCCCCCCGCCCCCCCATCCACCGCGAAACCCTTCCTGTAAACAACCACTCCTCTCTATTTCTCCAGGAATAATAACACTAAAATAAATGCAACGAAATAAATTTTTTTTTTGTAAGTTGTCAATAAAAATGGGTGAGCCCGCTCTCTCCGCTTCGCTCATCCTCCTCATGCTTTGAAATGGCTGCAAAATGTTGTCCGCCAAAAAATTACTTAATCTCAACTGGATGCAGGATTATCAGGAAGCTGATAACTCTAGTTAACGAGAGTTACTACTATCTGACCGCAGGATATGCTATTTGTCGTTGACTGAGATAAAAATAATATATTGGATATCGATCGGTTTTCATAGACACGACCTATTATTTAGTTCTGTAATAAATGTAATAATGTAATAAAATGTAGATTTCTTTTATCTAATTCGACTCATTGTGTATTTTCTGTTTTTTAAAATTTGTAATAATAACTTGTTCACCTTTGGAACACATCAAAGTAAGCAACGAAAATTAATATATTTTCAGTTGGAATGCAAATTTGCTTTATTTAATTCAACCTACTACTCATTTAGTTTGCTGTACGAAATTATTACTTTTGGAAATTACCTTGCGTTGCCCTTTAAAGTATGCCACAACGAAGTCCATATTTTAGCTCTGAAAAACGAGTAAAAACACTAAATCCTTGATAACTCAGCTATACGCAGGACTACAGAGATGTCCTTTATACAGAAGATAGTCCTTGTTGCTAAGAATCATTTGACACTGGTTTCGTCCCGATCCTTCAAAGGATTCACGAGTTATTTGCACTTTTTCCTATACAAAGAAGTCCTTCTATCTCAGCTGTTTGAAGGACTTCCAAGGATCTGACTATGCCAGTAGATGCTAACCAACCGGGACTATATTCTGGCCAAAGGACATACTGAAAGTCCTTTAAATGGCTGAGTTACAAGGATTTTTCTGTTTTTGTAGCATTTTTTACGACTAACCCCCTTACAAAAATTGCGAATAAATTTTGTTCCAATTTTGAAAAATACACGAATGCAAATCGAAATAAAAAGCAACCTTTATTGTTTACATATATCTGTACATGCTATATATATTATTTTAACAAAAATTTATAATAAATTATATTTTCGAACAACATAAATTAACTCCCATTCAAGAAAACAAAAATTGAGAGAAATACCAAGTTGAGTAAGGATTATTTTCTGGCCGAAAGGTACCTCGATTGTCCTTTAAATTCTTGAATTATTCAAAAGAATTTCCTTAAATTAACAAGTCAAAAGCATCAATATCATAAAATGCATAACGATATATCTATTTATTAGCGATCCATATGTTCGTGGATTTCCTGGTAAAGATCGTCCTCTAATATAAATCCAGATATTCGTTTATGACGAATCACAGTAACCTGTAATAAAAATATTTATTAATAAAATTGCAGAAAAAACCTTAATATTAAAACTTAATCAAATTTCCTAAATAATATAAAATTTAATGTACTCATTTACCCTATAAATATGAGGTATTAAAATATGCATGCTAACGTCATTTATTTTTATTATTTCAACAATTATTTCAATAATTTGCCTCAAAAATGTTGAGGAATGTATGTATAATGGCAGGTAAGAAACAAAAACGAAGGGCAATTTAATGTCATTAATTGCACGATATGTATAGTATAAGTAAGAACCTAACATTTTTTTTATAGAAGAACTGAGAAAATAATAGTTTTATGAAAGTGGATAGTAATCTAAGCCGTCGATTATCCATGCCCTGAATACCAAAGTGGAAAGTACACATTACGGTTTTGGCTTAGTTTTAATATTTACTCCTAGGTAATCAAAAGGTTGTGGCAACGTTACCTTGGTATTAAAAAAATCAACTTTTTTTTAAATAAATTATATAATTTATTTTCTTTCTAATGATATGAGGTTTTTTTTCTTTGGGTTTTTTCTGTCACTCTATAATTTACTTATTTCCTATGTAAAGGTTTTTTACAACTACAAATCGATAATACAAATGCATATATATTTATATGACATTATTCTAATTTTGTGTTTCTTTCTTGTTTGTATTTTGCAGGGTCGCTGTAATCGTGATAAACCGCCGTGCAAATATTTTCATCCACCACAGCATTTGAAGGATCAATTATTGATAAATGGACGCAATCATTTGGCCCTCAAGAACGCATTGATGCAACAGATGGGAATCGCGCCTGGACAGCCTGTTATATCGGGCCAAGTGCAAGCTGTGGTAAGTCTCTTTTACCACCTCTGTCCACCATTCCTCCCCCAATTATTTTACCCTAATATTTTAATTGAATTCCTAAGCCAGCCCCCGTTTTAGTTCAGCAATATATAAAAAAGAAAAAAATTATATATGAATATTTATAAGCAAGCGGAAAGCATGACTATGAATATACCCAAGGAAAAAAGAAAACGAAGAAAAATCCCATTCAAAATGCGCGAAAATGAGTCAAAGGAAGGAAATGGAATAGCAGCCATGTATTATTCATCGGGTTCAGTTCAGTTTTGGCGGTTCCTTCTTACTTTTTTTTATATTTTTATTATTCCTTTTCTCAACTTCTAACAAATCGAAAATTAATTCTCAAATAATTGGGGGTTCGTTTTTTTATTTTTTTTATTTTTATTCGTTTCCAGCGGCTAAACGCCAGCAACCATTAGGATGGAAAGGACTCACTTGGAGTACTAAAAAATGCATGAATTTTCATTAGAGCAGGATTAGAAATTGGTGTTTCAATTTTGGTTCCGTGTTAAGCATATTAAAAATCCAAAATATAAAACACAAACTTTCAGATACTCTAATGAATAAATGAAATACATTTTTGATTAGGATATTTGCTTTAAAGTTATTAGATTAACTTAGGAATTGGTCGAAAAATTTATATGTTTTAAATAGGATGAAAAGAAATTTTTTTGTGGAAAAAATTGTATTCTATGTTTAAATTTTATTGCTTTCCTAATAGATATTAAAATATCCTTTTCTCAAATATATTTCTTTAGATAATTTAAATTTCAAGAATTTATATATAGAAATTACTTTTCAAGAAAATGTTTAGTTGTTTGTGGCAGATGATAAATGAAGTAACTGTGAAACCTTACCACTTACCCATTTCTTGTGGCAAACTCTGACAAATATACCATGATGAATTATTATAATGGCTTAATGGCTTTCTCTCTTTCTTTTATTCCCTTTAGGCCGCAAATCCATATTTGCCTGGTATACCAGCCAACACATATAGTCCATATTATCCAACTGGACACTTAGTGCCTACTTTACTGGGGCCGGATCCAACGGCCGTTGCCTCACAACTGGGACCAGTTGTTCCACAAACTGTGCAGGTGGCCCAACAGAAAATACCACGTTCCGACCGATTAGAGGTGAGTTATCCCTTGCCAGATTTTTCCAAATCAATTGCTGCAAAGAGAAAAAAAAAATACATTGCCCAAATATGAAGAATCTCTCTATATATATAAACAAAAATATATATCTAATTTATTATTATTTTTTTTTGACATATTGATTTATGATTTATGTTAAATATTTATTGTTTAATTTACTGTTTAATGCTTTTCGTTTTGATTGTTTGTTGTGTTGAAATTAAAACGAAATTGACGACAAACATTCTAAAAACAAGAGCAAATTGAGCAAAATTTGTTTCGGTTCGTTTCGTTACGTTTTATGGCATGCCAAAACTGATATCATTTAAGTCTTATGTTCTATTATTAATTAATATGTATAAAAAAAAACAAAACAAAACAAAAACTATTGCAACTAAATATTGTAAAAACGTGTACATTTTCTTTTTTCTTAATTTTTTCCAAGAAAAACTCGAAAATTGATTTGACACACATTCGTATTTATTAACTTTTGTCCTAACAATGCAAAGAAAAAAAGACTACCAAAAATTTTTTTGCGTTCAACTAAAAAAAAGAATAAAAGAAAAATATTTTTGATTTTGAGTAATATTTTGTTAACATCTTTTATTTATTTTATTTGGTTTAGTTTTTTTTTTTTTTTTTGGTTTATATTTATGTCTCTAAGCCCAATTTGTTGCAGCCATTTAGGCGCTTTCTGGCTTTGCAGCTAAATGCAAAGCTTTTGATGATGGTCAAAAGCAAATCAATTTAAATCAAAACCAATCAAATGAACAAGAACAACAAAGCGCTCCCATTTTGTATATACAATTTAACTATATACATACATATATATATATATACAATATATACTCGTATATATACAATACATATCAACAAACCTGTTAAATTTGCCCACAAAAAAGAAAAAGAAAATTTGTTGCAGAATTAAATTGCACTTGACATCGAATTTTTTTTACAAATCTATTCCATTTTCTGTTACTTCTTATTCTTTTTTACATATAAAAATTTATGAATTTTCATTAAAACAAAAATAGGTTAGGTAAAAAAAAACAAATAAAATTTTATTCAGTTTTTTTTACTCAATTTTAGAAACTATATAATCGGAATAAATTTGTATTTTTTTAGTAACTGTTAGATATGTAGTAGATAATATATATACATATAAATGTTAGGACAAGATTTTTTAGTTTTACTAGATAAATATATACATATATACCTACATAGTTCAAAGTGTTTCCTTATAGAAAATCATCTAGAATTTTTGCTATATAATTTTTCTTTTTTCTTTCTGGTAGTTTTATCAAAATTCTTTACATGATTTTATTTCTTATACCTTTCACAAAACTCTTTTTAGACACCACAGTCCCCCCCGCCACCACTGACCTCTTCTACCCCTCTCTCTCTCTCTCTATCTCTATCAATCTTTTGTTTTTTGTTTTCGATCGAGTCGTTTAGCCTTTTGTCCCTTTTGTTATAAAATTTTTTGTTTCGATTTTTCTTTTCTTCTTTTCGTTTTTTGTTACATATAATCCTTGCATTCTCTTTTGTTTTTTTCTTGTGTTTTATTATTATAAATTTGCGTGCTTTTTGTGTTGTATTCAAAAAAGCACAAACTAAAACAAAACAAAAAGAAAATGCTAATCGGCACGCAAAAACCAATAACCAAAACTCAAAACAAGGCAACAAACCAACCAAATTAATCGGCTCTAACCTCAAAAAAAAGAAAAAAAGTAAAACAAATACAAAACAAAAAGCGAAGCTTGTTAATGGGAATGCAAAAGTTTTTAAAAACTCAAAAACTGAAAATTAAAAACCTCTCCAAAACAACAACCAACAACAAAATACTTTTTAAGAACGAAACAAAATGAACTTGTTACTGAATATCCTTCCATTATCCAAAAAACCCCCCTCTCTCTCAAAAAAAAAAAATAAAAATAAAACACACACACACAACTACCACACCAATACCACCACCAACACCAATACCACCTACAACCAACCAAAAACAACAACAACACCACCAAATAAAAAAAAATACCACTTTGAACCCACAACTGCTGCCACTTTTTTTGCTAAAAACCGCTGCCCAACGCCCGCCAACCAACAAACCAACAAAACCAACAACCAAATGATCCAACAACAAATCTGCAATCAACTCTCCTCTGCTCCGTTCTACAACAAAATGCTGTGAATCGAATGAAACAATATACAAAAAAAAAAAAATCGTAAACAACAACAACAACAAAAAACTGCAACAACAACCTATATATATATATATATGTGTGTCCATATATGTATATATGTGTGTATGTGTGTGTGGTATGTGTGTGTGTTACTCCTCCAGGTCTGTCGCGAATTCTTGCGCGGCGCCTGCAAACGCGCCGAATCTGAATGCCGTTTCGCGCATCCTCAGGAGAGTGTGGCCCGGCACGATGATGGTTCCATCACGGTTTGCATGGACGCCGTGAAGGGCAGATGCGCACGTGAACCCTGCCGCTACTTTCATCCCCCCCTGCACCTACAGGCACAATTAAAAGCGGCCCAAACACGCGCCACCGCTGTCGCTGCTGCAGCTGCGGTATGGCTATCATTTTTCTTCTTCTATATTTATATAATTTTCACCTTTCAAATTGTTTTTCCTTTTTCTTTTTTTTTTGTTTCTCCTTCATTGTTTTCTTTTTAGTTTGTTACTTTGTTTCTTTGTTTGATTGTTCGTTTGTTAAAGAAACTTTTATTTTGCTTCGTTTTACACCATTTCTATATATATATATATATATATGTATATATATACATAAACATATATATATATATCAATTTTTTTTCCTATATGTCTTATAATTGAGTTGATTGACAAATTTTTTTTTTTATTTTGCCAAAAAAGAAAACTCTCTGAATACATAAAACAAAAACAAAACACTCACAAATACACAATATATATATATCAAAATATATATTTCTAACTCCCTCCCCCCTCTATTTATCTATCTATCTCGCTCTCTCAAACTCTTGTGCACTATTTTAGATATATATGTAAAAACTGTACTGTACTTTATCTCTATAAGAATGCATGTGCCAAAAAAAAAAAAGCAAAAAAAAATGCAAAATTTATGCCATTTTATGTTGCAGCTTAGCTAATGCCCCCTAGATTATGCTACATATACTTTCTCTTTATTTATATGTATAAAAAGTAAACAGGATAGAAGCATATTTTTTTTTTTGGCGCCCAACGTGAGTGAAGTGGCTCAACATAAGCATTTAATTATTAGAATTGTTTTACAGTATCCGATTAAATGAATATATATAGCAAATTGATATCGGTTATTAGAAAAAACAAAATGTATATATAACAACTTGTAGCTACATAAATCACAAAAAAAAAAAATGAAAAGGGAAAACAGTATAAGAAGAAAATTGCATTTTAAACAATTTGACTTGAAAAACACGCACAACCATAAAACTGGTAAATGTATATAGCTGAGAATATAATCCTCTCCACCACCCCCCCCCCCCAACTTCCATACGGACTGACATACAGACTGACATACACACACGCACACTTGACAGCAAAGTACCGTTATTCAGCAACATGGAAAATATGTTGAAGCTGCCCTACCATATACATACATATATATATATATAAAATACGCCATAAATGTTGATTTTCGTTGGGGCCAAAATTAACATTTATTACAACGCGTTAAAACTTTGAGCACGCAGACTTTCGCACGCACACTTATACACATGGGCTTTTGCCTATATACACATACATATGAGAATGTATCCATGTCCTGGTCCTGAGTGCTGAGGTTCCTATCCTACCCATCCTGGCTGTTGGAATTCTCCTGTCCTGGTGCTGGTTGCCTGCCTATATGCGGCGCACTTAATTCGCGACTTAATTGCTTTCTGTTGAAAATTTATTTGATGCTGCAAAACAACAACAGCAGCAACACAACAACAACAACTGGGAGACAGACAGGCAAAAAGGCAGAATATGCCATAGGGACATGACGGGTAACGGTACTGGGCGAGTGTGGTGGGGTTTTTACATGACACACATAATTGCAGCATAATATCGCATAAAGTGAAAAATTGTTGCAGCATTTTAGGCGTAATTCAATCGAGACAACAACCAAGCCTACCTTACATACATACCCTACCCTCCTCCGCTTCGTGTGCCTCTCGCCAGACAACCTGGCAACACGACAAACGTGATTATTGTATCAAATTGTCATTTTGACACACCCACACACACAAAAGCACACACACACAAAGGCACACACACACACACACATCTTTATACATATACTGTGCGTCTTTTCAAGCATTTTGTCAACGTTTTTTTCTTTGTATATCTTAACTTAAAGCTAGCAAAAGAAAAGAAAAATTCTTTCGTTTTCTCATATTCCCTTTATTACTTTCCCAAGCTTTTCATTATAGATCTATTTAAATGTATAGTATTAGGTTTAATACTATATACATATATATATATATATATATATATAGTTATAGTATTTTCATTATCAGGCACATACATATGCAAAGTACATTTCCATTTTCATTTTCTTTCTTTTTGGTTTTTACCCTATTAAGCATTTAAGTTTTTTTTTTTTTGTTTTTTTGTTCTACATTTAAGCCCATATGTAAGCTTGACACCAACAACATAAAAAAAAATGCAA
Source organism: Drosophila emarginata (assembly GCA_037075365.1). Classification (NCBI taxonomy): domain Eukaryota; kingdom Metazoa; phylum Arthropoda; class Insecta; order Diptera; family Drosophilidae; genus Drosophila; species Drosophila emarginata. The sequence goes on along the minus strand of JBAMCD010000260.1, from coordinate 5,450,970 downwards.
AAAAAAAGAAAAAATAAAAAAGAAAGAGGAAGTATCAGGCAGGCATGACCCCGCTATAAGTCTGAATTTTTTTTTTTTTTTTGTGTGACCTGAAACTGACCAAAAATGTAAATGTCAACCTGGCCTGAAGCTGTAGCTGGAGCTGGAGCAGCAGCATCAGTACCAACCAACAGCCAACAGCAACGAAACATCATGGATTAGTCAGAGCCGGATAACGTTTGAACCGGAAAATTAACTAAAAGCAGAGATTTCCATGCCAATGAATTGTCCTGCCTGTCCTCTGTTCTCTCTGTCTCTGTCTGTCTGACTGTCTGTCTGTCTGTCTGCCTGCCTGCTGGTTTTTTATAGACTCTCAGTTTGCTCTTTCTTTTGCCTTACGCATACATATGTACATCGACACACACATATATACAGATATACTCCCCTTTTTCCACATATATTCAAAAATGGAGCAAAAGGAAAAGGCGAAAAAGTTTCGGCACCCAAGCGAATTAATCCGTTTTGTAGGATTCATTGCCAGTGACATGAAGCCAACGTGGCAGACGAAAAACTTCAATGTTGTTACCAACAATATTTTTTTTTCTCTACATTCCAACCAAAAATAAAAAGAGTATATTCAATTTAAATAGAATTTTGTTACCTAGACAAGGTAAAAAAATAAATAATTTTTCCTAGCAGTTCGAAGTTTATCAAAGCATATTGGTAATCTATATATGTATAGCAATCTATATATTAGAAACATACGTTTAGAACGTTCCATTATATTTCTAAAAAATATAGATAATATATTTAGCTTCGCAGACTAAATATTAATGTTTAAGAAAGAGGAAAAAATTTCAAATTTATATGCTTAATTCTCAGCTTTCTTATGTTACCGTCTTTCGAAAAAAGTCATTCAAATTATGAAATATAACAATCTATCATAAACTAAATAAAAAAGAAGATTTAAGCATAGTTTTACTAGAAATAACTTTCCAATTAGAGTTAACTATATTAATTAGTTTTACTTCTTTGTCTTTTTAAAGGTTATTGCCAAATTGTAGGATTATATATAAACATATCTAATACAGACAGCACTTGTGTGTTTCTTTTTCCTTTTAATAACTTCAGTTTAAATTAGTTAGTGAAATGTTATAAAGAGTATAGAAACTTTGCTATTTTCACATCTTATTCTCTTTTTTAGTTCTCCTCTTTACATTTTGGTTGGGAGCTATTTAAATGTAAATTTTTGCCACAGCCTAGAAGTATGCCAAGTTTATTTTCTTTTTTCTTTCTTTTTAGTTATTAGCTTAGAGTGGAAAAGGTGTTGTTAATTGTAGTAGACAATTTATGTATGTTCTTTTATCTATAGCAAAATTTCTTTTTCTATATATAATTTTTTAGTTGATTTTTCAATTGGTTTTTTTTTAGCTTTGGTAGGTATAAAAATAAAAATCAAATGAAATACGAATGTGTGACAAATCAAGCGATAGTTTTGTTGCCTAATATACAAAATACAGAATATATAATATGTATAATAAGGTAATTTAAGTTATCTCATAAGTAAGGGATTATAAAAAGCCTCTGCCATCTTTTTCTGTTCTGTTCTGTTTTTTGCTTCCTAAAGCTTTGTTCATTTTTCTTTGTCTTATTTTCTGCTTCTCTGATATATGAATCTTTTTATATATATCTATATATATATATATATCTATTGAAATGATTTCTAACTCTAACAATTGATTTTTAAGATATTTATTTTTGAAAAACGAAATTAAGAAATTATATTTATATGATTTTTATACTATTTTTTACTTCATATTCTACTATTCTACTATTATTATGTATTTCATCTGTTACGCCTGTGCCAACAAAAAAAAAACACACATACAAATACATTTACACCTACAAACTGTAATTGCTTCTACGATGGATGGTATAAAAAAATAAACACACACACACACCAACGCACCAAAATAATCACCCACATCTCACTCTACACACACACACACACACACACACACACAAACAAACAACTGCAACGGACAATATAAATAATTCATTTTCAAATAAAAAATTGAAACTAAAAAAATATGGAAATCAATTAAATATGCCAACACCCAAAAATGTTTACCTGAATTATTCAAATGGATTCGTTCATTATTCAATGGACACACATAATTTAAATGCTTGATTATGGGAAAATCAATTTCCATCTCCAATCTATTTGCATAACTATCATCATTTTTCGCAATTGTTTTCAAATTATGACACACATACACACACACACACATACACGCATACACACTCATTGACAATGGACTGAATATACACAGAGCTCACCTGTTACGGCACACCATCACCTACACCAGCAACACCACCACCATCACCACCACCAACTGCAGAACCACCAGCAATTGAACACCATACCAACGGCAGCAGCAACACCACCATTACCAACAACAGCAACAGCAACAACAACAACCACAAACAACCAGAACAACAACAACAACCAGAACAACAACGCTGCCGCTGCTGCTGCTGCCGCCGCCGCCGCCGCTGCTGCCGCCGCTGTAATGGGCCATCATCATCATACACTGGAAGTGGGCAAGAAGCGGGCAGCGGACACAACTACTGATATGTTTCCACTGGTATTTTTGTTTTCTCCTTTTCTTTTTTTATCTATCATTTTGGTTACAATCATTTTTTTTTTATTTTTTTTGATTGATTAACTTTTGATATTGTTGTTCATTTTCCGTTTGCTGCTCTTTCTCTAACTCAATTTATACAAATCAAAAAAAAAAATGAAAAGAAAATTATTTTCAAATTAATTTCAATTTAATTTTTGCTATTTTTTTATTTGTTTGTTTGTTTGGTTGTTGTTTTTGATTTGTTTTGTTATTCTTTGACAAATGCAATTCATTAGTTGATGCTTAAATAAATTAATTTTAATGCATGCAATATACCAAAAAAAAAAAAAAAACAAAGAATTCATAATGTTAAAATATTAATAAAAACCTCAATTGATAAATTAAAAGCAGGAATAATCTAATTAGTTCTTGTATGCCCCTATCAGTATGCTATGGTAAAATATCAGCTCAATAATATTTTTATTTAATGTAAATCCGTTGAAATTTATGTTTGATTGATTCGATGAATTGAATCAATCGATTTAAGATATGTCCCTTGCAAAGTTTTTAAAACAATGGATAAAAATCAGTTTCAATTTGATTTAAAAATATATATTTTCTTTGTCCTCGTGAAATCCATTTAATGATTGATTGTGCCTTAACATTAACAACATAATAAAATAAAATTAAAGAGGCTTAAAAGCAACTTTTTTATTGAAGGACAATAATTTCGTCTTTTTCTTTTTGTTGAAATTTTGCAATGGTCCATTGTAAAAATAGAAGAATATATAAAAGTCTTTTCCAATTAAATTGAAATTATTTATAAACACAATCGTAAATAATTGGGAGATTTCTTGCTTGATGATAATCAGTAATCATAATAAATGCATTGTTTAATCGGTAGCTTTATCCTTAAATATATTTTTGATAATTTTTTGATCTTCAAAAGAATCATTCAGTGAACTTAATTTTTCCTAGTCAAATATTGCTATTAAAAAAAAAAGAAATATAAATATAAACTTCTTGTATAAACACAATACAAATGAAGTATCTATAGTCAACCTCTGTTTTATATAAACAAATTTAGTTTCCCATTCGTTTAATTAAATCAACTATTTTCTAAGTCTTAAAATATCCTACCTATAAATCTTCCATAATGTTTTATATCAATTGAATATTAAAATATATTGATCTATGGATTTAATGCTTACTGCATCATTTAATAAAGCCAACACCTGGTCACTTATTTAAGTCACCACCTTAAATTATTTTATCTAATTTATAATGAGATTTTTAGATAAATTTAATTGTGAAGATATTTTCAAGGAATAAGATTATTGGTTTTATTTTAGCCATAGCATACAAAATAAATAGAGCGGGGACAGGTGTGTGAGGGAGGTAGGAATTTGTATCCGAAACTCACTTTACCTCACACACACACATACTCACATTCACACAGACACTGGCACTCACACAGATGCTTCTGCCTATTTGCCGCACATCAAAGTGCCATCAATTAACATTCATTATCAGTATTGCTCTGCTCTGCCATGGTAGTTCAAGTTGGTTAGTCAGGAACGCCACACACTAAGCATTTAATTTACAAAATGAAGTCATTATCAGATATATCAAAAGCGCAAACACAAGCGCACCCACACACACACACACATAGACATATGCTGCATACATATACATATTTACTAATCAATATACTCGCACACACACACAAACACTGACATAGACACCACCACGCCTATTTGACTTTTCATCATCAACAACTCTTGCCACCTGCACCCTACCCTCTTTTACCCCTACTTAACCCATATCTACCTCATCCCACCCCCCCGTCACAACCTCTTACATTCAACACCTTTACCCTCACTTCACTTCATTTCATCTTTGCAAATATGTATAGACTTTAGCTACTGCCGCTGCCGCTGCCGCTGCCGCTGCTGCTGCTGCTGCTGCTGATTTCGCGTGCCTGTGAATTTAACCCAATTAAACATTTATATATATATATATATATATATATATATATATATAACTGTATAGTATGATAAATTACAATCACATTTCTACCTTGGTAGCCAGCGTGCAGCACAGTGTTAATTAAAATGATTTAACTGATTATTTGCCAAAGTTGGAATGTTGTTGCCATTCTTTCATTCATTCATTCGTTATTTTATTTTTTGGTTTTTTTCTTTTTTTTTTTTTGTGTTTGCCCTTAGCTCTTGCAGTTAGTCAGCTTAATTGTTTAAGTGCTTTTCGTCGTTAATTAGTTGAACATGCATTTCTCTGCGGTACCATCTCACACCACACCTCATCACACCCCACTTCACCGCTCCAAATCTTCCATCAACAACTATTCCATATCACCCCGTGTGCCCTTCAATTCAATTCAATTCAATTTTCGTGCTCGCTTTAAGCATTTATAATTTTAAATCTAAAATATATATATATATATACATTATTATTATTATACTTAACAAAAAAAAAAAACTTAAGTTAATTTAAGAATATATCCACTAATTTCATTTGTGTTCTCTCTTCTTACTCTCTTCCCCCTTCTTTCTATCTCGCTACTATTATCGTCAATTTGATCTCTTCGTTTATGTTGGAATTTCAATTGTTAATAATTGTCTCCCCACACCAACCCCCCTTCTTCTGCCAATTCATCATCAAATTAACAAACCAAACGAAATATCGTACAAAAAAAAAAATTAAATGAAAACCGAAACGAAACGATTAATAACTACTCAATAACCGAATGCGTATAACTATTACAACAACAAAAAATTAATCATCATAAATGCCAAAAAGATGGATGCTAAAACGGTTGGTTCATTTTACTATGAAAACTTCGTAAGTACTCAAAAAGATAAATCAAAAGAAAAATATGGCATAACCGAAAACACACAATATATCGATCCTAGTCAAATCAAAACTATAGCTTACCAATTATTTATCGAATCTAATCGAATCGAATTCGCAAAATGATGCAAAAGTATATCCAGAAAACCAAACCAAAAATCCATCCATGAAAATTGCACTGTAAAAAAGAAAACAAATCATAAAAACGTTAAAAAAGAAAAATTCAACAATTTGTTACAATTAGTTATTATTAAAAAATATTTGTAAGAGGCTCGGCTTATGCCAAGCAGTTTTTATTTTAATACTTGAAATAATTGGCATATTTCGGATATTTCTTAAGCTAAGCTTAAATATTAAAAGCAAAAGCTAAACTATTAAATATATATTAAATTCAAAACTATCTCATCTAATATCCCTTTCTATTCAGACAATTAAACTGCCAGCTTAAGAAGATTTTCTATTCAAAATTGACTTCCAACTTAATTAGAAATCCAAATTAAAGCTATTAAAAAATTTTAATAAAATTTAGAATAAGCCGAAATTTTATTATTTATTAGACTATTATCCGTTAAATCCCATTTAATTTAAAAAAGCTTAACTGTTTATTAAAAATTTCAAAAGTCTCTCAAATATATAAACTTTTAAGCCTTAAAGCCAAGCTTTTAAGACTATTAAGCACAGCTTAAGAAGCATTGCTCCTTATCATCATCTTCATCAATCAATCATTCAAATGCTAATTGAAATTGCATGCAAATTGTTGCATAATTTAGTTAAGGTTTTTTTTTCCCCCATAAATTCTTTTAAATTTTTAATTGATATATAAATTATTTGCTATTCGTATATATCTCTGTTACTTTTGTTTTAATTTGTGTTTTTATATAAGTTTTATATTCATAATAACAACAACAACAACAGCATTATAATTGGCAGAAAAGATATTAGAAATTATTTAGAAAAAATTAACCGAACAAATTTGCTCGTTTGTAAGCTATTGTTTAATATGTACATACAAACATACATACATATATTAATTATAATTGATAATCATTAATATGCAATTTGATAATAATTAATGTTCATTGTTTTATGTTTTATTTCTTCTTTTCTCTATGATTATTTAGCAATTCTCTGGCATGGTACCGTTTAAACGTCCAGCTGCCGAAAAGTCTGGCATTCCAGTGTATCAACCCGGTGCGACAACCTATCAACAATTAATGCAGCCCTATTTGCCAGTCTCATGTGAGTATGACCAACAGCAACAGCAAAAGCTACAACAACTACATCAACAACAACAACAACAACAACCACTACTACAACAACAACAACAACAACAAGAACAACTACAAAAACAAGAACAAGCACATGTTGCATTAAGTAGCGCCATAATAACAACAACTACAACAGCAACAAGCAGTAATTTAAATAATATGAATAATATTAATCAAATTGCTACAACAACAATTTCACCAATATTAACAACTAATAATATTCATAATAATAATAATATAAATATAAATAACGATAACAACAATAATGATCATGATACAAATAATGATCATGATCAGCCAGATGCTAGCAGTGTTTGTGGTAATATAACTGATCATGATACAAACTCTGCTCCTGCTGCTACTGCTGCTGATGATGATGATGATGCTATAACAATAACTATTGCTACTTCTATTGATTGTAATACAACACAAACATTAACAAATGCAAATACACTAATATCAACAACAACAACAACAACTACAACAACAACAGCAACACCAACAACAACATCAACAACAGCAACAGTAACACAAGCAACAACAGCATTAGCCAATGACACCAATCACCCTATAGAACCCCCACCAAATGGTAACCTTAGTCCCCAAAATTCACCAACAAGCAACAATGCCACAGAGACAACAGCAGCACAAAATGCTGTAACTGCAACAGCAACTAGCCTCTTGCCTCTGCCAAATGGCAATGATAATAATAATTATTTATCTTATATTAATAACAATTTGATTAAAACCGAATCACAATCATTAACTAATGATGAGGCATTAACTAGTGACAATAGCAATAGCTCTGCTATATCTGCAATAACAACAACAACAGCAGCAACAACAACAACTGTCTCACGTGGCAATTATGGCAAACAAAATGGTAATGATTTATTATCGACCACATATACACGTTATAATATAAATGGTCAAAGTGCCGGCATATTGCCAACACCAACAAGCAGTAATAGTAGCAACAGCAACAACAACAACAGCAACATTGCTGCCTCATCGGTGACGAATGCAACAGCAGCAGCTGCTGCCGCTGCAGCTGCATATTATCAGGCCCAGACACAGCAAGCGACACAGCGCATCACTTATGCAATGCCAGCATATAATTATGGCAATCTTTATTCACCCTATAGTAATGCAACATCTGTGATCACTTCAATGGCCAGCACCAATCCGGCCTATGTACAGGCTCACATCCAACAGCAGCAACAACACCAACAGCAACAGCAGCAGCAGCAGCAACACCAACAACAGACCACAAATTCCGTCTATGCCCAGGCTCATCTTCAACAACAACAACAGCAGCAACACCAACAACACCAACAGCAACAGCAGCAACAGGTGCATCAAGCCCAGGCACAAGCTCAGGCACAGGCACAAGCCCAATCTGCCGCTGTCTATGCCCAACAGGCGTATGCCCAACAAGCCTATGCGGCTGCTGCAGCTGCTGCTGCTGCTGGTTTATCAGGCAATCCTGGTGCGTACTATGCCACCACTGCCGATCCTGCTGCATTGGCCAAAGAGGTGGCCCAAAAGAACTATGCCCTCAAAGTGGCAGCAGCAGCTGCTGCGGCCAATAAGCTAGTACCAACGGCCACAGCTCTGGCCTATACCGGCATGACCCTAAACAAATCCTTGGCTCCCCCACCGCCAACTCCCGTGCCCCAACCCGTACAACCGCCCATGCCGGGACAAGCCATGTCATTGACAGCTCTATTGCAAATGCAATCCCAAGCTCAAATGCGTCAATTGGGTGGGAATCCATCTGGTCTATCGGCACCGGGTACACCGGTACGTGCAACCACACCCGGAGTTGCAGCCGCATCACCAGCCACTGCATATCCGGCAGCCCTGCTTCGAGCACCAGGTGGCGCCCCAGCAATGCCCCAATATGCTGCAGTGCCCACTTCAGGCAGTCAACAGGCGGCTGCGGCTGCTGCTGCTGCTGCAGCTGCTGCTGGTTATTTCTATCCGGCTGGTGTAATGCCAACTGCTGCTGGTTATACGACTGCTGCTGCTGCCGCCGCTTATGGCATGCCCACAAGTCAGGCTGCTGCCCAACAATATGCAGCTGGGGCAGTTGCTGCTCAACAATATGCTGCTGCAGCGGCTCAGGGTGCTGGTCAGGGTAGTGCCATGGTATTGAATCCATATAAGAAAATGAAAACCTCTTAAGCGAAATGAGAAGAAAATTTTAATTTCTAACTCGAAATCGAACACTTCAGTACAGTAGTAACTGTACTTAATAATATATATATATATATATTATTATTATAATTTCATATGGAAACTATATAGTGAAAACATAATGTTTAATGTGCCTCAGTTTTAGACTTTTAATTATAAACCGAACCGACCATATAGGGCCTCATTAGTTTTATAAACAGAACAAACACAAAAAAACAAAAGCAAAACAAAAAGATGGAAAGCTTTCAAAGCTGCTGCTGCCGCTGCTGCTTTTTACTAATATTTACTACTATTTGTGCTGCTGGCTGTACAAAAGCAGAGCTTTCAGTGTTGAAAAGTTGCCATTGAGAGTTATGAAGAACTCACTAGAACTTACAGTATAGTTGCCATTTTCACACCAAGAAGAAATGAGAAAAGGATAAAGAGATTAAGAACAAGATGGAAGAAAGATGCTTTTAAAGCACACACACACACACACACACCCATACATACATACAGTTAGATACATACGTATATAGAAGATTTAAGTTCCTTTTTTGATCGAAATGCAAATTGGTTAAACGAAAAGTACTGTGATAGCTTTTCCCTCCCCCCATCTCTCCCAAGGCCATTAACCATTATCATTGCTTTCTTTCCCAAATGAATAATAGAAAAAAAATGAGAAACCAGTCAAATAATTGTTCCTACACCTAAATAGAAAGAAGAAGAAGAAGAATAATGAGGAGCAGAAAAAGGTGGAGGAGCTTTTAAAAGATGATTTTGCTGCCATATAAATAAAAATAAATAAAAGATAAAGATGTTGCTGCTGCTGTTGCTCAATGAGGATACAGTTGTGTGTTGTGCCAGAGCTAAAGTTGTTGGCTAAAACACCACCCCGCCCTCCCAAACTTAATGCTTTAGCTATTGCTCTCGCTACCGCTCTCTAGCCCCCTTTTTTCCCCGCTTTCATTCATTTACAAAAACTGGCCATTACAAGACGTTAGTACGTCCGTCTCTGTCTCTCTTTCTGTCACTCTCTTTATTGCTCACGCTGGCTGTTAGTCTCTCTCTCTCTTTATCTAAAAACTATCTTTATCTGTCTGTGTTTATTCTTACCTTAATAATCTAGACTTAGTTAGATTCTTAGCTATATATGCATAGATCGTGAATGCTGTTATATATCCAAGTTGAAATTGTTGGCAAAAAAAAAAAAAAAAACAAAGAAAGAAAAAACAAACAAAAACGAAAAGAAACTAATGCAAAGAAATTGTTGAACAACGAACATGATAATGATTATGTTGATGATGATGATGATGATGTTGATGCATAACGAATATTGTCTAGTTTAGTATACTTACTATATATACATATACGATATCTATATCTATATATATATTTATAAATACAAGAAGCTAAATATGCTGTATGCTGCTACTATATATCCTACACACACACCCACACACACACACACACTACTGTACTCTAGCTGTTTCACACACACCCACACACGCACACATACAATCACACAATTATACACTTAAACGTTGACCAAGATCGATTTGTAAATCGTAACTATATATTGTATATCACACACACACACACACACACATATACCTAGCTTACTAATCAATATCACAGTCACAAATCACGTATCCCCACGCCCTCTGTTTCTCTCTTAAACATACACTCATATTTTCACACACACACACACACACCAACTTTGTTAAGCCACGCCCCTTCTCTTTAAAAAAATATAAAACAAAAAATTTAAAAAGGATTACCCTTAGTTTATATTAAAAGATTATATTTCAAAATTTATTTTTAACCCTTGGTATTGACTTTGTAAATTGTTTCTAAATTTTTGTTTACTTATTTTTTTTTTCTCTCTTTGGTTTATTAACTTAATCTCTATATATCTATCCTTCTCTCGATGTATTATATATGTTTTTTGTTTTATGTACACATAAAATGTTAAAAAAAAAAATAAACTTAATGACACAACAGAAATAAGTTTCTTATTTTGTTTAATTAAATATTAGAGATCTCGTGTGATTTGTTTTCCTTTTATTTGATTATGGTCATAATTATTATTATCATTATTATTATTATTCTTTTATTGATAATTTATGTACTTAACCGATCTACAAGATTACTATAGTATAGCTCTTATATACATATACATATATATACTTGCAACAGCATACATATATGTATATATGTGTATCGATCGGATATCTTTCTATATCAATATGTATGTACATATATGTTATGCCTGTTTTTCTTTTTTTTGCCACTGACTTGCGCACCTCTTTTTTAATTTGTTCTTTAAGAATTTTAGATCAACATCAAAACGAAAAAAGATACAAACCAAATCATCTTCACTATTCATCTTTATATGGTTATTATATTTACTTACTTACTTATAATCTCTGTAAAATTTGTTTGTTTAATTTACAACAACAACCATCAATAAAAAGTTTATAAAACATTTTGTTTTCAACCAATTTCAATGTTTGCCACTAATTCTAATTCTAGTTTTTTGATAGTTTTTTATTAATGTTTTATTTTTGAAATATATTGTGTGTTTTACAATTATCATTATTATAATTATATCTTAAAATATAGTTCAAAACGATAAACAAAAAAAAAAAAAGCAAATACTTTATTGTGTGTTGGTATTTTATTTAATGCATACGTATAAATCTCTATACCTATCAAATATGATATGTTTTTATGATCACTTTAATTTTACCCAATTCTGTATCCTTTACCAAAAACTTCACAATTCGCCGCGCTTTTTTTTGGGCCGAGCAGCACTCTCTCTTTCTCTTTTACTCTTTTCTGTTTTTTTTTTTTTTTGATTCTGTCTCGTTTTACGCTTCACACTCACACATTGATACATCGATACATTATAATACACTCACACACACAGAAAAGTCTTATATGCCTGAAATTTTTGTTTCCGCTTTCAACAAATAATTTCATTTGATATGCCCTTAAATTAGGAGAACACAAGTTGAAGAAATATATCTTTGGCCACTCAAAGATTTTATATTCTTGCAGTCGATTACGAACTCAATAATCTATACTATATATATTGGATGCAAATCAAAAGATTCTATTTAATATATGTAATTTTTGTTTTACTTTTTGTCCGATTTGATAGAATTTTCCAATATCAATCAATATAAATATTATATTATATTTTTTAAACAATTCTTAAAGTCTTTCTAAAAATGAAATATTTCAAAATGAATCTAAATTAATGAAATGGAATTATTATACATATATTGTCGCAGTTCATTCCATCTGATAAGCATTACCAAAAGGTTATATTAAAGTTTAATAATTTAATTTAATTTAATAAGTAAAACAATTTTTAGAAAATCAATGTTTTGAAAAAAAAACAAACTTAAATGATTATTATAATGAGTGGTATATATGCTATACATTTATATATCGTCTGCAAGTCTATAAATAATTCTTCCAAAATCATAGAAATCAATAAGTCATCTCTCTCCATAACTCTCTATATCTCTCTCTGTCTCTCATACATATGTGTTTTTTTAGCTTATTGAAAAGCAAAATGGCAAGCGAAATGAGTAGAAACTTAGATGTAAAATTGTTAAACTTTACCATTGAAACTATACATACATAGCTACTTACATATACATATATATATGCAATTACACACACGTACAAAACATATATATAATACATACGTAATACTAACATGCCTATGGCCAAATAATGCTTGGCTTACTATTTATTATAAAACTATTTAATAAGAATCGAAAGCTTACTCTCTGAATATGCAAAACAAAAATAAAACAGCAAAAACAAAAATCAAATCTTAAATTAATAACCAACAACAACAAAATAATGACCTATCAAGAAGAACATAGAACTATATATATATCAATGTCTTGCCTAACTAATATTATCTATGTTGTTTGTAGAACTAAAATCAACAAAAAAAACATTAATTTAACTTTAAAAAAATGTTTAGAAACTGTGCTCATACAACAACTACAAAAACAAGTAAAACAAACTGAAATTAGAACTTTCATCACTATGCATGCAAAAAAAAAATCCAAGAACAAGAAACGGAACAGCTTTTTTTTGCACTCTTCAAAAGTTGAACGCTTCTCAACACTAAACACAAAACAGTGCAACAAACAATAAAGAGAATAAAAAAGAGGAAGACACAAACACACACCGACACATACAAACACCAACACAACGAAATGCTAGCTAACATTATTGAAATATATTTATATATGTATACAAATATCGAATCATTTAGGCTGATTTTGAATAACTATATAGATATATACGTAAATATCACTTATACAAGCAGAGGGAACCCTTTTTTTTAGATTCTACACCTACAAAACAATAGAAAACCAAAATATATAAAAAAAGTACAGTACCGTCCATGTTAACTAAAGTAGTTTCTCTTTTCTTTTTTAGTTGTTGTTGCTTTCTCTTTTCTTTTGTAGTACCAAATACATAATAAACAAAGCAAACAAACAAAACTACAGAAACAAAATGAAACCCATTTACACTGAAAGAAAAAAATAAATGCATATTTTTGTGTCTTTGCATCTTACAGTGCTTTAAATATTTCGTTTTCTTGATCAAACATGAATAAGGTTTATACGTAAATTATATCTTAGAAAATTGCATGAAATATGTTGAAAGCAAGAAAAGAAGAGAAAAGTTTAAATATGAACCAAAAGAGAAAATGCTAAGAAATATAAAAAAAACGAAAAAAATAATTGATATAATGCATAAATATTATCTTACTATTTATCTATCTACATTACATAAATATACACTCCACACAGACACACACACACACACACACAGAAGCAAATAATACACTCTCTGATTCTAATTCTGATCTGATGAATATGTTCTATAGTGACAAAAGAGATGAAAACAAGAAATCGTAACATTAGTCATACAAAACTATATAAATTATATGATTATATAACAACAAAAAAAAAACAAAAAAACCGATAAAAAAAAATGAACAACTGAAACTGCAACTATAACAAGATATTTGAAATTATATATATACGTTTTATTGTAAAAACCGTAAAAAACTTGTTGCTTATTTTATTATCTTAAAACTTGGAAAGTGCTCAATGACTACAACTAACTAACATTCTCTCACCACACCTCACACACACACACACAAACAAAACAATTTTTTGCTCTGCTGTACGTTGTCAGTGTTTGTGATTTAGTTTCTATATATACATATATATAAAATATTTATCTGTTTAACATATGTGTATTTGTTTGTATTAGTTTGTATAAGTTTGTCTACTCATTTTGCCAATTGTTTATAATTATTTTCTTCAACTATTTTTATCCATCATTTCTATTAGCTTAGCAATCTAACTGTTTATTTATATTTTTAAAATTACCATCTCATTATCATTTCATTCTAATCTTTATATATAATATATGGAATATCCACAAGCTAGCCTTGGAAGAGAAATCTATATACAGTCGAGCCCCGGCTTCAAGAGAATAGATTTTCCTTTACCAATTACGGGACTTTGATTAGTCGATAACATTTTTATCACAAAATTTTGGTCCATGGTGTCTAATGCAATTTTTATTTCTAATCTTGAAGATGGTTCATATACCATCTTAAGCCCGGCTCCGGGCTTTACATATTTGTTCTGTATGCCATTTATTGTAACTTTAAAGCTGCTAAAAGTTCTGAAAAAAATATCCAATACTTTCGACATTTGTGGTATGTTTCCAACCAACGTTTAATGGTTGATATAGAAGAGCTAGAACAATTTGAAAAACTATGGACATATATAGTCTTGTTATAATTCAAACTAAAACTTTAAATTACTAAGTAACGGGGTTCATTAATTTTATATAGTACTTGACGTACGACAGAGAAAAGCTATAATATTGAATAGTTCTAGGATCATCTATGACTTTTCATTACATTTCTTGTTAACATTCTATAATTTTTTTTATTCGCTTTTTATTTTTTGGCAAATTTCATTAATTACTTAAACAAAACTTCACTTTAACTTTGATATTCGGCAATTAAATGTAACTTTGTTCTTATCTATGTGCTGTCCACTTAATTTTTTTTAATTTAAAACATACACACACACACGAAACACACTTACACTCACACACAGAACATTCTTCGATAATACATGGCTTGCTCGAGCTCGTAAAAGTTAATGAAAAACCCGACAACAACTTCATGGTATTTCTTCATTTTCAATATACTTCATTTGTTTTGTACAAGAAAATATTACTGTCTTAGTTATTGTGTTTGGATCAAATCGATATATATCAATATATATATATATATATAAATATATATATACATACATATATGTATTCACTAGAGTTTAAGCGCTTTTGTAATGTTTCAGAGAAAATTGCTTCAAATGATTTTTATTTTATTTTGCCTACGTTTTGCTGTCTTTATCTCTCCCTCTCTCTCTCTTCTATAATTAATATATAAATATAACGCTCTATTCTCTTTCATAGTCGGTTAACTATTTAACACACATACACAAGCAAACAGCTGAAAACAGTTTAAAATCTTATCTGCATGTTTTCAAAATCAATCAACAAAACAATTTCAATCTTAACTTAAATCTCGATACACAACTAATATAAATACTTATAATCTGAACGATCTCAAAACATCATAAATGCTAAAATGCCAAGAAAAATATTGATTAGAATATATTTTTAAAAGAAATACTTGAACAACTTTCCAATATAATATTTCCAATTATTATATAATTTATAATATCTGAACGATTAACTCTGCAGGAGTGTCTTCTTTTGGCTCTCATCTAATTTTTCTAGTTAGGGACTTTCTAGACTTTCCTAGTCTTACAGTTTTACTTTCCTTTCTTTGGTGTTTTCAGCATATACGGTCACATTTATATTGTTTTTTCCATATCAGAATTCGATGAAGCCTTTCTTTGAATACATTGCAATATTTGAGCGCTTTCTTTTTGGTAAGATCACAATACAGTAATGTTTTCTCAGATCCTCTCAATCTCACTCTCTCCTTCTCTCTATCTCCCAATCGATATCATTGACACTATATTTGGCTCTTTCGCTCTCCTTGTGCTCGCTCGCTCCAATGCGGCCGTAGCTCGTCAAGTATTAAATTTTAGCAAATTTTGATACAAATATTTGTTTAGTGGGAAGTATATCTCGTTTTTATAGTATATATATATGTATACATATATTTAAATATATATATATATATGTATATATATATTGTAACGTATAATTTACATTTTATTTCCGTTTATCTTCTTTTTATTCCCGAAGCGTAATTGTAATTTTTTCAGCATGTGCTCACGAACAAGAAAAATGAAATATTTTGTAGCAAGTACGAAGTTGCAAGTCTGGCTGTCTCTCTCTCTGTCACTCTGTCTCTGTTTCTCGCTCGCTGTCTTTCTCTCTCTTTCTATTTCTCCCTCTCTTTTACACACACACTCAAAATCATGTGCTAAAAAGAATGAAAGAAACTCCATTACGATTATACGTATTTTTATGGCTTCTGAGGCATGTGGTATGATGGTAAACGAAAACTATATATATATTTATATAAAAAAAAGAATCCCAAGCTAAATAAGCGCACTTCTAAGGTAAGCTGGTGCACTGCCAACAAATATAAGCTTTTGTTTATAAAAAAAAAAACATATATACCTTTAGAATACATAAATCTTTTATCTGCCATATATTCATATATATATAAATATATGCTACGTTTAGATTCTTTTTTTTTCTTCTGTGTTTAAGAGAAAAGCAAAAAGTAGTCGGACCTTCTACCAGTGCTTAATTGTAATTAACCATAAATTTTATCATTTAAATTTTATCAAAATTTTCATTAACTTTTGTTTGGTTTTTTTTATATTCTTTTGTTTTTCTTTATGCAGAATAATATACAACTACATATACATACTTGAATAGTACATATATACCTATATATAACTGATATCTGAATTATTATTATATCTTTAAAGAAATGCTTGTAGAGAGCTTTCTAGGAGAAGCGTAAGAGCAGCTTTCTCAGTTCTGCTTGATAAACATGAAAAGGGATGCCTCTAATCGCCCAACACACACACACATACACACACATATATATCTACATCTACACCTTTTTTCACGTACACACACACACAATAAGAAAAACTGGTAAAAACAAGAAAGTATAAGCTTAAGTATTTACCTATCTATATATATATACATACATTTGAACTATACCATTTATCTACTATATAAATATTTGATATATGTATTTGATCCAGAACATTTTGCAGGCTTTCTTGTTTTGTATATGTAGTAAGTATTATTGCCTGATGTGTCCTGCCGATGCTTTTTGTTTGCCAATCAACTAACTGCATTTCAATATTATTTGTTTCAGCCAAAATTGATTTTTGCTGCGACGTCGCCTCTGCCAATGAATTTTCGTTTTATTTTTTTTTTTTTGATAATTACAAATTTATTTTTATTTATATAAATCTTTCTTTCTGCTTTTTGATAAATTTTACTTTGCAGTTGCTGCTTTTTATGCGCTTTTTCGCCTAATCATTTTTGTTTTTGCAGTTAACATCGTCGGCTTTAATTAGCAAAACCCCAAAAGCACCAAAATCAAAAAAAAAAGTATGCCACATAATATTATGTATAATTTGCCTGCAACAACAACAATTTAATAAAAACTGCGGAAAACTAATCTACACACACACACACACACACACTCTAACTATAAGTTACTTTTGTCTCTCTTTTCTGCATATATGCGAACAACTAAATACAAAAAACGATAAAGAAGAAGCAGTTCAGTAGAAGGGGAAAGGAAAGGAAGGGTAAAACAACTTTTGTCAAAAAGCAACAAGTTAATTACGCTGAGGAAAAACCCCGTAATTACAACACACAAAACAAGGTTATTTTAATGGCAGAGAAAGGAGTCTGAGTTGCAGGAGGTGCAGAAGGACATTCGCTGGGCGGGCATTTTGGGCGGGGGCGCTTGTCATTAATTTACATTTATTAACTCGTGTTTTTATGTGACGCAAAAGTTTGTCTATTTGCATAAAACGAAATCAACATATATAGTAATTATATGGCCATGTAAAAAACAGGGAGAGAAAGAAAAAGTGATAAAAAGTAAAAGCAGATTTTAGATTAGTATTAGATTAGTGAGCTTAGATTAGCTAGAGCAAATTTAAATTAAACAGCTAGCCCTTTAAATATTAGATAGAAAAATTGAATAATTTTGATATATGACTATTAGCAATTTTTTTTAATTCCTAATACTGAACAATTTACTGGGCAGTTAAGAAACACTTAGCAACAATATTTTCAGTTATATCAAGGAAAAATGAATATATAAGAAGCCTGTATAAGAAGAATATATTTTCTAAAATATTTCACTTATTCTAGTCATATTTTTATTAAAAATATAATTTACTTTCAATTCTTAATAAGAAATGTTACTCTTCTTTAGTAAGTATAATTGGTTTAGTAAGATTAAAAATACAAAAAATTAAAATAGATTTGATTTTGACCAAATGTTTTTTTTTTTGAAAAATTAGAATAAAAATACAAAGAATGAGTCTCAAAAATCAATTATGCTTCAGCATTTCAATCTGTGCAATAAAAATTAGTAATCCGTTTTAATTATAGAAACTTCTTTTTTCACTTCCGCCAAAGTGTTTTTAACTAAAACAAATATAAAGTTAACATATAAAAATTGTATTTTCTTGTTCACATATTCACTGCAATAAATCTTTTAATTCTAATGTTTTAACAATATATGTACACATATGTATATATATTTTACAAAAAAAAAAAATTTTACTGCAATTTCTTTTGACTAATTTCTACAATCTATTTGTTTTTGTTTCCATTTATATTTTTTCAATTACATGCTAACACACACATACAAAAAATAAAAATAAAATCCGTCCAAAAAACCCAAAACCAAAAATATATATTTAAAAAACAATTTTCAAAAATAATATAAAATTGTCACACAACTTGCATGCAACCAACAATTAATGCATATATTTATATACTTTATTTGTGAAACAACAACAACAAAACAAACAAAATTCTCGCACGGATTTGGATATATCAAAACAACAATATGGCAAAAAATGCAATATAAACAATGAAAAATCGCTGCATGGGATGCCACTACCACCACCAACAACAACAACAACATCATGAACAACAATGAACACAATAATTGTTTATTTTTTTTAAAAAATATCATCAAATATTTTTATTCTCGCACATATACCAACACCTACACACACAACGATAAAACAAATTTCTATTCTCTTGCATGTTATTGGCTTTATGACTGATTTGAATGGAATCTGCATACATCATATTTTATATATATAAATATATATGTATACTTTTAACTGATATATCTAGCAACTAATAATTCAATACCTTTAAATGCTTCCTGTGTTATATACACCGATCCAAGTGGACAGGTACCCAGAAGCTTTTGCATGAGCTTTTAACAATAATTATAATACATACTCCCTCCTGCCCCCCCTATACCAATTACTTATAATTAAACAATTAGTTTTAAGTTTTAATTTAGATTTAATCTACAAAAAAAGTTAGTTTCTTTTATTTTTTGTTAGTTTTTGTTTAAAGTAAAACACCTAAATTAGAGCAGCAAGTATTAGTAAAAAAAAGAAAAAAAAATGGTTTGATTTCGGTTTAGAAAGTAGCACAAGAGAGACCTAACCCGATCTGAAGTCCATACGTTGACAGGTCAGGTCAGGGGTCAGGGATCAGGGGTCAGTTTAGGACCAGCCAGTCAGCGTTAGCGTGAATTGGGTTAATCAAATTAAGCCGCTCCTGCAACAGCAGAAGCAGCAGAAGACCAACAATGGAATGGCAAGAAGTCGAAGGCGTGGCACCAACGCCAATGTCAACGGATGATGTCAGGCCCCAGGGCGAGCATGACATGGAGATGACACACCTTTCAGTGTCAAAGCTGTCTTCCAACACTCACACAAAACCCACACACACAAACCTACACTTAAACACACACACACACACACACACACAGAGATATGTCACCGCTCACTCACAACAGCCCATTAGAGAGCTACAAAAAAAATAAAATGAAAAATAAAAAAGAAAATATATAAAAATAATACTCTTATTAAAGAACTAACTGTATTGATATAATACTTATATTCTCTCTCTCTCTCTCTCTCTTTCTCTCTCGTTCTGTTTATTTGATAACCCTCAGCCCAACCGGAACGGGGCGTATTATACACTACTCAGTGTCCTATGCTAATGAATGGCACATTTTACATAATTAGGTAAAGCGCAGCCAGTTGCTGCAACATACGACTCTTTCTGTCTCTGTCTCTCTCTCTCGCTCTCTGTTTCTCACTGAAAAAAAAAAGCTTTCTATCTCTGTTATTTCTCTGTTAATTGTGTGCTTAGCGCGCTTTTAGCTTACGATCTAAATATCGCTGTGTTGTAGCCTTTGAGCTTTTTGTCTTCAGTTAGCTTTTAGCGGCTTTAAATTTATCCTTTTGTTTCTAGGATCTATTTTATGTTTTTAATGAAACGCATTTTTATATAGTACATATA
This sequence comes from Drosophila emarginata, assembly GCA_037075365.1. NCBI lineage: Eukaryota > Metazoa > Arthropoda > Insecta > Diptera > Drosophilidae > Drosophila > Drosophila emarginata. The sequence goes on along the minus strand of JBAMCD010000260.1, from coordinate 5,430,395 downwards.
CAACATATATATGAAACCAAAAAAAAAGCAAATAATTTGTGAAAGATATCTAAATTGAGGTATATATATTTCTTCTCTCTCTCTCTCTCTCTCTCTCTATTACATTCTCCTCTCTTTCTCTTTGTTTGTATGTTTTCTTTTACTATTCTGTTCTTATATTTCTAGTGCCGCCTATTAGGATATGTTGTTGTAATAACTGTTACTAGAACTTAAGCGATAATCGAAAGTCGATAAAACCAAATCCAAAATCTTTTACCATTTTCTTGTGAGTGAAAAAAAAAAACAAAAAAAAAGAAAACCAACTAAATATGATCTACTCGTTTATGTCTTTTTCGCTTCTCAAAAGCTTTTTTAGCTTCTCAAATTTGAGTTTACAAAAATCAACCAAAAAAAAAAAAATACTTGCTGCTTTAAAAATAAAGGTCTTTTATTTCATAATGCCCCCCCGCCCGCCCCACTCCAGCTTACCAATTGCCCCCACAAGCTTATGTGGCAAAAGTTTTAATTTTAAGATTTTTTCGTTCATTTGGAATTCATTTTATCATCTCATTATCATTCAGATTTACAGGATATACAACATTTCTTTATCAACTTAATCGTTTGTTTTGGTATTTATTTGCTCTGCCATTTATATTTTTGCCCTTTTATTTATTTATTTGTCTTTTATTTTTAGATATTTTTAAGTCGCCAAAAACAAGAGATGAAAATAAAATGCAAAAACTAGAGTACATTTAATGAATCGATAATTACATAGTATTAACTATATACCGACTATCGTTATATCTATATGTATATGTAATATTAACATGAACTAACAACCATCTGGTATCAAAAAAAAAAAAAAAACCCTCCAACAGAACAATCATCGAAATTCAACTAACCCAAAAACCAAAAAGATGAAAAATTTCCCTCTGATTAACAACAACAACAAACCCATTAACAAATTTTATATATCAATCGTATATATGTATATATATATATATATATAGTTTGTAAATCATATATATATATATATGTATATATGTAATAAGATCTATAAGTATAACTAATTTGTGCTCTTTTTTCTTTTCTTTTTTCTGCTCTTCTCTTTTTTTGTCAAACCGAAAAATGAACAACAAAACCAACCGATCGAAAAATTTTACTTTCTTTTTTTTTATTGTGTTTTGCATCCTATCAAAAAAAAAATCCATGATTTCCCTCCTCCCCCGAAAAAAAATTATATATAGTTACTGGACACCCTCCCGGTGTGCCAAGATTTCAATAGATCTATGTGCAGTCGGTTAAATTGTAGATTCGTTCATTTAACTGAAGGTAAGTGCATGTTGCCTAAGTTTATATATCCAGATATTTATTTAGTTAAAATAGAGCTTCTCCTTTTAAACGCTAGAAAAGATTTTTTAGTTTAATTTGATTTGTAGTTTAAGTAGATAGATCGAATTGGCTATATTATTCATACAAACTACATAATTTACTAATTTTTCTTTTGTGGTTATACAAATCAACAAGAAAATTTATTAATTCATTTCATTATATTTATTTATTAGATTTTTTTTAATTTTTTGTTTAATGGCTTAATCAAATTTCTTCCTATCAAGACACAGACACAGAAAAATACACAAAAGAAAAAAATTATATGTGTAGCAAATTATAAGTGAGAAATGAAATAAAAATCCGGATATTGTGCAGTTGAGGGAAATTACAGCTAAAAATCGTATACAAAAAATACATGATCAAAAAGCTTTCACTGTTTTCTACTACTACTAAGTGCCTAAGCAAAAAAATATACTTATATATTGCGATATTTATCGGTTTTGTACTAATTTTAAATTTCTACTTTTATCCTTTTCTTCCCCTCTATCTCTTTCTCTCTTTACATCTCTTTCTCTTTATATTTCTTTTGCATTCTGTTATTTAGATGACAAGGTGGAGGTAATTGATCAACGTGTTGCTGTCTGCCGCGATCATGCCAATAGTCAATGCCGCCGCAAGCAATGTAAATACTATCATATACCGATTGTTTTGCCACCGGCCAATATAATGGCTGCCATGATAACCAATCCAAATGAGCAGCCAGCTGTAGCAACAACAGCAGCCACAGCAGCAGCAGCAGCAGCAGCAGTTGCTGCTGCCAATAACAACAACAACAATTTGATAATTATTGAGCCACAGCAACAGCAGCAGTTTACTTACCATGCTGCCACCACCAACAACAACAACAATATCAACACTAACAACAATTACATTAACAAACAGCAGCAACAACAGCAACAGCATAGCATCAGCAACATTTACCAACAACAGCAACCACAACAGCAACTACAACAACAGCAGCAACACATAACTTATCACTGCAGCTCGCCGTATTCGCCATCATCGGCCTCATCCTCATCATCCTGCTCGATAGCTACATCACCCACATTATCATCGGCTACCACTTTGTCAACAACATCGACAGCCACTATGCCCACACCACAGCAACAGTATGCCGGTGGTGCAGCAGCAGCAGCAGCAGCCCCAGCAACAGCAACATTTATAAAAGCTCCAACCTATTATGCCACCGATGGCACTCCAACTTTGGTATTGAGCAGCGATTATAATTCAAACTGTATACCAATACAGGCAGCACCATTCATTTCCCTGCAAGGGCCACCGCCACCACATCACCACCATCATCATCATCATCTACACCACCAGCAACATTTGTTGAAATACACCACCACCGCCGCTGCAGGCAACAGCAGCAACACCAATCATCCGGCGGCAGTGCCACAGCAGCAGCAACAACATCTTCCCTATATGGGACACCTTAATCATCATCATTATCAACAGTTGGGCCCAGTGGCAGTGGCAGCCACCACAGTGGCACAATTGCAGGCCACCACAATGACTGTGACACCGGCAGTAAATGCCACAGTGGCAGCAGCAGTAGCAGCTCCTTCCACTTGCATATAAAAAGCAAAAAAAAAAATAAATAACAAAATTTAGCAACAGAAGGAAAAGAGAAAGAATTCATGCAAAAAAAACTAATTCTATCCCTTAAATCTATAAATAATTATATAAACAAATCATAATTATAAGTTTAATTCAATTTTTAATTAGTTTCTCCCTTAAATAATTTTCAAATAATACTCACACACACATACAATACATATATACACAGACAACACACTCTCACACACACAGTCACATTCAATAACTTACAAAATACACTAAAGTAATCCAAGAATAAATTCTTCACCCAAGCATTATATATACCTATTATATATAGAGAAGTTGTCTGGTTTAAAATCAAAAAAATTGAATCTAAAACGAATACTAAAATGAATAAAAATTTAAAGAAAATGATTAAAAAACACAAATTGGTAAAGAATCCCAACTCTTCATTAAGCTAAAATGCTGAGAGTATAACGATTTCAACATTTAAGTAATGTGTAAAAGGTAAAACTATTTACAGAAAAAAAAACACACTCACACTTGAAAAAAGAAAAAAAAAAGAAAAAAGTTTAATTCTACAATAAAAAAAAAACAAATAAATACAAAAAACAAGAACAACTTTTTCGTACGTATATAGCAAGACTTTAACCTTAAGTGTAAGTGTGTTGTAAGGTATCCAAAACTTAACACCCATAAAACGATAACGAAAATGTTTAGTGTTGTTAAATGACAAAAACAAAAAAAAAATTAGAAAAAAAATTACAAAAAAAAACATGAACGCAGTTTGAATTAGTTACAAACTATTTTAAAAACTCTAGTGTTCCATATTTCAAAGCAAAAAAAAATATATATAAATAGAATAAAACAAAAAAATAAACGGAAAAACGTAAAAAAAAGAATGTTTATATAAAATTAGTTAACTTTAAGCTACACACAATGAATGAAAAAAAAAAACAGTTTACCAAATTAAAAATAGACAAAATTAATCAAAAACAAAATAGAAGAAAAAAAACTTGAATACTTAATAGGCCATAGTTAAACTGAAGAACAGAAATAGAGGTAAATTAATGAAACAAAAAAAAAAGAAGTACAGTCACGTCCTATTTTTGCAACAACGATTTACTACAACAACAACAGCAACATAAAAAATAAATGAAAGATGAATAATAATAAAGGGTGAATTCAAAGTGAGAAGTCGACAAACACATAAAGGAGATTTTTTAAAATTTAACAAAAGTTTAAACACCAAAAAAGAGAGCAAAACAAAAAAAGTAAACACAAAAAAAAAACAGAAAAACCATATTCCTTTTTTTACATTTTTTGATAATAAACCAAAAGATGAAGTGAAAATAAGCAGACGAAAAAATTCAAATGAAAAAATCAGCAAGCAAATAACTACATGAACAGAACAGAACCGGAAAAGTAAGAAGTCATATTTTTTTATATACAAATTATAAACTGGATTATAGAAATATGATAGAAATGAATAATAGAAACAACAAAAAAAAAACGAAATAAGCATCAAAAACCTACACTGAAAAAAGCAAACGAAATGAAGCCAGAAGAACAAAAGAACAGAAAAAAAATCAAATTTAAAACTGTAAGCATTTTTGCAACCAACAAAAAACCAAGGAGAAGAAATAATAAAAATTTTTTTAAAAGTGTATTATTAATTTAGCTGAAATCTCTAGTAAAATGATATAACATCTCATTACAAACACACACACATCTAGACACGCCTAGAAACACCTATACAAACACTCACACTCAATGAAAACGTTCTAAATCTTCCTATCCAAAATAATGAGAAATTCTCATATACTCCCTCTTAAACAAATACACGTAAATTAAACATACATACATACATATACATATATGTAAAAACAGGGTGCACATTTTTAAATTAGGTTTTTGAAATTGCCTCTTTGATAAATTGATTATTATTTTTAAAACCTGTTTCAGGTTTTTTTTTTACATTTTACTTAACATCCAAGTCTAAAATTGATTCAATCAAACAAATTTCAATCGAAAATCCTCAACGAATGTTTGAAGCAAAATCTTGTGCAGCTAGTTGTTAAAATAAAAAATACAACTTTTCGGGTTATTTATCCATAAATTTTCTTTTATACTGAGCTAATGCACCCTGTTTAAATGCATATATACATATATATGTAGAAATATATTATATTCATATGATTCATATACAATTTATTAACATCATTTTGTTTTACTTTTCCTTTTGTGTCCTTTTTTTTTACAAATTGAAAACTACTTATACATACATACTTATATATATATATATATATATATATATATATGTATATATGTATATATATATAACATATATACATACATGTATTTATGTATGTAACACACAAACAAAAAAAAAAATATTATATACACTAAAGGCAACTAAAACATGAAATGTGATCTTTTAAAGAAACAAAACGAAAAACAAATAATCAATAAAAGTGACAGAAGTGACATCAATTTATGGCATATTATGGGATAAAGGTAAAACAAATTACAATATATACATAAACAAAAAAAAACAAAACAAAAGAAAAAAAAACCCAAAAGGTAGCAATCAATATTTGAATGAATTGAAAGTAATTTTTAAAATTTATTCACTACAAAAAAAATGGATGAATAACATAAAAAATACTCAACCTAGGCTAAGGATCGTTCGAATAGAAATCAGAAAAAAAGGAAAAACCACAGATAAATTCAGAGGATCGGACTAACTTCGGCGGTAGTGCCGTAGTTAATATACCCTTGCTAGTAGGTAGCTTTATATTATTTATGTATGTACAGTCATTTGATCACATTGGAAGCTATATTTGAAAATAACTTTTAAGACATTTAAACTTCAGAAGAACGGCTCATTTCTGAATTATAAGTATATAATAACTAAAACCGATTTTTATGGCGAACTGCATATACCGTTAAAGGAACAACTAAGCAAGGGTATAATTGAATATTTTTCAAAACTGTTGTTTTCCATCTGTATCTGAAAAATATATGGTATAAATATATTTAAGGGCTGATTATAATTCACGGAAATTTGTTGTTTTTTTTTCGTTTAACTTAACCCAGAAAACCCAAAACGAATTCTTTCTCCTTGTGTACTATAAACTAAGCCATCTCTATTTCTTCTTCATACACATTCTCTCACTCAATCACTCGCTCACTCTCTCTATTACTTATACCCAAATAAATAGATGATACTACTCGTTCAATCCTATCCCACTATCTCTCAAAAACCAAACCAAACTCTAAATAAAATAATAAAAAATAAAATGCCTAATAAGTTTCCGTCCATTATAAGCAGACCTTAAATCTATCTAAAGAAGGAACGACAGAAAAGCCGAGTTGCGATTAAAAATAATTAATACACATATTAAATAGATACTAAAAGAAAAACAACAAACTACAACTACAAACACTAAACATTTTAACATTTAGTAAACCACAAAAAAAACATTTATTGAACAATAAACAATAAAGCTGCTAACAACAAAAAAATTAAATAAAAATACTTAAAAATATGTTCAGCAAACCCAAAAAAAAGGTATATATATATATATAAATATATATATATTAAAAAACAAAATTTAAATTTTGTGTGAAAAAAACCTAAATGTTCTACTAATGAAAAAAAGTAATTTAGATATGTGTATATATATATAATCGTATATATATATATATATATATATATATTATACATTTAGAATCATTGTAATATAAATAAGAATACTTTTCGATTTCTGTTTCATAATTTCTAAGAAGAAAACTAATAACGGAACTTTTATTTGCCTTAAAACACAACAACAAAAAAAATCATATTAAAAATATTGTTTAAAAGATTTTTGATTTAACTCATTAAACTAAATATTTAAAAAAAAACCATAACATAATGAGAACCCTAAAAATTTAAAATGGTTTTAATATAGAATTTTATGTGTAGTCGTCGATCTTTCGCCCCCCCCTTTTCTCCTTTTCAGTCATAAGTCATAGTTACTATTGTTAATTTTAATTTATATGTTTACACACATAAATATATATATATATATATAAATCTTATATATATATACTAGATTATTATGATTATTAATTGTGAATATGATGTGATGTGTTTATTGAAAAGTAAAAAAAAAAGAAACTAAAACAAAAAAAAAAAAACAAACAAAATGTTGCAAAGAAAAAACGAAAAAGATTATAAAAAAGAAAGGAAAAATGAAAACCTGTAATCGAGCGGGAAAGTGGGCATAAAGGCAAATTTTGAGAAAAATTCAAGATTTGGTATTGAAATCAGCGAAAAGTAAAAGTTATATGACATTATACATATATACATGATATACATACATATATACATCTAAAAATATTTTAGATGTAATTGAATTTATTTAATTTTTAGTTATTAATTCTATTCATACGTTTAATTAGATTGAATTATTTTTTGTTGTCTGGTGATAATCAACGAATTTTTCACGATACATTTTTGATTGTTTTTTTATTCGTTTTTTGGGATTCTTTTTTTAATTGTTTAATGTTAAGTTCATATATGTATATGTGTATATATATATATATATTGTATTTAGATCTGATTTGTTTGATATTATTATTTTATCTATAGAGGGACTTGTTTTTACTTTTTATTATTTTTGTTTTTAAATCTCTTTTTTGTTGTGATATTCATTAAAAAAAACTAAAAGAAAATCATACATTGTGTTGTTCATTGTTTTATGCTAAATTTTGAATTCTTTAATTTCGTGTATTGAACAATATATGAATAATGCAAAATAAATACTAGTATATACAAATTAAAATATACATAAATATATATATGTTCATATATATATATATATATATATACAAAAATAAAGATGAATTGAAATAATAGTTTGTAAGTGGCAAGAAGGCAATGTAATGAGAAGAAATAAAAGAAGCAAGAAACGGATAGCAGAAAGTAGTAAAAAGGAAACAAAAAAATATAACAAAGAGGTATGCAAAAGAAAGAAGTAGATGAAGCAGACGATGATAAAGAAAACCCGTATAAAGGGTATAAAAAACTCGTAAAGCGAACTCGATTTGGCAACGATTCTAATAATGATAATTGATGATCGATTGATTGATCGATCGATAGATCGATGGATTGATGATAATTATACTATACCTAATGAAAAAACGAAACCTTTTTTAAAAATATTTAATAAACAAATCATTATTAAAACTATTATTATTATTATTATATATTTATTATTATAAAACAAATTTAGTTATTATATATACATACATGTAAAGATCGAATAAATTTGATGATAATTGAAAAGCAAATCGAACAAGTTGTTGTTGCCTACAAAATGATTGTATTTAACAACGACAACCACAACAACAACAACAACAACTGAGAGAATGAATTATATTGATAATTAAAAAACAAATGAAAATGGAAAACAAAAAAAAAACAACATTTAAAGTTATTTAGAGATAAAGAAAACATGAAAAACTACAACAACAACAAAAAAAAACATCAATGAACAACATCAACAACAACAACAAAAAAACAATGAAATACAATAAAAACACGAAATAAATTACAAAAAAAAAGAATTTGAGTTTTATTTCAAGGTGAAGAACTTTACAGCAGACTTTCCGTTTAGCAAGGACTTTGGAAGCTTTCCTCCCATATTTACAGGGTGCGTTTTCTGAACTTTAAATGTAATTTTTGGACATAAGCAAAAGGCTCTAAGATGGATTCACAAGTATTCTAACTTCAAATTTCTTTCTAACTGTTTGGAGGACGAAACAATAGTCTTACAACTGCAGCAGAGACTACATCTCAAAGTAATGTGAAGTTCTCGTTCCTCTCATTAGTTAAATCGTCGTCAGTAATTTTTATAACTAATTCAACCAATTATTTTTACTATTAATAACAATTTTTCAGTCCTTTTTTTTTATTACATAAATCTTGTTAAATTTGATTAATTTAAACTAAATTTAGTTGTATACCATGCACACCTTTTGCCTGAGTAAAAGTCTAATGTGAAATATTTTTGCATACTAATATTTTTCCTTAATCTATCAATTTCCCACTAAGCCACTATAAATAAAAGCAATTTTCATATTACCTACGAAAGGAAGTAGTCGAGTCGAAAAGAAAGAAAGAAGAGCAAAAAAAAAAGCCATGGAAGTGAAAATGAAAATGGAAAACCCAACGCCCGCATAAACCGCAAGTGAATTTACTTTTATAAAAAGCATACACCACATGCATTATTTCTGCTTAACCACAAAGAACGCAAACAAAAAAACAAAAAAAAAGAAAAGCTGAGAACCAAAGTGGAAGGCTTCAACTCAACCCAACAACGGCCAATGGAAGGTAACTCGGGTCAAGTTTGCTTCACTTCATCCTCGCACTCTTTTTTTTTGTTCCCTTTTCGGTTTGGGTAAAGGTATGCTAAGCGTACGCATGCACACGTAAATTCCCCAGGTGGTAGCGTTCGAAAATGAAGGAAGGGTGCAACGTAAAAAAAAAAATAGAAAGGAACTTGGCATATCTTTTTTTCTCTCTCTTTCTATGGTGGTCTCGCTCATTCACTGGCACATGGCAGTGAAAAATGTGGAAGTGAAAAAGAAACTTTGCAGCAGTTTTCTCTACATTTTTTTTTGTGTTCTTAAAAGAAGTTGCAGGCATTCACACACACTTACACACTCATACCTTTGTACACACACACTAGCACAGAGACAATGGCACGTAAGTTGTCTATTTCACACACCAACGCGCTGCAAAAAGCGACAGCTCCTGTCCCTTTGGGTCGACTCAAGCGAGTGCAAAGGGGAGCATAGAAGAGGAAGATGAACAAGAAGAAGGGATTGGGTCCTGTGTGACAATGGCTTTGGCATCATGGCAATATGGCGCACAAGTCGTAACTGTTGCAATTAGTTTGCAACGGCGGTCACAAAATATTACCCCCAATCCCTATCCCAACCACCACCACCACCTCCCTTCCCTCTCCTAGTTGTCACTTAGATCAGCACCAAACTGTAATTAATGTGAACAGATTATTTTGGAAGCACAAAATATATTGGAAAAGGTGGCTTTTGGCCCGTTGAGAGTGTGTGAATGTGGTACCATTGAAAAATGATAAAGATTATAAACTGGATGACAAACTATGCATATATATATAGCGAGAGAGAGACAGAGAGTGAGAGAGTGGTGGTATGGGATTTAAGGTGAGTGTTATGACACTTAAAGGGATGGGTCAATTAGTTATTAAGGATCCAACTATGGGTGCTGCATAATATAATTTATACATTAGGAGTTTTCATGATTCATATAGTAACCTAAATTTTATTACAGTAAAACAAACCGCTTAGTATAAGGGTTGGAACTGCGATAATAATTTCAGTATTATTTTTGGATAATATTTCACCAAAAAAGGCACAAAGAAGCATTGAATATAGTAGAAAAAAAGTATGTATGACATTTGCTTAAAAATTTCAAAACTATTTTGTTATTGGTGTTGATCTGTAAAACCTTTATAAAACCCCTACGAAAAAAAAAAGTTTGGGACACGGATTTAAGCAAAGAGGTTCAAATTTAGCAAGGATGAACTATGGGAAACCGCGCCTTACTATATTCACAATACGTAGAAGTACCAAACTTTAAGAACGAGATTTGTAGATTCTGGAAAGTTTAGCAGGGAAAACGATCAAAGCTGGATACCGCTCCAATGTAGAAAAACTAATATTTTATTTATAATAATAGTATAGTAATACATTATATTATATAATATATTTTGTATTCTGCCTGTCACATGTTAAATTTTAACGAATTTGCTTATTGTTGTCAAAGAACACATTGATGTGTTTTAAATAATTACTTTTTAATTAATAAATTTGTTTAAACATTATATTTGTGTCTTGTTTATATTTTTATCTATTTGTTACTCCAAAAGTTAGATATTTATTGCAAATTATAGTTATTTTTATAAGTTTAGGTATTAATTTTCCAACATTTAAGTAAAACAGTGAACAGTCAACTAACCATCGGCCTTGGAGCTAATCTCAATAAGCGGATTCGGGGATTAATAAGGATAATTCGAATTTCAAATATAAATTTTATATTCTGTATTTCACAAAATTTTCTCTATTTCCCATTGACAAGACAATTATTCCCATCTTTCAGTGGCTAGTTTATAAACTACATCCTCATATAAACAACTGAAAATTGTATGTTCTTCTATGTCCTTACCATTATAACAAATTCTTTCAGAATAAATGTTGCTTCCCCTTTATGTTATATATTTTTCATTCCGGTAAGACAAAGTCGCATACATTATAAGAGAACGTTTTAATTGCCCACACTATAAACCTAGACAACATCAATTAAGGCAAGTGAGGTTATGGTCATGGCGTAAAAATTAACACAGAAATTGCTTTATTATCAGCCGGAACGCCCTATACAAGAAGTGACCCCCATCCTAGCTAGCCTGGCCTGGGCAGGCATCTCCTGGAGCTGCTGTTGCTGCTGCCGTTGTCACGCACCAATTGACAATGTATGTACACCTTCCAGCACTCCCTTCTGCTTCGTGTATCAGACCGAAGGCGGAGTTACGACGGGCACTTTCACATGATGTTGTTAATGATAATGCTCCTGTGTTCTCTCTCTCTCTCTCTCTCTATCTCCCTTCTACTTCTCCTTTTCCTGGCAGCGGGTTAAATGGTAAAGGAGACAAGGATTGAGAGAAGAGAAGGGCTTACTGGGTCTTGTTGGAGTGTGGTGGGGGGGTGTTAGCCTGACGTTGATGAGACATGTGGTGCGGTTGTCGGTTGTCGTAAAAATCATTTCACGTTATACATTACACGTAACGTAGCGTTTATGTTTACGTCTCCTCGTTGTCCCTGACGTTGTTTCGCTGTTGTTGTCATCGTCGTCGTCGTTGTCCTTGCACATGAAAATTTAATTGTCGCTTAAAGTGAGTTTAAAAACTCAAGCGACAGAGGGAGATTGCAAGAATGGATGGATGGTTGGGGGGGGGAGAGTCAGAGCTCATTAAATTAATTTAATCACGTTAATTAAAAATTGCTATAGCACACATACACCTAAAGAGAGCGAAAGCGATAGACAGAGAGAGAGAGAGAGCCATTTGTTTTTAGTAAAATTTAATAGTGTCAAGCAAAATATTTACACAACACGTCGAACACACCCACGCACACACACGTACACCTGGAAGGCATTAACCATGACCTGGACAAGGCTTTGCCATAGAAAAGGGTTGCCCACACTAGATTATTATTATTGTTGTTGTTGTTGCTCCTGTTGACGAACAATTTACGTGTCAATAAATGTCCTTGGGGTAAATTAACAATCATTATAAAAGGAGCATATATTTAGCCAGTGGAGTTATGTTAGTTTTTGTTTGTTTTAGTTAACAGATAGTGCCAAAGGCTGAAATATATGCATTAAATTACCAAGATAATTAGGGGGGAGATGACATAAGGATAAACTTTGTATCTGACCCCTACAATTTACAACTTTATTGGAATTGTTATTTTACAAAATGTTTAAGCAGGTCAAAATCAAGTAAGACAACTTTCTAAATTAAATTTTTATTTAACAATATCGCAAACTTTATTCAACTTTGACGACATAAGAATCCTCAATATCTCCATTGTTCCACTCTACTGATAATTCAGATTTCCCATAATTCGGATTAAGTCGGATCTCAATTTTATTCGTTCATCTTTAGTCTCAATATTTCTTCATACTTTCATAGGATATTCAGATCAAATATATATTATCTTCTGTATAATACCTTTCATTAAAGTAATCTCTTGCTAGCAAAACTAATTTATGAAACAATTTTTCATACCATTTTTCACTATTAATAATGCGAACTGAACAATCTTTTATCCCATAATCGCCATCTTATCTATAACTTAATTTTACTTTATTTTTCTGTTGTTAACTTTTACAAAAAATTAACTAGTAATTATGTTTCAACGTTCTTTCCCAGAAAAAGTGCGCCCAAGTAGCCAAAGCCAAGACCACAAACTTAATTTGTGCACTAACCAAACGCTTGAATTAACAAGAACAACAACTTCAGGGGCCAATGGCCAGTCAAGTAACCATAGGAGGGAGAGGAGGGATTGAGCCAGCCCGATCTTGGTCCAGGCACTGAAACCCATTCTCCCCATTTTCTCACCGTTCAATGCACTACTAAATTCTGTTAAGTTTTAGGAAAAGTTTTTTGGGATAAAAACTTATAGAGGGTGGCAGTCCGATGAGGATAGTGTAAAGGAATGGGATTGGATTTGGGGTTGTAGCCAGAAGCTCATGAAAAATTTAACAAGCGGGCACAAGGCAGCCAAGAAACTTAAATTTTATTGCCTATAAAGACGCATTAACTTATGCCAGGGGCATGTAGAAGAGTGTCTGAGAGGCAAAGAGGAAGTCGGTAAGGTGAGACAGTAAGGTGCTTGACTTAAGCGGAAACGGATGTGGGATGAGGAATGGTGGATGAAAAGATGAAGCGTGGGCATGTGATGGGGAGCCAACGACAAATGTGCGTGCGTAAATTATGTAGACAAAGTCTGGCAGAAGGCGAAATGAATGCCTGGCTTGGGATGGTCTTGCATAACAACGACAAATTAGAGCAGCGGCAACTGCACAAAAAGATGGCAGAAATAATGGAAGCTGGAGTAACAGCAGGTGTAGATGGAGGAGCAGATAAGCAGAGGTAAGTAGATTCTGCCTCGGCATAAATTGAAGTTTTTTCATTCTTTCTTTTTTGTTGGTTCGGTTTGGTTTTGGTTTTTTAGCCAACGGCTGCAGTTTTTGTGTGGGGCTTTCAACTTTCTTTCTCTATTGATCAGCAGAAAAATGTGTGCTCCTTTTCCTAATTGAAATGTTGCCCCTTGTCTGGGACCCACACAATGGAGCTAGAAGTTTCATTTTGGCTTTTATAACTTTTTGATTGAGCAAATAGTTGTTGCCAAGGTGGGATAAAGTGTTGCTGGGTATGAGAGGGGAGTGGAGGAGCTGTAACGGATGTAAGGTTAAGCTAAACAAATAACCACTTTGCTTAATAAGTGCTCCAAGGTTTAGCTATGTATAATAAATCCGTTGTTGGTTTGCCTTCCAAATTGAGTTGCTTTTAATATAATACAATGGGGCAAGTAGAACGTTTTATGGGTTTATTCTTTCTTATTTCTTTTCGGCCTAAAGGCGATTAGGTAATCTTAGGCTCAGTGATTGATTTTAAACACAATGAAATCTTTACAAAATTTAGTGGAAATCCAGCATTTAAGCTAACTTTTTAGAATTTTCTTTTTCTAGTGTTTTAATTGAGAAGAAATTATTTAAAATTATTATTAAACAGTTTCTATAATTTTAAACGTTTTTCAGAATGTTACAAATCTAAATAATAATTTGATTGTATCGAAAAACAATATTAGTATATAATATATTTGCACTCACATTAAAGGATGTCCAAAAATCTTTATTTAACTCAAATGTTAAATTTAATATTATAACTGGAGCCAGGATCATCTGAAATGAGAATGAAATTAAATAATTACACTTTTGTCATTACGAATTTATGGTACGGTACATTATTTTTATGACAAAGTAATCCAATTTGATAGACTGTAGAGCTTATAACAAAACATACATACATACATACATATGTACATACTACTAAATTTGAAGCTGCGGCGAAATTATAAAAACAAAACAAAATTATTCGTGCAAAAAATTATTACAAAATTTCAATATTTAGATTACTTAAATGAAAATTGGAATGGAAAATGTAAATTCAATCGAATCAGTAGTATTTATTATATACATATTTGGTTCTTAATAAACGAACTCTGTATCATAACTTTCATTAGACAGTGTTTGCTATGTGCGAAACTACAGCCAGAGGCCTCTTTATTAGACATCTTCATATCTTTTATGACAACAACAATTGCTACTTACTTACTGTTTCTTATTAAGCCATTTACCTGTCTCGCTCTCTTTTCAGCAAGCAATAAGCAAATGCAGATGCAAAATATATACATACATATGTATATTGAGAAACACGTGGTTAA
Organism: Drosophila emarginata; assembly: GCA_037075365.1. NCBI lineage: Eukaryota > Metazoa > Arthropoda > Insecta > Diptera > Drosophilidae > Drosophila > Drosophila emarginata. The sequence goes on along the minus strand of JBAMCD010000260.1, from coordinate 5,415,365 downwards.
TGCAAATTCTCCCGACGGCAGCAGCAAATTAATTCAATTTCTAATAAACAAATTTCTTTGTTGTTGACATCACGTTAGGGCAAAATTATAATAAATAATTACCGTTGCACATTTATTTAAATTTATCATTTACATAATACACATTATTTGGATATAAAACTTTAAGCATCCGAATTTCACAAGAAATCAAATTAGACTAAAGCAGATAAGCAAGATAGGAATTGCGGTAAAATCAGATTTTAGACCGCTGAGAGAAAAGTGGAGATTACCTAAGCGAGAGAGAGATCAAATTTGTGAGAGGGTGGAATGCAGATATCGTTGGGCAGAGAGAGATCAAAGTTATAAGTGAGCTGGTGCAGTGAGAGTAAAAGACGAACATAAAGGAAAAATCAAAATTTAATTGAGATTAAGGAATACATACATTAGCAATGGTACCAACTATGTTCTCCTCTCTCTCGACATACAACCTCTCTTTTTATAATGGGAATGAAGTAGCTTTATGTTTATGACCGCGAAAAAAAATATCCTTAAGAAATGGGAGAGAATACATATAATTAAATATAGCTTCATTTATATACTGACTTATTGCAGGGTATCCGTTGGTCGATTTGCAGTAATTTAAAAGCATTTTTCAATGACAGTTACTTTAGGAGACAATTATGCTCTCAATTTCAACAAAAATTGCATAAATCGAAATCTGACTTAACTTAATAATAAAAATCAAGTTCAATTCATATTCATAACGTTCTATTAGACTGAAATATTAAACTCATTTTCCCTTTTAGGAAAAAAAAATGCATTAAAAGTTTTACATTTAATGCTAAAAGCAAACTTTAATTTGCCCCTTTTGACCTTTCACCTGGCATGCAGCTCTTCCCCTTTCTCCACTAACTTTTCCTTCTACCTTGGAATATACCGTATAATTGCTGGCACCTTTTTGCAATGTCTACACAACTTTGTCTAACCATAAATTTGCATTTTTTGTTCCTCGCAACTAGAAATATGGCCACTTTGTGCAGTTTGCAGTTTTGTGGAAAAAGGTGGACATAAAGTTTGCTTAGTAAGAGACGACGTTTCCCCAACCCCAACACTCCCTACCAAAAAAAAAAAGAAAACACAAATAAAAGACATACAAAAATTGGTAAGGTATACTAAATAGAACGGAAAATGCAATGCATTGCAAATAAACAAACAACAACAAGCGAGGAATCTGTGAATAATGTTTTACGATATGAAAATTGCACTGATTTAGTGCCTGAAATTTCAGAAGCCATTTATTTTTCTAGTCCTTTGGGGATAACTCTAGAAAGACGAAGACGATGAGTCCAAGGAGTACAATAGAACAGAGCTTAAGGATGACTTTTAAACAACTTGTCGATTTAATTGCTATAAAATTAAAGTCATCAGTCCAAGGATAAATCCTCTGAATGGTGAGTCATAATGTGTGAGTGAGTTTCCATGTAGGCAGTTGCGAAATAATTACCAGGACTAACAGAAAACAAAAAACAAAAAAAGGTCTTCTCCACACACGCACACAAAAAATGCATTTCAAGTCATTAAATATATAATGTGTGCAATGGAGAAATGTAAATTTCTTTTAGCCACGCAACCTTCCCTTTCTTCTTTTGACTATATTTATACCCTGTAGGCATCAGCAAAAAAAAAAAGTATCTTTAGATCTATATATTAACTATACCTATTGATGAACAGGGAATATACGGAGGATAAATAAAGGTTTCGAAATGTGTCAAGTTTCAAAAACGCTTATAAAAGAAGTTTCCCTTACAAAATTCCGAACATAAAATGCTTTACTTTTATATATGGAATATCCATAGGAGTAGTGTCTTGCAAATTGTTACTGAAAGCGACGAACAAAGTGCCGCGAGATTATACAACGAAAGGATGGTACATACACATGTATACCTAACGAACGGACGTAGTGTCGCGAGGTTAAACTACGATAGATTACAGTAAATATAAGCTAATTCTCTTACTTGATGCAGGGTATCACTAAATCGGCGACTATACACAACTTGCCTACTCTTCTATGCTGATGATGATGATGATATTTTAATCAGTCCCCCAACTACTCCACCGCGCAGTTGAAAGTTAAGTAAATTTTCTGTTGATTTTCGCACGCGGACGCCTCATAAAAATTTCAGCATACTTTTTGCGGCGAACGAAATGAAACGAAATGAAATGAAACGTAATGCTACGCGAAGTGCAAGTTTTGCAGGTAATGGTGAGAAGGGTAAGAGCTAGCGCGGAAGCCAGTGGGAAAGGATAGCACTGAATTGACTAAATTAACTGGCGCTCTGACAAAAAAATAAAAAAAAATTTTGTTTGCCTTTAGACGATTCAAGGGGAAAGAAGGAGTAAGAGTGGCAACTGAACTCATTCAACTGAGGGTTAAAAATAGAAAAAAAAAATATATTTTTGGTTCATGGACCGCGTCTAAAAAACTGTTTGATTTTGTGCACAAAAGATTTTTCTACGTTTAAATATTTGATTTTTCGCTAAAAAATTATGCAACGCTGCATTAGGTAATCGTCGAAATGCACAAATGCGTTTTCTTTTCCTTGTACAATTTTGCAACTAACAATGGATTTCCAAATGAAATAGAAGAAGGAACAGCAAATAAACGAAAGGTTAAAAACGTAAGCAAGAATAAATGGAAATTTGCCAAGTTCTGTAAACTTGATTTAGTTTCTGGAATTGATTAACATTGAATCACAATATTACGAACTGAAAGGAATGTTTCTTAAGATTTTTGTAGTTATCGAAATTTTATGTCAGACATTAACCAATTTGATACTAATACCCTGATTATTCAGTTATTTAATGGGTATTTTATGTAAGGGTTTATGTACAATCGGTTATGACGAATGTTCATGCCTGAAATTGTATATTTTGATTGATATTTTTCACCTTCTGTTGTCATACACAACTCGTTAGTCATTCATCTGTGGAATGGCATCACAACTCCACCGAAAAATTCGCATGTTACCGATATCTCTGTGTGTGTGTGTGTGTGTGAGTGTGTGTGTCGTGGTAGAGGAAGTCAAGGATGCGATACCGATGCAAATCTCGTTGACAGTCAATCGCAGCCACAGGAGGTTGACACCAAAGTGATTCATGGGCTTTTCCACAGACATTTTGAAGCCATGACGCTTGAAGTTATTGAAACTTTCTCTATCCAGAAAGACAAAAACAGACAGAAGGATTGCTTGATTGAAGAGTATGGGAAATGTACTGGATGTATTTTGCATAAAATATTGAAATACCTTGTTAAGTGGTACTTAATGCAAATGCAAAGAGATAAACAATAAAAAAAGAAAAAATACTGAATGGTAAATAGAACTCGTTGAAAAGATTTAACCTCTAATATGAAAACAATTCCTGAAATTTAGAAAGTATAAATTGAAACCGTAAATGACCAATGACCTCAAGCCGAAGGTCCTTGAAATGGAGTCAAATGTACGTATGCATATATATATATATATTCAATAACAACTTGGGTACCAACTTTCTCATGTTACTGGCAAATTGAAAACAAGATTTGCCTATATGTATGTACATACATATTTGTGTTTTTAGTCTATCGAATTCTTTCATGTGAAAAACTTCAACAGAAGCCTGTCACTATCACACACACACACACACACACACACATAGATAAGCAGCTGGTGCAACAAATTTCTTGCAATCTGCTTACAGCAATATATATGTGGCAAGTGTGTGTGTGTGAGTGTGTATCTGTTTGCATTTGCAGGTGTCAACTGCACAAAAACACATTCAGGCTTTGTTGCCATAACAAACAAGAGAAAATCCTCGCTTCTACTTTCCTTTAACCTCTTCTCCATTCTCTTTCCCCTCTTACACTCTCTTCTCTCTTATGGCTGCCCCATTGTGGCAGCAAATTTCGTATACAATGAAAACATTTTACTTAACAACACGAGAAAATTGTGCAAAATCCAGCTACAATTTCTTGGACACAAACCAAAAAAAAAAAAAAAAGAAAAGAAAAGAAGGGAAGAGAAGAGATATAAGGCCAAAATGTGTGGCAATGTGTTGCCAGCCAAATGAAAGGTTAGTTCAAGCATTTTGCCATTTAAGTTCAATGAGATAGAAGAAGTTGCAATTTTGCAATTAGATACAAAGAGCAAAGCAAATATATTTTCAATTATAAGTAAATTTTTTTTTCGCTTCGCTTATCCAGCCACTAAAAGAGAGAGAGAGAGAAAAAAAAACCTTAATTGCAATTGCAAAAACAAAAATAAATTTAAGCGAAGCGCCGCCAACAGCAGCAGCAGCAGCAGCTGTGACATGCAGCAGCAAAATTAATTACCATTTTAGGCAACCCTGGCAATTCCCATCCTCCCCTCAATCCCCAAAAACTCAACCCTGAGACAAAAATTCTAGGGTCAAAAAACAAAAAAATGTAAGAAAAACAAAAATGGCGACAAAATTGCACTACAGAAAAAATAATAGAGAGAGTGAGACAATAAAGGGAGAGTAAAATTTCCACGCCTTCAACTATGCTATGAATTTCTACTATTAACTCTAGCCAGAATCGGGCATGAGCTAAGTCTGATGGCAGGACAATTTGAGGCAATCATGCACTCGTTAATCTTGCTCAGGGGCCCGAAAATTAATAGTTAACCTGGCCCAGGGCACTCACCGAGAAACAACGATAGAGTGTGGGGTGTGGGGAGGGTAGAGGTAGGGAGATGAAGAGAAAAATGTGCTGGCTAGCAAATTAAACTCGTTCTAAATACATTACGATAGCAACAGGGGGGGTAGAGAGAAGAACGATGGGCAGACAGTAGGATTACTTTCAAGGAGCTGCCGAAAAATACAAACAAACACTGGACACCCAGAGGGTGACAGACAGACAGACAGAGAGACAGACAGACAGGCAGCAGCAGCAACATTGCCAACAACAGCAACAACAAAAACAAGAGCTAAACAAGATTAATTATACCTGAAAAGCCAAAGTCAGTTTTAGTCGCAAGTCGCTGTCCCATAGCCTTTTGACTTTTGAGCTGGAGACGAAGAGTCGAGTCCTTGTCGTTGCTGCTGCTGCTGCTGTTGTTGTTGCTGGTGTTGCTGATGTTGTTGCTGCTGCTGCTGCTTGCTGTTTGCTGCCCTCGAGCGTCATTTAGTGTGGACATAGAGAATCGGAAGCCTGAAAGAACCTGAAAAACTGAAAACAGACGAGTCTGACTTTTGTTTACTTGACTTTCTTTTTTTCTCCATTGTGCTTTTCCTTTTGTTGTTGTTGCTGTTGTTGTTATTGTTGCTTAAACGCTTGGAAAATCGAGTCGCAGATAAAACGCAGCTGAAGCTGAAGAAGTGTTTGTGCAAAAAAGTCGTCACTTGAGTTACCAAACAAAACAAAAATAAAAAAAATAATGTATAATCAAAAAGGAGTCCAAAGAAAGTGGAAAACGAAGAAAATGTGATTGCCATGTAGGTGCCATTTTCTCACTGATGTTCTTTTAGTTTGTGCAATTTCACTTAAATTTCAAATTAAAAGAAAAACTGTGTGAAAACTTGAATGATTTACACAGACTTTAATTCAATTGATATTTACAAAGTTTACTTTATATATTTCCTCAATCAAAGTCAAGTATTTCTTCTATATACATCGTTAACTTTATGGCTAGGGTTGTCACCTAACAAATAATAAAAAAAAAGATTTTGGAAGATAAAATCTTGAAAACAAGTTCCGTATAAATAAAATAAGAGATTGAACTTTTATTATATCTAATACTAATTTTTATATAAAGTTCAACTTATTTAAATACTTTTAGACCCTTTTCTGTAGCAGGTTGTTTCCGGAATATCGATAAATTAGTGATCTGTGATGCTATCTAATGCAACTAAATTTTTTTACTAAAGTTATAATGTTGAAATCTAGTATTGTTTCAACAGAGAAGAACACACTGCTTTAGGTTAATATTTTTGTAACTAGAATTCTCCTAAATTACTTAAAGCTTTTTATAGAAAATGGCGTTTTCCTTATCTTAATTTAAAAATCGTTGAGCGATAACTCTCACCATTATGTTATCGATTTTAACTACACAAAAGAAAATCACTTTAGTTTTCTACAATTTATTTTTCATTTCTTAGCAACTTAATCTTATCTAATTGATCTAATCAACATTTTCTAAAGCTAAGAAATTTATTGTTAATTTAAAATGCCAATAAACAGGTGCAAATTTTGTTACGATAACGTTGCTGAGAGGTTTTCTTTTTGTTTGTGTTGAGCGGAAAACAAGCTTCATGGAGCTTCACTTTGATACATTGCAACTCCATTATAGCTATCCTACGCATACACACACACTATTTGGAAAGACAGAACACTCTTGCCTTTGGCAATGGGCCATCACCAACCTTTGAATGCCACCTTTAATCCCTTTCTTACCACTGAGTGACCTCACCAACCAAACATCCAGGTATAGAACCAAAGTGCGTCAAAACTAATGGCCACTGACAACAAAGTAAATGAAGCATAGCTTGAAGCCAAACCCGGTCCATAGACAGGGGCCAGAATGTACCAAATGGCATCTTCTTGTCCCACAACTACCACCTGCCACGTAATAGGCAAAATGAAAAATCTATAGAGTTAAATGAGTGAAAATCAGGAAAATGCATTAATGAATGAATGACAGCAAATGCTGTCAGCAACAGCTACACCAACAGCAGTAGGAGAACATTGCGTACCAGCAGCAACCACCAATACCAAAACCAAGTTTCGTCCTAGAACTCCATCAACCTCCTGGCTAGTGACCAAACTGACCTAAGGGTTTTGGATGGGGGAAACGAGGACTCTATAAGAGGTGTACGTGTGCGAATGATCGAATGTGGGTTTGGCTCCTGGTTAGCCCGATGATGGGCATGTTGCAGCTGTAGCTGGTCCGGTAGATGGACAGAGACGGACACGGGATGTGGCCAGCTTGTCCCACGTTGAATGTTGCCTCGTTGAATGTCTTATTTATGAATGCAAAAGCATTGTGATGGGAGGGGGCAAAGGAGGGGTGTTTGGAAAATGGCCACCATTTTACTGTAACCTGGAACTGGAAATGGGAATGAGGTTGCTATTGGATTGGATTGGGGTTGGAGTTAATGCTGTTGGGGCTTAGCTTGTAGTACACCTGATATGATAACCGACGTTCAACACGTACGGAATTCGAGCACACGTATCTCTTGTTCTTTGTATGTGTGTGTGTGTATATGTGCGATTGTGTGTGTGTGTGTTGGCATTCTTAATAGCCAAGCGTCCAAACAGTTGCAATTTCTCCTACCCCAAAAGCTTCGTCCAAAACTGTACTATACTGACAGTTGATGTACAGTCACTTGTAACTGCTGAAATGTAAGGGTAAGGGCATTCCGTATACAAGGCTGCAGTTTAAGGATTGGAAAGGGTGGTTGGTAGGCACTTCGACCCAACATAATGGCTTTGCTCTTGTCTGCTCTATTGCTATTGGTCTTGTGAAATGAGAATGGGATTAGGGTTCTTGGGGAGATAAAGATTGCCAAAAATTTTACCGTACCTTGGTATGGTTAGTTATAGTATACGCTCAGGGAATGTTCTTAAAATTAGTACAGTACAATAACATTGAGTTTGGGTCAAAATTGCTTAAGTCTTACATGGTTTGAACATAGATAAGAGCAATCATTTGCTTTAAATAGAACATCTTCGACGACATTTCATATTTCCTTAGAAGCAAAATTTTCTTCTGCAGATTATTGGAAATAAATGTCTCAGAATTAGTGGATCTAAAGCACACACAAAAATCGTCTATTCGCTTTGATTACTTTTGTTTCTCCTAGAGTTCCATTCTACGATTTGCCCTTCCTTAAAATTTACCTATGCCGCAAATCAAAACTGCCCATTTGCCCCATTTTCCGTTGCATGCGCTTTTCTTTTTTTCTTTTTCTTCACTTTTCACTTCAACTCATTTACACTATGAGTTCTGTCGGTTATCCAATTGCACTGACCCAAAACACCCCTTCCATGGTGCATGACCCACTCTATGGCTTCTCGCCTGACTCCTGCCCATTTTGGGTATCCTGCAGTGCAGCAAACATTTTTCGCCTTTGAAAACGTTGTCGCATATTAACGTAATTAGTTCATGCGCCCCATAGAACTCGACGATGTCGAGGAATGTCCTTTCTCTGTGTCCGTTGACTAAACTCTCTGCCCCTTCCATACGAAGCCATCTAAAATGGCAATGCTTCTGCTGCTCCTGATGCTGCTGTTGTTTTTGCGGTGTTTGGGAATTGTGGCCGGAATTATGATGTCCAGGGCGCATTCTATCTCCATCTCTTACTATTACACTTTCTCCCTCTCCCTCTCTCTCTCTCTATCGCTCTCTTTTATCTCAATGGAGTTGGTTGGGCCGTTGCGTGCGTGTTTTACATATGAATTTGACCAAAAGGCGGCAAGGCTGCAGATCCTAGAGACCAACCATGTGTGTTAATTGAAACGTGATTGTGTCGGGTAGAGGTTTGAAAGAGTGAGATGCGGTACTGAGAGCAGTTATGAGAGGGGTCGGTTTAGAGTTAGAGTTCTATTTTTTGTTTTTTTTTTTTTCTTGTTGTTGGTTTACTCTTCGTTGGTTCTTTTTTGACACTTGCATTCGGAATTGTCAGCGGTAACACCAAACTCTATTAATGGGTCGCTTAGCTTTAAGTGTGGGTAGTCACATCCTACTCATACACCGATTCCAGTTTCAATTTCTCCTTGTGGATTTGTACTCATAAAATAGTTTCAAAATTTAAATATTGCACAATATAATTTACTTTATGCTTGTGGGCTTTGGGGAATTGAATTTGCACGCACGACCAATTGAATTTGAATGCAAAATGGCTACGATATCGAATGCATTATTAATTTACGCACACACACACACACACACACACACGAATACTCACACACTCGTACTTATTATGTACATGCTGAGAGACAGTTGCAGATGTCCTTTCGATCCTTCCACTCTCAAACCCCTTACGCATCTTTCTACATCTGACTATAACTATTTAACATACACACACATTGACCATAAGCGGAAATATGGTTTTTCACTTTTCCAACACACACACACACAGACAGACACACATTCTGATATTGATGATATGAGAAAGAGAATTTTAAATGTTCGTTTAATGTGATTAAGTTGAGGGTCTTAAGTCGGACTTTGCCACATGACCAAATGCACAATGTTGGGCCAAGGTAAGAGTAAGCTTTTAGTATCTCTAATTTCTTATCTATGCCTGAAAATGTCCACATTTGTGGTTGAGTAATTAGAACAGCTGTCAAGGGAACTACCACGAGAAGATGGTGGAGAAGTGTGTAGATTTTCAACCTTAGGGTCATACGATTATGATAAGCCATATAAGTGTTTTGTGTGTGTGTGTATGTGTGTGTGTAGGGGCTAGTGTGGGGATTGAAATGTGTTGAGAGGATAAAACGATAATAATTGAGAGCTTTATTGCATTAGCAAGGGATATAGCCAGTTAGCGTTGTCGTCTTGGTCTATTCAGCAAACAAACTGATTTATGTTTTTTATTTTAAAATTAAGGATGTTCTCATGAATTTACATGCATATAAGATTAAAAATATTGAGAAACATTAGTAAATGGAATCATATTTTAAAATAAATTCTTTAGGGAAAATGAAAGAGTTTAAGATAGAAACATACAAAATATTCCGCGAAATTCGTTTTTTTTAAACTTTATTTAAGCTTTGGGCATTTCGTAAATAATTTAAATTAATAAAGCAAATTTCTATAGTATTTAAATACTAAAGAATCGTTTCAACAACCATTTAAGAATACACAAGACAAATTGTTGCCAATAATCGAACTAGTTCAAAATAGTTATGAATAATAAATCCTTTTCACAGTAAAATTTGCTGAAGCAATGGAAAATTTCTCATCTTTAAGATTTTAGAAAATCTTACTTTCTTTCTTACTTATTTTTCAAGTTAAAACGACGAAACCAACTCGTTTTTTTTTTCTTTCTTTAAAAACCAATAAAAATTCTAATCATACGAAAAACAATAAATATTGAAAGACACTTAAATTAAATGGAATATAAAATAAATTTGGCTGCATTTATAAAATGAACTAATGCCAAATACAAACAGCTCAAATATTAATTAATTTAAAAAGACTTATTAATTTAATTTGTAAAATTAATGAACCATTTGAAACACTTGTACCATATAATTGCATTACGATTGGGTAATAGTTGAAAAGATTTCAATATAATTGCAATAATATTATTTGAATAAATTTGTGAAAGGAATGCTCAAGCAGCAATTCTATATATTATATATATATACATACATACATATATATTATATGGTATTTTATGTATGTATATTGGATAAACCAATTTAATTCCTGAATGCAATAAGCACCTATGTATGTATATATGTAAGTACATATATACATATGTATGAACTCAACCCCTAAAAATGTGTCTTTGCCACCCAAAAGTATCATCTTGCAACAACACACTTTCGGCTTGACACGCCCGTCACAAAATTGAGGTTATGTCATTTGTTTAGTTTGTTGCCTCAATTATTTAGCCAGACCGAGCGAATGACAGAGAACGAAAGAGAGTGTGTGTGTGTGTGTCGGATCCTTGTGGTGTTTATGCAATTACATAAATTTTGTGTGACAATTTCGATTTGGATTTTCTTTTATTTAAATTATGCCTTCAAGTCCATCAGGGGTTATAAAATATTTATTACAAACACACTCGCACATACACACACACACACATACAGCGTACACATACAATCAAAAACAGACAAAAGCCATAGGAAAAGGATATATACAGCTACGGACAGGATACTGACACGAACAGACGTCGATGTCGTTTGTGGTAATTAATTTCAATATGCTAGAAAATGTTCAAGCTAGGCATAATTATATTTATGTGATATGTGTCTGTAGGTTTGGGATTTTGATTTTGGTTTCCTTTTTGCTAATTGATGAAATTCAATGCCTATGTATTGTGTATGTGTATGTATGTGAGTGAGTGTGTGTGTGTTGTGTATGCATGTGAGTTGGAAAATTAAAGACTTTCCCAGCAGTCGACCGCAACAAAATCAATTGCCTGTCCAATATTTGTATGGCAAAAATGTTGCAGCTAAGGGAAACTTGCGGCTCATACAAAATTTAATTTTAATTTCAACTAGGCAAATGTTGCAAAAGTGAGAACAGGCAATTTCCTTTTCTAGAGAATACCAACTACCTCCATTCACACTCTGTACCCAAACCAACACGCCTCCTTTTTCCTATATATGCTAGTTTCAGTCATTTTCTATGCCCTGAAGAAAATTTCCTGTACACATTTTAACCACTTGACTGCATTGTGGCTTTTGGCTTAAATGCTTGCCAGAAGTCAACATACACACACACACACATGCATATATGTATATTTGTACATATGTATGTACATAAAAGACCAAGTCCAAATCCCACTCTCATCGTCTAGTGTTTTTGCCAATTGACATGCAGACCTGGCTGGCAGCCGTAAATCGGTATAAATAATTCATTATTGCCGCCTCGGTGCGCATAAATCAAGTCCAAAAACTGTAAGAGAAGCCATACCATACCACACAAGCAGCAGCAGCAGCATGCGAAGAGTTTTCCAACTGTACTTTGACGTCTTCAACATGTTCAAAATACATTTGAAAATGCACTAAAACAAGAAAAATATAAAATAGAAAAGCAAACAAAAAAACAATAAAAAAGATAGTAACTGGAGATGCCGGGGATTGAACCCGGGGCCTCTCACATGCAAAGCGAGCGCTCTACCACTGAGCTACATCCCCGTTGTGATGTGCGGGACACAAAATCCATTTTCGTTGAGCGAGAAAGGGATGAAAGAGAGCATTTACCTAACTGAACGAGCACATGGCAAAACAAAGATAAACGAAAAAGTCATAAAAACCAAATTAACAGTTAGAATACATAAATAGTTGTATACACATTGCCTGTAATTTCTCTTCATTTGCACCTTAATTCATATTAACTCTATATTTAGCAAACAAAAACTGCAACTTAATTATCATACAGTAATTAAAATTGTCAACAATCTTAATTTCGTTTTGCAATGCGCAGCAACATTTTAATTAATTTCTCATGTTTCATACATTTTATACTAGCAATCAAACCAATCACAAATCAATTGATATCTACCCTCTAATTTGTATAGGCATTCTGACCGACAACATTCATATGGGGATGTAGCTCAGTGGTAGAGCGCTCGCTTTGCATGTGAGAGGCCCCGGGTTCAATCCCCGGCATCTCCAATTATAATTTTTTTCTTTTTAATTCTTTTTTTTTTTGTAATAATACAATTTTAATGGTGATGCTAGATGGCAGCGGTTCGCTTCGTATAAGTGAATGATCGTCATTTTGGGTAGGTGAAATATTCCGATTTTGAGATCACAATCGATCGCGTTTTTTTTCGCTTCTTCGTAAAATCGATAAAGTGATCCATGCTGCTACCAGGCAAACAGCACAACAAAGTCAGTGGAACCTCTATGCAATGGTTTCACACGCCCGCATGATCAGTTTTTATTTTTAAATAGGTATGTAATGTAAAATATACAAGTCAGAGCGAGACGGAAATAACCAAGGCGAGAGCCAAAGAACCGTGACAAACATGCACGCATACACACACACAACTTTTACTTAAGTATGTATTATACATATACACAGATACGGGCATTCGCCCAACAATTAAGAGTCATTGTGGACTGTGTGTGTGCGTATGAGTTGAAAAAAAACGTTGTGTGGCCAATGCTGAGCGCCTGGTTATTCACTTACCAAGATTGAACGATTTTTGCACGGTTTTTGACGTCGAAAGAAATTCATTTGGTTTTTCGAGTTCTCTTTCCATTTAATTGAATCGTAATTTCTGTGTACACAGAGAGTCAGATACGTACTCTAATAATGTAATTTTCACTGGAAATGAATAACGTTTCCTAACAACCATTTACAAAAGAAAACGTCTTAGAAAGAATTCTGCTCCGGGGTTTTCAAGGAGCTTAAAGAAATTTTAAATACAGGGAAGGGACGTTGAAGGAATTGCGTTAAGAAATCCAACGAAACTCTATGTTACTGTAAGAGTGATAAGAGAATGTGACGACATCAGTGGTGTGGGGTGGCCCAATCAATATGTTTCAAGTAGCGTTATTTTATACCCTGTCATAAAGTTTATATTTTATTTTCTACAGTGTGAAGGGCTTATTTCTGGCAGGAATGTTGCAGAGATATTTCCCAATAATTCTCTTAGATATCTTAATCTCTCTTTGGTTGCCACCTGGCATTCATTACAAATACAATTTAAATCATTTATTAGCCGTAAATCCCAAAGCCAAGAGCTTAAAACAGAAACTTTATTTCCTCTCTACTCTGTTTTCTTTTGGAAAACTGAAACTTTATTCAGCCTGTTTCTGACACTATCTCTATCTCTGTCTTGCCCTAGAGTTGCATATAAATATATTTTTTTTTTGCCCAAGAAAAGGTATTTTGCTTAATCCCCAAAACGTTTCTCGTTATTCTCTCTTCTTTTTCAGCTTTCACCACTTTTGCTTTAGCTTCTTCGTTTCGAAAAGTTGCATTTAATTTCGCGCAAAATTTCCTATAAATATTCATGCAAATAAAATGCATAGGGTGCAAAAGGGGCTCAAGAAAATCCTTGGGAAAAGATAAACAAGCCAAAAGCAGAGGAGAACAGAACAGAGCAGACCAGAATAAAACAGGTGCTGCCCTTCACTTTTAATTAAATGTAAAGAGTTACACTTTAAATATACATATAAACGTTAAATTTTCGTAATGCAATTCCATAATTGCAAATATGTATATATGTATGTATGTATATGGAGAACATTATTTATATGTATGCATGTGTAACTATATCTACCCAAGAGCAAAAACTTTGTCTCTATGCCACTGACGCTTTTTCTGAAAAACTAATTAAAACGATAAGGGAACGCGGTAAAATGTTTGTTTGCCTAAACCAAGAATAGCCAAAAATAAAAAAAAAAAATAAAAAAACGTAGAAAAAAATAAGCAAAATGTTTGTATATAACTTTTGGTTAACTATTTCATTTTCGATGTTTATCTAGCTGAAATTTGCATTGCTGTTTGTGTACATAACCCACAGATGTATGCACACATAGTGCCCTTCATATGAACGGTTGGGAGGACTGGAAGTCAATTTACTTCAATGGCCATGCGGAAATTAAATAAATTTCATAAACCCAACCCACCCACACCAACAAATCAAAATTGGCAGCTGTCAGCTGTCAATATTCTCTTATAAGGCGTAACAAAAGTACAGTTTGGTCATAAAAGCGAAAGGACTTACATTTTGGCCAAAAGTTGTTGTTGTTAGCTAACTGTAACCGTAAAATTATCCATTCATTCTACATACCCTGGGCTCCAACAGAATTGCTGTTAAATACATGTAGTAAATGGATTTCTCATTGTCTCTGAAAAATTTTCAAGGATATGCATGTGGATCACGTATCTGTAAGTCCATTTCCTGATGGCCATACAGGTAATGCACTCAATTGGAAACAACAGTGGCTAGGTACGATAAGAAGCATCCACCATAGACAATGGTTGGCATTAAATATCCTCGAGAGTGAAAGCAAATTGGATGGGCAAAAGCCCCTGTAGCTGTAGCTTAAATGGTTAATATGGAAAATGAAATTGCTAGTGGCCAGTGAGGATTAAAACCTACATATCAATCAGAGCAACTTTGCCAGTCTCTTATTCAGAAATATCAAGGATTTTAATTTGTACTTACAGCAATCGACGACTCGTTTTGGGAAATTGTAACTTCTTTTATGCATTTTGCATATATTCAAAGACAAAATTCAGTTAATTATTATTACAAGCAAAAACTTTAATTAAAACTTGACAAAGCGATAGCAATATTCGACTATCGATTTATTTGCATCAATTTGCATATCGATACGTATAATATATACATACATATACATAAATTAGTGACGTAACAGTAAAAACATATGTAAGTGAAATAAAAATTGGTACTTAAATAAATACAATTAACTAATATTTCTACTAATTGTATTTTTCTTAACTGAAATCTGTTTTAGACTTAACGAATGTGAACTATGAATAATTTTGCTAAAAATTTTACTTTTAAAAGTTCTAAACTTTTTAAATAATTTTAGTCGAAAATTTCCATCATTGTGGAACTATTTTGATATCTCTATTATCTCTTTATTATATTTGTATATAAAAAAATATCAAAAAGGTTTAGTATACTAAACTTAAAATTTTAAATGCATCTGTTATATTATATGGAAGTCCATTTATCAATTTATGTTGTACACAGACATTATATAGCAACTATATCTCATATATGTCTCCTCAATAAAAAGAAGCTGAATTTAACTCTTAAACCGCTAAAGTGTCAACTCTGATGTTCTCTCTCTCTCTCTTTCTCCATAGCTTTGGCGCGCGTTGCTCATGTTGCTCATTTCAAGTTTCGAGCTCACCTGGTCCGGTCTCCTCTTCGTTTTTAGTTTTTTTTTCTCATTTAGGGTCTTGAATTTTGGGCCTCTCACCTGTGGCTTGCAATCAGTTATAATTTGCCCGCGAAAACGTTAACAACGTTTCATGGAGAGCGCGTAAATATTCGATAAGCAGAAGCAATAATAACAACAACCACAATAACAGTTTAAAAAGTGTGTGTCTGTGCACTCTACCCGGTCCCCTTTCGCCCTTTTCAGTTTAACGATCAAAGAAATTTTGTCTCGTGTGTGTGTGTGCTTTCGTTTGTTGTTGCACTTCATTAAAAGATAAGTAAGGCTTAAATTGCAACAACAAAAGCAATAGGAGCAAAAAACGCGTGTGTATCGTTTCCACCTCCACAACCAGTGACAACAATTGCATACAAAAACAAAAAAAAAAAAAAGTTAACAATAAAAATTGCAAACAACATTAAAAGCAACAACAGCAACAGACAACCACAACAACAACAGCAACAAGTTGGGAATTTTTGGTTTTATTTAGCGGTAAGTTAGAAAGAGACAACAACAAAAAGTAAATGGCAAGGAAACAAAATGATTTGTATGCATGCCAAACCGTTGCCCAGTTATCTCCAGCCTTGAGACAGTTTTAGAAGTATTGTGCAAAGAATTTGAACTTGAAATTAATGGGAAATCAAATTTAAGACAAACAATTAAATAATTAATGAATGTTTCATCAGAGAAATATTAATTTTAGTGATCAGAAATTTAAATGATTTACCTTTAAGTATATTAAGCAACCTTAGTTAAAAAATGTTTTTGAAATTTCATATTTTGTAAATTCATATATATCCTTGGAGACTAAAAAAATATATAGACAAAATATAAACAAGTCTCAAAATATCTTAATATATTTTAATACGATAATTAAGATTATAAAATTTATCTGCTTTAAATCCTTACCACTACAACTTTTCTTCTAATTTTTGTGTTGTAGCGAAACTATTTCAATTCAGTTCATATCATTTTAAATTAAAGGTAATAAATAGATTATAGAGACAGAATCTAGATTCCATGTAAATAAAAATTTATAGATTTTTTATTTCTATTGTTAACTGGATTTTTTCTAAAGAACTTGTAATTCGTTTCAGTTAAAAATTATAACTAAATTCGTTTCACTTTGTTTTGCTGATCAAGAAAATGTATGTACATATGTACATACATATGTACATATGTATGTATACTCTATATATGTTTCTAATGTAATTGAAAATTAAACTAAATATCATAACAATTTGCCAGGGTAATAAGCAAACAAAAAAAAAATGAAATGTGCAATTATTATTTAATATTATTTTTCTTTTAATTTATAAAGCACGCGAAAGGGAGAGAGATATAGGATGCGAGTGTGTGTGTGTGTGAGCCACACGCAAAAATTGTTAATAAAACTAAATCGGAATTAAAAATGTTTGATAAAAACAAGTCAAATGGTGTTGGGCCAGTTAATGGTCACACAACAACAACAATAATAGTAATATCAACAACAACTTAACTTACATAATAATTGTTTTGATTTATTTGTTGTTGCGGCTCCTTTTCGCTGGTGTTGTTTTAACCCCCCCCTTTCAACGGCCCCCTACACTGCCCCGCCATCTAGACATTGCATAAGGCTATTTACGAATGCGACATGCATGCGATCTTTTTCACTCGCTTTTTTTTTTTATTTATACCCTTACCTGAGGAGTATATTAATTTTGTGTAGATATTAAAGAGAATGAAAAAAGAAGTTTATATACATATATATTAAATACATTGAATAATGTACATATGTATTTAAAAGAATAAGTTATATTATTTTCTTAATAATTAAAGGGATTGAGAGAGATCTTTGAATCAGCTGGGGAAAGTCCAATTCTGGACTCGATTGAAATCAAAATTTCCTGTTGTTATATATAAAATATAGCTAAAATTTAGAGACATCAATGGTTAATCATTCTATGAAAATAATCTTTTTGCTAAAATAAATAATGTTCTTAGTTATAAAAATTATTAATTGGCCAGTTTTTTGTGTTATAATACAAATTGTAACCTAATTGTAACATTACAATATACACTTTATATAGATATCGACTATATTTGAATTATTATAGCGATTTCTAATCGAATATAAATGACGTCTAGAACACAATTTGAAAGATCTTGGTACTATATAAATCAGAAACAGTATCTAGAAAACAGTTTTGTCATAATTAAAATAAATGAGCAATAATTAAAAAAATTGAATAAATAAGAAGTCAAAATAAATAAATGAATAATAAATATTAAAAAAAATAAATAAATGAATAATCAAAGTAAATACGTAAAAAAAATAAATATATGTACATACATATAATAAAAATCAATAAATAATAATTGATAAAAATAAATGAGAATCGTTTGACTATAATATTAATACATATGTATGTACATATATAAACGTATTATTGTTCTATAAATAGATAGATACGATAAATAGAATGTATAGGAAATACTTTTTTTTATTTTTAAACATTTGATTCGTATTATTCCCATCCATATCGTTACACACTTTTCCATAACTAAGAGACGAGACAATTATTGTTTGCATTATAAACAATAAAATATAAAAATTTTTAATCAAAATCGTATAACTACATATATAAGATAAATTAGCAAAGAGTATAAAAAATCTAACATTAGCGGATATTAAACCGGGCCCTCTTAGCTTGTTTCTTTGTCTTTTACTTTGGCGTTCGCTTCGTTTTAACGTTTTATTCATAATTCGCTTTCAACTTTGTTAGCGAGTTTTTTTTTTTTTTGTTTGGCGCAGGCGTGCCACTCCTCCTCCTGCCCTCTGTCCCCTCCCTCCTCTTCTGTTGACCAACCAGTGACAAGTCTGGCTGTGGTATGCCAGCTATGTATCTTTTGAATCAGGTTTCTTTTGATGGTTGATGGTTTTTTTTTTTATTATTTTTTTTTTTTTACTACGATTTACTTCACCTGATTTCTTATGCATTTTTGTCGCGTGTATTTCTAGTTTTGTGTGTTGTGAATTCTTCTTTACGAAAGGGGGAGAACTTGTTGTGCTTGTCACTGACCAGGCCAAGCTATGCTAATTCAATTTGTATCTTTACCATTTAACACCGTTTCAGTTAGCCAGCTTTTCGCAGTTTTTAGCAAAGACGCAAAAAACCAAAAGAAAAGAAAAAAAAAATTACTTCAAAATTAAACGGATTTCTTTTCATATCTCATTTGCTGCAATTCAAAAAGTATCTCAAGCCTTAAGCATTGTCTTCATTTCATCATTGTTGGATGCTGTGGTTGGAGGCGTGTTTAACAATCAATCAAAAACTTTAATAAGCACTTTATAAGATGCGCAAAAAAAAGAAAAAAATTAACTTCAAAAGGGAGAAAAACGAAGCAAAAAAGAGACACTTGTAAATTTATCAAATTGCATTGACAGCAAAAAAATAAAAGAAAAAAATAAAAAATAAACTCGAACTAGTAAAATTTATGTAAGCCATGTGGAGAGGTCTTTTTGTTTTTGCGTGTTGCGGCTAATGAAACTTGGCCGAACAAAAATTCTAGGCGAAATGGTTGCCTCTCTTTCCCTCTCTTTCTATATATGTATTTCTATGTGTGTGTGTATCTGTGTTTTTCAAGTGCCCGGAGCTGACGACATTGCCAGTAAAATAATAAAATAAAAGTGTAAAGATCGCCTCAAAAAACTGAAAAAAGAGAAGCTGAGAAAGATTGAGAGAAAAAGACTGACTATAGATGAAGAGAAAGAGGAAAAGGCAGAGGGTGAGAGCCCGACCGTGCCACTTAGAAGCTGTATCTGTATCTGTATGTGTGTGTGTAGGAACCTGGTCCTAACCGAAAAAGAAAAAACAAACTCAAGCATCACAAAAAACCATTCTGATTGTTGAAGCTGCTGCCTCAAAAGCATTTTTTAACCGGCAATTTTTATGATACCCTAAAGTAGCCATAGGTTTTTGAAGTACATTAAATAAGGCAATCCTTTATAGGAGATACTTAAGAAAAAATAAGCATATGTATATATAAAATAAGCTGCTGGTTGTATTACCTAAAGCACTCAGTCTATAGCTTAAACATATTCTGAATAATTTATAGCATATATTTTAAATGAAGAATGAAAGGTTTTAAACGAGAAACTTTCCAAAAATTCAGGAACATTTCTTTTTTAGATGCTCTTTAGAAATAACTAGCTTTAGTCCTTTAGAGTATATTCATCTTCTATAAATTATG
Organism: Drosophila emarginata; assembly: GCA_037075365.1. NCBI lineage: Eukaryota > Metazoa > Arthropoda > Insecta > Diptera > Drosophilidae > Drosophila > Drosophila emarginata. The sequence goes on along the minus strand of JBAMCD010000260.1, from coordinate 5,395,540 downwards.
AACCAATCCTTTATAAAAGAATAAAAAAAGTGTCTCATATTCTATTCTAAGTACTTGTTATATAATTTGTATCTGTACAATTTATATGTTATTGTTTTATATTGGATAATTAAAATAAAATGCTATTTCATCCCATTTAAAGTATGTTTGGAATCTTTTAAATTCGATTCTGATAACAGGGTATATAAAAATTAAAGCAACATAAATATCCACTTAATTCTTAATAGTAATTAAAGTTAATTACTAAATTTAGTTTTAAGAATAATAAAACAAAATACCTGAACTAAGTAATAAAAACGTACTTAAAACACAGAAATATAGGGTATTTTAGCTACCTTGCTGGCTTTACCCTTCTTGCTCCCTTTCTTCCTCTCTCCTTTTCTCGGTCTTTCATTCCCCCCGGACACCCTCCTCTCACACTCTTTCTCTACATGGCAAACTCATCTTACTTGTTTTTTTTTTTGGTTTTCTTATTTTTTTTGGCTGAGAGCTTGAGAAAATAAAAATTGATTCTAGAACCAGTTTGGTTTTCGGCTTTTGTTGGGATCTTTGAGCCCTCTTCTCGGTTGATTCTATACTTTGGTTGTGTGTTTGTGTGTGTTTGAGTTATTTTGTTATTTTTTTTCTTTCCGAAATCATCTTTGGCTTTTGTACTTGGCTAGCTGCGTGCTTGTTTCTGATCGTTTTAGGCGTTTCTTCATTTATTATTTTTATTATTATTTTTACCTTTTGTTCACATATTGCGGTATGCCCTCCACCTCAATAGGTACAACAACAACAAGAACTACAACATTAATAAAAAGCTTTCGTTTTCATTTGTTTTTGTGGTCCATTTCGTTATAATATATACATAACTCTTTTTTTTCTCTCTCTCTGTTTACTGTATGTGTGTGTGCTTTATTTTTTTTTTTTTTTTGGAAAGTTCCCCTTCAACCTTTAAAAAATAGTAACAAAATTTTGAAACTTTATTCATAAATTGTTGCATTTTAGATGAGTTTCTTTTTAAAGTCTGCTGCGTCAAAGTATTAACACCCAGTAACCCAATAGGTGAAAGGGTATATTAAAGTCAATAGAATCAACGTGGCACGAAATATATAAAAAAAATTTCTTGATTAGCATTATGATAAATGATTTCTTATGTAGGGAATTTCTAGTTATTAGCTATAGTTCTCTGAGTTGAACATTGAGCATTTATTAAAGCTTCTTTTGTGCCTAAAAAGCCCCCTACTTGGTATAGGATTTTGAATATTAAATTATTGAGTTCCATCAGAATTTAAAGCAAGCTATTATTCCATTAAGAACACAAAGGATCGGGCAATTAATCGGAATAGAGTGTTTTTAGAACTCCAGTTTCAGAACTGAATATTTTGATATTAGGGAAATAACACTTTTTAGAGAATGGATCTTTTCTATTCTGAATCTATACAAGTCTTGCTTCATGTTGGACCAAAACTTAACTAGGTCGGGATTATGATATGGAAATTTTTGTTTTATTTTTAAAATGTATAATTATTCGGGAACTAGGAATTTATTTAGTTATAATAGAGATGAAAGTTGTTTGTACTCGAAGCTCTCACTGTATTGTAGATTCTTGGCATAAAATTCTAAAATTTCTAACAATTTCAGAAACTATATCGACTGTTTCTCGCATACGCAGAAGAACTATCATTAAGTGTTCTATTTTATATTTCAAAAAATGTGTTCTTTTTATATTCCACAGTAGAAATACTTTTCAATCTTAGCTTAATATTATACCACTTTAATCCAAGTATTGCAGGGTATCTAGAAAGTCTACAACTGTATGTCTATAGTCTACAGACTGTAGTCTATTGTTTTTCGATCTTCCTCATAATAAAGACCTTGAGAACATTATATATTCAATAATAAGTATCTTCGCCAAAATAACAAACGGAAAAAATTCATAATAATCAACTGTGAAAAAAACAAACACAACACAAAAAAAAACTTTTGCAAATGAAATATATGATGTATGATTGTTAAAAATGTATTTAATCAGTTTGCCAGGTAGGTACACGAATAGGTAGGTAGTCGAGGAAGCGACGACGCAATGTCAGTTGATGTTGCTGATGATTTTGAAATGCAATTGTATGAATTTTTCACATGCCACTCAAAGAAATAACGCAAAGTTGTTGTGCTACAATGCAAATTTATAAAGATGGGAATATATCTATTATTTTTATGACTGAGTCATGATTTTGTTTATTAAAAAGAAACAATACTAAACAGAATCAGTCATTAATATTAAGTTTGATCAATTAAATTTTAAATAACGTAACTAATTAAAAATGTTAGACATACTTGAAGGTATGATTAGTTATACTTAAAAAATTGTTAGTTATACTTGCTTTACCGCAACTGCATCTAAAAAATGAAAAGTTTTAGAAAAGTTTTAGTTCAATCTCAAAAGCTTTTATCTGTTACATTTGATACTAAGAATTTTCCAAAATATTAGTTAAATAGCTTAATGTATAATTTATATTTATTATTATATATATATGTATGTATGTATATATATTACTTTCTTATATTCTAAGAGTAATCACAAAATATCCCCAACCATTTATAGTTAAATGTTTTCTTTCTGATTCATACAATAATTATGGTTTTTATCCTTTAAATAACCTGTATGAGATTAATGTGATAGAATAAAGAAACTCTCATTAACAAAAATAGATATCCATTTCCATTTTACAATTTATACTTTTTTTATAGTTAATTAACAGAAATGATCAATTTATAGTTTATGAGAAATCGCTAAAATAAATACAGGTCCACTTTGCCTCTCACTTAACTGATCGTAAAAACCTTTTTCACTTTTATTGCAATTAATGTCTATATATAATAAAAAAAATGTCTATATATAATATAAAAAAATTGAATTTATAGATACTTATGTAAACCATTAACATTTCTCAAATGATGCATCACGAGTTGAAAACAAAAACAAAATATAAACAACAACTTATGACAATAATAATTCAAAGGCAAACAACAGTAAAATAAAATAGAAGGTCGATAATGCTTAATAATAAAAAGAAAAACCAAAAAAAAAAACAAAAGAATGACTAAATGGTTAACGTAATAAATTAAATAAATGCTTACGACATTTGAAAGTGTTTGATTCAAGTGACTTTAACTGAGATTTTTTTTGCCAAAAGTACTTCAATGAAATCATTGTAGAAACCAGACCAAATATTTTTACTATCTTTTGAATCAATTTCTAGTTTCATATTTCACTTTTGGTTGATAGTTTCGGTAGTTAAGCCTACCTTCTCCTTCCGTGAATTATTAATTTTCTGTTGACATTATCACAGCAACCAAAAGCAACAAATATTGTCTATCTTATCTCAGTTTAAACACGGGCCAAATAATTGCTCAAAGAATTCTGGTCAACATTCTGATTTCTGATATGCATATAATTAAAAATAAAAACGATGACGTCAATTTGTTAAGATTGTTAACTTTTGTGTTTTCTGTCTGTAGGGAAAAGCCATTTACAGGGGAATATAAAAATGATTAGCATCTTTTGGTTTTAGATTCTTCAGAATTTCGAAAAACCAAAATTGAACTAAAAAATTCCAGAATTAGACAATCCGGAATTTACTAAGAATATTCTTTTAAAAACAAATAATTAATTAAATTAATTTAAATCCAGCCTACAGAAACTGGTGATGAGGCATTCCCTTAATTGGCCAGTCGAATGTAGTATGGAATGGACACGTAATGAAACCTTTTAATATTTGAAGAATGTGTCACTTAGAAATAGCTAATCTTTATAACTGTTGTCAAGCTATACGAAATTCTTACTGAATTCTTAAGAAATTACTCTATAAATAGTTTCGAGAAGTTTCTACAGCAGTGTAATCTCTTAAGTAATTTTTAAATAATAATAATAAAGTAATGTTTTATCTTATTGATATAATGTTTTTTCTTTTTCTTGGGTATTTATTTACAATCATTGATATAATATGAACTGCAGTTTTGTAACATTTATAATAAATCACAATGTGTACTTGATAATAAAAACCTATTTAGTTTGTATTAGCTTTATATCCTACATATTCGACAATAGTTTAATCGATATATCTAATAATGACTAAGTTGATATTTACAGCCTTCTAAATTTTTTTGTTAATTTATGATAAGCTTCGATTTTGAATTTTTTCGAAATATATTCAATTATTTAAATTTAGCATAATTTCAATTAAAATTATAATATTTATAATGTTTATTATAGTTGTGGTAATAATTGATATTAGAATCTTATAGAAGTTACCAAAATTCTGTAACATACTAAAGATTAAAGGAAAACTAGAATTTTTTATATACTACATTTTAGTATATTGGAATTTCTACTATATTGTAGTAAATACAATTCCAATCTCTTAGACTTGCACAAAAATCTAAAGTGTTGTAACATAAATTGTTTTTAGAATTTCATTTTTTTATAATTTTCTAATACCAGTTTAGAATTATCTCTTGCTGTAAAGATTAATGCAATATTACAGAAAGATTTACCAAATAATCAATTAATTAGATTTACATCTTATTTCAGATTTATACTTAAATCATATTTTTAAATTTTAGAGAATGACTCATGATTATTTTGGAACTAATATCAATCAAAGATTTTCAACTAAAAAAATATTTCATTCTTTATACATTATTCCCAGTTCGAAACAGTTGGTTTCCATTTATATATGTATGTATATATGTGTTATACGATCTGTATATTTTTTGTGTATATATAATATATAATTGTTCGGATCTCATCCCCCTCCAATGACTACGTCTCTGTGTACTCATTGTCTGAATGACTCTGCTTGGCTGTGTTTTGTCGCCTCGGGCGCGCCTGAGAATTGTTAGCAATACTTGACTGACTGAATCTGAATGGATATTTTTTTCTTTTAGCTGGGAAACTCTGCAAAACTGGTTATGATTTGTTGTTAGAGACTTTTTTTCTTCTTCTTCTTTTGAGTATTTTTTTTTTCACCTGTTCTTCCTTCTCTGATATTCAATGACAATGGCAAATAACAATTGTGGGGTCGCTTGGCACCTGCAATTTGAGAGAATCAACAACAACAAAGCAAATCAAACATAGAAGAAGAAAAAGATGCCTGGCATTTAGCATGTTAATCAAACTGCGTCAATGACAAATAGGCCAAGTAAATATTGGTTGTAAAAATAGTTATGAAACTATTTTTATTTTTTTATTTTTGTAATGAAATAGAAAAATATTACATTGATGAATAGAATAAGCAATATAGTTTTTTCATCTGAAAAATGTTGTTAAGATCAACGTTTGGTAAACAATTTTATTAATTTAAGTTTTAAATATTTTATTTTGGTGTCAAAGCTATAAAATAGCTGTAATATTTGTATATAAAATTAGTTAATTCAAATTCCTTTTTGATACTTATAATTTTGGAGTTGCAATTCAAATTGAATTTTTCTTTATTCAGTTTATGATCATATTAATGTTAACTGCTACATATGTATACGATATATAGTGATATATTTGTAGGTAGTCAGCCAAATCCAACTTCGGTTCATTTCTTTAAAATTTAATTGTGGTTTTAAAATTTGTATTTTAAATTAATGGTAATTAAGTTTTTTTTAATCTTTATCTTAGGAATAAAGTTCATAAATATCTGAAAAGGAAGTTCTTAAGTTCCTAAATCAATTTACTTATTAATTTTAATAATATTTTTCAAGAATTTGTATAATTGAGAAACAAATATTTTAAACAGAGAGTTTTAAAGTTATTGTTTTAAAAATGGATAAAAATATCCATTTATGTACGCTGAGAATAAAAATGACTCTGAGAAATGAAAATTTATCATTTTAATTTTCATTTTTGTTTTAAAAGAAATATACTAATTTTAGTTAAAAGGGCGAAATCTTAATATCAGGTTTTCATAAGCAAAATAAACTTAACAATATAATTTATAAATAATTTTTTTAATTTATTTCACATACATATGTACATATTTATAGTAAAAATAAAATTTATTTCATACCAATTCTTAGTTTCATTTCTACAAAAATGTAAAACCAATTAAATTTTATCAAAACTGTGTATATTTCTTCTTGAATCATTTTTAAAAGTATTTCAACAACAGATGTCCCAATTTAGGAACCAAAGCAACCACTTTCAGTGTATGAGCAACTTATTTGAATACTTATCGTATTTATCTCATATCTCTGGCCGATTGTGAGTCACCCATCCGCTTAGCACCAACTTGTCAAATTTCTCACATAAGTTCAGTCTGCTCAATATCAAAAAGAAAAAGTGGAAAAAATGTATTAAATTCAATTGAACTTTGCCTATTTCCGATATGCAGAATTTCACTTATCAAAACAATATAGCGAAATTAAAATTAGAATTTAAATTATTGCTAGAAATGTGCGGCACTCACACGACACGTTTTGTGGGACAATAGTTTTTGTTTTTTTTTTTCTTTCGAGTACTTTTTTTTATGTCTGGTAGAATCAACTATTTTTACCTGTTTGTGTGTCTCTCTCTTTACCTGTGCTTTTGTATCTGTACCTAACGGCTAATTTACTTTAATGATGAGAAACCGCTTAAATAAACAAACAACTACAATGGGATCTATGTATTTTAACTATGCGGGTTGAAGGAGGGTCAAGTAGTCTACTAGCCATGGTAAGATGGGAAGAAGGGGGTCTGAGACGAAGCTTAGGCAATACCTCTATGATAATGTGTGTGTGTGTGTGTGTACTTCATGCTTGATTGCAAATTCAATTAAAGTTTTGTACAGTTCTCGAAAGTTTTGTAAGGGAAATCCAACTTGACAAATACAATAAAAATATTTATATAAAAATCGAACCAAATCGTAGCAATTTCAAAATCCATTAACTGCATAAGAAAAACGCAAAAAAATTACGAATTTAGCAAAAAAAAAAAACAATATATTTATTATTAAATATTTAAAATACTTATATCTAATTGTACATCCAATATTTAAAATTTACCCAATAATTAAATACATTATCAAACTTTATTTTTTACAAAAGTTTTTGAAATTATTATTATCAGATTAAACTATCTAGTCGTAGACCTAGACTATCATAATTCTATTGTTCTCTTTGGTCTTGGTCTAAGATCTAAGCTAATACAAAATCTATTATATCTTACCTAATACCTGTAGCTGGATTTCGATGCTCTTTCATGTAGAAGAATTTGATAGGATAAGCCCAACTTTATAATATAATTAAATCCAATACTATCTGTTATACAATTTATATTCAATTGATCTTAAAGTCTGTGTAGAAAGAAGTAGAATAAGTCTATTGCATGAGACTAACACAGTTAAAAGACTTAAAATGTATAATGTATAATTTACAACTGATATTCAAATAACCTTATATAGTCAGATGAATATTATTTATTTTAGTTGGTTACGAAACTCTAAAACATATATGAATGCTTAAAAAACAAAGCAATTATAACAAATGTTAATAAAATTTAGAAGATAACGAAGAGAATTTGATTCGATAATTTTTACTTAGTTACATCGATTAAAAAAGATAGCCGGTTTTTAACCAAATTGTTCAAATCATTCTAAAAAACCCAAACAGAAACCAAAATATTAAAAAAAATGTTAACACAATAAGTTAAAATTAATGAAGCATATCTTGTTTGTTACTTAATAAATAGTGTTAGATAAATTTTAGAAAGAATATCCAAAATTATTGTCATTATATTTTGTATATAACAATCAAAAAACATTCTTGTTTTAAAAGGATTATTTGAAAGAATTAATTAGAAGAAATAGCTAAGTAATAAACTTGATTTTTATAATTAAAAGTATATATATTAAATTAATGTATCCCATTTCCAAAACGATAATCCGTTAAAAAAACTTTTTAATTCTCCGATTTCCGCTTAGGCTCTATCAATTTAAACTATATGCGTATTTGTGTGTGTATGTGTGTTAGTATTTTTTTTTTTCGATTTCGCTTTGTTTCCATTTCAATTGTTTCATAATGCCAGTTCCGCTTCCTAATAGAACAAAGAGGAGACAGAGAATGAGTACTATAAACCCACATGCGAGTATTAAACAATTATTATTATTAATATTACGTGTCTTACCTATTATTGTTGATTTTAGGCAACTATTTGTTGCTATTTTTTTTTTCTTCTTTTTTTTCGCTTCATTGTTTACTTTGTTTGTGAATTAAAAATCGCTTACAATTGTATTTGATGCTGTGTTGATGGATGGAATGAAGGCGGCGGCGGCTGGAGGGGAGAGTAAGGAAAGGGTACTCAAGGTCGAGCTCATCTCGACTGACAGCAAACCAAAATTGTTCAGTAAATTAAGCTAATGTTAATTCTCATAAATCTTACAACAAAAAAAAATTACCCTTTACCTCAGTCTCCTCTGCCCGTACGATGATTCAACAAGATTTGCACCAAAAAACATTATAATAAATTTTAACAAACGCGGAAAACAAAATGCCTTTTTTGTAATTTTTACTTTTTTTTTTTTGTAGTCGCCGTCGTCGTAAAACTTTGTATCACTTCAGTTCAGGGTCGTTGGAAAGTTTAGTATTTATAGGTACCTACATATTACCGTAATTAATATACAAATATATCTCTGTCTCTTTCTCTGGGACTAACAAGATTTGCTAATTGTGAGAAATCGATCAACGGAAAATTTGCATATACGATTCTTTTAAACAAATGTTACCAAAATTTCACACATTTGTTCTTGAACTGTAGGGAACAGTGCGCCTTACGAAATGTTGGATTTCCGTTCGCATATTAGATGAAAGCGATCATATTATTATTTCGAATTGTTCTAGGAAACTTCAATTAACTTTTTACGTTCTTTAATTTAAGTAATAATTGATCAAAAATTAAACTTGTAAATTTTATATTTTATTAGGCACAGTTACGTAATTTTGGAATGACGTTAAACAGTAATTAACATTGTAAAAGTACACGTAATTTTTGATAAATGTATATATATTATACATATATGTATATATCTGGCAAATTAAAAAAGTGTGCGAAATTAATCATCTCGAAATTTACATATGCAATTCCCAAAAGTAACGGCTTCAAACACCTGTTCCGGCCGTCAAACTTCAGGCACACGTTCTCTCTAATCGGATTTACATAAGTTGAAGGTCTTTTATCGTTATAGTGGAGAAATATGCATTAAAAAAATAAAAAAAAAATTGTTTTTACCAAGTTTTCAACCAAAAATAAATCACGTTGCCGATAAGTAAAACTGTGAAAATCAATTTGACCCATGAGCACATGCTAACGGAATTTCTATTTGGCTTTTCAAGTAGAGCGGTAAAAAAAAAGAAAGAAAAAAAAATAGCAACAAAACTTACACTTAAGCACGACCATAAAAATATTATATAAAATTATGTAGTAAACAATAATAACAATGAGTTCTTCAAAGAAATAAACGTAAATTGTATATTTTTGATGAAAAAAGGCACGTAAAATTCGATATGGAGCAAGAATCTTTAAATGCCTTTAACACTGGGTAAATGGATGATATTGGGGGGGTTGTCTGGAATGTAGGCCAACATATTGCCAATGACATTTTGTCGTCATGTCCCATTATGTCCAGAGCATATAAATGTATATGTATATATATGATAAGGCTGTCCATGAATCGTTTGATAAGGCTACAAATGCTGCACTTGAATACTTGAATGAACAATTTTCTTATCATTACCCAAAAAAAAAAAAATAAAACAAAAACAAAATTAAGTGAACTAAAACCTACTATAACCATAAAGATATAGAATCTATATCATTGCTATTGTATAGATCCAATATGATTAATTCAAATTCTTCTCCAACTTTAAGTTGTTTTTAAAAAATAATACGGAAATAATGTAAGTGAGAAACAGCTCATTAGAAAATCTTATGAGTCTTTTTTTTTTATCGTGAATAACATTCCGAGAAAAAAATATATAAAGTTAAATAGAAATTAAAAAAGTTTTATGCCGACTTGTATATGTTCTATAATCAACTGTTTAAAGAAGGAAATCTTCTTTTTTAGGACGATAAAATCTCCATTTTCTAAATCTTCACCCTTGTTCCACTGGTCATAATTATAGGATTACAAATGAAAGTTTTTGGTGGATAATAAAAGTTTCGTAAAAGATCTGCCTTTTGTAGCAATCAAGACGCAGCTACTTTCTTTCCTCTTTTCCATATAATATCCTGAGGATTCAGAAAACTGTAGCTTTACTAACTTTTGTTCTTTAATCAAGAGGTTTTATTAAGGTCATAAGCAAAAGGCTTACTCCACTTATATACCCTATTTTTTGAAAGGGTATAATAACACAAAAAATGTAGCAAACTTGAATTAAGCAATTTTGAATCATTTCATTTCGCTATCAACAATGAAGTGTAAAGCATTATTTTTATAAAACTCTAAAATTTCTATATAACTAATCATTCGCTATTTTTTGTACTTTGCTCTTTCAGTTAAAAAAATCATGTCCAGTTCTCCGAAGACGCCTACACCGCCCACATTGCCACCGGGCGTGACAAAAACCTGTCACATAGTCAAGCGGCCCGATTTTGATGGCTATGGCTTTAATTTGCATTCGGAGAAGGTGAAACCAGGACAATTTATAGGAAAAGTTGATGCCAAGTCACCAGCAGAAGCTGCAGGCCTTAAAGAGGGTGATCGCATACTGGAGGTCAATGGAGTATCCATTGGCAGTGAGACCCATAAACAAGTGGTGGCCAGAATTAAAGCCATTGCAAATGAAGTGCGTTTGCTGCTCATCGATGTCGATGGAAAGGCATTACCATTGCAACAGGAGACAACATCAACAACAACAGCAACAGCAGCAGCACCGGTAACAACACCAACAACACCACCACCACCATCCTCAATTAATGTCAATGGTAATCGATCGCCATCTGCCTATGAGGGCACTAAACAAGAGATTCCCGGTGCCAGTGCCAATATAAGTAGCATTAGCATGGTCAGCACTAAGAGGGCATCTAATGCCAGTAGCATTCAAAGTGGCAGCACTATGAATGCCTGCGATATGGATGTGGTGGATAGAGGGATGACAGTAGCACCCGCTGTTATCCCATCCAGTCCAATTTCACCACAAAATGGTAGCAAACCGTCATCGCCCATTAATAATAATACATTGATGGCCACACCGCCGCCACCATCGGCCACCAATATGATGAACAATGGCAATGGTACGGTCTATAGCAGCACAAATGGTAATACAAATGGTACATCATCCACACCATCGCCAACAGCAACTCCAATATCAACACAAATACAAACAGCATCCAGTGCTAATCGAGCGGGCAGTCTTAATTTGCCTTTGACCGCAGCCGAAATGCGAGCCAAATTGGCATCGAAAAAGAAATACGATCCGAAAAATGAAAGTGTCGATCTTAAGAAAAAATTCGAAATTATACAAAAGCTCTGAGAGAAGATATAAAAGATATTGGGAGAGATATCTACTAATCTCTCCATTCGATTGATACATTCTCTTAATTGCTTCCATTTCTCGAAGGAAGAGACACACACCACACACACACACACATCATGTTGAAGTATGAAGAAGAAGGCACCATGTTATTATCTTACACACAATCCAAACAAAAATATTTGATACAATTTGACAGCAAAACGTTTCAAAATAAAAACATTTAGCATATTTTTAGTACGCAAAAGTCACTTATGAACTAAGCAACGTTTTTTTATATTATTAAGTTCAGCAGGTACCAGCAAAATATACAAAAAATATATATACCTTTACCTATATCTATATATATATATATATATAAATATGTATAAATTTATATAAATATCGTTTTATACAATTGGCAATCTTTTTTTCGCATTCGTTGAAATATATGTACTTAGTTTTGCATATACATTTTTACAGTAAATAAAGAACAATTAAAAAACCACAAAAAAAAAATATATATTCATTGCTTAATTAAATCAATAAACCGACTAAGAAATACTCTGTATTAGAGTCAAGTAAGTAGACAATTTGAATTTTAACCCTTTATATCCCAAGAGAAAGGATCGATATTTGACATATGAGAAATAATCTGCAATTTTCTCTAAAGAAACATTTTTTTAATCAATGCAAATAATATGTTTCTCGAAAAAGGGATGTATTGAGTTAATAAGGACATATTCATTAATTAATTCATTCATTTTTCAGTGATTTTTTATGTGTAATATATCCAATTTGATTTAAAGATTTCTAAATCTTAAATTAATTCATTCATACATTCATTTTTGATTTTTTACCTTGAAAAAGTAGGAAGAGAAATTGTATATCTTTTATGACAGCTTTCTATATGATATAGTCGAAACAATTATCAATTATAAAACCGAAAATATCTAATATTTCTTCTTTAAGAGCTATATTTTTTGATTGACAACATATATCATTAGTTTCTTTCTAAGATTTGCAAAATCACATTGTTTAATCAAGAAAACGTGCTTTTCTAAATAATATTAACTGCTGAGATATAATATAATTAATCAATCTGTCTTATAAAAGTCAAAGTTTAAATGATGACCACACCTACAGCTAATTATTCTTAAATGTCAAACTGGTTCTAAATTGTTATAGCGAATTTGTCTATTAGAAGTCCTCTTTTAACAAATTGTTTCCAAAGCTGAGATTAAATGTTAATAAAATACATATATAAAAATACAATTTTTTAGGCAAAGCTAATATAACTCTCATTGAAAGAGTATAAAAACCAATATTCATAAACCAAAATAAGCTTGAATATTGCGAAAGTTATTATTAATTACAGGGGTGTGGCAAAAATGTTAAACAAACTTGTATCTGCGGACAAACTTTATAGAACCGGGCCTACAAACCAAAATTGATGGCATTAATTCATAAAATTTATCTTAACATAAGAAGGAATTAAACGATTAAAAATTTCTAGATCATAAACTCTAGTAACAATATATGATACTAGCACAGTATATAGAAAACAATTGTATTTGTTTTAATTAGCACTTTTCAGCTGTTTCAATAAAAAAATGTTGTTTACCTCAGACTTGGTTTTACAATAGTTAAAAGTTTAACAGTACGTGAATTAAGATTACTTAAGAGTATTCAACATATCTCTAAATACAAATACCTAACTAGATTACAATTTACACATAAAAACTATGACCTTAAAATATGTAGAATTTTCATTCTAATCTAAAATAATAATGAAAGTTTCTATTTCATTATTTATAGGCCCTGCCTATTAAGATTACAGAGTCCAGCGACCACTACAAGCAGCTCATTTAGATAGCCCAATAATGACTTCTGTTGTATGGCATTGTGTTCCAATATTTTAAATTCTCTTAGGGTGTCAATCATTTCCCTCATTTGCAAACGACAAGCGGGTTCTGAATTACGCAAAGTGGGCAACTGAATATTCGGGACACGTTTCGAGGTCAAACAGCCATCAATAACGGACAATGATTGTTGCTGAGCCAATTCTCCTGTGAGTCGTTGTACCTCAAATTTACTTAATGCTGGTCTGGATTCACTTTTAATTTCATCTTCATCGTAGTCATCGTCCACTTGAGTATCTCTTCGTTCTCGTTGCACTGCCTGGCCGGGTTCAGCACATAGCGTAAGGTAATTGGGTATACTTTCATGGAAATTGGTAGCCTCAAACAGCTGTAGATCATCATATTCGCCAGGAAATGCTGGTGATATATAACTAATAATGCCTGTAAGGTAGAAATAACATTGGCTTAAAATAAATTCGATTTCTAAAGGCAAAAATATAGAGAAATTAAAAGAGTATTTAATGCTTTCTACCCCAATCCCTCATCTCTTTTTTCTTACCATTTGTATTAATACAAAGGATAAATTTGTAGCTAGAACAAGCAAAATCCAATTGTTTCCATACATCCGTCTCCACGCATTCGATAAGCGAACGTACATGCAAAAGATTGGCTCTATAATCCAGTGATGTATGCTTCAATCTATCGTAGTAATGCTGGGCACTTGGCCAACATATTAAAGGACGCATTGAACGAGCTAGACGAATCAAAGTACGCTTAAAAGTTTCCTCTACATCCGCTTCGCTTAATTGAAAGTATTCTGCTAGCAGTGCAAATGGTTCATTCTGGCGCAATTTCCTTAGGGTAATGCAGCAATCCAAATGTGTGACATTCCGGCAAATGATACGCTTCAGTATGGTCATATGCTCGCTGTGTACACCCAAATGCAGGAGCGAAGCATTCTCTATCAATGTGAGGGTCATGCTACGCATGGTGCGTTGTGGCATGTCGCGTTTTATGAAGACCGCTTGGCGTACGGCAGACGAGACGCGGGGAGCAGCTGACACAGTCGGCTGGGTCGAGCAGGAGGCGGTGGAATCAAGAACAGGAGCAGCTGCTTTAGTTGCTGGTCTCGTAGTGGCCTTTATTATGGTATTCGGTGGCAGCGAATTAATGGCCACACCCAGAGATTGAAATTGGGACTCCCGCGACGCAGTTGATGAGTTTCCCGAGTGTATCACATATTTGGGCGTCTTCACAGCCGCTGCGAGATCGAATTAATAATAATTAGTAACTTCCAACACCAATCCTTCTTTCCACACTTTACTCACGACCCATCAATGCTTGTGTCGTTGTGCCGGCCCGCTTCATTTTATTCAGCAACACGTCCGTTGCCAGTGTAGGAGCTGCTTTATTTCCCGCGTCCACATTTATTAATGGTTTCTGTAAAAATAGGTTTTGTTATTAAACAGCTGTGATCTGCGGCGGTTCAGTTGTCTGGCAACGCCATGTTAATGTTGTTTATACCGTGTAGCCTCAAGATTATAGGGCATATAAGAGTATTCTTCTTACTATGCAGACCATTTTGGTAATCCATTACCACTGGTAATAATGGTTCCAAACTAATGCACCATTTGTTTAACATCTTCTTGTATTTTGTACACATTTTGCTGTCTAATTTTTATTCCATCAAATTTGGCCAAAACCTTGTTTTAATTGCGCTTGTCATAAATAATAATCCCGTTTGAAGTTACATCTTGGAAAGGCTTGACTTCCATCAAATGATTAAAAATTATCCAGGCCTACTTTTTACTGGGAATGTCAAATTCGATTTTCCTTTGACATCTGCAATATGATTTTGTTGCTTTTTACCTTATTAATTTGGACCGCTTGCTGTGGTTTTGGTCGAAAAACCACAGAAGCTTGCTGTATGGCTATTTGTTGCTCATTTTCAGCTGATTTCGGATATTTTAATATTGTTAATGACATTTTATTAATAAAAAATGTTTCTTTGGTCCTTTATGGCACTTGGCGTTGGTGTGGAAGAAATGGTCAGAGATGCCCGCTAACTTGGCCTATAAAAGCGTCCTTTAAAACAGCTAGATGGTGTTAGCTATAGCTGCTTAATTCAATTATAATTACCTCTGTGATTTTAATAACAATTAAAAAACTTTTTATTTTAAGTTCTGTTCAATTTTATTTTATTTTAGAAAGTGCTATAAAACATATCGTAAGTTTATTAAAGTTGATTGTGACAATTTTACATTTGATTATAATATATAAAAATTAGGGTTTTGTAAAATCTGAGGCAACATCAGGATAACTAAAAATAGGCAAAAAGGGGGTTATTTTAGTCCTACTGTCTCAAACAATTATCCAATAAGAATTAATTAGAATTGTATTTTGGCTTTCCATCCAAAATCCGCTAAGCTTGACATCTCTCAAATGATTCTGGCAACATTGCGGAAAATATATCGATAATTATGTGTTTTATCGATATACTTGTGTTCGATATATATGGCGCGCACTTAACTCATTATAATTTCGAACTTCAACGCGTTCGGTTGCTTGCACTACAGCCAGAAAACTGATTTTAATTTTTTTTAACACATTTAAACGGTTGGTGTTTTACATTTTTAAATAAAAATTATACGTGCTAATATGGTATTTGTGTGTATCTGTGTGTGTGTCGCCATAGTATTACCAAAAATGCTGACCGTGAAAAAATAAATATTATAAACGCGTCATGCATTAATAATTAAGCAATTTCCATGCAAACCCGGCCCCAGTTTGTTTTCTTTGGTTAACATACAAAAATCCATTATCAGCTAAAATTGCACATCCAAACAATGAGAGATAAAAAAAAGAACACAATTATCCAGCATATCAATGAGGAGGGAGTTTGCGATAAGTCAACTTTTGGTCCGCTCTACTAATTATGTTAAACAAATAGAAAAAATAAAACAGTAACAAACAAATTGAGGATGTACAAAACCCTAACTTCAATTACGGTTGAATGTACTCCCACTACAATGCAGACAGCGGGTATTTAAGGCCAACGCAAATTTTAATTTAATTAAATTTCACTTGGGTGTGTATGCGTGTATATCAGTGTGTGTGCGTTGGTCTCACTAAACATGCGTTTGGTAAAAAAAAAAACAAAAATCGAATTATGAATACAAGCTCGAGGTTCGTTATACCCTATACTAAGTTGTGATGTATAACTATTTAACAAGATCCTTTTTTTTGTTCCTGTAAACAAATGTATGTATGTATGTTTGTCTTACTTACACTTACTACCATAGGAACATAGTGGCGCCATCTAGCTAATGATGTGGCTTGCATGCCTATTTTGGTAAAATATGTTTTTGAGTATAACTTGACTGTTTTTGAAAGGATTTTAAATGTAATTGGTAGATTGATAGATTTTAGATTTACCTTATTAGATTATTCGTTACATGTTTTAATGCCAAAAGCATGTTTAAAGTTAATAACGAACTTCTACATAACAAAATTTATTTCTAAAAACACAATTCTAGATAGCAGATTTTATTTTACTTCTACACTCTAAAGTCGTGGTAAGTCAACAACTTAAATGTTATTTTTCCGACTCTCAAGTTAAGGGAGTTCTTATACAAGGCCAAATTGTTTGAGAATCTATATCTTGTTGATCAATTATATATAGTTTATATACTCTTTCATTATCTGTAAACAGGGTATACAAAAAAAAAAAAAAAAAAAAACACTGCGGCTTGACAACGTCAGCAACAGCAACAATATTCGAGTCGCACCCACACTTCATACAGGCTGATTCGGTATACAGAGTAATTGACTTTGCTATAAATGAATTCATTTTGTTGTTATTACTTTTAAATGTTTTTGCTTTCTAGCCGGTGTTCGATTACATTAGTAAACAACAACAAGAACAACAACAACAAGTGTTGTCGGGGACAATTCGTGGGAACCCTTTTTGCAATATCATAATGATATTTTCTCTCTTTCATCTTCTCTTGACTAAACTGACAAAGAAAACAAAAAAAGAATATTATAAATAATAAAAGTTGTAAGATCATTGCGTATAAAGGGAAAAATATAAATAACCAAGCAAGCAAAAATAATCAATTGCTATTTTTATACATGTTAAAGTGTGCAGTAATTTTTAGCTCTGACCTTTGCAATTATGGGTGGGGGCAGTTTTTTCGTCTATATATACATAATAAAAGAAAAAATATATACATATATACCTATGTATAGAATAATAAAAAAAATATAAAGTCTTTATCGGGTCTACACATATGAATCGATATAGAAATTGCCATTTTGTTTCTAGTTCAAACTTTGCCTTGGTTTTCTGTTGAATGTGAAGATATATGTGAATATACATATGTACATATATATATACACATATATATATACATATATGTATACATATATATACACATATAAATACATATGTATATATAGATCGAAGTAATTTTACTTAAAATAAAATAAATTTTTTATGACTACCGATAAAAAACTTAGACTTCCATAAATTTTTCTAAACCCATTTTAAATTGTTATATTCCAAATGTATTTAAGTATTTTTGCAAAGATTTCCAAAGGAACCACTTTTTCTATTTTTTTATTAAGATATATTTCAAAAGTTATATACGCATATTTATTTGATTTGTTTTGTATTTCTAAGTCTACAATTTTGAGGGTTCCCTCGCACTTTGTTTGATTTCTAGAAAAGATTCCAAGACTTTCATTCCGAAATAAAGTAAAGCTAAGTAATTTTCTAAATCAAAAAAAAAAAAGAAGTTTTAACTTAAGACGAAAAGCTAAAATTTATAAACTTTTCTACTTAAAGTAAGTTTTCTGAAAAGTTTGTTCAAATATTAAACTTTGAAACCATTAAATATTGCAAGTTGGCGGAACCCTTCAGGTTTTTATATCCAATAAAGCTAAATGTGAATTGTTTAAATATATACACTTGAATGCTTTTCACACTGCAGGTTAATAATTTATCAATATATATATATTTACTTGGCTGCCCATCCCCTTTTTTTACTATGTACATAGTTTTATCTGAATTATTCTTATCTAATCGGTAGCATTACGATTGCAAATCTTTTGATTAATTTAGATTAAACTAGATCAATTGCAATACGTAAATATTAACTGAATTAGATAGTTTTACCACTTTAACCTCTTCTAAACAAATTGCAATTAACAGATCTCCCTTCATCGTTCTTCACTCCCCTTATCTTCGTTTACACTCTATTACTCTTGTCACGTTCGATTTGAATGACGCAAATTGGTCTGGTCTATATCTATCTCTCTTTCTCGTTCTCTTTCTCTCTCTCTCTCTCTGTAAAAAACTAAAGTGCAAAATCAACAGTTAATGATCTAAACAATGTTTACCACCTGTATATATATGTGTGTGTGTGTGTGTGGGTCAGTGTAAATTTCAAATTGCCAACGACAGCAAACAGAAGCGTTGTAAGTCACTCAAAACTGCAAAAAAAACCTTTTGCTGAGCTGTCAAAACCGCAAAATTGTGGTTAGAAAATAAAAAAAAAATTTTTTAAATGTTCAAATAAGTTTTAAATGCAATTAAACATAATGAACTTGGTTTTTTGTGGATTAACCAATCATATATAACGAAAGTCAAATTGCTCACATTGTTTGTCAGCCATAACGAATTGGAGCAGAAAATTAAAAATAAAACCCGAGGGTCGATATGTATGTACATATAAGTATAAGAAACAGCGAAGTATTGTATACCCTGACATATATGTATATAAGTAATTAGTTGGTCTATTTTATCGGTGTAAGTATTCCATAAAAACAAGTAATCAGTTGATATATGATAGAATTTTATAGTTTTAATCAATTTGATTAGAATATCCTTTAAATTAGCTGATAGACTCTATTTGTATTTTATTATCTATTATAAGACTAATTTTGCTTTACAGTATTATATAGTTACTAGGTAAATTCATCGTCTGATATTATTTAAATTTGATTATATCATTAACAATGCCATTGAGAATAATTTATGCATATTTACGGCAGTTTGAGTAATTTAAATGTATTTATCACTAAGTGATAAAATTAGAATTTAGTGTTCCCTAAAGTATGCTAAGATTTAGTATCGTTGTTAGTTCACTGATCATTGCTATTATTTTAACAATGTAAAAATATCATTGCAACATTTTATCAACAGAATTGAATACTTATTTTCTATCAATTGTTGGACTAATTGCTGAGCTTATTTTTATAATGGAAAATATTTCTACAAATATGATATATATATATATATATATATATATATAGATAAATATATATATATATATAGATAAATATAGATATAGTAGATTGAGTTAAAAATATTTCCTATATATACATCCAATTACAATATCTTTTACATTCGAATAGATATTATTACATAAATATTCACCATTTAAAACTATCTTAGGAGAGTGTCTAAAAAAAGTTATAGCAAAATTTAAGGTAATACCAATTATAACTATTCTACTGTTCTGATTCTTTTATTATAAAGACTTTTCGTCTTATATACAAACGTTATTGGCTATATAGAAACTTTTTAAGACTTTATTTTTAATTTCAACAAATTAGAGACAGAGAGTTCTAGTACATAAACTAAACTTAATGATATAGATTATATATATATTAAAACTATACATTTTATTTTTCATTTCAACAAATTAGAGAGAGAGAGCGATTTAGTAAATAAATTAAACGTAATGATATATATAAGTGCCCTAACTGCTAGGGACTTTGACTCTTCCGAAAATAAAATATATTGAATATTCATTACCGATATTCCCTATATTTATTCAAAATAAAAAATAATAAGATATATTTAAAATATTCCCAGAAAGTCTTTGGTTCTAAAAACAAATGTCAAAAAAACATTTACAGAAAGTAAATTTAGTCATAAAATTTTCGTTTTTTAATGTATTCCACTCCAAGTGTTCTTTTGAAATAGAAGGAAAAAATATATATAAATATATATATATAAATATATATATATCGTTTTTTAATGTATTCCACTTCAAGTGTTCTTTTGAAATAGAAGGAAAAAATATATATAAATATATATAGATATGTCTATATGTCTATATATATATATGTACATATATATGTACATATATATATATATATATTTATATACATCAGCGGTTTTTTTTTTCTCATTTTATCTAAAGAATAAGACTTTGTTTGCACTTAAAGGACCTTATTATAATTTGAATTCTTAACCTAAAAATTGCCATGCTCTCCAAGTATCTATAATTATATATACTTTGTATAGATGAGAATACTTTTCGCAAATTGCTAGTTAATGAAAGGGTATATCTCGCATTCCAATCTAAAATCAAAGGGGACAGACACAGAGGGATTGGGCAGTGGGTGAGGTAACTCCCGCAGCGCCTGCGTAACTGTCAAATTGTTGTAAAAAAAATCAATAACACAAATGTTAACATGCTTTAAATGCTAAAAAAAACAAGTTGAGCGACCAATAAAATAAAGAGAAAAAGAAATAAAAAAGCAAATGCTTAGACAACAATTTAAGGCAATAACCGAAAGCTACAGCAACAAACTCGACTGGAATCGGACCAATCGGGCAATCGAAATGGAGATAAAAACAAACAAAAAAAAAAAATAAAAAAAAAAAAAAACGTTGACACTTTTGGTTAATAAAATTTGCTAATGAGTAAACTAAGTTGATGTTTTGATCAATAAAAACGATTGCGCTTAGCCAATCACAGAAATAGCAAAAGAAATCAAAGAACATATTAGCGGAGGAGACGTAAAAGCCAGGGGGAGGGGTGGAGTTGAAGTCCGAGCAGAATCCAAAAATTAGATATATTTATGCCCCCTGCCATCATTCAAAGCATTCATTGAGTGCATTCATAAATATTTATTAGGCCTCATTGCTAAATCAGGCACTAAGTAGTCGGCTTAAAAAAAAAAAAAAAAACAAACACACACGCAAACACACATTTTTGGCCGATTTGGTTGCCACAGATAGCGGGGCGGAAGGGGGCAGCTGTTTTATACCAAAGAGAGTGTAAATTGGAAGCGTTGAAGTTGGCTTTTTGGATTGGATTCCAAGCGCCGGACATTAATTTATGTGTGCACTAAACATTGCCTGTGACAAAGACAAAGTATGTTCAGTTGGGATCGTATGGAACGTGTTCGGCATATTAATTGAGGTTTACTTCAAACTAGGTGGAGGTATCTCCAGTCTCTCAGTCTGTGTGTGTGTGTGTGTGCCTCTAGTGAAGATGCTGCAGTGTGTCCAGCTGCAGTAGCTTAATCTTGCGGTGGGAATGAGAATCTTGTGCGCCATTGGAGTAGGTCAGGGGGAACAGATGTTCAAGCAAGGACTACCACATTTGGAACTAGGGGAAAAAAATATGTTAAATGGAAATGAAACACGACAACTTTGTGACAAATTTTATATGTAACAAATGTTTTTTTCTTTGACTATTCTATATTATATATTATATATTATTAAAACTATTTTTTAACTGTTTAAATATATAAATAAATTATAATTTTATAATTTATTCTATATTACAAAGAAACCTATAAGTTATAATTTAATTAATAATAATTAAATTTACTTAACTAATTTCGTTTAATGGTTAATTTGCATTTCGTTTGGCATTTATATGTAGATATAGATACAGTATAGAAAAATGTGGTTTATCGAGAGAAACTATTTTTTATATTTATAGATATTATATATTTATATACAATATACTTATATATATATGTTTAATAACACATTTCATAAGAAATAATTTTAAAATAGTTTTCTCAATATTTCTTTTAGCAAATTGTATTCTTGATTCTTTATAATCTTGATTTATTAAAGAAAGATATTACTTAATCGTGATGTCTTTACATATAGAAACATCTAAAAAGTTCCCTTAATGTTGCAATTAAATAAAAAAATTAAGAATTCAGGGAATATTATAGGAATATACAGGAAATAGCTAAAGAAGAACAATGAAGATTTAAATTACTAAAAAGTGTTCTACACTTTAAAATAAAATATTTTTCTCGAAAAGAAAACAATGTACAAAAGAATTTTGAATAAGAAAACATTAAAAAAAAAAAATATTGAAAACAAAGAAAATTATGAAAAGGTGAAACACGTAGAAAAAGAAATTCCGAAATCG
Source organism: Drosophila emarginata (assembly GCA_037075365.1). Classification (NCBI taxonomy): domain Eukaryota; kingdom Metazoa; phylum Arthropoda; class Insecta; order Diptera; family Drosophilidae; genus Drosophila; species Drosophila emarginata. The sequence goes on along the minus strand of JBAMCD010000260.1, from coordinate 5,373,021 downwards.
GGAAATTAAAGCTATCTTGAATTAGGAAATTAAGAAAATATAAAAGGGGTAGGAATATAAATGCTTAAACTGTATTATAAAGATATAGAAAGAAACTGTTAAAGACTGCCGGAGAATGAATTTAAATATAAAAAAAAAAGAATGATTTAGGATAGTGATTATTTTAGTTTTCGGTATTCATATTTTACTCTTTCTTACACTAATTTAAATCAATTCGGAAATCATTGTTCCATGCATTTTCATTCGTTTCCATTGGACCCCCCACAATTTTATTAAATTCCACCAAATGCAACTTGTCATGTACTACACCCCAGACAATAATCAGTATCAGTGATTACAATGTCAATCATTGTGGCTAATTGGACAACCATATTCATCTTATGACCAAAAATTAACATAAGAAATGGCTACAAATTGCACCAAATAACTTTGCTTTGAACCGTTTCGAGTATTCAGGTATTCGGTTTCATTAAATGTTCGATCGCCCCCCAAAACGCAAACGCAAAGCGTGAAAACGTGATACAATTTCAGTTTTGCCATTTGGAAATCAGTCAAAAAGCAAAACCAAACTTGACGATGTTTTTTTTTAGTAAAGAAAAAATAAATAAATAAATAAAATAAATGAATAAAATGGTTATATTCTCTGATCACCTCCCCCTCTCAAACCTCACCACTTAGACGAGTCCAATTATCAACGACATGAACATAAATAAAATTTTATTAAGTGCTAATTTCTGTTTAAGCCTTAAAATGGGCAATGATTTTGCGTTCAGTGCTGATTCCGTCTGGACGATAAGTCAATTTGTTGTACGAATTTGGTCAAGAGGTAGACAAGAAACGGTTGGAAAAGAGTCTGGAGAGGAAGTGTGATTTAAATAACAGATAACAGTGATTGCAATTTTATTCAGATGAAAACTGGTTGTGAAGGGAGAAATTGCAATAATTGAAAACAAGAAACTTGTACAAGATATAAATCAGATAACAAAAGTGTTGAAATGATGAAATGAACTAAAGGATTGATTAACTTTGATTAGATATCATTGTTTTATATACTAAATGGACGGAAAAATTAATGCTAAACGAGTTGATCTATTTACCAAATTTATATAATGCCACAATGGCCACTCCAAGCAATAGAAACACAAATCCTATGCTACCAATTAATGCCAAAGATTGAGATAATTCCATAATTTTAGGATTTTCATAGTTTACATTATCGTCAGGTCTAACTATTGCTTCATTGGGCATTATTACTCGAAAAGTTAAATGCGATAATTCGGAAACTTCCGTTCCATTGTCATCGTCGGAGTTCCTTCGTCGTCGCTGGGCCACACAATCCTGGGTTTTCACCTGACAATCCTCGCGTTCTAAGCAACCCGTCATACGCATTGACATCACTAGGACATCACCACTACGCATGCCAGGAAACATCACTGCTTTAAAGTGAAGTCTTTGTCCCAATGGTGGTTCAAAAATTGGAGCATGTGAACAAATGCTTTGCATGGCAGGATTAAGGCAACCACGAGAACTTATCAATTGGGCATTGTTTAGCACTTCACCACTAGGAGAAATCCTTTGCAATTGGACATCAGTCAATTTGGTATAGTTCCAGCCTAAATATATAGAGAAAAATTATCAACAGGAAAAGAAAACCTAGGAATCCCTTTAATCTTACCGTCGCCAGCTAGAACATGAGCTCGTAAAAGTAACTCCTCACCCAATTGCACTGCTCCATTGCTCTCCAAATGCCTGGTATAACCATTAGTGCCACGTCTTAGTAGCTCCACATGAGTGCGAAAGGCATTCTGATTCCCACCATGAGCATAGTTACCCAGACTACGTGATTGGCTATGAAAAAGAGTAAACGATATTTATCTGGAAGGGTTGCGCACTATATTCCTCTATACGCACACATCATTCGAGACTCCCATCTTTAGGGCATGGGTTTTAACTGCCACTCGCTCTTGAGATTTGCAATGGAGCGTCAGTATGGAATCTCCAGCAGTTCTTAAACCTCTTATGACTGGAAATCTTAAACGCAAGCATAAATCCTGTCCACAGGATCTAACACCACAGCGTTCGAAATCATTACCCGGTATATCCAAGAGAAGAAAGCTACGTGACAATTTCAATTCGCAGTGTTCATTGTCATCATGATCCGTATCCACAATGGGGGCAGCTCCCAGAAAGCTATCAAGCTTAAGTACAGCACGAAAATAACCCGACGGAAGGCAACGCATGTCCTTGAGACGCAGTCGAAGTTGTTGCGATTGATCGGGAATAATATCACCAGGCGGTAAATAGACCGGAGCAGGTGTTGTAGGTCGCTGTGGTGCTACTGGTGCAGGAGCCTGATAATCATAACCAGGCGGAGACACTTCAATACTATTATCCTCACCAGGATCCTGCACTATAATGGGTTGTGGTGTAGTTGTTGTAGTGGCTGCAGTTGAAGGCACAATCGGTGGTGCATAATAATAGCCATCGCTAAAGAAAGAATGTAGAAACAGGATGAGAGATTTGCATTGATTAGTTGACACCTTTCCTCACCTTGGCTTGGGACTTTCATAGTTCGGACGCTCCTCCAAACTGGGTGGTAAATAATGCTGACTAACTGGTATAAAACTACCATGACCAGATCCCTGAAATTTGACACTACGATTCTCTATAATTTCGGGCAAACTAAACTCGGTTGTAGCCGCCACTGGAGCCACAGGAACTGCAGGAATGGATGGTAATCCATATACCAAAGCCGGTGGAGAGAGTCCTACATGATAATTATTAAATTCACCCGGTGCGGCAAAAAAATGAGCATGGGCCACATCTCCATTTATGCCACAGAAATGAAGTGTCACCAAAACGAAACAACTCCAAACGTATGACATTCTGTCGTTAAACTAACTCACCTAACCATAAATGGAGTGGCTTTTATAAGCTCCATGTAGATGTTGGTGGTTCCTATAGGCGTGACTCTACCTGACCTAAAACCAATCAATTACTTGGGTTCTTCTTACTTTCCATGGCTCTTACTTTTAATGGTTCAAAAAATATTCAATTGACGCACGATTTTACATTTAAAAACTTTCCTTGATCACGATGCAAAGCAAAACATTTATTGGTTATGTAAAAACTAATTGTCAATTGTTAAAACCCCTGAGATTTAGTTTTTCAACACCATTCCTTAAAAAAACAAAAAAAAACATCTTCAATTTGGAGTTCATGTACACTTGCTGATGCCGTCTCACAAATCATTTGCCATTTGACATCTCGCTTGTGGACAACTAATGACAGTGTGTCTACAACATTTTCTTCTTTTTGGCCAATCGAAAAAGTAAAATTTAACGAGCCGACAATATGTCGTTAATATGCCCAAAATGGTCAACAAAACAAATAAATAAATAAATAAAAGAAAAGAAGAAAAGTACAGTAGGCTACAAAAAAAATGAATAATCATCAAAAAGCGTCTTAATGGAATTAAAAGCCTAAAAATCAAAACGATCTTAATGATCGATTGAAATGAAGGCAGTCGGAAGATATATAGGTATGTGGGTGGGGATTTGGCTTACTCTTATAAAGGATTAGTCCAAATGAAAATTGAAACCTATTTCTCTTAGTCATCATAAAGTATAAAATAGATGAAGAGCGAACGATTTACTGTAATTAGGTTTGTGTTTTTTTTTAAAGTAAAAGAAGAAGGATTTTCGTTTAATGAAAATTATTATAATAAAACGAAAAAATTAATAAATAATAAATATATAGAAATTACATACATTTTAGGGACTTTAATATACCCTTTTACCCTATGGGTAAAAAAATATATAAATAAAGTCAACCAAATGCCTTATCTACAGTGGTTTATTAATTAAGTTCTTTGACTAACTAATACTTATGTATGAGTTAGGATTATGTCTCCGAAACCATTTGAGAATAAATAGACTTGTTTCCCTTTCGTATTTAAAGTGTGAAATTTGTATAGGATCAAGTTCCATTTTCCATTGTTTTCCTTTAGAGACATATAGAATGATCAAGTTTTGGGAGACTTTAAACCTGGATTCCCTATTACCACATAGAAACTGCATTAATTAAATCATTTATAGATTTAGATGCCTCTAAGGATACCACAAAAGTCGAAATAGATATTCTCTATAAAACTTCACTGCTGGATAGTTCAAACATAGCTTGACTTACATTAAATTTATTTATTTACAAAATGTATTTGTAATTATTTTTTTCATATTTATTTATCTTTATTTTACCAAAGTTGGTTAACATAAAACATTGTTTATTCAATGCTTCTTCAAATTTAATTATAGAAATTTAAAAGAATTTTGTTTTTCAAACCTTTTCTAAACCCCTTTTAAGGGGAAAACACGTGCTCGAGGATACAATACCTAACCTAATTTTAGCAATAATTCTTAAAAATTAATTTAATTTTAAAATCTGGGTTAAATTTTCTATTGTATTCTCTGGTTCACTTTGAACCGCAGGTTGTAAACCCCTCACCCCTCTAACTATCATTTAATGTAGTAGTTCAATCATAAATTAGAGGCATTTTTTCCTTTTTTTTTTTTTAATGAGTCTCTTTGGCAATTGAAAATGACGTTTATGATTCGTATGAGTCGAGTTAGAGGCAATTATTTCAGTTGCTTGTGAATCGTTTGGGATGAATCAGGTTTTTCGTTTATAATTTTATCTTTGGTCTCGATCTATCGATCACTTGTTCAACATGAGCAAAAAGTAAACAATTAATTTTACAAGACGCACACACACACACAGAGATCATTAAAGTAAACCAAATATGTCTTGCCGATAGATCGGTAGCTTGGGGGGTATCGATGACGTTCAATTACGTTTTGGCCAATTGTATATGTTTCATTTAGGTACTTCAATGCCTGGCACTTCGTATCCCACAAATAATGATAATTTCAGCAACGGTTTTCCCATGGCAACCACACAAAGTGAACGTCTGCTGCAGGCCCAGAATCGTCGTAAATTTAGTTTTCCGGCCACCCTACATTCGGCCTCACTCCTGGAGGTGGGCCAAAGAGATGCCGCAGCAACGCGTCGTCGTTTGAGTAATGTCAGCGATGTGGTAACAAGGAAATTATCCTATACTATAGGTTGGAAGGCGGCACAGATACCAGCCCAGGATATTATAACTCAAGTGGGTAAAGGATTATATCTAGAAATTTATAGAAATTCAATTGGTAATTTTCAATTATAGGGACGCTGCCTTTGTGGTCATTATATTAAAAGACGTTTACGACGTTCCGGTTTATTTAATAAAAAATTGGGATTTCAACGTATAAGAAGTATTATGGGTTCCACATCATTGGGCGTTGTACGAGATGTATTCCCAGCTGTTCAAGTGGTAAGTGAGTGGATCCATCGATTTCCCTATAAAATTTAATTTAATCTCTTTTAGTTGGGTGATGAACTGGAACGTATGCATCCCCGTGTCTATAATGGTGTGGCCAGACAAATTTGTCGCAATCCTGGTGGTGAATTTCAAAGTTCCGATGCAGTGAGTCTTCTCCTGGGTGCCGTGGGACGTGAACTATTTCGTGTGGAAATTACTTGGAGTAAGGTAATCTCTTTATTTGCCATTGCCGGTGGCCTATCTGTAGATTGTGTACGCCAAGGACATCCAGAATATCTGCCAAAACTTATGGAGAGTGTCTCCGAAGTAATCGAAGATGAGTTAGTACCCTGGATAAATGAGAATGGTGGCTGGGTGAGTTTCATTGTTAGCATATTTAAATAAGTTTTAAATATTTTTTTATTGATCTTTTAGAGTGGCATCAATACGCATGTTTTACCCACGACCAACAGTCTCAATCCCTTAGAATGGACTACATTGATTATTGGTGTGGTTTTTGGCTTAATTTTAATATTCATGTTTTTACGTTTCATTATAAGCACTTTAATACCTAAAATATATCAACGAATTACAAGCTGATTAAAAATAAATTTAATTTATAAGAAAATATTAACCACAGAGGCACAGATTTGGTTATTTCATTATAGATTTTGATCTTAAAGAAATAAGACAAAACAGGACAGTCAACAGAAACTAGTTCAAGAAAAGGATTCCCCCTTTTATATTTTAGAGAATAAAAATGTTCTGTTCCTTCTTTTTGAATATATTGAAAGCAGACAATTTACACTTTGCAAAAGGGAAATAACAATTTAAAAAAATTAAATTTAATTATCCACAACAAAGCGAACTTTCATTTAATATATGTAAATTTTATTATGACAAGTAAAAATTCTGCAACAAATTTTAATTTATATTTCGTAGTATGCCGTAAAATAGGCAACAGAATTTTTAATCAAGGCACTTCATTGTCTTCAGAGATTTTATCAGTTGATTACATAATAAATAAAACATAATTAAAAGATTTAGCTAGATATATATATACGTATGTATGTATATTCATATATAAAATTGATTATTGTAGTCTTAGTTTATGGAAAGATTTGAGAGGTATAACATAATAATAATCTTATTATTCCATAAAGTTTATTAACTAAACCAATTTCTAGTATTATTTTATATGCATTATGGGATTCCATTTTTCTCTAACTCAATTCAGAGATACTGCCATGGATATCGGTGTGGCTATACAAAAAGATATAGTGCAAAACTATAGATCAATGATTTTTGGATGGGGAAGTCGGATAATGTTATTTTGACTGCTTTTAGACTGGACTAGCTTAACCGGACGACAGATCAGCTTAGGATAAAATGTGGCAAAGGATGTTACTGATCTACATAACAGCTTAACTTATTTGCTTCCTTCTAAATATGCAATTATATGCCATTGTCCAGGTTGACATATAATCTGAATCTTACTTTTAATCGGGAGCATCCGTGTCCATAAAATTCTCTGAGCTGGTGAGCCTAAGATTTAGTGTTTAATCAAAAATGTTAACGGAAGTAAAGCACATGTCTTCAATGCTAAAAAGTTTCAATCTCTAAGCTTAGCTTTTCATTTTGTTTTCGTTAAGGTTAAGCCATTTCATTTATGTCTTTCGATAATTGAATTTTGAATGGATTTGAAGCACTGCTCCTTCCTAGCTCATAGTTGGAATAAACGAAGTAATCTTCCTTCTCCTGAGTTGGTGTACTTTTAATTCCGTTCAACTATAATAGAAATAAAATTATATATAGTATATATTTGTTAAAAGTGACTACAAATTGGATCTTAATTGTATCTTGCTTGCAAAATGTTTGCTGGGTGTTCGTTCAACTGATCACATAACGACTGATAAGGCCAGATTTTTAATCCTCTTTAGAGACATCTGGAATTCATCATCTCTTTGATTCTTTTAATTAATTAAATTTTAAATTCAAATAAATGCAACAATTTGTTTCTTTCAATTGATTGATAGAATCTCTCGTACTTCTTATTGATAAGTTTGTTTTTTTTGGGACACGTTTACAACTTTCCGGTTAACTCTGGCACAGCCTTGAATAGATCAGCAACTAGACCAACATCGGCCACTTGGAAAATGGGAGCCTCTGGATCCTTGTTGATGGCCACAATAGTCTTTGAATCCTTCATGCCGGCCAAATGTTGAATGGCACCCGATATGCCCACAGCAATGTACAGTTCAGGAGCAACGATTTTACCAGTTTGTCCAATTTGCAGATCGTTTGGCACAAAGCCAGCGTCAACAGCCGCCCGAGAGGCACCAACAGCGGCACCAAACTTATCGGCCAAATCGTAGAGGAGTTTGAAATTGTCGCCTGACTTGAGACCGCGCCCACCAGAAATAATAACCTTGGCACCCGTCAATTCCGGACGATCTGATTTGGTTAGTTCCTGGGAGACGAATTCACTCAATGAGCTGGCATAATCGCCGGCAGGAGCCTGTTCAACGGCTCCACTGCCTCCGCTGGTAGCTGCTGGAGGGAAATTTGTGCCACGTACAGTGATGACCTTGACGGGATCTTTTGATTTTAGGGTCAGAATGGCATTGCCTGCATAGATGGTGCGCACAAAAGTATCCTCCGACTTGACATCAATAATTTCTGAAATCGGTGAAACATCCAGTTTGGCGGCCACACGGGGCAGCACGTTTTTGCCAAATGCCGAGGCACCAGCCAGAATGTGGGTGAATTTGAATTGGGATTGGGCTGCCAGGACTAAAGGTGTCAAGGATTCAGCTGTGAAGCCATTGAAGGCGGCATTTTCTGCCACCAAAACCTTGGTCACGCCCTCAACTTTGGCCACAGCCTCCGATGCCTATTAAAAAAGAAAAAAATTAATCGTATGATTATGCAAAAGGCACTAAATTAACAACAACAATAGAGACTTACGGGTCCACATTTGGTGCCTGCTACTAGAACTGTAACGTCACCGCCGATCTTTTTGGCTGCCGAAATTGTGTTCAGGGTAATTGGATTCAGTGCATCATTATTGTGCTCCGCCACTACCAAAGTGCTCTTGCAACGCTGCAACTGTAAAATTGGAATAAAGAAACCGTTAACTTAATTAGATATTAATTTTTTGTGATTCTAGTCAAGAAAATTAACTTACAAAGTTGCTGCGCATTAAGTTCCGTGTGTTGCTAGCAAACATTTTGTCTAAACTGCAATTGGAAAACTTCAATTAATACTTTATTAACAATATTTAACGTGGAGAGTCCAAAGGTTCGGTATCGGGATCAGTGTAGCCGTCTTTGGTAGACAAAAAAATGCTAGATCAGTTAAATAAAATGGAAATGATCGACTTCAGTATACCTTCTATTATGGTAAGTGTTAAATCTGTGGAAATCTTTTTCATGAAATTGTATACATGGAATTCTGTGTGATTTTGCAAAAACAATAAGAAAGTAAATGATTATTGCATACTTTTACATTCATAAGTAGTTTATTTGTGTTATTTTTTAGAAAGAATTTATAATTGTTGTATACTTTAATGTTCTAAAGAAGATAATTTGTTAATTTATTTAATTATTTACAAAAATATACAAAAAAAAAAAATTTTGGTGCTAAAAGATTCATCGAAATATAAATTGATTCACCCTTCTTGTACTGGGTAATAGAAATGTACTCATGTTGAATGATTAACAGAGCTATTGAATTTTGGCGCCATCTACCGAAACGTGTTAGCCCATATGTTATGTTAATAAAATCTGGCAGCACTGGCAATTGTTGTATCTTTTGTACAAAACATTAGTTGTGAATTTAATTTATTAAACTGTACATTAAGAACACTGTTTAATCGCAATGGCTCCACCTATACCTGATCGGTAAGTGCAGTATTTGTATTTATCGTATAAAGTTATTCTCGTTCGAGTTTTAAATTAAAGCAAATCGAATTTACAGTTGGTTAAATTATAGTCCCATTGGTCGACGAATATCTGGAACACGCTTCATAGCATTCAAAGTGCCGCTACGACAGGTATTCCTTGCCATATCCCTTTCATCCACTATCCTCTTGTCCACAACATTCCACATACTCTCTTGTCGCACTTGATGCTCGGCTTTAGCCGTAACCGGTTAGCAGGAGGCAAAGTCAATTGATTGATGTTGAAATGTTTGCCAGAAGAAGGACAAGAAACAGAGCAGGACCACCGGGGCAGAGCAGTATCAGGGCGTCTCTCTAAAAATAAATAACAACCGACAAAATTTCTGCTTGTCATTATGCATAAAAGTGGCAACTGAAACATGCTGCTGCTCCACACTATTTACCTCCTCATCCTCTGATCATCTACCGGGGACCTGGTCACCCAGGACCCCACATGAATATTAAATTAAATTGTTTTTGCTTAATTAAATAACGCCACAGAAACAGACGATCAGAGAGTAAAAAGAAGAGAGAGACCTCTTCGGTTGCATTATTAATTGCTTGGCTCGAGGGGCACATGCATAAATTGAGCAATTTCTGGCCATGTAATATGATTTCCTTTTTTTTTCTACCCTCCTTTTTTTGTTTCCCATCATCTCCTTGCAGCACATCATTGAACGTGTTCAGGACCATTTACGCTTGGCGCCAGAAACCCTAATGGAATCGGTGCCAAATCTGGGTCTCATAATCGATTTAACCAATACAAATCGTTATTACAATCCCAGCGACTTTATTGATAAAAATATTAAACATCAAAAACTAATGATACCAGGCAAAATGACACCAGCCGTGGATTTGTCGAAAAAGTATGTCCTGATATACATATATATAAATATATTAATAGATATCTCTGAGAAGTACTTATAATTTTTTTTATTTTAATTTCAGATTTTGTACATATGTATCAGATTTTTTAAAGGCCAATGAAAATAATGGTAAGTAATTAAACTTATTATTAAATGCTATTATTAAATAGGTCAATTGTGTTTACTAAAGATTGACCATAATTTTGATATATATTGAACTTGATTTACTGAATGTCAAGATCACCTTTATTTCTCTTGAAGTGTGTGAAAATTTTACAAGTTTTTTTAAAATCTTGAACTTCTCTTTTTAACAAATGGCGTCTAAACCTATTTATAAGAAAAGTCAAAATCATAATTATAATGATTAATTCTTTACATTCTTTTCTATTATATAAATCATAATGGATATTCATATCAGTCAGTTGAAAATCTTATTAAAATAATATGAATAGATCAATGGACGAAATCTAAAGAAATGTTTGTGATATTATTGGGTTTTCAAAATCTTTTTTAATAAAATTAAGTCAACCTTGACTTAGAGCCTACATTAGAATAGATTTAAAAACTGTCATTTAAAATCTATGCAAATTTTTTACCTAAATTTATTCCGCATTCTTTTTGATCTTTGATAAGTGGAAAATTAAATTGAATGAAAAAATGACAATAAAAAAAAAAACCGTGGGAATGAAGGAGCTAGACGCTTTCCCTGTCTCGACTATGCCATATATGTAGATGCCTATCTCTGTTAAGACAATTAGAAGAGACTGTGCGTGTGTGTGTGTGTGTATAAAATATGCAAACAAAATTATATCAAAAGCCTGTTTGCCGTGGTATTTCTCCATTGTTAAAGTCACTGTTGTCTATATATGCAATTACCACGTACTCTCCTGTATATATTGCAAAAGAAATGCATTCATAATGCTGCTGCACTGCCTCCAAAAAAAAGATTTCTATCATCTGGCAAGCGCAGAGTAAATATAGTGAAATGTTCACACACACACACATACACGTACTTAGAGGCCAAGTGGCCAAAACGAAACTATTTAACCTTAAGACAAGCTCAAAAAATTGTGGGCGAACACCCGAGACCAACTGCACTCAATCAGTCAGTTAGTCAGTTAGCCAGTCAACCAGTCAAGCAGTCAGCTAGTCAGACTGAAGTCAGTCAGAAGCCAGGCAAACAAATCACTTATGGAGCTTAGTCATGCCGCCTGCATATATATGTATGTATATATGTGTATATATATAAAAGAAATAGGGAAAAGGCATTTCTAATTAAATACAAGAGCACACCCAAAGACACTCACACACACATATTGAGAGTGGATGGTATAAAAAGATAGATAAAGAGAGAGATGTACTATGTATTTTCAATTCAATATTTATTAGATATAGTTATATGGAAAGGTATAATAATTTTTTTTGTAAGTATTGAAAAAAATGGGTCTGGTTTTCACTATATAAAATATATTTCTGATCAGAGTAAGCAATTGATTTATATATCCCGCTTAAGTAATTTAAAAAACAGAAACCATTACCAAATGTTTTCAGTTTCGAAAGATTTTCCACAGTTTTAATAAATGGGAACATACTTTTCATAGTCTACTTTTTAAAAGCATACTTTTGGGAACTCCAAAATTATTTCAACTATTCAAAAAGTCAATTTTATTTTAATCTTTTTAACTATTTAATCTTTTACATTTATTTGAGATATTCAGATTTTTAGCTTTCTATTTATTTATTATAATAATAAAGCTAATTAATAACTGAACTAAGATCACTGTTGCAATAATCCTTAAAAAGAACTTCCAAGCATAAAAATGCTGGTATGTCATGTACGTCGCTCTTTTATTTTCATTTACAAAAGTAAATTAGTAAAATAAGAGAAATATTCATTCAAATAAACTTATATTCGTTGAGCAACTATAATAAACATTTGTGCTCTACTATTATCATCTTCCGGTAGTACCTTTCATCCAAAATACTCTTATTGCCAAAATGCATGTTAAAGCCGTCATTAGTCAATCCCCTTTTTTTGGTTTTCCATTATCGTAACTATTTCAACATCTTTGTGCTAAACTCTTTTGCTTCGCCAATTTATGTAGCCAAAGTGGGCGTGTTAACATACGCCTTTTAGTTCAACATTGCACTTTCATCGTTGGGCCTAATGTATGTGAGAAATTTTTGCCTTCCTTATGCATGCAAATCTTGATATAAACTACCCACACAATCTAGGCGCCGACCACATCTCAGCTGTCTCTTAATTAAAAGCTTTAAGCCGAAGCTAAAATACTTAAAACTGGCGCCGCCAAGACAAGGTTGGCCAAGCCGGTACAGGGAATCCATCCATACCAATAAATATATATAATATAATTTGCAATGGTTGTGGCCCCAAACAGACAGATTTACAACGAAACAAATCAGACAAATAAGTTAAAATCAAGGTGGTCGCCACTTGTCAACGAAGCCGAAACAACATCAACTAGAAAACGAGGATTGTGATGCTTAACAGTGGTATAAAATTAGTGTATACATCTTAAAAAAATAAAAAAAAAGGAATGGAATTAATTATTACCTTTTATGAGATGAGTGAATCTTTCTTTTTTCAGTATGAAATATTTAAGAGTTTGGGAAGAACATAATAGATTTTGAGTATTTCGGTAATTTTAAATTAAATAATTATCAATGATCTGTTTTGATTTATTCTTCGATGTCATATAAGATAATTCTATTTCTGATAAATATTTATAATCTCGGTTTAATGATTAGAAAAATCTAGCCGAGATAGTTAATCAATTTCAGATCAACGGATATAATACACATAAACCGAATTTTGGTAATGAAAGTTTTGTTCCATTTTTCACTTTATTTGGTTATAATTCTCAAGTAGTTCCAGCGTTTAAAAACAGTGGTATTGTATATCGAAAAAATCGTAATCGCGATCTCGATGCCTTTATCAATAATAAATTTAAATATTTTATATTTTGTTTCAAGTTTTTATATCTTTTGATTGTCCTTATATATTTATAATATTAAGTTAATTTGTTTTTGAATTTCTAATGTTCTGTAAATGGTTACTAATTTTATTGTTAAACAAAATTGAATTCCATTTTTAAATTTATTTATCACACTGTGTCAAGAAGAACAAAACAGCCGTTATTATACTCTTCCGAAAGGATAAGAAAGGATAAGGATTTTTTAAACCAGAGAAGAAAATAAGGAAAATAATTAAAATTGGAGAACTTTTTCGTGTTATAGTAGTTAAAAAATTATAGACCAAAATGCAAATTGCTTTTTAAAGGGTATACAAAATTTGCTAGTATCACATTAATCTAGATTTGTGTTTTTTTTTCCTGTATTTAGATTTTTTAATTTGTTGTTTTATTTGTCGATGTTGTTGTCTCTTTTGGTTCAGCCTGTTTTTTTTTTTTTTTGTTTTTTTGTATTAACTTAGCTTCAATGCAGTCGCAAAACATGACGAACGTACCGACTGGTGGCAGCTTCAGTTTCGAGTGGCATGACCACCGCATCTGCACCGCCATCCGCACCCACACCGGCATAATTCACACACAAAAGCGACCCGGAGAGCGGTCTAAACTGATGCTGCTGCTGCAGCTGACATGTTTTTGTGAAATTTATAGCCAATGTTATTATTGGCAGTGCTCGCTGTTAGCTGTTTTTTTATCTTCTTCTTCTCGATTTTTAGTTTAGGTCGTCGCTTCTGCTTTTATGCCAAATTGAACCAGACTCCAGAGGCTTTGGATTGTGGCGTGGGCGCGTTGCAGCCACAAAGCGAAGCGCATTCCTGTGGCCTGTGTTTGCAAATGAAATTCGTGGCAATTTGTGGCAAACATGATGAATAATGAAAATGCTTTCTTTTGCCTCTCATTCGTTTTCTTGTTGTTTTTTTTTTTTTGTTTTTTGTGTTGCAGATAAACTAATTGGTGTCCACTGTACACATGGAGTGAATCGGACGGGTTATATGATTTGCTATTTCATGATTAACTTCTTGAAAATGCATCCCGATGAAGCTATTCAAAGTGAGTTGATTATTACAAATGATATTAATTATTTTATAATTGATGTGAAACACAATTAAATTTATTTTTGTTTTTTTTTTAGAATTTTCTGCCGCCCGAGGACATGAAATCGAACGTAATAATTATCTTCAATCACTGAAAGAAATTAGAATTATTTCTGTACCGAAACCAATTATAAATTGGCGACAACAGGCAGGGGAATTTCAAAAACATAATTTTGATACTTCTGTCAATGGTTACGGGCATCGTGATAACGTCAACAAATACAGGTCTAGCAATTACAGTGTTACCGGCGACAACCCATCCAATAGCAAAAGAGGCAACAACGGGAATAACGACAGCAACTATAACGATAGATACTCCAGGAACAACGGCAACAACAGCAGCAGCTACGGCAACAACAGCAGAAACTACGGGAACAACAGCAGCAGCTACGGCAACAACAGCAGGAACTACGGGAACAACAGCGGCAGTTACGGGAACAAGAGCAGCAGCTACGGCAACAACAGCAGGAACCACGGGAACAACAGCGGCAGTTACGGGAACAACAACTACGGTAGCGGATACAACAGCATCAGTAGAAGTGGTAACAAAAGATATGGTAATGCATATGAACAAGAAGAATATGCCAACAGGAACTACAACAACAACAAGAACAACATTAATACCAGTAACAGATATAACAACAGTCATTAGAAGGCAAATTTTTGTACATATGTATATATGTATATGATTACAACCATCAAAATTCTAAATAGGATAAAATTAGATTATATAAATTAAATAAATTTATTTTTCTCTGGCAAAAGTGTTGGGCAATTTGTTAATTACAATAAATTACAATACATTGAGAGTTGCAACAATTAAAATTCATTTGCAACATGGCCAAAGTGCCGGGGGTAACGTTTCACTTGGCAGTTAACAAGCAGTCGGCAGATCGTGTGAAGATACAATAAAAGCTGCCACCAAGCACCACAGCAATGGATGAGGATAAATTTTTTTTTTTTTTTAAATTTGCATTTTTGGTTGTGAAGAGTGGCGTGAAATTCCTGGAAATTAGTATGTGGCCCAGAGGCAGCGGCATTGGCTTCTGTTGCATCGTGTCAAAACAAATGTCAGGAGCGTTGATGATTACGATCATGATAATATGATCGGCACAGTGGGCATCAAAATTATAAACTCAAATTGGTACATTACGAACAAATGATTGGTTCGATCCAATCAAATTTCGAGATTTTACTTCTCGTTAGTTGTTGTAAACAATTTGGATTGACAAAAGGATTGGAAAAACTTTATATTCTATATTATTTTCGATTTCTAATAAAATTTTAGTATGACTGTTAGCCGAAATACTATTTATAATATATGTATTTTATAGTCTCTAGAAGAATACATATATTTATGTATTTTCCTTATCAGCATCAATTGCCGACTCTATCTAGACATGTCTGTCTGTTTCTTTGCAGCTTGTGTACCTTAAATTTGAAGCTATATGACTATAACTCGGTAGATTGGTTTTTTAGATATAAACGCAGATAAAGTTAAGAAATAAATCAGATTGGAAATACCATAATGGTACCATATGTTATACTTATCAGCCATAGCTATGATCACAATCTCGACTGACTGATATTGAAAATGGGCTCGAAATCTAATTTATAGAAAGTACTTTGATTTTAACCATTTTTTTTTGTAAATATATAATATATATAGAGATATGACTACAAATATATAATTTAATAGATAATACATTCGCTATAATAAGTAGAAAGCTTTGGGGGATCATCATTTCATTAATCGTAACTTTTAATGGTGATGTTTTTTGTAATTATATTTAATTATTATTATATACTATTATTATAATTAATCTACCATGAAATTCACTTACTGATATATCTATTTTACTATTTCTATATTTTCTATATTTTTATACATATTTTCTATATTTTCTATATTTCTATATTTTTATTTCAAAGTATTTTATATTGTGTATTATCCCATTGTGTCTACATAATTTCATACCTGTGTACCTGTCATATTGACAACTCCTTGATCGTTTTCGTCATGGTGGTCAAATGTCAACTTATTAGCATAAATGTTACTGGTCCATCAGACTCCTTTTCTCTGTCTCCCTCTCTGTCTCTCTCTCTCTCTCTCATTTTGTCGCTTTTTATCTTTTTGCTGCAATCTTATCGAATGTTCGATCAACAGCGATTGGGCCCTCAGACAGCGACAAATCGTTGGCCATTTACCTGCTTTAGAGGAGAGCATAGCTCGATCCGATCGAATTCGATCCCATCTGATCTAAACTGACCTGAATGGCTACGATAAATGCCGCCTGGTGTGGCATGTGGCGTAAAGTTGTTTGTTGCGCTTAATTGGACAAGCTTTTTATGCCCTTGCCAAAGTGGTTTTATAATTTTTTTGTTGAAAGTTTTTAAAGCATTAAAGGATCTATATAATCAGTGATTTGCCTGATTTATGTGCTTTGGCTTGTTTTAGAACTCATTTAAAAATAGTTTTATTTTCATTATTCGTTGAAGACTAGAAAAAGAAATTTTTAAGTCAGACAATTGCCTTGTTAGTTGTTAAAAATTCTATCCATTTCAAAGCAATCTTTACGTAAACTTTCAAAAATTTCTTTCATTGATTTTTTTTAACTCTAACTAAATTATCTATGATTCTGAATCTGAAGCACCAATTTATAATAGGAACTGAACTTCATTATTAATATGACCAAAGGGTGTTCACAGGATAAACTGAGATGATCTAAGTCCTGTCTGATAATGATATTTTCAGTTTCAATATTGAGTTAAAGAAATTGCTTTATTCCGAAAGAATTTTGAAATGCATATACTACGTTCGTTCCTCATTATAATAATAATTTCGATCAATGGTAAACCAAATTTTCTACTTTAATCAAAAAACTTTTTTAATTTTCCAACGTTTTTTCTTTTTCTTTAGTTTGTCAAAGTCAATTTTGCGCTTTTTGTGTCAGTCCAAAAAAGGTTTACTGCAAAAATACATTTTGGTCGAAATTTAATAATTTGGGTTATATTTATATAGTGACAAAAACTCATGATCCAATGTTTAACAATAAAAATCTATCCGCTTGCCTGCCCAAGAATCTTAAAATAGGTAGACTAAGGATACAATAATTAAATAGAACATATTGTATACAGTTTTTAAAATTTTTCATTTCCATGATTTGTAGAAGTATTGGAAGTACCGGTATGCATTTGGTCATCAAAACTTGGAGTTAATATAATTGCACCTGAGGATGAAAATCTATCAGCAGTCATGGAAACCTGCGACAAATGCAGAGAACTAAGTTTATGTATAGATAGAAATTTAGCCTCAAACAATTTATCGGGTTCATTTCTATTATATAGTCTTTTAACTCTTTGTTTGTTTTCGAACCGTAACTAAAAACAAAAATATATTTATTATTTACAAATAATTATCGAAATGAATATTATCAAGTGTCTTTTATTTTAATTTCTTATTTTTGTTTATTTTTTTTTTAAATATGCATATAGACACTTCATAGAGGTTTGTTTCAAAATATTTGAAAACAAAATAAATTCCAACCAGTTTCATTTTCAAAAAAAATATTTTAAAATGCTTTTGATTCCTGTTCTTTACTTAATAACAATTTCAATAAATGGTAAGCAAAATATATAAAAAAAAAAGGTTTTCATATATTTTCTATATATTTGAAATTTTTTCCAGCTTGTCAAAGTCAATACTGTGTTTCCTGTATCAAAGCCCATGAAGTCGAGTGTAATGGAACTTTTTGGTCCAAATTTAATTTAATGGGTTACGCTTACATAATAACAACCGAAGATGATCCGATTTATAATAATAAGAATTTATCTGCTTGCGTGCCCAAGGGTCATAAAATAGGTTAGGCAAGATCAATGAATTTCTTTTTATTTTTTTTGAATATTCTTTTATTTTTGTATTTTTTATTTTATGCAGAAGTTTTAGAATGTTCGGTTTGCATTTGGTCGCCAGAACTTGGTATTAATATAGTATCACCAGCGGATATGTCGGTGAATTCAACCATTCAGCAATGCCAAAGATGCAGAGATCTTAGTTTATGTCGAAGGAAACTACGTTTCTCAATGGCTTCAATTGTCAATTTTCGACTTTTCACTCTTTTCATTTGTTTATGTATTACAATATTCATAATTTAAATTTATGATAATTTGTTATGAATTTTCTTTCAGTTATTGTGAAATGTTTTATATTTTATCAAAAATTTTGTTTTTCGAAAAATGCGAAATGAATCTGTTTATTTTATTTTTCATAGTCATATTTTATTTGAAAAGTATGTTCAAATTATATTAGATAAACCAATTTTTATTATTAAACAAATCTCGTAATTAAATTTCAGCTATTCAGTGTGCTTTCTGTACATATTGCCATGTATCAACATGTCCGAATACTGGTTATAGAACAATTGAACCTTTCAGAGGAAGAAATAGAATACTGGAACTGAGCAAGGAGGGTGATGCCATGTATCATGAAAGTAATCTTTCTGAATGTTTGCCCAAGATATATAAAATATGTAAGTACTATTTTAGTTTTTAAATGCATCTACATATGTTTTTTTTTGCTGTTCAGTTAGTTTGAAAAGTCCATGCTGCTTTTGGTCAAAAGAACTTGGCTGTAATATCGTTGCACTTGATATTAATAATAAGCAGAAAGTTTCAAAGAAATGTGACGATTGTATTGAATTATGTGGATGTAGAAATAATCTAGCATCCTCTGCAAATCATAATACTAAATTATATTTGAATAAACTTTTAATCGGTCTTGCCATCATGATCAATAAAATTTGAAATGAAAAATACTAAAGAAAAAAACAAGCCAGCCACAATTTGGGTCTTTTGGTCAATGCCGCCGCAACAACAACAACAATTTTCTTGCCATAAATTTTCTAAATAAAAAAAAAAAAAAAAAAATGAACCAAAAATTGTCTGGCTCTCATGCTGGCCAACCAATTCGGATTGGGACTGTGTCGAGGCCATTTATCTTAGCATAACTTGGTGCGCGATAATTGCATTCCATGGACACGGACATGGACACGGATTGCCAACTGGAATCGTGTTAATGATGCAGTCTTTCCATTTCGGTTTCTTTCCACTTTCAAGTTCAGACCAAACAATTAGCCATGGCACATAAATTTCAATGATTTCATATACTTATATGAGAATTTTGCCATTGATTTAAATAATAGTATTTAAAGTTGACTTAAAGAGGTGCTCAAAAATGTGGACAAAAAAACCAATTGCAATTAGCCATCCAACTGGCTGTTTCAATTACCTTGATAAGAACGTTTGAAACAATCGACACAGGACAATGCACTGTACCAGCCAATGGACTCAATCAAGAGATATCAATTGTCCACCAACGTTCAATTGTTTGTGTCCAGGCCTTTTGTCTGCCTCCCATGACTGATTTACGGCCATTGGTGGACTTTTGTTTGTCTGACAGATAAAGGTTTTTGGCTGGGCAATGGTTTATACATATGCAAATCGATTGTATACATGAGTAGCTAATGAAACCGGACAGTGAGGGAAAGATTAACACTTAAATATATTTTTGAGTAGAGTTTTTTATATATAACAATTTTTTTATTTAGTAAAAACGGACCTCGAAGGAATCAATAACATTGAAATATATTATATACAATATGAATTTAGTAAATATTTTATTTTCATATTTAAAAAACTTAAAAAAGATTTATACTTTTCACATTTGTATATTATAAACATTTTCTAAATAAGTTTTTTATTTTAAACTTTTCTATTTGAATTGTAATTATTCAAAATATTTTCATTGAAAAGATTTATTTATTGATATTTAAATAAAACTCCTAAGAAATTTTTAATTTTTAATATATTTGAAAAGAATCTGATTTATATTTTTTATATTTAAAAAAGACTCTCCTGTATACATATATATAAATATTTTTAACTTTAAAAGAAACTCTCCTGATGATGAATTAATTTTTTATATCTAAAAGAAACTCTGCTGAAGATTTATTTATTTACATATATTCAAATGAAATTCTTCTGAAGGCAGTTTGTGGTTTTTATAGTTAATAAAAAATTTCATGTTGACGGTTAATATGTTTAGTTTTACAATATTTATGTATATTGGGTATACAAAAAGGAAACAAATAGTGTTTTATACATATATGGTTAAATTGGAAAACTAAATATATGACAAAGGTCGTATTATTTATTATTTATTTTTGTCAGTATATATTTTAATTATTTAACTATTTAGTTCAACAAAAATGGCAATCGATTTGGCAAAATGTTTACCCTATAAAACGATAAAACCGATCGAAGGCCACAAACACATTGGCCAGTTATCGTCTTACACAATCTTAATTAAAAGCCGCCCAAGTGCAGTTAAAAACAAATGTTTACTTTAAGTTCGATAAGGATCTGGGATCCGTATTCAATATATACAATGTGTGACAATCGCACACGAAATCGATTTCAACAACGAAATCAGCAATTAAAGGGAATGAAGGGTGAGAGTTTATATGCTGTTGAGATGGATAAAATATCTGTATATATATATATATGTATATAGCTTTGGATATGGATGCAAGGCACGCACATGAACAACAGGATAAGGGCAAGGGATGAGCGACAGAGAGAGGCATAGTCTAAACTGGTTCTACTGGGTGGGCGTTAACCCAAAAACGAGTAAGAATAAAAAAAAAAAAGTGTGTCGCCGTAGGAGGAGCCAAACCGATGAGAACATCAATTGTCTTGGATCATCATCATCATCATCATCATTATTATCATATAAAAGAAATGCATTATGCTCCGGTTGTTATTTTTTTTACTTCTCCTTTTTTCCTTTTATAAAGTTTATTGTCGCCAGCATTATTTCTGTTGCATACTTAATGGCGCCACAAAGTGGGTGGGCATGAAATGTGCCAAATGTGACCAACCGACCCATCCCCCCCAAAAGAAAAAGTCAACGAACTTTAAAATTCTGTCCACCCTCTCTCTCTCTATATATATGTATATATGGATATCCTTTTTGTCGTCTTATTTTTCGGCAAATATTTGTGCAAGTCAGCAGTCAGACAAACCCAACTCCACCCCCCCTAAGAACCCCCTTTGGACTCATCCCTTATCATGTGCGTTGCATACTTGCAGGCATGCCTGAGGGCATACGACAATTGGAAATTTCTAAAGACTTAGCTGGGAAATGTTTTGGAAATATCTCAAGTGCTATTTATTTTGAACGCCTGTCAAAATGTAAAAAAAAAATAGAAGGAAGCGCTAACTTTGACCATGCCGAAGTTCGTATACCCTTGCAAACTATTTTTTTTTTTGACAATTATATAGAAATTCGTAGAATTATTAGGAAGTATATCAAACCAGTTTCTGCCGATATTCAATAGAGTTAATTCTATATATACCAAACCGGAAAAATATCAAGTTACGTGACAATCACCTTTAAAGCAATTCAGTTTTGCATCTATAATCAGACGGAACCGGTTAAATCAACTTAGCTTATAGTGCTGATCAAAAATATATATACTATATATAGTCGGAAATACTTCCTTGCATTACAAACTTCTGACCCAAATTAATATACCCTTTTTGCAGGGTTATAAAAATACCAAAAGAGGGTGGTTTCTGCATTTATTGTATTGTGGTCACATGGGGCTAGATAAATTTTTAAGAAAAAGAAAATAAAATTTGTAATTTTACTTACCTTTAAAATTTTTTCTGAATTTTATTGAAGATGAGTTCGCCCAAGAAACAAATAAATGCCAAAACTAATCCAATAATCAGCATTTGTAGTGGGACAGCAAAATAATCCAATCTCAAGGTCTGAGCCTCATATGCCTCCGATTTAATCAAGTTCAGATAGCCAATATGTATTGTCTGTCGATTTGTATCCGAGGCCAATTTCTCCATTAAACCACTGCCAAAACTATTGAGTAATGTCTGACTTAATTTATTCCTTAGTAACCATTCTCGTCGCATTGGAAATCCGGGCAATGAATGCATCAATTCAATTGGTAATGGACGCATTTTTGGTTTAATCATAAACTGTTGTTGGAATTGAAATAATGCCAAACGATCGCTATGAGCCAAATAGGCATAGTTTGTATCAAATATTTTGCGATGATCCAATATAAATTGATAGGGTACAACACGTGTTATATTCCATAAAATATCGGGAAAATCATAGGCTTCTAGCACAGTTTTATCATAGTCGCCAATAATGAAACTTATATTTCTTTTAATCAACTCTTCAAATGTATTTATTTGTGGCTCATATAGACCTGTGGCCAATATACTTTTCAATGAGGCCAAGTAAAATGTTGATAGAATAAATCCAGTTAAAAATATGGTACCATATAATATATAATGCACTTTACCAGCAAGATCTTTTAAGTGAAAACCAGCATAGAGTAAACTACTCAAAATTTGTAAAATAAATTTACCAAAAATCTGAGGAATTTCATTAAGTTTTGTTTTTGTTTGCAACCAATAAATGAAGCTGGCAAAACTGGCAATCATTATAAGATATATGGCCAACGATATCCAGGTAATTAGATCAAATGGTGCTATAAAATAAAAGTTTTTTGATTTTGGCAAGGAGTTTGGTATCAAAATGTTGCCATACAAATACATATAGCTAGCCGAGAAGCTAAAATTTTGATTATAAGCAAATAAATCACCGCATAAATCAGTCTGATTAAGTTGTAAATATTTTAGACAATCATTTGGTGAATAAACTTTATAATCGGGCGTCAAGATAGGTACAAATTTAGCCTTTCTATAGGCAAGAAATTGTCTTAACAACATTAAGGCATAACCATCATATAGTTCTAGTTCCGGATAAACCAATGTTCTTGGTGGATTATTATAGAGAGCCACACGAACTTCCAGGCCATGAAGATAATCGAACCAATGTTCTCGTGCCCAAAGATAATGGCTAACATTGGTCTCAATTAGCTTTTGTAAAGGATAATCTTGACTCGTGTAAAGAGGGTTATATATCTCTGATTCATTGTAAATTAAGATATTCGGATAGCCCATTTTCCATAATTGTGTGAGCAATTGTAACCAATTTTCTTTCATTTGCTGACCAACTAAAATGAAGTCAGCATCTTGCATTTCCGTTGGCAATTCATTGAAAACCTTTAAATTTGCCTCATTGGGTTGTGGCATTATGACCAAAAAAGGTTTATATAAAACTTGGCTAACATTTGGTAGATTGCCAAAGTATTTGTAATTGTATAATACACTTGGTATTTCATTTAAAACGCCAGCATATATATATGTAATCTGTTCTTCTTGAAGTTTAGTATATATAATATTAGTTTTAGTACGTAGACCAATATTAAGCTCATTGATGATAGTAGATAGTTGATTGGATATAAGATTAATTGGTTTTGAAAGAGTGCAGATAAGTAGATAGAATAGAAATAGTTTTGACATGATTTTGAGAAGAAAATCTGAAAAATAGAAATAAGAAATTAGTTAAGATACGAACAGCAAAAAATTTCTATAAACTTACCCAATTTATAAATGTTGCTGATTTAAAGAAGTGAGAAAGCTAAAAATAAGTTAGATAAAAATTTAAAAAAAAGAATGAAAAAGAGAGAAAAGTTCGAAAAGTTCTTAAGTAAAATTTATGTTTGAAATAGTATTAGATGAGATGTGTTTTATTTTATCAATCTACCATCATTAAACAATTTGCAAATTTTAAAATCTCTTTTACTTATATACCAGATTAATAATTCAATAATAAAACTTATTAATGCCATGCCAAAGCCGAGGAGCAAAGCAATTGCTGGCATTACAAAATAATCCAAACTTAGTGGTTGTATCACACGATATTCCGTTATAAGGAAGGGCAATACACCCACACGCATTGATTCATGATCGGCATCCGTTGATAGTTTCTGTAGTAAACCCGATTCAAATGCATGGGCCCAGGCGGTACTTAGATGTGTTCGCAGAAACCATGTTTGACGCATAGGAAATCCAGCGAATAGGAATAATATTTTGATTGGTATGCGTCGTAGGCGCTTATAACGTAAAAACTGTTGGGCATAATCATGTAAATCCATGCGATCTGTGAAGAGTATATAGGCATATTTCTGATCGAAATTACTCCGATGCTCTAGCATAGTATCAACGGAGACAACTTTTACAATTGTCCACAGTATGTCTGGTAATTTATATTTTATACTTAAACCACGATCGTATATATCCATCATTAGGGTTACATTCTTATCTACCAATTCTTCAAATGTATTGATCTGTTTCTCAAAGACTTCCGATATGAGCATACTCTTTAGGAAACCCAAATACATGGTAGAATAGACAAAACCAGCCAGAAACATAACGGCAAAGAGTATATAACGTGCATGTCCTTGAAGATGTCTCAAAGTGAATCCTGCAAAGAGTAGCGATGCAATGGCTTCCAGCAGAAATTCACTGATAATCCAACGGTGACATTGTTTCCAGTGTATAACACTCAGAAATGTAACCATTATAGTTATATAGCTTATCAAACAAATCCACGTTGTGGCCGTAAATGGAGCCACCAAATATCGATAGGAATGTAGGGGTTCAGCATGCGCCACCATCACATTTGCATAGGCTATACGAAGGGCCTTAGTGCTAATTATTCCTTGCGATTGATCGGATACCAAAGCGTCGGCACATAAATCCACTTGTTTATTTTTCAATGACTCAATGCAATGTATGGGTGAAGATTTTTTGGTATAAACTGGTACAAAGGTGCTATTCCGTGACTCCAAAAAGTGACGTAAAAAGCGCATGTAATAACCACCGAACACTTGGCGGCCATATGCATCTTTATAAATCAGACAACGTGGTGCATTCACATAGGCAGCTACTCGTATTTCAAATCCATGTAGATTTCGAAAATGATTTCGTTCTTGAGCAAAACTCTTCACAGTGGCCAATTCAAAGCGAATGTAGGGAAATAAAAACTTATGGTAAAGGGCTCTTCCATTATGGGGTGTATAGAATAGAAGTTTCAAATATCCCTTCTGCCAGGCGTTCTTTATGAATTCTAACCATTTGATATCTTTGGCAAAATCATCAATTGAATTGTCAACAACAAATAGAAAGTCAGCATCTTGTAATTTCAATTGCAAGTACTCCAAAATTCCTTCAGGTGGTTTATCATTTGTGATGACTGTGATCAAAGTTGGTCCAGAAAACTGTTGAGTCACCTGTGTACTATTGAGTGATCCCAAAGCAGTATAGATCAGCCGTGGTTTAGTGTTAATCTGTGTGAAACTTAGATTCGTTGGGAAACTAGTTTGTATGATGATATTTGTGGAAATTGATAGATGTTCATTGAGTTGGCCTATTATATCGTTTAAATGTTGATCAGACTCTATTCCTCGAGTGAATAGAACCAGTATTAGTAATGTAAAACATATTTGGTAACGAGCCATCTGTAAAAAGATATAGAAATATGGACAATGAGGAGTAGATGTAGGTTTAGGAAATGTGAGTTAGTGAATGATTAAAATAGAACAGGAAATTAAGGTTAATCAATTAATTTAAGAATAAAAATATTGTATATCAAAAGATGAACGTCTAAAGGAGTGATTTAGTTTTATAGTTTCCAAGAGTCGAAATCTGTGGGTTAAGTATTACATATTTTTTGAGACCATCTAAAAACTATGTTGGCCAGATGTTAGATTAATTAGCTACTTTTAAATATTATGAAACAATCCCTCATAGAGTACAGAGTCCAGATTCATAATAGGTAAAGCTTAGTCCATATAAAAAGGCAAAATTAAAAGAAAAATATCTTATATAAGTCTGATCCTACCCATTTTTAAACTTAACAAACGTACACATATAAAAAGCTTATCTACCAAGTTTTAACCATATGGCTTAAAATTTAAGATCTAAATGGTGCGGAGAAATAGACAGACTAACATTTCTCAATCGATTGTTGATGCTGATTAAAAATATATATACTTTATGAGGTTCAATGCGTTGCACACATTTGATCAATTTTTTATACCCTCTGCTATGGTATAAATATCTGAAACAGAAATTAGTCTATTTAATTCTTTTCATTAATTAAGAAACGATCCTATAAAGCAGGAGTCAAGACGCCTAGTTTTCGGAGGATAAAACCAAACTTCATAGCTTAGTATAACAATTTCTTCTTCTACCATTTAAAAACTATCCTGCCTAACTTTAGGTCTACTTAGTTAACTAGTTTAGTATAGCAATTATCTTGCCTAGATCAAATAACTATCTTTCGCTTCCGTTTCATATTGATTAACACAATTCAATTCGATTCAATTAACATTGTCGGCATAGTTGTAAACTATTTACACTTTGTGTGCCAAAAGCTATTTGCAAGTATATAGTAGCTATATATACATATATATCTTAAGTGATTCTCATAAATATTCCATTCCACCTGATTAACTCTACTGGCAATTAACACTGACTTTCGGCCCTATATCAAATAACATGACACCACCTACATATACGTATCCTAGTTAATAATGGGTATTATATTTAGCTTAGTAATTTTCATGGTTATGCAAAAGTACAATACAATAAGCCACATCGATTAGGCCACAATTTGATTGGTTTGTGTCTGATTTGGCGGCTGCTTTTTGGCCTGATCGTGTCAATATTTTCGCGTTTCGTCTCGCGTGCAGAGACAAAGGAAAAATTGTTGATCGCTTACAATCACGTAGCCAGCGAGTGAATGGAAAATACCAAAATAAATAAATAAACTACAACCAGACATACGCTTGGCTGCCATTTTGTATGGCAAACTAAAAATAGTCTTTATACATATATAGCTAGTGGGTATATTAGCCCTATCTCACTCTCTTTAGTGTCGGCCAATCACAAAGCTTTGGCAATTACAATGTGCCAAGACAGCGAGAAGGTAACAAATTAGCAAAGAAACGTATGGGGAAGGGCAAAAATAAACGCAGTTGATTTGTGGCGCCTGATTAACGGTTGTCAGTATATTATATAAACCTCAATTAAAGGATCTGAATGGGATACAAAATTGCTGCTTCTGTCTGTTTATAGTGATTGAGAAGGGTTAACAAATATAACGCACTGTTGACTGGCCTGTGAATGAGTTTAGTGGGTCAAAAAACTTATGGAAGGTTCTTATTTTAGACCTATAATTAGAACTTTTAACAAGCTGTTGACTGTTCCTTAACATAACGGAACTTACGAAAAAAAAAAAAAAAAAATAAATCATTTTAATTCCCATACAAAAGTGAGTGAGTCATCTGCACAGTAGTTGCCCTCCCTCCCCCCTCAATACTTGTTCAGTTACTATACTAAGGAGTATAAAATTAATAAGATAAGAAAACAACCTGGAGGCCTGAAGGTCAAACTAATAATGATTTAGATAATAAAAAAGCAAAGCAGCAGCAGCAAAAAAAAAAAAAAGAAAAAAAGGAAAACAAAATTAAATAAATGGCAATCTGGAACCTGCTGCTGTCTGCAAAACCAAACAAAACCACCACACAGAGAGCGGGAGTACTAAGTTGGTTCTTTTTTCTTATTGTTTTTGTTTTTCTTTTTTTTTTTTTTTTTTTGTTGGTATTCATCCATAAAATACCAAAGGGTTACGCCTATTTTTACACGCAACCAACTGCATTTCCTCGTACCCATGAGCCCATGAGCTCAAAAATATTAAAACGATGCGACGTGACAGATTACAAAACGTTTGACACCAGCGCCAAAGCCGACAAGATACCCGCAAAATAAGCGCAGACAGAAGACCAAAAACTGAAGCTAAAACTGAAGGTGAAGTTAAAGCCATGGCCAAGAACTTACATACAAACATACACAGACAATGAGAGACGGACTTGAGGCAGCCACACTTGCCACACGACGAAGAAGAAGGCCACAATGACGATGACGATGACGAAGACTGCTGTAAAAAATGATGATGCACAGTGATTCCAAAGACCATGCAACTGTATTCCAATTAAACTAGAAACGATCAGCCTTAAATTGGTAGTTAAATAGTTTAAGTAGGCACGAAAAGTTTCAGTTTAAGTAGAAATTAAGTATTCTTAAATATATCGGTTTAAACTAACATTTTCAGTTCTTATTTGAACTTCTTTTGATTGAAATAAACTCTTAAAAAGTGTCCCTTTTAAAGCCTGTGTCGAAATCTTTTGTTGAAATTGAATAAAACTTCAAATGAAGATCAAAGAATAAAGATTGATCTCAGATCACTACAAAAAAGAACGAAGTTTTTTGAAGTTCCATTAATTTCCACTGATATTTTTAAAGCTTATAAGGAAATTATCCGTTAAAACTTGATGGAAGTCCTGAAAAAAAGGAAAGATCACTTGAAAGGGTTATCACTATAAAAAACCGAAGTGTTTCGTAGTTACATCGGTTTCCAGTGACCCTTTCTAAGTTCATATGAAATTTTGTCTTTCCAAAAAAAGATCACAAATGAGTATAAGAAAATAACTTAATATGAAATCACTACAAAAAAAGGCGAAGTGTTGTGAAATTTCATCGAATTCCAGTGACCCTTTCAAACCTCTACTCGAGTTTCATTTTATTTAACTTTTTTAATAATTATTCCCAAGTCTGTCTGTTCTATGCCGAAATTTGTTTACAATTAAAATTAATTACATTTTTATTTCATTTTCGTTAAACACTTGAACCACTGTACAAATGAACGTAGTCAGAGTCACGACTTGGGCTACCACTGCGAGTCAGTAAGTAAATTGCCTCGAGGCCATGGCTCCAAGTTCAGCAACAGCCTCCAAATGCAACTACCATTTGGTTGGTTGGTTGGTTGGTTAGAGAGCGCGCGTCACAAATTAATTCGCTGATCCTGATGCTGGTTGGAAGATCGCTTATGATTCCCACAGTAGTCCCCTACTTGAGCAGGGTGGAATGAAGGTGGATAAAGGCAAAGGATGCTAACTTTTTGGCTTGTTGTCTGGTTTCACCTGCGACTAAGCAGCGGTTCATTTTGCGGAGGTAGCAAGATGCCATTCGAGTCTGGCACTCGTGAGTTATGTCAGTCCGTCAGACAGAGGGCAGCCAGCACTTCCACCTGAGTGTGCAATTTTTCTAATTCACATACCTACCTACCTACAATATGCCCAGGTGAAGATGCTCTACTAGTCCCTTTTGCTTATATATAAAGCGTAATTGACTTGGAAGTTATGAACCCTTTAAATGTGGAACCCTGCAACAGCAGCATGTAATTTTAATTTTCTCACTTGATTGCCCCCAAAAAGGCTTAAAGAGGGGGGGGGGGGGGCAGATTATATATAGCTTTACATACATATATGTATAAGAGTCGTCGGGTTTTGGACCATTCACTGGCAACTTATTGGTTTTGGCCTTCTTCAGTTGTTTAAATCTGGCCAAGCAAACTCAGTAGGCAATTAACCGCTGAAAGATCATCTCATGGGGGGGCGACAACATTTTATTCAATGGAAAGGATAATGCTAAAGAGAGGAGAGAGAGGATTGCATTAACGAGGTTACTTTTGGAGTATATATAAATATAATGAGTATATAAAAAATATATTCATTATTGATTATATTGATGGTACAACTTTAGTTATAAATTTCGAAGAAAAAAAATTAAAAATCTAATTTTCGTTACAATGATTTTTAAATCAAAGTTTGTAAAGAAAGATTTGGGGTCAATTCGGATCAGATTTCAACTATAAAAACGGGCAAAAAAAATTTACAAAAGTATTTAAGGTTCAAATATTTTAAATATTATTTCAGAATTCCAAAATTTTCCAATGAGTTATAATACATGATAGTACTTTCCTGTAGTTTATTTAGATAAAGTTAAGAAATAATTTTTTGATCTTAAATTTACAAACAATGTTTAAAGTTAAACAAAATTTTTGAATTTTTCTAATAATTGTATTCTTATAGTATTCTAATGAAAATATTCTATAAAAATCTGCTATCAATAAATAAACTCTTAAGTAGTTAACTATCAAAATATCGATTGGTTTTCTTAAAGGAAAACACTTTCTTTTATATGTATAAAAAATAATAGAGAATTAGAGGTAAATCTAATTGAAATCAAACAAGTATAGTACCTTTAATTGTAAGATGTTCTCATAGCCACTTTATTTGCAAATTGTGTGATTTATTTTCTACTCAATTTACTTCATTGATAAGCACATTAGCACCAAAAGCGATGCCATCGATCTATTGGAATTTGATGCGCAATATCAGAAATATCGACTAGGCCAAACCAAATCAAACATATTCATTAAGACACCCCCAACCAGGCATAGATTAGGTTAATGTTGTTTTTGTTGTCTCCTAACCAATTGAGCCAACAAAGCTTCGGACTTAGCCTCGGGGGCATCTGCTTGCCATAGAGTTTAAGATGAGGCCAAAAACCAAAAAATAAAGAAAAAAAAAAATCAGTTGCTGAATGAAACTTTGAAACTTTACACTACGAATTTGCGGCCGAGTGCGAAGTGCCAAATCCAAAAGCAACAAATTATTAAACATATACGCATAATACTATATATATGTACATACTCATACATATGTACATTCATATATAAATAAACCAAATCAAATTTTCAACTTGCAGCTGACAAATTTCGCGCTGTGATCTTTACCAATATATCTTCCCCGCATTTGAAGCCTAATACAATGACCCTTAAACTCTGTTTTGTGTGTATTTCTTCTTTTTTTTGTTAATTATTTGTTTTAATATTTAATTGTCTGATATTGTACAGTTCATATGATATAATTAGCTAACACTTATATATCGCCAATCTAAACTGACATCTGTTGGTATCGAGACAAACAACACATTCTCCATTTAATTAGTAAAACTCTTAAACAATTTGCATGGGAAGTTCATTTTAGAATTTTTGCAAATTTTACTAATTAACACTGAAACAAACAAACTTAAACAAATAACAAAAAAAGAAACAAAAAGTGAAAAAAATTGCAAAGGAAATAAAATGCCAGACAAATGGCTTGTCGTCTATAATTGGATGGGCAAGCAAAAAACAATAAGAAAAAAAATTAAAAATAAACAAATAGAAATTCTACATTTCAGTTATAATCATTATTATATATATCCACTTTCAAGTGAAAAGTTAACCAACTATTGGAAAATATCTGTTACTTAGTTTTTTACTTTAAACATTTCTATAATGAACAAGTTTTCGCTGGAAATTTTGAAATTGTTATCTGAAATATTAATAACCTCCAATAAATAATATTTTTTCTCTATAATTTAAATTGGGTATATATATATATAGAAGTCTTTGGTCAACTTTTGATAAAACAAATTTAAAATTCTTTACGATTCTTTTGATTGACAGTTTTACTATCAATAAATTCTTTAAATCCTGTCTTAAATTTTTTTCAAACCTTTTACTGATTTTAATCTAGATAAATAAATCCATATAAAACAATTATTGTTAATATTTAAGAATACTTTTTTTTGACAAAAATTTAACCAATTTAAATTTAATTTTACTTAAATTTGAATGCTCAACAATTTAATATAAAAATAAAGGTAAATGTTGAACATTAAAAGAAAATAAAACATTTGCTATTATTTAATGGCAAATTTATTTAGTAGTGTAATTTTTTAACCTATGAAAATAACTCACCGAATATTATTAAAGATTCATTTAAAATAAATTTTTATTTCTATTATAGCAATATATTTATATTATTTAACATAAACATTTGTGATTATATTTCGGTGCTTTTTAAGTAACTTTCTATATCGACTCGACCTTTCGTTAATTATCTCTATAGATATATTAAATAAAGTGAAATCGCAATCACTTTTATTGTTTCTTCCTATGGAAATTCTCAAACAGTTTTTCTCACATTATTGCCAATAGGTTTATCTATGTATAAGGCCCTATCGATAAGTATATAAACTTGAACCACGCCGCTTACCAATTAGCATGGCATTTAAAAACACATTAACCTTTTCGCCTTCGCCTTGATGATGCTGCTGATTCACAGAAGTCGTAAATTGTCATAAGTGAATGAGAAAAAAATGAAAGAAAGAAAACAAAAAATGAATAAAGAGTATAGGGGGAAAAAAAAAGCGAAATCATCTTTTATAGATTGATTGCATATCGAATCTGTCGATCTGGCGCCAGCCGGATAAGAATCAATATCTTGACCAATTTTGGTTCCCACGTGCCATTAAAAAATTGCCAAAAATATTCATTGAGTTTATTATTAATATTTGCAAATATTAATAGTTATTTTTGGGTTTTTTTTTGTTGTTGTTTTTCTTTTATATTATAAAAATGATTTCTATTTCTGTAGCTAGTGTTGTTTTCTGTATTGTTTAATGAACAAAATGTCAACATATACATATGTATGTATATATATATATATTTGTATTCGATATTGACACGCATAAATTTGTAAAATTATTGTCTTCTTTTATCATTATGATCTTCTGAAATCTTTTTGTGTTTTCACATTGTTGGACTTTCAATTTTTCAGGCCTGGCAATTAGCTTTTTGGAATCTCTCGATAGATGTTAATTGTTTAAACAAACATACTGTAAATATTACACGTGTTGCCCATAATCAGACATTGGACAATATCAACAGAAATAACAGAAACGAAAAAAAAAAAAAATAATAAATAAAACTACAATATTTAATTTTGCATTATAAAGGTAAGCAGCTTTTCAGATGCTTCTTAATATTTATATGCCCTACCACAAAAAGAGTATATACATATTTTCTTTCAAGAGAAGAAATGAAGCAGATATGGATATATCTTGGAGTTGTATAAAATATTTTTTTAAATTGCTTTAAATATATACATATTTATTTATACAAAAATTATGTTTATTTAAAAGCTAATTAACAGAATTTTTATATAAATGACAAGATTCACAAATTGTTATAATTTCTAAATAAATACAAAAATTCTGTTAATTAGCTTTTAACTGTTAGAATTTCTAAATTTTACTAATTATTTGCTTTTACTCATTATTTCGGAGGTTGTTGACTTTTAAATTAGACTTTTTTTTCATTAATGATATTAAAGATTATTTTATTTGGCTATAATATCTATATCTTTTATATATCGTAGCAAAGGTCAGCTTTTGGAGAACCCTATTTAGTGACATTTAAATTTTTGACTACAATTTTATCAACTCTAAAAACATGTTTTGTAAGCTGATACCAATCGGTAGACTATACCATATATAGATTGCATATGATCAATTTATGGAAGCATAAAAATCTGATAAGCCAATTAACAATACATATTTATCAATCATCATCAAAATTAGATAAAAATATATCATAGAAATGGTATCGAAACTATAAATAATTTTAGAGAAATTAATTATATAGCTATCCTATAAAAGATCGGGTTTTAAAACAGATTTAAAACAATTATTTGTTAGTTTGATTATCAATTGCATTAATAACTATGTATATAGAAATATGAGAACTTAATCAATATTAAAGCTAAAACTCTTAATCGATCGTTTCATAGATTCCCAAGGGTATACCAACTTCGGTTTAAATAAATTTAAACCCAAACCCGCTGGTTTTCATTCACTTGTAAAACTGAAGCCAGTCACGCGTTCATTTCGAGGCTCATCTGTCATTTACCCTTCACCTCTTGTTGGGTTTTCCATGATGATAGTGATCACCACTTTCACTTTATGTATTTTCCTTTTGCATAACAAATAAATGAAAACTCAATGAAGCCCAACGCATAAATTAATGTGAAAATGTTTTAGAGAGAAAATAAAAGGGGGTTGCAATGTCCTGCCAATGTTAACGAACAATTTCATTAACTAGCGTCCAATCTTTAACTCTGACAGTTGGCCATTCCATAGGGGCAGGGCTCGATGGTAATTAAAACCAACTTGCCACAGCTTCATTGTATGTACATATCGTACATTGTTTGTTTAATTGAAATTAACTGCAAAAGCAAAAAAAAGAAAAAACAAACAATAATCGAACAGTTAACCCGAAAAAATGAACTTCGAGGAAAAGTTAAAGCGAAGCGGTAAATTAGGCTCGAACGAACATCGATTGATCATGTGCAAGAGTTGTCTGGAAGGGGGGGACAATGTGGCAAGAGATCAGCAACACCATCGGTGTTGAAAGTGAGCACTTGAGACAGTCTCGTCCTCGTGCACACACACACACACACAGTGACAGAGAGAGAGAGAGAGAGATATACAGTTCCTTGGAAGGGCAATTTCAATACCCTACAATTATCATTTTAATGCAAAAGTTACTTAAAAATAAAATGAATATTGCAACAATGAAAAAGGAAAGTGGTTGAGTTTCAGATAAAAATACTTTTATTTTATGCCATTTTTTTATATAATATACAATTTTATAAAAGAATATTTTTTAAATTTGAAAAGTTAAATATAAATATATTAATTGAAATTCCTACCAATCAATATAAACAAAATTTTTAGTATTTAATAACTAAACTATTTGAAACAAAAGATTTCAACAATTTAAGCTTAAATTATTTTTGGAATTTGAAACACGGCAAAATTTCATATTCTATTCTATTTTAATGAGAGCTTATTAAATAATTTAATATAATATATGCATTAATAATATAGTATTAATATAGAAAAGTTTTGTGTAAAAAATAGTTTTAAAATTAAATGACTCAAATTTATATATTTAAATAATAATATTGAAATAACTATACATTTTTCAGATATATATATTATGAAAATAGTTAAAATTTCTTCAATATTATGTCGCCTGATCAATATAGTTTACAAAAACTTCTCAAAGTATTCAAAATCTTGCCTCACTTTTTTTTTACAATTCCCAATTGGTTCTAGCTGATAATTGTGACGTTGCTAAATCAAAGTAAATGATTTTCCAACTCCAAAGAGCATTTCAGAATTCACTTTCAAGAGACAGCATATAAATTCCTTCAGCTTAATTCCCTTTTTGTGCCATTTTTTTTTTTGTTTTAACCGCTGCATCGTATATTTTTAACCAACGCCCACCACGCATTGCCTCTACGGTTTTTTGAGTTGAGTTTACCTTTTAAAGGGGATTTTTACCTCCTTCTCGTTGTTGTTGGTTTTTGGCTTTTATCAGTTGAGATCAGGCTGGAGGTTGGAGTTTATCCTGCCTGCCTTTATTTTTTGCGGTTTTTGCTTGCGTTTTTGGTTGTTGGTTTTTTTTTTTTTTTTGGGGCAGTGAATTTTAATTAAAATATTTCTCAGGCTTTTGTTTCGTTTTTTTTCGGTTTTTTGGGAGGCCAATGCAATGGTGCAACATTTTTTTTTTTAGTGTTCTTTTTCTCGGTTGTTTTTGTTTTTCTTTTTTTATGGAACTTGCTCGAGTTTGTTTTAACAGGTCGTGAGTGTGACACATTTGCATCAGAGATATGACAAGAGCTCAGTGGCAGAGTGGCAAAAGGACACACACACGCACCTACACATTCACCGACAGACAGACAGACACAGGATCATAAATCTCTGGCACAGCATTCGGTATTTATTTTTGGTTTTTCTTGTTTTTTGACCCACCAGCGAGTGGAATTGCACAATAACATATAAAAAAAACCAATGGAAAAAATTAACTTGTCAATGTCACACATAGCCAAAAAAAAAAAAAAAAAAACGAAGAATCTCATAAATATTTGAATTTTGGTGTGTGTGGTTTTTTTTTTTATTTTATTTTCTATTGTGATTTTTTACACCTTTTTGTTTTACCTGGCGCCAAGATTGTGTATATTTTCACTGTTTTCTCT
This sequence comes from Drosophila emarginata, assembly GCA_037075365.1. NCBI lineage: Eukaryota > Metazoa > Arthropoda > Insecta > Diptera > Drosophilidae > Drosophila > Drosophila emarginata. Next base: position 5,336,999 of record JBAMCD010000260.1, on the reverse strand, counting down.
GCTTTGTCTTATTGTTGTATTATTTGTGTCCTGCTGAGTTTGCCAAAATAATCAAGAAAAATAAAACCAAAAATATATTTGTAGTTATTGCTACTTGGAAATGTGGAGATGAGCCAAGAAATTTGCGGTTAGTTGATTATGAAATGAAAATATCAGCAAGTATCTAAAATATTTTCTTTTGAAAAGGGGGCGTTACGGAAATAGGAAAATAATTATGTGCTAAATCAAATTTTTATTTCCTTAACTACTCGAACACTAAATCACTTAGCTTCAACTTGAGTTTTGTTAATGTGGCGATAAGATAGTCAATGGTTATTAATTTTTATTATAAATTATTTAATGACTAAACGTCGCTATAAAATATTTTGTATTATTCAATTCAACTTAGTAGAATCATAGAAAACTTATAATGGAGTTTGTGTGTATAATTAAACTAATATGTGTAGATAATAGGAAAATGTATAAAAAAAGTGATAAAGTGTTTCATTTTTTCGTGCTAATAAAATGCATAAAAGTTTAAAACTTTCTTCTATTTGTTGTAATTTTAGAGCGTCTTTTTTTATTTGGATTCTTATAATAAATAATTTGATGATTAATAAAAAAATTTAGTTTAATTTGAAATTTAAATTAATTAATTTTTTTTCTAGCATTCTATTTAGACAGAATGTATATATAAAATATATCTGTACATATATAGAATATCTGTATATATAGAATACATATGTATGTATGTATGTATATATATTATTTTTAAATACTTTATATTTGCATTGAGGTATTTTCAAGTATATACAAAAATTTGCTGAGTTTAACAAACAAAAATTAATTTTCTCAATATGGCAAAACATGTTATAAAATATAAAGGATCTATTATAAATATAATGACAAAAAAGTCTAAGCAATAATCATTTATCAATCATTTTCATCTTTAATTAAATAATTAAGACTTTTTAACAACAGTTTTCCAACATAAGATTCATTCCTTAATTTAGGGAAAATTTCCATTTAAATAATCCCCTTTCAATGTATATTTTTCAATCGTCCGTCCCTGCGTTTGGTTTGAACGAAGCCCAGCACTGCTTGCATTCACTGTTAAGTTATAGAACTCGCACTGCTTAGCACCGAGTGGCTTAACAGTTGCAACATGTTTGAAGCTGTCAGGCTTAACAGCAACAATTACAGCTGTTCTAAACCAAGCCGGTTGGTGTTCTATGTATGTAGTATATAAATCATACCTATGTACATATGTATATGGGATATCAATTTATATCAATTTCATCATGCTTATGACATTTGATAAGCCATTTTTTTTTGCTTAAAAAACTTCCACTTGAAAAATGATGTGCAAAATTCTTTCACTTTCATCATTAATTATGCTTCAAATTCAAGTGCGAGTACTCAGCATTCTGGGGCATTTTAGTGAATCATTGTTTAGTGACATAGTTTTGAGTAAACAATTGTATGATAAGCATTTAAGAGACGCTACCGAATTCCGTATAGTCTTCTTCTTTTGTTTTTTCTTTTATTCAAGGGGAACTTTTGACAATCGTTTAATTGGAACTGATTTGGGTATCTAGTTAATTGAAATTTGATACACCGTTCCAAAGTCCAACAATGTCATAGAGATAACAGGCAAGGGGGGTACGGTGCAAATGTTTGGCTTATTTGCTTCAAGTTGGCTAGATGTTTTAGTTGCCTAATATAATCGCTTGGAATATATATATATATATATATACATATATATATACATATATATATACATATATGTGCGGTATGATTTACAGCATGATCCATAAAACTGTCTTTAAACGGTAGCCACCTAATCAATCAATAACCAAAAAAAAAAAAACAAAATACAGGTCAAACTTTGGCTAACGGTGTAGCAAACTGAACGAAATGAACTGGACCTTGCCCAATAATGTATATATATATATATATAAAGAGAGAGAAAGAGAGATTGTTGTGGAAGTTTGTTTTTTTTTTTTTTGGGGCTTGTTTTATGAATGGGGGCGTCAATGAATGAGTGAGTGAGTGAATGTATCATAATGAAAGTGGAGTAGGCCTCGAACCCTAATCTCTAAAAATTAACCTAAATCAAAGGTGTTATAAGCAGCTCAATTGTTAGGCTATCCTTTGGGACTTAATCTAAACTATAAGTCACACCCAGCAACATCATCTACTTCTATATAAAGAATCTGAATTTCATTTATCACCCAATATAACAACAATAACCACATAAAGTTGTCTGGATGCATGGGTGTAACAAGGGGAGCAAATGACCAAAAAATAAAACATACAAATGAATTTAGATAATTTAGAATAAATTTAATAACAATAAAGGCGAAAATATTACTTCACATTGATAACCAGAAGATGATACAAATCATAAAAAGTTATAACAAAAATTAAATTTTCCTAACACAACCAAAAAATGTTACTTCACAGCTAAAGATACTTGAAACAAAGATGTGAATCTAACACTGTTCTTAGCATTAAATATGCATTATAAACAACCCCCTTTACTGTTGTGCACTACAGCCATGCCACATCGAACTTATTCGTTCGGGTTTGAGTTCGCACGAGGTTCGCCACGAGGTTCAGTTCAAAAAGAAGAAAAAAAAAAAGTATCTCGTATCTCGCGACGTATATTTTTTGTAAATTTTGTTTCTAAATTAGTTCGTGTTCACCTTTTGTCAAGTCAAGATCGTTGGCAGCGGTCTAAAAACGGGATAACTAACTAACAATTTCAACAAGAAAACAAACGTTATTTCTAAAATAATTCAACATCAAAATAATAAAAATAATAATAATTAATATAATGCAAAAAGAAAAAACCGCAAATCAAAAGAAAAAGGTGCAAAAGTGCAGGATAAAAATCAAAGTTGAAAAATTAATTGATTTTGTTTTAAAAATCGACTTAAAAACCAGTTCAAAAATAAAGCCAGTGCCGTAAAGCCAAAAAATAAAAGAAATAATTCATATAATACAAATAATTACAATCAATTACAAAATTATTACAAAATTCTAAATTTTACAAAATTTTGTGCAAAATTAAAAAATTTAATGCAAATTTATTCGAATAAAAAATATATATAGTACATATATAAAAAAAGTGTCGTGCAATATATATTCAAATATATATATATTATAAAGGAAAATTTTGAAGAAATATAAATTAATATAAAATATATATATATATACACACATATATACCTACAAAATATATATAAATATATTATTATTGTATTACAACAAATTACATATTGTTTAATCAGTAATACACACAAACACACACACACAAATACACATATATATATATACATATACATATCGAAAGCAGAAAAAAAGTAAAGAAAAAAACGAAGAATTTTTTTTGTGTTTCGGTTTTTTTTTCCCCAATTTATATGGCATTATTTGTTGCTATTGCGGTGTAATTGAAATTTATGTCGCGTCAACAGTTTTTGGTATTTTTTTTTGTTGTTTTCGGGCATCTACTACATATGTACTACTTATAAGCTATATGCATATATATGAATTTTGATTTCCGTTTGGTTTCCAATTCGTGTCAACGTCAACTCTTTTGTCTGTCAACAATAATAACAACAACAATAACGTGAAGAAAAATATCATCAACAACAACAACTTCATCGTCATCTCAGCATCGGCATCTTTATAGCAATCATAACAGAAATCAAATGTACGATTTTGAACAAGATTGTTATAATAATAATATTAACATTAATAATATTAACGCACAACAGACCCATGTTGGATTATAATTTATACCCTTAAATTTTGGGGGCTACAATGCGGCCAGAAATATACGATGTAAGTAAATCCATAGAAATATTCTTTCATTTGAATTATAATCAGGTGATATAATAATGAAAAAAAAAAGTATGCTTTTATCCAAATATGATATCAAAATTATTTGTAATTATGTCTGGAATATTCGAGTGGTTCTTGCTCAAAAGGTAAAGATCATAAATGTTATGATATAGCAATCTTTATAGTATATCAATTACCATTTAAAAAAATTCTCATTTGTAATAATTACGTGGAATTATGAAATATTTTATCTAAAAACCAAAATTACTACACCAAGAAATGGTAATTGAGATAAAAGAATTAATTTCATGTGATTTAATAAAAGGATAACATAAGAAATTCGAAATTTGTATGTCTCATATGGTGTGAAAAATACTATAAAAATTATACAATAGATGGAAAAATTGCCAAAATACTAAATTAAATATAACAATATCAAATCTGACATAATACTTTAAAAATATATAAAAACTATAAAATATTAGACTAAATATAAAATATAAAAACAATAAAATATTTATCTAAATATATGAAAACTAAACAATTTTACACCTAAATATAAAAAACTGAACGATTTTTATCTCAGAAGTATTATTAGGTCATTTTTTCCTATTATATCTTCTACACCTTTAAAAATCCTTAGAAAGTTTTTTTTTTTTTAATTTATTAATAGAATGGTTTAAATTTTAATGGTAATAATATTTAGCAAATTTCTCTTTTTTTAATGAAAACCATATGGAAGAGTCAGTCAATCTTATAAAGTTCCTTATACAGCCTTATACATATATACTAAATATTATTATATTATATATTAAAAAATATTATTATAATAATAGTCTGAGACAAGCACTTGACAGTTAGAATAGATACAAAATTTAGCTTGTCATGCTGACAATTGAACTTTGAGTAGCTTTTTTTCCTAGCAAAGTTAGTATACCCTTTGGGCAAGGGTATCACAAAACTGAGCAAAAACCACGTGCATAAACCAAAAAGAAAAAATAAGAAAAAAAAGGAGGCAAAAAATAACACGCCATATATTCGAACCCAAACTCAAACCTAAAAGCAAACCGAAACCCATAGTTCAAACTAAACTGAAAACCGAAAGCAAAGGCAAAAGTCCGCAATGCCATGACATGACCTGTGTTTTGTTTTGCTCCCTTCACAGATACACACACATACACACACACATACATACATACACATACATTTCTATATACAGAAATCTACAAATGTTCAACTAAATATCATGCCAAAAGTAATTTCACTTAAAAAGCAATTTTCAAACACACACATAAAGTATAATAATAAAAAAGCACAACAATTATATGTTTTGAAACAAGAATTCTGTTTTAGGTCCAGTTCGAAAATTTATAACTTGTTATGGCTCTAACACATGCAAACTGTCAGGATAAATCTGTATGAGTGTAACTGTGTGTGTGTGTGTGTGTACGTGTGCAACCCCTTTTCATATGAAAAGTTTCTACATTAAGGGGTCGCTGATCACACAGGACATTTACCTGAATCTGATTGCCAGTCAGACAATAAATCATATAACAAATCCAACCCCCTTGCCCCTGATCAATGCCACTGCATAACAACAAGAGAACAAACATTAAATTTATAACATATTTTGCAAAAACAAAAAAAAAAGGTTTACTTTTAAATCGTATAAAAAACTTAACATTTAATACCACCCACACCCATACTTAATCTTAATCTCTAATGGACTTTATCAAATCCAATTTCAATCCATCATAAAACAAGTTGTAAGAAAATTTCATAGGGCCACGCCCCAGTAGTGGTCGCTGTGAGAGGTAGGGCAGGGGGGGAGATAACAACTTTACTATAAAAAAAAAAAACTAGACAATATTTGATTTTCGAATTTTCTTCACTCAACGTAAATTTTTTTTTTATTAATTAAAACGGAAATAGAAAAAGTAGATAAAAGAAAAAAAAATAAACGAAGTAAAGATAACATTTGGGGATAGTCGTAGAAAACTACTTTACTATAACTATTAATTTTTTTCTCTATTTATATTACTCTCTCTCTATCTCGCTCACTTTGTCTATCTTTTTCTTTCTGTGTTTAAAAATTTTTTTATTGATATTTATTGATTTGGCAAATCACATGCTTTAGTTAATCATAAATAATATTTCTGACTCGGCATATTTCTACAGCTTTGATTAATGCAATCAACAAAGATCTAATTGGATGTTTTAGAAAAACAGAAACTCTTAAAGTTTAATATTACATAAATAAGACTTCATATAAACACTAAATATTATATATACAATATACAATGGTTTAAATTTCAGAGGTTAATAGACTGAAATAAAAATATTTACCATCTTAGAGAGAAAAAATTAATGGAAAAAACATAAAAAATTTTACAGTAATTGGTTAAGATAAACTTATATTAAAATGTAAGAGTAAAATATATATAAAAATATAGAGTTTAATATTTTAGTTTTTAGATTAGTTGATTTGTCATAACGTATTCCACATTTAAGTATACATATATACCCATTCAATTTCCTATAGGGTATATAAACAGCGCCGCCTTGACTTTACATACGTCAACTATTATAATATTTTTTTATATATATATATTTTTTTTTGCATTTTTAAATGTATTTTTAATCTTCTACAAAACTAACTGTTGTTAGAGAAAAATATATATATGGATATATAAGTATATATATATCACTTCAAGTTTTTTTTAATTAGGTTACGCGCGGGTGGCAAAAGCTGTCGAGCAGGGGGCAAAGAAATAGAAAAAAAGAGGCAAAAAGGCAAACATATAAAAACCAAAAACAGCAACACGTAAAAAAAGTATATATTTATATATATATATGTATATAGATATATTAATATAGATGTGAATAATTGGGTTATTGGGAAGGGCAGTTGAGGGAGTGACGGCATTAAAAAAGAAATATCATTCATATACAATGAACGAATTAAAAGTCACGTTTCATGCGATGATGCTAATGCTAATGCTGATTATGATTAAAATGATGCTAGGCCAAAAAAATATGCATATATATGTATGTATATATATATATGTAGAAATAATCATATATATGACGATCGTTTAGTCATCATCATCAGCTGGCATACCAGACATTCCAGATAATTTAGACCACATCGAATGCATTTTTATAGTTTTGATTTCTCTTTCGTTATTTTTGGCATTGTCACCTGTTGATTGGTTTTGTTTTTCTATTACCATTTAATTTTAAATCGCATTCTGTAACCTAATCTCATGTCTGGCTAGAATGTCGTGCGCCATGGCTATATTATTATGGCCTATTGAATGCTTCAGGGCGATTTGTGGTCGATTTATTGAATTTTAGTTGATTGTTTATATGGTTTTATGCGTTTATGATTTGAAGCCATTAGAGGCAAAGTGAGTAATCCCCATATAAGCTTATCTAAAGTTTCTCCATACACACAAAAGCGGGTTGCCTCAACTAAATTAAGCTTTGACTTGATGAAAACCTAATGCAAGTAAAGCCCATTGTAACACGAATTATCTATACACTATAAAAAAAAATTTGAAACATTTTTTTTTTCGAAAATATCATTTTGATATATGTATGTATTTAATAAAATTTAAGCTACTTAAACTAAAGCCTTAAACCTACTTTCAATAGAGAAACCTTTCTTGTAAAGGGTATATATAGGAAAACTAACTCCACATATTCCTCACCTCCCCCCTAAAATAAAAATAACGACGCAAACGACTACAAACTACGACAAGTGCAAAGACGACGTTTCAGTGTTTTGAAAAAAAAAAAAATAATAATAATAATATTGTATTATCTTATCATGAACACGTTCAAAATATACGTAGACAAACGGTAGAACTCCTACTACTACGCGTAGTATAAATTCTATATATATGTAAGTTCAAAATAAAATAATAATAAATGCGCCAAAAAGAGCTCGAAACAGTTTTTTTTTCTTTTTGTTTTTCTGTCTGATTGTCAAGACCCATGCGACGGCCCTCAAGTATTTGTTTTGCTTATATTATTTTTGCTAGTTGAGCATTTATTTAATGGTTATAAAACAATTGAATATACTTACTCTTTTTCTTTTAAACCACAGTATAAGAGAGAGAGAGAGTGAGGAAGAGAGATGGGGTGGGGTGCAGAGCGGAAGATGTCGAGGTAGAGGTAGATAAATTATGCCAAAGTTGAAAACGTGGCTTGTAAAAATTTTTCAATTTATGCAAATATTTGCATTACAAATTACCAAGTTTCCCCCGTACCCGTTGTTACCATCATCCATCCGGCTAACCTATCCATTGCAGCGTCCGCCCCACTCTATAACTATCTCTTTTTTTCCAACGTTTCATTTGCGGGGCCCTTCTTGGCAGTTTAGCAGATGCAGCAGCAGCAGCAGCAGTACAAGCAGCTGGCTAGCTAGAGAGACAAAAACGACTGATCGACACTTGCACCTGACCTACAATGTGCAGTGTGTAAAACAACAAACACACCCACTTTACACATAGCTTGAGGTGTGTGCACACACACTGAGATCACAAAACAAAAAAAAAAAAAAAATTCAGCTAAATTGTGAAAGTTATCGACAGGGGATTTACCTTTATGGATTATGTAAATCATATAAAATAACAGTAAATATATAGCTAGTTCTCGATTTTTAGATTCTTTTCGATGAAAAGTATAGGGAAAGTGTTTTCAAAAGGTTTCTACTATTTTGTAGCAAAAGTTTTGAAACAAAAACTCAGAAACTTTAATATCTTTTCAAAAGTAAATTCTTAACTTATTATACTTAAAATATGTAATTTCTCAAACTAAGTTTTTGAAACTTTTAGTTAGTTTTAAATTATGTAATTTTCTTTTTACTAAACATAAACTTGGAAAACCTTATGGTTTTACAAAAATAAGTATTTATTATTATTTCTTTTTTATAATTATTTCTGTAAAAGTTTCAGATTTTCCAAGTTAAAGTTTAGACAATCTTTTTCACTAGTTTTCCATTCCGATTTTATTTTTTCTCATTGTCATACTCAAAGTACCAAAACAGACCTTTTCATTTCTAAAAAGTAATTGATATATTTTTCCAATATTATTTATTATAAAATTACAAAAGAAAAAATGAAGATAGTTACATGCAATTTGCACTTACGTTAATCGAATTGAATTCAATACCATTATTAAATCTCATTTGTCCCATATGGTTTCATCACATTTGTTGTATTTCGTATCACCTTTTTTCAGCAAAAAAACAAAAAAAAAAAGGTGTCACATTTGAGTAGTTTAGAAGAGAGGTAAACGGAAGGGCGGACAGACACTTAATCGAAATGCACTTGTCTGTTGTTTGCCTTGGACTTGCTACTTCGTCTCTTTTTTGTTTTTCCAATGATTTTTTTTCTTTTTTTTGTCTTGATTGATATTGACATATTGAGAAAGTTGCCTAGCCTAACAAAAAGTATTTGGCCCGCTGCCACTTAAGTAGCAAACAGCAATAGCAATTGCGGCACAGGGGCAATGTCAGCAGCTTAGGCATTGGCAGTGTTGGGCTTATCTGGCTTATCAGACTATAGTATATGCAGCTGTCGTTCAAATCGCATTAGATACATTCGTACACCCAGAAAAACCCAACCCCTTCTTAGATCTATGTGTGTGTGTGTGTGTAATTTTCACGCCTGTATTAGAATTATGCATCAACAGGGGACAAAAACAAAAGTAAAATAAAGTTGTGAATGAGTTAATGAGGCAAGATTTGTGTAGTGTCACGACAGACAGACGAAGCGAGTGAATGAGTGAAGTAAATAGATAGGCCATAGCCTTGACACTTGTATCTAAGTAGTTTCCGTATATGTACGCATGTATCTTTTAACAACATTTACTTATCTCTCAGTTAACTGAAGGGTGCACTGAACCCATTCAATTTCCATTGTTGTTCTACTCCATACAGACCGTTCATTTTTCTTCTTTCTTTTTTTTTCCATATTATTTGGGGCGTTGCATTGCTGTTTTGCCACAAGTTCAAGTGACTGTGGTTCTATATAGATACAGATATGGGAATGGAATTCGGACAAATATTTATTATATTAGAAATCATTTTAGATTGAAATTGGGAGGGGTTTTCCAACGATATTTTGTAGTTAAGATCCTGCATACAGTATTTCTTAAGAAAATATGTTTTTGCCATTATGTTTAATAGACCGATTCAGTTTTCCAATTATGCTTAATATTTTGACAAAGTATACAAATATAATTCCCTTAAATAGAATTATAGATTTTATATACACCAAAACTTCTGCTTTAGAAGTTAGTCAATTTTCCACAAAAACTCTATTAGAATAAACAAAATGCACAGCCACGTTTAGAAAATTGCAGCCGTTGGGAGTTGAAATCTGTATCCGGAGTGTAGGGTTGCATTATTTCTTTTTTTTTATTGGGCGGGCAGAGAGAGGGTGTAGGTAGGTTAGGGTTGTTGGAAATGTGCAAGGTGGATGATGATGATGATGATGCAAGAGTATTAAATAACATCGGTTCGTCGCAACCCCTAAAACAAAAGCGCAAAGAAACAAAAATTGCATTAACTGCTAACTCGGTACATTGCATACAATATATGTATATATTGCAATCTATATATATATATATATAACAATTTTGTAGGGTGACCATCTCCACGCACAATTAAAGGTACAAAAAAGCAAAGAAAGGAATACATAAAAACATTTCACACTTGGTCGATCTCCCATTGAGAGCGGCTTTATTTTTTTTCTTTCTTTTTCTTTGTAAGTGTAATTATTATGAAGCGATTACATGATTGATGAGCTCTGATTTTGTGGCAAAAAAAAAAGGGAGTGAAATTCTATATATATATATAAAAGAAAGGAGTGAAAGAGAGACAGCTAGCTAACAGTACACGTGGCAGCAATCAGAAGCTACTTAAGGATTTTGGGGTTTTTTTTTGTTATTTATTTTCAATCTGAATACCCTCAACCGAATCGGCTATCTTAATGCCTTTGTGGTGGAAAATCTTTTAACCACCGTCATGATTTAGTATAATTTTTTTTTTTTTATTTTCGTTTGTCTAATCTAATCGTTGTCACATTCCACAGATGCCAAATTGCAAATCAACAAGTGGGCTAAGGTCCAGTCACTCGTAGAAATGTGAAATACAACAAATAAACCAAGTGCCCAAAACTAGTTTCAGACTATGTACAAATGTATTTATATATGTTTATCTAGTGGCAAATGACAAGTTTATTTTTTATTTTTCCTTCCTTTTGACCAATATATATTTAATCAAATATACAAAACTAATTAAGGCTACGAAAAAAAGAAACATATATGTATACATATGTGTTTGAGCGATTAGATAGATAGGACTGCTCTCAAAAGTGGTTGAGATTTAAGAGGTGACAGGTATGCAAAAGCATATAAAGCCAATCTTTCGACAAGTGTCATAGTATAAGTGAGCTTGCTGAAGTTCTATGGGATTGAAGCTTTTTAGCTTGTCTGTGAGTTGTCTAGATGTGAAAAGATTGTCACACATACACAAGAAATAAAGTAAATGGTTGAGCTTAGAGAGAATCAAGATTAAACATTCGGAATTAGAAAGGATCAAAGTTAGAGAGGTGAAGTATTTCTAGTTTATACATAGACTTTGAATATATAAAAGTTTTAATAAAAGTATAATAGATAGTTAATGTTTATATAGGTAGATCTAGATATAGAGTGTCTAGCCTAATAATAAAAGCTAATCCCTATATCCTTTTTTTTTATTATTTTCAATTCTTTTGCCATTAAACATGTGATTGAGCTTTGCTCAGAACCTAGACAGAGGATCAAAGCTTTTTTGGTTCACATACGTGAATCGAGTCTGTGTGTGTGTTTGAAAAGCTTGTTATTTCTAACAGTAGACCCACATAGGTGGTCCTTTAACAAAATGCTAATCATTATTCCAAACACATTGTCCCTATTGCCTCGTCCTAACCCTACTGTCGCTACTACTTAAAGACTTCATTCAAGTTCTTCTGCTTCTGTTGTCTGCATACCAAAAAGGTAATTATAAGTCGCATTGTAAAGGAAACGAAAAAGTAAAGCACAGACACAGACACACCGACATGGACACGGTTGCAGATACAGATACAAACGAAAAAAAAAAGAAAGAAAGAAAAAAAAATAACACAAAACCCACTTGGAGCCATAGGCAGTAAGGTGATATCAAATTACATACATGAGAAATGAAAATAGAAGACAAAGAAGATAGACAGAGACACCGAATCAGTGTGAGTGAATGAGACAGTCTTAGATTGTTGAGGGGCGGGTCATCTGGGGCTTTTGTTATGGTATTAGAATTCGGTTTCAGTTTCGGTTTGCGGTTGCTAGACCTCAGAAATCTGGCGCTAGAAAAGAGGTTTACATATTACTTAAAAAAAAAAAATAAAAGAAAACTTTTATTCTCGGGAAAATGTGAAATGTGCGAAAAGTGTTTACCTGAGCAGCAGCTCCCACAGCAATTGTAATTGAGCATATTTCATCAGAAAAGTAAAAAAAAAATTAATAATAATATCAACTGATCAGTCAGCTTTATTTTGTCAACTCCCCCAACAAAATATTCCTAAGAAAATCTACAAACTAAATCGAATGCAAAGCTAAACATAAATTTTATTTAATTGCAAAATTCATTTAATTGCCAAAAGGTAAAATCCAACCAATTCATATCGTTTCATATATACATACATATATTCATTGAAATGGAACTTTATTGTCTGCTGTGAAATTGAAAAATGATAAAAATCGGCAATGCCAAAAGGCATTTGATTCTTGATCCCTTTTTCGAAGGGACTGCCCACTGTGAGGGTAAAATGTTTGAGTTCAGTTTTTATTTTGGGATTGCAATTTGCGCCTCCTTCTTACCCCCCAACAGCCCCGCTCTCATATTGATTTCTTTGACTAAAGTGTGCACTGTTTTTTTTTTTTAGTATTTTTTGTACGCGATTTTCACTTTTCAAAAAATAAAAAAAAAAACCAAAGACCTTCGTCTCAAGAAACTACCCTTCTGGTTCTTGTTCTTTCATTCTCTTTTCTTTTCTTGGGCTGTTTTTTTTGTTGTTTTTTTGTAGTTTAGTTCAGCCTTAAGCTGAAATCAATGACCTTTTGGGTCTGTCACACGGTGTGGAGGGAGGGGAGGCGGTGGTATGGGATTAGTCGTGAAACAAAATATGCAAGTCCAAGTCACTCTTATAGTTAAAAAGCCTCCAAACAATAGTTGTTCAAATCAATCGATAGAAACGTTTTCTTGGCTTTTTCTTTTAAGTGGCCACTCTTCTTCTTGCTGCTTTTTTTTTTATTTTTAGTTATATTATATACATATACGTATATATATATATATATATATATGTATATACATATGACATTGACCATGCATTCATTGTATGGAAAGGGCTAACACTCAGTCAACTCATCACATCTCAACAAAAAATAATAAATATAAGTTTTGAGTCATGATTTTAGACGGAAGTTGAAATGAAACAATAATCAAAATTTAAAATGATATATATAAAAATTCCATACGATTTATGCAAATTTTAATTGATATAAAAATAATATATTTATGCATATTTATATGAAATTTATTTCTTATAATTTTTTTTTTGTTTTCCGTTTTCTTATATTGCAGGTTACAACAGTTCACGCTGCCCAATGTCAGGATTATTTTTATACCGATGGTAAGTAGATAATTTAAATATATAAAGATAAAGATAAAGATATATATAATAGAAAATATATTCTAAATTGTAAAGTTCAATTAGTTAAAATTCTATTCAAACACGTATTAGTAAGACCAGCAATTGATCCTCAGTTTAAATTGATAATAAAAAAATATTGTTTGTAAACCATCTGGAGATTGTCAATTTCTATTACAAAATTCAAAATTGGTTTTCAACACTCCACTTCCAAAATACAAAAAAAAAAAAAAAAAACAATGAACTGAAAATAATTATCATGAACGAAAAGTATTTAAAGCATTCTGCAAGATCGGATCAAGTGTATGTAATCACAAGTGGAATGAGAGGGGAAAATATTTTGAGTCTTTTTTGATATCTGAGTGTACGAGTTGTGTGGAGTGGCTCTGGCTTGGCTGCGGGTCCCCACTTGAAAATAATAGTAATAAAAGAAAAATAATAATAATTATTACATTAAAAAACAAAACCAAAAACAAAAAGCACAAATAAAAAACGTCATTGAACTATAGAAAAGGTCGCTCGTAAAGTAAATATAAAAGCAAGTTCGAAAGAGAAAAATAAAAGCTACAATATATATATGTATGTATATACATACATATATTTATGTATGTATATACATACATATATATAAATGTATACAAAATTGACATTCTGTCAACTTTACAACTGATGAAACTGTTGTGTTGACAAGCTGCCAAATGTTGGAATGTTGGAATGAATTGGGTAAGGAACTTCAATCGATTGGTTATGGTATAAAATCAAAAATGCGACCAGCCACTTAGAGGCTAAGAACCTTAAAACGTGTGGTCAATTAGTTACCACCGTAAACTTAAACAAAATCCACATAAGCCAACGGTGTTTTTTTTTTCTTTTTTCTATTTGTTATTTTTAGCCTTTGCAACTTAGACAGAAAAACAAAACTAAAAATAAAACAAAAATCGTAGTAAATCTCTGACAGGTTTCTGATCGTATGTATATATAGTTATAATGGTATAGTGCCGTGTGCTAGGGCAAATGATATATGGGGATTTGATCTAAGCTTCTAAACGATGAATTGATGATTTGCACTCGTTACGCTATTTCGACTCTGCAAAAGTACGCCATATTGTTAATTATATATATATGATATCATAAAAAAATTTTTTTAGATATTTTTATGCAAATTGTTTTGGTCGAATAAACGTGTTATTGATAAAAGTCTAGCATGAGATAGACACGTGATCGTTTTTTGGTTAGTAGCACAAAATGCTTTTTAGTTTAGTTAAATAGTTGTCACGTTGGGCGCCAACTTTAAAAGTTTTCAAAGTATCATTGGTCCTTATCATAACAAGCAATTATTGAGAGTACCACATAGCACAGATACACACACACACACACACACACACACACACACACACTGACAGACAGACACAAATTACGAATTCCCATAGGTTTTAATGGTTTTCGTTGCGGCTCAACTTTGACCATTAAAATCTTTTATGGTGTCACATGTGTTCGAGGCAAAAAATAAAGCTCAGCGTATTAATGGAAATTTATGGCATATTCAAAAAGGGCTGCCAACTAGGATTAAAGCAAATGTATCTGTATTGGTTTATTAATCACACATACTCCTTCTCTCTCTCTCCCTCTCTCTTTATACAGGTAATGCTTGCTCTTGTATTAACAACATGCGCAAAGACGGACGAATATATTTTAATATTGAGAAGCCACAACGATCGTGCGCTGCACATCAACGCGCACGGCAAAGTAAACGCCGAGGATATCTCATTGGCACGTAAGTTATGCTTCTTTTAACATCTTATACTTATTGATTGTAGATATATATTTACATATATACATATATATATTTATATATATGTACATATATAAATTTTCATTTGGCATTTCAATTAAATTGGCATTTATTTTGAACTCTGTCTCGGTTTTGGTCTCGGTCTCGGTCTGTCTGTGTCTGTGCCTGTGCATATTGTGTGCTTAATTAAATTATTGGTAATTTAATATTTGATTGATGTTATGAACCGCTCTCTACCTCTCTACCTCTTACTCTCTCTCTCTTTCTCTCTCTTTCCCTTTATGGCAATGGCGCCATTGCGGTTTGCCGTTTGATTTCATTTTGTCGTTTTCTTCATCTTCTTGACAATATGTTTGAGTTTTATGCGGTTTTTCCAACGTATTTGCTCAAGTTCAGGAACGACCCTCTAAAACTAGGTTGATCTCTAAACGAAAGTGACAATTAGATTTTAAATAGTGTTAAGGAAAATTCTTTCACATAAATTAACCACCCGAAAACAATTATAAAAATGCCATTTACCATAAATTAATAAGTCAAACACATTGTCACTTTGGCATTTTATCTAATCGGTTTGAACTAACTAACTTTTGCCAACTAACTATCAGAAAGAAGTGTGTTGTATAGGAGTATATGGGGGGAGGGGTATACTTGAGGCTTAAACAATTTGATCGATTTGTTATATGTTTGTTTTGGGGCGTTGCCTTTTCTATATCAATTGAAGGTCTTCCCTAACAAAAAATGCATGCCATAGAAACGTGGCCAAAGATCGTTTAAATAACAATATCTCCCTCTCCCATATTAACTATAAAACCATAAATGTTAAATACTATTTTCAGGGCTAAAAACTCTTTAAGTTAAACATAATTATGCTAAAAAGTTCAACGACTGTTTAGATGGGCATTTAACTAAATAAACTTTATGGGATTTATTGATAAATGGTAGACTTATATAGACATGGGAAAGGGAGGAGTAGGAGGGAAGTGTCGTTATATTTGACGCCACCAAAAACTAATCAAAGCTTTCATAACTTTATCAAAAACCTTTCAATTAATTGGGTTATCTTTAAATGCTCAAGTGGTCACATACCCCCACCTCATCTCTTTGCCATAAAAATATATTTACTTAACACCTATAGCAAGTTGTTTTTTGTTTGCTAATAATTAATTAAATTTAATTTGTTTTCTTTTTGTGTTTTCTCTCTTCTTATTTTGATTAGAATCTTTCAAAATGGACAGTGTTGGCGACGCACTGGATCCAGATTTCAAGATTACCATCTATGCAACGGATGTGAAACAATATTTATGCTTTCATCAAGGACGACTTGTTGGAAAGGTAAGTTTCTAAAGAAATAAAAAAGAAATTATAGATTTAAGTAAAAGAAAAAATATAGTACAAAAAAAGGAAAGAAGTTTCTGTTTTAAAAGTTTATTCAAAAGTTTCTTATAGTTTTGCTAAGTAATTGTCTAAATAGATTTATTCATCATTTTATTGCAGATTTAAAAAAATTTACGTTTAGAGTACCCCTAATATAGTTTAATTAATTTCAAATTGTATGCATCTCTAACCATTTTCTTTTTCCTATTTTCTATTTTCTCTTTCTTTTCTTTGCTGATTTATATAGAAAAACGCCACAAACGATTGCCATTTTAGGGAATCAATGGATGGGGGTTATTATCAGTATAGGAATGCCTACAATCAAGAGCTGCGTGTGGGCATTAAACGCAACTTTAGACCAATTGGGCCAAAGGATAGAAAAAGGTTGCATCGATTGAAAAATGTTTGCTTTTTCTTTTATCGTGCCGAGGCCATGGAATTTCGTAGTAAATTGTCGAAAATAAGAGCAACAACAACCAGTACGACAACTACAACAACAACGACAACAACAACCAGTACAACAACAACAACAACCAGACCTACTACAACAACAACCAATACAATAAAAAAAATAAGCCCAGTGATGGGCACAAGACGTGTTCGAGTAAAACAACGTCGCCCAGCAGCAGCAGCAGCAGCAGCAGCAACAACAACTACAAGTATTAATAGCGATAATTCATCTAGCAACCACAACAAAAACAACAATAGCCCTAAGTCCTACAATCAAGCCAACAATAACAATAACCTAGATGATGACCTGCTACAACAGGACATTATTAAAAGGAATCGCAAACGCTCGCAACATCGCCAACAACAACAGCTGCAACATCGCCAGCGTCAAAGAGAGCAACAACAGCGCCTTGGCAAAAACAACACCAACAATAATAATAAAAATATTGCAGTCGGTGCCATGCAAAAGCCTCAACCGAAGAATTTGGAAATCCGTCATCATCACAATAATGCTACCTGGATGGAGCTACGTCGTTTACGTCGCTTAGAACGACGCCGACAACAGCAATTGGAACGGCAACAACAATTGGAGGAAGATGAATACACTTCCCCATCTGCTTCCGTTGAACATTTGCCAACAGCTTCATCATCAGCATCATCCTCATCTTCAAAAGCCACAGCATTGACAGCGACGGCAGCATCATTGGCGCCATCGGCTCTCAATTTGATGGCCATGTGGGCGGCAAGTCGACGCAAGCGTGGGCGTAGAAAACGTTCAGTTGCTGCAGCAACAAGAGTTAATGCAACAGCTTCTGCCGATATGCAGTTGGTTGAGTCAACGTCGCAGCTTGAGCAGCAAAAGCAGAAGCAACAGCAACAGCAGCAGCAGCAACAGCAGCAGCAACAACAGAAGCAGCAGCAACAACAAAATGAATACTCAAACACCTATGTTAATAGTAACTTAAACCTAAATCTTAATAGTAATAGCCATATTCTTAATATTGCAATACCTGCCTTGCCAAAAAACTACAACTACTTGTACAGTAACGAGCATAATAATATGAATACTAAAAGTAGCACGACTGATTCTAGTAGTTTAGATACTAGCACTAAGTTCGATAGTCCAAATAGCCATAGCAATAGCCATAGCAATAGCAATAGCAATAGCCCTAGCCATAGCCAGAGTGCGTTCAATACAGAGAATATTGACAATAATCATAAGCAATTAAAAGTTCGAATTGACAAGAGCATAAATATTGTAGAACATTTATCTACAATTGATTATCATTATAATAATAATCATATTGATGTTAATCCCCATGAAGATAATGATGAAGACAATGATAAAGGTGAGCACGAAGAAAATATTGTAAAACATTTACTTCGTAGCCAACAGCAACAACAAGAAGTGCAACAGCACCAACAGCAACAGCAGCAGCAACAACAACTGCAACAACAAGAACAACCTAATCTTGATAATTTAAATGCCAATATTAATGTTGTTAACGATAATCATCATCATAATGATGATGACAATTATAATTCGTTGCTGTCAAATAATAACCATAATAGTAATTATAATGAGCAATTTGCGAATGACGATGAAACGATACGAATTGAAAATAATAAATATGAAACACATATAGTACAATACAAACATGCAGTATTTATTTCGTATGGTCAATCAGATAGGCGGGGGGGGGGGGAAGATAAGTATTATTATATTGCTTTAAACAGCAAAAAATATGGTAAAAAAAATATCAAAAATAAAGAAGCTTAAACACTTTAAATATCGTATTCTACTTATAAATTGGGGCGAATTTCAAGCCTGATTTTGGTTTTGTTACAGCGGAAAAACCTTTATTTATTTATTTATCTAGAGTTACTTTTCAAGAGGTCTCTATAGAAACTTGAAAGAATTCCATATAAGAATCTTATAGATACTTTATATAATATTTCCGAAATATTATACTGTACTGGAAAGAGATCATCTTGAAGATCAACGATAAGTAAATAATTTCTAAGTTGGCAATAATTTAAGGTAAGTAATATATTTAATATAGTTTAAGTAATATAATTGAACTATTAAATTTATATAATAAATAAAATAATGATTTTAGAAATATGTTTTATCATATTTTTTCTTAAATTTAGAAAATAACTTAATTAAACAAAACAAAAATTCAATAGAAAATGATTTTATAATTAAAATATTTTTTTGAGTTTCTAAAATAATATAATTAAACAAAACAAAATTCAATGAAAATTTATATTTTAATTAATATATTTTTAATGCATATAATATTATTTATTTTTTTATAATTAAACCATTAAGCAACAAAGTTTCTACGAATAATTCCAAAGATTTCACTTTAATATTATGTTCTTATCCAACAAAGAAAGCTTAATCGATTCGAATTAAAGTAGAACCTTAGGAAACTGTTTTTTTTTCAGTGTACATTCGCTTATAATACCAAAACAATGTGGCTTAAAACTTTCGAGTCATCTTCAAAGATTCATTGGATTAGAGTGATGATAGATTGATTATTGTATCTACACGATTTCACTATAAAATTTTCCACTTCATAGAAGTTTGTGTGACCTTTTTTTTTATTTTTTATTTCAACAACAATCCCGGAAACATTTGGCTAGCCTTCAAATATCTTCTCGAAATCATAAAATTCAAATTGCTAATATGAAAATCATGTAACAATTGATAAGAATCTAACAACAATGTGACAATGTATAAATCTGACCTCAATATGTCGCGGATAATCATAAATTAACATCTCAAGAGAGTAACAAAAGTCATAGGTAAAGCTCATGGAAAACGCGTGGGCGATCATTTTTCTGATGGGAAACTATGTGTAAGTAAATATACATAGGTATAGATATACATATCTGTATATTTGATAGATGTTCGACAACGGTAGATGTTGACATGAGAGCATAAATCATAAACTCTCACAAGCATACATAAAAATTAGTATTTCATATTAATTTATGTAAAGTACAGAAGATTTATGACTTGTCTGGCAATAATTAAGTGAAAAATTGAAGAAAACAGACGAAAAAAAAAACACCACATAATATTAAGAAAAACTGACAAAAAATGTGTGAATATCTATAGTCTCTTTATTATTTATTTTTTTTTTTTTTGGTGCTGACACATATGCAAATTGGCTAAAAGTGCGACTGACCCGAAGTTGCTGTGTCTCAAAAGATTTATCAAGTCGGATTTTGACCAAAACAAGAGACTGGCGCCGTCTGCGCACGCCAAAGCCAAAAAAAAAAAAAACCACAACAACAAAAAATGCTGCTAATGAAATTTTATTATACACTAAAAGTAATAATTTATAAATTTGTTTAACAAAAAATAAATTTGTTAAGCAATCAATTTGAAATACCCAAATCAAGTGGACAACATTTTGTGATGATGAGGCTACGGTCCATGGAGTTAGGGATAAAGATTACATTAAATTGATTTAGATTGGCATTTAATATGCATATAGATTTAAACTGCGATATTCTAATAAGCCGTTTGCAAAGCAAATTTTCGAATTATGGAATACTACTGGCAATCAAGATTTTTAGTTTAACTGGTTATCTAAAGAGTAGAGTTATCATAAAGACTTTTTTTAATGGCAAGCTATAAGATTTGCGTATATTTTATTTTATCATATATTCACGTTAATAATCTGACTCATAATTACAAAAGACAAACAAATTATTCTATCAATTTAAAATTTGTATTGTAGGTGGTATGACTTCCAGCGTTGCCAGATTGTCTTATTATTCCTTTAACACTCCCCGCCTTTCACTCTTTTTTTATCTATCACCCCCCTCTCCATGTTTCATCTACTTCATGATTTCGTAGTTCCTTTGCTAGCCACTGCTGCAGCCTGCAGCTCTGATCGCTCTCTCATGCTCTCAATTGCGCTCTCTAACTGTCATCGTTGCGCTTTTTTGTTTTCCTTTTTAGTTAAATTTTCGCCTGATGAAATTCGCACGCTAAAGTTTTCGTCTGCAAATGTTAATTTCTTAAACGAATTAAATTGGATTAAATATCAATTAATAAATTGTGTTATTAATTAGTTAAATGTGTTGGTTTTTAATGGTGTTTAACAATGAAACAATCGGTGTAGTGGTAATCCAGTTATTTTAATATTGAAAACGTCGCACACGGCGTAAGTGTTTTTTTCTTGTTTTTTTCTTGTGCAAGTGTGAGTGAATTCAGTGCAATATGAAAACGAGGAGAGAAAATGAGAGAGATGTCTAGCTTACGAGCTAAATGTAAGGTAAGTAATTTTGTTTTTGCTTTTCTTTAGAAAAGAAGAGACAATGCATACATACTAGCATACACATACGTACATATGTACTTATGCATATGTATGTACATATGTAAAGTTTTACTTGTGTGAATGTATGTTCAAAGAACCGTAAATATTTATTAATTTTTAAGGAAAAGAAATGATAAATTGCAAAGTTTTTCCCCATTTTTATTTCGGCTAACTGTCTAATAAATCCTGGTCTTTAATCATGGTTATACAAACAAATATATTATTTAACTTTTTTCTACGTTTTTTTTATTATTTACTTTTGTGCCAGAATCGCCTCTTGTGAGATTTTTTCAAACCAGTTATCGTTTAAAAATATGTAGACAGTTTTAATATTATATAGATTTGGCTTTTCAATGCCCCTCCACACACACAATCAATATACTTAATATATACCCAAATACTAATGTATGTACATATGTACATACATATACATATGTATAGTGTTTGTATACATGTGTATTATATGCCAATTGAAATTAGCATGACAAAAGTATCTTGAACATAACAAAAAGTATCTCACAAGCTATTTGCTCACTGATTTTCAATCGAATCTATCACCTGCTGGCTGTTGCTTCTTCTCCCTCCTTCCTTTATCCCTTCTGCTGTCTGGTCTTTGGAATGTTGTAGATAAAATATATCTCAAATATATATAGTAAGTATTTATTTATATATTTGGTTAATTTCTATATCTTTCTTCTTCTCTTTACGTTTGTTGACTCTTCGCATTGCTCGAGTCTACCAAAAAAAAAAAAAAAAATTGTAGCGCCTTCACTTTAGTTCCACTGAATTTTGTGGTTTTTTGGTAGTTAAAATGGGGGGAGGGGAGGCAACTGGATTGTTTATTAGCCAAATTAGCGTATCAGGTGAAATTTAAGCAGATTTTGTATGTGCGTGTGTGTGTGCTTAAGCATCTCGGCATCTGTTTATGGGAAAATGATTAGATCCGCTTATAATTTTTTGTTATTTTTTTATGCGTTTATTTTTATGACAGTTATTCTAATGAAGAAAACATTTTAAGCTCCTGCTTAAATGACGGAAATACCTCTGCTGTAAGCCAAGTAAGTTGCCGTCTCTATTTATCTACGTATGTGTGTGTGTATGTGTGCGATGAGTTTTTGTAACCATTTTTCAAGTGCAGGCTTTTAAGCCACTCTGTCTGTCTCAGATGTTGTCGTCAGTTGTTGCCATTATAAGGCATTAGATGGGGCTTAATTTAATTGTTGTGAATTAAATGGAATCTACATAAGAAGCAAAACTTTTGGAATAATGTTTGCTGACAAGTACAAAAATTAACAATTTGTTGATTTCATGACAAGAAGAATGAAAAATGAAAGTAATCACGATTTTGGTCAACATTTTAACAGGCTTGTGAAATTATTCAATAGATATTTCCAATCTTAATTGTTACTAAAGATACCGGCACAAGATTACAAATCTTTATTTCAAATAATCACAATAAACGGGAGGAAGTTTTCGGCGTTTACTGGTTGATAATTTCAACTAAAAAATGCGAAAAAAGCTGTCAGCAAAGATTACATTGTGAGATTATTTTGGCTTTACTTTATTTGCAATTTACTTTAAAAAATTGCAATAAATATTTAAATAAGTTTTCATGATATTTTCTTCAATTGATGTTAGAATGTACAATAATATAAATTTTATGACAAACACTTATTATCTATCGACTGACTCGAAAATGGTTTTTGCAAACTTTCAAATTCCTTTCCATTGTATAGGTAAAACTCAGTAAGAACCTTAAGAACAGTTGACCCCATTTGGCAGGCAGAAAAATTGACAAGCATTTAAGGGAAAACGTTTTTTTTGTCGAATACAATAAGAGGCTGATGAGCTAAACAGTTAGCAAGTAGGTTACCAGGTAGAGACAGCGACAGAGTAACTACGGAAGGTGCAAAAACTTGGCGCATTGCACAATGGCAACAACTATGAGAAAGGTCAGTGTGTGGTTAATTACTGACAAGTCGAAACCAAAGAAACTACAAAAAAAAAAAAAACATCTCAAGTCCAACGGCAGTCAGTCAAACAAACGCCCGCATAGTAAAAATGTGTATGTTGCACGATGATGTCTATGGACATCGACATGGACATGGACAGGGACAGTTAGTAGTTGTTATTGTTGTTGTAGCATACCATTATTTCTCAGTTTTTTTATTTTTTTTTTTTTTTTTGTCATGGTTGTTAAGAGAGTAAAGATTCAAGTGCAACAAGTTGTTGCAAGTAGACAAGAAAATAAAATCTAACTGTGTATGCGTTTTTATGACATTCAATGCTATCGTTGTTGGTCATGCCAAAACATACCATACCATTGGTATATGTGGGCGTGGCACCTGTTGACAAATCATCTTAACACCTTCGACTGTCATAAAAATGGGTTACGGACATGATTTGCAATGCAATAAACTTAATTGAACGCGCGTCAGATTTTAATTTTAAATCCACCATATCTGAGGACCGGTTTCAACACAATGTATATTGATATACACTCATATAGAGATACCTATACATATATTTATATTTGAATACCTTTTTGCAAGAGTATCAAAAAAAAAAATTAAAATAAATAAGAATTTGTTTTATTCTAAGGCGCGAAGTCGTAAACGGGTGTTTGATGCCGTCATGGGTTAAGATACTCAAGTTTTAATACCCTTTTTGTGAAGAGTATACTTTTTTCTATAGTAATCTATAATTTTATCCCACAATCCAGATACATCCAGCTGTTTATTGCCTTTGTAAGATTCGAATAATAATAATGCATAAAGGAAAATAATAAGTAATATATAATTATTTAAGAAATGTTGAAATAATTTCTTAAGATTTTAAAATCTTATGGAATTTTACTTTCATAAAACTAAAAATTCTAAATAATATATTGATAAATTAATTTGGCAATACTTGCATTTTCCACGGTATCAAATATTCGATCCATTCAACGTAAATCTAATTTTCTCTTGTCTTTACGATGCCATTAATATCTTAGATAGGTATATATATTGTTTATATGTTTATATTGTTGTTGTTGTTGTGATTGTGGTTGCTTTTATTTGAATGACAGCAAATTCGATTCGATTTGATTTGGATTTAGTTGGTGCCATTATAAAATTGGCGCCGTTTAAATGGCGCCAAATTATTTTGGTCATCATTAATTTTAACATTTTTGTGGTATTAGCCATTTTGCGGCTTGCCATAAATATACATTTATTGTGGTTATAAAACGGAAATGCCATAATACGATTATTTTGCTTGCCAAAATTAAATATATATAGATCCCAGAAGGAAAAATCTGATTAATGCTAGATAAAATCTAAATCGATCTAGTTTATATGGAAAGTTTGTTTTCAACTTTTATAAGTTGTTAACCAGCTATTGGCAACACCTGGAAAATGTTGTGTTAACCGCTAACAGCATTGACCAACTAAGCGGCTTGTCATAAATATTTTTGGCAAATATTAAAATATCATTGGAAAACTGGGCAAGTGTGTGCCGTGTTGCCATGTTGCCTTCAAAAAGTCATGTTAAACAGTAAAAATAGCTAAAGAGGCCCAGATTGGAACAGCAACAACCGCTGCTGGTTGGTTGGTTGGTGGTTACTTGGCTTGTTGGTTAGTTAGTTGGCCTGTCAATCGTTCAAAGACCAAAGGCTAAACAATTTGACAAATAGCCCAGGTAAAAGCAACAACAACAACAATAACAACAACAGCAGTAGTAACAGTTGCAGTAGCAGCGTCACATTCCATGGGCGCCACAAAGAGGCGGATGCATGAGGTAAATCAAATTTCACAAAAAAATTAATTTTAATTCAATTTTATTTACTAGGGCACTCGATTTTCTGATTTCTTATTTTTAATTTTGCTGTGTATAATTTATATTGCTTAGATTTTCTATCAGTTGATAAATTAATTTTATTGTTCAAATGAGTTTATGATTTATATTAGATTAAGGCCCAAATTAGTCAAAGAATAAATTCAAATTAGTAATATAAATTATTAATATTAACAAGATTACAGGAACCTTTATACAATTATTTAACACTAAAATTTAAATTTTGAAATTCCGTTGAAATGTTCCGCCTATGCTATACATCTCTTAGAAAAAAATCTACATCATTTCTCACCAATAGCAACTTAGCGATGAGAAAATTAAGATTTTCTTTAGTGTTTTTCCTGTATTCTTTATACATATTTTTTCTTCATGTTTTTTTTTTATTATTTTATTTATTTTTTTTTTTTTTTGAAAGTGCCAACTACTTGACATTTGCTGCAAGATGACTGTGCCCGCCGCCTTTCAAACTTAAGTTGAGATGAGACTTTCCGAAAGTCCGGCATCATCTGACTGTCTTTTGTTACCAAACTTTGCTTTTAAAAAATTGTGGCGGCTATGGAAATTCTTTTTTGGGGTGACCCTTTCTTTCTGCCTTTTGTCCACACGGAGAAAGAGGGAAGGAGAGGGAAAACGCATTTTTCAACCGCAGCGCATTTCATTTTCAATCAAGCCTGTCAAATTTGTCAAGCTCGACGAGTTTTCAAGTGGTCTGGTCTTTCGTTTCGTTTCTTTTTTTTTTTTTTTGGGGATAGGAGGAGCATGAAGGGGCATAGGAAACAGAAATGCATTCGAAGATGCGCCCAGCCTTCTTTTTTTCTAGTATTTTTTTTCCTACGCTAATCAATGGCATCTAATTAAATGGCGTTGATTGTTGTTGCCACTTTGACAAATTGTTTGATTTTAATGCGTTTTTGATTGGGTCCAAGTTGTGGTATCAGAGTTGCAGTCGTCGGGCATTTTGATTTATACTGTTAATCAGATAAAGTAAAAAGCTTTCAAGTTTGAATTATACGCTACATGAGTAACCGTTAGATTGCCCACGAAAAGGGTAAGAGAGGGGGGGATTTAGTTTAGGGGTATTGCAGACCACACAAAAATAAAAATGAACATTAAAATAATTATGATCAAGCCTGATCTAATTTGGCAACATTCCAAGTTTTATGATCAACTATATTAACAAAAAATTTAAATATTTAAACACACAGATTTTCAACTTTGAATGGATAAATTACATTAACTATATTGATGGGTTTTTTAAAATAATTTAGTCGGTGGAATAAAAATTAAGAGGACTCATAACATTAAATAATTAATTAAATATACCGTCAAAATCAGTATCAACAGTTTTATCCGGGAATTGAATCGTTTTTATTTAAACCTTGATAATTCCAGAAATATATTCCAGTGTCATTTGAACACCGATTTTATATTACTGCCTATTCTACTTTAAAATGGCATGATATTTTGTTACATAACTCATATGCGATATATAGAGGTTGATTCAAATAGGAATAAGTTCGTATATTTTATATTATTGACAATAAAACAAAAAAATAGAAAATAAATGCCAGATATATTGGCACAGGCAAATGGTTAGGTAGGGTTATATTAGATATTGTCGTAGTTTATGAATATCTAAATACTCTTCTCCGCAGTTTCTAAAACTGACTCTTGTCTAGTTATAGATACAATAAAATAGCAGAAAGCGTGAACAAATGAAAAATTGAAAACCAATTATTAACAAGATTATTAATCAAGAAAAATAGCCCTTTTAATACTAACTATTAATAACTTAAACAATTAAATAATCTTAAAAAATTGATGAAAACCAATTAGTAACAAAATAATATTGGCTTAAAAAATTTGTACACCAGAATATCATCTCCTTAAAAGAAAAAACAATTTGACGTAAATTATCATTGTTAATGCTTCATTTTGCTTAAGAACATAAATATACCTCACAATTAGAGTGTATAATAACTTGTCTTTATTGGTTTGTTAATATGCACTGGATATTATATTTATAATCCACTTGTATACAACGATTGTGATCGGAATGTGTCAAAAAAAAAAACTTGTCACTAGTTCTCGTGTTTTTACCTATCCAGATATATATATGTAGGTATACATATGTATGTATGTCACTATATCAAGAGGCAAAGTTTCTATACGTTTATTGTATGCCGCCTCAGTGAGTTCCAAATGCCAGTTTTCCCAGTTTTTTTTTTTTTTTTTTTGATTGAGTCTCAAATTGATGCGATGCCCTGCCATGTGGTGGGGTGGAGATGACGCCGTCAATGATGATGATGATGCCGATGCCGATGCTGTTGATGATGACTTCATGGCAGGCGCTTATTTGAATAAGTAAAGAATATTTAACAACAACAACAACAAAAATTTTGTATTTTTTTTATTGATTTATAAATAAAATATGATGCTAACATAGAGAAAAGGGAGGGAGAGAGGTAGGATGGGTCAGTGTGTATTAATGATTAGGGGGCGTCATCTTCACTATGGGAAAATGTCAAAATGTTGTGTGTATGTGCGTCAGTATTAGACTGACAGTCGAGTTTTCTGCCATAAACTGTCTGAAATATGTAGCCATAAATTATATTAGTACAAAAAATTAACATAATTGCATTTACCACTGCTGTGAGTTGAAGAGTTAACGTTCTTTTAGCCCATTTCGAAAGTAGCCGTCACAGTTCGATCATAAAACTTTTTTTTTTTTTAGAATTTGTCAACTCAATTTTTATTTCCTTTGCCTAGTAAAATGTAAATTTTTTAAATGCATTTTTGTTGTGCATGTTTTGGCTAGTTAGTAGCCATTTAAGTTGTAAGCTTAATGAACATGAGCATGAACATATGTACATAAATAAATTTAGGTAAACCGTTTTTTTTATGCCACCCAAAATGTTCACATCTTATCAGCATAACAAATTGGAAGTAAAGAACCAAGTGCCAGATAAAACACTTTGCCTTTATCTGCACAAAAAATAAAAAAAATATAAAAGGGATCATCCGCTTATCAGCAACAATTCACAGTAGTTAGTCTAAAATCTAACGAAACAACGGACGAGACTTTGTGCAAAAAAAAAAAACGAAATGCACCGAAAAGTTGAAACATGGGAATTCCAGGTAAAAGGCATGCGGAAGGGCATCTCACCTTAAACGAATTGAAAATTTATGTGACAGAAGACCATGCATAATTGAGGCCAGTTAGATTCTGAGATTTGGGTCTGCAACATAATAATAATAAGTATTCCAGGTAAATAGAATACTCTAAAGGCATTGAGTGAAGATAGGAGAGGGGGTTAGGTAATTGGTATGTAATTTTTCTGGCTAAAACTTCAATTTCCATTGATGTCCTTGCGCCGGCAACGTCGTGTGCCAATCTCTGTCTCCCTTTCTACATATCTCTCTCTATATATACTTTTTGTTTCTGAAGATTAAACCGAGTGAGGTCGGTCAATATCAAAAAGTAGCTGAGAGTGATTTATATGGGTTAACTGATTTATTTTATAGACTTGGTCAATTAACAGCTGCCTTAAACTTCCGTTTTCCCATTGCAAAAGGAATGAGAAGTTGTCAATCAATAGTGAGTGATTGCTGACAGCAGAACGATCTATGTTCAATCTAATTGCCCATAATTTGGCCCATTGGTAACATTTTCAAGGTCATATAAAATTTATGATCTGTCCGGAACAAGCCTCTTGAGCATCATGGTCACGGACTATAATGCATAATATTAGGGAAATGAATAAGTGGATCTGATAGTGAGCAATATTACATTTCCAAAGTCATATAAAATTTATGATCTGGCCGGAACAAGCCTCTTGAGCATCATGGTCATGGACTATAATACATAATATTAGGAAAATGAATAAGTGTATTACAACTTTATTGTAAGATCATAAATTAGAATTGATAAGACCAACTACGAGTAAATTTTATTATTAAATTGACCAAAACCGGTTAGAATTGTAATAGGTTTGCCAATTTACAATACCAATTTCCTAGAAGTTCTTGAATTAAAAAAAAAAGTTTTTTTTACAGAGATAGTACAACAATTTAACTGATCAATTTTATTTCTGTCGCTTCCTGAATCACTCAGGAATGCTATATATGTATATATGTATATGTATAGAGTAATTCTTGGAAATCAATTTTGATATTGCTATGGTCAGGGCCAAATGGAATTTTTGTATATGTTTGTGTGTGTGTGTGTTGATTAGAATGTGGCTACCAAATACACCGCAACAAAAAGCCAAATCGTGTGTGGTTTATAAGTACATCGAGGAAGAAGTTATGCTTATCAAGAGAATCCACCAACTAAGGCAAAAGTTGTACTATTTAAGACGTAGATGGTAGGGCCCATATAAAATAATAATAATATATTTATAATTGAACCAAATTAAGATTAAATTTTTAGTTTTATACCTATTCATAAATGTTAACCTTAGATTTGTCCTTGGTAGTTAAAAACTAACTAAAGTTTAATATAAACGAATATTTAAGAATCTTACAAAAAAAAAAATAATGAACAAGAGTGATACAAATTTTAATAAATTAAAATATTAATAAAGTTCAACGACACAGAAACAAAAAGTAAGTAGGATGTTTCGAAGAACTCTCTTTCATCAGCCAATTTTCCTTTCTACTATTTGTATTAAATCAATCACTCCTTTTAAGACTAGAACTAGTTGAGAAGTACAACAAAAAGAAGCAATATAGATGGACTCTTTGGCATTCTCTTAGTATTCTCTATTAGTTATACAGGAAACTGAACCAGCGATATTTCAAGAAAATTAAGAATGAATCAGAAACTACAAAAATATATACTATTTCCAGTTAATCAAATCGAAATCAATTAATGGTTACTTCACACTCATTATGTTCCATTGAACTAAACATTTCCGAAATGCCAAGTAATGCTGACAAGCCCCATTGATTGGTTGGGGATATATGCGATATAACCTCATAACCTTGACCTAGTATCACAAATTCAGATCTTTCCTCCAATGCAAAAATTGAAAATTATTTTCTCCAAGCGATAACCTTAAGAAGCCAACAAATGAATTCATATAACAAATATTTACAACTCTCGATAATTAAGATAAACTGCCAGCTAATGAACGTAAGTATAACCAATGGCCAGATCCTAATCAAGAATGTCCAAGATACCAGGTAACCAAGCCCCCCTAATAAGAACATATCAAAGAAGTTAACTTCCGCATTGCCGAAGTCTGTATACTCTTGCAGTTTTAGACTATTTTATAACTTTTTCTATCACATTAAGTTTCAACCATATAGCTTAAAATTTTAGGTCGAAATCGTGCGAAGAAACAGACATGGATCAATTGACTCGGTTGTTGATGCTGATCCAGAATATGTATGTAATTATATTAAATATATCGGAAATTCTTTTTTCTATGGGTTACACACACCTGATCAATTTTATTATACCCTCTGCTAGGGTATAAAAACAAATTATAGTACTTAGTTTTTTTTTGTTTTGTTTTTTGCTAAACAATGATAGTCAGTCTAAGGTATTTTTATGAGAGGCAAATTGTTTTTTGTCTTATCGGCGGGTGGTGAAAGTGATGTCATGCCATTAATATAAGCTGATAACCATATATAAATATGCTAAAAATTGGCCAGTCTGTGAGTAATTGTCCGAAATGTGCACTAAGATGGAAAAATTTCCTTGGATTCAATTATATATTTGTATATATAATATTGATGGGGTTTATCGGCCAGGGATGACGCCATGCCATTAAATTAACATCATCATGGAATTTGTACATATGTACTTGGATTTGAAGCACTATAAAATAGTTGAAATCAGTTGGAAAAGTGTGTTATAAATCGCGTGACTTATCAATAGGGCAGCAATTAAAGTCAGGCGATTTAAAACGTGTTCCAAATATAAGTCAGGTGATAAAAACGTGCTACATCAAAACAAGAATAAATCAAAAATGATAGCCCCAACTGATAATGGGGACAAATGTTCGATAAAATAAACAATAATAATTGGATTGAATTAATAACCTTGAAGTAGAACTACAATAGACAATTATAAAATCTATTCTATTAGTTTCGATCCTATGATTTACTTTGGCGTCTTTTTTTTTATGCCGTAACTTTCCATTCTACGTCTTTGTGTTTTTCAATATAATTTTTCCATATGCAATTATTAATATTAATGCCCAATTTACAATTTGTTTGCTTTTTAGCTTAAAACCAATCGTTGAGGGTCGCCATCAGTGAGCTTCCATTAATAATACCTTTGGATTTTGTTTATAGTCCATCAAAGCAAAAGAAAACTTGCCGCAATTTGACCAATTGCGCCATTACCTGGCAAAACAAAAAAACAACAAACTAAAAAATAATAAAAGAAAAAAAATTTTAGAAGAAAATTTTGCGATTACAAACATTTTGTGTGGCTTTGTAGTAGGTCACGGTTCGCATTTGCACTCTATTGAGCTTATCTGCAAAAGGCAAAAAAAAAATTTAATTCCGATTTGGATTGCGATTAACTACGATTATAGCTGCTAACTAGCGCCCCTTCAGACATTTTAATAAGGATGTTAAGTCGCAATTGTGAATATAGAAGCACGCATATCCGTGTACTTGAGTAGATCATCGTTTGATACGACGGAACAACAATTTCCTGTAAATGTATGTATATGCACATTCCACGACTAAAAATAAAACATATTGATAAGAATTCTTTTTGGGAGTACTATTTACCAATTGGCTACTGTTTTCCAAGAAATCTGTCAGTTAAGCTTTTGTTTCTTTACCTTTTTATTGCCCTTTGCTAAAGAGTTTAATCAATTTGGCCAAAAAGTAACAAAAAATCATACGATACATACGGTTTGGTTTCAAGTAATATTGTTTGTGGTATAGAACGAACTCATAAAATATATATAGACTATTATTTACGAAAGGGTATACCATTATCGTATTTGGCCTTTAAATTATATTCTGACAGTAGCGTATTAAGGAAATACCAACGGAATGCGATATTTGACTGATAGGAGTAATGGGAATAGCAGTTAATTATTTTCGTAATATGATTTCATTAATAAAATTCTTAAAAAATTTGGAAATCGATTGGAATTTTAGATAAAGACTAGAAATGTTCCGTTTAAAAGGGAATTTATTTTGCGTAGGAAACGGATGTGACAGTCATGGATCATAAATGATAAATGTTACCAAAATTTTTGAAGAAATCCATGCCTTAAAGTTAGAATGCAAACAAAATTAATGAGACAGAGTTTGACATGCAAAGTGACAAAGAATATTTATATGTAATATATGAGAAGATATATGTTGTAAATGTAAAAGAAACCGACAAGTCATGAATGAATCCTGGTATCTGGGAATGACCTCAGGCTAATAAAAAAGAAATGCATTCAATAGAATGGCAGACCATTAACCAGACATTGACAGGACATCGTGGTCTCGTGGTTTGTGTGTTCATGTGGCAATTTCTGTTGCGTCATGTTAAATAAAAGCCAAAACGAAACAACACATACCAAGAGTATGAGTGAGTAAGATGGAATATACATTTCCGGTTAATGGCAAACAGGACAAAGAGAATGCCTTGTAGGCATTTTGCGGTTTTTCAATTTGAAACCAAGGATCCTGTTGACCGCAACAACAACGACAATAAGCGACATAGTCAAGTTTACCTTACCGTCTGCCGCCGTTCAGAAGGAAGTCTCACCGTGACCCTAATAACACTTCATTTCTGGCCCCCAGTGCCCACCAAAAAAAAAAAAAAACACTCTCCCTTTGAGGATTGCTGTCTGATGATTATTTATTATTGCATTCCATAGCAACAACAACAAAAACAACAGCAACAACGAAAATATTTTGAGAACGCCTCAAAGTATAAACTGTCCTAAATTAACAGTTCAATGTTAATTGGTTAGGCAAACAAATAGTTGGCTCAATTCATTAACAATGCCAGCAGCAGCTATAAACCGTAGCCAAATGAGGTAGGGTCAAGACAACGGCCGGCATGTCGGATATCCACACAAAAAAAAGAAAAAATTACGAAAAGTTTACAAACTGAAAAGGAAACACTACATCTACAATGTATGTCAATGAAATATTATATGTCCTTGGCCATGATAAATTTGAGAAATATATATATATCAAGAAATGAAGGAAGAACTGGAAAATAGTGTTGTAAAATACTGAAGAAATGTGCATAAATTAGTTGTGTAAATACTTTGGCAGTTGCCTGGAAACAATTTTAAATAAATTATATCAGTTGCTGCTGCTGCTGCTAGGCACGACTCGATTTGACTTGACTCGACTCTATCAAGTGACGCTAATGGCCATAACAAACAAACCAAACGATGCAAGTTGATGCTGCTGCTGCTGCTGATGATGATGATGATGATAGCAGTTGCAGGGCCAAAAGTGATATGAGTATAACAGCAACAGCAACAAATTGATCAATTCATAAATAATGAAAATGTTTAGTCAAAGAAAGTGTTGAGGCTGCCAGAGAGACAGACAGAGAGAGAGAGAGAGAGGGAGACGCGGGGCCTTGTATGCAACTTGAAACGTCAATTTTAATCGGCCCTGATAGAGGCCCCCCGCACTGAATAATACACTGGGAAAAAAAAAGAATTCAAGCTTTTTCTTTTAATCTAAATTGATTGGTAAACGGATGTTTGATTTATGATTATTATAAATTGAATGTTTCGTAATATTTATGGTGTCAATATCGTGTATGAAACATATCCGGTACATTTCTATTTTTGAATATACTTCTTATCGTAAAAGCTTACGAATGATCGTCTATATCCTATATATTAGCAATGAATCAAAGTCATTAAAAACAATTGTATGACGTCATTGTGATACATATATAACTTGGGATTGCGATGATTACGCATGTTCTAATTGAGAAACATTTGACTCTTTTTTAAATGTTTGTTTCTATGCTAAAATTTTGTAGTGATCTCCCAGAAAGCGAATCATGTTGTAGAAAGTCCTGAATTTTCAGTAAATGTAATGGATATTGTCAGGAAAAACAATCTCATATCGTTTCAACAACGATTTAACTGGTTGCAAAGTTTCTCTTAAATGTTTTAGAAGTTGGGTTTTTCCTTAAATTCTTTAAGAAACTTTATTCAATCTTATTTTACATTTTTTAGGTTTTATAAATTTTTTTTTGAATTGAAGTTTTGTCAAGTGTATAATGGGAAAGAAATGTTGGCCTGGTTGGATGGTTTGCTAGTTCGTTCGACACATTCAAGTGAAGAGTTTTGCACTTGCGTTGGCGATTGTCACGATCGATGGCGTCGTCCAGCCGCTGAAATAAATATTCAAATAAGAAATCAAGTTCGCTGTCGTGGTTGCCTGATGGTGTCGATGATGTTGCTTCTGTTGTTGTTGTTGTGGTCACCACTTGCACATCCGCATCGATTGTTGGGGACATTGTCGCCACCGTCAATGCTGCCGCTACCGCTGCAATCGCTGTCAACGTTTGTCAAATGAATGCCCAAGACAAGTCAAGTCGAGGAGAGTTGGAAGCCCATTGCCGGCAACATTTGCCAACTTGGGTGGGCAATCGGGCAAACGGCGGCTTCGACTCGAGCGTTGACAGTTCCCCCAACCAACCCAATCATCTCTATATCTCTGGACCCATCCACCACCCCACTACAAAGTCATTTCATCTTCGAGAGGGAGCGTTCTTCAGTAGACCGGATAAGGCGTTTTCTACATTACTTTACGTTCATTGGAATTTGTTTTTCACTTCGCTTTTTTTTTTTTTTTGCATTTGCCTTAGAAATTGAAAAAACGCCCATGAAATTCTTTTGGGCCCACAGCATGTGGCTTCATTTCAATCGATTGGCGCCTAATTTGGTACAAAATTCACTTGTACTGGACACCAGGATACCAAACAGCATACAAAGAAATGTGATTTTTTTCTCCTATTTTTTTTTTTTTTTGATTTTTTAGAAAGTAATTGCGGCATTTGCGGTATTTGACGTGGGTGTTTTTTTTCTGTTGTTGATCGGTCGGTTGGTTGGTTGGTTTAGATTCAACTGTGGCTATCTGCTTTTCGGTTCGCTCTGTGTTGTAAATGGTCATTTGATTGTCGAACCAGTTTCGGGTTTTGACATTGCAATGAGTTTTATTTATTTACTTTTCGAATAGCGGTAACTGGTCAAGTTTAACCCAAATTAAGATTCAAGATTTTACGTTTTTTACTCAATTAGAATAATGCCAAAAAATACTGTCAGGTAATTAACTTATTATAATGTGGAAAACAACTAAAACGAAAACTCAATGAATAGAATGAAGCCAAATTAAAGAAGTTCTAAGTTATTTCTAGAATTTACCAATAGAAAAAAAAACGAAAATAGTAAATGGAGAGATTTTACAGAATTTTAATAATTCTTTTACTGCCTTCAAAAGTCTTCATTAGCATTCATTATTGTTCTTATATTGTCTAGTTCTCTTTTGGTAACTTGGCTTCATTTTGTGTTACTTACACAATTCCATTAGTGGTCTCTTGTCCCTTTTCCCTTTCCCTTAACTAACTGGGTCATTAAGCTAGTATGATGCTCCTTTTGTTTCTGCTTTCATTTGACTAACTAATAATTCGTTGGACCTAAAATAAAGTACGTGGCCGTCATAAATCATGCCAAGGATCTAACCGATCCGATTCGAACCACTTGTTGTTATGTCCCTTGAGGGGACATTCCCGACTACTAATAAGTAAAATGAAAAATGTGCCACGCCCCTGGGCCACTTAATTGTTGGCAAACAAAATGAATGCATAATTAGTTTTGAGCTGACTGAAAGACTTCAAGCCAAGTTCCAACTCCCGGGGGACTTGGTTTCCAAGTTCACTTTAGTTATTTATATGGACTAAAGATGGCCAATAAGAAGAACAAGATGAAGTAGAAGCATTTTATGGTTCTTTTGTTCTTGTTCTTGTTGTAAATGCATTTTTAATAATTTCATTAGGAGCTGGTTTCTTTTTTTTTTTCGTTAGTCTTGGCCAAGTGGAGTGTAGTCAACCGATATGCCATAATTTTAATGGTCACTTTATAGAGACCTCATCTCAACTCAGCAAGAGGAGAAGGGACCAGAGGGTTGGGGAGCTAGATACGTTCCCATTGATAACTAAAATTAAATTTATTCTTTTGTAATTGTCAGTGCCGTTTTACCGTTGAAATGTCTCACTTTATTTATACTTTTACGAAAACTTAATTGGAATTTATATTATCATTGCTTTGATCAATTGTCTTTTAGTTCAGCTTCTCGATATGAATCTGGGTCTAACTTGAAATAACGCATAAATTTTCCATTCTCACAATCTTCAATAATTTATGCATATTCTTTTTGACCAAATGAGCTTTTAGCTTGAATTCGGACAGAAGATATATTATGCACTAAAATATTTTCTATATAATGAAGCGATGAATAAAAATTTTGTTGCATTCGCCTGGCACAGGCACTGGCACAAGGCTAATGACTTGGCAACTTCAAATGCCGCACCTGATCCTGAACACTGTCTAAATATATTTTATAAACTATATTAAATATGAACATCATGATGAAGAGAAGCCGATTGCTATCACATGATCGCATCTCTTAGAGATCTACTAAAGAGATAAGACATGGACTCATGGGCATGGGGCATGGGGCATGTGAAATCAATTTTGCTGCGTTGTTGTACTTAATTAAAAACGAATTCCTTCGCATACATTAGACCAGGGATCCTTTTTATTTTTTGAAAACTTAATTTGCCAGATGCGTGGTGCAATGATAAGTCTGGTCAATTAGTAGCCACAGGCACCTGTGTAATATATATACATATATATAAAAAGGTAAATGTGTGAGGTCTGTCTCCTTATCTTTCTCTCGGCCTCTCTTATTCATTTTCTCTTTCTCTTCTACTTCCATTTTCGTATATAATTTCATATAAATCAAATCAACAAAAAATAAATTCCTTTCACATTGCGTGAGGTCCACTTTAATGCAATCAATGAATTCGTGTCCTTTGTCTCTGTATATGTTAAGGACATTTTTTGTCGAACATTAATCAATAGGTCAGCCGTATTATTATTATTAGTATTTATTTATTATTTGGTTGTTTTATAAGACAATATCAAAACCAATGATATAAATCATAATTTTTTTTGTTATTGTTAGAGAAACAACATAAAACGGCAATTCTAGGAAATTACTTTGACTAATGAGTAAACCAACTAAGAATGTAAAATATATGGGGAGAGTGAGAAAAAAAAAGCAGAGTAAGAAAGAAAAAGAAAGAGTTCCTTTTCTTAATCATTATCTTAACTAGTTTATAGAATTTTTTAGTGCCTTAAGATATGCAAAACTTTCACTACCAAATGCAATATAAATCATTTTCAATTGAAATTATTTTAGTAAAGATTTCCTATTTGAAAAGATTTATTGCTGACCGCAAATTACTATTAGGCAAGAGGTATATATGTATTAGGATTTGACCATGTACATTCTTTTCAAACATTTTTATAGCAGCTTTAAATCAATTTTAAATAGCTGCAAAATGGGGCGTAACAAATCCAACGGCCCAGTTCCTTTCTCGTTTTTGCCATATGCTTCCATGTAATCCGCAATAAAATGCATAAAATTTTTCATAATTTATTGTCAAAAGAGGCAAAAGGTGTACTGTGTCCTGGCCCAGAGAAAGAGACACTGGCAAAGAGACAGAGTGAGACGGAGATAGAGAAGGACTCTCACTTCTCTTGTGGTTGTCTGTGTTCTATATGAAACTACCTGGACATTTTTGTAGGCGTTGTAAAAGGTTTCGTTGCGCTTGGCTAACCACGTTGCCGCCTGCCCCTGGCACACTTTCACCTTTCCCTTTCACCCTCGTCGATGGTAACTCCTCCACTTTCCGTGTATCTTTCTTTTTTTCTCTGTTTTGCCGCAATTTACCGGATTAATGCATTTGGCAATTTCTTCTTTTGTCCGCAATTTGGTTTGCATTGTTGCAGCAGCTGATGCTTCCATGTGGCCTTGGCACGGGTCCAGATCCAAGTCACATATATATGTACATATACTATGTATATATTCTATATGTTTTGCAATATTATTTCAATTGATTTTGTGTTGTAGGCGTGTGCTGGGGCTTTTAATTGTCCGGCAGCGACAGCAGCTGCCTCAGTCATTATCCAATATGATTCAACTTTTGTGAGTCACCCCGATACCCGCATTTATTCCAAAACAAAACAAAAAAAAATCATCAATGAACTACAAGAAAAATTTACATATCAATTTATGGATAGAACAAACGGATGAGTGAGCAAAGTATATATATGTATGTAGAGAGAGAGAGAGAAAGAGAGACAGTTAGGGGAAAGAGGAAAAATATTTATCTAAAGGCGCCGTTTGAAGTTCATTTTAAACGCATTACCTGGCAATCGACTGAGAAAACATTCTACCAAACATCTACTAACGGACGCCAAAAACATTTAGAAATAAGAAAAATGAAGGCCTTATCATAGAAGGAAAACAAAAAAAAAACACTTGAAACCGTTGAAAGGAAATCGAGGCAAAAGTGGTAGTGGAATGGTTTTAGAGTAATACTGGTTGATTTTGTATTTCGACCAGGTCCTTTTGCTAATTGCTTGCCTAATGTCAACACGTTTTGCCCATTGACAGATATTTGACATATTTCAACTGCTGTCTGCCTATCCGTCCGTCTGCTTTTTCCCCTGTTTCACTTATTAACAAAATAAATGACTGGCAATTGGTTTGGCACTTGCAAATATTCATAAACTGTCAATTGCACGTGACTTTTGCCCAGAATAGGTATGGCAAAAACTTAACCACCCACGTTGGCAAGGATATATACAATATATTGTATATATACATATTCATAGAGCTGTCATATGCCAACCTTTTTACCCCTCCTCCATCTATTTCATAGATCACGTGCTGCAGTTGGCTAGAATTTGATTTCATTTGTCATATGCCAAGTGTGTGACGCATAATAGGATATTTTGTAAATATTATCCTTGTCTCAGTCCTGTGTCCTGTGTATGGCATAAATGGATTATAGTTTCTGGTCCCATTGTATTCATAAGTGTCATAATTCATATGAAATTTGTGTCAAAGGTGTCTCTTGACTTGGCTTATTGACTAAATATTCAATGGAACATATGTGAAAGTCATATTTGATAAACGTAATAGACTTTATTTTAGACTGTACTCAACTTTAAAGAAATGACATTTGAAAAGGTCATTGAACCATTCAAAAAAATGTGGGAGCCACGCCCCCTTGGTGGCAGCGGAAATGCGAAGCGGCAGACATGTCTGCCATTTGGACCAAAAAGAAGAACAAAATTTGCATTACCGGAAGGGAAAAACTTGATTAAAATTTCATGGCGACGCACACAAGAAAAGTGCCCGTAAATATGCAGCAAACATTTTTGTGCAGCACACACACACAGCCACTTACACATAGAATAAGTTGCATAGGTGACTCCAAGAAGAAGTCGTAAAAAGTTGTTGAAACTTCATTACATTTTCCCCAGCAGAGGAGATTTTCACGCCATTATCCGAGCTCCTGACTTCTGGCCTTGGCCAAAACTCAAAGCAAACACAGGAAAGAAAAAAATATATCAGCACAAAAAAAGAAGAAACAGAAAGGGAAATTGCAATTCATTTTCACACCAGCCAAAAAAAAAAAACTGAGAAAGAAAAACACGGAAAAGTACTAGAAAAAGACAGAAACCCATAAGAAAAACGAAGCCATTTTCCATTCTTACCAGATGATTCCCTCTGGCTTAAAGTGAAAATTGCGATTTACGTTTCCTTTTGCCTTATTTCCTTCCTTTTCCTTAGAGGAAAAATAATGGCCGTAGCGCAAGAAAATCATTGTGTGTGAAAATTTAACAAGGCTGCATAAATTTCACTCAGCTAAAGGAAATCATTTTCAATTCTGTACAATTCGTACCTTAAAGTTTATCCAGAAACGTAAACTGGTAAGAGGATTTTAGATTGCTATTTATAAGTATGTGAATATTATATAGTTGGATTCTAGTTTTGCACCTCCTTGGAAGTGAAAGTCAACTAGAGTTTAGACAACTTTATCTTTTGTTAGATTGAGAAGAATGTTACAACAAATTTCACACAGTTGATAATAATAATAACGAAAACTTTTGGCCCAGGACCAAGTTAAAATGTCTCTAACAATGATATGAAAATTTTTGGTTGTAACTGGTGCTGGTCAGTTGTTCTGTTCTCTGTAGTTGACAGATTTATTTTTGTCTGTCTGGGCCATAATATTGAAACTTTGGGTTACAATTTCATTGAGGAAAACTTTGGCCTTCGCCTTACCAGCAAAAAGGGAGAAAAAAAAACAACGTAGGCGACGCGGTGTCTGCCAGACATAAGAATGAGGTCGGCAATAGGCAGTATGCCCTAGAGAAAAGAAAGAAAAAAAAAACAGCTGTTGGATGGAAACGGTTTGCTTGTTTCCCTCGCTATTGGCCCATGTTCTGTCATGTCTTGTTCTGTCCTGTGCCACGTTTCAATAAACTTTGATTGCCGACAATTATCTGGCTTCTGGCATCAACAGCAACTAACTCTGCCTTTGCTTCTGCTTGAATTTGTCGCTTATCCTTTTTGCCATTGTATTATTTATGAGTCCTTTTCCTTCTATATATACATATATATGTGAGGTCCTTTGTCAAGCCGCCTTGGATTTGCTTTCAATTACTGCAGATTTCCATTGTAATGCGAGGACGACAACGACAGCGACTGGTACCCGCAGCAATTTGTGCCTTTGGGCTAACTTTAGGCACATCAAGCAAAACTTTTTGTCGAGATTGAATGATTCGAGAAGAAAGAGAGGCATAACTTAGGGGAAATCGGCCATCATTGGAGGGAGAATTAATAAGGCTTAGTAACCAGTGATGAATGGAAATGCCTATGATGTTGATTGCTTAGGCCATTGAAACGAATTGGGTATGATTTAATTGTTGCCTAGAAAAAAAGGAATGTTAGGAAAGGGCGGACGAATGATGGATTATTACATGGGAATTGGTTTATATGGCTATTTATAGTCAAACTTATTATACCAATCTAATAATAATAATCAAAATGGCGCCTATGAAACTATCGTTCATTGTAACTATAAATATGTTTCGATGCTTACGTTATTCATTAAATGCCACGAGCCTTCATCCAAGAATAGACTCATAACATTTTGGAGGGCAACACCAACTCAAACTCAAAAGCAATAAAAATTGGGCAAAATTAAATGTTTCAGACCAAATGGCGGCGCGTCAAGTTGACCTTAAATATTCAGCACAAAAACCTACGGCCTTGAGTAGCACTATGACGTGGGTTAGTGGCGTCAATGGTATCACAATGATGACGCCAGAAGGCCAAAAGAAAATTTGTGTTACACCTACTAAATTTATGGAAGTTTTTATACACTTGCAAAGTGTATATTAATTTTGGTCAGAAGTTTGCAACGCATAGAAGGAAGCATCTCCGACTATATAAAGTATATATATTCTTGATCAGCAAGATGAGCTGAGTTGATATAGCCTTGTCCGTCTGTCCGTCCGTCCGTCCGTCCGTCTGTCCGTCTGTCCGTCTGTCCGTCTGTCCGTCTGTCTGGATCAACGCAATCTCCTCCGAGACCCTTAGAGCTACAGAGCTGAAATTTTGCACCTAGGCTTCTTTTTGCTGCAGGCATTGTATATCTCGGAATCATCCCGATCGGATGACTATATCATATAGCTGCCATAGGAACGATCGGTCAGGAATAAGGTTTAACATCAATAACTCAGTTGTTTCTTAATCGAATGTCACTAAATTTGGTGCTTGTGAGTTGTATATAATACCCAACATATATACCAAGTTTCATCAGAATCGGTCGACTATATCATATAGCTCCCATAGGAACGATCGGCCAAGAATAGGGTTTAACATCAATAACTCTGTTGTTTTTCAATCGAATGTCACTAAATTTGGTATTTATGAGTTTTATATAATCCTCAACACATATACCAAATTTCATCAGAATCGGTCGACTATATCATACAGCTCCCATAGGAACGATCAGTCAAAAATTTAGTTTTTGATCAATAACTTCGATGTTTTTGAAGCAATCGTCACGAAATTTGTTATTTGACAATTTTATATAAAAATAAATATATCTTTTAAGTTTTATCAGAATCGGTCGACTATATGCTATAGCTGTCATAGGAACAATCGGGGAAAAAAAATTTGTTTTTTTTTTTATGACACGGACATCAAATTTATATTTGATGGGTTTTATATACTTCCTTATGATTCCGGCAAATTATATATATCAAAAAGATAGTTTGCAAGGGTATACGAACTTCGGCACGGCCGAAGTTAGCCCATCCTTCTAGTTTTACATAAGAATGTGTTAGCGTGTCCTTGCTATCAAAGGCAGACCAATTGGCGCTTGACTGTCTAAGGTTGTCTCAAACTAAGCCCTCACGTTGGGCGCCAGTTTAGAAATCTTCTTTCCACTAGGCCAAACGAGCGGCTTAGAAACTTAGTCTAAATTATGGTTTATGTCTAAGCGGACCCTTTTGATCTAAAATAGGTAATTCCAATTGGTCTAGTACGGGCAAGAAACAGGCAATTAGAGTCTAATAAGACGCCAAACAACACTATGGAGCAGTAATAGACCAAAAATAAAGGAGAATGATAGAAGAAAGAAATGTTGGAAAAGTAGGCAGCAAGCAGAAAAGAACATGAATGCGCAGCGGGCACAAAGAAACTTGTAGAAACCCCATGCAGAAACAACAGCAACAAGAACTACAACTGGCCAACAGATAGCCATCTAGTTAGCCAACAAATTGCATAGACAGTAAAGTGGAAATCTAACAGACCCACAGCCAGACTCCATACCCGATTCCCCATCCTCCATCCAATGGGAATGGTGAGAAATTTTCACAAATTGCAGCGGCTAAAGCGGCGATTCATTTCGCATAGTCAAAGTCCTGGCCAGGGTCTAGATGGCTGGGATCCCTGGCTAATCCAGACGCAGGCGGCGGTCGCTTTTTACCGGAGATATGATTAGGAATTTAAATGCTTTTGAATTATTAAATTAGTAAATATGCAACGCCCGGCTCAGGCTCTAAAGTTGATGCCAGATCCCAGATCAGGCAATGTTGTTGCAGGTGCAGGTGCTCCGAAAAAAAAAACCAGTTAAAAGTCCATTAAAAAGCCAGAAAGAGAGAGCAAGCGAGAGACAGAAAGAGACTGGCCAAAAGGCACAGTGGTTTGTGATGCCACAATAATTGGACAACGACCAGTCTCTGTTGCCTTTGCAACACGGTACGATTTCGCTCTGATGGCCCCCTCCCACTGCCCTCCAATCGATGATGTTGGGCTCGTTTTGTTCTCGTTCGCTGTTGCTGTTGCTTTTGTTGTAATTACACGCCGCCATAAGCCCGCCCCAGTCGCAGTCCGCTCTGCGTTGCGCCGCGCTGCGTGTAATCGAATCTATCAATCTATGAGATAAATCTTATTTTCTAATCTTGTTATCGTGCGCGCGCCGCCGCGTTCGACTTTAAAATTGCTGAGGCTGGGCTCGTGGCGGCCTTTGGATCATGCCACATTGAGACTAGGTCTGGGTTGTACTCGTTGTACTGTTGTTGTTTTTGTTTTCTGTTTCGGACCTTGTTCGCTTTTTGGTTTTAGCTTGGCCAGTAAATTTTGTGCAGCATTTCCGCCCCATTCCGAAAACGGAAAATAAGAGAAAGAGAAAAACTTGTGCATAAATTGGCATAAGTGGACAGCGGCTTGAAGGTGTTTTTGGTTATGGTTAATGTAACAGTTATTTAAGCAGATTATGAAGAAAAAATGCAGAGAGATCCACCGCAAATCCAATCAAATTGAAATGTCTTGGAAAAGCATTTATCAATCTTTTGAAACATTCATTCTCTGCTAACTCTTGTTAACAGTTTAACTCCGCAGGCATCATCTCTCTAGCCGTCCAAACAATGACACACTAAAAATAGCCAGAAAAATGGCGCCCAATGTGAGGCACAGGTAGCATGCAAAAATGGAAAAGAAAAAAAAACGAAAAGCAATTAAGTTCGAGATTAATTTACGCGCGCTTGAAACATTTAACAGAAATATTAAGAAACACAAATGAACGTCTTGAAGTGGCAGATTGGTAAAGAGACTCCACAACTAAAGCCAAGCTTAGCTAGCGCCCTTTTTTTATCCCTACAACGTTTTGTTTTTTATCGCACTGAAACTGAAGGCGTTCGAGCTCCCTCGGTGGCTGCTGCTGGGAGCACATTGATTGAAAAAAAAAGAAGAAAAGATGAAAAGTCCATGAGATGCTATGCACTATTGGCAGCTAGGAACGACCGACAGACATACATTCGGACGGACATACATACGAGGTAGGCAATATTTAAACTAAAATGAACAAAAGATGCAAAGCAAAGCCGACACAGTTCTCCAATGATGACGACGACGACGACGACTGCATGTGATAATGATGATCTCGATGATAATGATGTTGTA
The DNA here is from genome assembly GCA_037075365.1 of Drosophila emarginata. Lineage (NCBI taxonomy): Eukaryota > Metazoa > Arthropoda > Insecta > Diptera > Drosophilidae > Drosophila > Drosophila emarginata. The sequence goes on along the minus strand of JBAMCD010000260.1, from coordinate 5,292,078 downwards.
TGGGGTACTTGCTGGGCTAGCTGACGCCAGAAGGAATGGTTATGAGTGTATGGGTTGCCCGTGCCCCAGGTTTTCTTTTTTTTTTCTTTTTTTTTTTGTTTTAGAATAGCGTTGTAGCGTGGCATGTTTACTTAACGAATCCCAACCCAAAAGCCACTTGAGCCAAGCCACTGGCTGCCTGGAACCACCGATGATACCCGTTGCTCCACGATTCATGTAAGTGATGGACTGCCGATTGCTAGTAGTGACTGCTGAGGTCAAGTGTAGTTTTTAATTTTTTGTTTCAATATCGGCAATCGGTTATAGCAGATTCTTCTTGTTGTTGTTATTATTGTTGTTGTTCGTTTGTCTGTGCCTAAGAAGTGAATTATGTGAGGAAGTTGTTGTCAATATTGCAAGAGGCAGAAAGCTGAAAGAGGACCGATTCTTGAGAAAAATTGAAGAAGATTCATACATGTATGAGTGATTTAAAAGGAAACTAAATGGTAATCAATTTTTCAAGTGTAACTTAAGTTGTTTAATCTTAAAAAAAGACATTTGATTATTGAAATAAGATTTAAAATAAATGTAAATCTAAATAAGTGTACATTAATTTAATAAAAATTATCAGCAAAGCTTTGAAAAAATTTAATACTATTTAATAAATTTCATGAATAATATATTTTCTCGAGTTGGGGCAACAACAGTAAATAATATAAATGTTAAAAGAAATTTAAGGAAACAAATTAATTAATAACTTTGATTAATAACTTTGCTCATAGGAGCAATACTGATAACATTTACTTATATAATTTCATTGCTTTACTTTGATTAAAACACATTTGAATGTCTGACCTACTGAACAATGAGACCAAGAATGGAATAGGCGTTTACATCTCATTGGCTTCTAAGCCAACAAGAGCAACAACAACACCTGACCAACACCCAAGTCTAATGATTTGACCAACAACATTTAACAACTTGTAGATGAAGATGGCTGAAGGCAAGAAGGAGATGTTGGTAGTTGGTATGTAGATGCAAATGCAGACACATGGTCAGGCCAAAACTATTTGCATTTACATTTTAGCACTTCAACAAAGTCTGAGCCATGATGACAGAAAAGGCGAAGGGAAACGGGCAGCAAAGAACTAAGAGATATAGAGAATGGGGGCGGTAAAGAAGGAAGGAGAAAAGCATAGTTGTGTGGGGAGTATTTGTGCTGATTGCGCATGCAAAGTCACAGACATATGGCCACCACCAAATGAAAGTAGGACCGACAATTGGTTACGGCTGCTGCGACTGCAAAATTCTTGACTTTGCTTTTACAATATATAACTTAATTCTGTTGCCTTTTTTTTCTGACAGCCACGCCCACAAAACGAGATTGAGTTTTTCCACCTGCCATTGTGGGAGAGGGTGTATATTTGTTTGTATGTGTGTGTGTGTGTGTGGGATGCGCGTATCTAATTACAAGGAACCAAACCAGGCGCTGATTTCAAAGATAAATTGCCGACGACGATGACTCGGACTTGGAACTTGGAGCTTGGACTTTAGTTGTCCAGTACCGAGTTTAGGTTCAAGTCCAGCTTCAGGTCCATGTCCATGCTTTCAGTGATGGATGTATTTATGCGCTGCTACGACGCCGACGCCAGTGAAAATAAACAACAGTTTATTGGCATTGCCAGCGACTTGGCATCGCCTTCACTTCGAACTGAACCTGGACTTCGTTGTAGTCATCATAGTGAATGCATATGCATATCTCATACATATGTATGTATTTATACATACATATGTATTAGACATTTCTTTCATTTTTTTTCCTTTTTAAAGCATTTTAATTGTTTAACAACATTTATGTGTATGTTTCTGTGCTTGTATGAGTCTCTAAGAAGGTGTCGTTTTTAGGTCTAGAACCAGAAATGCTTATATTCTGCCTTAGCGGAATTTTTATGAGGAAGCGAATTTTTTATGCCTCCCTCGAACGTGAATGACTGACAGCGGCGCTTTGCCCATGCCCATGAAAAAAAGGCGACATTTGATTTATGTTATAGTTTGACCAATGCATTTTGTCTAGCTCTTATGATTTAGGTTCTTTTTGAGAGCGCAATCTATTCTATGATTACAAGTTGTAAAAGATAAACAATTAAATGAACCTACAGTACTTCCATAAATTGAGCAGTCAAAAAAAAAAAAAAAAACAAAATATACAAATGTGCACATACATATGTATACTCTGGTTTGTTTATAAAATTTCAATTAAAAAGCAACTTGAAAATTATATTTCTGAGAGACTTTCTTTTCACTCTAAGAAAAAAAATCCAATTTAAATCTTTTTAGTTTTCCCTCTCTAATCTTTCTTTGAAGCAGAGGTTACTCGAGGTAATTGAAAGTAAAAGCTTTACTTTACAACATCTGGGCACACATTGCACAAGAAGAAAATCGCGAAAACTTCACAAAAGAAAAATCCACAAAGACAAAACAAAAAAACCAAATAGAAATCAATGCAAATGAAGATCCCCAAACAAAATATTTGCCTAATTACCAAAGCAAAAAAACAATACACAAAACGAAAAAAAAAAACGAAAGAAACTAGTGGAAAAAATTTTTGACATCTATGAAACTTTACCGATCGGTAGACAGATGCGAAAACTGACAGCTAACAACGGAAAAACAGCAACAACAACAAAATATTGGCAATGTGTTAGAAAACAAAAAAAAAAGGTTATGAATTTTTTCATTTTGTTTTTTATTTTGTTGTTGCTGTTATTAAGTAGAAAGACGCAACAGTAGTTGGACATTGTACCCACTCCACGCCCCTCGGATCATAGTTAACCCCCCCTTCAATTGGGCATGTAATGAAAATGGAACTCTACCTCCTGCCTCCCAGTTATCATCTCTGTCTCTGTCCAGTCATGCGATGAGGTTGTTTACGCGGCATAATGAGTTATTAGAAAACGTTTAATAATTTGCATAAATCAACAAACAGGCAGGCAAACCAACCAGAGGCAGCAATGCCTATAAAGTTGTATAGAAAACAACAAAATCCAAAAACAACGAGAAAAAATTATATACATATATATAAATAGTGGAATTTGACAAAAAGGCAAAGAAAAATTCCATACAAACAATATGAAAGGGCCGACTTTAGGGTGCCCTGCGTGAAGTTGAAAGAAATTAGACTTCAAAAATATAATCCAATTTAGATTAGGGATTGAAAATTAATCTGTTGGCAAATTACAATTGATTGGTTACAATGCTGAGCACATAAATAGAAATATACGTATTTAATTCATATTTTTTTTTAGCATACCCTACTTTTTACTCTCTAGTTACAGGGTATTCAAAACTTGTTGACATTTTTGGTACGCGCAATTGCAAAAATGAACTGAGTATGAGTGCTTTTGCCGTTTCGCTATGTCTTGGATAAATAAATATGACCAAAAATAAAAAAAAAACTGAAAAACTAAATTCATTTCATGATAAGTATCTTTGAATATTTTTAGTATCTGTAGCTGTAGTGTTTTTTTTCTCTTCTCAAATTAAAGCTAGGTACAAAGTTTGCTTGAAAATCATGAATGAATGAATGAAAACCAAACAAACAAGTATTCACATGGGTCTCTTTTTTGTTTTTGTTTCTTCTATACTCGAGTTTCGAGATAAGATAAGATTACGTCTCCATTTAAGTTGAGGAGGGCGGTGAGTGTGAATATCTGTAAGATGGTGTAGATTCGCTGAAGTAATTTAAAAAAACTTTTCATTTGAAAAGATCTAAGATAAAAGTTAATTAAGTGTACAAAAATGTAATCGTAAATCGCCGCAAGCCACAAAATTTTTTATCACAACATTTGTGAATTGGCCTAGAAAATGCAAAATTCCCCACAATGAAAAGATTTAGATTCTGGTTTCAATACACTAAATTCTTTTTAAGTAGTAAATACTTATTGATAATATTCCTTTGCGTCATGTTAAGAAATAAACTTATCAACCGGATTTGGTAATAATTCAATTTATAGATGCTAAAATTCTGCATAGCCAAAACGATAACCGGATGTGATATAAAATCGTCTAATTATATTCGAATGAAACTCTCTTTTTTTCCACGAATCTATCATAAACGTATTAATCGATGTTAACCTAACTGATTTGACGATATTTTAATAGCTTTTGTTTGTTTTAATATGAACACCAAACCCAAAACCAACTGATTTTTAAATATTTGTTTTCTATTTATGTTTTATGCACATTGTCAACATTGACAGTCATAAATTATTATTATAAATTTTTATCTATTTTTAGCTACCAATTCTTTGCCCATCCCAAAGACAATATACTTTTAAAGGTGTTAACCAAATTTTATACCCTTGCCAAAAGAAAGGTATGTCTAATATGATTTTCACTAACGCCAATCAACATCCGTTTGAATCAGCGCAAACTTTTAAGACTATTAATCATAGTATCTCGGAAATGAAAATGAAATAAAATTTCAAACTGAATCAATTCGAATAGGGATCCACCATATAGCTATTTTAGTAATGATTCAAAAGAGTTTTATAGTTCTGTTATCAGTTTTTTGTGCAGTTGCAAGCGTATTGCGGTTGAGGCAGTGTAAAAACTAGCTCTTCCCGTTGGAGAATTTGTTTTTGCCTTTGCCAAATTCCAACGGAGTGTAATCTTTGTAATCTTGTCAGAGAGACATCATCATGGCGATAGCTAAGCTATATCTATAGCCGTAGCCAATGCGTTTTTAACAAGGTGCGATAAACAACAAATTAATGATCTGGCACGACGACAGCCCAACACAGTCGGCATCGTCATTGGCATCACCATTCGAATCGAAGTTGGAGTCCATCTCATAGTGCACCAGGCGGGGCGCCGCTTTTTAACAAAAAGGTCTCCAAAAATAAAATCGAGGTACGACGTTAAGATTTCCTTTACAAAATCAAGTGGCGAAATTTCAAATCTTGTGGAAGAAAGGGATTTCTGTTATTTTTTACCATCAGAGTGATGAATTATTAATTGTATGAAATTGAAAGTCGTATGAGAATAAGTTATTTAAATCACATGAATGATTTAGTTATGTCTTTATATTGCGCTGAAAATTTATAGAAACGGAGTAATTAACTGTCATTGAAATGGTTTCAGTTCTCAAATCTATCTTAAAGAATGATAATCGATTTAAAATTAATAATAATTGTATCAAAATATTTTGAAATTCCGATATAAGTCTTCAAAAATTCTTACATTCAAAACTTCTTAAACATAAAACTCATTTTCCTTGTCTACAGAACAGCTATAAAACTAAACTAGAAATTTAATGCTAAAATCGAAAAAATACATAATATTAAAATATTGTTAAATTAAATGTGGAAAACTTATTTTTCTCTTCTTATTCTTTTTTATCATCTAATAAATGGGTAGAATAATTAAAAGCCTGTCTCTTCTTTTTACTTTATCCGAATATGCTCTTTTCTACTTATGGATGTATAGGGTATGTAAACAAAAAATAAGTATTTAAAGCGAAGGGTTCTCTTTGGTTAGTTCCAGGTTTCCCAGCGAACAATTCATAATTGTCATTTATTTATTGCACAGATATTGCACGCTTGATTTTACGGGCGCTTATTAAAATGAATTTTTCAACACAAACACATACACACACAAAGATGTACAACAGACAGACCTGAGCCCTGATCGAAAGCTTCGATATGTGACTATATCTATATCTCCATCTCTCTCGCTCTTATATCTCTGACCATCTCGCTTCTTATCTCGTTTCTCTCGTGGAGGTTTTATTACATTGCAGTGCCACCCGCTGAGCATGCGTGTAACTTATTTTTTACGACTCTTTAGGTTTTTCTTTTTGTATAGATATATACAACATATATATATACATATATTTTTTTTTTGTTTTGTTACGTCTGTTGTTGTTGTCCTTGGCTCTTTTGTTTAGCGGGTGGATCTTGATATGCTTCATCTCTTTTTGCAATTTGTTACTTCTTGGTGTTCACACCATTAAGACTGAAATGGTCTCGAGGCTATGTTTGTATCCTTTTTATTTGTTTGGTGTTGCTGAAATTAATAGGTTACCACATATAAGGATCTATGATTAATGAATCGCAACTATCGCAACCTTAATGCTGTCAATATATCACATTAACCGATGTCGATGTTGCGTGTGCGCTCACATTGCGTGAGTAATAATAATGATAATGATAAGTATGCTCATGTGTCGGCGGCGATCCTGCCCCAGAGCCAAATATACATATATCCGTATGCTTGAGTCATGCTTAAACAACGTGCAACTCAAACCAATTGGTTTGTTAGTCAAATTATATCGCATGCGAGAGCTACAAAATATATCAATCAACTGGGAATGGGGTGAGATAAAAACTACCCCCAATAAAGCAAAAGTTAGGGTGACCAGCTTATAAAAAGAGTTTGTTTAATAAAAGCAAAAATATATTTATTATATATTTGAAATTGATATGTTAACAAACATTTTCTGGAATTTTTGATTTTAATATTTCAACTGATTTATTTCATAGCCTTTTTCAGAGCTTTTTGAGCTTTCAAAACCAACTGGTCACCCCAAAGTTATCATTGCTTTCAATCTAATGTTTGCTTGGTCATCAAATTTCAACCCTTACGACACTTTACATATGTCGCACTCAGACCGCTTCTCTTGGTTGTAACTTATGAAAGAGCAACATTTTATCGCATGCAATTTTTAGCCGCTCTCTTTTGCAAAATAAAAGAGGCGAGTCGCCAGTTGCAACGAAGACGAAACGGCATAACCACGATGTTGTGTAGACGAAGCTTTCTCAACTTGAAGAGCTCCTGGCATAAGTTCAGTTGCAATCAACTCGCTCACTTGCGGTTGTTGTTGTTATTGCTGCTGTCTTGCTGTTGTGTTTGTTATTAGCCTCAAGTGGTAAGCATACAGACAGCACCGCCCCCCGTTAACCGCTGTTCCCCTCCCCTCTAAGCCCCCGTTGCTCCTCCTCTTGGCCGTTCATATCATGCGACGCAGCTGGCCGGTCTCTGTCTCGGTCTACATCTTCGTCTCCGTCCAATAAGAAGAAGTAAAACCATTGCCTGATTGCCTGCCTGGTTGACTTTACGGTCGATGTTGTGGCTGCTCTGCTTCTGCCGCTGCGGCGACGGCTGCTGCTGCTGCTGCTACTTTCTGCCAGAGACAAAGAGAAAGATGGAGAGAGAGAGAAACATCGAGAGACAAGGCTGGCGGCCCCCGGCCTAGTCGGCCTGGTCGGCCAGTTTCTCATCGCATTTAGTTGGGTTCACAACAAAAATATCATGAAACCGCAAAGTCGCGAGCCAAGTCGAAACGGGGAACGAAACGAAACGAGCAACTAAGCCAAACGAAACGAAACGGAATGTGGCGCGTTTTAATGAGTTCAATTAATTAATAATAACAACAAAGTCAAAAACAGAAAAAACAACAGCAACGAATGAATGATAAATAAGTTAATTATGCAAATTTAAATTGCATTAAAAATGAAGAAATAACAACAAAAAAAAACCCCCGCGAAATGCAATCATCCAAATGGGCGAATGTGTGTAAGCTTAACACCTAAGTGACGAACGAAGGACAGTGACAAGACCTCATCTCAAAAACATTCCACCCTCGATTTGTGGTAAAAACACTCGCATTTAGCAACATTTGAGCCATTTAAGCCTTTAAGACTACAAAGCAAAGGATAGCCGGTGACTACTTGGGTGGAAAAAACGAATCCCTTCTTTGCCAGGCTTAGAATAACTGATGGAAATTCTAACTGACAATGAACCGAAGTAAACATATGACTCATCAAAAAGAGAAGTTTCAAAATAACCGTTAAAATATTTCTAAAGTTCTGTTATTTTTGGTTAGCTTTGAATGGTTTAAGCTTTCAGCTTAAGTCCTTTCATGATCATTGATTTGACTTTTAAACACATTCGTATGCAATCCTCGTAGAAAACCCAATTGCAGAGCTTAAAGCTTTGCGAACTCTCAGCTTTAATTTTAACAGTTAGACTCTCTTACAAAGGATACACGTGCTTAACCAAGACTCTCTTACACATCAGTGCGACTTACGCGCAGCAGCAAAGTTTTCAGTTTCCTCTCTTTCTCTCTCTGCAGCTCTCCTTTTCTCTGTTTAATTGCACGTGCAAGTTCTCAGTTCTCTCTTCTGCTAGACCCTGTCTCTATGTTTCAAGTTCTCTCAATCTTTTATGGGCTTTTTTCTCAGTTCAGCAGTATGTTGCAGTGCTTCCCATATAAATGTTTGACACTTGTGACATTTTTGACACACAAATCAATTGTTACGTGAATTTTCAACGCGTCGTGCAGCAGCCACAACGACTCCGATGACGGGTAAAACGGTTACAACTACTAACTAAATCAAACTAAATTACTACACAAAAAAAAAAAAAAAAATCAAAATAAAAAAAAAAATTATTAATATATTTCGCTTTTAAAAAAAACATTTTGATTTTTTAAAATTATTTGCTGAGAAAATTGAAAATCAAATCAAACGTTGCCTACATTCGTGCGCTAAGTGTGTGACATAATTTTCAAACACAAACTTTAATTCCGGTTTATTAATTAATAGATATATTTTTTATATATATATAGGAAAATTGATTTAAATGGAAATTGTTTAAATTATTTGAATGGGTTTACTCTGCGGCCATTGGGTTTGGTTTTAGGGCTCGTTATGGACATTTGCCTCAACTACTACTTGGTGGCTTGGGTGCAAATCGATTTCTGTTTCCGGCATTTTTCACGTGGTTGCGGCCCCCTTTTTGGCTTGCCTATCCGCTTGTACTTCTGTCTGTATGTACGTCCGTCTGTCTGGCTGAATGTCCGTTTGTCCGTATGTTTATTCAGCCTTTTTCGTGCACTTTTGGCATTTTTTTTTTTTGTTGTTTTTGTTGTACATTTTATATTTTTGTTGCTAACGATTTTTCCCACAGAAAACACAACACAAAATAGAGCGAAACGTGTCAGCCAGGCCAGAGAACATTAAGAGAGGTTGGTAGTCAGATGGCCTGATGGCGTGCTATATGGTGGTAGGAGAAGAGGTGGTGGGGGGAGCCACACAAATACTCGTAGAATCGTAAAATGTGTTTTCTAGCAGGGCCCGAAAAGTAACAGTCTCAAGCATAGTTTATCGAAATCGTTTTTGATTTTCTGCCTTTGGCCTGTATTCCTTTTTCTTTTTTTTGCTCCTGACTGGTTTTCCCCCTCATTATTTGCCTTGTACCTTCTTCTGTGTTTCGGTTTCGGTTTCAGTTTCAGTCAGCTGCTGAATTTCACGTGCCACGTGTCGTATGAGTAATATATCTATATATAAAAACTTACCTAATTCCAGTTGCATATTAACATTTTACTTAAAGACTGTAACAAATTTAACATATAATAAAACGAAAAATTAATATTAAATTTAACAAAGTTTGTAAAGTGCTTGCCTCAATAAAAATGACAAAACAAAAAGTGTGTTCAAAATTCTAATAAAAAAGAAAAATAAATAAATAAATCCGAAAAAAATCAAAAAGAAAATAAAAAGAAATCATAACTAAAGCAAATTTTAATTATAATCATAAATGTAATTGGAACTTTTAGCCAAAGTGCATAGACTTAATGATAAAGAAGCGTAGACGAAATACGAATGCAAATTAGATGCAAAATAAATGGGTAAAATGAGGTCAAGTAAATACGATGTAAGTACAAAATTCATAAAAAAATTATCTATACACAATAAACCATTTTTTAAATCAATGATTTAATGTTGAATTTTTATAAAACTGATTAAAGCTTATGAAGTCCCATTATTTAAATCAGATATAATCAATTAATTTATCTTAAAATTATGTTAGAATGTCCATGAATCAAAACTGGTTAACATTTCCAATAATTTAACTTTTATAATATAAATGTCATATATTTTTGGATTAGGTTAATTAAACGTATTTGCCCCAGAGGAGACTTTCACTAAAGTAATTTATGCAATGATTCCACTCTTAAATAAATCTTCTATAATTTACTTTATACTCTTAATTCTTGGCCAATAAAAAATTGCCAATCAATTTGTCTTTCAACTTGACCATCGAAGGTTACATCAAGAGTTAAGAAGAATTTACATAATAATTTAACTCATGGCCCACATTTTAAGTGATTATCTTTGGAGCTGGACAAAACGGAGAAACCAAAATGTGTACATAAATTAAAACAAAGATGGAAAACGGACATGCTTGTTGTTGTGGCCATATATCTGGGTCTGGTCTGTTCATTGGTCTGACCATTGCCTGACTGCCCTTAATCTTGAATTACAAATCGAGTGCAATTATCTGGCTGTTTGCAATGAGTTTCCTGATTTCCCACTCCTTTCCACTCTCTCCCCTCTCCACTCTCACAATTCTAGCCTCACGGGGCTTTGGCAATTTGTTTTCACACTTTACTGCCTGCCACCGGCGGGCATCAATGTTTTTCGATAAGCGTCGACAACTGGCTCCAGTTTCAGCTCCAACTTCGGATTGTCTTGGCAGGTCTAGGCCCTAGTTTGTGGTTTGGTTTGCGCAATTGCATGTTTGGGTTACAACTGGTCGATATGTTGCTGTTGTTGTTGCCCCACCGGCGGCTACTGTATGCGCCTTTTAAATTTTACATTTAATTGATTTGTCAACACAAATGTCTGTCCACTTCTTGTTTCCTGGCCTGAACTGGTGTTCTCCTAAGCGGCTTAGCCCTGACAACGTGGCTTAAGTGGAAGTCAGAGTTTGACTAAATGGATAAGTTATGCTGCATAAATTGCCGACTTTAGTTGGAAAAGAAAAAAACGAAAGTCGAGTACAGCAGCAGCAAAAGAAGGGGCCACCACAACACATCAAAAGGCCTCAACTTTGCCGAGGTTTACAATCATCAATCACAATGTTGTCCACGCTCCATGGTCGCGGTTCAACATCAAGTGGCAGAAGCTTTAAAAAAAGAACACAGAAGAATTTGCAGTTGTTTTACCCTTTTTTATTTGAAAGTTGCCAACTCATTGAGTTATTTTTTTTTTTTTGCGCTCCTGAATCAAAGTAATGTGCGTGAGTCAGTGTGTGTGTGGGCGATGGTCACTACGTGTTTCGATTGTTGATGGGTGCACACTGTGTGGCACAGTGGTGCTGCAAAAAGCAAGTGTTCTAGAAAATTTATGATCAGCTGGGAAATGAGTTCTAAATTTTATTGAAAGTTTCATGAATACTGAAGTAATTATTTTTCAACAATTTGACAATAATTTCTGATTAAATATTTCCAAGAATTCTCACACAATGAAAGCAAAACAGTTATCAAAAAGCAACTGTTAGTTAGTTTTCTTAATTGTAATGTTTATTTGCTCCACTGTTTTAAAGTCTTTGTCTTTGACACTTGTCAATATTCTGGATTTCTCTTTCTTTTTATGTCTGGAGTTTGGTTAATTTTTATTTTTTTGTGGGTAGCGCCATGGTCCTTCTGGAATTAAGTTGTCTTGGCTTACTGTCTGAAGCACGTGGGCCGTTGTCTTTAAATTTTTTTCTTTTTGTACTTTTGTCTTTTATTAATTGTGTGCGAATGTTTGCACAATTTGTCAATATTATCGCAGAGAAACATGACCATTTTGCCAGACAAAGCCACCAGGCATACGCATCTATGTATATATCCACATCAAAATCGTCCCCTCCCCTGTCACAGCTAACCAAAAGACCAAAAGAAAAAAAAACCGACTGTTTGCCTAAGTGATTTAAGATTTATGAATTCACTCGAATTTTGCCTGCATATCTTATTGGTAGGTGGGTGAGAGGGGCATGAACACATATGTCTATGTTGTCTCTGTCTTTTGCCTAGGGGCCTGACACACTATATACTATTTACTCTGGCACCATATGTCTCTCTATGCTTTACGACTTTATAATGCCCTGTTAATTGGGTCAACGAAGGCGAGGGGCGACAACGCATGTTTCATTTTTGTGAAATATTTGATAAACGCTTTGTGGCATTGCCTCCTGACACAGCTCATACATATTAATACGAGACCCCAGGTGTGGAGTGGGTGAGAGCTACATATTTTGTAAGTGTGAGATGAGGCGGGGGCAATAGGAGTAGGAATTGGGTGTTGTTGACTGTCTAAGTAGGTTTGCCGGACACTGACAGTAGCTGAAGTTGAACTGTGGCGCTGCAAATTGCAATTAAGTTGTGTGGGTGTGGGGAAGTGACCAAACAGGAAGCGACATTTGATTTGTGGGTGTGCAGTTACTCCCTAATGGCTAAAAATATAAGAAAACCAAAAAAAAAAAAAAGTGTCACCGGAAGAAAATGAAAAAGTAGAGCAAATTTTATTCAAACAAATTGCTTAAAAGGAATTGGAGTAGAAATTAATTGTTTATTAGATTTCAATAAAACTATGTTACTATCATTAAAATATAATTTCAAAATATTATCACATCGTGAATAAAAATTGAGAAATATGCTGTGTAAATTTTTGTATAAACGAAGATTAACTCTAAAATTGAAATTGCTTTTAGTTCAATCAATTCTCCTTTTCTATTAAATGACTTATCCAGGCTCAACTCTAACGACAACTTGGTCTAATCGATAGAAAGCGAAAACTCGACAATTTTCACAACATTGTTGAGGTTGGCCGCTAAGCCGCAAAAACATAAAAAAAAAGTAAATAATCCAATTATCGCACACACATGCGCTCGCCCATAGCATAAATAAAATCATTTGATAAGACAAGACACAGCTATAGACATGGCCCAAGCCACAACCACAGACATAGACATAGTCATGGGTTGCTAGACCAATCGAGTTGGGTATTGAGTCCCTGGGAGATTGGCTGGCAAATTGCATAAACATGTTAGCCATATTGAGCATGTTGGCCACGTTAGCCACTGAGGAAGTAAGTCAGTTAGTCAGCAAGTTAGTCCCGTCTCACTGCCATTTGAAATATGCTGCATTAATATGCCGATAAATATTTCTCTGGCCAACAACTCAATTAGATGACAGCAAAAATTAAATGGCATAAAATATACTCATGTTGATGTGGCAAAAGAGTGCCACCAACTCTAACTCCAACTTTAACTCTAAAGCATTTTCATTCCCATTTCCACTTCGTGTGCATTGTGTCAATGTCAGTGACGACGTTGTCTTCGTCTGGTGTCTGTTGTCTGTTGTCTGATCATCAGTGTTCTTCGTTCTGCGTGCGTGTCAGCAATTTGACAGACATTCATCAGTTTGGTCGCCACTTTGGTGCAGAGCGCCTTGGCCTGAGCGTAGAGTTTGGGCTTGGGCCAGTGCCAGTGCCTGTGCCTGTCGCATACTCAATCATTGCCTCAAGTTGGAGTCCAAAGTTACTGTTAGAGATGTAGGCGTGACTGACCGTTCAAACACGATAATTAATCGTGAAAGTGTCTAGACTCTAGACTATAAGTCTACTATGGCAAACTGACCACTATTTAACACAAAAAGAATGAGTTTACTGCTCCTTAATTTTACTTCCTTTTTTTTGTTGCAAAAGTTTTACTGCACACAGGGATAATGCATTTTACTTCGATGCACGACAAACTGGCGCCATCTAGAAGTCAATTACTATCATTCTTTGATTTAATTATAAATTGTTTTTGTTGGTTTTAATACCTAAAGAGTTTTCCATTCTTTATTAACCCTTCTAGAGTATGATGTTTTTCTGGAGACTTGCATACTTTAGCGGTAGTTAACATAGAAAAAACAATAAATAGACGTAGTGACGAAGTGCTTACTTTGTGGTCCTAGAAATTCGTGGAATTGATTAGTTGTTTGCTACTAGTGTCATATAAATAGAGTTAACTAGTTAGTCTTTAGCTTTACCTCGTATTATTCTATTTATCTTGCTTCAAATTTACAGTATATATATTTAAATAGTTTTTTAATGGGAAGAATAAAAAGACAGTTAGTTAGTTTTCCATTACACTTCATAGAGTATACTATTTTCTATTTAACCGCCCTTTCGACCTAAGTAGTAGAAGTTAAATAACGTTACTTCGTTATGCTGTCACGTTGTCATCTCTATGGCTTACAGATGTCATTGCTATGCTTTCAGTGCGGCTTTTGTGTGTGTGTCTCGTGCTTACAATGTATTATACATACATATATAGATTGTATATACATATGTATATATAATTGATTTTGCCCCTAGCTTGAAACTGTGAAATTGTATGTTGTTGGTGTTGTTGTTACATTTGGGGAATGCTGCCTGGCCGCTTGCCTGTGCCTTTGCCTGTGCCTGCCGGCGTTGTCATATTAATGTCAAAAAGATTGCACTTGATCATGAATTGTGTGCGCGACTTTTACGAATGGACAACGAGGGGAATAAGACAACGGGGAGAGGAATGGGCGAATTGCGTGTTTGCCAATTTACACTTGCAGCACTACCAACACAGCATCAGCAGAAGCAACATTCACAACGTGGGCAGCTCTTAAGATGTGACTTCTGCATCTGCATCTGTGGGAAAGTGTCTTCTTCTTTTTCATCATCACCATCATCATCTTCATCTTCAGTGGCAAATTCAAAGTGTAAAGAATGTATATTTGCCCTGGGTGAAAGGATGTGTTTTTTACGTTGTGCTTTTTCTGTTGGTTTTTGGACAGCCTCATGGGAAAACTATTTGTGTCTAGGCCCCACTGCACTTTCAATGGAAAAATAAACAATATCTATATAACTAAATATTTTGATATCGCATTTTGTTGTTGATTGAATATCACAAATATAAGTGCACAGTCGAGGGTCTAGACGACTGACAACTTTAAAAATAAAACGTGCGTCAAGACTTAAGAAATTTTATCAAAGCTTTCGAAATACCCTTGCTGCTATTTTGGTCAGTAGTTTTTTTTTAAGGTTACTTATAAAAGATATTTGAATTTTAAAATCTCTAAGGGAAGCAAAGTTCTTTTCTGTCATTTAAATGATCAAAAGGTCCCATTTGTATAACATTTTTGACTGTATTCCCTAGTCGATTGTGGTTCAAAATATTCCTCTTTAGAGTGAATTTCTTTTTTCATTATTCCTTAAGAAACATATATATGTATATATGTATATATACAAGTAAGATAACAAAATGTCGTGTTTGTTGCATTTACACTTTAAGAATGATTGAAATATATATCTATATATGTACATATTTTTTATTTATAATAAATGAAAGTTAAGCAATTTACAGTGTATCAAAACTTCGACATAAATAAAGTTAGCTCCTTTGTTTTGTATTTTGTATAAATGTTGATTTGTTTATTACTGACCTAAGATACTTGGAATTGTAAAGGGTAAGGAGACCTATGTAACCTCATTTTTTTGTTGTTGTTTAAATTAAAGTTAATCTATAGATTTCTAAAAACATTTGCAATTGAAACCTTCAGACTTTATTTTCTTTCTTTCTAACTAACTTGCCGCTAACCACCTACTATAAGTCAAAAGGCTGTCTAATAAATTGCCATTTAATTGCTTCATTTAACAGCAACAACAACAAGGCAACAATAATTAAACCATTGAGGGCTTTTAAACATCCATCTCCCGCTATCCCTCAAGCACTTTGCACATGTTGAATGTAATTACATGGCAAAAACATTTAGACGCCAATAATTATTAGATATTTATATGCAATCAAATTGTGCGACGACGCCGACGATGCCAACAAGTTTCGCCAGACACACAGCCACACACAAGTCATGAACTCGCCTCAGGCGAAACGGGGCAACGGGTGTTGTGGTTAGAGATGGAGGGAATAACTTGGAATGGATTGACTGACTATAGAGGGGGTGTGGATGGGGTGGGAATGGGTTGAATAAGTTACACCCTCGCATATTACATTGACATTGAATTGCATTTAACTGTAAAGTGGCAATAGAGAGGGAAACTCAAGTTTGAAATGAGTTGCCTGCCTCCTCATGCCACCATCTATTGCTATGACTTCTCCTTTTTTTTCCAGTTTCCTCCCTCTTCAATCATTATCAGGCATTGTCTTCGACATTGCATTAAGTTTTGTTGTTATTGGTATTGTTGTTGCATTGATTATGTCTGGCTTTTAGCACTTTATTAAATGACAGTTTAAGGGAAATTGAAATGTTTGCATGAAATGATGATGATTATGATTATTATTATTATTAAGAGATTGAATGTCAGACAACTCATTGTTGCTATTGTTGATTTACTCCTCCTTTTAATGGCTCTTTTTTTCTTTTTGGTTTATTAAGTATTGCATTTGTCTCAACTGAAATGTTTGAATAACCAGTTAAACTTCTTTCACTGGTTGATGTAATACTTGGCTAATTGATATAATAAGCGTGAATAAGCCATTATAATAAGAACATTGACAATTGCTAATAACAATTACAATTACAGTTACAACAATGTTGTTTTAATCACTCATTTGCATTACATGCTCATCATTAAAATTATTATTGATATAGTCTCATGTCAGTTCATTGCAAGTCTGTCAGTAGTATGTCAATGTAAATTGTTCATCGTATTGCGCATTTTTTTTTAATTTAAAATGATCTATACCTAAAACTTGAACTAAGGCACTGGGGTGTGTATCATAATTCAATAGAGTGAAAGCCTATAACCAAATATCATGGAGAATCCCAATAATCAAAACGTGCCAGCCTCATGATCTCAGAATAAATTCAAGTGTTCGATATATACTAAGATTAAATTATTGTTATGAAACATTTTATAGTCAGTTAAACTATAAATAAAAATGTTCTACTAGAAGCTTGTAAAGTCAATGAGGCTAACGGTAAACTGTTTATTTTTAATGTAACTCTGTAAATAGGAAATGTTTAGCTTTAAATACAAAACTAATAATACTACATACAAAAGGAATCTAATTTCAAAATTTAAATTCTGTAAAACAGAAAACAGAAACAGAAAAATAATAATTCTGGGTTTTAATTGTCTGTCTCTTAGACATTACACATACATATACAAATATACACAAATATATATAATTTGAGTTTGGAAATCATGCGTCCCGTATTATTTATATTTTATACAACGGAAACAGTGATCAATATGTTACTTATGGCCTTTCATATAAGAGGCTTTATGTCTGTGGATCTTGGATTTTTACCAGCCTTAACCCAAGCCACTCATTTCTTTTATGCCATCAGTTTTTACATTTTCACTGTGATCACAGTATTTGCAAGTATTAATATATGCACAGGTCATCAGTCTAGCATTACAATGGAGATATTACGGACTGCCATTGGTTGTATAATGTATGTGATCATTTCATTGATGACTCTCCATGATGCTGAACGTGATTTCCATTTAATGTATGTTGGTATGGGTGATCCAAAACTTCCAGAGAAACCAGTGCATCCATTTTTTGAATATCTAAGATCCCAAGCTGTTTGTGCTCTCGTTTGTGGAGTTGTCTATCTATTACATTGCGTTATTACGATTGATGTTTTACTATCTAACGAAGAGGATTCAGATGGTGAATATCATCTTTATGACACATCCGATGAATATGATGAAGATAGGGATTATGTGCCAGTTCGTCTTTATGTGTTTGGTGAAAAAGTGCAGGAATACTTGGAACGACATCACTGGTTTCGCGAATTCTGTCGTGGTGATCGTATAAGTATATAAAATACCCCAAGAAACCAAATCAATATATAATTATTTTTTCTAATCCTTAGTACCAAATGAGTAAAGATTTTAAATTTATTTATTTTTATTAAAGTCATATGCCAAACCAAACCAAAACCCAATTCTATAGACGGATTCGATTGTTTCACTTCATTGCTTTGGCCAGGACCAGCGGGGAACAATTCCATATTTATTTTCGTATACTATTTAGCCAAACAATTTATTAGTTGGAGTCGATATTTACTTGGCAAGAGACAGTTATTCGACATTATTTCATCTTATTATTTTTGCCGCATTGCGGTCGGGATTATTGTCATAAACCGGATATTTATAATATTTTCTTTTCTTCGCTTTTCTGCTTTTGGGATTAATTTCCGAATGGAAATTCATTTTGTAGCTTGGCGCAAGAAAAAAAAAAAAAAGAATACAATCAAGAAATTCCAGCCCATTCTATCGATTAGCAATTTTTATCACATACATTTTCTGTTTATCGCAAATATCACAACTTCATCAGCAATCAACAACAGCAGCAGCAGCAGCCAAGGCTGGCTAGGTGGACAATTAGCCATAAAATTAGCTGCAAGTTGGCTCAAGGAATGTGGCGATAGACGGCCAAGGCGCTGCTGCTGACGTTGCAGTGGCAAATTGAAAACAATTTAAATTATTTGCATATAAATGCAACTTAAGACACAGGCGAAGGCAACACTGCAGCAACTGCCACCAGCAACATGCAGCTGCATTCAGTTGAATGTTGCCAAACAGCAGGGGGAATTGAATGTTGCCAAGCAATGTTGCTGGCCCACAGTGGAATACAGTGTGAAAGGAGCCATCGATACATTTGGTTTATCAAAATCACATTTGCCATCTTATAAACAAATGGCGTGTTTTCTTTTTTTAGCCTTTAGCCATGGTCAATACTAAATAGGCCAAAGATAATGAAAGGAAAGATACTCATAAAGATAAAGTGCATGGGGACATCTTATCATATCGCCACTTGGAAACTAATTCGTTAGCCAAAAACCATAATGCACGTGGCCCGCCACTAACCACAAATTGTACTACAAATACAAAAACACTTGCAATGTTTGCATAATGCAACAACAAAAACAAAAGTTGTAAAAATATTTCCACCAAAGTTCAAGCTACATTTCACGCCTAATTTCATTTGACAACAGACGACCAAAAAAACAAAAAAAAAAAAAAAGTGGGAAATTTTTTTCCATACACAAGGCGGGAGCTGTGTTAATTTGAGACATAATTGCAAAGTCAAGAGAAGGGGATGTAAAGGTGGTGCAGTTGTATGGTGGAGAAGTAGGAGGAGGAGCAGCACCAGGCGACTGGTTATGACAGCAATGACAGCTGCAGCGGCAAATGTCGACGTCGTCGCTATTTGAATAATTTGCAATTAAACGCTCCAAGCGGCTTGCTCAGTCAATCTAAGAGAGGGTGGGGATAGAAGGCAGTGGTAACAGTCACTGGATGGTGGAAACATTTCCTTTTGGGCACACACGACGTATGCGTAATATTTGCTTGGTCGATTTTATTTTTGTTTTTGTTTTTAGAACGGGTTTGTCCAGCTCAACACAAGAGACTCGAGAACGCAACAAAAATGTTCATGTCCATCAGCTGTCCACAGCTTCATGTCCAGCTCTCTAGCTCCAGCTGCTGTTGATGTTGATGTTGATGAAGACAGCAGCCAAATGGTAGACAACTTGCCGTTTGAGGCTGCAATATCGGGACCCAACTGTGTTTCCAATTAAACGCCGACAATAACAACAACAAGCAACTAAAGTGCGATGTCAACGTCAGTTTAGTGTGAAGGCAACAACAACTTTCAGTTGGGCAACTTTTAGTTTGAACTTGAATATCCCCCTCTCTATAATACATATTCCAATACTTAGTTTGTGTTAAAAAATTATTAAAATCATGATCATAATCTAGTTATAGATCAATTGATAAATTGTAATTCGATTGACAAGTTAGCTGATTGATAAGCAGTTGATTGATCGATTGATTGAATTTCCGGTTGAAAGTTTTATAAATCTAAAGCAGACTCATTAGCCATGCATTGAAGCTGAACTAATTATATATATACATATATTTATATATATTGTGATTTTTCATACCATATTTTGTAAACAATTTTAATAGATTTAGTAATAAATTTGAAGGCCTAAAAAGCAGACAATATGTTTTTTATTTCGTTTATTCTTGTACTAAATTGTTTACAGCCACTTCAGGCAGCCCATAATCCTTTTAGTAAGCTAAAAAAAATGTTAATAATTTTCGAATCTTAATTAAAACTCTCTTCACAAGCTCTTCGTAGTAAATTTACCAACATCAGTGTAGAATTTGGTTCAGATTTTCTAACCAGCATGACAGCATGGATTACACCCCATGGTACCCTCAATGTGGATATGTATTTGAATCGTACACTAACTGCGGGACTAAGAACCACAATGACTGTACAATATAAAATAGTGGGAACTAATCAATATCAGACACTCTTCAACTATGACCTGGACACCTGTAAGACTCTGGCAGAGATGCTAAAAACCAGTTTAATGCGTGTCTGGTTTCGTAATATACTTAAATATGGTCACTTGGTCGATAGTTGTCCCATTAAAGCTGTGGGTATTAGTTAATAGTTTAAGAATTTGACTTAATTAACAAGTTCCTTGACAGGGTTTCTATGATGTGCGCAATTTTCAGTTGGAAAATAACAGTATACCAGCATATCTACGACCCGGCGATTATCGTGTCAATGATATCAATTACTATGGCAAGCCCAAGGTCAAGAATCATCGACGATTGGTGGCCTCGCTCACCTTGGATGCCAAGTTTTATTAAAAAAGAAAACAAAAAAAATACAAAAATTTATTGTAAATGTATGCAAAGTAGTTTTCATTAGAGGAACTTTTCAGTTTGGGCCAGAATGGATGACGCTGGCAATGGCCAAGGTTTTTTGTTGAAATAGTTAAGAAAAGTACAAGTATGTGACCTGCCGGCTGCATATTGATTGCATTCACATTTTCTTTGCTAGAACTTTCGCACTTTCACTCTCAAGGTTGCTTGTTCTTGGCCAACAATTTTTTGGTAGCTTTGCTGGTTTGCTGCCTGGTTGTTGCCCATTTTTCACTTTAGCTTTTGTTTCCGCTGACAGCACCAGCTGCTCTCAAGGCAATTAATTTAGCTTCTTAGTCTTGTTCGGAATTTATGTACATTTGCCATCTGACATTGCAGCAGCCTTTTGCACTAATTGCATAATAAATTCTTTTCATAATAAATTGTTAAAGACACACACACATACATATACACTGAGAGACATACTATACAATAATGCAGTTATGTATTTAAAATTTTTAATAAATGTCAAAAAGTCAGTCAACATAAATGATTTACTTTTGCTCTAGATCGTTATTCTGGTCATAATTGTTTTCAAGTTGTGGGTGTAGTTATGCCACAATTTGAGTTATGGAAATATTAAGGCCATGGGGGAATTACCGTTTTTGAATGTCAACTGCATAAATGATATGTGTTTCAGCTTAATAGATTTAATAATAAATTTTCCCAGAAACGGTTTTCCCCCTCATTCAATAACATTATTAACTATTTTGATATGAACTTGAAATTCTTTTTCACATAACATTGATATATTCTCATTTAATGTTTCAGGTTACCACAGCTTACGGTCTATGCCAAGATTATTTACCTCCTGATGGTAAGTTCTCATCACACCTTTAAAACAACATTAAATCATAAAATTTATGACTACCTTGATAACATGTTTTTATTATATAAAGTTCATTGGTCTTTGATTAATGTATTTAGTTGCTTAAATATTTGCAAAAATTCTCAATGTCTGAAAAGGTTTTTTAAATGCCCTTCAAGCCAAGTATTACTACATATTACTATGTATGTATGTATATATTTTGATTGGCTCGTGCGCAAATATTCCATAATCGATATGCTTATCAATCAGTTATATCATCATATATATACAAAGTTAATGTCAACACACCTCGATCAGAATCGACCCATCCCTAAATGTGAAATTTCGTTTCAAAACTATGCCAAATATTTTATCTAAATCGATATCGATTGACAATAAACAAATATTGAACAAATTCAGAGAAACAAAACAAAATAAAACATTTTAACTGGGAAATATCAAGTAAATAATTGTTAAAACAACAAAACGACAAAAATAAAAAAAAAAGAAGCAATATGCCAAAAACAACTGAACGCTAATTAAATTATACTGTTCTGGCCATTTGTATTTGTGTAAGCGGTTTTCACTTTAATTTATTTTACAATCAATTTAAAGTCCGGGTATAGTGCATCTCTTTTGTTTACACCATCATCTATCTCTATCTCACTCTTTCAGTGTCTGTTGTTAATGTGCCGAAATAAATAACTAAAATGCCTGAAATTCCTTGGGCATGAAAAGGCGGCAACAACATCTTTGCGACGTCTTTACAAGTTCCGTTTGACGTAATTTTTCACTCATTATACCCTGTATAAATCTAATATGAATTGAGTATATTAATGTTGCCAAAAAGTAATAAATTTATTTAACTGAAAGATAAGTAGGACACGTAGATACTAGATCTTTTAGTTATTATAAAGATTCTTTAGTCGCCCTTCAACCTTTTAAGCTTGGTTTAAGACATATTATGTTGTGGTTTACAAAATCAAGAATTAATAAATAGTTGTTTTTATTTTAGACTTTATACATTCTTTATCTGTACTTTACTTTACTTTAAACTAAAAACCTTAATAAATCTTTTCTTTCGAAAAAGAGTTGTTAAAAAAAACCAATTTGTTTTGCCATTAATTTTTGTTCCTTTCATTTTCTTATCATTTATATTTTAAATTAATTTTTATAGAACTACATAGATAATGTTGTTCATTTAATAAATATTTAATTGTTTTCCCTATAGATTCCCAAATGAAGAATGTGGGTTTTGTAATAATAATATGATTCGGTGTACTGTTGCATTTAGTGGTAAAGGGTATTTTTAAATCGATTACTTTTTGAAATGCACTCACTTATTTAATTTTTTTTTTATGATTGTACAATATTTACTGGTCTGGCAGATTCAGAGTCAGTTTTATTCGTTGTTGTTTTGGTTTTTCTTTTATTTATTTATTCTAAATGAAGTTTTTATTATATTGCAAATAATTTTGGCATGCGTTGTATCCAAAAGTCTGAGGTTAAAGCTGTCGTCGAGGTTGGCTGGAAGTCAATTATTCAATGCCTCGAGTGTTTTCTTCTTTTGTTTGCAATTTTTTTTTTTTTTTGTTTTTGTTTCTTGGTTTTTTTGGTTTGTGGAATGTGTGAGAAATCTTGAAATCTGAATATATATACATATATGGATATATGTATAAACATATATAATTTAAGAGTTCAATATATGCAAATGATTTGGAAACTCTTCTTTTTATTTTTACCAATTGACTGTGACTTGAATTTTTTATGAATTTGATATTGTGGAAATTTTTTAACAACAACTAAAATAAAAAAAACTTGTTTTTTTTCTGATAGCAAGTTAAAATAGAATAAGGCCTATAATCTATCAAATTCTTTACTTACTTTTGTTGAAGGTCAACCTGGTGTGGGGATATTGAATAAATTAGTTGTTGATTAAAATGTATAAAATTGTAATTGAAAGCTTACAATATATTAAAAGGAATATATCTTTTATATAGTATAACTTTTGAACCGTTTCCCGTGATTGACTGGAAATAACTGTCCAAGTCGTATACGATGAACTCTGCCTTTATAGGATATAGAAGTGCTTTGCAGGGAGTTCAATTTTAATAAACTTAATGCATTTAATGAATACCAAAGGGGCTAATATTGTATATTGATGTGTACATAAAAATCACTGAATGATGACAATAACGCAGCAAATAAATGGGCAATCAAGTGAAGGCACCAAAATTACCTAGGCGGCACTTTTTATGATAGCTTAGCAGGGCTTTGTGATAATAACGATAGATTTCTGATTGGCGCCTCCCTCAAAGCTGACTTGCAAAAGCGAAATACATATACATATATGTACATATCTACATACCTACAAATAGTACAAAAAAATTCCGTGTATCAACAATAATAGTACATAAAGCAGGTAACTTTTGTCAACGGCTTTGTATTGCCAATTCATGTTACACCAATTAAATCTGAAATCATCCAAATATTTCATTATCAGTGAAGTTTTGTTATTGTTTGTTTTTCGCATATACTTTTGATAGCTGGCGGGGAAATCTGTGAATTCTTTTCTTTTTCGCGGGAATTTCCACAGTTTTTACAAGTTTGTCTAATTGGTTTCTTGTACAGAACAAGATTCTGAATTTATGATAAGTTTAAATGCAAGAGAAATTTTTAAAGATTTTACAGCATTTTTGATATCATGATACTCTTTTAGTTTTCAAATGAGTTCTTATTTAAAATTACATTCGATTTAATACAAATTTTGTATAACTCGATTTCTTTATTAGTTGTTGGGTTATGGTTATCCCATTAAAAAATTTAATTTATGAATTTATAACCTTCTGTTTAAAAATTATGACTAAGCGACGCATTAAAACTGGCATAACTTGAAGCGCCTCTTACAAAAAGAAAGATTAAAAATTAACCGTTAATACATAAATTTTTATACTTAGCAATTTAAAAGTACATTGATAAAGCTATAAGCAAAAACAAATTTCCGACAAATGTTTTCACTGATTTCGAAAATATTTAAAAAATTGATGTAACTGTGGTGTCCCATTTAAACTTGGCAGCTTAGATATAAATTTTCCAAAAGCAATCAATATTTTCTTAATGCTCTGAAACGTCTATCACTAAGTTAAATTAAATCAATTATTTAGTTAATAGTTGTCAGATTTCTACCCAATCTAATGAATAGGAAAATTTTGGAAGCCAATTGAAAGAATAAGTAGTCTGAAAAAGCTATTGTATTATAAATTTAAATTATAGTACGAAATGTCGTTCTTATCGAACAATTTATTTTTACAAGTATGCACTCCGGCCTATTAACATAACCCAATTAAAAGAGCCAAGTATTCGAATTCTTGTCGTATTTGGTTGGGGTTTTTTTTGTGTTTTTTGTTTTGTGTTCCTATATTTTTTTTTATTAACTTTTACAATTTGTTATTAGGTCTGGTAAGTACTAGTACCAAAAAAAAAAAAACAAAATATAAAAGCAGAAGACGAAGGTGTAGAAAAAAAAGTTACCCGCTTATCAGGAAATTATTTCAAAACGTTAATTGAATTGTCAATAGATGGTAGAGAGAAGCAAAACGCTGGAACAAATTTTTTTCTTCATCGTTTTGGGTGTCTAGAAACAACAACACTAAAATGATAGCAACAACATCAATTGGGGGTTCCATATTATATACATATATGTATAGTTACCTCCTATATATCGTATATTTCTTGGTATAGCCTCTATATAAATTCCAAGTGTTTCATGTCTGTATGTAAGTGTGACTCTTATGGCATTTGCCCATGATAAGAAGAGTTTCTTTTCGTTGATACTATATTCTACTTGCGGTATACCTTTACCTACCGCCCAGATCAGCTCTCTATTGTATAGATATGGATATATACATATACATATATATATATGTATATATGTATAAAGATATAAATATATGTAGGTATACCAAAGACGTTGACAACAGTTTCATTTTAATCGTTTGGTTAAGTTTGTTTTTTTTTTTTCATGTTTATAGCTAATTTCGCATTGTTTTGATTGCAAACGGAAAATTTTATGTCGCGTTTTTTAAACGTGAGTCCGATAATCGAATGATATCGATATCAGGTATATACTAAATATAATAAACAACAACAAGAAAAAACGTGTTTTTGTTTTGGTTAGTTGGGAAACGATTTACTAAGAACATAGACAGAAAGATATAGCATGGCCAAATTATATGATATTCCTATCAAGCTGTCAAAAATATATTTATTTTCTTTGAAAAATTTCAACTATTTAAAGACTTTAAGTCCCAAATCAAATGAAATTGATTTATTCAATGATGTCTAAAGTTGGCGGCACTTTTCGATTGTGGAATCATTTGTCGACTCTTAAAAGGCTTTTGCTGTAAGACACTTTTCCGGCTTTCACATGACGATTTCCGTTTCATTGGATATGTCGTCGCCTGCCCAGTGCTAACTATACTCCTTATAAGTACCTCATATTCGTCATGGCCCAAAGTGCCGCTGTTGACTTTGCTAATGTCTGGGCAAATATTGCAATTCTTCATTTTGGTTTGGGCGGCAAATGGGCGGCAGAAGTTTTGATGATCGCCTGTCACGTGGCCACATGAAGATAGGCACATTAATTGCTGACATTATGTTAGGTTCTTCAATGTCATATCAATTTGTAGGCTTTGTAGCGTTTTAGCACTATCACGGTTACCCTTTTAATTGATTAAATTAGGAAGATCTCAGCAATTTCACAATTATTTGAAATGTGTTTTTTAGTATTTAGTTTAAAAGAATATGCAGCCACACTGTTGCACTTAAAAGGCAAAAATCTTTGAGGCTATTAATAATTTCCAGGAATCAGCATTTAACCGGCGATCCCATCCTGTCTGCGCTGGTATCATATCATTTCTTGTCGGCTATAAAATATATATATATGCTTACCACAAACACTCGTAATTTACCAATCAAAAAAAACTGCACACCTTATAGAAGGTTTAATATCGCCCAACAACATGTGCCGGCGGCCTCTTATCAAAGCAGATGTCTAAATATAAAGAATCTTGAGTTGAAAATCATACAGATATGAATAATAATAAATTTATTTATATAAGTATTTATGTGTACGTACATACATATTAACAACTTACACATATTTTGGCCTTAAGGAATTTTTTTTTATTTTATCAAAATGAAGGTCAAATTGAAGGGGGGTTTTTTTGTGGCATGTCTGGAATTTCAATGTCGCCATGGCAGCAAGGCGCCGATGTTATTGTTATTATTTTTGTAGTTGTTGTTGCATAACCCATCCGGGTATTGTAATATAGTTTTTCAACAAATTAGCCACTTTAAACTAATTAAAACAAATTGGATATTAAGAAAAGACAGAAAAAAGTAACATATGGAACTGGAATAGAACTTAAAGTGTTACACTCCGATTATTGTTAACCATATTATTATATTAGTTTTGAATAACAAGTTTTGACCCAAACAAATGTGTGTGAGGTTTATGTAAATATTGATTATTATGAAAATTGATGACCATAGTCCACATTCATCGTAATACTTTACCGCACACATACATATGCGGAAAGAGGAGGTATGGGCGTAGCCAAAATATATATCACGGGGGATCAAGGGGCTAGGATCTTGTTGTCTTTAAAATTGTAATCTTTTAGCCTGTCATATTAACTACGACAAGTTTAAAGCACTTTGGAATACTAAGGATACTGGAAAAAAGGGAAAAACCAAAAGAAATCTCTAAAGTTTCTACTTTTGATAGTGCCAGAGAAAATTTTCAAAGCGTTGACATCATCACAATATTATCATTAAAGTGTTCATATTATTTCAAAGTTTAAAAAATCGAGCAGAATTAGACAAAATTAATGGCTTGTGAAGTTGGACTTCCTTTAAAGGATATATCCGACGTCCTGCTCATGTGTCATTATAATTTGATTAGGCTCTTAATTCCTTCGTTCTGATTGTAAATATTAATATTCTATCCCTTTAAAAACTTTTCGTCAAACAATTTTATAAATTTATTTTAAGTATATATGTATCTCATATTCTAAAGAACAAAAGGTTTCCTCTAGCACCACTACACCCATGTGCTCAGATACTACCTCAATAGGTGTAAATATATTTTATAAAAGAATTTTGCCAATCAAACATTACTTATCAATTATAATAATTATTGGCAATGTCATTTTAGGTATTCGGTTATCAAATTTTGATTGCCAAAATAAAGAAAGAAACGCTCCCTACGTTCCATCTAGTTACTTCACAAGCGCACCACCTTCACCTCGTGCTGTTTGCCTGATTCTTTGGTTTGGCTGTGGCACCAATTTTCATTGAGATAGTAAAATCAACCGAAAGCCAAAACCAAACGCAAGACCCTAGAGTGTTGTAATCTTATCAAAAGCCAAGAGTTGGCTGCTCTTATTGATTAATAAAAAAGATACTGACACTCCATTTCTTGCTATTGTATATGGTATTCTTCTAGCCATATGTGTATCTAAAAAAAACTATAGTTAACCTGGCCTGTACCACCTCAATGCACCTGTAAAGGAATATATATATATATATATATATATATATATATGTACTGTAGATATGGAAGAAAATTAGGTGCTTGAGTGGCGCTGGCGCTAGACACTGACATAAAGCAAACAAAAAGACACAATTATTTTATATTATTGTTATAATAATAATAGATACGATTATTACTTATTTCTCTACAACATACTATTCCGATTTCCTAGCCACTATCTGACACGCATTTCTTTGGCATTTGGCGTCGTCTGCCCCCCATCACGATAAAGTCAGTCCCTCTGAATGACAGTCGTTCGATTTGTTTCACTTTTGTATTGGTATTGGGTTTTGTTCTTCGTCTACTGCTTTTTAAATGCACTGTGCAAAAAAAAAAAAAATTGCTTTGCTTATTTTATATAAATTTTGCGCATTTAGATAAGCAAATATATCAAAAGAAACTATAAACAATTGGCCCCTAGGGGGCTATGGGCATAAAAGCATTAAAAACGATAATACTATATATACTGTTATCGATAAATATTACACGATAATAATGATTAAGAGATATAGTTTAGTTGATATTGTTTTTATGGCAATGTGACGTTTTTTAACCACCATTTGAAAAAGAATTTACGGCTTAATGTTATTTATTTTTATACAATCGTTTTTATAGAGTCTAAGTAGGGGATGCACTTGTTTTTATATTGAAAAGAACCCTACCTAAATTTTCTTTGAATACAATTAATAAAAATATTTAAATGCCTTGCCTGCGATCACTTTTACTTTTTTTTGTGGTTGCATCAAAAAAACAAAAACACACCCATTCACCTGTCACAACAGACCACACCCACCCAACTGGGTCTTATGTCAACCGCACTGACCCAGTTACATACATACATACATACATATGTATATATGTATATAAATAAAGAGCAGCACAAATTATTCTTCTACTTCGATTTCAAAAGCACTGCAGGAATAAGCTTCATTTTTACTTTGCCTCTGATGCTTACTTATCAAAAACTAAACTTCCGCTCAGTGTACCAAGAAGAAGACACACCTCCTGTGCATTGCCTACTCCTCCTCCTCCTCCTCCTCTTTCCTTCTCCGCCTACTCTTATACTGGAGTCGTTGCAAGCGCCAGGCGGCATGGCTTTTTTGTCACATTTTTTTCCCCTGTTGTTGACGAAGACTGTGTGAGACAGAAACAGGCTGTTTTTTATGATGATGATGATGATTTCTTCCATGACATATCCCCATATTTAATGTTCTTATAAACCAGAGGGGGAAAAACTGTTATAAACATCGTTTATTTGAGCTGAAAACAATGAGCAAGAGACTGCATAATTACTTATTGTTTATTTCCTGTAACATGCAAGGCGAACTCCGTCGTCGACAACCGCAACAACCAACAACCAACAACGTTGACTTGTCTAAAGCAAATAGAAAATAGGTCTTACCTCTAGTATACTTATTTCATATGGCTTATAAAAAATTAAAAAAAAAAATAAAATGTTCCGTTATTGCAAAACGCATTTTGTCTTATCTGTCAGCGCAATGTGTGGCAACTCACTTGCTCAGTCGGCTAAAAGACAAAAAAAAAAAAAGAAAAAAAAAGCTACATTCATATTCAACAACAAATGTCGATAGCTAGCTAAATAGATAGATAGATATATGGATGGAAGGAATGATAGATAATGTAGAGGATTGCAAAAGGCTCTGAAAAACCCAAAACGACAGCATGACCAGCAATATGGTATTTACCATATATGCCCACAATATTTATCTAATAAATCATATTAACTATGACTTAACTTCTTTTGGGGTAACAAAATAAGTGACATTCATTTGAAAAATATTTCAAGAATTTGCATAGTAAACATATTTTTGTATACGCAACATTCCATAGCAAATATACGCTCTATCTATCATGTGATTGTCACAAGTGAAGAAAGTTAGTTAAACTAACTTATTAAGTTTGTACATATGTAAAATGGAATAGTATTTGAACTAAAGCTGTAACTAAAAGCATTTACTATTGTGTTACAACTATATTATGAAATAGATTCCGTATACTCCTTCGCCCACTATTTCATTCAGAGACTCAAACAGTATGTCCAAAGTCTATCATTTGTTTGCAGTGTCGTAACGGCGCATGCCACGAGAATCAAATCAATTAGCCTGCTTGTCAAATAATTTGTTATACTTTGGATTAACAAATTTATCGATAAAAAAAAAACAACAAAACAAGTCGCAAAAAAAAATACACCGAACTACTGCCACACGCCACGCGTTATTATTATGTTTTTTTTTTTGGAGTGTGGGGGTTTGTTTAGCGTTACTTGTTTTTTTTTTTTTTTTCTTTTTAATTTTTTTTATTCGGCAAGTAATTACGTCGTTTTGAAACTCTTAATTTCCTGTCAAAATATCGAATCTGGGCGGAAACTTCACTAAAAGATACGTTTTTCTTGGAAACTGTCACAAAACTGATTAACGTTTCAAAATTAGAGACATCAGTTATAAATGCCGTTAGGGTTTGACCATTTCTATTTTTTGCATATAAAATGGTCTATAACATTCTATTTTTAAGGTGATTAAAAACCCATTAGTCAGTCTTAGACTTTATGTACTATGACCAAAGTTTCCTTTCGGCAGCAGTCAGTGGGGGCTATTTTTGTATGTTAATTCTGGTCAAATGTTCATTATTATCATATATGCGTGGTGGCTTAGGTCAGTTCAACTGGACATAGCCACACACAGCTCACGTTTTGAAAATGAAAAACTGTTAGATTTACCTGCTAAAGCATTCACTATTTAAATGAAAAGCGAAAGTACAGTCACGTTGCTATCATATGAAATCTGAAGACTGTTTAAGTAGTCGAAAACAAACAACAAAAAAATATGGACAAAATATGCTAAGTTGCAAAAGCTTTTGCTATCAACGACGTGTCAGAGCTCGTGCTCATACTTACCCCCATAAAGCCCTGACGAAGATGCATGAGAAGAAGCCGCCATTCCTTATAACGTTCCTTGTACCGTTGCCGTTACCGCTACCGCCATTAAGACAAAGAGAAAAAGACAGGAAGAGCGAGAGAGAGAAACAGATAGAGTGTAAGACCAACTAATACCAGAGTTGTTTAACTATTATCACATCAAATTACGGGGGAACCTCTTAAGTAATATGTATGTGTGGGTGTGTGTGTGTGTGTGTGTGCGTGTGTGAGTGCGTGTGTGTGATTCCAAAGTTCTTGCTAGCAATTACGTACCCTAGACGCTGCTTACACGACAAGTTAACTCAATTAAAATTCCATTGGCGATAAATGAAGTGGCTGTTGGTGCCTAGGTACAGGCATACCTAGCTAAAAAAATTCCCCACCCTAACACTGTATTGTCACTGCCACTCGAAGAAACAAAAAAATATATATGTATGTGTGTGTATGTTGGTATGTATTTAGGAATTCACGAGTACATTTTGCAGTGCCAAAAAAAAGAAAAATTTCCCTTATCAATCCACACGCAGCGCAGTGCCAACGACCTTGCTTCATCCATCCATGGTATGTTTAAGGGTGCGGCAGTCTTCCAAGAAGTACCAATGCCCATAAACTTGATGCTTATGCAAGGAACTTGACATATTTTAGCCATGACTCTGATTTTCAGTACCCACTTTTCTTTTGCAGTATTGGCCCAGTTATCGGAGTAGCGTTTGCTGTGCGCTTCCGTGTAATTGATCAAAAAGAATGTGTTAGGGTCGCTGTTTTTTTTTTTCATTTTTGTCGTTTTTTGCGTTGTAAAGTGAAGCGATCAGAGGGCCCGCCACTTGAGACAGTGCTTCATATAGTGAGTTAGTGTTACGCCTATTGATTGTACATTGATAAAATGCCTTTCGCTTGATTTGCTTTCATATATTACGGCCTTGTCTTGGAACTTGTATTACAGTTACGGGCAAACGAAAATAGTATTCTCAGAAGTTCAAAACACAAGACTCTTCATAATTGTTATTGTCGAATGGAAAGTTTTATTCACAACACACGGATAGACAGTTTAAAAGATTACGGCATAAATACTAGAAAGTTATGTCAACTAAATATTATTTAATTTTGAAGTAGGGATTACCTTAGGTTAAAATGTAAGCAAATTGTACAAGTTTGTTATCATTGCATTCCAATTGAATGAGTATGGTAAAACACTGAACTGGTACTTTGTAAATATTATGTCAGTCACTAAATAATGACTCAATTATATATATTCCCTTATTAATTGTGAAAATAAATTTCATTATTTTCTTTTTTTTTTTTGGAAACATAAATTTATAATGTTCTATCCCACATTTTCTTTTTAAGTCGAAATTTAAAAACTAATAGAAAAACATTTGTTGCACACTTTCATATACTCACTTTAGATATAATTTTCAAAATTATAGTTTTTTGAGCATATAGTTATTTTTGTAAATTGTTATGTGTTTTAATAAGATTTCATATTGAAGATGCGTCTAATGAAATGTTTATGTTGTATTCCATTACGCATTGGAGTAATTGTGACTGGTTGCTTTTTTGGTCTTATGGATATTATATTTGCTACCATTGGCATTTCTTGGGCCATTAAGGGAGAATTTCCAGCAGTTGTAATTAAATTTTTTGACGATATGGAAACTAGGACATGTGTTATTTGCTTTTCAATTTGCTTCTATCTGATGGCCTCCAATGATGCAATGTTAATATATGGCGCCGTAGCAGTGAGTAAACCCAAATAAAGCAAAATATATACATATAATATGCATATATGTTTTTCGGTATTTCACACATTTTTTGTTTTAAGCAAAAACGTATATTTTTGGGTCCTTGGTTATTGGTTAATTTCTGTGTGCTAATTTGTACGCTGGTTACTGCATTGCTAAGTGCGTTGGCTATTATCAGATTGGGTAAGGGTAACTTTCTTTTCAAAATTTCACCTCAATGGAACATCAATTTCTTTCCCATATATAGTCATTCTATGCTATTGCATGCTTGTGGTCACCTCATATTATGATGAACTGTCCGAAATGTTGGAGGAGGAAGAGGAGGAGTAAATTCAAAATTAAAATTTATGCTCAACTCTTCCAAGTCAAATATGTAAAATCATTTGCCTCATCTTATAAGCAAACAGGATTAACCGATTTAAAACAAGAGAAGAGAGAAATAAAAAAGTCAACGAAAACCCAAAAAGAAGGCCGTCAAAAGCTGCGCTTAAGACTCATTAAAAATCCATTAAATGCGATAAAAGACAAGCGGAACGGCAGAGAAGAAATGGTGGTAGGAGGAGTAAAAATGAAATACAATTTTGTGTTAATAAGCTTTACCTTTGCCCAAGGCGAATGAGAGCACTTGGTGACAGTTGGGCGGAGGAAACAAATAAAGGCAACAAAACGGCCAACTCCAAGTCAAGAGCGGGCCACTTAAAAGCTCATTGTGAGTGCATTTCGATGTTGCATATGCAAATAAATCAACCGAATGAATTTTTTTCGGTTGCCAAAAACAAAAACGAAAAATGTAAAAATAAAAATAAAAAAAAAAAACTCAAACTGAAACTGAAACAGTAAAAATGGTGGCAGTTAAAAAAAGTCAATGAATGCATTTCGTGATCAATATGTTTAAGCTGATCATTATATATATATGATCACCCATTTGGGTTTTTATTATTCATATCATTTTGCAGCTTTGCTTGTTTAAACAGAAACGGTACTTGGCTTAGCCCCAAAGAGTTATAAAAATGTATATATGTATATACCAGATACAACCATACATATGTACATATGTATATATATATGACTTCTAGTAGATATAGATATAAACTACTTACTTACTACTCACTCAATTGCCTTTGCCTCGGGTTGAATGACACTCTGAGTGCAGCACACACATACGAAGAATAAGCTGCACACTGTGTCAAACATTTATCAGGTAACCGATCGATAAGGCAGTGTACCCCCTATACCCAGTAACCAGTACATAGCCACAATCCCCGTCCCAGAACAGAGCATTGCATACAAAGTTGCCGCCGGACCGCATGCCTGCCTGCCTGCCATTGGGATGAAGTTATCAAGCGACTTTTAATACAAAACGTTTCAGTTTCACAACTTTGTTTAATGCCTCGCATAAAATTCACTTTCCATTTATGAACATCAGCAGCCGCCGCCGCGCTCGCCTGCCGTGAGTTTTATGCCCAACCAGCCAAGTTCTAGAGTTTATTTTTTTTTTTTTTTTTTTTTGGGCTTTCGGGTGGGTTCTTTCGATTTTGAATTCTGCAAATTTATGATGCATCATTAAAGCACACAAAAAGAAACAAAAACAACAAAAAATGTCTATAAAAATTTGCGCTTAATTAAAAAATATTCAGAGTGTTGTTGTTGCTGTTGCTGCTGCTGCTGCTGTTACCTTCTTTTGGATTTAGTTTTCAATTTTTCGTACGAAGTTAAAATGCAAATCGATTGGCTTGACTGGCATTTGCCTTTAACCTGGTATTTATGGTCTAGGAAATCGGCATCCTTTTTCAGTCTTAACTTAATGAGATTTAAGCAAAAGTAAAAATCATAATTTTCACGCGCAACGAAGCGCAACAAATTGCCTTTTGACCATGGGGGCGTGGCAATGTGCCACAGTTGAAAAGTGGCACCCAACAAAAAAAAAAAATAACGTTAAGCGGCAGAGGGAGTGGCAACGAGAGAGAGAGAGAGAGAGAAGTAAGCAAAGCAGTAAGAGGTGAAAGGCAAATGCATATCTAAGTAAACTTAAGACCTGTTTACACTTTACCACAAAAAAAAATAATGTTAATTAAAATATTATCAATTTTTGGATTCCCTGGACTTCCCGATAATTAGAGACATTTCTTAGTATTTTTGATTTGACCTCGGAGAACTTTATCTTTATAAATGACCAATTGACATGTAAATCTCTTACTCTCACTTTTAACTTCATCCAAAAAATAACTGACTGACTAACAGACATGACAAGTTTAAGTCGTTCCGCTTTATGAGACCTTTCAATAGAAAAGTAAGAAAACTACGTCATGACAGCATGAAATCAGCAAGAATAGATGTCATTCTAAAATAGCAAAGATAATGATAAAAAGGAATTCCCAAAAAATTTATTATACCTATTATAGTACAATAATTCTTTTGTGACTATCATAAATTCAATTTGATCTTCCATTAAGACTGGCGAAATATAAAAGAAAGTAAATGAAATTGTTAACAAATGTGAAAATATCTATATAAAATTATGATTTCCTTCTTGACTATATTTAGATGATTGTCAACCAAAATTCTATCTAATCAGAATAAAATAAAATTGACAATAAAATAAATTTTGCTTTCTAAAAATATCAATCAACTATATAAGATTGGAAATCATAAGCCGTATGGCTTACAATGATGATGATTACTATCTAGACAATCAAACTAGGCCACTTTTATTTTAGTTTTAATATAATCAATTGTATTATTAATAAAAAGTTATAATATGGTAGTGGAATAATAGATGAAGCTTTAATATAATAACTTCTATAGGTGATAGATATAGATAAAGGAAGACGGCGAAAAGGAGTCTAAAAGAGTTAAAGATAAAAATTCTTGCGATTGTGTGAATAAACATATAAAAACTTTTTATCGATATCAAAATTATGATTTAAATTAATTTACAGTCTAAAAACCTTTAACTTAATTCAACAAATTATATCTTATATAACAAAAATTGATTAAGACTAGAGAGAGCAATGAAAAATCATTCAATCAATATTTTATAGCACTATAATTTATTTCGATTGCATTTCCTGAATAATATCATAATAGACGGTCATTCATAAAATTGCCAAATTGATTTCTTGTGGCATAAAGTGAACAAAAAAAAACTTAAAAAAGAAAAAATATGAAAATCTCAAGACTTTCTGCACACAATCCCTGGTTAGTGTATTTGTTTTGGCATATCAATTTCACCCCAGGACACCCCAAAAAAGAGGACAGGACAGTGTCTGACAGAGAGTGACTGAACAGCGTCTTGAACCCTTTCGCATAAGGCAACATAATTCGTTTCCGTTTTGCCAGGACAAAACAGCTAAAAAAAAAAAAATACAAAAACAAACAGTAACAACAACCTGCAAGGATGAAGGGTTTCCAGCCTTTTGACAGCTTCCTTTTAAGCATAGCCTTTTTTGCGGTTATACTGCCTCGTCTCTTCTCTTGCCGTCGCCTCGTCTCCCCATTTGTATGTCAGTTGCAAGTTGTGCGTCTTTCCGCTTCCGTTTACGACAACCGACCCCATAAATCCGTTGGCTCACTGTTTGTCTTAGATCCTGGGTCTGCTGCTGCTCTATCCAGCTAGCCTGTCGCCAGTTATCCTCTACATATTTATTTCTACTCCTTTTTTTAAATGTATTTTTTGTTGATTTTATTGCACTGCCGCTTGGCAGTTCAATGAACGCATTTGACGGCGCCATTTGCCAAGAGGAGACGGCAGTTTGGGGCGATGCCTCTTCCTTCGACATGTTTCTTAAATTTCAAATATTTCCAACATATTACATTCTCATACCCTAAAAACTGTGGCATGGCCCCACTCCCCCCAACTGGCCCTTTCAAGCTGCCTGCCTTCACACTGCTGCTGCAAAGGCACGCAAACATTTTGGCGCACATTTCCGCAGGGAAATGGCCAAGCGAAATGCCAAAAGGCCACAAAGAAAGCTACAAAAAAAGGAAGAAAAAAAAACGTTGAACAAAGTGAAATGGGTATATGAAGAGACCTTCTGCAATGTTTTCATGTCGTTTGACATGCAACTTTTTTTTTGGTGGGTGGACTATGTATATATGTACATACATATATGGGTATATATTTGTATGTGTGTATAGCACAAGTGAGGGAGTTGGCGTCCATTTATGACTAGACTTATTGCATGGTCAAATATCAATACGAACTGTGTGGCCAAATCAATTTGTAGGTGTCAGCATTTGTTAGCCATCATCGGTTCTTAGTAAAAGTGTAAGCAGATAATGTTTGCCTTGATTTGACACCAACTCACTTCGCTTTGCAATTCTTGATAATAGCATCGAAACATCATCTAATGTGGTATCATAAGTGTTTCCATCGAAATTCTTGTTTAAACCAAAGAGACCTTGCAATTAAATGATAAGCAATGATACACTTGAAATGTAAAGTACTTCAACGGAAAGGGCAATTATATCAATTATGTCAATTAAAGTTCTTTAAGCAGTTAATGCTTAAATTTATTTTTAAAACGTTATACCAAAGTTTAGGAAAACCCTAAACGGATTGATTTTTGTGAAATTCATATTTTATAGCATACTTTTAGGGGCCGTAACTTATAAAAAACCGAAATTTCTAAATTTAAAACCGTTTCAAATTAATTTTTTGTAAAATAAGTATATGATAAAAAATGTTCAATAGTAAAATCTTGAAAACCAAACAATTTGGTATTCTGTTCTAACATTTAAAGTAGTAAGTACACTTAAGCAGATTCTAAATCAAGGATTATCACCAATTATACATTTTTCCAAACACTTTCTCCCACCGTGCCACTCCAAGAACCCTTCTTCAGGTATTTCGAAATGAATCCATTAAGTAATTACAATTAGCAAACAAGCAACCTTTTCTCTATATTTGGGGGGATTGACTTGGATTTCCGTTCTATTGATGGCATTTCACCATTTCGATTAATAAAACCCGCACCCCAAAAACAAAAATGTAAATTGTAAAGTGAACATTTTACAAAATTTAATACAAAACCAAACAGCGTAATTAATATACATACATGAAACAAGTGTTTAGATTTGCTTTAATCACTTTTATTACTTGTCAAACATGAAAAGCCCGCTGGCCGCACGCCGATATGCATATAGAAAAAGTGAGATAAACAGTATGAGAGAGACAGGGAGAAAGAGAGACAGGGAGAAAGAGAGAGAGAGAGAGAGAGAGAGAGAGGGTACTCTTGTACTTTTGTATGTGTGCGTTAGGGTAGTACGAGGGTATTTTGTTGACTTTGCGGTTTTTTTTTTGTTGGCCAACAAAGCCAGACGCTTGCACAAGGTAAATACTCGTACTTGTATGTATTAAAATTTTTTTACAGTTGTTCCAACCATTTTTGTGGTTTGTAACAAGACCAAAAAGCGTATTTAATCTGACGAGTGCGTGTGGCCAACACGTGCCTTCAATATGAGGAAAACCACAAGATCCTGTACAAGTATCAAATGCCACAAAATTTATTTCA
Source organism: Drosophila emarginata (assembly GCA_037075365.1). Taxonomy (NCBI): domain Eukaryota; kingdom Metazoa; phylum Arthropoda; class Insecta; order Diptera; family Drosophilidae; genus Drosophila; species Drosophila emarginata. Next base: position 5,253,957 of record JBAMCD010000260.1, on the reverse strand, counting down.
GAGGAAACGTAACAGCTTTTGGCAATAAATACTACTCAAAATCAATTAATGTTCATTAGGCACAAAAACAAAAAAAAAAAACATAGCTAAATTAAAGAAAAACTCATACTCAAGTGGCTGAAAATAAAAAAAAATGCTAGACCAGTTGGTAGTATGGAGCGATAAGTATGGGGACAGCTCCAGTGGCTTTAATATATGATTCGATATCAAAGTTCATGCCGCCAAAGACATGTCAATGGAATCTTTCTTAAGGAATTTCACTAAGGTTTTTATTTTATTTCTTATAAATTCGATTTTGACCAGATTTATTTATGATTTGTTTTGATTTTGATTTGCTGTTGGAGCAATCTTTATGGTCCTTCAATTAGAACGCCTCGTAGCTTGGTCATAAATCCAACATGTGAGTTCCTCCGCAATGCGACAAACTATATAGAGTGAACATTGTGAAGAACGTTGGGTAGGGCCTAAAATTGAAGTAAAAATTGTTGAATTTTTTTTTTTCTTTTTCATTTTTTTGCACGTCATTGCCTGATGGGGCGTCATTGAGTTACGCTGTAAATTAGGCACATGGTCAGGAAGTAAAACTATTTGACTTCATTTTCAAAGACATAAACTTGTTGTTGTTTAATTCAATTTTGACACAAATTCTCTCAATTACTGCCATTAGCTGGCACTTAAATTTCTTTGTTGGAGGCTCGCCAAAAGTCACTACAAGGCCGTTGAAAGAAGCGTGTGCTTGCCGCCAGCTTACCTTTTTTTATGAGCGCCAACAATTTATTCGTAATCAGTCATTGATATTGATTGGGCGAAGCCCTTCACTTCTCCCCCAGGTTCCATCTACTGGAAGTCAGCACCCCCGCTGAGTGCCCTAGCGTCGTCCATGTCAGAATGATTGACAGCTATAACGGCGCTAATGGCAAATGCCAAATGAATTTCGTTACGGCAGTAAGATTAGTGGACAATTAGTTGTTGGTCAGCAGTTGGTTGCAAAGTTCAAGTGGGACTGCCAACTTGTTTTTTTTTTTTTTTTGCCATAAAAGATCAAGCTGTCAATGCGTTATTGAAAATGAGAAGAAAACGAAAAGTCAAAAGGCCAAAATACTTAAAGCCAGACAGTAAGCCAGTAAGCAAGACCACCCAAGCAACTCAATTAGTTTTAGCAAGAGAAAGATGAATTGCTGATAGTTAAAGTTTTAATATACAGTAACCACGCCCACATTCCTATCCTCCTCCCAGTTAGTGTTTGTGTGTAAGTGTAATTTGTAACCAATTGAAATGATAACAAATAAGTCTTAGACTTTGATCAACAGGCTCGTTCGATCAGGTGCTTCGCCACTAGTCAGGGAGCACCCTGATACTTACATATTTTCAATTCTTGGAAATCAGGCGTCAATTCCATATACAGTAATAATAACAATCGACTCTTGAAAGCTGTTTGCCCAGCTATTTAAGACCCGGGCTTTAACTAGTATTAACCATAAATCCCTAAAAGCACTTAATGCGCAATTTCCATTTAAATATCAACCAAAAAGATCAAAAGAAAAAACACGATCTATATACGAAACAAAAAAAAAACTACATTTGCCCAGACACTAGTCTCAAGTGGTCCATAATATAATTTATGATCACCTCTTGACTTTGACATCTAATCAGCACACATTATATATAATAAATACTATATATAGTAAATTTTGGCTTAGATATGGATAATCAAATTGTCACTCACTGAAAATGGAAGATCTCACAATCCTTTAGCTTTCTCAATCACATGTTTTCGTCTTCAAAACGTGCCCCAAGGGTTCGCATATTTTTCTTATTAGTAATATATAGTACTAGTATTTCACCAATAAAAACACTTACCTATCACTTGGCAACTTAACATATTTCAATTTGTATGTAACCAAATCTAATCATTAATTTTTTTTTGTTCTCGCCCAATCTAAGGTGCACATTTTTCTGTGACGTCACAGCGATAAGAGAGTGAGCCAGCAATTATGACAGTTTCATTTATTATTTTTTTCAAAGTTTTGTTTTTTTTATTTGTGAAATATTTTCTCTTCTGCCAGTTGGCAACAATTCTGATAAGTTGCCAAAAAAGAAAGACAAGTAATTATTTACGACAGCTTCCTTTTAAACATTGTAACTGAAATGCTTGTATAATAACTAACAAAATGGTTAATCCAATACAAGCTAAGATAGGATAAGAATAGAAGAGAACAAGCCAAGTATCTTCTCTGTCATCGAGTCGCTTTAACAATAGCCCATTAATGGGTATTACAAGGACACTGACAAAAGGGCCACCATTGTGTGAAGGAAACAATGGAAGCAGAAGTCCTGTCCCTGCCCAATGAATTCATATCGATTGACAGTTGAGCCGCGCCCCTCTACTTACTTCCTGACCAAGGGACAGCTCATTGTCAATCAATGTTCAATCAAATGGTTGGATTTTTACTGGTTCACTTCTTCTTTATTTTTGGCAACTTCCGTGACACACTTTCGGGAAATAAAGGAAGTGCCATACAAAATGCGGGTCGGGTTCGGTCTCTGGGTGACCCTAATCGTTTTAAATTCACCAATTCACCAGTTAGGGGTTGTTGCCATAGCGTGGGTGTTAACCGTTTTATAGAAACTATTACATTGGATGGCAATTCCCATAATTGAGATTGAGCCCATTAATGTCTGAGCAGCAACTCCCCCAGAAAGCAAATGCTTGCCAATATATAACCTCCACTTAAGACCATGCCAGCCATGGCTATATCCTCTAATCGCAACGGTTCTGCACTTTTATATTGTGTGGGTAAAAAGTGTAAGAATCCCGCTTTAACTGCCAGTTCATGAACATCATCCACTAGTTTAATCTGTAATCCAGTTTCAAAGAGTCGCTGTATATGCTGGTTATACAATCTCTCCAGTGGCCAATTCTGTTTAATCACCTGAACAGCCCAGGTGAAACCCACTGGATTTGGTAGTTTTTTCATTCGGGGACGTCGTAAAAACTTTTGCTGATACAAATAGTAATCCATTCGATCCTCAGAATCGACATAGGCATAATGAGTATCTAAGGAATCACGACGTTGCACATGAAATGGTACATCCACCAAAAGAAAACGTTCTTGCAACTCATCCGAACTTCCATACACTGAGTTTGCCTCAAGATTATGAAATTGGAAAAGGATATGAACATTGGCTGCCTTAAGATCTGCCAAATTGTTGATGGGTCTGTGGTAGAGTTTAGTCGTCAACATCATTGAGAGCAGGGCCACATAAAGACTGGACAAAACAAAGCCAGTGCTAAATAGAAGTACGAGTAAAAACAACTGGTAACTCCTTGATAAGCCACGCGGCAATGTCATGGTCCGATTCAATAGGCTTTGTATGGCTAGTAAAATATATTGACCCACATTCCAGTATCCATAAAAATGTTTGTGCAAGAGAGATACCATGCCAGATATATAAACCACACTTAGGACTATGCAGATCCAAATGTAACGGTCAAAAGGACGCAGGAAATAGTAAAACTTCTTTGTTGGATTACCATATGGTGCCATGATGGCTACTCGATTCATGCGGACCGGTTGACTGGTAGCAAATCGAAAATTCTTTACAAAAATACTGCCACAAGCATCAATTTGATTATTCTCCACCAGATCCAGGCAATCCGATGTAGTGTAACGTACCAGACCGGGAAATTCCACAGCTTGGAAGGTGGCATTAAAATGATGAGCAAACAATTTAAATATATTGATAATGCTGCCCTGATAGCGATCATTGGAGTTAGATGTTCCGACCACAAAACAATGCGGTGGATCGTTGGTAACAAGAACGCGCACTGGATAGCCCATGAGATTTCTTCTATATCGTTGTTTTATATACTTCTCTAAAGATGTCACTTCTATGCTCAACGGATTATATTCTCCGAAGCTCCATAATTGCATTTCCCATGACTTGAATAAGATTACATGAGGAAAACCCGCCTGCCAATAAATCTGAAATACATCTGTGTAGACATTATAATTAGTATTGTTGGACCAATCAATCAGTAAGATATCATTGAATTGCCTATCCTTAAGATACTTGTGCAGGTTAGCGGCATTTGCCTGATTGGTTTTAGGGTTCGTTTCCAGTTCGGTGATGAGAAGAACGGGTCCATCTTGTTGATTTTTAAACTCTTCACTCGATTGTTTTTGGATTATTAACTGAGGTAGCTCATGATTGGTATAAGTGATTAGTTTACGAAGTATTTCCATTGTGTAGCCATAATAAATAACGGTTTTGATATCTAACTCTTGATTAAATTGATTTATAGTAGTTATTAGATGACTTGAATATATTTTTAAAAATATTATACTGGCCACGATGCGTACTACCAACATGTTGAACAGGTCAGAGGCAATTGAACAATCAATTTAATTTCGATTAACAAAGTTAACTAACTAATAAAGAATATTTACATAATTATTTAATTAATAAGCTGATAATAAGTTGTCTTAAACAATTATGGTGGACTAATAAGTTGCTTGAAAAATTAATTAATTGCGGTAATTAGACAGAAAGCCAGAGGCCAAGAAATTGGATAAATTATAAGAGAATTTCATATTAGGGATGGGAAAAACATAAATTTTATTTAGCCCTTAGTCTGTGCTTTATTTGTTATAAGTTTAATTAATTTTATTATTATTAAGAGAAAAATCTCAGAAAATCTAGAAAACAATATCTAAGGGTTCATATCATGCAAAAATTTGTTCTTGTAATGGATTAAATTTTAAAATCTAGATCGGATATCTTTATATATTTTATTTTTAAAAATAAAATTCCCTTAATTCTCAATAAAAAATGCAAAATTCACATCCCTATCCCAATGCAATTCCAATAGATATATTTAACAGAGCCATTCAAATGGCTGTTAGCTGTTAACAGCAACTGCTTATGCTGACTGTTGCTCTAACTCTAACAGTTCATACAACAGGTTCGAACTGTAAAATGAATTTTCTCGCATGCAATAAAAAAAGTAAATTGCTCTCTTACCCACACACACACATACGCCACACACACTCTCTCATTCTCACACTCGCACTAAATATGCGCAAGTTTTTCAAACTGCTGTTGCTGCCGCTGATGTTGCTGTTGCTGGTGCTGGTGCTGCTGCTGATGTTGTTGCCGTTGCTGCTGTTGCTGCTGGCTGGCTCTGTGTGTGGAAAGGAAGAAAAACACAACACCAAAAAAATGTCGCACGTTTCGTTTGGGTTTTAGTCTCGATAATTCAATCGCCCTGCAAAGACGTTCAATTCCAACGTCGCTGCCTCAAAACCAGAGGGAAAGAAAAATCAAAAACACACACACTCGCACACACATAAACACACACACACATACACTCATACAACAAAAAGGAAAAACGTGAATCGGAATCGGAATTCATATCGTGTTTGCCTTGTATATTAGTTTTACCGTTACGCGATATTAGTAGCACGCCAATCGTGTTTGTCAATTCTCTTTATCAGTTACGTGCAAAAAAAAAAAAAAATCTAAAGAAAATATTTTTCAAAAAATTTGCTAATCAAAATATGCAAAATTATTGCAACGGAAACGGAAATGCAAACGATGCGATGACTGTGCCAGTGTGTGTATGGATGTATCCGTGTACTCGTATATGTAAATTATAAATTTTTGATTAAATTTTCGATAATAATAAATAAATATAATTAATCAAGCGATCAAAGTGATTTATCAAATGTCAATGTCAGGCAGCAAATCTAGCAATTGCCGGCTCTCAATCATACGAGATCAATTGAAACTGAAGAATATTAAAAACGTAACTGACATTTAGGTTTAGTTTACTGCACTTTGTTGGCAGTAAATGGGTTAAAATTATGTACATTAATCGCCGAATGAATGTCGAATCAGTTAGAGAGACTGCTGCTTTTTATTGTAAGTATATCTATTGATTGATCAACCCTTCCCGCAGTATTATTAAGCCCCTTCAGAAAGCGCCACATGGAAACCACTCAAAATTGCTTTGACATCCCCACTTCAAGGCTTTTTAAAGATATGCGCCCAGCCTCTCCCTGCTGCCGCCAACTGCCTGTCTTCACACAAGTATCGGTCACAAATTAGCCAAGTTACAAGCTACTACCTATCGACAGCAATTAACCCTCTCTATTGTATGTTCTTTCATTTCGTTTACAAACCGAAATCTTATCACAAAATACAACAAAATTTGAAACTTCCTCACTCATTCACTCACTCTCTCTTTTTTTCCTCTTTTCGGGGTGACGAAAAATTTATGCTCTGGTTAACCTCGTTTCGGATGCCAGTTAAAGTAAAGTAATGCTCATGTGCTTTTCCATAGTTTTCCCATAAGTTGAAGATACTGTTAAAGGTGGAAGAAGGTATTGGGGGAGGCTACGAGTGTGTATGTGTGTGTGTGTGTGGGGCAAAACGCATTATTTTGTAATTATCGACAGAGTTCTAATAAATAAAACGTAGCAAGGCCCCGCACTCAATGAGTGGGTTCGAAATATGTGTCTATATGTATAGATATAGGTGTATGTGTGTGCGTGTGTGTGTATGCTAGTGTGCGTCTCTGTAGTTTTCTGGGTTGATGAAATTATGAATGAAGATAAGGTGTGTCAGCAGGGTGGGCGGTTTGTTTTTGCTTATTTTGCGTTGTTGAGAGCAGTTTCTTTTCTGTTTTTTTTTTCTATCTTATCTCTTCTATCTTTTTTGAAGATTTGCATAAATTCCTTGAACAATTTTCAAAGGTTTTAAATACATTAAATAAACAGTGTCATCAGTAACTTCTGTTTTTGTTGTTATTCACAATTGAACATTGGTTTATTCTTTATCTAAGCTCTTCACTTAACTGATTTACAACCTGACCTGGCACAATAATAATATTAATAATAAAAAAAAAAAGTAAATCAAATGTAAAAGGAATGGGGAAAAAAAAGACTACGTAAAGCGCCGCCAAGTCGCAAACAATAAATTCATTAAATCAGAGGTGCGATTATTAATGAATGTAATAAAATATCAAAAGAAACAACTAATCAAACATGATAAATTACCTAAAAGAATAGAAGGGGAAACGGTTAGTAGTAGTAGTATGTGGATGGGAATGGTGGGGAGGGGGGTAGGTTAGTTTAAAGTTGGCTACCGACATACACACAAAGAAAGGGTATGACAACACCTCATAAAAATGTCTCAAAGACTAAAAATGCCGTGCAACAACAATAGCAACAACTAAAGCAACAATAGCAACAACAACACATACAATGTGAAATTCTTTTCTTTTGTCATGACAAGTTGTAAACATTGGTATGCAATTTAGGTTTTTTGTATCTGTTAGATACAATATTGATGGCTTGTTTATAGATACAAGACAAGATACATGCCGATAACATGACGATAAGAGATACAATTTTTATTTATTTTTTTTTGCTCTCACTAACACTGTCTCTCTTTCTCTCTTCCAGGTGGTGATTTCAGGTGCATTATGTACAGAAGATTACGTAATAATGTCACAGTGTGCACACAACAAAGCCATACACCTAGCTGCAGAAGGAACAGTCTCAGTGACAGACATTTCACAGATACGTAAGTAGCCAATAAATTTACTACTTACCAATACTCTACGCCCCCATCCGAACTCTAACCACAGTTTAAAACCAAAACTGAGACTCATCCGCAACTCTATCCCTCCTGTCTCTCCCCCTCTTTTTCTTTCAAGTGCACTTGTTATATTTCGTTTTTTTTTTCTTGTTTATCGACACGTCTACAGGAAATGGGGTAAAAAAATTTAGCCTTTCACACAAATATATTCCCGAAAAAGTATCAACAAATCTACAATAAATGTTGTTGTTTGTTGCTGTTATTGCTTTCATTTCCATAACAATGCAGTCAAAATTGTTGGATACGGCGTGCCACTTGACTTGGTCAATTTTAATACTCTATCAAAGAAGTATATGGATTAATATTAGAAATGCAAAAAGAAATGTTTATTATATATGCAAAAATTTGTCAATCTTCTATATGAGTTAAATTCCTATATATTCCGGGACAAACTGTTTTTAATCTTTGTCAAAATAAAAGTTTAAAAACTTAATATATCTTCCATTTTAGATATATTTTTACTAAACTTGATCCGTGTGAATGTGGTATATTTTACGATATAAAATAAAATAACTTTATTCTATTTTGGATTCAAGTTTATGAGAGTATCAAAACTTCGTTCATAATTTGAATCCCTTTTCTTGTTAGTTTTTATGTAAAGTTTTTAGCATAACAATAACAACAAGTGCAATTGTCTGTCTGAACTGTCAGAGTGTCAAAAATTATGTTAAAGTTAAGTGTGACAGAAACGTTTAAGAATGTCTTTTTCCAATTTTCGTAGACACTTTACAGTTTTCCTCATTACGGTTTACTGTACAAATATATTTCTCTTGCCTTATAAAGACATGACACATTATTTGTTCATTTCTTTGTAGGACATAAAATATTTTAATTTATTGCCAAAAAAAAAAACCAAAAGACGAAACCAAAAAACTAAACCAAAAATTGTTCAAAATCATAAAAAATTGGCTACGCTTCAAGGCAACTTTCACTCGACTCTGCGGCACAACAATGCAGGCAACAGTAATATTAACAACAACAAGATGAGTAGCAACGGTAACTCTGATGTTGGCCCTGGCCAATTAGAGTCATTGCAGCTGTCTGTGCGAACCTTAGGAGGAGCAGCACGAGCTACACTCGAACAGCAGGACATATGTAACAATAGGCAAATACCAACTGTGTGGCATTGTCCCTCCTTCTCTCTCTCTCTCACTCTCTCTCATTCGTCCTCTCTTTGTCTTAAACTGAATCTCAAGCAGCAAGGAAAATCATGAAGAACAAATAACAACAAGAACAACAGGTGCAAAAGAAAACACATATTTTGCGTGAAAATTTCCAGCTGGATATTGTCCAAGGGTCAAGGGTCACATCCAATGCTAATGTGCGAAAAGTTCTCTTTTGTCAATTTGTACGCCTACTTGGCCTAAACTATGCAAACGTATCTGATCCTATGCCGACTTCACACACAATTTCATTCATTTGCATTGTCCAATAGTTTTACACCCAGGATCGTTCAGGTAGTTATTAGGGGATTAGGTTTTATTATTCCCTCTGTTTTTGTGAATAAAAATATGGTTTTTTTTTTTCTCACAACATTTCATTTTGGGATTTGCCCAGAGGTCACTTGTTTGAAAGGACAAATTTTTTCGAGGATTTAACTAAAATTAAACAGAATGTTTCTATTCAAAAATTTTTGGGTTTGGTTTTTCCCCTTTTGAGATGATAAAATGCAGGTGTTTGTGAAAAAAGTAACATGGTCATTTAAAAATGTAATAAATGTACATAGGAAAAAATTCAAATAATCCAACAAAATTTAAAATTAGAATCTTGTTCATGAAAACTCTATAGCCCCACGTTGGGCGCCCAGAAATTTGCCTTATACCTATTACTCGTTTATGAACTCATTTAAAATGCAATGCACTAAATCCAGAGTACTTTTAACGAAGTAAAACTATTATATATCCTTCAATCAGCCAATCTTCTGTCGGCTAATGAATCTTGACATTTCAATTCATTTTCACGTGGCAAAACAAACCTTTCACCACCACCCCAACGCCATAACACAAAGTTATTTTTCCAATTTAACCAAAAAAAAAAAAAAAAATAGAAAACCAGAAGCATACAACACGCCAATAAATCACATGATTTAATTTGAGTCTAACATGAAAAATGCCCTGCTCAAAGGCAAAAATTGTTGAGGTTGTGGAATGCTAACAACCCGACCCGACCCGACCGCTGCCAATGAAAAGGGTAGCAACATAGGCTAGGGCCCTATACCTAGGGCTAGAGCATAAAACATTTTATAGCTCATCATGTGCGGTCATAAATTTTACAAAAGGCAATCACTTCTCATACCATACACCCCCCCGCGCACTTCCTCCTTCCCGCTCTACACCATTCAAACGCCCTAGCACTCATCATTATGTCCAGGGCGTTGCCCAATCAACACCTCAACAGAATTCTTACCCTAGGGATATGACCATGGATGGAATCTATGGCTCTGTGAGCTGCTTGTGTAACAAGTTCCCAAAATCCGTTAATTTCTTGATCAAATAATTGAAAGGAAAAAAAAAACAAATTCCCTGGCGATATTATTGGCTTAGATCTTTCTGATGACTGGCCGGCGCATCATATTCATGTTTGCCTTGTAGTTCATTAAAAATGTTTAGCATTGTTGGGCATCATTGAACGGCCACACGGCCACAGCGCCAGCTATCAATCAAAAACATTTAGTACATATGTATATATATATATATATATACCTAAAATATATAAATTTTGTTTTATATTAGATTAAGCTTTCTTTTAAGCTATAGCTTGGATCTGTACCGACTTTACTCTAATCATATCCATACCAATATAGTAGAAAGAGTCAAATACTAAAAGGTGCTAATAATGTGGGAAATATTTAGCACCATCATTACAAACATCATTAAAATCTAAATAGATGTATTTAACATGGAAAAACCAAAGAAAAAAGAATACAAAATAAAAAGAGACGTAGCCGAAAAGTCATATATCGAACCAAAAGTATCGACTTGAAGATACCCTTTTATAAGTAACCTTTAAATTTTTTATATCTATGAAATATCTTAAGTAATATTGATCAATGGTATATAATTAGTTTTTCCTGTTCATTTTGTATAATCTCAGTATACCCTTTTTGCATCCTACTTAGGGTATTTAAATATGAAGAATGAGAATGGCATACCAAAACTTTCGAAAAGGAAATCATGCCGTGAAAATTCCAAGAAATAGCACATAGACCAAAAGAGTCTTTCGATAGTCATTGAACCTGCTGTTGTTGCTGTTGCTGCTGTTGATGTTGGTGTTGATGTTGGTGTTGCTGTTGCTTGTTGCCTGTTGCTGCTGCGCAGATTCATCAATTAACGCCCCGACGAATGTGTGTAAAAGAGGAGACAACAGCAACAACAACATGAATATTGGACAGTTTGTTGGGCCCTTCATTAAACGCCGTCCAGTTCAGTCCAAGACATCAGCAAATAAATGCATTTCCGTTGACCAGCACAAACAAATTTCCAAGAGACGCCGACGACAACAACAACAACAACTATAATAATAATAATAACAACAACAACAACAATAAGAGAAAGAAAAAAAAACGTCAGCAGAAAACAGAAAAATTCCCAAACTCTGATTCTTACCTACCGCCGTCGCTCGACACTCTCTGTCTCCCTCTCCCTCCCTCTCCTCTCTCAACTTATCTATCTCACTCACACTCTTGCCTAGGCGAAATAAAAAAAAGGGAAGACTAAAACGGTTAAAAAACATGGTCAACAACAAAGCTGAACAAGTGTACCGCTTGCCGATCGTCAGTTTGAGCTCAAAGACGATGTCGATGTCCATTCGACAGTTTTTGGTCAATTGCTTCACTCGATCTTTCGTAGACGGGGCGGGGGTGAGGACTGAGAGACGAAAATTTGGAAGTTAGAGTTGGAGTTGGAATTGCAGGTGGAGTGGGTGAGAGAGAGAGATAGGGAGTGTTAGTGTAAGAGAGATAGAATGAGATCGTACCGCCATTGATTTCCACTTAACGCTTCAAAACTCAAGTGGCCATTTCAAGTTTTACAGTTTAAGTAAGTGAAAGAGAGAGAGAAGAGAAAAGCAAATGCGCTTTCAATTCCTTCGACTGTTTCAATATTGTTGTTTCCCACAGTTGGCCAAGAGAAGAAGAAATATTTAAGCGCCAATTTGATGTAGTTTTTCCTACCACTACCAAGTCAAGTGTCTCATACCAAAAAAAAAAAAAAAAAGAAAAAAAAACGAATTCGAATTTCAATAACAATGAACGACTTTGACTTGAACTGCGACCGGGACCATGGACCATGGCCAAGTCATTCGGCTTGGCATCAAAGTCATTTTTATTTTCAAGGGACTGGCTTTCTTTCAATTTCAATTTTCTTCTCACTCTTTTGGTTTGTCTGTTTGATTGGTAATGAGCATTTTACCTTATTTGAATGCCTGACAGTAGGGAGCTGACAGCAATTATACACTTGAGAAAAGAAAAATAGGAGTTAGCTGACCTATAGAAAAGAAAAGTTCTTGGAACTCTCTCTCTCTTCGTCTCTCTCCAGGACAAAGTCGTGAGAATCATATACCAGTAAAAACTTTAATGAATGAAAGGATATTTGTAATGACCTTCCTCTAGTATATTAAACACTCATCTACGATTATCTCAATGTTAATCAAGTCTGGCATAAAAATACCACTCATAACTATAGCACACTCCAAGTCATTAAATTGTGCATTTTACGAGCATTAAAACCAAAAATCGAAAGAGAAAAAAATATACTACAAAAGAGCCGCCAAACAAACTGTGCTCAAAATGCACAGATAGATTGATCTTTTGATGGCTCTCCGATACGATCATCTAACCGATCAACAAAGCAATAAATTCATCAAACAAACTCCGCATTATAATCGACATGAATATTAAAAAAAAAAAAAAACAAAAAAGAATGAACAAAAACCACAAAACTATAATCAGTGCGTTATGATCGGATCAATCTTGTATAGCCACTGTTGTGGCCTTTTTTTCATGTTTCTCATTTTGGTTTTGAGCCATTAGGCCAACTGCAGACGACCTAATGGACAAGATCTTTCGTCACTCCCAGGAATTTACCTTTTTTTCTCCCTCCATTTCTCTTCCTATCTCTCTCCTCTCTCTCTCTGTTTTCGTGTCTGGTGTATTTCTAACTGATCTGGTTGCCTAAATACCCTTTAAATTGAACTTAATTCCCGACACGGCATTTATCATCATCATTATTATCAACACAAGCTGAAGGATGAGGGTTATATATGTACATATGTATAGGGTGGATACTCTAACCGACAGCTGAATAATCTATGCTCTGATGAGATATACCGATACCATGCGAAATGGTTAGCTAATAGATGAGTAAATTTAAGATTACAAAAATTTCTATTTTCATTCTATTCTATTACAAAGTGTCACCCATTGAGCAGGAAATTGGGCAAGTTTTGTGATCTGTAACGGAAATGCATTAATTTGTCATTTTGGTTGAGGGAAAAATAAATCAATTCATTTAACAAAGTGGCAGCTTGTGTGTTCGTAAGGGCGTTCTCATTCTCCAAACCAATTTGGTTTTCCTCCTTTTTTGTTTTTTTGCCCACTGCCACTTTCCAATTACGTAAAGTTGCTGCTCCGCCAACTCCGAATCCAATTCCTACTGCTTGTTGTGCTCCTCTTTCTCCTACATGTTGTCGTTATCGTCGCGTGCAGTTATGCAAATTTAGTGCCTGCCCTGGAAGACCAAGTCCAAGTCGTCCCTACTACTACCGTTTAATGAGCTTATGATGATGAGAACGACAATGATGATGGCCATGATGGCGATGGCCATGATGATGATAATGATGATGATGATGATGATAACCAGGCAGTCAATTGCATGACTTGAACTCGAACTTCAAACAGTTTTTTCTTTTTTTTTGGGGTATGCAAATGAAGCTTTTAATCATAAAAAAAAACAATACTTGCCTGTGTGTGTGTGTATTTTAGGCAGTTGTTAATGGCAGGAGGCGGCAGGATTGCGTGTCTTTGGCTTGTTCTGGCCACAATTTTGTACCATGTGGCACGCAACTGGCAGGCAGGCAGGCAGCCAGTCACTCAGTTAGTCAGTTGCAAGTATCTGTTAGATACACATGCCGACACCTTTCGCCCAACTATATACGTAAGCAGCTAACATTTGTAATTGTGCTTGTAATTGACTGTTTAGACATTAGTAGTAAAGGTGAAAATGGAATGGGAGAGGGCAGGATAGGGGAGAAGAAAAGAAAATGGCCATACAATTGGCACATCATTTGTTTGCCATTGATATAACCATGAACTTGGCCCACACCTACTACAAATGCCAATTAAGAAAACATTAAGAATATCCGCCCTTTTGAAAGACTGATTCGAATCATTAAATAATTCGTAATAGAGTTATTCCTTTGATTCTTTTGGATTTCGCTGAAACATAAAACAAAATCAGTTTTCTTATCTTCTTATTATTAAAGGGTTTTGCCATGCCGACATAAACATAAAACGAAATTAAACCAAAAAAGAAAACAAGGATACAAAACACCCCTCCCTCAAAAAAACAAAAAAAAAGGTTTAGGCCATTGACTTTAAAATGTGACGAGAACAAATTGGTAAAAACTTAGAAGCGCCAGCAGCAAAAAGGCGAGAATTATGTCTGAATTTTAAGTTAAGATTTTGCTTTTAAAGAGGCAAAACGAATTAGTAAATGTTAGCTTTAAATAGATATATATGTATAAAATACTCTAAGAATATGGTCAGGTTACTTAACCTGAATTCCCCTGAAACGATTGCCCTTATGACAAACCAAATGTCTTACGAAAAAAGAGCACGAAATGTCTGGGTTCCTTTTAGAATTATTTTTGTCTCTATAAACATTTTACACCTGAAGCCTTAATTAAGGCCACGAACTAACATAAAACATAGCCGAAAGAATAAGAGAAGCATTGACAGTTGCCCACCAATGTCACTCAATGTCAGTAGTGGATAACAGGCAAAGGGGCACGAGCAGGGCCAGAAACAGAGGGCAGGATCTACTGGCCATAAGCAAACAAACGTAAAGTAGAAATAATGACGCGCGAAAAAACAATAAAACAAAAGGAAACAAAGCAACACAACTGAAATTATGTTGGCTGGCAGAAATTACAAGACAATAAACGGTAGAAAAAAAAAAATAAATAAAGAAGAGACGAAAAACCCAGCCGGCCGGCCGCCGCACTTAGCACCTTTGGACCCTCAGCCTGATCCTGTTGCTGGCCACACACACCATCCATCCAACTAACTAACCAACCAACCAGTCAGCCAGCTAGCCAGCCATATAGCCCAGACAAGGACATGACGTTTTTATTATGCTAGGGGTTCTGTCTGACTTTTGCACATGGACTGAACGAGGAAGGGGGACTGCCCAGGCGCTCTAGGCCAAAAGCAAAAACACAAAGCAAAACGAAAAACAAGAAAAAAAGAACTAAAAGAAGACAGACGGCGCCCTGCCGCGTAACATGAGAAGAGACCCCGACTCTGGAGTAGGCTCTCGGGGCCACATAGATCACACTGGGTTCCAGGGCCTAAACGTAAATCACAAGGTGTTCGTTTGCTGATCGGCCACGATGGGTGATGGGTGACCTGAGGGGTTGTTGCTGCAGTGTTCAAATTGTGCAAAATGTTTCTACAATTGTTGGTAATTTTTTCTTAATTAATAGCATCATTAAAATACTCTTATCCTCCCACTCCCTCTTCTTATTTACTTTTCTCAGTTAATAGTGTTTTTTTCCTGATAATTATGTTGTAAGTGGTTAAGAAAACGCCTCTTTAGTTTTTTATGTCCTTGAGAAGGACATAGGTAAACAAATAATTATTTTTTTTTGGGTGGTCTACAGCTAAGAGTTTGACTTCTGAAAAAAAAAATATTTATTATAACTTGCTTTTCAGTTTTTAGTCTGTAGATGTCCGACCTTACAGAATAAATTTATTATCGGTATTAAAAGTCTGAAAAAATTATTTTCAATGATATAATTGTCAAAATTTTCAAAAATCTATATGAAACTTTTTATTTAAAGTTTTAAACAGTTTTAAACTACGAAAACTAGCAATGTCATTGATATTAATCTTTTTTTTATCGGCTAAAAGATGACCAACTAAGAGCCTAATGGATATCGGAAAAATCCTTTAAAGGGACCTCATCTTCACACGGTTCCATTTCAATCTGATTCTAATAAATCCTTGCTCTAATAGTAGAAAGTGTATCTCCTCATTCACTTTCATCTTGTATCTCATTCAAGATGGTTATTCCAGCCACACCTAACACACCTGTGGAGTTTACATGAAAACCAAGTCAAGTCATTAAACCAAATCACCGTTTCAATAATTTCGAAATTTTTTTTAAAGTGTTTGTCATAATTTTTTCTAATGCCACAAGTACACAAAAATAAGAAATAAACCAAATGTCAAACATTTTGTTGATGCTATGCAAAAATGTTTTAATTTTTTAGTTAAATCATAAATTAAACAATTTCATTTTCTTTGCCTACCATTCATCCATTAAAATCCATTATGACCAATATTTATGTATGTTTGCATATAAAACAAATCACCTAACAAATATACATACCTACCTACATAGATAAATAAAGATATATGTACAAATACATATATATGTACATATATATATACAATATATGTACATATATATCCATAAATATTTTCATTATCTGGTGGCTGCCTTTGAGTGCTTTCAATTAGAGTTTCTCGCCCACACACACACACAAAAAAATAAAAAAAAAAACTTACTGATAAAAAATATTGGCAACGTTCACGACTGTTTATGAATAGTTAACACCTGTCCGCATAAATCAACTGGATAACTATATCTTAATTTACGATGATGTAATCAGAAAAATTAAAAAAAAAATTAATAAATAAAAACACACATGAACAATTAAAATTGTCCAAATATCTTGCCACGAATTATGACTAAATGGGTGCAAAAATGATGTGACAAATAACAGGCGGAAAATTTGAACTGTTTTTTAACCAGGATGATTATTAGTTTTAACAATTAATTGTAGTAAATATATATATAGTCGATGTAGTCTTTAGATATTTAATAGGTTTGACTTAGAAAAATGATTTGATATAAGAAGTACAAAAATTGGGTAAGTCACTCTGGATACGGCTTCAATTTGAGTTTTGCTTATATAGACAAATTACTTAATTATTAAGGAATCAAAAAGAGTATATTGTTGATTGGGAGAAATGAATAATGAAGAAGATATGTATACTTATCCTCTTCGATAGAAAACATATAAACCAAATATATAACGATATGAAAAGGAAGTTAACAAAACATTTAGTAGATACTTACGAATATATACTATATAGAGATTATATATATATATATATCTCAATATACGCATAATGTATTTGTTTACTTGGGTTGGGACTGTTGCAACTTAACCATTAAATGTTTAAGCGTAAAGTGTAAACAAGTGACTTTAACTCGAACCCCAAGTTCCACTCCAACATCGACTCGGACTACAACTCGGAGACATTGTGGCATATTTTATGTGACACTTTTTTTCTCCGGTTTTTTGTACATATTTTTTGTTTTTTCTTTTTTTTTTGGAGTTGGCGCATTAGCGGGCCCATTTCAAGTTGGCTAACATTCGGTTTAAATGGCTTGTAAGTGACTGCGTTTGCACTTAATTAATAAAATCAAAGTTGACTTTGTTGCAGCTTGTTTTTTTTTTTTGCATGTTGCAACTTGGTCTGCGGCTCGAATTTCGTTTGTGGGTCCTGCAATTAGCCAAAAACTCACTTGATATATGAATTTGCTTTCAAGTAATTATTTAAATAAATTGCTTAAACCGATTGATCCAATCACCAACATCCCCATATCAATCCACATATGTACATAAATCCAATATATATCGTTATATACAATCGCCTTTGGCCCGAGGAGCAGTTAACTTAATTAAATGCCAGTTTCAATTTATTTTTCATTAAAGCCATACCACAACAATGAAAGCGAAACCGCAAATAAACAAAAGCAAGCCTCAAATCAACAACAATTTGTTGCTGTTGTTGCAGTTGTTGCTGCTGTTGCTGCTGTTTCTGCTGTTACTGTTGTTGCAGTTGTTTGACTGTTGTAATTATACCCTAAAAAGTGAGCCTCATAGAATTACTCAAAGGTTTGCAATGCACAGAAGCCGCCATATGGTATTGATGATGTAATACAATTGATATCATTGATAATCATTTATCGTCGATTGTATTCATCTGTTATTCGTTTGTATAAAACTTTAGTTCTTAGTAAATATTTGTATATTTGTATATCAAACTTTTGCGTACTAAATAATAGTAAATTTTTTTGTCTATGTAAATATAGAAACAATTAGTCGAACTGGAAGTACTAAATATCAATGAGTTTAATCACCATTGTTTATATCGGACGATTATTTCAAGTCGTTCAAGGTAATAAAAGATCTAAAATTATATAAATTTAATAAAAATGTATAAAAAAGTAAACGAATTCGCAAATTTAAATAAAATGTGCAATACATAAAATGTATTAAATAAAATAACTATTTTAGATCCAAAGAGATCTACATAAAATTATTTCACTTAAGCCAAATTTAGAAAAAAAAAAAATATATAATTTTTATAGATAATAAAACATATACATATGTTGTAAGAGTATGTAATCTTCGGCGCATTAAACATTAACTTCCGGGATCAGTCGATTTTTTTTTTGTTTTTGCTCGCTTTACTTTTGGTCTGCTGCAGTCAGCAGCAATTAACTGTAAATAAGCGGCATGTGTGTGGTCGCTGGGTCCAAATAACCGGGCAAAAGGGCGGCATTTTTTATTATTATTATTATTATCATTATTTTTGTTGTTGTTTCTGTCATCGATATAGCCATTCGCATTTGATAAATGAGCGAGAAGCAAAATTTTACATATTCATTTTGTAAACAAACACACACACACTGTGTTTTTGTGTGTGTGTGTGTAATTATTAAGATGCATACAAAGGAAACGTGGTTTATGACAATTGTTGATTTTATTCAACAAAGTAATGCTATTGATATGGGATTATTAAGTACAACTACAAAGTACTTGGACTATCAACAAAAATTCGTATTACATCAATTTAAATATTAACACACGTTGATCAACACTGCACCTAAGTGTGTCCCCATGGTCGTTAAATGTGTGATAATATATGCACAGAAAAAAACTACAAATTTGACATATTACATATACTTAGCAATTTTGACAGAGTAATTAACTATGACTCGTTTATGATTTACATATATATGGAAATATTGATCTTACAATTATGTAAAAGAAAAATGTAAGTTTCTTTTTACAAATTTCGGTGCGAAATCATCTTAGTAACATAATAGAAAAGCATTAAACATGCAGAATTTATTTGTTTTATTTTATTCCGAATTCCTCCAATTTTAATTTTTTAGTTTCAAACTGAAAATTAGATTACTTTTTTATTAAATTTTGTTGCACAACTTTGAATTCTATGGTATTTTCAACTTGTTTAACTCTATATTAATTGAATAAACATTTAATTTGCACTTGATTGAAATTGTAACCTTAAGTTTTATATTCTCGGAATTCTTGATTTTATCTCTATAAAAAAAAAAAAAAGAAATTAATTTGCTTAACCTAAATTTGAAAACAACGAATGCATTTTAACTCAATTCACATTTTATGGACGGACACAAAATTGATATGAAATTTTTCAAATCGTTTTCAAATCAACTGCATATACATACATACATAAATAAATATAATTTTTATCTAAGATATTTTTTTTTTCTTTATAATTTTAATTGCGTTTTATTTGTTTTTGTTTTTATGGTGGAAAAAATAAAGCCTCAAAACGAAGAGGAAGAACTAAATTCAATCAGCGCAACATAAATTATAAAGTCAACGTCATTTGACCCAGAAATGCGATGAAGAGAGGAAGGGCGCTGACTATGGCGACGAGTCTAATAAAAAACAGATTTTTTTCTTTTTCTCCAAAGTGTCAAACACACACCCACATTCAGAAGAGCCCTCCCCCCTACCTACTCCCCTCTGTCTCTATCTCTCTCTCTCTGTACCACCCGCTTCTTCTCCCTCTCCCTGTGGGGGCGACAAATCGTGCGCTAATTAACTCATTGACACTGTGGCCCTGTCCCTGTCTCTGCGGCTAGGCATGGGACTGGGCCTCCAATTTGAGTGGCGTCAATGCTGGAAGAATCGTGCGTAAAAGTTGAGTATGCTCCACATTAAATGGCGCTAATTTTGTGGCATTCAATGGAGTCGGAGTCGAAGTTGAAGTCAGAGTTGTTGCTATTGCTGTCGGTGATGGAATAGGAGTAGGAGTTGTAGTCGGAGCCGGCATCGGGCGTGCCAATGCAATTAGCATTAGTTGGAACCTCTGGCAATACTGATAAATATCCAATGTTGGAGTCCAAGTCGAATAGCAACAGCAAGTGCAATGGCATCGAGTTTTTACATTTGTTTTCCTTTGCAGCATCGGCAACATCGATGCCAACGTCAACAGCAACAGCAATATCAACGGCAATGGTCTGGCCTCTCGGCTTACAAAACAAACCAAAACCAATACCCAAACCCGCCGGCCAGAGAGACGAACAAATAAAACGGTTTTTTTCCAGGAAACGTGACAAAACGTCAATAAGTGCAGCCAGAGAGTGAGTGAGTAGTTGCAACAACTATGACGATAGCCAGGCACTGATGATGATGATGATGAGGATGATGATGGGGATGGGAATGGTGGATGGATGTTGGTGATGCCGATGCCGATGGCGATGGCGATACCAACTAGTTGGGCCATACCATGTGACAAATCGTATGCAAAGGCAATTACTTCAGCACCCATCCCACCCTCGGCCACCTAGCCCTTGTAATCTAAAACGTCTCACTTATAGAAAGAATTTGCTGAGCAAAAAAAAAAAAGTAAAGAAAAAACGAAGAAGAATGTACCGGGAGAACGGTAAAGGGGCACTGAGCTGGGGTCGAAGTGAGTACCTCGAAGTCCGTTTCCGGGAATGCAGTCATCAAAGTCTTTAGAAACCAGACAGCATTCCAGGAAACCTCCAACTAAGCCATTGCCCTCTGTGCTGGCGAAGGACTTGATATTTATCCCCATCTCCAAAATCCAAAAAAACAAAGTGAAAGTAAAATCGTTCAATTAATATTGGAAATTTGTATGATAAATAGTTAGATGTAATCCATTTTGATTATCATAATATAAAGATCGATAAGCTGCGATTTATGTATGTATATCAACACGCCCACTGAAGTTTATGTTTCAGTTTAAGTTATCTTAGGTGCGAAAGGGTATATGCTAAGAGTACATTGATTTTAAGAGCACTGCACACACACTATATTTAACATACATCTAACATCTATTTCTAAAAATTAATTTGTATTTATAAAAGAAATAAATCCCATTCAGGGATAATGTTGTAATTAATTACTAATTATTCTTCGAACTTTTGCTAATAAATTTATTTATATAAATGATCTTAAAATTAATCCTTAAAATAAACTAAAACCTAAAAAATGAACAACGCTTTAGTACAACAAAAAAAGGAAAGAAGATCGATATTTTCTTTGCTTAAAAATAATTTAACTAATTTTCGTTTTCTTTTAAAACATTTTTAATAGAAATATTTCTTACACAAGCTGAAACACATTTATTTCGACTTTATTTTTGTCAACAAGGCAAGGCAAAATCTACTTTTAATTTTTGTTACAAAATATAAAAATTTGCAAAATAAAAACTGCAAAATTTTTTAATTTACATATGTACAATTCTCTAACTATTTAATTTTATTGTGACGATATCTTTCTTTATAACCTTTTAATTGATTTCAAAAAGTTTTACTATTCTTAAAATTAGAAACAACCAAAGCATAGCTAATTTTATAACAAATCGATTGACCAATAGAATTATAAGGGTATTTAAACTTCGGCTCAGGCTTATATCGCTGCGACCCGCTGTCTTTTCGTTTATTTGGTAACATTCCATAACTCAAATGGGGGCGAAAGAAGATGCTTATCAAAGCTGATGGACTAAACTCAACTGACCAAACTGATGACGTTGTTGGCCATGATTATAAAGCACACATACACACTCGCACACACACACTCTCCGCTATCAGCTTGAAATGATCGTAAAATGTTTGTAGTTTTTTGGTATTTCCTACATGTGCCGCAATTACCAAAGCATTTTGACGCCCCAGCTTTTGATTTTTTTCTTCTTTTTTTTCAAGTTTTCGGTGATTTTTTTTTTTATTTTTTGTATTATTTGGTTTGGTGTTTTATTTTGGATTTTGTTCATGCTGTGCAGTTTAGCATTTTATGATTTTTTAATTTTATGTTGATGAAGCTCATTGCTTGCATATTTGATTAACATTGTTCGTTGTTGTTATTGTTATTTTTTTTTTGTGTTTTTATTTTTTATGGTTTGTTTGGTTTTTTGGTTGTTGTTCCTGGTGTTGTTGTTGTTTTGTTCTTTTTTTTTTTTTTTGAATTTGATGTTGATGAGGCTCGTTTATGTTGTTTTGTGTCATTTGTTACCATTTTTGTACAAAAGTTTTGACATAAGTTATCAACTTCTTTTGATCTTTGTTGTATTCCAGCTGTTGGTTATTATGGGAAAATGAAGTCAGAATCGAAAAGCATTTGCCATTTTATTAGGGGGATTCGAGTGTGACGCAAGTTCAATGACAACAAACTGAAAATTGTCTTTATTTTTATTCGAAAAAATTTTTATTTGAATTTATATTTTAAGAAAAACTTGTTCTAAATAGGAATTTATTATTACGTATACATAAAGTCAGATCTAAAAATAATCCGATTAGATTTATTAAATGTGACCTCTTCTATAACATAATTTTATTAAAAAAAAATCTTCAAATGTAATAATAAAAAATATTGTTTAACTGTTGAATTATATAGAAAAAATGTAAAATATTTTTCAAAGAAATTTGCAAAATCAATGTGAACTCTTTTATAGAAATAAAAATTATATACTAAAATAATTTATTTTTTTATATATATATATTGAATACTTTGTATACTTTAATCTCATATAGATTCATTTTATTAGATACTAATCTTGATTAAAGTATCTAAAGACCTAAAGACTTCTATGTCACCCGCTCAGTGAGGGTATTTTAAAACAACCAAAATGGTATTAAAATTATAACCAACAGAGAGAGATCGACCTTTTAGATATATAGATAACATCTTAGAACGCCCTTTGAATTGCCCTCGCCTAATGTTTTATTTTGCCATATTTATGGTGATGCATTTTTAAGTTTAGACCCAAACAAAAATTCCACTCATACACACACACACACACACACCATGACTAATAACTTAATTAGAAACTCGAAAAAAAACAGAGAGAGAGTAAGAGAGGGAGAAAAAAAAAACAAAAAGATACTTTTAAAAACTTAATAACTTGTGCAGCCAAAAATGTGACCCAATCGATGGGCTTTTTTTTTATTGAGTGAAAAACAAACTCCATGGAAGCCAGAGGGAAAAAGAGAACTCTCTAAAATATCTGACGATCGAGCGATGCTAATAAAAATTCCACAGACCAAAATGCGTTTTATGTGTGACTTTGTGGTAAATATGCCTCGATTTGGTTGAGCATTAAAAATAAACATTTTCTTATGAATAAAATGAAGTTGGGGTAGGGTAACAAAGAGCATTGAGTAGGTTAATCGGTTTTTACTTGAAATGTAAAGAAATGGAACTTGTTCTATTTTTACAAGAATTTAAAAGAAATATAAAAAAGTCAAGGAAAAGGGAACTTCCCATCGAGCTGAAGATATTAGTTTAATATTGCCAATGATTATTATTGGTTAAAGTAAATATAATTTGATTATTTTTATAATATATATAATTCCAACCAATATTTAGAGACAAAGTTTAAATTAAATGTGTTTTAATGTTGACAATATAGATATAGTAATGGATAATAGATAATGCTTGGAATAAGAGTTATTATAAGATAGTAGACTTATCTGGGAACTAGGCTAATACCCATTAATAGGATTTAAACTTGAAAAATATGTATTTATGATTGAAGAAAAATTTAGGTAAAAGATTATTACACCTGATCTCGATTGTTCAATTTTGTATGCAGCTTAAAAAATCAATGCAATAGTTTAAACATCTGAAAAAGAAGTTTAACTGTTTAATAATGAAGCTATAACAAAATGATTACCTCAACTTCTACATAAAAGTATAAACTAAAAGTGACTCCTAAACAGAGAATCAAATAACTTGTAATGCTGATCAAGAACTTTTTCTACTTTGTAAGTAAGTTCCTCTTATCCAACAATTTATGTATATCTTATCGCTGAATAATTTTTTTTTTTTATGTATGTATGTATATATTTTTCTACCGCAAAACCACTACCGTTGCAATATGTGGCACAATTGCTCATCATAGATGTGGAGAGTGAGTGACAAACTTCCTTTCCACCAATAAGCAATGGGCAAGGGGGGTGGCTAAGGTTAGAGAGGGAAACAAAAAAGGCAAACATGGCAAAATGCATTGCTCATGCAACAACAACAACAACAACTGCAAAAGCAACAACAACAGCAACTTTTGCCTCATGCTAAGGAAAACAAACAGTAGAAGAGTGAGTGAGAGAGAGAGAGAGACAGAGAAGTAAGTTCAGTTGATAGCCAAGTGCACTCACAAGTGCAAACTTCAGTATGCTCTCTGTCCCGTGGACCGTGGACCGTGCCCCCTGCCCCCTACCCCCTGCACCAACATCTTACCAATGTGTCACTAAACTAATGAAATCAATAAGTTATGCCAACGGACCACATGAATCACAACAATAACAATAAAAGCAACAACTGCTTCATAGAAAGGAGCTTGGCCCTTAGCCTAGGGCAGAGTGGAACTGGAGTGGATTGGCTGGCTGGTGGC
This sequence comes from Drosophila emarginata, assembly GCA_037075365.1. Taxonomy (NCBI): domain Eukaryota; kingdom Metazoa; phylum Arthropoda; class Insecta; order Diptera; family Drosophilidae; genus Drosophila; species Drosophila emarginata. The sequence goes on along the minus strand of JBAMCD010000260.1, from coordinate 5,229,308 downwards.
AGACCAAAGCCAAAGGTGTGAAGCGCACAAAAGTCACTCGAACAACTTGGCCCCCAGCCCTGGCATATGAAATATGAGTAGATCTAACCACGATGGAGATGGGTTTGTGTGTGCGTGTGTGTGTGTGTGTGTGTGAGAAAGAGAGAGGGAGTCAAGTTTTTGCCAAGAATTTCTGTGCATAAATTTAATTACTGAGACGAAAATGGAGAAGGGGGTTGTTGGGAGTGGATAGGGGGAAGACGACAACGCATCGTCAGACGGCGACAAAGCTGAACCCAGCCCAGGCCGTCAGAGTCACCTATCAATCTAACTCGAGTGGCTTTTCTCTTCATGTTGCTTTTCTTTGGCTTTTCAAGTGCTTTACTTATTAGTGACTTTTGTGGCCAGCTCCCATCTCCCATCTTTCTATCTGACACTGAAGTTCAATAGCCTGACGAGGCCAGATATATGTATATAGTAGATATAGTAGATACATATATGTATATAGATACATTTGCATCTACATTGTTAGTTTATAATTAGCGTTGAGGTTGGAGGTGAAGGTGTTGGCGGAGACACCAAAAGAAAGCGAGAGAGAAAGACATTGAAAGAAATTAAGCCCACCTAGACCCACTTGAGTTTAGATTTAATGCATTTCCTTAATTTCTTTATTTTTTTTTTTTGGGTATATTTCCTTTATGCATAGATTTAAGATTGTTTGATCAATTGATCGTTTTGCCACGTGTCGAATTAGAATAGCTGGGTTAAAGATCAATATATTATAATTGATATTGCTATAGGTTTATGTATTTGCATTTAATTAAAACAGAGAAAATGTGTTTTCATCTAATAAATATTTGCCCACTAACTTGACTAAACACTAATCATTCGTTTTCTTTTATTTCAATTTCATTATAGAAAATATAACGATAGTCGGCCTCCCGGATTATGTGAACAACGAATTCAAAATAGCTTTGTACGCAAAAGAAACACAAAGATATTTGTGTTTCAACGACAATTGGAGATTAGTTGGCATGGTAAGTGAAATTAAATTTATTAAATAAATTTCCTAAATTTAATTTTGTAGTTAAACAGCCGTTGGGAAATGATGTCTAATAAAAACTAAGAATATTTTTATTCAAATATTAATAAAATGGTTTTTATGACAGAAATAATAGTATGTATAAAAAATGTAAAAAAAAAAACTTATCATTTGAGTTTCGTTGCATAATGGCAAACTATTATCACGAAAAGTTAAAATGTCTATTTAAAGTCATATAAATAAATGACCTTTGACTTTGAAAAAGCACTGAAAACTAGCTGTTAAAAACTATGGCATGGAAAGTCAAAAACGTATTTATCTATTTATTTAACAACTTCGTATTAGTTAAGGTTACCAAAGTTGGACAAACACTAATGAATGATTATAAAATTTTCCAAAAATAAAATGTCAAAGTAACTTTTTCGCAAAACGATAAAGAAACAACGGAATGCAATTGCAATGCAAAAAAGTGTGATTGTATTTTGCAGAAAATAGAAACCAAAAAAAAAAAGTGCCATAAATCTATTTTAAAGTTTTTATTCTTGGAAAATATCATTTCTCTCACTCACCTTTACAGAACGCCCTAAGATGAAAGCAAAAATTCTCCATAAATTAATCAGATTCAACAAAAAGATAAACTTTATGGCTACTTTTATGGCACTTCTTTATGGCAATAACAATAATTATATGCTTTATACTTAACCAAGGCCCGTTGTATGAGTATGTAACAATTTTTTTTTTTTTGTTGTCGTTTCTGATTGCATTTGCCTTAGCATTTGTACTTGAAAAGCCGCTGTGTTGTTATTGTTGTTGTTGGTGTTTTTTTTCTCTCCATTTTTTATGCAAACTAACTGTACAAACACTATAATTTATGACATGTTCCACATAATGGTTTTCTATGCAAACGATCATTTAAAAACGACAATAACAATTGCAAAAGTTTAGCCCAAATTGCATAAATTACAAAAAACAACAACAATAATAAAAAAAAGAAAACCAAATTGCAATTTTTTGTCTTTTTTTTTTTCTTTTAACTTTTTTAAACCTGTTAAAAATTTGTTCACAGTTGCACCAATTCTGTCAGCAAAAAAAAAAAAAAAGGAAAACAGCAAATTTATTAATTTATTACAATTTCTGTGTGTGTGTGTTTTTGTGTGTATGGTCAATTATGGAAGACTTGGTATTTTGTTGGCCTGATTAACGCGTCGTATGCGTGATATTTGCTTACCGCTTTTAATTTTAATCTGGGTGTGTTTCCCCCTCTAGCTACCAATTGCAACTGGTTGCCAGTTTGCATCAATATGAAAATTTTTAAGAGACATTGTAACAGTTTCTGATATTTGCTAGATAATTTCAATGTCACATTGTTGTGAGTAATTGAGTCCCCCTACCGAGTGTAACACTCATATTGGCTGGCTGGCAGTCAATTTGACATCATAAAAAATCATTAGTTATTTGTACAGTTCGATATGTCTAATCAAACAATCAATCAAATGTTGAGATGACGCGTTATTCCATTCAATTTGCTGATTGCACAAATATTTCAATGTCCTTTGTGTGCATTAATAGTACAGTTATTGTTATTAGTTGGCTTTAACCACACTCGACAAATTGAATCAACAATAAAATCTCTAAGGTCAGAAACCAACACTTGTGATTTTTATTGCAATATAAATCCATGTTGAATTAAAGTGCAAATAGTTGCAATGATTTATTTTTCTATTGAAGGTTGCAATTTTTCATATGTTTTAACATTTGTTAAGAATTTCACATAATATAATTACGTATTACTTTTACTCTAATTTTAAATAGTTTATATATGTATATACATATATATAATTAGATAGACACACACTTCATCATTAGACATTCAATCATTTTCACTTCCATCATTTGTCCACTTGAATGTCGTTGAGAGAAACTGCTTAAAAATAGCAATTAAAATACTAAAAATATATATATAGATAGATATAGAGTACTACCGAATCACAAAAAAACTCGAGTCGAGTCGAAAAGTGAGTCGAAGTACTTAACTAAATATGGCAAAATTTCAATAATACTTCATTTGCGTCATTTGCAACACTTTATGAAAAACTTTTGTGAACAAAATGTTGTATTTTAATTATATATTTTTATCTATACTCTTAAAAATTTTTAAATGTTCATCAGTTAACGGATAATTATAGTTTAATAGTAGTTGTTAGCATATATTAGGAAACTTTTTGCAAATATTGGAAAGAAATGTGGAAAATAAAGAATAAGCTTTAAGAAGTTTTTCAATATAAGTTAATTAGTTTTTCTTCTTTTTGGCAGTTAAGATAAAGAAAATAATCAACCAATTTTAATAAAATATAGCAAAATATTCTAGAAAATGTTCTAGACAATATTCTTTTAAAGTAAAATTAGTTTAGTAAAATGGTTTTAAAACAAAATCAAAATGTGAACATTATCTTGGACTTCTAACCAACTTCTTTAATTGGCAGCAAGTTAAAGTTGTTTAATTTTTTCTACTGTTTTTTATCAATCAATTTAGACAGTTTGCCATATAAATCAAACATATTTACTTCTCTAATACTGAAAAGATATATAGTTAAAAAATAAACCAATGTGAGTCTATCTAATTCATTCAATATACCCAATCAGTAAGTGTATATAAAACGTGTTGGTTCTATTTTTGGCCTAAAATGGTATAGTTGATAGCAATCTTTATTTAAAAAAAAGGGTTAAAAGCAACAGCTCATCAAAGTACTTATCATATAAACAATAGTTAAAAACTGATGAGAAAAAGACAATAGAAACAATTTACTAACCACAGAAATTTTAAAATAAACATAAACCATGTTAATGGATAAAAAAATAAATATATATTACAACAACAATATTGTTATATATAAATTACAAAGAAAATATTTGTATTTATGAGAATTTTTTCGTTTTGTATTACAAAAGATATTATCTGAAATGAATATCAGTTTAAAGTGATTAAATCTCCTTGTTAACTAATGTACCCCATCTCAAAGCAATGATTGCCCGATTCTGGAAATATCCAAAGCCGAGAGCGGCGTTTCATTTGGCTATTGATTTGGATGGAATTTCAAGTGTTTTATAAATAAACATACAAAACACACAAACACACACACACAGACATACGCGCACGTGCCCAACGATGTCATCGATGGTTATTTCTTAACAATCACTTGGAGGGGACATGGGGAGGGTAGACAAATATATATGTATATGGGAATAACAAACAACAACAACAAAACAAAGCCTAGTATTAATACCTTAACGGAAATGCCACACATAAATTGCATAAAAAAAGAAAAGAAAAGATTTCACTTCAATCTCATGTCAACTAAAAATTTCTATTTCTCAATCTCAATTGCAGAGGGAACTTCGAGCTACCTGCTATTTCAACGAGACCATAGTGCACGGTTATTTCGTGTTCCGTTCCGTTGTCGATCTGCAGCGACGTGTCGGCTTTACGCATCGAGGTAAACCCGTTGGGCCCAAGAAGAGTGTCAATGATGCCTGCTATATGTTTAATAAAATCGATGCCGAGCAGTTTTTCCATCAGCATACGTTACCAAAATGGCGCGAGATGGCCGCAATGATGGCCAATAATCACAACAACAACAATAACAACAGCAGCACCAGCAGCAACAACAGCAACAACAATAACGGCAACAATGGCAGCAAAAATCAAGCCAATTCGCGCAACAAAAACAATCGCCACAAATCGAATAACCAAAATCAAAAGTTGCAACTGCAACAAGAGCATCATGGCCATAATAATAATAATAATAATTCTAATAATAATATAAATGATAGTAGTAATAGTTTAAGTAGCACTAACAAAAAGCAATTAGCATTAAATCGACAGCAGCAGCAACATCAGGTGCGTCATCATCATAATGATCCCTCGTTGCTGGCACGACGACAGCAACATGAAAAGAAACAGAAGCGGCGCAAGCAGCAACAGCAACAAAAACAGCAGCAACAACGAGTAACAGCTAGTCCAACGAAACAAATGACTGCAACAACAAGAAAAAATACTGCAACAACAGCAGTAATACCAACAACAACAACAACAGCAACAACGACAGCAACCAAATTGTCAACAACAGCAACAACAACTTTGGCAAACAAACGCAAAGGTAGACGAAGAAAGGGCCGTAAACAGAAACAAAAGGAGCAACATAATGAATATCAGCCACATCAGCAGCTAGTCACCGCGGCAACAACATCAGCGAATGATGCTATATTTAGCACCAGTAGCAGCAGCAGCACAGGCTTTGAGGATGCTAGCAATACCAGCACAAGCCTGGATCCCTGGTCAACCTGGTCAACAATTGATAGCTTTACGCCAGATATTGCTGATGGGAGTAGCAGCAGTAGCAGCAGCAGTACTAGTAGCAGCAGCAGCAGCAGCACAACAGCAACAGACGACAGTATTAGTAGCACTAGCAGCAGCAGCAGCAGCAGCAGCAACTATGATGCCTGGACAACTTTTATTACTGAAATGGAAGCAGAAGCATCTTCAGCTCTTACAACAACAGAAATAAATAACAATGATACTGAGCTGCTACACTATGAGGCAGAGTTAGTTGAAGATGGGGAATCTACAATAGATTATGAAACCAAAGCAACATCACAAGCAGCAACAGCATCAGTAGCAGCATCCCCAACAGCAATATCACCAATGGATACAGCGGCCACAACTACCTCTCAATTGGCAATACCATCAACTATCAAGTCTATGCCCTTATTCCGTAACTATATCAAAGGGAGCACAATATTGCCGGACGATGAAAATGCTATACATTTGCGTAAGTTTAAACGATTTTCTTTTTTTTTCATTTTTATTATATTTTTTTTATGTCAATTGCATAGCTAATAAATGACTTAACTTTTACTTTCACATTTTACATTTTGTCTTATAATTTTATTAGCTGCTACAGCAACGACAACAACAACAACAACAACAGGAACCTCTCAGTTGGTGATGGAGCAAACACCACTACAATATAAAACAGCTGCAACAACAGCAACCAAATTAGCTACAGCAGCAACAACAATGACTGATTTAAAACAGAGCAAACATTTGGCTGATACTCAAACGGCAACAACACAACATCAGCAACACCAGCAACAACAACAGCAACAAGATATTGATCCCAGTTTAATAGATACATTATTCAGTGTATACAAGAATATTAACTCAAATTTGAATAATATATTAAATGAAACACCAGCAGCAGCACCAACAGTTAGCCAAACAGCAACAGCAATAACAACACAAACAGCAGCAGCAGCTGCAGCAGCAACAACAACAACTAAAAAGTCATTAAGAAAATCAACACAAAAACTGTTAGCCACGCCCTATCATCAGCTGACCTATGTACGCAATAAGGCAGGTGATATTGATATTGATAATCTGGACAATATAAGCGTATATCCTGATATATATGATGGTGATTTGGATGCCAATGCTAGCAACAGCAATAGCAGCAACAGCCGTTGGACATTTGTTAGCGGTTATTTGGCCACTTCACCCACAATGGTATTGCCTGAATCCATACGTATTGGCCATATTAAGGTTAAGAATGAGCAACGGGGATCGAAATTGAAGAAACGTCGCCGATTTGCGTAGTAGAAAGAAGACAATCCCGACAGGACACTCCCCCTCCCTAAGCCCTACCATACATGCAATACATACAAACACACACACACACACACACGTATATATATACCTATTACTCAGTACAGTTTTTCAAAGCAAAGAATTTATGAATGCAAAAAATAAATTTAAATTTATAATGAACTGATACATATACACACACATCTACATACATGCATACATGAATACATACATACATACATACATATACACTCTATATGGAGAGTTTGAGTTTGCTTACTATATATGGTACCTCAACTCAGAGTCAGAATTTAATATAACTACCTACTATATACATACATATATATATATATTACAACAACAACAAGAATTTTTGGAAATAAAAACATGCACGACGCCTAAAAGCACGCAACTAAAAATTGATATGAAAATCGGCTCCATCAGAACAAACAAAAAAAAAACAAAAAACATTCACTATCATTTAACATTCATGATCATGATCATTCATCATCATCATGCAAGACGAAGACGATAATGAAGATGAACTCGCAGAACTGCTACATAGTTATAAATGAATAAAAAGACAATAACATTTTTTAAAATCTACGAGTATGTGCTAAAAAGAAAAACAAAACCAAAAATATGAAAAACGAATACATAGAAAACAAAAATCAGAACTAACAAATTGTTAACGAAATTCACTTTTACAGGCACTGAAAGTAAAAAACGAATGAAATGGCATAATTAAAGTAGCAAAAAACAATACTTTTGATTTACTATAACCAAAAGGGAAAATGAAACGAAACAAAACAAAAAAAAAAAACCATTACAATTTATTAGCAATGAGAATTAATACAAATATATATATATATAAAGATACATATATATGCATATATTTTCAAAATTTTATAACGAAAACAAAAAAAAAAAACAAAATAAAAAACGGGGCAAATTAGTAAACAAATTTAACAAAAAGAAAGAAAAAAAAATGTTTTTTAAATTCATATGCAACAAGAAAGAAAAATAAGAATGAAAAACCAACAATGAATAAACAACAAATTCGCACAGCAAAGACACTTCCAACAAACAAAACAAAAAACCAAAATGAAACGAAAAGAAAACAAAAAAGAAAAACAAAGTTTAATTATAATATTAAAAGGAAAGAAAGAAGCAATTTTAATAGGCACAAGAGGAGCATCTGGAACGAAGAATTAAACAAATTAAAACCGAATTTTTGTATGAGGGCAGAAAAATTTATAAGAAAAGTCAACTGAAATTTGTGTCGAAATTCAAAATCAACTCTTGAAATTGAAGAGTGCTATAGCAAATGTATATGTACATAAATATATATACACATATGTATGTATATATATATAATATGTATATATAGAAGGGTCGTTCAGTAAGTGACATAAATTTATACTTTAAATTTTGTTTATTAATCTGAATGGGATTGATAATGCTTTTTCCGTATAATCGTTATCTAAACATATAGATATGAGTATATGAAGAGACATTCCCTAGTTTTGGAATGCATATCACAACATGTTCCTGCACTATACTCTTACAAAGGACAGTTCCATCACAGATTCAAGGCAGTAAGTTAAACTAATATAAAAAACTGTCCATTTGAAATTCGATTTTCTTACACAGGCACTTTACGTACTTCAAAAATGACCCTCGTATATATACATATATCTATATATATATTTATATATATAGTACATGTACTGCAAAAAAAAAAACACCAAACAAAATTCACACTGAATAAATAAGCGTTATATTTATTAATAAAATATGAGAAACTAACAAAATGCAAGTCAAGTAAATCAAAAACAAAAAAAAAAACTGCTTTTCTACATAGAAGTAAATGTGTATCTATATATATGTACATACATACATATATATATAAAAAAAGATCATAATTGTTTCACACACATATATATATGTATTATATATATATATATATATAAATATGTACACTTAAAGTAAATAGTTCAAACAAATTAGCAAACCAAATATGCAAAATTAAACGAAAAAAAACCCATTTGAGATAAACTAAACTAAAATCAAATAAAAAATAAAAAGAAAAAAAACTGATGCATCAAATTTATACATATGTATGTATGGTAGCAATATGTATGAATGTAAATTTAAAAAACTTTAATGAAACGAAAAAGAAAACAAAAGTTAAAGCAAAATGCTTAGGTGAAAATTTAATTAGTTTGTATTTAAGACAAAACAGTAAAAAAAAATGATAAAAAATAAACCAATTAAGCAATTGAACAATTACGATTAACTAACTAGGCATTCAAAAAAAAACTACATACTGAGCCACACATATACACACACACACACAAACATAAACACTTACAAACGAAAACGAAGAAAGTTGAAGAATAAATTAATAAACAATACAAACAAAAAAAAAATACAATGAAAAAAACTCAAATTGAACCTACTGTACTTATATTTATGCGCGTTGCTGTATATTATAAACGAAATTTTTATGTTAACAAAAAAAATGGAATGCAATAACTAAAAAGCAATCTATGACTAAATACAACAACAGCAAAACAAAAGAAAAAAAAAACAAATAACAACAACAACAACATGAAAAACTATTTATTTAAACAAACAAAAAGAAGAACTAAGAGAAAATCCCTTAACAAGAGGAGAAACAAAAAAAATAAATAAAAAGCGAAAGGAAAATCGAGCCTTTTGAGCTTGTCCATTTTTGTCATTTGTAAATTCATTTTGCATTATTTTTCTTTCTTAATTACTAATTATGTTTAATTAAGTTTTAACATTTAATTTAATCATTTTTGCATTGTAAATTGTAATATGTTTAATTGTAATTATTTATGTATAAACAAACAAAACGAAAAATGAAGCAAAACAAACAAATCAAATGTTGAACACACACACACACACACTCTCTCTCTATCTCTCTCTCTTTCTCTCTCACTCGCTCTCACTTTCACTCTGGCATTCATTGCTACTATGTATCCTTGTCTCGCTCTCTCCCGTTCTCTTTGTCTCTCTTTAAATTATCGTTAAACTATATACGACTATTTAATTGCATTTCTTTGTATTTAAAATGGGTAACAAAACTAATTAAATAACAATTTACGAAATAAAACGTTTACTGAAAATACTTTCATTTCATTTCAAATATTCAGTTTCGGTTTTTATTTAATTTTCGTTTTCCCAAGCTCTTAATTCGTTGTGCAGAGAAAAACGTATAAATAAAAATTATATATATAAATTAAAAAACCAAATAAAAACAAAGTGTTTTACTATATTTCAAATGATTAATTATTTATGAAATCATTATCTTTACAGCATTATGGTAAAGGAATCAATATAGCAAGGATAAAATATTTGGAATATAATATTATAATGAAATATTACAAAAAATATTTTAAAATTTGGAATAGATAATAAAAAGGTATCGAGTCGACAACTGCTGATTTTGAAATCTGCTTTCATTATTTTATTTCCAGAATATCAGCTTTAAGGATCTCTAAATAGATCTCTAAAATGTTCTCAAAAAGAGCTCTTAAAATGGGTTTTGGTTTTGATCTATGCATCATAAAAACTAAATGTTGTATAAGAACCAAAAACCCTAGATTTATTAAAGATATTGGTTAGGTAATTTGTTTCTTCGCAATCTGGTGCCGATTTCTATTGTCCACTCTTGATTACAATAGTAATGGAAACATTAACTATAATTTTGCGTCTTATTTTTACTTATACTAGTATTATCTTTAACAAGTTCATGGAATACACTCGCCAAATTGCTTGTTCTTATACCACATTCCTTTTCGACGCTTTCAAAGCAAAAAAAAATCAAAGAAGTTAACTTCTGCCTTGCCAAAGTTTCTATACCCTTACAGTTTTCGACTATTTTATAACAATGCAAAATTGAAAAAGGGAATTTCGTAAATGCAAACTTAAACTAAACTTAATCCACAAAAAAAAAACTATATCTTATATCTTAATATATCTTATAGTTGTCCGAACCGACTGATTTTTAAACTTGCCAAATCTACACATTTAAAAAGCTTATCTACCAAGTTTTAACGATGTAGCTTAAAATTTAAGGTCCAAATCGTGCGAAAAAACAGACAGATGGACAGACAAATATCTGACCAATTTTATTATACCCTCTGCAAGGGTATAACAAAAAAAGAAACCTGTTAGGTGGTCCACACAGTGTAAGTGACAAATGTTTGTCCAGGCAACAGTGTGAAGGAGTTTGACCACCGATGCTGTTGCTTCTCCATTAACTCCTTCATCTCCCTTTATCCCACTTCCTTTACCCCATGACAAATCACATGTGCTGACATTTGACATCGTTGGTTGTAGCCAGGGATTAACATGTTATTGTGGGCTGGTAACTTGGTCTAGGTAAAAGACCATCATTCTGTGGCAGTAAAAGTGTTGCTCTCTTGCCAGCAAAATGCAAACACAGTTATGGGGGACTGGCCTCGAGGCGGCTTCAACTTCCAATGCCAACAGACCGTGGACAGGGACAGACCACACAAGTGGTCATCTGGCCAAGTGGCTTCTGCTTTGCATAAATGTCTCGTCCTCGTCTCTTATACCATCCTGTTCTCTCTCTCTCTGCCTTTTCGCTCCATCTTGTTTGGCTTGTTTAATTAAAAAATTAAGTTCCAAATCCCAGGCCATTAAAAAGATTTTTATTTATACCTTTTAATTTCATCAATCGGTGCGACAGCAGACGGCAGGTGCCGTTCTCCCTACGTCTCCCCGCTATCACTTATTCTTATTAATTTTTCCTTTTTTTTACCCTTCTTTTTCTTTTCTTTTTTGTTGCAGCTTTTAACAGGAAACAATTTCATTTGCAAGCTAAATTCTTTTCAAATCTGCCGCCGTTAAGAAAAAAAGAAAACATACCAAGAAATAATAAAAAAAAAATATGAAGATTTTGCAAAAAAAAAAAAAAGAGGAAAAGGAAAAGAAAAACCAATCGTTGTTTATTCTCTTTCTTGAAAGGAAGAGTCACTCAGCTAGAGAAGAAGTGAAAAAGGAACATTTCTTGAAAGCTATTATACATTATATTTTTATATTCAATAAATTTGGTAAGTGGTTTTTTAAATTTATATATTCTAAATCTGGATACTTAAAAAAAGGGGAAAAACAACTCTATAGAATCAGTGGGAATTACTTTCTTTTAGATGATCCCTTAAGGTCGAAATTCTTTTTATTGCCTAATAGAAAGAAAAATTAATGAGATGAATTTAAAAAAAAAAGGCAACCTAAGTTTTCATGTTTAAAAAAATATTTAGGCTTTCGACTTTTTGGTTTTAAGGAAACTAAAATGAATATTCATAGCTTTGGAAAGGGTATATAAATTAGAACATTTTATAGCCTACTTTTGGGGCGATTAAAATATTTTCAACAGAATAAACATAAATATTACAAATCAGATATTCTAGGAAGAGTATTAAGACTTTCATTTATGTTACCTGATGGTATGCTTGGTTTCCTTTTCGGCAGAACGTTTTGTTGACCATTCGAGCGACCCAAACCCATCGATGGCACATACACCTCCTCCCCACCTACCCACCTTCCCGCCTCCCCAATTTTTTTTCCTTCTTGATGTTGGTTCGTTTGCACAGTTTTTAGTTTATGAATGTCGCCATGTTCTTGTTGTTGGGTGTTGCATTCCACATGCTACAGGATAGGATGTGAAACTGTTGCCTTTTTTTTGTTTTTTTTTTTTTCGTTTTGCTTGCCTGCCTGACTGGATGGCTGCCCGACTGCCCTGCTCCTCTGGCCGAGTGGCCTGTGCCCTGTGTTTCGGTGCCTGCCTGCATATGGCATGCATATTTCGTATTTTTAGTACAGCCATTTAACATCATCAACTTAAATATGCGTGCAAGATTTATGCGCACGTCGCAAGTGGGCGAGAGGCGTGGCCTGGCATGGCGGCAGCAGTAACGAAATGGAAATGACCAAGCTGCAAAAAAAAAAAAACGCATACAAAAAAGAAATTGTCCAAAACGTAACACACTCACATATCACATTCAAAAAGGTGATTAAAACCAAAAAAAATTCAAGCACATGTTGCCAAATCAATAAAGTTAATATTATTAACTTTAACTTATTCATATTGTCATCTGTCCGATATATGATTTAGTTTTGCCATTAAAATGTTCAAGCATTTGCAATTATTTATCACCGAAATATAATTGCTATTTTTATGATTCTCCAAAATTGTTGTAAGAAATAACTAAAGTTAAACAAAATGTTCTTCAATGACACATTTCAGTTGTTCAATTTAATAAAAATCATTACACAGTTGTCAAAATACATGGTACTCGGGGCAAGGGGCGGAGGGTCATAACAGAGGCGTAGCCATAAAATGAAAAGCAACTCAAATGTCATCCTCATTACTGGATTACTATATATGTAAGTTTATATAGTAATTATATTGATTATAAATAAAATAGAATGTATTTAAATTATTTGCATAAACAGTTATCACGAATGGGAAAAGTTCTTTCACTAATACAAACTTTATATTGATGAATTTGCCAAATGAAATTATGAAAACAAAAATTTTTTTTCGGTACCTGATATACCGAAAAATCTATTTCATATCAAACATATTAAAATTTTGCTTTATAAAAAGATGCCATATTAATAATTTTTTGTCTAAAAATATAAAACTATTTAAAACAAATTTCATTAGTTTAATAAAGATATAGTAATTCATTTAAAATTGTCAGGACGTTCACCTTAGTATGAAGTAAAAAAGCAAATATTTGAATTCTAAATAGAATTTAAAAATAATTTCACTCATCTATGTGTTGAAATATTTAATAAACTTAAAGCTTTAAAATTTAGTAGCTTTAAATACCAACTAGAACGATTTACGAAGATTTTTTAAGTTTCAATAACTTACATTAAAGTTAGTTTTAGCAGTCAATTAAGTTTAAGCAAGTGCAAGTAAAGTGTGACCTTATTTTAGTCTGGTTGTTGATGAAATAACCGCTAAATCATCGAAATTTAATTACCAACAAGTTACTAGTATTTTTTTTATTATTATTACATATATTGCATAAAGTTGAAAGTACTAAACCCGCTAATTACCGCTTTGACATAGCAACTAATGTTTTAGGCTTAATATGCAGATTTTTGACTTAAAAGTTTCTGATTTCAAGTGTTGATATTTATGGAATAAACAATTACTAAATAAATATATTGAAATTAAATAATTATTTATTAGTGTTATTATTAATAAAAATAATTGATAGGAAAATGGGTATTTAAACCAAAAAAATCATATTTACAGGCACCATTGTAAACTGTTTCTAAAGTGGGTCTGGACCTAGAATTTCTTATTTTAGACACTTGGATTTTGCTTATAGAATTGTTACTAAACAAAAGTAACATTAATTAAAAGCTAGATAATAGTTTTGTTCTTATTTACAAAGAAAAATATCTAAAACTATCAACTAAATATCTTTCTTGAACTATAATATTTTCGTAGTGGTTCTTGTCAATTTTCTTTAATTTTGTTTTATCTGCTTATCCCCTTTGGTTACGCCTCTGTTAATGGCTTACTCAGTGGCTTGCACAAGAGAAATATTTTATTGATTTCTGGTGGGGCGTTTGCGCAACATTGCCAAATAGTTGGACAGCTAAAGCCATGCCAACGCCAATTCCAATTTGAATCTGGGTAAACATCTTCACCTGCTGCGTTGAAGGTGGCAACGCTACTCATAAAATTGTCCAGTTGACATTACGAGAGACAACTACCATGCAAAAGAGATATACGATAGATAGATGCAAACATAAGTATTTGCAACAAATATATAAAATTCAATTTGAAATACTTACAAAATGTATGGCGCCAGCATGGAAGAGTCAAGAATTTGACTGTTTGCATTTGTTTATGTCTTTCCGTCGATGATAAATCGCCAATTGCTTCGGCTAATTACGCACAGTTCGAGTTTAAGTTTAAGCGAATCAGCAATTGCATTTGTCTTAAAGTATTTTATTTTGTTAATTTTTCTTTTTTTAAGCCGGTTTACCGATTTGTATTCAAAAAAAAAATCACCTATTGCTGTATCTGTCAATGGCAACATGAACAGAATTTTGCATTTCTGTGCCTAATTAACTGAATATGACTTAATAAGAAAAACCTCAACAAAAAAAAAAAATAAATAAAACCAACATGAACATTTGCAAGTGTCATAAACTGGCACTCTACAAGGCCTAGAAGCTTAAGATAAGCTTTAATTCTTAATTTAAACATAATTAAATAACAAGTTCTTGAATTCTATTAAATTTAATGGTTAATCAATTGGCTAATAAGGATTTTCTTAACCAAGAAGCACTGATTAAAGTTAGCTTCAAACTTTAGAAAACTGAAAAGAGAGCAAAATGTTGGGCTGTTAAAAGGACTATTTTATTTTTAATTTAAGCAGTATTTTATTTTTAAAACTCAGAAACCTTTATGAATTAAGTGTCTTGAATGAGTTTAAATTTTATAAAGGAACAAATTGAATACGTGGCTCTAAGTTTTACAAGTTAAAGTTCTTAAAAAGAAACCTCAAACCTTAAATGGATGAGCAAAAATTGTTTTTCTATTTTAATATATTTTTTGAATAAGTCAGAAAAATAATACAAAAAAAAACTTTTATTAAAACTGTTCTCGTTTTTTGAACAACAAAAAATTGTGACTGATTCCATTTTAATAATTATTAGAGTTTAAAATAGTTTCTTGTAAATTATTACCTAAATTACTTTATGATATAAGTAACTTAAAATCACAGTTAATAGATTAAGAGACAAAATTAAAAAATAGTCAAAAAATTTCAAGCAACTTTTTAAGGGATTTTTGTTAAAAGCCGTTGTCTGTCCCCATTATTATTAATCAATTGTGAGTAATAAAGAAGAAAAAAGAAACTTTGCCTTAAACTGGTTAACCTGGTTAAAACATAAACAGAGCTTTGATTCCATATTCAAAGCCAAGAAATAAAATATATTTTCCTACATATATTATAAACATTTTTGGACTTGTCCTTTCCCTTTTTGGTACTGCATCAATTGCCATAAATTATAGTAAGTAGATAGTTAGTATGTATTGTATAACCATTGACTAATAACTATCATTAGATAGTTGCCCGTTTTCCCATGGCATGAATTAAATTTTCTGTTTTGTTTTTGGCGCCAAGCAAATTGCAAAATCAACTCCAACATTTTGCCATAAATAAAAATAAATGTATTTAAATAAATTTTGGGCAAGTGCAGAGTTATGTCTACTTAGTCAAAGTTAGCCCTCCCTCTCTCTCTCTCTGTCCGATATATGTATATAGATATTTCCATATATATATAGAGCGATATCTCTGGGGCATTTAGCAAAGTGTCAGTTGTGAACAAGGTTAGGCATAATCCCCCGTCTTGTCACCATGTATATATATATATATATAAATATGCTGTTCCACCTTGTTGTCGCCGTCGGGTGGGTGGCTTTTAATTAATTTGGTGCAACTTTTTGCACTGTGGAAAAGCCAAACCCAAAATCCAAATAGATATTTACGGCACCGCAGGCTCTTAAATCGTATATGTATCTAAATATATAGCCAACTTGGTCAATGTGCGCATTTATCAAGACAATTGACTGATTGGCAGTTTCTGTGCATACATTACGCAAAGTCTATACAATTGCCATGGGGATTGGATTTCTTGGCCAGCAATGGACAGACTGACGGATCACCAGTACCACCACCTGTCAGCGTTCCGCTCATGATTAACTGTCAGTTGTAACTGGTTATGATAGATTTATTGCTGTCAATTTGACAAATCAATGCAGTCAGTTGCAGGCAGGCAGCTGCAATATGGCAGAGGGGGCGTCCATTTGATGTCGGACCAAGTTAATTGAAAAATTCACAAAGTGAAGAAGCAAAATAATAATAACTTTAAAAAAAAAAAACAATCTACTGAGACAAAAAACCGATTAACTACTAGCTAATGGATGTTAATCCTTAGGTTTTATTTTTGTTATTGGGTATATATAATTGAAGAGATAATTCAATAACAATTGAACAGAATAGGAATACTAATTTATTGAATGAAACTTTAGATACATTAACAACTTATATAAAATAGACTAAAAGATTGTCGAAAAATATGCGAAATTAATACCGAAAATTATACTAAATTTTCTGCGAAAATTATACCAAATTTTTAACGTAAACTATACCAAATTTTTAACGAAAATTATTCCTTATTCATTTCCTATATTTGCATTTTAAAATTTCTTTAAATTTAAGTCAACTCATAATTTTTATTTTGTTATGTATAAAATTCTAAATCTAAATCTAAATGGCCATAATTTGAGTTATTTGGCTTAGTAATTTAAGTTATTTTCCTTTTCCTCCTGTTTTGGTATCAGCTTCCATTGCTGACCAGTTTCTCGATTTGTAAGTTCAGTTTCACTACCGTCTGTGAGTCTGTCTATCTATCTGTCTGTCTGTCTCTCTGTCAATTTATGGCAAGTAAATATTAATTTACCGATTTATCTCTTTTTGCCTGCACACACACACACACACATACACACACACATACACACACACAGGTTGGCTAATGAAATCGTAAGTGCTTTTATCTACAAAAATAGTTGCCGGTTGGGTTCAGTTTTTTTTCCTATTTTTACTTTTTTTTTATTTAGCATACTCCAAATGCCTTGCTCCTGTTTCTCTACCGGTTTGTGGTAATAATTTTCTCTCTCTCTCTCTCTCTCTCTTTCTCTCTTTTTTGTGCTTAATGAGCAATCGAGCAGTTTTAATATATTTTATAATAAATTTTAAGCAAAGTCTGGCTTACATGTCGTATGCGTAATGCATGTTTAGTTTATACTTCAGTTGATAAGACAAAATGCAAAATGCCAACTGGGCAATTGGTCAACAAATTTGGTTAAATGTGGCCAAGTTTTCACTCACCTTAGCCAGAATTGAAAATCAAACTGACAAAAGACTGGCAGGGCATGTCATGTGAAATATTTTAACGCCATTTATCAAAATGCCATAGAAAATTGCACTCAGCTACTTGGCGGCCCTGTTAAACAGTGAAACCTTGACTGACAGGCAGCAGGCGCTAGCTGTTCCGTTCCGTTCCGACTCCAACTTCAACTCAGAGTCCAACTCCTACTCCAAGTATTGTCAATCAGCGTCAGTCGACGATCACTGAGCCAGGGCAAAGCCACTTTGGTTTTGTGTCAGTCTCCAAGAGTTCAAGTCGAAGTCGGTTTGGCCAAAATGAATTATACGCACTTCAAATATTTCCACACATAAGCCATACAAACAATCATCTAGAGACTCCCACACACTAACACACACACACACACCCGCACACACACACACACACACACACACATATTAGATATTTGTAGCTAAATAATTTATCAGTCAAACTTTTATACCCTTTGGCTAAACAAGAATCAGCTCATCATATATCTCAATGACAGCGTGTTGATAATGTCAGGGTCGTCATTTTGTTAAACAAACAGACAGACAGTCGGACAGTTAAACAAATCGAATTTTTATGCTGAAATGTAGTTGAAATTAACATTAACACATCTTTAACTTAGGCTTTAATAAGTTAATAAATGTTTAGAAATTGAAATTCAAATTATTTTAATTAAAATACAAACATATTTATCTAGGAGAATAAGTAAAATTCTTTGCAATATATCAGTTTTCTTCTGTAAATTATAAAAAGGCTTTCTTATTTTGGTCCAGAAATCTGCTATACCTAGAAGGAAGAATTTACGACTATATACAATTTATATATTCCTGATCTGCATAACGAACTAAGTTCACGTCATGTCAGGTCGTCATGTCTGTCTATCTGTTTGACTAAATGCTATCTTTTTCGAGATTATTAAATACACAGGGCACAAATGCTTGTTTTTTTTTTACATGCATTTCATTATATATTTCAAAATCAACCCATTCGACCGACTATATGATATAGCTTCCATAGAAATAATAATCGGACAAGCCCTTCAAATGAACCAATTTAGTCTAATTTTAAACAAATTTTGTGTTGGTTCCCTCAGAAATCTGTTTAAATTTTAATCAATTATAAATAATTGCCTAGATAAATATATTTTGAAAGATGAAAGATACATATATACGATATGCGATTTAACATATTTAATTTACTAATAAATTATTTAGCATTAGTTTTCTCCTATTAAAAATAAATCTCTTTTAAGAGTCATTTATTAAATGGTTTCGATTTCGTTTAAAAATAATTGAGTTTATTTACATTTTAAAATCTTTATAATGGCTTTTAAAATGTAAATAAACTCAATTAAAGTTAAATAATATTTTTATCTTTTTACTTTAGTAATAACTTTTTAAAGAAGTAAAGTTAATTGATTTAAGCTAAAAGTTATGATATTTCATGTCAAGCTATAAATTATTGGTTTATATTCCTACTGAATTCTTGTTTTTAATACACGTTCATTATATAATTTTAATTAAGTTTGAAAGCAATCAAAACTTATATATATATATATACGCTTTGCTTTATAACTTAAAAAAAAAAGCAGTACAAATTATTTCAAATGCATTAAAAAATTTTCAAACAAGCGGACAATTTTTTAATGCGTTCTTTTACATTATTTCATAAGCGGAATAAATTATATATAACCAATACTAATAGAAGAACTATAAAAACTTATAATTTAGAAAAAGAACTAAATCTTCTTGATATTTCTATTTCTTTTCATATTTTAACTAATTTTTTCTCTTGAGAAAAACTATTGTCTTTTTATAAACCAAAAAACTTCTTTCTTATGCCTAAATCTAAAACTATTTAAAAAGGCTTTTATGCATTTTAAAGCCAAGAAACTTACAAATAACAAAGTTTCCTCTTCAAAGTTAGAACAACCAACAAAAAGTTAAAAAAAAAAGAAAATAACAAAAATGAAGAAACTTTCGCTACCTTTTAATATTTAATAGCCAAGTTTCCATTGCACTCTTTTTGGGTAAAGTGAAAAAGCAACTAAAAACAAAAAAACAAAATCCTCAACTTGTCGCTGAATAATTAATGCTCCTTACCAGGCCAACAAAAACCAAAAACAAAACTGGGTCAACTAATTCTCTTGGGTATGGGGCGTGTTGCTGGTTGGCCAATTGTCGCCGGCATTTAATGGAACAAATTACAGTAATTAACAGGCTGATGTTTTAAGGTGTTTATCAGATGCCCAGAAGCCGGGCGACTCTCTTTCACATCCTCTTGGTAATTACATACACATGTATGTATGTGTATGTGTGTAGGGTGTGTGCGTGTATGTATAGCCATTGGGCCTCGCCCCAATATATTGATTACCGATCATTTTCTGGGCGTCAAGATAATTTCAATTGATTTGATTCAATTTTCGGTTTTAAATCAACAAAAAAAAACGACACATAGAAAGTTATGCAAAACAAAATGTCTCTAAATCGTTGACCATCTCTCCGCTCTCTATCTCTTTCACTCTATCTACGTGTGTCTCTGTCTAACATTTTAAGCGATAAACCCCAGACCCAATCAATTAAAACATCGACGTCTATCAGCATTATTATAAATCAAACGATAACATAAAATTGACACTAAAGGCGTTTCGCCCATTTTTCATGCCGCGCGACAAGATTAAAAGGAATCCAAGATTGTAACCAAACCAAACTAAAAACTAAAATAAAAAAAAAAAAAACTATAAAGAGACAAAGAAAACAAAAACAAATTATACAAAAACTCAACTGAAACTTGGAGGCTAAAAATTTTGTTTTTAGTTTTATGCAAATTTCATTTGCAGACGAGAAAAACTGGTCGCTTGCTCACTGTAATTGATCAATTTCCGCTGAACAGGCAGTCCGAACTGAACCAAACTGAACTGATCTGATTCGAATTGATTTTGGACAGACTCGGCATACCCGCAGCATATATATGTATATAAGTATAAATATTTTTGGTATTTCTTTTTTTTTTTTTTGGTTAATGTGATGGCCACTTGATCTTAAACTGATTTATGCATTTTTATATAGTTTTTCGTAATGAAATGTGGCGCTCTTACCCACAGAGCTTTAAAAACTGAATTGATCTCATTTGAACTGAGTTGAACTATGAACAGAGGGGGGGATGGAAGGGGAGGAAAGAGTTATGACAAGCTCTTCACATGACTTCACCCACACGTCAACACACATTCCACTTGATTGCATCCATCTCTCTCGTTCTCTCGCACTCTCTTTCTCTCCAATCAAAGGCACTCAACGAAAGTGCCAATCAATCGAGGTACAAAACAAAAAAAAAAAAGGATGCGTCTGCTGCTGTATAGTGCAAATCCTTGGGCCTGTGAATCGAAACCAATACCATGTCCTCCCTCCTCACTCCTCCCACTTCACTTGCCACACACTCTTTGCTTTGCTTTGGGGTGTCAATAACATTGTCCAGACGAATGCCTCTGGCCATTGATATGCTGCTGCCACTTTTTGAGGCACAGTGGACAATATAAATATTTTGCATATAAACACTCGGTTTACAAGTGATTGGTTCCACAGTTTTGATGGTTTTTTTTTTTTGTTATATTAACCAGAATAAAATTCCAATTTAATTGCGTGAATTAAAGTTGTAAATCATTATGCTAAATGCTCTTTAATGTCACAAAATGCAGCTCATTTTCAGGTGCATCAGCCATGGTCACTAAAGGGAGTAACATCATCAACATAATGTTCCATCTAGCCGCAGGCAATGCAATCATTTTATATGAAAAGGAGTGGACAGTGTGCAAAAGGATTGGCCTGGCCCAATCGAAAGAGAGAGGCACACAACATACTTTCAATTATCAATTATGAAGTTAATATCTTCTTCAGGCTCTATACACTGAAAGAAAATGTTGTTATTAAATTAGAATCTATAGAGAGATAGATAAATGATTCATTTCTGCATTGGCATTATTTGGTTATCATCACTCTATAAAACCTCTTTTTATTATTGTTTTAAATTTTCAAAATGTTTTTCTTTATTTCACAAGTTAAACAATTTTTCTACTCTTTTATTTTTGCAAAGTGTTCAATTGATTCTTCATCTAGGCAAGAAAATGTTGTAACTAAAATAGTTAAAGTGATTGGTGTTAATATTTTAATTTAAATGTTTGGAATTTGGTTTCCTTTTTTTTTTCCTTGATAAACTTTGGTAACAGGTTAGTCAGCCAAAGACAGATCAATTCCTTCATTTTTTTTCTGTATTTTTGGTTTTTGTCCATTTTAAAAGTTCATTTAACGGCAGAAGAAAAATCATAAAAAAACAAAAATAAAATAAAATGGGGCTAAAATGCCAGCTCATTTGGTTTGGTTTGGTTTCGGTTTTTATTGAACTGAATAGTACAAGGTAGACTGAAAGAGTGTGTGTGTTTGGGGGGGGGGGGAAAGATGGTTAAAGGTGGTTAAGAAGAAGGAAGAGCGACAAGTCCATAAATCTTTTTGCCACAGAACCGCGACGACGACAACGACGACAGCGACTGGAGATGAAGATGAAGTCCAAGTGAGGCGTTTAAAACTATTTATGCATGTTGTTTGGGTAATCCATTTGAAATGGGTCAACGACTACAACAACAAGAGCAACAACAACACCGGCACATAAAACTCCTTAAACGTTTCCCAATAAGCTAAAAAGCAAAACCCAACCCAGTTCGAAGTTGAAAAAACATATTAGCTTGTTACCTTAATGAAGTCATAAATTTTGCAGCTATCGCATAAGAAACATCTTTCCCATTCCAGGATTTTAACTCCTACTCCGGCAGCTACAGGTTTCTAAGGAAATGCCATAGATACATACATATACATATACAATATATACATACATACAAATATAGAGAATATGAGATATATTTTTTTGGCACACATATTATTCGCATACGATAGTTAATCAGACTTTAGTTTGATATATGCTGACAGAGTTGCCCTCTGGTGTAGGCCGCCAACACTTCCATTTTAAAGCAAGGAAAAAAAATGAAGGAGGTAAAGAGGTAAGGACGACAACCCGCTGTGTGGATGATTCCAATGATTCCACGTAAGCCACAGTCACAGATGAAGTTATCACGCGACAAACAATGTCTGTCTGTCCTATTTTGTGGTGGGCCAACCAATAACCTTATATGGTTGTCATTATTAGTCTGAAATTAAATGATCAGTAACAAAAATCCAAAGGAGAAACCGAGCACAGAGGCAAAATAGTAGATGGTGGAAGATATTCAGGCAAAAGTTATTTATGTGCTACCTTAATGGAGCTCTTTATCTCCATTCTGGTGGAGGGGGCCTCTCTTTGTGTTGAGTTTTCTTCTCCTTATTTTTTTTTTTTTTTGCTAGATCCATGAATCAGTTTCAGGTTGAGGATCGCAGCAGTAGCTTTTTTTTCTTAAGGTGTTGGAATTTGTTATTGGACAAGTGATAAGGATCTGCAATATCGTTTTTGATCATCAGTTCTATTTTCGTAATAATTCTATTAAAAAAAATATAATTTCGTTAAGGTAAATTATTTTAAACGCAATGGGGAGCAGAACAGACTTAAAAAAAAAGTCCTTCCCCTAAAAATTATGTTCTTCTATTTGATTTGGGTTTTTCCTTAACCACTCCAAAAAAAAAAAAAAATAAATAAACTATAATAATAACAACAACAAGAACATCCACTTAAAACTGTCAACTTAGCATTGATTAACGAGCTTATAGCATGTTTAGTTTTTATTTTGTGCGTTTATTTTTGTTTTTGCGATCTTTGTTGCGGCACATTCAGACAAGAAAAAAAAAAATAATATTCTGGCCACAATCTGGTTGGTTGGTTGGCTGCCTGACAAGTCTTTTTATGATTGTGCCTTAACGTCTAGGCCGACCACAACGATGAAAGCCCACAACAAAGTCCATTAAAGCCCGTGAGGCTTTTTCGGTTGAGCTGTCGAGTATTTAGCGATTTAATGATATTTCCCTGTAAAATGTTTACGTTCCAATTGATAATGTTCATATGCTGCTGCTGGTATTAAGTTTCAGTGTACCGATCTTGAACAGGAATACTCAAAGTATTTCATATCTACAGGATTTAAATCAATCAAAGTTAGTTAAAACTAAGGCTTTTCATTTAATCTTGTTTGTTCAATGCAAAAACAAAAAGATTAATTTGAAGTTTTAAAATTTCCACACATTACTTTTTGTAACGTCCCCAAAAATTCAAAGCAATTTTAAATTTAAATTTCTCATTTCAGTTACGCACCAAAAATGGTGCAGTTATCGGCTAATAAGTGTTGGAAAAGTATCAATATGGGACATAAACGATGGTTGCTGCCATCTAAGGTATCGATAATGTGTTAATATATCGATACCCGATAACCGTGTGTCAAACGTGCTTAACATATGTTCGCAGAGACTTTTAAGGAAAAAATTAAACTATTAAACAAACAGTTGAATATTTAATAAGAAAACATTAATAGTACACAATACCATTGAAGAAGAAGACGCTTGGGCGTGTGCCTATTTGGAGAAACATTAATTATATCGAATCAATTATCTGGTGTTGACTGGGAGGAAAATAAATTATTAATAGAAAGTTAACAAGACCCATCGAAAGCCTTAATCAGTGATAGAAGAAGAGGTATGTAGAATAATTGATAATGTCAAATAGATTAAACAATGTCTTTAGCTTTGTTTCAGAGCAAACCAACAAGAAATGGCGGTGCTACCACCTGATCCTGTATTCAGTCTCCGTTCCCCGGAAATGGGAGCTGTCAATTCTCTGTGTTTCCACGACAATGAGAGGCTCCTAGCAGGAACTATTAAAGGCAGTGTATTCCTTTGGGATTTGCAGGTACGAAAACCAAGACACATTTTAAAGGAACAATCTCAATCGATTTGGTTTTTTGAAATCCTCTCTAGACCAATCGCTCTGCACTGCATTTTGAAGTTGGTAGCGATCCCATTACTAGTCTGCATCATACACCAGATCGTTTGGTTACACAGGAGAAAGGTGGAACCGTTACCATGTTCTCCATTACCAACAGTAGCTATGTGCGGGAGCGTGGTGTACCTGGAAATCATTTGGGCTATTGTCGTACGGCCCTTCATACAAATCCCAATAATACCAATGAACAGTTGCTCTTCTATCCCTGCGAGGAGTCAACCATTGGAGTACTGCACGTAACCGATTCGGCAGCACCAACACAAATGCTGGTGCCCGATGATCCACAGTTACCCAAATTGGGGAGTGTTACCTGTTTTAAGCCCTTTGAATGCGCCTCTCAATTGTTCCTGCTGGCTGGTTACGAATCGGGACACTTTCTCACTTGGGATCTAAGCTCTGGTGTAATGGTAGATGTCCTGGAATTAGCCCCCGATCCAATGACAGTTGACTATGATCCTGTTACCAATCGAGGAATTGTGGGCGGTGCTTGTAAGTTGTCCCAAGGATATTTATCTATGAAACTAATCTATGGATTTTCAACAATTCTAGCGGATAAATTGACTACCTTTAGTTATCAGCGACAATCCATGCAATTGCAACGCGGCTCGGAATTGTGCATCAAAAATGCTGGAGTCAATTGTGTTCGCATACGTTCGGATCAAAAAGTATTCGCCAGCGGTGGCTGGGATGGACGCATACGTATCTTCTCATGGAAAAGTATGCGTCCATTGGCTGTGCTAACACAACATAAACAAGGTGGCGTTATGGATTTAGTTTACTCAAGCCAATCAGTGGCCATGTGGCGGGCACCAATTATGGCAGCTGCTGGCATGGATGCCCAAATCTCACTTTGGGATTTATATAACTAAAACAACAACAAATAGAAAATGCAAAAATATCACAGCATTTAGTTATAAGTGTTAAAGTGTTCTGGCAACTTTTTCTATACTCTTTTAAAATAGTATATAACTTAAGAATTTAGTTAATCAACTTGACTTGACAAAAGGAGAGAAGGAGGAGAACTAATGTTTAGAACTGATTGTTAATCATTAGTCCAACTATCTCAACTATGCCTAGATTAAATTAGTGTTAAATGATCTATTATAAATTGATTGATTTAAATGGAATATGCAAGGACTTTGAGTCAAAGGACACTCTGTATGAATGACTGATCCTAATTCTCCATCTTCTGCTTTTCTCTTAAATAAATCACAAGGTAAGTTTAATTTGTTTCAATAATTTAGATTAATTGTATTTATTTAAAATTGAATAATTTTTTTTCTTTGCACTTTGTGCATTTTTTTTTTGCTTTCTAAATATATTTTAATTAATTTTTCCGTCTAAATATCCTGATTTTGGACACGTTTGCACACACACATACACGCACACACAAATACACACATACAATATAATAATATACATTGATAAATACAATCTACTATATATATATATATATGTATATATAAGGACTATTAGCTATATTCCTATTACATTTATTTTTTAATTTTAGCATTGCTGTTGCCGTTGCTGCTGCTGCTGCTGCCGGTGTTAATGTTGCTGCTGTTGCTGTGATTGCTGCTACTATTATTATTATTATTATTGATTATATTGCACACTTCATCATCGTCCTTGCCATGACTGCCACTGTTACTACTACTATTATGATCAACAGATTCCAAATCTCGTGCAAGAGCAATTTTTTGAAAATCACAATCTATAATCCGTTTCCGTTTACGCAATGGACGACTACATTCCGCCGAAAACTCTGAGGAGGTTGCTGTTGGCGGCGTTGCTGTTGGTATGGATGATTCTTTGGTTTGGATGAGAGTCCGTTTGGTTTGCAGTCGTGTTATCTTCAATTTGGGCAATTTCTGGGCAGCGGATGATGTATCGCCATCGGTTTCCGATTGAGATGCTGCCCTAACAATGCAATGGGTCTCCGGCGATGTGGCATCGGATGCAACTGGCGATGAGGATGTTGGCGATGGCGAAGCTATAGATGGACTTGTCTTTGGTATGGGTTTCTCAAGCTCCTCTTCGTCTTCTTCTTCATCATGTGGCTGATGTTTTGTATATGCCTCCGGCTCCGGTTCCGGCTGTTCCAATTGTTGCTGTTCTATCTTAATCTCTTCCTCCTCCTCAACTTCATCCTCTTGGACATCAACCTGAAATTCGTCATCAGTCTGATCAGTTTCTGTTCGGGTCTTACTACAATCGAGTGGCTCTAATGTTTGCTCATCCTTTCGTGCCCGATCCTCATCGAAACGTTTACGTTCCTCGGGCGTTAGATGAGCCTTGTAAAAGTCCATCACTGGCAGAGGTACGGGTATCGGTATTGGAAGAGGTATAATTATTGGATATGGCACCATTACAGTTACAGGTGGAACAGTTCCCAATAGACCAAATTCTGGCATTTGCGGTGTGGGAAACGGTGGCGGACCAAATGGTGGAATAAATCCCCGTGGCAGCATTCCCGGCGGTGGCGGTAGAAAATGATGCGGTGGGCGACCACCAAACGGATGGCCTAGCACTCCATTGGGGGGCGTGGCAAAGTAACTGGGCGGTATATTGCCCGGACCTCGTCCCAAAGATGGTGGTGGCGGCACAATTGCAGGCTGTGGCGGCGGTGGATGATTCTGTTCCGGCATGGGCATTGGCGAGAGTGGCGGAAGCGGTACACTGGAACCAGCAAAATCTGCACTTAATGGAGCTGACTGCTGATGCTGCTGTTGCTTCTGCAGGAGACTGGCCACCGTCTCAGAGCCGGAGGAAATTGTTCCACGATGCGGTCTCTTACGTCTTCCCGATTTAGATGAAATATTATGATGCTGACGTTGCTGCTGCTGCTGCTGCTGTTGATGTTGCAGCGGTGGTGGTGGTGGCGGTGCTACCTGAACTGCAGCCTGTTGTATTGGACTCCTTTGGGCCAACAATTTGGAAACGGGCGCCACTGAGATCAACGGTTTAACTGGATTACTTGGCGGTGTAACGCAGGGTGAACTTTGTTTAATCGGTCCCGGTGATACCGATACTGTCGATGCCGGCGATGCAGATCTACTCCGACAATTGCGTAACCACAAATCGGGTGTTATTAGACCAGCCTCATTACCCGCATCCAATCCCTGATCTCTCAAATGTGGATTCATATCCAAATGAGCCTGTGTCTCATTGCAAAATATTTGCATTTTATATTGATTTAGACACTTCTCCGAACAGAATTGCAATTGAGAGGCGCCATCCTGAAAATCCACATAGCTAACAGCATGACGGACATGTTTGCACCAATCGCAAGTTTTTGCCTTCTTAAATGTTGCCCGACGACTCTGTGTAAAACAGGATTCGGAACAATACCTTGGACCATCCGTGCTGGTTAAATAATCGGGTGCATTTTCCGCAATCGGACGATGGCACCAGCAACAGTTGTTAAAGTCTGTAAAAGAAAATAAGGATAAACTGGTAAGTGAAAATTGATTACTTTAACTAAATTAGGATAAGAGAAGAGGGATAAAGTTAGAGTTAGTGTTCAATTCAATTTACAAACTTTTGATGCATGAATATGCCATAGTTTAGTCAATTTTCAATTTCCATAGAGATGGTATCTTATCTCTTTCCTAATATATACATTTGCCAATGAAAGGATAGAGAGAGAATCTATAAGCCACAAAAGTCTGTCCTATCCTGTCCTGTCTCTGTCTCTACCTTTGCATCCTTTCCTACCATTTTCGTCTATAGATACTTTGGCAAAACATTTTGTAAACCACGTTTGGGGGTCTTAATGAATCTGTTATTCGATAATGCAACCGACTAAGCAAAGAGTTGATGCAAAAAAAGTTACACAAAGTTTTCAACGCAAAAATTTTCCTATCCAAATGAAGGATAAATGTGGTGCAGGAGATGAGTTAGTAGAGTAAGAGACGAAGGCCACAAGTCGAACTTATCAAATTGCAAGACAGGAAGAAAGTCGACAGACGGCAGCAACAACAAATTTTGTTTTGTTAATTTTTGTATTGTATGTGCATACATACATACATACATACATATATAGGCATTTATTTATCCTATTCTTACCTATTTTCTCCTCTATATGAGTTGTTGTTATTCCTGTTGGTAATATTGTGGCCGTTTTACCAATTGAATTTGGACTCTTTGAGTCATCTTCACGCGAACTGCGTGTATCATGATCTGATGGTGTTGTTGTTGTGCTATTGCAATTAACAACAGATTTGCTACGTCCCACAGCAACAGCAACATGGCCATTATTATTATTATTGTTGTTGGTATTGTTAATTTTGTTGTTGCTGCTGCCATTGTTGTTATTATGATGATAGCCCAAAGAGCTGCTACTACGACCACTGCGTAGAAAACTGTGTCGTTTCCTTGCTTCGAGTTGTTGGTGTTGCTGCTGTTGCTGTTGATGTTGCTGTTGCTGTTGTGTTACCACCGCAGCAGCAGCTGCACTCTGCAACAAACGCGAAGTTTTAGCTATATCCAATCGATCCACATCATAGCCATACCAGCCCAACAGTTCGTTCATTGTATTGTGAGCGAATTCCTGAATGAAAATAAGAGAAGAATATAAATGCAAAATTAGTTTTGTATTACAAAAAAAAAAAAAAAAATACGTCTAATTGGTTGGTTAAATTTTTATATTTGTTAGAGTAAAACAGAAAAATTGTTTTATCTCTGGAAAAAAAGTAAAATATGCATTTTAAAAAATAAGAAATATATATACGATATGCTTGCTGCTGGTATACATATAAATATATATAACTGTGTGATATGGAAATATATATAAAAGAAATATATCTTTCACCTGTCTCTTAAAAAACAATTCGACTGATTAGTACCCTTTTGCTTAAGTCTTTTTATTTATTAGAGAAAGAAAAACAATAAAGTTGATTAAGATGTTTGCTCTTAGACAAATTAATAAAAAGTGAAATATACATTAAAAAAAAAAGTAAGAAAAAATAAATATGTTTGATCAAAAATATATACGATATGATGCAGGTATATTACTATATATAAAATGATATATATGGAAATATGTATATATAAAAACAATACATCTTTGTGCCTCATCTTTTCTTTCCCGGCGAAAAATATCCATGACATTTATGATATCATTATATATCTATATGGAAATATATATATATGTATATGTATATATGCTACAATGTTATTTTTTCTTGTTTTTTATATAGTGCTATATCTACAGTATTCTTTATTTTATTTTATAACAAGTGAGATAAATAAAATAATAAATTGCTAGAATTTAAACATATTCAAATTAGTCAGAATCTTTACCTCAAAAAACAACATTCAGAGTTAAGCATTTAATTAATTAATTAGGAACAATATCTCTGGAAATCAGATTTTTGGAGAAGGATTAATTATATAAATTAAAGGAATACTTCTTTATCTTCTTTATTTAATTTCCCGAAGCAAATACTTTTAGGTCAAAAGAAGAAACACTTTTGCAACATAGTTTTTTTTACGATATTATGTTTCAATTCTGCACATTTGAACAACATAGTTTTTTTTATTGTAGCCATAATTTAAACAAATTCTTTGAGAAATCAAGGAATTTAAATTTAATCTTTAATTCTTTAATTTATTTTCTACAAGTTTTGACCATAAATAAAATATGGAAATACAATTTAAATAATCTATAAATGAAAATATTATACTTGATATGTCGGATAAATGATTAATAATATAAATAGTGTAGATACATATACATATGTATGTATATAGTATAGATATTTGCTAAAATATCGGTATACAGTGGCTGTCATAAATTTAGTACAATTTCACTTTATTTGCGTTTATTGATTTTAATTCGAATTTTCTTGCTTAACAAACATTTTTTTAATGTTTATTGGCTTACATAGTTTATAATCTTAATCCTTTTAAGAGTCAACTGGGAAAGGTCTCATTTGCTAGAGGATAACTCAAAGTCTTAATTAAATTTAAGGGAAATTTCATTGTTTAAATTAATTTAAGCAAGTCATTTGCCATCAATCTGCAATTATGCGAATTTTCTTGCGAACTTATTGACCCCAAACCATGCATCTAATAAAATCACAAGAGTTAATGCTACTGTAATTGATAACATTGATGAAACTTTTGTAAAGCGCACACACACACACACACGCACACACACCACTCACACTCATTCAAGTGAAAGCTCTTCATTATGGCCAGCAAATATTGAGGGTGGCATAATTCCTCTTGCTTTTACATTTTGGCCAAAAAGGGATCGGTTTTCTCAGAGGTGTACCCATACTGATGCTGGACATTGATAGCCCATACTCCATTGTGTGTGTGTGTGTGTGTGTGTGTGTTTGAGTGTGTAAATTGCATGTGTGCGTGTCTGGCTTTTTGTTTTCAATTTAAACAAGATTATTGACTTGAAGATGCCAAAATGTTGTACATATTCGTTTTGTGGCATTTTTCTCTCATTTTTGAAATTCCCTTTCTTAAAGTTTTAACAACAAATGATACTTGTATGTTAAATGTGCATGTATCTGTATGTGTGTGTGTGTGTATGTGTGTATATGTATTTGTTTTTATACAAATTTCACACAAGGCAACATACAGCAAAATGCTTATCAAATTACATTGAAATTCTCATATTCAAAAGTTGTTGCCATTCGACTTTTGTAAATGAAAAGACAAAAATATACATATATAGAGAAAGGGTAGAGACTGAAAACGGGGGGGTGGGGTAATGGGGAAAGGAATTTAGCATGAAAAGTTTTATAAAAAAAATGTTTAATTCTTGGATTTATTTGTAGCATATTCCCTTCGTGTCTTTGTCTCTTCTTCTATGGAATGCAAAAATTACTCATACGCCACGACCGATGACAGAATATTTCACATACCCCTTCCTCCCTACCTCTCCTACGTTATACGAGATATTTAAGCACATGGGGCTGCCAACTTGCTGACAAAGTAAGCTCTTCACACATGCGCTTTAATCATATAAGCAATCTTCACAATACCTCTCTCCGTCTTCCCTTTCCTCATCTTTAAGAGAAGTTGTTTAGTTAGCAAGTTTTTTTTTTTTTGTTTTTTTTGTATCGTTTTCTTTTGTTGTGTGTGAAGAGTATTAACAATTCGCATGATAAAAATCTTGAGACGGCTGCTTGAAGGTATCGATTACATGCCTCAGGTGCGACCTCGTCAAGCCGGCTGGTCCGGCGATGGGGTTGCTGCTGCTGTTGGTAGAGAGGGGAGCGAGGAGAGAACACTACTAGGCACGCTTGGCTCAAGTTCAGTTTTTGCAGTCCAACTGTGCGGTAATCGGAGGCATGACCATCTCTCTCTCTCTCGCTCATTCGCTTGAACTCTTTATCTCATTTGTTGTCTCTGTCTATGTCGCCGGGTTTCTTTTTAAATATCATTTGTCTGTTAATTTATGTTTGGTTTTTAATTTCTGATTTGTGCGTTCGTTCAGTTTTCTTGCCCTGACAGTTACTCAGTTGTTGGCCTGGTTGGCGGAGAGTAGGCGGAAGGACGGGCGTGGCCAAGGCAGGCAGACAAACAGACAGAGAGAGAGACAGAGAGAGAGATAAAGAGACCAGACAAATAAGACCGACATTCACAGCCTCCGACAACGACATTTTCAAACTTGAGCTCAACTCTGTAATTCTAAACCGAAATGCGAATAAAAATCAATTAATTAAAAACTGAAATTTTATGCCTTCAGAGTTGGAGTTGGAAATTGAAATCGGAATTGTTATGGTGATCTCTCTCTCTCGTTCTCTCTCTCTACCTCTCTACCTTTACTCTTTATACACCGACTATATGCATTTACAATACCACCTTCTCCCCCTCTCTCGTTCTCCTTTGGCTTTATTTTATATTTGTGCAATAAGAGCTGAACAGATTTTTTGTTGTGCGTTTTCCGTAATTAATGCTCGAGTATCTTGCAGACACATTTGCCAATTGCTGTGCTCAACCATTTTCATTCCCATTTCCATATACATACATACATATGTACGTATATATATACATTCTCGTTCCCATTCTCTCGTTGCCGAGCATTTCAAGTTTTCTGCAAAAATCTCAACTTACAAAAACATATCATATTTTCGTTTTTATTATGAATCCGTAATGAACTGACTTGGCGATGTGTATGAGAGACTGTGTCTGTGGCAAGAATGCGACCGAGAATCAGTATGAGAATCGGAATGCACTGAACAAAATGGATGCAAAGTTTCAATTTACATAAAGAAATAAAGAATGTTTAAAGATAAATTTAATGGTTATAAGCATAAAATCAATAATTACAACTCTTGGAAAACATTTTGTATTGAAAATATCTTGATTTTGAACTCTTATTAATCTTTTAACTATTTTTTTGCAGTTACAACGAAAATTGGTTTCTTAGCTGCTATGCCAAGCAATAAGGATCACCAAGGACATGCTGGAAAATTATGTAAATTATTGTACAAAAATCAAATCTCGACAGGACATTTTCTTGTTGAGCACCCAGGAGAAAAACCATTCGCATACATTCATGGATTTAAAAGCAGTTTTTAATTATTTCAGGAAATTTCATCAATTTTGTATTAAAAATGATGATCACTCTATTTTTAAAAGGAAAATCAAAATATCCTTTTTACTGCAGAAAAATCATTGTGCCAGATGACGCTACCGAAACTTTAAAGAAACTAAACCAACGAAGATAACACGTGAGACCTTCAAAATGCAATTGCAAACTCCACCCAATTTTAAAGAAAAAAAAAAAAACACTGATTTGTATGTGTGTACTTAGAAGACTAATCAAAACATTAATAGTTAAGCCATTTTTATTTAAAATGCATTAAAACAATTGAACTAAAACATAGCAGACCAAAATCTGGACCAACGTTTTCGTCAATTTTTATAAGAGGGTTAGTCGTTAAAATTGTCTAAAAATCACAAAAGTCCTTGTAACTCTGTCATTTTAAGGATTTTAGTGATGTCCTTTGGCCAGAATGCAGCCTCCATTAATTAACATCGATTGACATGACCAGATCCTTGAAAGTCCTTTAAACACCTGAGATAAAAGGACTTTTTTGTTTAACAAAAAGTGCCCATAACTCTTGAATCCTTGGAAGGATCAGGACGAAACTAATCTCAAATGAACCGCAGTAACAAGGACTATCTACTGCCCAAAGGACATCCTGGTAGTCCTGCGTATAGCTGAGTTATCGAGGACTTTGTGTTTTTACCCGTTTTCAGGGATAAGAACTAATTATAATTTTTGTAGCACACTTCAGAGGGCAACCTATGGCGAGGTCTAAAAGTGCAAAATTTTATACTGGGAACTACTGGCCAGTAGGTTAAATTACACAATGCAGCTAAAAGATTCTTTTTTTGCATACTAAACACGGTTCCAAAAATGGAAAATTTTATATTTCAAAGAAACACTAGGTAAACAGGAATGTAATTAAAATTAGACAAAAGAAATCTTTATTCTATTACATTAACATTGAAGAAGTGGAACCACATTTGTGTAAGCCAGTTGTCCATCAGCATAGAACTATGTATATCAGGGTGTCATGAGACCGGATAGTAATAATATGGTGAGCTTTCCGATAGTCCTCCATGCAGCCAAGGACTTTATTGTGGTGCTTATATCTGGCTAGCCATTCAATGGATAAGGCTATAGTTGTCTTAGACGAATCTAATATAGCATGGCTATATACTGGTCCACAAGATGTTTTACTGATCCTCCAGAGAACTCGGGTTTTCAGCGATTGTGTTTAGATCAAATTTTTGGCAGCTACCAAAAAAAAATGTGTAGCATATTTTTCGGCGCCAACTAGGAAGTAAAAATTTTTGGGATAAAAACGGTGTGGGGAGGGGGGGGGGATATATCGATATAATCCTCCTCTCCTCTCTCCCGTCCCCCCTTTAACAAACCACAACTACTAATCAATTTTCTTTATCCCTTTGAAAGGTGAGAAACAGGGGGAGAAGGGTTATTAGGGGGAGGTGGTGAGGGGGAGGAAGTGAAGCATTTATACAGAGAGAGTGGGGGAGGGAGATAGAAGAGTGAGATGGTGCAACAACAACACATCACAACACCATATCAACACACACAAGTCTCCACAAATCAGGGGGAGGGAGTCGGTATTACATAATTGTGATTATTAGAGAGAGGATTAGGGATTACCATTATTATCGGAGAGAGAGAGAGAAAAACACTTATTAATTGCTATGTATATTATTGGAAGAGACAGAGAGAGAGGGAGGAGAGAGAAATTTATTAGAGTATTTATTATTTTTATTATCAAGTATTAAGAGTTTTATACACCACACATTTATATATATTTATAAATATTTCGTTACAAATCCTTTTGTCCGAGCTGAGATTTGAACTTCCACATGAATAGAATTCATCACAATCTCTAGCCATTACGCTATCGGCTGCTGTAAACTGATAACAGCTAACTTCGTATAAGAAATATTAAATGCATACTAACATTACAAATGCAATTAACATTGAATTTCTTAGCTTAATGCCTAATATGCTCTGTCTGGGGACCTAAACTTATATTTAGATCGGCTTATAAAAATATTAATTTTTCTTATTGCGCCACCGTCTTTTATTAAATAAAATGATTTATAAAAAATTACTTTGATCATATTATGTTAGTTTATCTGAATTAATAATTAATTACCGCGCAGCCGGGGCGGATCGAACTCTCGTAAGAAATGGATTTAAAAAGACTACTAACTACTGCGCCACCGCCATCTGTTAAATTAACAGAAATTAAAAATTGGCTCAGCCTGGCTTTGGAATTGTTATTTTCAAATGAGCGTCTATTATAAATTGGTTAAAGACTAAGATTACGGAATTAAAAATTCTTGACCTTAAAAAACCTTTCGATTTCAGACCCAGTCTGAGATTTATCTGTATTACTGGAAATTGGGATAGTAAACTTAGTATTAGAGTCATTTATCTTTTAGGTAATGAGTATTGCGAAGAACTTCTAAAACTATTAAATGGAAGATAAAAAACCGATGAAATAACTTCGGCCATGCCGAACTTATTATATCCTTGCAGTTCTAGACTAAAAAAAATTAAAATTAAACAAAAACAATAGGAAACATTTTGGATCGCCAACATCACCGCGCCAGGGTCGAACCCGAACCTTTCGTATTTGCGAGGCTGATCCCTATCTACTACACCACCGACTCAAAACATCGCGCCCACGCTTTTTCGGTATATATAGCAAGCACAGGACATCTCGCTCTTTCGAATTTCGTTCTCTTGAACACAATGCGAATGCCTTTGGTCTCTGTCACACTCATCGTGTAGATGTCTGCATGTATTTTGGCTGAAGTAAGTACATAAAGATTTTATTACGGATTTCTTTTATTAATTTGTACCCGTAATAATTATCCAATTTGATTCAAACTTCGTGGATGGTGTATGGATACAAATAGAATTAGAATTCGGTTCTTTCGCGTTTAATGCTGATCAAGTTTACGGTACAAACATCTGACCAATTGTATTATACCCTTTACGAGGGTAAAAATAGAACGGATTAATTATCAAGGTTGGCTAATACAGACTGATCTTTGTCGAAAACTAATTCAGTCATTTTTTGATCTATGTATGTATATTAAAAAGTAATACAGTTTTGAATACCTTGAATTGTATCTATTCGAATGTCACTTAAAACTATATTTTGACCCATTTTTTGCAGTTTTTTATAATTGTAACATTTTAACCATTATTATAATTTGCAAAAATCGAGACAAAATATATTTTTTTCTCAAAACTCTAAAAATTTGTTATTATCAACATCAAATACAAAGCTTTTTGAAATGGGTACATATTTGACCTCATAATAGTATCAAAAAATTGGCCAACAGGACATGGCTAGATCTATTTTTCTTATGCAATGTTTTGACCTACTTTTAAACCTAACTTTATCTGCCTGTGAGAGTTAGTACAACGGTTGTCCTTATGCCGTTTGTGTTCATTGCCACTCACCGCCCTCGACTACCCACTGAATGAGTCTAAGCAAGATTGGCGCTCTGCGTTATACGAGTCGGCCACATTAATACACGTCTACAGTTTCTCAAAAATAAAAACAGAGAGAGAATGAGAATAAGAAAAAAAAAAAAAACAAGAAACCTAATAGAATAATGTAAAGTACCCCGACAACGATGGCAATAGCTAACGACGACAGCGATGTGATGCCGGGGCAACCCAATACGCTTATAATAACTCACCCTGAACCCAGTAAACTGAACCGAACTGAATAGAGTCAAGCTAGAGCTAAAACTAAAAACGAACTAAAACCAAACTGCAACGGAGCAGCCTGCCCTGGTCTTTGCTACGTTCTCTACCGTTTCTACGTCTCTGTCTTCGTCTCTGCATATATCCGTACCCGTAGTTGGTAAACCCAATCCCAAGCAGCGACACCGACACCATGACTACCACTACCACCCCAAAAAAAACAGTAAATATAAAAAACAACACCCAATGGCAACAAATTCTAGAATTACGCTAGTTTCTCAGTCTCTTTGGTGTGCGAGTGTGTGTGTGTGTTTGTGTGTATGTGACAAGCACAAAGTCAGTTGGTTTTTAGTTTGTTGTAATCGAATATCGATAGCTCAGGATTGAATGACGCCGCGTCCTTCTTTTGGTTCTTACATGACATACTTGGCTCTCGCTCTCTCTCTCTTTCTCCCTTCCTCTCTCTTTCTTTCTCTCTATCTATCTATCTATGGGTAAATTTTGCAATATTTTCTCTCTCGGTTTCTGGGTTGTTTTTTTGAAATTTAATATGATATATTATTATATTTTAGTTTATATACATCAGATATGGCTATATCTGTGTATGTGTGATTTTATACCCAGTAAATGTTTTTAAGAGGGTATATTATGTATCTTATCAGTGAAGCGATCTTGAACACTTCGAAAATTTATCAATGACATTATTTTATATTGGTAAAACCTAATGATTAGGTACATGCAATCAAAGGATAGTAAAGAAATTTAGAACTTTTCAAGGCTGTCGAAGGATCAGAGTAAAGATGTTTTCTTTTAATTCATAGAAACACAGAATTCAATATATGTACATATATTACAAAACTATTCAGTTTTTTGAGCAGAACTACGTCTTGATTAGAATATAAAAATCAAAGCGAAAAAGACTTATCAGGATAAACTATCGATAACGTAAAGAATAATCGTTAACTGATCAATTTGGAATTTGTTGTTTCATTCCTACAGTTCTTATGACCACAATAAAGTACTTTAATTTTTAGGATGATTCTAAATTAAATTAAATTTTTTTTTACTTCTATATATTATTCTACTATATTGTTGACTGAACCGTCTAAAATTGGAAAAGAATTAAACTATTAAACTATTAAACCTAAAATGAATTATTCCACGGTAATTTCTATTTAACATTTAAATTTAAAATCAATTAAAATTTGAATTAATTTCAATTCAAGAATTGTTATAAATATGGTTAGGGTATCAAAGTTGTCGTTACTACACTCTTATTCTTGGCATATGTAAAATCAAACAAGAACTAATGGGTTATATTAGATTACCAAAAATTCTTTGATTACATTGGGTACCAATTAGTGCTATCGTGACCAGTGTTACCCACTTCTGACGATCATTTTCTATCGGCACTTTAATACAAAGCGACCTGCACTTGCATCCAACAGTCCAGTCCATTGGGTCAACCTGTTCGAACAGCCTTAATGCCCGCTGTCTCATCTATCGCTTGTAATTCCCGCCCCTGTCCGTCATCCTTCCCATCAGTGGCTCAGATTATTTTAACGTTATTTTAATTTGAGCTCTCACCATTTCAGTACGGTTTTGCCCTTCTGCCCTGGCTCTTCCCCACCTGTCAACTGCGACTCCCTGTGTGGCAAGTGTGACTGATGCGAGTCGAGCTTTGCCAGGCTCACAGGTTGCCTCATGTTACGTCAACTTGTGCTGCACTCTCTCTCTCTCTCGCTCAATCTCTTTCCCTTCCCTTCCGTTTTACCATCATCCCGCGTATGTGCCTGCTTCTTTTAGAGCTCTGGTTCCTAGTGTTCTCTGTATAGAATTTATCATATTCTATTTTGTTTGTAATTTAATCTGCGGCGCTGTTATTAAAGTTCTGCTGCTGCTGCAGCGTTATTTGAGCTGCTAACCCACTACCTAAACCATCTATCCTGGCCCATGTCCGTTTTAGTACGTAAAGGAAGCAAATGCGAGGGCGTCCCTGAGTGGCTGCCTAGGCCAGGTTAGCATTGGCGTTGTCATTGTGTGGCCTCCTATTTCTCAATTTGTTTGTGTAACTGAATTCTTTATGCTTCAGTCAAGAGCTGATTATATACAATACAAACATACAAACATAAAATAGATTTTAAACCATACAACAGTATTTTCAAACTTATTAATACAAATAGCAAACTAACGTTTTGCAAATTATTTAGAAAAAAAAAAATGATTGTTCAATTTTTCAACGATCATTTCTTCCTTGTAAGATTTTCAGAAACGTTGTAAGATATTCATATATTATATATTTTGAAGAATTTTGCATTTCAAGGAACACCTTCTAAAATTAAGAACCTCAATTTTACAATTGAAAAGAAATCTTAGGATTTTCAAAGTTCCCAAAATTTTTTTGCTTTTCGTATTAATTTAACTTTGAATATTTTATATATTTTAAGTAACTAGTTATTAATCAAAGAGCTGCGTTTAATTTTCACACGAAAGTTTCATTAATCATCATTTCCTTAATTTCGATCTCAACCCATATTGCCCACATTTATTACTTTTCAGTGTAATTTTGCCCACGTTTTCTTATGCTCAAACGTATCCTTTTTTGTTTGTTTCACTTTATTTATTTATTTTTTTGGAAGGACATGGAGCCATGTTTTTGGTTGTTGTCGCCGTCAGCGTCATCGGCGTCCCCATTGTTGGCGGCATAAAGCGGAAACCTTGAAGCATATCACCTTACCACAGTCCTATCGAATAGCACCCATATTGTTGTTGTTGTTGTTATTATTGTAATTGCTGATGATGTTGTGTAATTATAATGTTTATTATGTTGCTGTTATTTTTTTTAATAATTTTTACACTAATTATGTATGTAAATACATATATAAATTGATTTTTTTTTTTTTTGGCGCGGAAGAAATGTTCTTTTTAACTTACAGTGAGCTGTCTTTTTAATGAATGGGGAAATAACTTTGAATTTTTTTTCATATTTCATTTGGAAACTTTAAACTCAACAGTTGACCAAAGTTGCCGAGTCAGAAACCAAGAAACAAAGCAAAACAAGAGCCAAAAAAAAACCTTCAGTTCATTATGATAATTTTTCCATTTAATAAGTAGGTATCATAGCCCTCAACTGCAAGCCAATGTCTAAAATTTCAATTCAACTATCGGATTACACGTACACCAAAGGCAACAACAATAAAAACAAGAATAAAAATGTTGTCTCTTTTTTTTCCTTTACTGTGGCATTAAATTAATTTTGCTCATTTGAAGTTGCACGAATGATGGAAAGAGAAGGAATGAGATAGAGTAAGGGAGGGAGGTATAGTCAGAGGCAGGCTGCATCAATTTGCAACCCACTCAGAGAAACTCACACTCACTCATTCATTCAGTCACTCGTTAAAATGATTATTTAAATTTATCAATATAAAATTACGAACATTTCCCACCACAATCTCATTTTACCATCATAACGAAAACCAACAAATTCAACAATATATCCATAAAATGTTGCCATAATTGTTAGACTTTAATGATAACTCCTCATCCGTTTACAGATTTCTGATAACTGGCCAAACAAAACCGTAGAAATATTTTTTGTAAATCTCGATTCTTAGGCATGAAAATGAATTTTCCAAAGATGAAAAGTGGCTAAAAGTCTGAATAATATATATATCCGCAACATTTTAAGTGACGTTTCCATTAAGAAAATATATAAATAAATAATAAATAAAA
Source organism: Drosophila emarginata (assembly GCA_037075365.1). Classification (NCBI taxonomy): domain Eukaryota; kingdom Metazoa; phylum Arthropoda; class Insecta; order Diptera; family Drosophilidae; genus Drosophila; species Drosophila emarginata. Next base: position 5,188,694 of record JBAMCD010000260.1, on the reverse strand, counting down.
TTTCTTTAGCAACTTAGAAGGAATTCTTTTAGTTCTTTTAGTTTACTAAAAAATTATAAAAGATTCTTACAGTTAATTAGCTATTAACAAAGATTTTTTAGGTATATTAAAAAATACAGAGGAACCCCGGAAATGTCCTTTTCAATAGTAAAAAACTGGCGAATGCTTTGTAAAACTTTCAATAAAAGGCGTATCAATTAAGAAAAAAAAGTGTTACTCTCTTCCAATCTTAAATTATCGGTATTCCACTGCACTTATGATAGTTCAGCTCTTTCTAAATTTAATACATATATTCAAAAATGGATTCTCACATTTTGAGGTATAGTAAATAAATCTTTTTTTAAGACGAAAAAGTTTTACGATTCATTTGTAAAATGAACATATTTTTCAACATAAAACTATATATTATCAAAACTTGCCCAATTTAATATGTATTCTTAAAATATTAATTCGTTAGAGAATTATTTAGCCTTTATATTCTTCTGAGAAATGCTTGAATCATCAATTAAATCTTTTGACTAATCTGTATTTAATCCACATATACAATTTCATGTAGATCATTCAGATAAACAATGATTTCATAAGATACACATCTGTATATACATATATGAAAAAATATATACTTATGTATGTATATATGTACATACATATATACACGTATATTTATATATGAGCAATTCATGTGGGTGTTATTCACCTTTTCCATTAAATATGCTCATTCTAAACATTGCCAAAGAAAAAATAAAATAAAATAGATGCAAAAACAAATCATAAAATTTAACTAAAAGATACAATTGTATTTTATGTGTTTTTTTTTTTTTTTGGTCTTACCTTAATTTCATCGCTTGGCAATTCCTTTTTGATTTGAACCGTTGGGCCAACGCTGGCGGCATCTCTTAAACTGGATGGTGAAGTTTTGGCCGACATTTTTCTATTTGCTTTGCGTTTTGGCTAGTTTTAAAAAAATTTTTTTTTTTTTTGAGAGGGAAAGGAGAACAAATTTACGTTATTTATAGAGCAATGGCAAGACTAGAATCAAAAATTGAAAAAGTGAATGAATTTCCTGCCATCCATCATCTATCATAGATTAACCCTTCTTCAAATATATTAAATATATATAATGTTTGTATATATGGGAATATATACATAGGAAAAATAATTAATTACAATGTCTTTCGTCTTTCTTTCGTATATGAAAACAGTTTTGCTTTCTGCTTTGCGTATTGTTTCGCATCCATTGGATACGCAGCAAAAGGAGGAGAAACAGAAGCTGATGGGCGATATATTTATATACCCCATGCATGTGTGTGTGCACACACATGTGTGTATATATGTATGTGTGAGCGTGTTCGCTTGGCGCGCACTTTGGTGTCTTGTAATTTAATACCTTATACGAAACGTTACCAACCTATCGCATAACACAAGACTACAAATTCGAATACAAATACAAAAATACAATAACAAATCGACATACATCTTGATATATAAACCTAAATATACATATGTATGTATGTATGTATGTATATATTCTCTGGCATGTATTGTACAAAAAAAAAAAAAAACGCGGACCATAGTTCGTAAGAATTTTTTCTTTTTTTTGATTTCGTTTTATTCAGTTAACGAATCCGAAAAACGTAATTCAAATCTAAGTGAATTTGATCCAAGAAATTTGAACTTTTTCGTATTTCGAAAATATCTATTTTTGGTCGAACTGAAGCTTATATTTTCACTGAATCCAAACTTATATAAAATGAAGTTTCTGAAATAATAACTAAATTAATTTAAAATATTTCATATTTAATTAACATTTTTATTATTTCTAGTTTTTTGACTTGATTTTGTTTTGATGTTTTCATTTTCTATATAATTTCACTTTTCTTTGTTTTGGTTCTACGCCTTCGTTTCGCCTTTTGCTAGATATTTTAACGATTTCTCAAATGCAATTCAAGGTATTGCATATAATAATATATTATATACCGATTTCATTTTCTTTTCTTTATTTATTTTATTTTCTAGTAGACTTTTTTAAGGTCTTTTTTCGTTTTCTTTGTTTTTGGGCTCTTCTACTTTACGTTCACTTGAAGAAAAACGTTTTTCTTTTTTCTCAAAAACACAAATCGAGAAAATATACTATATTCCAAAAATAGCTTTATATTTTCAACCATATAATTTCTTGGCTGTCTCTCTCTCTCTCTCTCTCTCTGTCTGTCAGTCTCTTTCTCCTTCTTTCTTTTTTTTTTTTTCTTCTCTCTCACTCACTCACAATTGGCTTTCTTCTGTCGTGTACTCTTTCTTCTGATTTTGCCGCTTTCAAAACACCAACAACATTAGTAGCAACAACAAATCATTATGCACCATAATAAACATTTTTATTTTCATTCTCACTTTTCACACATCTGATTTTTTTTAAATTTATTTCTTTCACTTGTTATATATTTATTTTTTTTTTTATTTTGAAATTTTTTTTCGAAATTTCAATTGTATAGTTTAGGAGACCTTCCGACGACGACAGCAACGGTGAACCGCACGCGGCCGCGTTTCATGAACATTTGACGAAGTCAGAGCTGTGGCATGTGGATTTTTACTTGATTCTGCCTTTTCTGTTGCTGTTGTTGCTGCTGTTGCTGCTGCTGTTGTTGTTGCTGTTGCTGTTCTGTTTGCGTATGCGCAGCTGTGGGTCTGTTGGTGTGATGACGTATGCCCCCATTCAAACGCCCCCACTGTCCTCACTTGCTTCCTGCCTTCTTTCTCTCACCGCTATCTTTTACCCTCTCTTTTTCTACGTCTCTCTTTCTTTCTTGAAAGGATGTATGACCGGCCATATCTTTGAGTAATGAAAACGAAAACAAAATATTGTTCAAACAAACTAAGAAAAAAAAAGAAAAACGAAAATTCAAAATCTCTTTGCATATTGAAAAAAAAAATTATGTGAATGTATCCATACGATTGCATTCTCATAGTTTAAAAATAAATTGCATCATTTACCTGCCACTCTATATCTTCTTCTCTCTCTTTCTCTCTCTGTTTCTCTCCCTCTTACTGCTTGCTGTGGGTTTGTTAATTTTCAACTAAAATTTATTATTGCATTATGTCAAGATGCATTCTTTTTTTTTTTTTTTTGTTTCATTCTTTTAATTTATACAAAATATGTAAACGCACTTGAAATATAGTAAAAGATCAGAGAAAAACAGCGAAATGCGAAATTAATGGGGGAAATTCAATTCTGACAGCCAAATAAAGGTCATACAATGCATCTTGAGGATGTTCGAAAGAAGATTTTAATGGAATGACGTTAAGATATTGTACAATAATTAAGAGAAATATTTTTAAAATAAAAGAGAAATGTTTTGAATAAATATAGACTGGAAGTCTATTATTGACATTTTTTCTATTTTTAACATTCATAATTAAAGTTGCATAATAAAGAACCATAAAATTGTTTCTAAATGAATTTTGAACGTTTTTGAAATAATTTCTATGGTTTAATAGAAATATGGTTTAAACGTTTTTATAGAAATTTCTATAATATTTTTTTTAAATAAAAATTCGTTCATAAAAAATAATTAAAAAGTAGGATATAAAAAGTTTTTAAGGCTTTTTTAAACGGGAGACAATATTAAAGTATATAACTTTATGAAAGATTGTAGAGTACGATAAATCTCAAAAAATTCCATTTATATTTTTGTTATTAGAATTCTGTGAGCTATAAGATGCTACTAAGTTGTTTAGCCCCAGATTAAAAATTTTCAGATGCCATAAAAAAAAGATTATAATTATTCATGTTATATATAAAATCCAATTCACTTTTCAAGGGGAAAAGGGAAGAATAGTTATATATACTATAATATCTATATATTTCTAGCACATGTAATTGATACTTCAATAGGAAATTTGTATCGATTACGAGTCAATAACTTAAGGTTTCATTCACCTACTTGGCACAGCGTTTCTCGGACTATTTTCTTATGATAACCAAAATGAAATGTATTACTTAAGTGATTAACATAAGGTAATAACTAAGCATTGTACCCTAATAGGGTTCTGTCTTGAAACATGGTCAAATACAGCCAAAACAGTTGGCAGTTGATAGCCCAAACCCGGCCAGTTCCCTTCCACCGATAGGCCATAATTTAGTCGTGGTAGTGCCGTAATATCTTGGTAGTACCATTGCCGACGTACATACATTGTGTTCATGTACCAGCACTTAAGTGTCGCCTAACTTGGCTGTCGTTGTCATCATTGTCGTCTGTTCTTTAACAGTTAACAAAGATGTAATCCCAATGAGCACTAAGCAAGCTAAATAATTAAATAGGAACATCATAATCAAGAATATGCACAGAATCGACAATACAAATGGGAATTAAAAACAGACACACAGATGCAGCTGCTGTGTCAATCAAATAAAACAATGCAATAATTTAGATAAATGTTGCATTTAATGCAATGAATTTGATTTAATTTGAACATGAGCCAGATAGATTTATTGTTAGAATTAGTTTGCTAAGATTACCTCCACCCACCCCCAACCATCAATGTTAAAATTCTCTTTTGTTAACTGAGTCATTAGCAAGAGTTGATGAAAATTTCAATTTGTGCTTTAATTGTTCTTGATTTTATTATTGGCTACAAATTGTTTTAATTTTCAATGTGTGTATATCATTGTAATATATGTATTATATTTTTCCGAGTTACATTAGCTCTATTCAAGGCCAATACCATTCAGATTTTCATTTGGCAAATTGTGGAATATGACAATTTCTAAATGAATAGAATACTGAGTACTTGTTAAAAGTGATACAATAATACATATTCAAAATTAGAGAAATATGCCAAATTTGAACACACAAAACAATATTTTTAAAGCCATGCCGAGAATTCGACAAACGTTTAGATATGTATCCATATTTATTGCCATAATATCCATTTTAGCGGGTATTATCTGTTTATATATTGTCGGTCGGGAATTACTTCAGTCTGAAATCTACCCTTTCTTAGCTTGTGCGACACTGTTCCTAACCATTTTATACTTAATGGCTTGCGTGATGCTTCTTTATGGCAGTTTCAAAGTATGTAAACAGTAAAACTCCATTTGATTGATATATTTTAATATACATATTATCATTAACAGAGCTATCCGAACTTTACAATTCCATGGCTGGCGTTTGAATGGATCAGTATAATATGCTACTCATATTGTTTTACCGCAATACTTGAACAAAGTCACAGCATTATGATATCCATGGGTTGTGGTAGATTTAGTGATATTTGACTTTCAGATTTATATTTTATTTCTTTCAGCTATCTGTATTATCAATTGGGCCATTGTGATGCATGTGTTTTTGGATTATGACATGTGGATACGCAGGGATCGAGAGAATGAAGATGTCGTTACTCAAACAAATGCTGCATCTGTACAATCTACATCTGCTTCTTAACCTAACCAATGGCAACCCTTTTTTGTTCTAAATTTTGAACTGTGCCCGCTATTTTTAATTTTTGTACTTCAATCGTTATCGCTGACGGCATGAAAATGCCATCACTAACGGCCCAGTTGTTTTTGTTTTGATTGGCAAAATCAGCTGATCAGAATTTGTATGCAGAAAAATAAAAAATTTACCTGAATGCAATAATGACAAAGATACCTAAGGCAGCGCTTAGTCTGAAGCAGGTAATTATTTCCAAAGGCCTTGTACAGTATATACATAAAGTGTTTAATTCATCTCGTCTCCAGTTTATGCTGCGCCAAGAGGTATTAAAGCTGTATAGGGATATATTTCGAGCTATACGCCAAGTACCGGATAAACATAGCCAATTGGAACTGAAAGCCTGGGCACGTCATGATTTCCAAACGAACCGCCAGCAGTGTGATGAAGTGGCAATTAAAATGCTCATACAGCACGGACGCCGGAGTCTGAGTGAGCTAAAGACCAGCTTGCAATTGAGTGGAGCAAATGGAGAGAAGTGATATACATAGTCGTTTTTGATTTATATTTTGAGCTTGTCAACCATTATGGGGAAATAAATAGTACAATAATAAGTTAAACTAAGAAAGCTATAAAAACCTTTGAGGTGTTGTGTCTACAATTCGCTGTACGTTGAGAAATTTAAGTGCGTTGTATAGCAGTCTAGTATCGGGCGCATTGCGTGTGAAATATAGTCCAAATCTCTTTAGATGAGGGGTTTTAGTAGGCTCAGCCAAGCCACCTTTAGGAGCGCTAGGCCGAAAAGCAATGAGCCCACGCTGGTGATGATAAGTGAGATGAAATCACGCTTAGCGTGATGATTCACACGACCAACTAGGAAGCTATGTATCACGGTGCTGGTTATGTGTGCACCATCAAAACCAAAACATGGTATGGCATTCACTAGGGCAAGACCAATGCTGAAGACGACATTGTATTTCAAGAGGAGAAACCAAGAATCTGGCCAAGCTGAACTTAACAAAGCGTATCGTGGCACAAAGGCCGATACCCTAACAGATCGCACTACATCCCAGGGATGTCCCATATAGATCACAGAAGGAATTCGCTCACCATTTAGACTCTGGCGCTTAAACTGCAGTATTGCCGTTAAGTTTGACATCAAGGGACGGAGACAGTGTCCGTGCGTGCAGTCACCTCCTGTACAATATTCACTGGCATCGTCCAAAGTGCGACGTATATTTAAGCAAACATGCTGCGGCAGCTCCGCCGGGGTATCCGCAGTCATATCTTCAATTAACTCAAAACAGCTGGCATTGGGATTTCTTTCATCACAGCATTGGAGTCGTCCATCCGCGGAATGATGCGATATATCTATACTTTCATCATTATTTCGCACAAAGTCTGCATTCACACAGTAGCCAAGACGCACAGGCAGAGTTTCATGTAGGCAGCTCTTCCAGCTTTCTTCGCTACTTATTGGACAACCATTTAAATGAGTAATGACATTATCTAATTGGAGGCCACGATCTCCGCCACCCCGTAAAGGAGACTTAGGGGTCAGCTCAGTGACTATCACATTCTGATTGTAGACATAGAACGGTGACAAAGATATCCCCACCGTGGAAATGAGGAGGTAACAAAAACTTGCAAAAAGAAAATTATGCCAAATGCCAGCGCAAAGGATGCGCAACTTGCGAAACCAGCGTAAACTGTTGAGATGATCATGAGAGAGTTCCGTATAGGCCAAGGGTAGGCAGAAGTAGAACTGTATAGTGATACTGAAAGATTAAAAGATCCATTTCCTTTCGTATTGTACTCACCTTTAAACCAAATCCTGTAACTGGAACATCTTCCAGTACTGCAGCTAAGGCATGACCCAATTCGTGTACTATCAGACACATGATTAGTGTGGCTATATAATAGCCAATCTCTTGCAGCGGTAGATTCACACCCGGCAACAGAATCTCTAACTGCACAATCGATGCTGCATCTGATTCTAATGCTGAGGATGACGTGGCCGCCTCGCCGCCACTGAATATAGTTACAATAAGCAATATAATGCCAATAGGCAGCAGCGAAAAGGTAAAAAGCACGCCAACATTATAGCTACGTATTAAAAAATTTCTCGTACAATTATGGCCGCCCGAGCCCCATCGCAATAGCATACGATTGAAGGCATTTGTGTGCCAATGCAGGCTCATAAAGTTCACAGTGAATCCCGTATTCTTTAGAAATGCATCATACGGATAGTGCATGCAACTCTATAATAAAATTATCAAAATATAATATGCATATTTAGTGTACCAAAAATTCCCTTAAAGATCTTACCTTGAAAAAGCGATCGAAGAAATATAAAATGCAATATAGCGATGTCAATACCACAAAGAATACCAAAGGATCCATTGCAACTTCCGGTTAATAAGTCAAAAACTAATTAACGCTAAACTCAAGCAAATCTTTACTTAATTTCATTTATCATATTTCAACTAAATTCAATTTGTTGTCTTTTATTTTCAATACTTAGCATATGTTTTTATTAGAGATGATCAACTGAAAGCATTTAGCACTAGAGATGAGCAGGTTCCCGATTACTTGTCACTGCCATTTAAAAGTCACACTTCGCATATGCGTTGAAAAATTGTAAGCAAGTTTGTTATCAACTTTCTGTTTTATTTATTTTTTGAAATTACAGTTTATAAATTTTCACTCTGGTGCATGATCTACCAAAATTAGTATGCCCAATTTCATTACTCAGTAAATTTTATGTCTAAATATTTGTTTATATTCATTAATCCTCAATAATCAGACTCAATTTCCCAATTTTAAACAGATTTATTGCCAGAGAGCTCAAGTAGAACGAAGAACTTCAAACCTATAAGAAAATTTTTACTAATAATGGGAAGGGTGAAAAGCCTATTTAGATTGCTCACATTGTTTATTGGCATAATGTCATCATTGATGGGTGTAGAAGCGTTTTATGCGAATCTAATACAGGCTCAAAACGACGAGACTCTCGTAAAATCTTATATATTTATGATAGGAGCCTCTTGTTATACAATTTGTAGCCTTGCGCTCATCAAAGGCACTCTTCAGGTAATCCAAACTAAAATTTAATCTTATTGAATTAATACCTTATTTAATTAAATATAGGAAAACACTAATTGGATGATACCATGGCTGATTTTTATTCCTGCAGGGGGAATTTGTTATTCACAATTTTTTACATCTCTCATTAATAATAAGGCCGCCGAACTATTAGGACTAGGTGGTTTAATTTAAGATCAAGGCAAATGGAATTATTAATTTAAATTAAACATTTTACAGTTCTTTGCATCATTAACTGGTCGATTGTACTCCAATTGTTTTTGAGCTACCTAAATTGGTTGAAGCTTGATGCCGAAGGGGATGAAACATCTGCCGCCTGACCTAAGAATATACCGAGCAAAATAAAACGAATAAACTGGCGAATTGCAATAAGGGAAAACACATTTTTCTTTTATTTCACTCTCGCTCTCTCTCTCTATGTCCTTCTCTCATTGCAGAGAAATTCACCTTTACAATTATGAACCCCCAAAAGTCGTTTGAACCGAAGACTTCACTTTAGTCGAGAACTTGAAGCTGAACGACTACAACCTAAAGGAGAGAACTCTATTGTAACAAAGGTCCTTTGTGTGTCGAACAAAAAAAGAAAAGTTTGCAAAAGAAAAACCATTTCTACTCCTCCTCTTTCTCTTATTCTCTCTGAAAGAGAAATAAAGAGTTCAATAAATACAAGGGAAGCAACCAACAATTTAGAAATTATTGCAATTCGCCAATTATTTCATCAGCTTCATGCAAAAGTTTGTTACTATCGATTTGTCCGAAAATCAGTATAAAATAAGAGGAAGAAGAAAGATTGCTGGCTAAAGCAATCGGAAGAGGAAATAGGAAATAATTGTTAAACGACACAAGATGCGTACCAAGCCCCACAAGTTCCTTGAGAAGCCTTAAGCAACCCCAAAAATACAACTAGAATTAAATAACAAACAACAGATAGATAAATATATATACATATATAACAACAAGAAATTATAACAAATCAAATCAGAATTCAGTGCCAAAACGAAATAGGACAACAAGGACCAGGACAAGGACCAGAACGAGCACGAGTGTTAAAATTAACACCAGCTCAACTTAAGCATATTCATAGAAAAATTGGGCCAACGAAAGGAGGTCCGCAGCATCATCAGCTCTCTCAGCTCTCAGCTATAATTTGTGCAGTGAAGTCAACCAGACGATTTAACCCAATGCATTTGGGTGCACAACAACAATTACGCCCCAAGCAACAACAACAACAACGTGAGCAACAAGAGAAACATCAAAGACGTTTCACATTTAGTAAAGGACGACGACCATGTCATCCTTACAGCGTGACTGGCATTTACAGGTAAAAGAAAAAAAAAAAAAGAAACAGACTCTAGAGGAAGGTCATCTAAGAAAACTTAATGGAAAAACCGTACTTCCGCATCTTTATTATTATTCAACAGCATCTTTGTACTATGCGGCTGTAGAAATAGGCTGAAATGTCCTAATCTTAGAATTATTGAGGTAGTTTGAGTTAGCTTGGTAGCCTTTTGGTTTTTAGTTTCGTTTTCTCTGAATTTGGTGAGCATGCGCAGGACCAGTAAACAATTCATATTGGGTCAACATCAGGCTATTGCTTTTGGTAAAGAGAGAGTTCAAACATATGGCTTTTAGCTTAATCATCAGGTAAATTATTATAGTCAATTTATAGCCATTTATTGATAAGCATTAAGTTCAGGCGGAAATGCATTAAATTATTAGTAATTGATTTCATTTGCAACATTTAAAACACTGATTTTATTAAACTATAGCAAATTAAAGACCTTTTACATGATTGAAGTGATTTTTATTAAGAAAATATATTTTTCCAAACGGTTATTATATATAACTAAGACTTTAGTCATTTCCCTAAGTTTTCAAATTCAAATAAAAATAATTTTTATATTGATATTTAACACAAGTTTAAAGCTACAAACATTTGCCCAATGTTAAATCCTTTCTAGAGAATGCCAAATAAATGCATTCACTTAATTATTGACAATTTTTTTTTTCAAACACGACTTTTTCTAGTTAAAAACGTTTTTCCCCAAAACAAGTTATTTGATTCATATCGAAATTTTAATGTGAAATAAACATGATTGCATTTTCCTATACATTTTTTTTCTTTACTATTACAAAAGTCAGTAAACTTTTGGCAACAAGTTAAATAAACCTATTATAAAATATATTTTCTTTTTGCTTACTTATGTTGACCTTGTTGAAAATTGTGTCACAAAGCTCTTTTGCGCGGCATCAGCTTTACCATGAGTATTCTGACAATTTAAACTGAAGATTTCTCTTCTGACAGGGCACACAATGGCGTCTTACTTAGGCTCTGACATTTCACAAGGTCATTGTGTGAGGGTGGGCAAATGGACAGGCGTTTGTTGTTGTTTTTGTTTTTCTTTTCCTTTTACAAGGATGCTCATTAACTCTGTCAGGCAGCTGGTGCATTCAATAGTTGCATGTTTTATGACTCGCAATTTGCTACAAGGGAATTTTCCATTACCAATATATGTATACATATATATATGTATATATAACTATACAGTTATATGACCATTAGGGCCACACAATATTGACATGACACACAATAATGACAGCCACGTGTGAGGAAAATTCACCTTACATTAATCGGCAATCATTTTCCGTTCCATTAGTTTTGCGTGTCGTATGTGTAATATTGCGTATACGCCATGATAAATTGCTTGATGATTGCAAAATCAACATTGATAAACAGAAAAGAACAAAATAAATAAATGCCTATCTGATTGCCTAGGGAATAAAACCTTATTTTCTTTGCCTTAAACTTGACCCTGAATTGCATTTCGCCGATTGGCAATTGGCAAATGGTTGAACCCTGCCCAGGCATGGAAAATTCCCAGACGTCAGACAAAATAGCGCACAGCATGCACCACCCGCTGAACCACCCACTTTTGCAATAAAATCAACACAAGAAATTCCAACTTATGGCAATCGATTTAACAAAACAAACTAACAAAACAACAGCAACAACAACAATGTCCAATCCCCTCACATTCAGCTCCATGAGTAATTACAAAGCAATGAATCATCTTGGTGGGGGGTAAGCAAAGTTATTTAAGAACTTAAACTTAACTCAATTAAATCAAATGGAGTGCATACATTAGGGCAATGCAGCGATGTCGTCGTCATCTGTGGTCTGGAGGATTGCGTGACGTTTTAGCATTCATTTAGTTTGCTTTGCAAATTGGTCACAAATTGTGACTTCCTTCCTTTCTTGGGTACATCCTTTCTTTTTTTTTGTTAACCTTTTTAATCTAATATCTTTTGGGTTATTTGTCGTTTTTGGCAGGGTTCCCGGGGATCGGTTTACTGCGCGAGTGAACCGGACCCAACTGGTGGAGTCCAGTACGAGTCGGGAGGGCTCGTTCTCGACAATCGGCAATCCGTTGTCTCGGGCGGAGATGGTACCGCCGGAGCTGGATCCCTCTTCTCGATTGTATCGGCTCCACCAGCAGCTCCAGTGCCAGTCAATGCTATGCCCCCGGCAATTGTGGTCCCCTTGGCCGAGCTGGATGTCAAGCAAATGGAATCTCTCTATCTGCCCTCACCATTGCCATCACCCTCACCAACGGGTATGCGAAGACCGGCTACTCTCACCCTGGATGCACCCTGTTGCCCGCGCACTCTACACTCCAGCCTACTTGAACATCACATCTCGGAGTTGGAGGAGGACGATAATGAGAACCTGTTAACCGTATCCAGCATTACGGCAAGACCATTGATAGCTAAATCCCATGAATTGCGTAGCAATCGCAAATCATCGGGCAGTGGTACGGCACAGAGCAAGTGCATCCGGAAAACAAAGGAGCGCCAGAATGCGGTAACACATCAGAAACGTATTAAACAGCCGGCTAAAGATCGGGATTCATCGACAACAACCACCACAGAGACAACCATTGATCCGCCAGATGGTGGTTATGGTTGGTTCATTGTCTTTGGAGCATTTTCTGTACAATTTTGGGTGGCCGGATTGGTAAAATCCTACGGTGTCCTATATGTGGAGATAATGGAAACATTTCCCAGTTCTACGGCAACTGTGGCTTCCTGGATACCCGCCATTTTGTCAGCATTATGTCTAGTATTGGCTCCACTATCGAGTGCCCTGTGTCAGCGTTTCTCCTGTCGAGCTGTGGTCTTTGTGGGTGGCATCTTCTGTGCAATGGGAATGATACTGAGTTATTTTGCCACCAGTTTGCTGCATCTACTCTTCACCTTTGGCATACTAACAGGTAAGTTTCTTAACCATTCATAATTAGTGTTTAGAAGAGATTTATATTTATCTTTTCTTGTTTTTAGGAATTGGTGGCGGATTGTCCACTACACCGGGCATTGTCATTGTCTCCCAATACTTTGATAAACATCGGGCATTGGCCAATGGTATTTGTGTCTCAGGAACAGCAGCTGGTAGTTTCATTTTACCTGTGCTGATTAAACATTTGGTGGAATATTGTGGTTTCCATGGTACAATACTCATTTTGGGTGGTTGCATGTTACATGTTTGCGTCTCGGCAACACTCTACAGACCCATCAGTGCTTATGCAGAGCATCATCAGCATGAGGATGTGGATGAAGTTGATGCCAGTAAAAAGCCTTTAAGAGAGGAAATGAATCCTAGCGCCACTGGCATGCTGACCACTTCTACCTATCTAGGGGATACTTGTGATGTGGTAGTCTCTAACAATGAACTAAATGATAAATTTATTGAGCATTTGTTTCTTGAGGAGTCCAAAAATCATTTAAACTATATGGCAAGCAATCAGCCAGGTGAGTTAAAAGATCCTTTAAAGTCCTTTTATCCATTCTTCCCTTAACTCTAGATAAATCAGCTCAGGAGAGCGATGATGAGGTCAAGGACATTATAGGGGAGACAACTTTCATAAAACCCATGAAGAAGGTCCGTAGTTCGGGTCTCCTGCATTCTGTGGAGGATCTTAGTACGGATTCAACTTGGGTTTATCGTAAACATTCCTCGGGCACCGATTCAAATCGTGGCAGTCGTCGTCGTCGGAATGTTTTTGCCAACGATGATGTCATTTCAAAAATTCAATCTCATTTGGAAAAGGAGAAACCTTTGTCACCACCACCACCATCTAATACTGTGGTTAGTCGTGGCTTAAGTAAGAGCATGGAAATACCCACCCCAGTGAGCAATCTCAGCGAACTGAAGCAGATGGATAGCGGCATATTAAGTTCACAATTGGTGGCCTCTGGTTACGATATGGATGATGATGACGAAGATGATGAAGATGGAGTCGAGGATGGAGAGAAAATGCCACGTACTTGCTGTGAACGTATTGAAATGTATTTGGATATAAGTTTACTACAAGAGCCAAGCTTTATATTGATGTGTCTATCGGTCACTTTGATGTCTGTGGGTTGTCCCTATATGTTGTACTATCTCCCAGCCCATGTTATATCCATTGGTGAGTGAATACAAGGACAATAGAATCAAGGATCCCTGAATTCCTCTTTCTCTCTCTCACCTATTTTACAGGCTACAATAAAAGTGAAGCTGGCTATTTGGTGGCCGTAAGCGCCGTTTTAGATCTCTGCGGACGCCTGGGACTGGGTTGGTTATCCGATCTTCAGTTATTTGATCGCAAAAAGACCTATACATTGTGGTAAATTTTTACTTTTAAAAGAATATTCTTTCTATACTCTCAATTTGCATGGAATTTTACAGCATTTTGGGCGCTGGATTGGCCGTGCTCACCATACCCTTCGCCAAGACTCTAATCCTAGTGGGTCTATCTGCAGCCATCTATGGTCTTTGTCTGGGTAGTTGGTATGTTTTGATGCCTGTACTATTGGCCGATGTCTTTGGCACTGATCGCATAAGTTCGAGTTATGGCCTGGTGAGGATGTTTCAAAGCATTGGTGCCATCTCAGTGCCTCCATTGGCTGGACTTTTGAGGGATTTGTCGGGCGATTATGAAATTTGCTTCTATTGCATGGGCTCCTGTATGGTTCTTGGATGTACTCCACTTATTGTTTGGTCTATACTAGAGGCACGTAATCATCGTCTGTTTGTTCAGCGGGATGAGGACGAGGATGATGATGATGACTTGGAAGAGGCCTAAAATGATATTATATAGTTATATATTGTTTTTTGGTTTTAAATAGTTCCTTGAGTTCTACGAATATTATTTTCGAATGCCTCACCGATAACTCGCTATATCACTATAACTATCCAACAAAGCTTTCTTTTTCCTCTCATATCTCATACAATATACTATATATATAAATATATATATATATATATTTATACATACATATATTATATATCTGCCTAAAAGAAACCAAAAGGGATATAAACCAAATACTTACATAAGCACCAAAAGTTGCGCAAAGAACTGAGTTAAAAAAGACATGAACAAATTCTAATATACATATATATATCTATGGGATTTACATATGCATATATATATATATATACAAGACAACAAAACTATATTCAAAAACCGAAATAAACTGCATACTAACTACAATACATATACATATGTATAGATCTAGGATCCCCATCATGCCCATTCATCCAAGTGAAATCATTTCAACAAGAAAATTTATTAACAATATTATGTAGAAGAGCATTGAATTACGTTTGTTCGGGCATATAGCATTACTCTAGTTGTAAATTAGTTGTTGTGAGACATTTACCCAAAAATAAAAGACAAAAAAAAATGATTTAAAAATTAACAAAATATTAGGAAAAGAAAAAAAACAAAAAGAAATTTTCTTTTGACCATAACCTCGTATTTGTTTTGTTCGTTGATTAATTATGCCAAACGGGCAACTTGTTAAATGAAAACGTGTTTAGAATGTTTTAATTTATAATGTTTGTTTTTTATTTGATGTAACTGTAATGTGAGTCAGGGTTAATAGGTGGCTAATTCATTGAGAAATCGAATCAACACAATAAATTAATGGCTCAGATATACAAAGATAATTACTAAAATATTTTATTAGATTTTTCGACATAATTTTTAATTCTTTTTTTTTTTGTAAAATTTATGTATTTTAAATAATATTTATTAAATGAAAATATTGAAATTATTCCTTTGAAATTTTAGCTACAAAAATTCTTATAAAAATTTTCTAATGTTTGGATATATTTTAGCTGATTTTTAAGAGCTTTATTTTAATTTTAATGCAATTTAGCATTATTTTATAAATAATCAAAAAAGCTTGGGTTTTAAAAATATTAATTTCAAATTCTTTCTTTGACAGCTTCATAAACAGTATTAAATCATTAAAAAGCTAAACAAATTTAACAAAAAAAAAACATTCTTTTAGATATTGATGTCATTTAAAACGTGAGTAGTGAGTAATAAAGATAAGACTTAACTAAATCGGTCAAAATTTGACAAAGAGCTTGACGAAGTTTAATTGTTTGAGAACATTGAACTCTACTTGGGGTATAAATTACTTGTGATGACTAAAATGATTGCATATGGAATTAAGTTTTTTATTATTTTACTACGTGGTTCTTGAATAACCAAGAAGATACAAATTCTAATAACAATTTATTCCAAACTGTCTTTCATTGTGTTATTCATTGAATTGTTTTGCCTAAGATTAGATGGTGTTTAGTGTTACTCAATTGGAATGATCTTATAAGTTCTCAAGATATAAAATAACTTGGAATATGGTTTAATTTCTAGGAAATTCCCTTTAACAAATATGGCCATGACAGTAATTTCAGTAACAAAAAGAAATCTTTTTTTTTTGAAATATCTTTATATATTTATATAAACAAAAATGATTTATACGGATAATTGTTGTTGTTGTATCGAATTGAGATGCGGTTGCATATTAATTGCCATTATAGATGTCTTAATACGAGGAGTAGATCGTTTTTTTGTGGATCGTGAGTAGAATTTAAAAATAGGATTATAACGTATGTATATAAATTATAAATCTATATATATATATTTATGATGCAGCTGATACCTGGATGGGCTTTGTTTCTCTTATAGTAAGCGGAGTCTATGTAATCGCTTGCCTTTCACTCATATTGGGTGCTGTGCTGGTGGGAAATTATCTAAAATTCTTCTCCCATTATAGATTAATTTATTGAATTTTTCTTTTAGTATATAAGATGTCTGTTAATACCCTATTTATTGGTGGCTTTCTTACGTCTATTTACATTGATTTGGATGTCCGTCCATGTGGTAACGGAGGATGAATTCTATGATTATATTGCCTTTGATATATTTCAAGCTGGTAAGAGAGAGAGAGAGAGAGAGAGAGTGAGAGGAAAGTGGACCAGATATATATTTAAATTCGAAATTTGTTCAGTTCTAGGTATATATTTCTGTTTGGTGGTTTATTCCCTTTACGATCAGTTATCCAAGGATTAAATTTTTAAAGTTTTGTAAATCTTTTCTTTTTTAATGCCAACTATAAATAATATTTACACTTGTTCAACTTGACTATATTTTGTGGCTCTAAAACTGTTCCAGAGTTCGTGGTGCTGGCGGTGCACCGTATTCTTCGGAGGGTGCTGATGGTGGACCGTATTGGGTCGCTGGTTTCGGTTGCTGTTTGTACTTGATGAAATAGACCTCGGGTTTGCTTGGCTCTGTGGGTGCCGGTGATGGCAGTATAAGGGGCTGTTGCTCCTCAGGTTTCTTGACCAGCACATAGACCAAAGTCTTGTGCTCATCCTGTACTGGTGGTGGCAACACTTGACGCACTGGCACTGGTGGATTGGGAGCCTTTATGAAAATGATTTTATAATGTTTCTTGGGCACGGCCGTTTGAATGGGTGAAGCAGCGGGATATAATTCAGGCTCCTCTGGTGGCACATGTACATAGACATTTTTAGTGATAATGGATTCAACTGTGGGTGATGCTGGTGGGCCATAAAATGCAGCTGGTGGTCCATAAACTGGCAATGGTTGTGCTTGTTGTGGTGGTCCGTATTCCTTTTGTGGTGCTGGCGGTGCGCCATAACGTGATTTTGGCGGTTCCGGTCTGGCCAGGACAATGGCCAATGAGGCAAGGACAAATACTATAGTTAGCTGGACTTTCATGGTGCAAAACAGTTTTCGACAGCTGTCGTTGGCGAATGACTCGATGGTTGTGGGTCAATCGTGCATTATATACCAGTATGCGGTACTCTGTTTGACTCTTTGCATAATATTTTGATGGCTTCCCAATCGAGTTACGAGTTACGCGCCGGCGCCACTTTGCATACAAATTAGCTCCAATCAGAGACGTCTCTGGCCCGGCGCATTGTGCCCATTTCATGCCATTTCACTTGTACAACGAAAATGAAATTGCAAACTCAAACAAATGTGTATACATATATAGTATAAATAATATGTACAGAGGCTCGACGTGTGTATGACTTTATATATGTACATATGATTTTTTGATTTGGATGACTATATACATACGTCGGACACGTTCTGTCTGACTTGATTTTCTGGACTTCCCGTCCTCTTTTGGTTAGGTATGTGCCAAAAAGCTATATACATTGTAAACTGCCGATGTCATTGTTTACTTATGAATTATTATATAACATATATGTGTAAAAAATATATATGTATATAAAAATAATAAAAAAAAAATTGCCGTTGGTTGGCAACTACCGTTAATGGGAATTGCAATCTATAATATCTAAATGCAAGGGCGGATTTATAATTGGGATTCAAATACCATATTCCATGTATTTTTAATTTTAATTATATTTTTGGTAAATAACTGGTATAAGTAATTAATCAATTTTATGCAAACATAATTTGGTTTTTTTCTCAAATTAGTATTATATGTTCTGTACCTAAGTTTATTCGTATCAAGAATATTTAAAGGTATTTGCCTTGAAATTCTAAATCCGAAACTCTCTAAATTCATATAAGAAATTAAATTCCAAAAAATATAAGTTAGTTATACATATAATAATTAAGAGTTATATATAAAATAAGATATTATATAGTAAAAAACAATAATTGTAAAAGTAATACAAGAATATTTAAAGGTATTTGCCTTGAAATTCTAAATCCGAAACTCTCTAAATTCATATAAGAAATTAAATTCCAAAAAATATAAGTTAGTTATACATATAATAATTAAGAGTTATATATAAAATAACATATTATATAGTAAAAAACAATAATTGTAAAAGTAATACAACAGTTTTATTTATATCAATTTTTCTTATAATATTATTGAAAAGCAGAAGTATTCTTAAGATTTTTAACACGATTATAGAATAGTTCTAATTTAATTTTAATAAGCTTTGTTTTATATATGAATATAAGAAAGATTTCAACTGAAATATACTTATATTCAATATATCAATTTTTGTTGTGCACATTTTGAAAGACATTTACCAAAGACTTTAATCAACTTATCCAAAAAGTTATTATCCAATATTAATTTGAGAATACTTGGTCTTATCATTTCCTGTCACCGTCAGTACAATAAATTTATTACGTACACAAAATCGTAATATCGACGTAATAAAAATTCCTAAATAATCGAGTTATTAGCATCAGCTTCAAAATGATATATCTGCATCGGTGCCTTTGTTGCATCGATTTGCGTATTGGAACAATCATTGTTGGCATAGTACATATATTAGTTGGTTTGATTGGTGGATTATTTGTGGCCGCCTTAGGGGAATCAGGTAAGTTAAATTATGTTTTAAGTTATTTATAAATCTATGAGAAATCTTTTACTTTAGGTATACCGGATCTATGTCATAAATTGTTTCTTGTCTTTATATTCATACATATTGTGAGTGCAAGTTTATTGATTTATGCAAGTGTTAAGGTGAGTTTAATTTTAAATATATAGTTAAAATGATTAATCCAATTCAAATAATCTTGTTTATAGCTTCTACCCAGATTGATGCTTTTTTACATATTATGCACCATGATCAAAGCCCTGGCCATGATAATACTAATCATATCGGATATAATATTAAAAATTTGGTATCCTGTTATAATTATCTATGTGCTAATGTTCAGTAAGTAGAAAAATTATTTTTCTTTAAAATGTCCATATCTAATATCGTAACGTATTTTACAGTAATGTGCTTATATTTTTGGCTTGTGGCCTACTCATTCTACGCAGCACTTGGTGGCGCATTATTCATTTAATTTATATAAGAATGCCTTATCAAAAATTTTAAAGTATTTTAAGCAACTCAAAATAAACTAAAATTATCGGATCAAACACATTATTTTTTGTTTTCACCCTTTGACTTATCAGTTAAGTCTGAAACATTATTCAATTACATTTGAAAACGAGCTAAAAAAAAAACAATAAAATGAAACTAAGACTTTTGAAGAAATGTTGTTGCTGTTTGCCACTAAGGAGAGGATGCATTGTCATCGCCATTATAGATTTTATCATAAATATCATTTTGGTTAATATTGGTTCAGGTAAGAGAAAATTTAATTTTAATTATGAGGTCATTACAAAGGCTAAAAAAAGAAAAACAGATACCATTAAAAAAAGATAAAGCTAACCTGTTATATATTGTTGCTACAATAAGAAAAAAAAGTGCAGTTAGTCATTTCTTATCACTTTTTTAACCCCCTTCCGCTGCAATAATCTAATAGACGACAATTAGTGATAAGGCATTTAATAACTATTTATTTATTATCAAAGTTTTTTATCAGTTGTGAAAATCATGTTTACGCATTTAAAAGTCTAAATTGAATTACGTAATACATACTAGGATTTAAATGTATTAACATAATACTATTTTTTTTAGCTTTCCTTAATTAAATCATATTCCTCTCTTACAGATCATCTGGCGGCTCACATAGAGCATGCTGTGGCCATTTGCCATTGCATTGGTTGTTTACTCCTATTCTCCGGTGCCATTATTGTTCGTATATACAATTTATAAGAAAACTTAAACATTTATAGAGAACATTCAAATTATTGCAGGTTTCAACAATATTATTAATATTTTATCTGATCACTAGTGTAACCAATAGTTTTATACTATTTATCTATTCTATTTATGTTATAATCTATGCTTTAGCCACACCTACGGTTGTAGTCTTAACTTGCTTTTCACTGATCTGTAAGTTCAAAATAATTTACTGAGGTTATAACTATAAAAAGAAATCATCTATTTATGATATTTATACTTTTAGGTATGAACTTATATTTTTGGCTTGTCGTATACTCGTATTATAGGCAACTAATCAGCTCTAATGATACTGAGAGCGCAGACGGCACCGAGGTATGAAATCGAACAAAAAATCTATTTTGCCGGTTGTGTATAAATTGGTCTCAAAATTTTATAATATACTCATTAATAAAAACAAAATCAATCGGAAATAGACAATTACTTGGAATATATATGTATATATCAATATGTTCTTGGAATACAATTAACATATATTTAAATTAGAGTATTTGGATAATACAAAAGTATCTGCCTTAATTGCTGTGTAGATAATTTCACATATAATCTCCGAATACATATTTTCTAGTCATTGTAGTGGTAACTGAGGGTATCTGACCATATCTGAAATAAAACAAGAACGAAATGGGTTATTGGAAACCATAATCCTTAAGCATTGTTGTATTTAAACCTACGGTGAATTTGCTTTAATAGAAGTGCGTACATCTCTCATTATTTCATCAATATCTTTATTCCGGCCAGATTTTTTCAAAATCTCACACAAAGTCTGCATAAAAATTGTTCCATTCTTATTACGATAAGAGACATAACCTTCAAAAGTGCTATAACATATGTATATCTCACTTGCAGGACCATACGAGGGACCGACATCCCTTTTAAGACGATGCACCTTAAAATTGCCTTTGCATGCCTGAACAAAGATCAACTTCGGTTTGTTTATGAGTGTCTCATTTTGCAAAAGGGGGAATATCACATCATCGTTCAGTGAGTATTTCGAATCTTTGGCACATATCTTGTCATGACGAGTACCATGGGAAAGTACAACAATAACCAATGCAGAATTTTCCTCAAAGCTTTTATGCTTCACTAAATAAAATGTTTTGAATTAATAATTAAACTGAGTAGCTTCATACTTACAAATTTTCACCGTGCTTTTGACCTCAGAGACAGTCGCATCCTTAATTACTTCCACCTCACAATTGAATTGTTCAAAGGTTTTAGACAATGCTTCCACATCCTTTGAACTACCTGCACGAAATTTAGATACACTATCGAAATTCTCATGGTTAAAAATGTACACAGGGGCAGGCTTTAGGTTTTTCTCGAGAGTAGAGGAGATTGTTGAAGGTTTCTCGGGGAGACTTCCCTGTGCATCGGAAAGAGTCGGCCTTTTAGGTGTCAAAACCTCGGATGCCGAAGGTGTTTCTGGGATTAATTTGGTGGAGTGGGTGAAAGAGGTAGAAGAGGTTGGCACGTAATTGAATGGTGAACTAGTGGTCCTGATATCCTGAATTGAATCCTGGGTCACCAAGGTCACGTTTTGCTCCTCTTCTGATTTTTGATCCGATTCCTTTTTCTTCTTGCAGCAAAACATTTTGTTACTTACAGCGCGTTCCAAAGGGCAAACAGGTCTTTACGTCTCGACGATTTTTGCAACATTAATATGAAATGTTTTGACCAACAGCTACAAGGAAAATCGGGGTACCGAGATAAGGTTTATGGCCTCAATACCAAAGCAGCAATTGAACTTTTTATTACGGAGTAGCCCACTGAGTGATTTGTATACACTTTTTTTGAGCTTTCCGTGGTTGAATCATATTTATATCTTATAGAAATCAAATACATATTTCTTTATGATATTTACATGTCTCAGTCGACACGGCTATTGATACTGATCTGTTCTGCCTGTTACATACATTTTAGCGACTGTAATATACTCTTTTACCTAATGGGAACAGGTTATAAAAAATGTATATTGGATTTCCTTCCAAATACTCTAGTTTTTATGGCACACTCAATATTAAATGCCAAATCAGCAGGAAATAAACAATTAGTCAAATATATATGTATGTATCGTATATGTATGCTTATAATACCTTTAAGTTTTAATTGAATACAGTCTCTATTGATTTTTTTGGCTTTTACTTAAACTAAAAATATATATAAATTGGCGTAAATAGATAATACATATCAAAAGTATCTGTCTTAATGGCAATCACAAAAGGCTTCTTTTGAAATTTCACATATAATCTCCGAATACATATTTTGTGGTCAGTGTACTGGTAACTGAAGGTATCTGGCCATCCCTGAAGAAAGAGAATAAAGAAATGAGTTAATGGAAATCATAATCCTTAAGCATTCTTGTATCTAAACTTACTGTGAATTTGCTTTAACAACAGTGCGTACTTCTGTCATTATTTCATCAATATCTTTGGTCTGGCCAGATTTTTGCAAAATCTCACACAAAGTCTGTATAAAAGGTGTTCCATCCTCGGTACGATAGGAGACATAACCTTCATAAGTGCTATAGCATTTGTATATCTCATTTGGACTACCATGCGAGGGACCGGCATCTGTTTTGAAGCCATCCAATCTAATGGTGCCTTTGCATGCCTGAACAAAGATTAACTTCGGTTTGTCCTTGAGTGTCTTATTTTGCAAAAGGGGGAATATCACATCATCGTCCAGTAAGTATTCCGAATCTTTGGCAGATAGCTTGTCATTACGTTTACCATGGGTAAGCACAACAATAACCAATGCAGAATTTTCCTCAAAGCTTTTATGCTTCACTAAATAAAAAGTTTTGAATTAATAATTAAACTGAGTAGCTTCATACTTACAAATTTCCACCGTGCTTTTGACCTCAGAGACAGTCGCATCCTTTATTACTTCCACCTTACAATTTAATTGTTCAAAGGTTTTAGACAATGCTTCCACATCCTTTGAACTACCTCTACGAAATTCACATCTATTATCGAAATTCTCATTGTTAAAAATGTACACAGGGGCAGGCTTTAGGTTATTCTCGAGAGTAGAGGAGATTGTTGAAGGTTTCTCGGGGAGACTTCCCTGTGCATCGGAAAGATTCGGCCTTTTAGGTGTCAAAACCTCGGATGCCGAAGGTGTTTCTGGGATTAATGAGGTGGAGCGGGTGTAAGAGGTAGATGAGGTTGGCAGTGGTTTCAGTTGGGTGACGTAATGAAATGATGATTTTTTTTCGGGGAAGGTTCCAATACCATCTGAAAGGTAAGGCTTTGTTGGGCTTGCACTGGTAGTTCTTGGTGGCACCGGAGAGGAAGAAGAGGTTGGCAAGGGTTTCAACTGGGCAACGTAATGAAATGATGATCTTTCTCCGGGGAAGGTTCCAATACCATCTGAAAGGTAAGGCTTTGTTGGAGCTGCACTGGTAGCACCTGGCACCGCTTTAGAAGAGGAAGAAGAGGTTGGCAAGGGTTTCAACTGGGCTACGTAATTGAATAATGATGATGATTCAGGAAAGTTAGTTAAAGTTGCAGCACTAGTGATCCTGATATCCTTAATTGGATCCTGGATCACTAAGGTCACGTTTCGCTCCTCTTCTGATTTTTGATCCGATTCCTTTTGCTTGTTGAACAAAGACATTTTCGATTTTGTTGTTCCCCTTTTTTTGACTTTGTTAATCACAGTGCGTTCCGAAGCGCAAACAGGTCTTTACGTCTCGACGATTTTTGCAACATTAATATCAAATATTTTGACCAACAACTACAAGGAAAATAGGGGTAGATAAGGTTTACGGCCTCCTCTTCCGCTCTCTTTCTCTCTATAATCAATCAATTTTTTATCACACTCCAGCTTTTTCGTCAATACCAAAGCGTCGACAGCATTTGTTCACGCTTTTTTTGAGCTTTCCGTGGTTGAATCATATTTATATCTTATAGAAATCAAATACATATTTCTTTATGATATTTACATGTCTCAGTCGACTCGGCTATTGATACTGATCTGCTCTGCCTGTTACATACATTTTAGCGACTGTAATATACTCTTTTACCTAATGGGAACAGGTTATAAAAAATGTATATTGGATTTCCTTCCAAATACTCAAGTTTTTATGGCATACTCAATATTAAATGCCAAATCAGCAGGAAATAAACAATTAGTCAAATATATATGTATGTATCGTATATGTATGCTTATAATACCTTTAAGTTTTAATTGAATACAGTCTCTATTGATTTTTTTGGCTTTTACTTAAACTAAAAATATATATAAATTGGCGTAAATAGATAATACATATCAAAAGTATCTGTCTTAATGGCAATCACAAAAGGCTTCTTTTGAAATTTCACATATAATCTCCGAATACATATTTTGTGGTCAGTGTACTGGTAACTGAAGGTATCTGGCCATCCCTGAAGAAAGAGAATAAAGAAATGAGTTAATGGAAATCATAATCCTTAAGCATTCTTGTATCTAAACTTACTGTGAATTTGCTTTAACAACAGTGCGTACTTCTGTCATTATTTCATCAATATCTTTGGTCTGGCCAGATTTTTGCAAAATCTCACACAAAGTCTGTATAAAAGGTGTTCCATCCTCGGTACGATAGGAGACATAACCTTCATAAGTGCTATAGCATTTGTATATCTCATTTGGACTACCATGCGGCTGAACGGCATCTGTTTTAAATCCACCCTTTGCTCTTGCACCCTTGCATGCCTGAACAAAAAGCAACTTTGGCTTGTCCTTGAGTGTCTGATTACGCAAAAGGGGGAATATCACATCATCGTCCAGTGAGTATTCCGAATCTTTGGCAGCTAGTTTATCATGACGTGTACCATGGGTAAGTACAACAATAACCAATGCAGATTGTTCCTTAAAACTTTTTGCCTCCACTAAAAAGGAATTTAATATTAATAATTAATAAACTTTATCAAAATTCAAGCACATTTTACTACTCACATTTTTGCACTGTGCTTCTGACGGTAGCAACAGTTGCATTGGTTATCACATCCACCTTACATTTCAAATAACCGAAGGTTTTTTGCAATGCCCTGACATCCTGAGCACTGCCAGCACGATATTCATTCTCAGTATCGAATTTCTCATGATTGAAAATATATACCCGAGCGGGCTTAAGCTTTTTCTTGGTATTGAAACTGAGTAATGAAGAAGTAGAGGGACTAGTTGATGGTTTTTCAGGGAGCATTCCTTTTGCATCGTAAAGATTAGTCTTCGTTGCTACAGCACTGGAAGTTTTTAGGCCAATGTAAGGCTTTGGTACCGCTGTAGAAGTTAATACCTTACTGGATGGCGAAGGTGTTTTTACGGTTGATGTGATGGAGGGACTGTATGAGGTTGAAAAGCTTGATACTGGTTTCAGTTGGGTAGCGTAACCATATGACGATGGCTTCTCCTGAGCATACGGCGACACATATGGTTTGGAAACGGCGGAAGTGCTCGGTGTCGTCGACGATGTCGATGCTTTTGATGCCCACGGTCTCCAATTTTTCTTTGGACTCAACTCTACGCGTTGTGTTTCAACACGCTGAGTAACAGTACGTCCGTTATTCTGCGTCATAGTAGTTTTTTCCATTTTCGCAATGAGGCTAGACCGCTTGGCTCCAGTTGAGTTCGTTGTTGCCTTGAAAGTAGGCGTTGATCGCAGAGATACACCATTTAGACTAGGTGGGCGTGAACGTGTGGAAGATGTTGTTGTAGTAGTTGTCGATGTGGCCTCCTTACCCAATCGCATACTGGCCAAGAGCTCTTCCAGTTCGGCCTCATTCGGTGTACGACGGTGAACAATTTCTGTTATATGGGCCTGTTGCGTATGCGTCACCGTTTGTCGTGTAGACAGATAAGTTACCGTATTTTTGTTATTGTCAATTATGGTTGAATTTTGAACCGCTGTATTTGTAGTTGAAGTAGCCGCACTCGTGGTCCTGACATTCCTTCGTGGATCCTGGGCCACCAGAGACAGATTAGGCATATTTTCTGAGCTCTGATCAGTTTCTTTTTTCTTATTCCACCAAGACATTTTCGATTTCGTTTTTCCCCTCGCTATCTCTCTCTCTTTTTTGGGTTTTGTTCCTAACAAAGCGTTCCGAAGCCCAACAGGTCTTTACTTCTCGCCGTTTGTCGCGACACTGAGAGAGAGTATTTAAGCTTAATAAACTATAAAGAATATCAGAGAACCAAGATAAGGTTTACGGGTTATTCTTCCGCTCTCTCCCTATATACATACGTACATACATATAGTATATGTTTTTTTTTTTTCTCCCTCTTTTTTTATACTCCAGCTTTTACTTACTGGCTATAATAGCCAGGGGTGCCACAGATCGATTTCTTTTATTTAATCATTTTGTTACCTAGCAACTACGCCACTGTGCGTATGTGTGATTTATTTGTTAATCATACGTATTTTTATCTTCGCTATCAATGGCAATGGGCTTTGGGTTATTCACCAGAATTTAACTATCGATTTTGTATTTATCTATTACGCTAATTATACTATTTCCCGATATTTATGATTTTATCAAGCCTACAGGAAAGTGAAATTTCTGTGTCATTGTTAGCCAAAAATAAAAAAATTTTACCAATGTTGAGGCATCGATGTTTAATTATCAATGTTTATTATATAATAATGAGTGCAAAGACTGCATTTGGTGCTTATATATCTTCTAATTTTTAAGATGAAAAAAAGTAAATAAGCTGACCAAGAATATGTATGTATATACATACATATATATAGATCCTGTTGTTCATCACTCTTATATACCCCATTACATACGTGTTACAGCGTATAAAAAAAGTTTGGCGATCAAAAAAACCAAAACAAAAGAAACAAAACAAAATGAGAAACAACTCACATACGAGTATAAAATACATATTGAGCTTTTACTCTTCGAAAAACCGCTCTCTTAAATGTAAGTGCCCCCACCCACCCCCTAAATCTCTTAATTTGTATTCTATTGATTTTCATGCCGGTTGCGCTGTGCTTGAAGAAGATTGAGATTGCACACCGTAGAAAGCAACTTCGTTTCTTTTGACGAAGCTTTCGGGAAATGATTTGAAATTTTAGTATCTCGGCAGAAGTTGTGCTGTCTGGTGTTTAAAAACAATACAAAACAAAAACAATTAATTGTCAATATATCAATTATTGTTAAGAAAAAGCCAAGTAAACACTTTAAAATAATATCTTAATAAACGCTTAGTGAAAAACAAAAAAAAAAGAAAAATGCCAAATAAATTATAATCTGTGCATTATACAGTGGTTAATCGCACCGATAAGATAATTGTTGCATTTTGTCTACATTTGGGTTTATCATATTTATTAGACCTAGACCTAGACCTTTGCAAAT
The DNA here is from genome assembly GCA_037075365.1 of Drosophila emarginata. Taxonomy (NCBI): domain Eukaryota; kingdom Metazoa; phylum Arthropoda; class Insecta; order Diptera; family Drosophilidae; genus Drosophila; species Drosophila emarginata. The sequence continues at coordinate 5,160,888 of JBAMCD010000260.1, read as the reverse complement.
CGTAGTCAGTTGTTCGAGTTCCCTGCAACTTAATGAATTAACAAGTAAGCCAATTAACAACAGGTGTAAGTTCTGTTGAAATTAGAAACAAAAAACATGAAATCCCGCCCGAAAATAAATGGTCAATGTAAATTGGAAAATTGTAATTTTCAATTGTCACGCATAGTTAAGTGTCAGCATATTTTTTGATCAACTGTATGCAACATGCAATATAATATGCCTCAATTGGCTACTGCATGCATTTCCGTATAAAAAAAATTGAGAAAATTACAATCTATATATTGGCATTAATTAAAAGGCATTTGCAATCTTTCAAAGTTGTCACTTTTGATTAATGAAAAACGCAAAAATGGTTTATCAATATTATAATATTATTGTCTTTTAAGAGGGAAAACATAATAAACCCCCTTTTGCGACGTCCATGTTTACATAGATATTTGTATATAAATACTTATTTAATGGTTATTTATAAATGGAAATTTTGTTAAAAAAAAGGTCTTTCGCCGCAACATCAAAATGTTTAGTTTATTTACATACATGGAAAACCTATTTTTTAGGAACATGGCAAAGGTTAACCTAAAGGGTACATTTATATATGTAAATTAAAAAAAAGAAATCATGAAACTTTAAAATATTCATTTATTGTAAAATTTAGTAAGAAGAACTTTTTACTATTTTTCAATTACTCAATCGTTAAAGTTATCTATTTAAAATGACAACACCAAAAAAAACATCGGGATCTCCCATGGATTTCGATGAAATACTCACACAAATCGGTGAATTTGGTCGATATCAGAGACGTAACTATCTACTCATCTGTCTGCCCGTGCTTTTTGCGGCAGCCAATAGTCTATCGTATGTGTTCACTGCTGGCATTCCTACATATCGTTGCTATATACCCGAATGTGATGATGAACTGGCGCCACAGTATCAAACAGAATGGCTGGATAAAGCAGTACCCGGAACGTGGAGCAAGCAAGGACACTTTACACCCGATTTCTGTGATCGATATGTGGCAATTAATACAAATATAAGCCAACTGAATAATGAGCAATGCGATGAGTCGATATTCACAAAGGAGACAGAACGTTGTCAGGATTACGTATATGGTAGCAGAGAGGAAACAATTGTCCAAGAATGGCATCTCATGTGCAAGGAAAATACCTGGAAATTGGCTTTTGTGGGTACAATACATTTCGCCGGTCTTGTCATAGGCACAGCTCTTTTTGGCTATCTGGCCGATCGGTAAGTGTATATGAAGAAATGTAACCCAATAAAAAATTATAATTCATCTAACTTATTATATTTTCAGCTATGGTCGGAAACACATTTTCCTGTTCTGCATTATCTTAATGTCGGTAACAGGAATAGCGCAAGCCTTAGCATGGGATTATATTAGTTTTTTGATATTTGCCTTACTTAATGCTGTGGGAACTTCCGGAGTCTATCCGTTGGCCTTTATAATAGGAGTTGAAATGGTTGGACCACGTAAACGTGAGATGTCCTCCATTGTTTTGAATTATTTTTATGCCGTAGGCGAGGCTCTATTGGGTCTAGCTATATTTCTACCCAATTGGAAACATTTGCAACTGGCTCTATCCATTCCACCTTTGATCTTTATTGTCTATCTATGGCTAGTACCAGAGTCGGTTAGGTGGCTGCTAGCACGGAATCAACATGAGAAAGCCGAAGAGATCATAAAGAAGGCAGCTCTTGTCAATAGGCGTGAATTGTCGATGGAATTAATGGCCAGCTTTAAGCAACAGGAACTTGATATGGAAAAGGACGATATGGATATCGAACAAAACGATGGCCAAATATGGTTGGCAGTGAAGCAAGTCTTCTCTTCTCCCATACTTGTGGTACGATATTTAATCATGCTATTCATTTGGGCAGTAAATGCGATTGTCTTTTATGGACTCTCATTAAATTCCACTAATTTGAGTGGCAATAAATATCTTAATTTTACTCTAGTCTGTCTTATTGAAATTCCTGGTTATACTTTAGCATGGGTGAGTGATCCTTAGAGTTCCACTAAACTGTTTTAATTAGTTTTTATTTTTTAGATTTGCCTGCGCAAACTTGGACGGCGTTTGGCTTTATCCGGTTCATTGCTACTCTGCTCGATAACTTGTGTGGCCAGCGGTTACATCACAATGGGTAAGTGCCTGGCTTACAATGAGTTACATAAAATGCAATTTAACCCGAATTTCCTACTCATCTGTATCTGTCCATGCTCTCAAAGTGCAAGACGACAGGATACCAAGTAAAGCTACTAAAATTTCTTAAACTGTAGAAAGAGTAGAGACCAAAACGTGGAGTTTGATCAAAGAAAAAATTTATAAATTATTAATTTAACTTGTAAGACTTTTAAGAAATGTATTTAAACAAAAGCATACTACGGAATTATTATCATAATAATTTATTACTTTAATAACGCTTTTACAACTCCATGTTTAGTCTCACCACTCCATACTAGAGTAAATTTCGTTATATTAACTAAATCTGTATTTTCTGCAGGTGCCAATTGGTTGATAATCACACTGTTTTTAATGGGCAAACTGGGCATCACATCCTCATTTGCTGTCATCTATACATACACAGCAGAAATAATGCCTACGGTCTGATTATTTCTAAATTTTATCCTATTTATAAATCACAATATATTTGGTTGTTCCCTTACAGGTGATACGCAGTGGAGGAGTTGGTGTCATGTCTACTTTTGCCCGCTGTGGCGCCATGTTGGCACCATTTGTGCCTTTGCTGGTATATAACATATATAATTTTACTTATATGTAAGACAATTCTCATTGTTTTCAATCCATTGTCCATGTAGGGTACCTATTATGAACCTTTGCCATTGTTGCTTTTTGGGGCCATTTCGTTGATGGCTGGCTTAATTTCTCTGGTTTTGCCAGAAACATTTCACAAGAAATTACCTGATACAGTGCCGGAGGCCATTGCTTTGGGCCAAAAGCCCAAAAAAAATGATGGACCGATCTATAATCAATGTGAAGAACATCAACAGCACCAGGAATCAGTTACGCAAACATAGGCTTAGTTTATGCTGTAGTTCTTAGAAATATTAATTTTTGAAAGTAAAAAATAAGAGTAATATTAATATACATATATTCAACAGTTTTAATCACCAAAGAGTCCCTCGAACAGTTCGGGATCTAAAACAACACCAAAACGATGAAGCAATTTATATTTTATCATCGAATTACTGCGCAATCCGATTGGCTGATAAAATGAAAACCTTTTGTTTTCAGTCTCTTGCTCCCAATTAGTCAACAGATCATCTGGATGCAGGATAATCTCTCGTCGTCGACCCCAAAAATCCACGTAGGCCAATTTTAATTGGTCTTTCTGATCATTAATATAGATGAAGCCTACCAAGTTTGTGGTCACATAGCTTCCCAAACTAAGTGTAATCAGGCCGGTAATTCCTATTGCTCCGCAAACTACCAAAGCATCAGAAGACACTTGTCCTGCTTGGCTAAGAGCAAATGCCAAAGGAGTACCGGCCGTTGCGGCGATAGCCTGATAAATTTTCAGCTTATTAAATGCTGACACTAGACGAATGAGAGGTAATCTGTAAATTGGACGCCATTCAGAGTAGCCGGCATCATCTTGCAAGTCTGAAGTTTCCCTTCGACTAGGACTAGGACTAGAAATAGGACTAGGACTAGAAATAGGACTAGGACTTGAATTGTTAGCTAAATTTGTCGATGTGCCCAAGAAGCACTGTTGGTTTTTAGCCGGGCATCGAATATTCCATCTGACTCTGGATATTTGGGATCTTAATAAACGTGGCAGCACTAAAAAGAAATTCAATGATTTAATTTGGAAACTAACGTTATAAATTTCTACTTACTTGCTCTTCTTAATTCTGTTTGTTAACTCACAGCTGTTTTTTGATTATATACTATCGATATATTTAGAGTTGCCCTGCCCATATATGATTGGGCGCGTGTTTTTGAAATGCCGAAAATGAATATGAGATAAATTTCAATTTTGAATATTGGGTTAAAGGTGATGCGGTCCTGAGGTCATATCAAATACCTTCATTACAAAACCGATCTTCAGCGTATCTAATTCAAGATCAGAGTTGTCACCATTAAAAAACGAATAAATTAAAAGCTTGCTAATATTTATATTATAGAAATGAGCGGTAGCCAATTTGAGCATTGAGCAATTTAATAATAGACTTGTTCACCGGACGAACATATGAGCAGAATGCAAAATCGTAAAGTTTTGTCAGTCGACGAGTTCGTGTGGCCGATTCTGCTTTTCGCAGATAATTTTATTTAATTAGCTGATCAAAATATTAGGTGCATAATAATAATAATTGTTACAATATATATAAAATTAACATTAGTATGTAACGGCCTTGAATAATGTTAAAATTTCAAATCAATTGTCAATAAAATTTTTCTAAATTTCAACGCTAACGCGAATTACAAATTACATAGTATAACTTCATACATAGTTTGTTATTGCTTATTTTGAGCAAACAAAACAAGCAACAACTATAAATAGTTTTGAAACAATTTTGGCGTACTGCGAGTTCAAAAATAGTTTTTTTTTGTTAAATCAAAAGAAACAACTAAAATTGCTGCTTAAAATGTGCAATGAAAATAGAAAGGGCAAACAAGCAAAAAAAACATACATATGTAGATCAAAAGAGCAGGAAATTTTGATCCAATTGAACCGAATAGAAATCAGTGTAACTCGTCTCCTAAGGTCAAAAACAATTCTTTACCTATAAGTATTTAATTTTCTAATTGCATCCAAAAGGCATGTCGCTGGCATCGCTTGGAATCAGCTCCAGCTTCATAATAGGATGCTGCATAGCAGCTCAAATAGCCCGCCGGGTATCCACAAAGCTATTGAATCGTGGCGGCATTGTTCCCGTCCTGCTAAATGAGGCTATTGCTGCAGCAGAATTGTGTGCCTGTTGTTTTGAACTAATCATTGGTAAGTTGGATAACTATTGATTATTAAATAAAATGAATTAATTTTGACGATTTTACAGTGGCTGATAACTTTGGTGTGGCCACATATGCCGTCTTTTTGTTCATGCTCACTGTATGGTGGGGTAAGGTTTGGGGAGATGCCTCCGCCTGTCCCTACACCCACATGGAGGATGTGCTTGAGGGTCGCACCAGTTTCAAAGAGATGGCTTTGCGCACTTGGGCGGAATTGATGGGTGGTTGCTGCGTCTATCGAATCGTACAGGTTTTCTGGTGGCTGGAATTCGCCGAAACCCATAAGGGTCGTGCTTTTCAAGAATGTAGTGCAGATCTCCAAGTCAATCCCTATTTGGGAGCCGCAATCGAGGGAGTGGCAACCCTGCTCTGTCGGCTCGCTTCGAAAGCCTTAAGTGAAAAGGAGCCAAAATTCAGCAGTTATATCGATTCCTTTATAGGAACCAGTTTAGTGGTGGCAGGTAGGGTGAGTCGGCGCCATCTTTGTGTGCAGCGTGGCTAAAAATTCCTGTTCAATGTGATCTCAATCTAGTTTACGCTTTCATATATATCTTGCTTGCAGCTTTCAATTTCTCTGGTGGTTATTTTAATCCCGTACTGGCAACCGCCTTGAAATGGGGCTGCCGAGGACACACAAATCTGGAGCACATCATTGTCTATTGGATTGGTGCCTGTGTGGGTGCCATACTCTCCGTGCCAATATTCAAGCTGACGCCAGTCCGCCGTTTCTTACTCGGCGATTCTAGTGACGAGAAACCGAAGCAGGCATAATTAATAACGGATAATAATCGTTAAAAGTTTAAAATTTGTTAATCTTAAATTTAGTTTTGCTTGTACTTCTAAATAACAGAATATGTATATACATATATATTCGATAAAGAAAATAGAAGCCATTGAAATAGAATTTACTTATTGTACATTTAAAAAAAAACGGCATCACAGTAGGCAATGCAATCCTTCAAATGAAGTTCTAGCCAGTAGTTCAGAAAATTTAGTCAGTCGAACTTTATGTGCACACAAAGAATCATCGTAAAAGCTACAACAAAAAATATTAGAGTAAAAAATTAAAAAAAAAGAATCAATTATGATAACCGTTGGTAAAGTTTGCTGTTGCGAGCTAAAATGGGGCGCCCTAATTATAGCCATCATTGATTTGATTTTAACGGCCTGTACTTGTGGACTTTCTATGTGTAAGTTGTCCTTTATCCGCAGTCTAAATTATCTAAAATATAAAATCTAAATTATGATCCATCAGGGATGAAATCTGATAAAACTGGTGAGATTTTCTTTTATCTCGGCGTCGTGGTCTTTATCGCTCACATAGTTGCTTGCATTCTTATGATCATATCGGTCTTTGTGGTATGTATATTTATTAATATTTTAATATTTAATTAAAACTTTTGAATTCTTTGAAAGAACAACAAATTGCTGATGATATTATATTTGATAACTCAATTGATTCGCATCATATTTTGCATAATAATAATAATTTGGATTATTATTTTGCTGGTTACTCCAAGAGAAAAGGGAGGTAGTAGTGGTAATGATCTCATTATATCGCTGGTTCTGAATATCGTGTTGCTTGGTAAGTGCCGACAGCAAATAAAAAGTAATTGGTTGCTTAAATTAACCCGTGTCTGATCAACAGTTATTGGAATTTGGTTCTGGATCATTGGATATTCCTGGTACCGCGCGATTGGTGGTTCAACACCAGTTGATTAAACAAAAACAGGACATTTTTTTTTTGCCTAGCATCATATTTTGGACTAATCGTAGGAATAATATATTTAGGAAAAGATAAGAAAATTTAAAAAATTAATCACTGAGAAAAATTAGAAAACAATAGAAGAAGCTTCACTTTTTCTAGAGATATTGGTGTGACATTCGTACCCAATCAATTAAAAGTTATGTAAAATTTCACCGGTAAATCTGTCAAATATTTTGGTATACAAATTTCGCGTTTATCCAAATTAACCAAATTTTTTGTCATGGTGAGTAATCGCATTTTATAATTTTTATTTTACCTATTTTATCCCCAGTTTTCCAGTGACTTCATATTGGCGTTTCTGTTACATTTGATAAAAACTGTGGAGGTCGTGAAAATAGGCGTCTTGATTATATACAAATGCCTAATCTGTCTTGGTAAATCATCTAATTTACAATTTATAGAAATCTGTATTTTATTATAAATCTACCCTAGATACCGAATGATTACAACGATCCCAATTATTATATTCGAGTAAGGAATGCAAGCGAAGACGTAACTAGATACCATAATTATTAATTCATAATTAACAACGGATATTAAACGTTAAAAATTTAAAATTTGTTTATCTTAAATTTAGTTTTGCTTGTACTTCTAAATAACAGAATATGTATGTACATATATATATTCGATAAAGAGAATAGAAGCCATTGAAATAGAATTTACTTATTATACATTCAAAAAAAAAACGGCATCACAGTAGGCAATGCAATCCTTAAAATGAAGTTCTAGCCAGTAGTTCAGTAAATTTAGTCATTCGAATTTTATATACACACAAAGAATCATCGTAAAAACTACACCTAAAAGTATTAGAGTAAAAAATATAAAAAAAAATAAACAATTATGATAACCGTTGGTAAAGTTTGCTGTTGCGAGCTAAAATGGGGCGCCCTAATTATAGCTATCATTGATTTGATTTTAACGGCCTGTACTTGTGGACTTTCGATATGTAAGTTGTTCTTAATACCCTTTTCAGTCGATTCCGGCAATCTGAATTTAATCATCTATTAGGGATGAAATATGATAAAACTGGTGAGATTTTCTTTTATCTCGGCGTCGTGGTCTTTATCTTTCACATAGTTGCTTGCATTCTTATGATCATATCGGTCTTTGTGGTATGTATAGTTTTTAATATTGTTTTAATATTTAATCCATTAACTCTTGAATTCTTTCCAAGAACAACAAATTGCTGATGATATTATATTTGATAACTCAATTGATTCGCATCATATTTTGCGTAATACTGATAATTTGGATTATTATTTTGCTGATTACTCCAAGAAACAAGGCAGAAAAGGCAGAGGATGCTATTTTGGAAAAGTATGGACATAAATATAATAGTAATGATCTCATTATATCGCTGGTTCTGAATATCGTGTTACTTGGTAAGTGCTAACAGCAAATAAAAATTAATTGGTAGCTTAAATTAACCCGTGTCTGATCAACAGTTATTGGAATTTGGTTCTGGATCATTGGATATTCCTGGTACCGTGAGATTGGTGGCTCAACACCAGTTGATTAAACAAAAACAGGACATTTTCTGTGCCTAGCATCATATTTTGGACTAATCGTAGGAATAAAATCTTTAGGAAAAGATAAGAACAATTTAATAAAATTAATCAATAGAAGAAGCTTCATTTTCTAGAGATATTGGTGTGACATTCATCATAATATCGAATCGACAAAATTTTATGGATATGTACATGTTTCACAAATTAAATATACAGTTTAAAAAATAAAATTCAGTTTATATTTATTTATCATTTTTATTAAATTAAAAGAATTTGTAGACTACGCTGTGGCGTTTACCTGTCTACACGGGAAGGCCAAATAAATCTTATTTACCCAGAAGTAACTTAATACAAATGAAAATGAAGCAAGCAAGTCGTCCCTGCCGACATTGAGTATACCCTGTACCAAGTAAAAGTACTCCATGAAGTCAAAAACAATCAAAATCGCCATCAATTTACAAAAAAATTCTCTTAGCATGCACTGCTTGCCATGCAGCAACAGCGAACGCATGCTATCTCGCTCACACTTAACAGCCCATTTTGCATAGGGCGTTTCAGTACAAAATGGATATACGTATATCTCCGATAATTATTGTCCGATTTCGGTCAAATTTGGTCAGCTGGTGCATTTCGGCTATATTATTGAGTGTGCCAAATAAAAATGCGATACCTTTTATATTGCTCTAGTTATAGGTTTTTCGCGAATTGCGGGGGCGGAAGTGGGCGTGGCAAAAATTTAAAATAAACTTGACCCGCTTATACAATAGACGGATGTTGACACCAAATTTGGTTGCTCTAGCTCTTATAGTCTCTGAGATCTCGGTGTTCATACGGACGGACGGACGGACAGACGGACGGACGGACGGACGGACGGACGGACAGACGGACATGTCTCAATCGACTTCGCTATTGATACTGATCAAGAATATATATACTTTATAGGGTCGGAAAAGTTTCCTTCTGCCTGTTACATACATTTTAGCGACTTTAATATACCCTTTTACCCTATGGGTACAGGGTATAAAAATTGTAGTTTTCCGTAGGTCATAAATGATCGATAAGTGAAGGGTAAAAATTATGTAGTTGTAGAGAGGAGAAAATGAAGCAAGCAAGTCGTCCCTGCCGACATTGAGTATACCCTGTACCAAGTAAAGGTACTCCATAAAGTCAAAAACGATCAAATCGCCATCAATTTCCAAAAAAAATTCTCTTAGCATGCACTGCTTGACATGCAGCAACAGCGAACGCATGCTATCTCGCTCACACTTAACAGCCCATTTTGCATGGGGCGTTTCAGTACAAAACGGAAATACGTATATCTCCGATAATTATTGTCCGATTTTGACAAAATTTGGTCGAGTGGTGCATTTTAGCCATATAAATGTGCATGCCAAATAAGAATACGATATCTTTAATATTGCTCTAGTTATAGGTTTTTCCAGAATTGCGGGGGCGGAAGTGGGCGTGGCAAAAATTTAAAATAAACTTGACCCGCTTATACAATAGACGGATGTTGACACCAAATTTGGTTGCTCTAGCTCTTATAGTCTCTGAGATCTCGGTGTTCATACGGATGGACGGACAGACGGACATGTCTCAATCGACTTCGCTATTGATACTGATCAAGAATATATATACTTTATGGGGTCGGAAAATTTTCCTTCTGCCTGTTACATACATTTTAGCGACTTTAATATACCCTTTTACCCTATGGGTACAGGGTATAAAAAACCGTGGTTTTGCTGTTTCAAATTAAGATGGGGAAATCATATTTGGTTAATTTGATGATTGCAGTTTGTGTATTTAATTTATTAGTTATTTTCTAATATAAAATATACTTTTTGATGAAATCTAACCTTGTCAAAATTATTTTATAGTGTCGCGTCGATTATATTAATTTTTTGAATGAAAATGCAAATATTACATAATATTCGTTTATAAATAATTGTTTGCTTTATAATTATTATATCGATTATTGGATTGTTATTCTAGTACGAATCTGCTTATTCTGACGCTACTCAAATATAATACATTTTTAAGAATTTACATAAGGAAGCTAACGAAATCGGTTCGACTATATTGAATCAATTTGAAATTTGATTTTGGGTTTGTTATCTATTCGTAGTTTTCCATTCTCGTTGGCTATAAAGAAGAACTAACTGAATAAAGAAGTACATATATAAATTTTAGAAAATGAAATATCAAACATTATATTGTATATACAAGCAATAGTATGTTAATCTTGTCAGTTTCTTTCTACATTTACAAAATTCTCAACGTATTTATATAAAAAATAAAAATCGTGTTTTTCATTATGGGTATTCCACTAATTCCAAATGGCTTCTTCTTTTTGAAACTAAGATGGGGCTCCTTATTAATCTCCATTATTGATATTCTTCTTATCATAGCGTATATCTTTTTCATTAGATGTAAGTATGAAACGTATTTTTGTTACTTTTTGACTAATTGCATATTTTTATTTTAAGGGATGCATTGGTTTCATTATGGTGAAATTTATGTGGTGCTTATAGTGGTAAATTGTATACATATAATCGCCTGTATTTTGCTCTTTATTACCGTATTTAAAGTATGTGTTCTAATATTATTCGAAATTTTAAAAATATAATGACTTAAGTCTCCCCCATTGCCGTTGACAGAGGGATTCCAGATTCGTTTTACCGTTTCTAATCACTAAAATCATCCAAACTGCTTTTATATATTTCGTGTTCTTCTGGCAAATCATCTACTTAAAGAATGTAACAACAACGTATATATGCCATGGTATATGCATTTGTAAGTCTGATCTTTGAATCTATGTATGTATATACAATCATACACATATATATATATATCATTTTACAGCATCGAGTGTATACTTCTGGTTCCTAGCATATTCCTTTTTCAAGGAATTGTTTGAAGATGAAGAAGAATACTAGAATTGGGATATAAATATTATAAATATTAAATACTTACATATATCTTGTATATTAAAGGATGGTAAAAGTACAATTACGGTTGAGCATTTAAAACAAATTTAAAAATTAAAAAAATTGTATAATATATATAAAGAACACATTATATAACTTATGAATAAAAAACCTAAAAGTGTTAATTTATTAAAGAATAATTCGATTTAGACTATAATACGATTAATACGTAAGGTATAGTTGTATATATAATTGTATAATAAAAAAGCAAACAATATTTACAATTAAGTAGAGAGAATTGAAAATCTATTCCGTCCAACAATTTTTGATTTAAGTCATCAAGAATATAGTCTTCTTTTATAATATAATATTTTATATAATACACAGAGTATCTATACGGTAAAAGTGTATATAAAAGTCATATGTATATATATTTTAGATCAGCATCAACAGCTGAGTTGATTAAGACATGTTCTTTCGTGAGTCCTCTCCGTCCGCACAGAAACCTACATAGATCACGAATCTGATTGATTCATTTTTTTCCTGTATTTCTTGTATCTATGTATGTATGTCCTAATGTTGTTCATTTATTGTTATAATTTTTATTTAAGTAATCGCAGTAGGTCAATTTTGTATAATCTTACTTACTCGTTCAGACACAGTATATTATTCAGTTTTTTGGAAGTTGCCAACCAGAACACAACACAAATCTTTAATACAGAAATAAAAAATTTTCTATTTAAAAACTAATATAAAATAAGGAAAAATGATTACTATGAACAAAGTTTGCTGTTGCGAACTGAGAATTGGTGCATTAATTATAGCTATTATCGATCTGGTTTTTTGCGGATGCTCACTCGGTTTCTCGAATTGTAATTAGTTTTACATATTTAATGGATGTAAGAATCTAATAAATATTATTTATCACAGGGATGAGAGGAGAAGATACCGTAAACAAAATAGTCTATATTTTATGGATAATTGTAGTAATTGGACACATTATCGGCTGTATATTATTGATCGTATCATTTTTTGTGGTATGTATTCAAAAGATCTCTTTTAAATATATTCCATCAATTAAAGTCAAATATATTTTGTACAGCAAGACAAGCGTCTGGTCATATGCTACCTGATAACAATAGTAATTTTAATAATATTTTCCATTATTGTTATAATTTGGTTAATATTAATATTAATAAGCGAGAAATATGGTCAAAACAAGAAATCCGACTTGATTTTATCGTTATTTATATATATAGCAAACCTAGGTAAGTACCCTCAATGTTTTAGTGGTTATGTTTAATTCTTATGTTTAATTCTTATGTTTAATTTTAATAGTCTTACAAATTTTCTTTTGTATCGTGGCCTATTCGTGGTTCCGCAAACTTGGTGGTTCCACGCCAGTTGATTAAACATCTAAAAAGTGGTATGTTTGGACCATCTTATAAAATTTTAAATAAACTAGCTTATAATTTTTTTAATTTCAGATCAAAAAATTCTGAAGAAACTTTCAGCACAAATTGCACAACATTTCATAATATTTGCATATGTATGTACATCTATATTTTTTTTGCTAATAATGATTTGATGTGAGAATTAGGAGTCCAATGTTATCTATTGTCTAAGAAATAACCCCCGATTTCCATGGTATGCATATAATTAAATGCGATAAAAGTGTTTTTTGTGCAGAAATACAATCTCCGATCTTTGATACAAAGTCCATTTAATTTATAAAAGTAATGTGCCTCTGTAAGTAGAGCTATTTTTTAATTTTATACAATATTTCACTATCGGCATTTCCTTACCACAGCTACAACTGTTCGAGGGGTCACAATGAAGTCCGGTTATACGAGTATGCCAAATTCGTGCATTAGGAAATTTATATATCTTATCCCAGGAGCTATCTAAATTTATGTAGTGTAAAATTATTAAAATTATGGAGTTTTTGGAGTCCAATGAATTTGTTCATTGGATATAAATTTGGCGAAAGATTTCGAGGCACAGATTTTGAGTTTGAGAATAAATAAGATTTAATACAGTATAATACAACAATAGTGTCTGGAATTTTACTAAATTTAAATCACAAATTTTTAATTTAAGTTAAATTTATTGGATTTCAACAGTGATTATTTATTGTCAAAATTTTAAGTAATCGCAGTAGGTCAATTTTGCCTACTCTTACTCGTTCAGACACAGTACATACATATACTATTCAGTTTTTAGGGTTTGCCAACCAGAACAGAACACAAATCTTTAACTATGAAAAAAATTTGCTGCTGCGAACTGAGAACTGCTGCATTAATTATAGGTATTATCGATCTGTTTTTTTGCGGATGCTCACTCGGTTTCTCGAATTGTAATTAGTTTTACCTTCTTAATAGATGTAAGTATCTAATAAATATTATTTATAACAGGGATGAAAGAAGAAGATACCGTAAACAAAATAACCTATATTTTATGGATAATTGTAGTAATTGGACACATTATCGCCTGTATATTATTGATCGTATCGGTTTTTGTGGTATGTATTATATGAGAAGATATCCTTGAAACATTGGAATATGTCAATTAAATTATATATTTTGAACAGCAAGACAAGCGTCTTGTCATATGCTACCTGATAACGCAACTAATTTTAATTGTTTGTTATGTTATTAACGTCATTTGGATAATAGTTATATTAATACGCAATGAATACTCTCGAAGCGATAAAACCGAATTAATTGTATCATTACTGTCATATATTGTAGATATAGGTAAGTACCCTCAATGATTTAGCGCTCATGTTTAATTCTCATGTTTAATTTTAATAGTCTTACAAACTTTCTCTTTGATCGTGGCCTATTTGTGGTTCCGCAAACTTAATAGTTCCACGCCAGTTGATTAAACATTTTATAAAGGGGAACGTTTGTAACATTTTACAACTAACTTTCAGCATAAATTGCACAACATTTCATAATGTTTTGCATATGTATGTACTTCTGTATTTTTTTTGCTAATAATGATTTGATGAGAGAATTAGAAGGAGCCCAATGTTATCTATTGTCTAAAAAATAATTTTGTATGGTATGCATATAATTAAATGCGATAAATCTCCGATCTTTGATACAAAGTCCATTTAATTTATAAAAATAATGTGGCTAAATCACTATCTTAATGAATTGCCTTTGTAAGTAGAGCTATTTTTGAATTTTATACAATATTTCACTATCGGCATTTCCTTACCACAGCTACTCAGCCAAATGAAGTCCGCTTATACGAGTATTATATATCTTATCCCAAGAGCTATCTAAATTTCAGTGGTGTAAAATTATTAAAATTATGGAAATTTTGGAGTCCAATGAATTTGTTCATTGGACATAAATTTGTCGAAAGATTTCCAAGCTCAGATTTTTAGTTTGAAAATAAAGAAGATTTAATACAGTATAATACAACAATAGTGTTTCGAATTTAACTAAACCAATTCCATTTCAATCAATTAAATAACAATTTTTTAATTTAGGTTAATTTTATTTGATTTCAACAGGGTTTGGAGGCCGTCGACGTCTGGCACGTCGGGTCACCCGTAATATAACCTCGTCATTAAATCGCTCAAATTGATAATCGCTTTGTCCCAGGGAACAACGTTTGGTCACTATGGAAGAGTCGCTCAAATTAAGGGTCTCATCAATTGTCACATGCTGCTGATCCACTATTGGTTCTATTTTAAGCTGATTTGGTGTTTCTGGTGTTACTTCTAAATTAGTTGTCATGTTAATTTTACGTTTTTTTAACGGCGTCTTTTCCGTTGCCTTTTCCACTTCAGAATTTAGCAATTTTATTGGACTTTCATGGTTAGGAGATCGGCTAAGAATTTTGATAAGATCTTGTTTAGCTGTATTTTGTTGAGCTTTTGTTGAAGTGGATGTTACTATTGACTCATCAGGTGATGTCTGATGTAGTTGCTCTAAGGCCGATTCTAATGTATCCATTTCAATGCAAAAATTTTCCATTAGTTGGTTCAATTGTTCCCCTTGCTGGTGGTGTTGCTTTTCATCTGTAGCAGTCAAGGCATTGATGGCCACTTCAAGAGCCATTTCGTGGTCATTATGGTCAATTTTTGTAGAGTCAGGCTGGGCATACATAATTGTAGAGGGTTTCGACATGGCCAATGCTTTGGCCGGTAATGGAATATCGACATTTTCGTCTACTCCATCGACTCGAACAGCAATATGTTCAATGTCCATCATAATAGGCAAACGTATATCTTCAATGATTTGTATTGAAGGCTTCGTCATCGTGGCTGTATCTTCATGATCAGTTTCTAGAGATTTGCTTGGCTTTCTGGCTTTTAATTTTTTTACTGGACTGGGACGCTTTGGTGTAGGTTTATCTTCGTCAGCCAATTCGGAATCTTGTTCGCTTTGGTCTTCAAAACATGGTTTTTGCCTTTTTGGTGTGATTTGACCTGTTTGTAAATTTTTCTGATTTTCTGTAAAGCAATGGCTATCTAATTTATATGAATCTTTATCCTTAGGTGATATATTGTGAATTGCCGAATCTTTATTGCTTTTTGACAGAACTACAGTTGCTTGTTCATTATTAGAAGATTCCTTGCGAGTTTCGGCAAAGGAAAAACTTTCTCTTTTGGAAAATATTTCAGTATATAATATTTCGCTCAGGGTCGGGGCCTTTATAGGTTTTTTATAATCTGGAACACTATCTTTTAAAACTTTTGCAACAGGAATTAATGTTGCCTCTTTTCTTTCCTGCTCAAAAATGATTTCATTAAAATTATGCACTTTTGCACTTTGTGTTTTGTCGGCTAAAATCTCTTCTTTTGGTACATGAACATCGGGAACTATAATTGGTTTAACTATTGTTGATTCGTTTGCAAAATCCTTAGGGCACAGCTCTTTTCCTTGTTCCTTACAATCTGTGGCATCCTCTTTTGGAATTTTCTTATCATGTGGCAAAATTGCTTGCTTTATTTCCAGATCGACGGCAAGTAATTTGGGAATTTCCTTATTTTGATTTAGTTTTTTATCACATAAACCATGCTTGTTTGAAACTTTGACATCAAGTATTATATTTGATTCAGTTCTTGTTGATTCTGTGGAATTTTTTCTGGGAGATTGCTCTTTTAGATTGCTTTTTGTATGAATTGTTTCATCGACATTTGGAACTCTTACATCTGGAGGAATACTGGCTTCTTTTCTTTCTGGTTCAACTGAAATTTCTTTGATTGTTTGTACTTTCCCATTTCGTTTTTTACGATCTACATCGACATCATCAGTTATTAGTTTTCCCGTTTTTTCCGTCTCCGGCACAATTGTTTGCTTTAAGGAAATCACATCCTGCTGACTCTCAAATATTTTTCTATGATCCTTGAGAAAATTCTCAGGTTCTGTTTCCTTTACACGTTGCTTTGACTGTTCGTGTGTTTGCTCAGGAGTGGGATTTTTATTGCACTTTGATTCGATTTTTTGTACTAAAGTCTGTTCTGTGGATTTATTTTCAGATGTAATTAAATCAAGACCAGGTATTTGTGGCATTACTATTGATTTTTCAGCCAAGTTAAAGTTACGGTATTCAACTTTCGGGTTTTCTTGTACTTTCGTTATTGATGGCTCTAAAATATCAGGTGTTACCAAATGTTGATCGATTATCTCTTGTTCAACAGGTTTTATATCGCGTTGAGTACTCTTGGCATTTTTCGTTTCAGTTGAGAGAGTTTGATCCACCGGGAGGGTACAAGGCTCTAGATTGGGTTTCGTATCATCCTGCATAACTATTTCCTTTTTGGAATTAAAATGATCATCCTGATCATTTGTCTCTTCACCAAAGAGTGTTTTTATAGTCTCAGATTTTAACTTGTTTGAGCTTTGCTCTCTACTGAAAATATAATTCAAACTTACATTGTTGTATATGATATTTCAATATTTTGGACATACCTAGGGCCGCTCGATGCAGTCCGTTGTCGAGAACGTGAGCTGGAGCGTCGCCGGCTTTGATAGGGCTTCTCATTGCTCGTTCGATTTCGGTGACGTTCGTCTTGATGGGAACGTTCACATTGGTGGGAACGTTTTGGGCTACGACTACGACGACGTTCTCTTTCATGTCTTCGTCCTCGTTCTCTTTCCCGATCTCGTTCTTTTTCCCGCTCTCGCTCCCGATTCCGGCTATCAGTAGAACGATGCTGCGTAGAAGATTTTCGACTATGTCCAGGCGATTTACTGCGGGATTTACGTTTCGTTGATGTATCAATATGTTGGTTGCTGCTTTTGGCAGCCCTCTCAATACTCTTCCCTTGTGGTACGCTCTCCACTGGGGTAGTTCTTTTTTCAATTTCTTCTTGGGTGCCACGTTTTTGAGCAGCAATTACATTTTCCAAGGCACCAGTACTATTCTCAGCTTTGTCCGGTTTGGGACGCTTTTGGCTAGATCCTGCTTCTCGTAATGGATCATCAGCACACCTGGCCCTCTTCCGCCGGAAACATATGTCATCTTTTCTACATTATAAATGTAATGGATCATCTTCATAATCTCTGGAAACCGCCCTTGAAATTCCCAATACTTACTCCTTTCGTAGTTCTGCTATCATAGTCTCTTTCCGTTTAACTTCCGCCTTGGCCGTATCCAATAGATTTTGCAAATTAACTTCCATTTGTTTGATCTGCTTCTGTAGCTTATTATTCTGAGCTTTTAGTGATTCGATTTCGATCTCTGCCGCTTTATATTTCTCTTCCAACTCCAAGAACTCCTTGGATTTCTAAGGAACAAAGAAAATGCATTTTTTAAATTATCTTTGGCGATCATAATTGCTCTTACCTTGTCTTCGGTTTCCTGGAACTCATCCAGATCATCGTAAATATCTAGTTCATCCTCCAACATTTCAATTATTATTGTCGATGGTTTATTTCAGCAAAACAAACAGTGAGCAATAAAACAAAGAATACGCAAATGGCTAAAACATCTGCGTTAGTGATGAGAGAAAAATGCGCGCGAACGATTATCGATAATCTCTGCCTCTTCTAGAACTTTTAATTATTATCTTTTAATTTAAATTAGAATAGTGGTAGGATGTTATTAGTAATGATTCCATAGTACTAATAGTTTTTGTGTTTTTAATTAAGATCTTTGGCTCTTCATCCATCGGCAGGATATTTAATAGAGTGCTTTTTATTTTCTATGCATTTTTAAAATGTTATCGAAAATTCGCGGTTGCATCGATAACGATAAGGATTGAGACTTTGCGCGCTCAATTTTCTGTCGACTCTGCAATTGTATTTTTGATGTAAATTGGCACAAAGCTGACATAAACAAATAAATATATACGTTGGATTGCACATTTTGTCGCAGTATAATTCCAGACATAGCCATGGATCCAACCATATCTGTCTCAAAGGTAAGTAATTGTTGCAATAAGGATTCGGCTTTAAGTTAAAATTTCGGTTTTCTGTCTAGGGCTGCTTTGTTTATAAAAACGGTGCAACTCGAGCAGCCAAAACCAAGACGACGCCAAGTAAAACAAAACGCAAGCGCAGCTTAGCGAACACTAGTCTTCTAGGTCCGGAGATCACCACACAGCCCTTCTATGCAGCATATACCGAGATTTGGCATCAACTTCATGAACACATCCTGCAGCTGCACCAAGAGAGTTATGCTCGCACCCTAGACCAGCTAGTAGAGTATCTAGAGACAGAGATTGATACCGAAGTAGAAGCAGGACAGAGGCATGATGAGATTCTGCCGACAGCTGCCTTGCTTACTGGCATCAATCAAACGGATCATTTGAAACAATTCGATGCACTCACCCAACGTGTTCAGGGTAGGGCCAGGGTTTGTGTTCTTCAGTCCCGGGATTGCTCCACGCTTAAGGGAGCCGTGGAGACAATGGTATTTAGTCTTATCGAAGGCAATCCAGATCAGGAGCAGGACTCTGAGGAACTACTGGAGGTAGAGGATCGCGATCGTAAGCGTCTGCGTCGTTCCCAATGCACCATGAAGCATCTCAACTCCTGGTATGCCAATAATTTTCAATTAGAGCAACTTAAACGCCAATTGATCATTATTTTACCGGACTTTGAGTGCTTCAATAGCCACTTACTACAGGATTTTATTCTCATACTGAGCTCCCACTGCAGTGTACTCCCATTTGTTTTAGTTTTGGGTGTGGCCACTGCTATGACTGCGGTGCATAGTACTTTGCCCTATCAGGTGACTAGCAAGATTAGACTGAGAGTGTTTCAGACCCAAGCAGCACCCACAGGATTAAATGAGGTAAGTTTTGTCTTTTTTTCCTTCATTATTTCTTTCTCAACCCTAATTTCTTACTTTCTGTGATAATCTAAGGTTCTGGACAAAGTGCTCCTCTCGCCCAAGTACGCTTTTCATCTCTCCGGCAAGGCTTTTAAGTTCCTCACACACATTTTTCTTTACTACGATTTCTCTATACAGGGATTTATCCAAAGTTTCAAGTATTGTCTAATGGAACATTATTTTGCTGGCAATGCCTTTGCCCTCTGTACAGGCTACACTCAGGCTTTGGCCAGAATCAAATTGATGGCGCCAGACGATATGGAAACTATAAGACGTCTACCCTCTTTTCGTCCATATGTGGAACAGATTAATGATTGCAAACGAGTTATCGCCATTTTAACGGATGATGATTATCTGAAAAAGAAATTGCCTCAATTATTGCGCGATTGTCTACTACATTTTCTAAATTTCCGTTGTGCCTTAGAATTTGTCACGGAACTCGTTGGCGATCTGCCACGTTGCCCTTTGGGTAAATTAAGACGGGAACTGTATGTGCTTAGTTTAAATAGAAAGATAACTTTATTGCCAGAGTTTAAGGAATGCTGGCAAATGCTGAGTTTCCTCTCTAAAGATGAATTTGTTACCAAATTGTTGAAATGTGTAGCCAAAACCGAAGATTTTATGCAGCAGGAGATTGCTCCATTGGAGCTAGGTGAAGCATGTTTGGCTGTAATGAGTCCCCAACTGCAGGAAATTAAACAGCTTGTCGACGATGTGGTTTTGGCTTCCATGGAGGCTATCCCACTACCAGCCGAAAGTCAATCAGAATCCCGTCCGATCACCTCTCGGCAGGAGTTGAAGGCACAATTGCTACAGCGTAGTAAACAGGATCATAAAAATATTACGGAGTTTGCCAGATCGCTGCAACGTATCCTGCAACACATTGAAAATCATATAGTCCTTCCGCACTTACGTCCATTACAAGAGGCTCCGCCACTGCACGAACTCTACATTTTTGCTGACATTGCCACAGTGCGTCGGAACATAATTGGTGCACCACGCGCTGCCCTCCACACGGCACTAAATAATCCTCATTTTTATATGCAGTGTAAATGCTGTGAACTGCAGGAATCTCAGCAATTGATAAGCACTTTGCCTGACCTTTCAGTGGTCTATAAATTGCATTTAGAATGTGGTCGAATGATTAATTTATTTGATTGGCTGCAAGCGTTTCGTGCGGTTGTCCGTTTAAATGATGACCAAGAAGATCAGAATATTGAACAAGAGCAAATCGATCCTCAGATACAGTAAGCTTAAAATATGCATTATTTTCTTTTATTTCATTTTCTTTCATTTTTAGGGCCCGTTTCACACGTGCCGTGGCGGAATTGCAGTTCCTGGGCTATATAAAGATGTCAAAACGTAAAACGGATCATGCCACACGCTTGACGTGGTAGGACCACTAAGATCAGATAATGTATTTTCTGTTTGCTATTTATTTTCTTGTATTACATATGAAATAAGCACAAAAATTAGATATCTTTAAAAGCAAGTACGTATAGTAAATATCAACAAAATGCTAATTCCGGTCAAAAGCTTCTTTATCCTGTATAGGGTATTATTACCCATTCATTCACATCAATTTGAGCGTCTCAATGGCCGAGGCAATGCGTTCAATTTCTGTCCGCGATTCGGTCAGCTTAGTCTCGTTGGCTGTTTGCACCTCGGCTGGTACCTTGGTGGCATAATCATTAGCCTGCATTGCTTGCTGGAGTTTAGCCACCGTCTGGACCAATTGATCATTCTTCTTCTGCAGCTTGGCAATCTCCTTATCTGCCTCGATAAGACCCTTAAGTAACAAATGAACCTCACACTGACCGGACACTGTTAAAATGGCACAACCTGCCGGTGGCGTTATGTCAAATGCGACAGTGGAACAGTAGGCAATGGTAGCCAGATCGTTGGCATATCGCTTGAGTATCTCATTGGAGGCGGCATCATCATTGCACACAATATAAGTCTCTGTCTTGGTCTTATTTGGCAGATTATAGTCCGAACGAGCAGATCTTATGACGCGTGCGGCCTTTTGCACAAACTCAACATCAGATTCGATTTTCAAATTGCGCCAAGAGATGTCGCCTTAAATAAATAAAGTTATAAAGATTAACAAGATTATAAGAAATGGGAATTTAAGGATCGACTTACTGGGATAACTGGCTATGCAAATACTGGCAGCAGGTTGAGCCCGGGGCAGACGCTGATACAACTCCTCGGTTATAAAGGGCATGAATGGTGAAAGAAGACGCAGTCCATAGTCAAGGCACACATAAAGTGTACGCCGTGCAGCTGTCTGTTGTTCGGTTGTCCCACTCTGGAAGATTGGTTTCAAACATTCCAAATACACATCACAAAGGTCATAGAGCCAAAAGGCATAACACGAACTAGTCACAGCGGCAAAGTCATAGGCCTCAAAGCCCACATTACATGTCTCAATAGTCGCCGCAAGCCGGGACAAAATCCATGCATCAATTTGATTCACCGAGGTTGAACTCAGATCTGTGCTAAATTTCTCATCGCCACTGAAATAGAGCAAAGCAAATTTCGTGGCATTCCACAGTTTGTTGCAGAAGAAACGATAGCCCTGGACACGATTGATATCCAGATTGATATCCCTGGCTTGGGTGATATAAGCGCAGAGGGCAAAACGTAGGGCATCAGAGCCACACTCTGGTATGCCCTGGGGATAGTCCTGTTTCTGGCCCGCCTTTGCCTTCTCGATCTCACGTGAATCGAGATTCGAACCAATTAACTGAGCATGCAGACCTTCCAGTGTAATGCCACGTATCACATCCATGGGATCAATTACATTTCCCAAAGATTTGGACATTTTACGTCCATGGGCATCCCTCACCATCGGATGCAGATAAACCTCACGGAATGGAAGTTTGCCCAGCAATTTCTGACCGAAGAAAACCATGCGAGCAACCCAAAAGAAGAGAATGTCATGACCTGTCTCCAATAAAGAAGTTGGATAGAAAGTCTGCAAGTCCTTTGTCTGATCCGGCCAGCCGAAAACAGAGAAGGGAAAGAGACCTGAACTGAACCATGTGTCCAGCACATCCTCATCCTGTTTGAGAACAATTTTGCTTGCATCAACTTTGAAACGTTGCGCAGCCTTAGCCAATGCCTCTTCCTGGCTGCGGGCCACCACCCAGAACTCCTCATCATCAGACTAAATGCAAAAGGAAAAATTGTAAGCAAAACCAAAGGAAGGAAGGAAGGGTTTTAAACTTACAGTTTCCTTTTTGATGCTGGGATCGTTAAAGCTAACGTGATATGCGGGAATACGGTGTCCCCACCACAGTTGCCTGGACACACACCAATCGCGAATGCCATCCATCCAATGGTACCAGGTCTTTGTATGATGTTCGGGCACAATCTTTAGCTCACCGGAACGGACAGCTTCTGTAGCGGCAGCGGCCATATCTGAGCAGCTGACATACCATTGAGGTTTGATAAGAGGTTCCACAACATCCTTGGATCGACTGCAAATGGGTACAACCATCGGATTGTTGATCGTCTCCCGGTACAAGCCCAATTCCTTAAGCTTCTCAAGCAACAATTTTCGGCATTGGAAACGTTTAAGACCAGTAAACTCGCCGTAATCTCCAATTATAAAGCCATCATCATTGAAAATGGTTATAAACGGAAGATTGCAACGCTTGCCCACTTCATAATCATTGGGGTCATGTGCAGGAGTTATCTTAACGGCACCTGTGCCGAATTCCATATCCACAAACTCATCACAAACGATGGGCAGTCGACGATTCGAAAATGGATGACTGACAAATTTGCCATGCAAGTGCTGATAACGTTTATCCTGGGGATGTACAGCCACTGCAGTATCTCCCAGCATGGTTTCTATACGAGTGGTAGCCACAATTATTTCCTCGTCCGAATCTTCCACTTTGTAGGCAAATTTAATGAGAACTCCAAACTCTACTTTCTCATCGTAGCCGGGAATAGAAAGGAAAGTGCGTCCTGGAATCTCTATTTTATCCACTTCAATGTCGGAAATCGCTGAGCGTAAAGTACACGACCAGTTGACCAGACGGGAACTGCGATAGATGGCACCGTCTTCGTGCAAACGTACAAAGGCTTCAGTCACCGCACGACATAATTTCGGGTCCATTGTGAAGGCAACACGTGACCAATCATAGGAGGAACCCAATGACTTTAGCTGGTCATATATGCGGCCTCCCTTCTCACGCCGCCAGTCCCAGATGCGTTCAATGAACTTCTCTCGACCCAAATCGTGGCGCGAGAGTTTCTCATCGCGCCAAAGTAATTTCTCAACCACCACCTGTGTGGCTATACCGGCATGATCGCATCCCGGCACCCACAATGTGGTACGACCTTTCATGCGGTGATAGCGAGTAATAGCATCTTCTATAGCATTGGTCAAGGCATGACCCAAATGCAGTGAGCCCGTCACATTTGGTGGTGGAATCACCATTATAAATTTACCATTGGGGTTGGGTGAATCAATGGAGTCGCGCTACAAATTAGTAGTAATTATCATAAATTCATTTTTTGCTGAAGGTTGACTCTTTTTCTTCATTACTTACACCATATTCTGGCTTGAAGAAGCCTTCTTTCTCCCACCAACTATACCATTGGGCCTCCACATAACGTGGACTGTAAGCGTCCGGCAATGGACCGCTCAAATCCTTCTTTTCACCTGGAGCTGTCTGAGCGGAATATATAGCGGCCTCCTTCACTTCTTTTGTCCGTTTCTGCAAAAAGAGAGTAATAAGACCATAACAATAGTAATTAACTTTCACCCAATTGCAATTACAAGCAAAGATACATACATATGTATAACCTAGATTTCGCTTCTCTCTCTCCCTACACTAGCCCTAGCCACATATGTACATACCTCGGGTTTCTCTTTTTTCTCCCCCGCAACTGGTGCAGATGCCTTTTTATCCAGTTTGGCTTGCAATTTGGCCAACTTTTCGGCCTTGAGACGCTCCTTTTCCAACTGTTTTGCTGACTTGGGAGGATCGCCGGTGCCCGCTGGCGTTTCATTTTGCTGTCCTGGGGCTGGCTCTGGCATTGTCGCTTTAAGCTTTTGTTCAAATCGACTGCTCTAGTCTGAAATCAATTAAAGCTGATGCAATTTCTTAAAATCTTGTTTCTTGATTACTCACATAAGAAAAGTTGAAAACGTGTGCAGTTTCAGCATGTGCATACGGTCACACTGGTTGCAAACGATTTATGTTTGTTTTATTGTCCGTTAAATCTTCCAGTGGGTACTTATGTATATACATATTTTATATTTTCTATATTCTAAAAAGTCGGCTGATAATACATATAACCCTCGTCCAAACTAAAAGTCTCTCAAATAAAAATAGGCATTTTCTTTCTAGCTACGACTTTGTTAAATTATATTATTAGCAGAACAAGTTTCAAATTTTTGCTAAAGGCTGTAAAACTGTAAAACTGTTTTGGTTCTGTTAAGTATCGACAGCGATTACAATGTAAGCTATCACTTATCGACTGCGATTGTGGCGTACGTAACTTAAATGACGCGCCATCGTAAAGGTATTCAAAATTCTTAAGGAAAAGAGAACCGATTTGATAAATCTTGTTACATGTGTTATAAACAAATTCTTAAGCGCTTTATTTCTACATAACATTATAATAAAACATTGAGATAATACAATAAGTAGGCCAATTAACCTTTATAATCACAATAAATATATAATTATATATAATTTTTTGTGTGGTATTGTATATATTCTCTGTTGCTGAAATCACTATGTTAATTAAATCAGATTTTTAATGAAGTAAATAAAACATCGATTAAATCGTTTAGTATTGTTTGGAACAGAAGTTTTTTGTATTTTATTTCAGCAATTAGCCCAAAGATATGAAGCCATAAAATAATATTCCATAGAAATATTAATGCAAAATTAATATCTAATTCTACCTCGGATCAATGTAATGAAAACTTGATATATTTTTTAAAATTTTCTTCAGGTTCAATTGTATTTAAAAGACTTTTGGCAGTTGGCGCTCAATATTGTTCGTGTCCCCAGTTTCCTCAACAACCTTAACTACAACTTATCATTAAAGAAAACACACAAAAATATATGTATATGTATGTTTGTAGCATGTGTGTGGAACATCCCAGTCTCAGTCTCTGTCTTTAACTGCGACAGCGGCTCATCTTCACCAGCAGCATTGATTCCATGCATCGACACCAGCTGCTCCTACCGCTGCTGCTGCGGCTCCAAAATACAAAAGGTGCGTTTCATTTTTTTTTTTCGGTAACTCAATCATATGTTCTTTCTCTTTCTCAGGTTTTACTTGTATTTACCTCATTTTGAGGCAGTGTTGCAGCTTGCAACCGGCTTCGGTTTTTTAAGTGTGTTTTCTTCTTTTTGTTGTTTTTTTTTGTTTTGTTATGCTGCTCAATGCGCGACAGATGTTTTCGTTTTTCTGCCTCGTCTCTTTCTACCTTCCTATACCTTCTATATTTATGTCGACTTTTTTGCACCTTTTTTTACCTTTGCCTTACCTTGGATTCGGACTGGGTTAAGATGCTGCTACTTTTACTACACCATTTACTCCAACTCCACAACTATAGTAAACAAAGGAGATTGTCTTGTGCTCATGAATGAAATGATGAATGGGGCAGGAAGAAAGGTTGAATCAGTGTAAGTAGTACCGTAGCAAAACGACATTTCCGCACCACATGGCCAGGAATCGATGAATTGAGCGACATATGCATAACGAATCAATGGCCTGATATAAAAAGGAAGTCCACAAACGGGGTTCAAAAGGACTTAAAAGTAACACTAGAATTTGCTCATATAAATATTATATTTTCTAAAATTTAAACTATGGGATAAATTTTACAAATCTACTTTAATACAAATTATCTGAAATCTTTGGTAGAATTCATAATTTGAACTAAAATTTTGAATTTATTAAGTTATATTTTTAGATGTAAAACTCTTTTGAAATCCTTTTATTATGGTAGAATTTAGAATTCTAACTAATTATTTGAATTTATATTTGAAGTTATATATTTAGATGTAAAACTCTTTTGAAATCCTTTTATCATGTAAATTTATTCAATTCCGAGAGCGTGCTATTTATTTTAAAAATAAGTTTTACTTTTAATATTAAATTCGATTTTTACACATTTAATTTTATATTGATGTGTATTTATTTATTTAAAAATATGTATTCAACATCGAAAATAAATCAAAAATTACAAAAATTATTTTTGAATTTCTTCAAAATATTTCAATAAATAGATTTTCAAAATTGTTATTATAATGATAAGGATTTAGAATTATTTCTTTCAGTGTAGCCATGCGTGCCTCACAAAAACAACAGCAAAGGCAAGGCAAAGAAAAGGTATTTAGGTAGACGGAGGCGAACCCCAGGCGAAGCGAACAATTTCACTTCGGTTCATTCGTTCGCTCTTTGCCATGTTCCTTGCCTCATTCGAATTTTGTCCGTGCAACGTAAAGGACGTATCGTCTCTCTTTCTTCTCTGTCTCTTTTGGTTTGGTTTTTGCTTTATAAATTTTCGCGCCACCCCAAAACAACAACCAAGATACAACAAAAAAGAAACACACACACAAAAACGAGTGAGGGCAACAAACATTTAGTTTAGTTTTGAGGCCAGTGACGTCAGACGGTGACGGCGAATGAAAATCTAACGAATTTCCTAGAGAAAATTGAATTGTTGTGTTTTGTGTTGTGTGTGTGTGTGTGTGCGTGTCGCCAAAATGTCTGCGAATAATCATACCGAATCCGCCCCCGCAATGTCAGCAGCTTCCTCGGCTGCCGCCTCCTCGGAATACCTGAAACGCACCTGCCTTATTTGCGGATGTCATACAAATCAAACTATCAACATTTATGAGCCGCGCTCGGGACCAAATATTGTGCAATTAATTCAGGCGAAATTTAAATTTCAGGTAAATGGGTAAAAAATAGAATATAGAAATAGGTGAAATGTATTAAAAAGTTGTGGGAGTGAGAGCGAGGAGAAAATCGATAAAACTTTGTGAGTGAGTCATCCAAGTTACAATGTCCTTCGACAGGAGGAAAAAAAAAATAATATAAAATAAAAAAGAACACAAGCGTTTTTTCCCATTCTACCATTATTACGGAATTGGAAGTGTGTGTGCTAACGAATGAGTGCTCGTTTCATATTGGGTTCAAAGGGGATGAACTTCGGGGTAGTAGGGTGCCGGACGACAGCATCCAGGCAGAAATATTTTAAATGCCAAGAGACCAAAGCTCTTCTCTTCCACATATCCTTTAGCTTGGCTCTGTGTGTGTTTGTGTGTGTGTTCCTTTTTTAAGCCTTCAACTTGCATTTCTGTGTCACCACATTTGAAACAAAAACGAATCCTTGCCGGTCTAAGTTAAGCAGCTGGTGTATTTCCCTCTGTTGGTAATTGGACACTTTGCATATGCCACTTATTTCATTTTCAATATGTTCTCCTTCCCTCACCCCCCTCTGTTGATAATTCTCAACAGCTTGTCCTAATAGAATCAACGATGGGAACAACAAGAATTTCTATGGAAATGCATTTTTGGTATTCAATTACAGGACGCTGTTAGTGGCTACCTGTTTACCCGCTCTCCAAGTGCCTTTAACCTGATCTTCTCACAGAAATTGAGGTGGATCAACTGGCAGTTAATGTGATGCGACAATTCGTCTCTTTTATTATGATTACTGGGTAAAATCACAATATCTGCGGGTTAAAAACGAATCTTTGGAAACCTTTCTTTGCCTTGTTTTTTGTTTACTTGAACGACAGCTGCGATTTTTGCAGACGAACCAGAGTAGGCCCTTATATGTATATATACATACATATATATATATATAGGTATATATTTGTGTGTCTGTGTACTTATGTATATCTCCTTTACTTTATCAGTTCCCTTTTTTTCTTCTTCTTGGCATGGGTAAAACCTTTAGAAATTGTCTGTATGTTTATTTTTTAACCTGGATTGGTCTACAATTTCTACGTTGTTTTGTTTTTGAATATGGCACAATTGTGAGATCATAAGAAATAATTTATTTACTTTGCTCATGAAGTCTTAGAAATGAAAAATTTGAACTTTGTCTAGGTATTTGAGGGTCTTCTATTTTTTTGTTTTTTTTTTTTTTGGTTTTTTTGGATTTTGTTTTTAGGGCTTCTCCAAAAAAGAAAACCATTAAAAGGAAGTCTGGGAAAGGAAAAACTGTTGGGAAAAGAAAACTTGTAGATATGGATTAGGATTGAGGATTATTAGAAATATTCGTCATTCTAACTTATAAAGTTAATTAGGAATAGATTCTCATGTTTTATACACAAATTCTATGAACTTTACTTTTTAAGAAATTTTATATTTTCTTTCAATTTCTTTCAAAATCAAAATAGACTCAGCATTATTTTTATACGAATATAAACAATAATATTTAAGCTAAATTTCAATGTTTTTGATATTTAGGCAATCAAAAGGCTTTCTCTAGTTTAGCTAATGATAAAACTAAGATCCTATTAATCTATAATAATAATAAAATCTTACTACTAGTATGGAATTTTGAAGAAGTTTTTAAAAGTTTCCAAATTAGATTCGTATAATATGCAGCTGTTTAAAAAAAAAAATAACTTATTTCATGAAAACTTTTTAAACCAATTTTAAATACATATTTATTTTTTTTTTTTTTTTTTGATAATGACTACCAATCTTCCCTATTATACCCTTTATCTAGCTAATCAAAGCCTAAAGCCTAGTTTAAGATCTTCAAAATATCTACATATATATGTACATAAAAGTCTACTTTCTTATTTATGTTTAATCAAAATTATCTGTTAAATATTGAAAATCTTTCAAGTCAATAGAACCAATCAATTGGAATGAAATAGTTAGGGTATCTCAAATTCGTATTATTATAAAAAATGTTAACTAATTTATTTGCTTTGCTCATGTGTGTTGATTTGAAACCGTTAGTTTTTTTTATACCACCTGCCCGATCGCACCCTCGTAACACCCTTTTCTTTTACCAGAAATTTCAGTTATTATCATGCATCTGGCTATATATGCTATATACCTTCTGTTTCCTTCTCTCGTTCCCTTTTTTATTTCGTTCTTTTTGTTGTTGTTGTTATTGTTGGTATTGCTGCTGTGCGTGCGTCTGTCTCTCCTGTCGGTCTGTATTGCACCTGGCCTCCAATTTGCATTATTATGGGTTTTTATTATATTTCATTTTCGAGCATTTGCTGCACAAACACACACACCTTTTGTGGATCCTGTCAGCTCCCACTCCACTCCCTCCCTCGCCTATCCCCCACACCGATAGCCTGCCTAATGTCCTGAGCAGCTGCCGTTGCGCCTGCGCGTGCCTAATGTCGTCATAGGACCTACAAACCAAAAAAATAAAATTAACTCTGAACCTATATTTGATCTGGTTGGCTTACCTTATCGGTAGGAGTAGGCAAAGGGTCGCGTGGCCGTCGAGCAAACGGGTTTGTCTTTCCTTTTCACTCTTGGACCCTTTTTTTTTTTCTTTTTAAATTTTGTCTGCTTTAGTTTTCGGTTTTGGGTTTTGGCAGCTGCTGCTGCTGGGTGCAATTTTCGTTGTCAGGCAGGTGCACAAAATTATTGATACCCAAAAGGAATGCTGTGTAAAGGTAATTAATATGGTGCCCTAAGTTTGGTTTGCTTTTCGAAATGATATTTCTTTTTTTTGTTTTTTTTTTTTTGCACCTTCCAGTGAGCAGCTCAATTTTGATGAGGCAAGGGACAGCTAGTCATTAGTGTGGTTAGGCATTAAGTGCATAGGCGTAGCATAGTTTTGGGGCATGAAACGGTTCTTCTTGTGGTTGCACGCTATGCGAGGCACAGCAAGGAAAGAGGGAAAATGTTTAATTGAAGGAATGCGTGAGACTCCTTTTATATTTATCCAATTGATAAACTAATATTCTATTTTTTTTTCTTTTCTTTTCTTTTTAGCCTTTAAATGAGGATAAATTTCTTTGCTTTAGCTGCAACAATTGGCTAATCAATTGGCATTCCCTGCAACACAATTGTAGTAATAGTAACGATGCTGAATCCCAAAGTCAAAGTCCCTCGCATATGGGTAACAACAGTGCTGGTGGCCTTGTCCAGGAACAAGCAGATGGACGAGGAGCCATAGCCAAAGTAAGACCAGTTGCTCAGGTGCGACCACAAATAAGGCAAACGGAATCGCATACCCAGCCTCAGATACAAGTGCCAGCGGCCGTTATATCCTATAGCAAGCGAAGATCATCAAATAGCGTTAATAAATTATGGGAAAAGGTTAACAGGAGTCCAAAGAGTAAAACACTCCAACAAAAGTCAAGGAGATCGAATAGTTTATCAAAAATTCAATATGTTGTGCCTCGTCGTCAGGACAAAGTATTGTCAGTGGCAACAACAGCAGCTCTAGTCAAGGATTCAATTCCGTCTAACCAAAGATGGGCCAAGCCCACAGTAGATGGCAAAGTAGTGGCCATGTTTCGCCGCTTGGGGACAATCTTGAGTCGGGAGGATGAGAAGGAGCAAAATGTTGAGGTTTCAAAGTCCCAAGTGCGATTACCTCGGATTATGAGCCCTACTAAGGCACCTCCGCGTTGGTCAAGAACATTGGATGACGATGAAATTTTATTGGAATTTGATAGTGTTATTTCGGAAGTCCTGCCCTCGCCAGTTACCACAACCACCACCACAAACTCCACCGTAAGGCGATGCCTTAGCTATCCGATTTCATTTGATAGTGAGAAAAAGAAACAGGAACAGGAAGAGGAAGAGGAAGCCGAATGGACGAACCACAAAGAAAGTCATATGAAAATTTCCCACCAATCGGCCATACAATTAAACAGCCTTCGATTACCAAAAGGCCTGAGCATTACTTTGGCCTAAAGAGGATCAGCTGACTTAATCAGTCGTCATCCCCTCCTACCACATAGAACAAACTTAGTCAAATTGTATGCACAAAATATAAAAGTAATAATAATGCAAGCATTAGTTAATATTTATAGTACCTCAAGAACACATTAACAAAAAAAAAAAAAAAAAACAGAACAAAACTCTTTTTAATTGTTAGTCAATCTAATTAGCGCCTGAATGTAAGCAAGAGACAAGACCTAAGAATGTTAAGTTACAAAATGAATGGATCAAGATGATGAGAAAGATGAAAAAGTTATTTATATGAAATATATTACAAATTAAAACAAACCCCCTTGAAAAAAAATATTGTAGTTGAATTTGTTTGTTTGATCCAAAAAGTATTAATTATACAAATAAAAATAATTAGCACAACAACAAAATGAAATCAAAAAGTTGATTTATTTATTCCATCTTCTAGGGAAGAAGCAATGCAATTTCTTACAACAAATTTAATTAATTTGAATTTGAAAAGTAACTGTCAATTGGAATAGAGTTGCCTGTTTCCACTATTTAAGGCTGGCAACATATACTGGGAGTCGGGCAGTGTTGAGCAATGTTATTTGGGAAAATGTTGGGACTTGAGTTTTTGAACACTGTTTATTTTATGTTTCAGTGTTGTTGTTTTGTTCGAGGTGAGTGGGTGTTTTACTCGCGGCCGCTCCGCACCATTTTTCGTCAGTGCTTAAAAAAATAAATGAAAATACCAAAAAGCAGCGGAAATCATATAATTACAACACAAATTGTCTTTTCTTTCGATTAGTAAAAAAAAAGTGTCTGCTGCAAGTGGTGTAATAATCCAAAATTTGGTTAAGTACTTTAAGCGCAGAAAATTCGCGCGCGATTTCAGCGGCATCGTAGAAAAAGTATTATTTCGTGTTTCTGCAACGTTCCAACAGCATTATAACCGGTAATTTAAACAACAAACAAAGCAAAAGAAGTGAGCAAATTTTCAAAACCAAGAAGGCGAAGTTGACATTGAAGCGGAGCGCGTGTGTTTGTACTGCTGCATGTGTGTGTATGTGTGCCTGAGTGTGTGCATGTGTATGAGTGTGAAATTCTTATTGCAAAAAAAAAAGGTAACAAGCAAAAAAAAAAAAAGCAGAAAGAAAGAAGCAAACTAGTGTATATTAATTGCAAAAACAAATTGAAATTGTGCAAAAATCTATAGAAAATGCAAACGTCAAACATGAGGCAGCTGCTTCGTGCCATTCGCCCATTTATTGTTGTAAAAATCAATAAAATGCTGTAATTGTTGCTGTCTCAGTCGCAGCAACAGCGACGTCAGGAGTTTGACATTTCCGTCAACAAAATGCCAAATAAATGATATATGTATATACATATGTATGTACATACGTTTATATATATATATTTATATAAATATATACATATATGTATATATATTTGTATAAATATATGTACAAGTACATACATACATACATATTATGTACATACATATGTATATAAAATTAAGCGTTTAGTCTAGCTCAATATTGGCCTTCTCAGTATTATCGCCTCTTATCTTGTATAAATATATATAAATTTATATGTTTGTAGTTTTTTTTCATTTTATCGTGTTGATGGTGTCACGCATCGAATAAAAAAATAACTTAATTTACCTTTAATTACTATTTTATTTTTGCAAAAGAAGAAATCAAACTTTAAGCTTAAAGTAGTAAATTAATCAATCAAGTTGCCGACTCTTTGGCGTTTGGTGATAAAGGAAGTACCTTTTTATGTTTATTGGGTGTGTCTTTCTTGCCTTATGGTAGCATATGAAACAATAAAGGGCCGCCTTTTATATACCCTAGTTTTTGCATATTAAAGGACTCTTTCTAATGGAAAACATAAAAGTCGAAGTGGCAAGTAGAACTTTGAAGTTATAACTTTTATTAAAAACTCTCAACAAGATTTTGTAGGTAACTATACTCCTCTTCAGACTGGCTCGTGTTTCTGTAACAAGATTATCCTGGCGCCATAAGACTCTTTGTTATTGATATGTCTCCACTATTTTTAAACAAATTTCGTACATATGTATGTGTTTGTATTTATAAAAAAAATAATATACTTACATACATACATACACATAAACATTTAACGAGAGTTTTGCAGCTTTGTGACAGACATTGGAAACAAATTTGATCTGCTTAATGTAATTCTATCAAAAAATAATAATATACCCGTTTTACGGTCACTGGGTATATAAGAAATAAGGCAAATGTGTAAAAGAGACAAGAATATCTGCGCTTGGCAACAGGAAAAGGCGAATTAAATCCATTAATTAGCACAAATTTTGACAAGTTCAATAATCGAAAGTGCCTCTCTCTGAGCTGAGCTGTTCTCTTGCTCTTCGCTCATATATCTGTATCTCTCTTACATGCTCCATCTCTTTTCATTTGTCTATAACAGTTCATTGTACTGTCATGACGGATTTTGACTTATTGTCGTCATGTTGTTTTGTTTGTATTGTTGTTGTCTCCTTTTTGACATAAAATTTCCTCGATAGGCCGAACGATACAGTTAAACGAGAGTTGTTGTTGTTGCTGACTCAAAATGACAATCGTTTCGATTTGCATTGTTTCTTTATGGTTGTTGTTTGTTGATTTTTTTTATTTTAAGTTAATTTGCCTTTTTTGGCCAGCTTGCAATTTATTTTTGTCTCAAATTTACTATAATTAAAAATCAAATTGATTTTTCCGTTTGCCAACCCCAACAACAGCCACAGCAACACAATACTAACAATCAAATTGTCAAGTTAGCATTTGTTGTTGCAATCAAAAACCAATTTTCCGTATCTAAAAGAAAAACTCAGTCAAGGCATTGTCTTGCCACACGTTTTGTGGCTTTTGGCTGTTTTGTTGCTGCTATTGTTGTTATTGTTGCTGTTGCTCTTATGTTGCAACAATGAGCATGGCTAATTTTCATTTTAACAAAAGTTAAGTATACACGGGCTCTTTAAGTTTTGCTCGTTGTCAGGAACGGCTGCTAAATATGTGCAGGTGGGGCGCCTAAATAAATTAATAATCCAATATAAAAAATAAGAAATATAAGCCATTTAATTAGAATAAACCTATCAAAAGTCAAATATGGAGGGATAAGAAATATATGATAAGTTCTATTAGACTGAATTTTTGGTTGCCCCTTACTTATGTATGTTAAGTTCACCCCTGTTTGTTGTTAACGAAACGGTTGTTTTTTTTTTCCCCTCCTCTTCTTTTACGTTTTGTAATTGTTGTGTCTGCCAACAACAATAGTAATAGCAACAGCAACAACACAACTATAAATGTTAGACAAAAAGCAATGGCACAATTTTTTATACCCTTTAAATTAGATGTGTATATTTAAGGTTAAAACGACAAACTAAGATGACAGATTCCATATTAATCTGATGAAATTAAAATATCTTTCTCAAATTCAAGTTTGTAGTGCGGTTAAAAGTTTATGTAAATAACTTTTGTTTAGATGTATGTAAATGGTTGAATCATAAATCAATATATGTTATTCGATTTACAAAACTTTCGTAATAATAACTGCTCAACTATTTAGTAGAGTATTGACTTTTCGATTATTTTGCCTTCGCCATATTTCTTTATACGTATATCTCTTTCACTCTGTTTCTATCTCTCTCTCTATGCATAGCATGTCCAATTGGCATGGCGCTACGAATTACAAAAACAATTTGACTGCAAATGAAAAAATTTACGGAAAAAGAAAAATCAATATCTATAAAAAAAATTATTACCCATAATAATCAATAATCTAATCGAAGTCCTAACATGATGGCTATATTTACATGCATATGTACATATGTATGTATGATTTTCATAAAAAGAAAATATCGGAAGGTAACTTCGATATCCGATTAGTTTTCTTGTAATCCTTGCAATTTTACACCTGAGATTGATAATAATAGCTCCCTTAATTCTTAAGATTATATTCTTAATATTGTCATGTACATTTTTGATATACATATGTACATACATACATACATACACTTGCCAGAAAAACTATCCGTACACCATGAAAAAATAACAATTTGTTAAAAATTTTGTGCTATAATAAACTTAAAAGTATGAAATTTCTTTCCATATGTTTAACATAGTAATTTTCCAATATATTTAATTCATTTTTACATGATTCCATCATTTTAAATTAAAGTTATCAAAACAAAAACAAAAAACTTCATATAAAAGGAACAGAAAAAGTATCCGTACAACAAAATGTAGACCAAAAAAATAGTCAAAAATCTAATGAAACGTTAAGTTTTAGTAGCTTGTTGGATAGCCCTTTCTTTTAAGGACCTCTGCAAGTCGACGGGGCATCGAATTTACCAATTTTGCTGTATCATCTTTGGTAATATTGTTCTATTCAGTCATAATCACGTTTTTGAGCATTTATTTGGAAGTAATGGTGTGCTGACGGATTTTGCGCTCCAATAAATCCCTTAAATCCTCTATGGGGTTAAGGTCTGAGGATTGTGGTGGCGTATCTAGCCTTTTTTTGGTGTTAAAAAGCAACCAAAGTTTCACAATGTGCGCAGTGTGCTTGGGATCGTTGTCATGTTGGAAATAGAAATCGTCTCCCAATCCCAACTGCTCAGCACTTGGTTTCAAATTTGTTTTCAAAACATTTAAATATCCGTATTGGTCCATTATGGATTCTATAAAATCAAGTTTACCCACTCCTTCCGCTGCCATACACCCCCTATCCATCACCCCACCTCCACTATGTTTGACAGTAGGCGCCAAATTTTCTTTATTCAGAGCAGTACCACTTTTACGCCATACCAGTTTCCTTCCCTTAATCCCAAATATGCAATATTTGCTTTCATCCAAAAATAAAACGCTTTCCCAAAACTCTGGAGGCTTATTCACCTGTTCATTCGCAAAATCCATTCGCTTCTTTCTGTTTACATCAGAAATGTAGGGCTTCTTACGTGCCACATGGCCATGATAACCATCTTTCTTCAACATTTTGCGAATAGTGTCTTCATGGATGGTTTTACCAAACGAATCTTTAACATTTTCCGTTAGTTTGGAAGCAGTTATTCTGGGATTTTTCTTCACATCCTGTAATATTGACCGTCTTTCACGATCTGTCAGCTTGCAGGGGCGACCAGAACGTGGCTTCGAAAGAATAAAGCCACTTTCTTCGAATGTGTTAACCACGTACTGGACAGAGGAGTATGGTTTACATATTATTTTGCCAATTTCCCGAAAAGACTTTCCTTCTTTTCTAAGTTTTATAATAATTTCCCGTTCATCTGGAGTAATTTCTTTACTTTTGGGTGCCATGCTGAATCTTCGAACTTTCTTATAGGTAAAGCAATTTTGAAAGTAATGTATTCACGCCAAAAAATACCACAAAGTAAAATGAAAATGTTATTGAGTGAATAAAGTTCAGCTGATAACGCAGGATGTCCCCTTTTCGATGCGTACGGAAACTTTTTCTAGGTTACAATGTTGCTACATTTTCTTTTTAAATTAAAAAAAAATGCTTCTAGGGTAACAAGAATTATAAAATATAGTGAGAATTAAAAAAAAATATGGAATTAATAGAATAATGAAACAAACCTATCAAATTACTCCTATATCGCCTTAATTATCCGATGTAAACTGGGTTTTTCTATATGATACTTGCATGTACGGATACTTTTTCTGGCAAGTGTATGTACATACATATCTGTTAATAGCAATCAGATTTAAATAATAATGAGATTTATGAAGAGCTTTCTATATTAACCATGAATATAGTTCGATGCATCTTTATCCGATATTTAGGATTTATCATGACACTTAACAATCACACACGGAAGATCTCAAAAAGTTCATTGCCTCTTTTACAAGGAAGGAGAATTAAATTAATTTGTTTTTTGATTTATTTTTCAAATTAATTGCTATATATGTATGTATGTACATATGTATATATTTTTGTTTTATTATGTAACATAATTTTTATTACAAGCGCCATCAATCAAGATCTTTTCCCCACTTGAAACACTTGTTTGCTTCCTTTCTTGTACATTAAGACGCAAAGCTGACAACAATTCCCATTTATTTGACCTGCACTTAAGGCACACAAAACTCGATGTTTTAGTGTGTTTAATGAGTCTCAGCTGGACATGATCCGGCTCAATGAACTAAACTTTATACCTCATGTTGAGTTTTCTATCATGTCTTGCAGCTGCAAGTAACTAAAATGAAAAAAAACTAACGTTGGAAAACTTAAATCAGCTAATTTATCAAAAAGTGTGGCACACTCACTCGCTTATTGTCGGTTGTAGTAGTGGGGCACGCCCACTTTTCGTTAGGCGTCCGCCCCATTAGCTGCTGCTGCTGCCACTTTCCAAATCAATTGAAAATCTTCCGTCTTGTTGTTGTTATTATTATTTCGTTTTTTTGTTGTATGCCATCATCATCATCACCATGATCCGGCAGACATTAGAAGCGCGTGTGAGACATGCGATTGAGCAAGAAGAGGCAACAGCAACCGGGATGAAGTGGTGGGAGAGACGACACAAAACAAAAAAAAAAAAGTCAGAAATAGTAGAGGGAAAAAAGCATACAAATTACCATTTGTAATACCCTGTTAAAACGTAGCTTAAAAGAGGGCATATCAACATAGTTACATGGCTTAAGGTTGAGAGTAGCTAAATAATAATAATTAAATTCTCGATTCAAACAAATCGAACTCGATTGATATTTGAAATAATATTGAATAAAAATGTTGGATTAGAGATGAATAATATCTCTAAGCTACATCCTTGCTTTGTAATGGGCAAAGCAAAGTCGTTGCCTAGAAAAAGGTTTACCTATCTTTTTCTGAGATGTGTGTTTTTTGTCTCAAAGAAAGCCAAGCCCCAACCGAAATCGTGTGAGTGAGAGAAGCAAGAAAAAAGACGTTAAACATTTTTTTTTTCGTTGCTGTATGTTTTTTTTTTTATTCTTCTTGTCTGTTAAACGTTCAAAAGTAACGCCAACGCTAACATTGTGAGCTTTGCTTTTATTGTTAAACCAGTTGAGCAGCAGCGAGAACACAAAAAAGAGAAGAAAAAAAAAACAGGAAAAAAACAACAGCAGCAGCTGTTTGTTGGATCCTCATATACCACCTCTCCCCTCATATACCACCTCTCCCCTGTTTCTTTCTATCTCTCTCTCTCTCTCTGTCTGTATTACACTCCCTGTTATAGTCTCCCACTCTGCTGCTCATTTCTACGCTGACTGCATATTAAGCTCTCGGACTGAGCTGCGCGCCTGCGCGTCCAACGACCGTTTTATTGTTGTTGTCTAAGCTTTGTTTGTTTTAGCTGCGTTTCATTATACTCTAGCCAAAGGGGTACTATAAATTTTCCATTAAAGAGATGTCTATAAAAATATATATGTATATAAATATATTCATTTTCCATAGAAGTCCATCTAGCTATTAAATAAATAGTTGGAAGTTAAATTTTCTATTTAAAATTCTGAAAGATTTATGAAATTTTTTTATTTATTAGTATACATATAGAGAGTATATAAAATTGGGTTTACTAAAAAATAAATGTGAACAAATATGTTTATATTGTGTCTCGCTTTGCCATTGCTTTTCAGTTTGTCGTGAAGAACTGACAATATTCATTTCAATTCCACTTGACCAATCCTTGAAAATGTAATCCCAAACTAGATATGTTTACAAAAACCCAATTGACCTGTAGTGAACCCACGTTACGGGTCCTCCAACTATACAAGACGATACCAATTAATATGCTAACTTCACTAGATATACGGAGACACATTCAGTCAGACAATCAATCCCCATTAAAAATACCTCACGCACTTACATTTGTGTGTCTCTTTGTGTCTCTGTTTCGACACGGGAATCGAGTTGCAACTAGCCTAGCCAAAGAAAAACGTGTTTAAATTTACGTTTGACAGTTGGCAGAAAAAGAAAAAAAAAATAAAGTCAAAGCTCTTTATATTTCGGTAGTTGCTCCCAACTTACCTAAAATACAATCGTAGTTTCACCTCACCCATTTAGCATGACAATCAACAGAAAAAAAAAATAAAAACTACTGTGGCAACAATAACACCAACATAAGCCACGACATTCCCCTGTGTGGATAAGGGTGGTGGTGGGAGGGCATCGGTTGGTAGTCGTTACTAATACGCGCAGGTCATGCATGGACTGCAGTTGGTAGACTCACACACACACCTCTTTTTTTTTCTCTATTTTTTTCTTTTCTGGCGAAAATCATTTTCACTCTTCATTTTCATGTTTGTGAAAATCTGCACGACGACCACGCCTCTGTCTAGTCTGTAAAATTAAAAGAAGGGCCCTAACCCCAAAATTAAAAAAAAAAAAAACAGGCCATTGACATACATTTGCAAGTCTTAAGTTTGCGTGTGCCAAAGAGTCAAGATCGAGGCTTTTTTTGGTCAAGCCGCACTACGACACATGTAAGATATATATTTGACTAAAAAGAAGACGGAGTAAAAGAAGGAGAAGGAGGAGGAGGAGTAGCATAAAGAAAGAAAGTGTTCAATGCTGGGAAGACGCATGTCCAATAAATAAATTGAAATATTTACGCTTTGAAGCAAAAAGAATTGAAAATGCCGCAAAGCGGAGCGAAGACGGTCAAAATAAACAGGCCAACCGGTTGAATGGATCAGGGACAGTCCGGTGGGGATCGGTGGTTGATCGGTCTGATTGGAAGTCTTGGATCCCTATAATCGCAACGTTGTTTTTGGTGCTGCAGCTGTGTGACCCACTCCCAGTTGTCGTTGTCCATTTAAAGCGGCCAGACGGCGATTGGCCCGGCCTGCCAACATATCTGCGCACATTTATCGCCAGTTTTCAGTTTGGCAGTTTGCTTTGTGTCCCTCCTGCTCCTCCTTCACCCGCTCCCTCTCCCTCTCTACACCTTCTCTATTGCCCAAAACAAAAAAAAAAAATGAAAAATAAAAATTTCACCTCCGGTCACACGCTTGAGAAGTCATACATTCAGGCAACAAACAAAAACACTGCACAAAAAATGAAAAGCGTTAAAAGCATTTTGTGAATATTGTAGTCATTGGTTAATTAGACAAACTCTGGTCAAACGAAAGATTCAGATTTATTTGGTGGTTTTTATTGAAAAAAAAAAAAAAACGATTTGCATTGAAATGAAAGAAAGATTTCAAACTTTATTGTCAATAATTTCTATATTATAACTTTTTTTTATTATATCGTCTTATGCACATTTATGTTGGCTAGAGATTATGATTTATAAACATACTAATATGTGATCAGGTTGTCTGTTTATATACATATACCAAAAATACCAATAAATAAAAAATAAATAATAATTAATTAATAGTCAGAAGAAGAACGGATTTATGTAATTATATTTTATAGAAAAAGAGCTCTTTACAATAACCTGAGTAATATTTGTTTATAAAGCATCCATATGCTGACCATCAGTACAAATCCGTTAGAGAAGTCTATTCTGCTTGATTAAAATGACTATAATAGATATTTATCTTAATTTTAAGCTATTAACAAGAAATTCTTCTGATCATCTTAAACCATAAACAGCTTTCCACATTGTTTAACATTTGGAAAACAGGGTGAAGGCTTACTCAGTAGATACTTGTAAATGCAATTAAAAAATTCTTAATTGATTGAAGAGATTATGAGATGATTTTCACGAAAAAAAAACCTTTCTTCTAATCTCTTTTAATATGGAATGCTAGTACAAAACTCAATTCATTCAGGTTTTCAAACTTTTGATTAAGCTTTATCTTTGTTTGACGTCTATGTAACAACTTTAATTGTAGTTTAAAGTAAGTTTTCACAATTTTTTATTTTGATTTAATAATTCATTGCTATCTAAAATGGTTTACCTCTTATGGATTTTTAATTTGCCGCATTCAATTGATAGCAACTCGACCATCCTCTGCCCTGCCAGTTGGCAAACCGTTGGCAACGGGCTGTGTCTTGCATCGCTCCATTTAGTTACTTGGCTGAGCATTTTTTTTTGTTACTGCTGCGGCTCTGATAATTTTTCATTAATTACCAAAACGGGTATTTGGCTATTGAGTTTGTTGCTTTTGTTATTGTTGTTGTTGGTAGTTGAATTTAATGCCTACTCTCTTGTGCCTTTTTTGAGCCAAGCTTGTTTGCGGTTTCTCATCTAAAGATAAATTGAATAAATGTCCGGATGCACTTGAAGCGCACATAAAAATTGTTGCCTGTCAGCGTCATTGAAACTAACTCTATGGCCATCGCCCATCCACCACGACCAAAACGACTCCGATGAAGAAACTGAGGATGCTGCAAATGATGATGATGATGCGGACGATGATGCAGTGAAAATCTTTTCTTGTTAATTTTTTATTTCATTTCATTTACTAACTAACTGTGCATGATGATGAATCAATCATCTGTTTAGCTTTGGGTATTTAAATTAACCGGTTCGACCGTCTAATGAGCGGCACTTGTGTCGTCTACCCGCAGTAGATGAAGCAACCACTTTCATGTCTGCCATAAACTTTATCCATATACACCCATAACCATAACGATACCCATCCCAATCCCCATCAATGTCCATGTCTACTTGTTGTTATAGGGCTTATGTTTTCTTCATGGGAATTACACGAGAAAGCCCCTAGCCGAAGGCAAATTGATTGTTTTTTCTGGGTTACACGTGTTGCGGTTTCTTTCGACCATTACAAATTATTTCTTTATTTATTTGATTAATCTGCTAAAAGTTTAAATGCTGCACAAATTTAACATGAAAATGTAAAATTTTTCAAGTTTAATTCAATTAGCTTTTAATTAGGCAAAATTAGAAGATAAAGCACCAAGAAATCGGAGATAAAGGAGAAAAACAGTTTATGGTCGAAGTTTGAAACTAAAGACGAAACAATATTTTGTTTATTTTTTCCCAAAAATTTCCAAAAAAAAAAAATATCCTAAATAATTTAAAAGAAACTTCTTTTACGATTCATATAAATCTAGCTTTTTTTTATATGTATAACAGAAACTTTCAAATGATGTCATCTGAATATATGTACATACATATGAATGTATAAACTTTTTGCTAATATATCACTTTTTTTTATAAAGAATTTTGTTTTTTTTTCAACTCATGTTTACCCTTCCCTTCGAATTCTGCAAACGTCAAACAAAACTTGAACATTGCAATTTGAGTCATTAATGTTACCTTGAGAGATACATATAGACTGGCGGCTATGCTTCATATAATTGCCAGTTAAATAGATTTCATTGGAAATTATATAATGCAATAACTACTTGGCCAATTAGCCAAAGATATGTTTATAAATAGAAATAGAAAGATTGAGTAAAGAAATGAGTGGTGGGCGAGGGTCAGAGAACTTCAATGTTAATTGGCTTGGATTTCTTTCGAGTAAGAATATCGACGCGAAGGCCTTCATCAATGAGGCGCAGCGCCAAAAGCTCTGATTGTATGTAAAAGTTTCGCTTTTTTGTATCTATTTCCATTAATTAAGAAGCATGCGATGCGATGATGCGTCAGTTCAGAGTTTCTTTGTCTACAAAATGGCAGGAAAAAAACACTGGAAACTGGCTCTGCTTATAATAATTTATATGATTTTGCATTGTTCTCTCTTATATACATATAAGTATGTATATATACAATATACATGTTTATAATATGTATTTAATTTGCCAACTCAACTCTTTTCAATTCGCAAATCATTTTTTTCTGTTTATTCAAACGTGTGTTGTATTTTTGTTATCTTGACACGAGTTTCAGTCTTCAGTTTCGTCTTGGTCTAGGTCTAAATATGTCTTCAATGTCTACAGCCAAGGTAAATTTTTTGGCTAGCAGCTAAATATCGTTTACCAACACTTTCATTTAACACATTTTGTATGTACATATATTACTTGTACTTTTAGTTAAACAACAATAGCAATTACTTCTTTTCTCAATTATTAATTGATTACTGTCTTTCGGTATCGTTATATTTTATGATTATTGCAATCAATTAAATTAAATTGCTTTGGAAAATTG
The DNA here is from genome assembly GCA_037075365.1 of Drosophila emarginata. Lineage (NCBI taxonomy): Eukaryota > Metazoa > Arthropoda > Insecta > Diptera > Drosophilidae > Drosophila > Drosophila emarginata. The sequence continues at coordinate 5,117,452 of JBAMCD010000260.1, read as the reverse complement.
GTTTCATTTTCCACTTGTATGACTTGAAGGCGCCATCATAACAATCAGCTCAGCTTTCATTTCATTATTGTTTTCTTTAACCCCCCTATTTTTCTCTTCTTACTCTATTTCTTTTCAACTATTTATAATAATTACTAAAGCAAATAAACCTACATAAACACAAAGAGCAAAAAAAATATACAAAAAAAGAGAAAAAAAAAAGTAAGCCGCCAGCTCACTTTTTATATGCTTGTCATTTGGTCTTGGATCGCGATCCACACACAGTTTAAGCCGTTGGCACTGACCAAGCCAACTGACTGACCAGAGAGACCAGCGCAATGCTGACGACGCAACGTCTACTATGAATTGGATTTGTGTTTTTTTTTGCCCAACTCGGAGGCATCGATGGTAGCCACAGTATTGACCTCAAAGTCAACAGAAAAATGGGTGAAAGGTATAAAGAAATAACAAAAAACGAGCAATTTTCAATTGGCAATGTAATAAAATATGAACAATGATATTATAGATGAAGTAATCGATTTATAAAACATTTCAAAAAGAAGAAGGAAAGTTGACCCATAAGAATAGATACTTAAACATGAAAAACTGCACAAAATGTTGGGACTTTTATTATATAAGATTAAAACTATAAATGTTAAAAATTGGCAATTTAAAAATGAAGTCGATTAAAGTTTTTATTGAGTTCTTGTGTGGGAATATTAAAAGAATAATTTCTATAAGATGAAATAAAAAATTTTTCGTTAAAAATTACTTTCATAGATTTAGATGAAATAGCAAAATTAAAGAATTATTTAAAAATTATTTTACTCTTCTTTTTTCTCTATTTCCGTGTTATTATTAGGTGAAATTGAAATTTTTTTTTAAAATTAATTAATTATATAGTCAATTAGATTTCCATCCAAATACAAAAGCAAAAGTTTAATGTACTTTTTTGTATTTGTAATTCTTTCAAAATTTTTTTAATTCTTCCATTATTGTTCCTTATGTTTCTACCTAATTGTCATAAGGTAATTAAGCCATCTTTATAATGGAGTTTCACAAGTGTCTTGACAAGAAGCCAAAAAAGTTAGACTGTAAAACATTTCGTAATTTGGGCAAAATTTGTGCAAGACTTTCATTATTTGCAGAAAATTCTAGCAAAAGCAAATTCTTCTTTATAAACTTATGTGTAAACCTTTTTTTCCATCTAATAATAAAAATTTTAAAAACTGTATATTATTCTTATAAATTCACGTAATAAACAGTTTTCTATAGAACCAAATTTCTACTAAATAAGACTAACTTACTTAAGTAATACAAGCTCAGCTGTTATAGTTAATTACACAGATAACTGTGTATATATATATTTTCTGAGTCATTATCCACACCTTCTTCTATAAGCTACTTCTAAACAAAGTTAATCCAAACTGTTAGATCATAAATAATTGCCCAAAAGCAAAACTAGTTAAATTTCTACAAAATTTTGTTTAACAAAATGAGTAAATATTTTCGATCTAAATCACCATTTTGTGGTATTATCTTCTCTCCTTTTTCTCTATTCCAACAATATACTATATATGTACATACATATGTTTTTACCAGTTTATTTTGCGGTTTATCTAATTGGGAAATGTTTTTGCTAAGTACGTGCCACAAATTAAGTAATTAAACTCAATTCTTTAACTCAACTAAACTTTACGATCAATCAAGTAGCTGCCCTTAACTTGTTTTGTTTTGTTTTATTATTAACTCATGTCGACTTTCGCTAATAAAATGATTTTTAGTATCTATCTCTCTTCACCTACTAGATTTATGAAGTTACTTGGCCTGATAATGTGTTGAGGGGAACTTTAAAGTGCTGTAGAGTGAAGTGTAGTGACCGAGATTTTGGCCAAAAGCTAATCACATACTTCCGTTGAAAAAAAAATGGTGCTTCAGGTGGTTGGTTGAATGTGGTTTTTGCGGTTTTTTGAGCTGCAGTTGCGCTTTAATAACTTCATTGTCAATGCAACATACGGCTGCACATTCAACAAAAGCGAAAAAAAAAGAAAAAAATAAACCACTCATTGTTCAAGTGGACTTGATCTAGATGCCACCAATTCCACTTGATGCAGCAAACTTGGACTCGGACTCGGACTTTGACTTTGACTCGCTACAATATAAACTGCAAACAGTAGTCGGGAGAGTGATATTTATCATTAGATTTATGGATCTTGCCAGGAACAATGACGAGACCACTTGATGAAGTTTTCCCCTCGCATCAAATAGCGATTTCACAAAATAATATCGGTAAAGGAGAGATAGCTCAACAAACTGTCTTTTATTGAGATCATCATCATCCGGCTACAGGTTTTGTTTTTTCATTTCATTTTTCTTACTTTTTTTTTTCGTTTTGTTATTTTACTTAACCGATCATTGATGGTGGGTAGTTTTTATGTGATCGGCATTAAAGCTGACTTTGCCTTATTTAGTTTTTCCTTGGTGGTTTGTCTGTTTATATATACTCGTATTTTATGACTCTCCAAGTCAATGTACGTCGTCATCATTATCATCTCAATAGCAAGCATCATCTTCATCATCGTTTTATTCTCCTACACCCGCACACTGAATAAGAAGAAGACTAAATACAAAGAGAGATAAAGAAAGAGGAAGAGGGTGGGAAGAGAGAGAGAGAGAGAAACTTGACAAGCTCGATTAGATTAGATCAGAGTACTCTTAAACCACTCAAAGAAGTTGGTAAATATTTATCTGACAGATGTAGATAAACTTGAAGTGTTCATCACTGATTTTGCGTTTTCTTTTTCTTTTAAATCTGTTTTCTGGGAAATACAATATCATTTCAAGTTTTATAATTAATGGTATATTTTTGCCGTCTTGCGACCTAATCAATTAAAAATTAAATTTAATTTGCTATGCACATTTCAACAGAAAGTTGATTAAACTCATAAATTGAGAACTTTTTTTTGAAATCCAAGCAGATTAAATGATAGACAAAGAAAAAAATACTTCTTAATCCCTCTTGATTCCTTTTTGATATATATATAAAATGTGTATATAAAAGTCTTCCCTATGAGCCAAGCTCTAAGCTCTTAATATATCTTTTTATTTATTTAACTATTTGGAAGCTGCTCTACTTTTAGTTCCATTACATTTGTAATCTCCAGTGCCCAACCAAAAAAAAAAAAAAAAAGAAAAAACATTCCCACTCAACGAATAACAAACGAAATTCAACAAAAAGCCACAAAAATTACACATAGAACATTTTGAAATTTACATTCAAATGTAATTCTATACCCAGTACAAAGAAAGGGTATATTGAAGATCGCCAACCGATCATAGAAGCGGAGGTAATTTAAGATTAGTTTTATTAAGTATTAATTTTAAAATAAATCTTTAAAATCAAGCTATCGCCAACTTAATTAAACACGCTCTAGTCTACTGGGATATAAAACTTTAGTGGAACGTTGGACGCTAAGTTGTGCTAGTGTTTTAACACAGATATAAAAATAAATAAATTAGACACTTAACGTAAATTTTAGTTATTTCTTGCCTACTTGTTACGGGGTATCTTTTATTCGATGCTTCAACTTAATTTATGTAAATTTTTTGTTATTTATGTACACACACATTGTTGTGTGTGTGTGTGTTTGTGTGGTGTTATGTGTGTGTAGGCTTCAAACGAATGATTTTGATTAGAAATAGTGCATAGAGGCAAGGGACACGCCCCTTAAACATTATAAAAAGGGCCTCCCCTCGTCACATTAGGGCTGTATTACAACAGTACCCGTAACCATAGGCGGCGAGTCGATTAAAACAAATTGCCAGCGGGATAGAATGATGAATCAGCAGCTGTAACAGAGACCACAGCCGATCTATAGCTGTAATATTTACAAAAAACGTTACATGCATGCTGTGAAGAGGAGATGGAGATGGGGGCAAAGGGTAAATGAATGGGGGTGTTTGGTTGAAGCTTTATATCTTAAAAATAGATACATTTCCCACGCCCACGTGTCTATTTCTAGGTCTTGCTATTGCTATTGATGTTGCTGTTGCTGTTGTTGGTGTAGTTATTATTGTCTCTTGGCATTGCATTGTTATTAGTATTTTTCTCGGTTGCTTTTCACTTCCCAGACAACAATTGTGCAATTTGGCGAGTTTCCACTTTTGCTTCCTCTTTGCATACTATATAATTTTCTGTCTAATCTGCCAAAAAAAAAAATAAACCACGCCCCAAGCACTTTCAATTGCAATTTTGTTTCACTTTTCTTTCTTTCTCCCATTTACCTTTGCTCTAATTCCATGGTTTTTCTTTTTTACCCCCCATTTCACACATTGCCATTCTCTCTCTCTCTATCTTCCAATCTATCTCATTCAGTGAAAATTTTTCTTTTATAACTTTTCTTTTTATAAATTCTTGATCCAAAAATATACATTTTCGCTATTCATTTTTATCAAGTGTTTTTTTTTCTCGAAAATTTTCACAAAATATATATATGTATATATAAAGTATATGGTAAGCGACTTCCTCCCACTGTTCCCACCTGCTGCTTGCTGGTGCCGCCGTTAACATTTGGAACTGTGGAACAAAAGATATGAAAAGAACTGTGAACGCAATGATGGGGCAGGTCATGCGGCGATAAATAATTATGGCCTTTGTTTAAATAAACATTTCTTTAATTAAAATCAGCGAATGCAACAAAAATGCCTTCATTTCGGTTATGTAACGGTTTGTCAGTTGTATTGTATTAACATTGTTGAATTATTCGATTGTCAAACATTAATGAAAAGTTATTGAATTAAAAAGAAACATTTTAGGCCATGGGATTTATCTTTTAGTATGCATTAAGTTAAATATTTAATCATTGTTATCGACTATTTTCTTTTAATAATAAGCCACTTTAATTGCTTTATTCTTCTTTGTTTGTTTTTTGCCACACTGTGCAGTGACGGCGTCAACGTCTCATCGGGTCGTCGTCGTCGTTTCATCGTCGACTGTTAGTGCTAAAATTAAATATTTAAATTTAATGCCCTAACATTTTGCTTTTGCCGAACACGGTTCGCATTTTATACCCTGTTCACCTCCAAAGTGAAAGGGTATATTTAACGGTTATTACATTTCTCTTAGCAAATTGTCATCCAAATTTCACAAGCTATTTAGACAATGATTTTCAAACTCCTCCAAGTTTGAAATTCATAAAGTTTTCATCAATGGACAATTTTTTCTAATTTATATAGCCACATATACCCCTATTTCTTCTACGGTATCTAAAATTGACGCCTCAACTTGCTTATGGCAAAATTTTATTAAGGTGTTCAACTTTTTGTCATCATAATAAATTCATTTACAATATCGCCGAAGTGTATTTCCAATCAAAACATTTTAAAGTGGCCAAAAGAAATTTCCGTAGAAGTATGTATATTCCAAAATAGATGAATCACTATTGTTAGTTTTATAAGAATATGGGGTTACAGAGAAGTGGGGGATTGACCCACAGCAATAGACATAAAAACAAAAAACAACCGATCTCTCAGTCATCGTGAAGGGTCTACGGGAGGGAACGGTAGTAGTGGGTTTAGTGATAAGCCGAAATATAAATGATAAAATGATAAATTTTTCAAAAATAAATTTTTGAAAAAAAAAAAACAACAAGAAATCGCGTAATTACTTCCGGTGAACTGTACCAGGTGAAAAACACACATACACACGCACGCACACATCGGGAATACGCTCTCCCCCACACTCTCTTACTCTCTCCCTCTCTATTTTTTTTCCACGTTTCTCTGACAACTGAAATGGCAATGCTGTTGTGTCAGCTGTTTAACTCTTCAATCTTGGCGCTCGCTGGGGTCTCGAAATCTGCATTTCAGTTCTGAACGATACATTGCCGCGTTTATGTGAGCGCGGAGAAATAAATTAATTAATTTTTTTTTCCATTTTACAATAATTTAGTTTTTTTGATTTTTAATATTTGTTTATAATGTTTGTGCAATGCACGTTGACGACTACGACAACAATATTAACGAGTATTACGATTGCAATATAAAAGTGAGTTGCATCTTCTCTGTCTCTCTACTTTACCTCTCTCGAACCGCTATAAAAAAAATGCTTTGCGTGACTTTCCTAAATGCGCAACGTTTTCTTATCGCGCAAGTTTACTTACATATGTATGTATGTATGTACATATGGCTATGTTTGTATATTGGCCTCTATCAGTTTTCCTGTGTCTCTGTGTGTGTGTGTGTGTGTGTGTATTGATTGCATTTGCACAAAAAGAAGTAGGTTATGGCAAAATAAGTAACAAATTCAATCATCACGCACAGCCCCCAAACACACTCTCTTCTCTTTTGTATTCTCTCTTCTCAAATTTTTTGAACACGCAACCAACTGTTGCTTCTTCTTCCTCTTTCTACCATGTAACAGCTGATTTTGTGTTTATCTGTGTGACACCATTAAAGTTTTAATTGAAATAACAAGCAATTGTAAAAGTGTGAAAACAAAATCATATTAGAGAGCAAAAAAAAAAAGAGAAGAAAAATTATAAAAAAAAAAAGAAAAAAAAAATTAAAAACAACCAAGCAAAACTTTAATCGATATCATCGAAGACTTCGTTGTCGACGTTGTTGTTATCGTTGAGGTGATGTAATTTGCATAAGCAACAACAAAAACAACATCATCAGCAACAAAAAATCTCTGCATAGTCACCATCAGCAGCCACAGCCGCAGCAGCAGCATCAGACAACGACATCAGCATCTAAACCAAACCGCATACATAACTTTTAGACCGATTTCAGGTTTGGAAGTCATCTTGTCTGTCTTTCTGTCTGTCTGTCTTGTCTCCCTGCTTCATCGTCTGTGTCTCGTGTAGGCAGACATCAGGCATCAGCGGCGGGGCAACGCATACTCTTTGATTTTATGCGAGTCTAATCAGTTTACTAATCAGTTACGACTGAAATATTCAAGAAGTGGGAACACTTTCTTCAATCGGTATGTTGGTATTCCCCCTCTTTTAAAGAATTATTAAAAAAAAATTTTTATCTCACATGAGGAAGTTTATAAAGTGATTCAGTGAAAATAAAATCGATTGTTAATTCTGTGAGTCATTTAAACAAAAAACAACAACAAAAATAAAGTTAAATTTACAGTCTTCTGGATTAAAGTATAAAATCTTTGCGACTCTTCTTAAGTCATTGTGAAATAGTTTAATTACAATATATTTACAAAGTTATACTGTATAAAATTTTTATATATATATTAATACATAATTGTTCAAGTTTCTTGTGAGAATCCAATCTCGTATATATTCTTTAATTAGTAAACAAAAATCTTTACGACAAGAATGTTAGTGATTTTGTAAATCAGTTTAAAAAACCAACAAGATAACGATTTTCGTATACTTACCTATTAGTAATAAGACTAGAACTTTATATTTCCTCCATAAATTTAAGTAAATCACTTTATATAATCCACTCGGTATAAGCAAAATTCAACTGACTAATACAAAAAAAGAAAATTTCACATTTGTTTATATTCACTTATTTAGAAACTTTTGAAATGAATTGCATTTTCAAATACACAGGAAGAAAAAAATGGAAGAATTTTTTATAAAAATAAAGAAACAAGAAATTATCAATTTTCATGTTAAGTTATTGTTTAAAACTTAGACGGCTTTGTAAAAAATTTGAAACAAATATAAATTGAAAAAGTGTTGTAAAATCGGTTTTAAATTCATATTTTTTATAGTAAATTTTAATAGGAAAATATTTTACTGTCTAACTTGTAAAACAAGAATATACACTAAACTACAGAATCTACCAAGTGTTGTTCACTCCTCCCCCACTAATCGCCACAAAAGGCCCCTCTCCCCGTTCCATCTGTCATTCTGGTTTCTTTCGTCTGCCGGCAAGCAATTACAAAATGCCTTAAATGCCGCACTCGCCCACTCATCAAGAGATGGTGGTAGCGAAGGAGGAGGTGGTGGTGGTGGTGGTGTATATTGGATGGTGGTGAAGCAGAATTAAAGCAAGGTGCTGAGTGACTACCATAAGATACAGTCTCAGATCAGAGATTCGATTTAAATGTTGAGATTTGAGTCACCAGCAGTAACAGCAGCAGTAGTCATAGTAGTAGTAACCAGTGCAAACGACTCTGAAATCCAAGCTGGTCGCTTCCCTCTTCTCTCTTTACACCACTAATCCCCCCCGAATCCCCTCTTTTCCACCGCCAATGTATTAATCTCCGTCTCCGCTGACGTGCGTTCTATCGAGTGTGTCATGCGGATGGCTGGCCATACAACGTTGTTGTCGTCGTCATTTGCTGGTTTTAGACAATGCTACACAAGTTCCTACACCTACGACCTAGAATTTGCCGAATATGTCAACAGGTATATAGGCAGGCCGGCTGGCTGGCTGGCTGGCAGCGGCATCAAATGTATTAAAACTAAACATATATACAATATATATATATATACATATATATAAATCTATATAAGTGTATATATACAAATCGTTTATACAATATATAAATGAGGCAACTATTTCTATATATAACATATGTATATGTATATAAAAATAAAAAGCAATATGTTATTTTATTTTGATTTTATGCAGAGATTTTCAATTTAATTGCAACATTTAAAATTTTTATATTGAGATAAATCTAAAGATAAATGCAACGGTATCAAAAAACAAAGATACATATATACATATATATATATGTATAATATTAAGGATTAGGCATATATATTTTTGTATCTTTAACTTGTTGAGCTTCAAATGTAAAAGCAAAGATTTGCCCTCTCTGTTGCACTTGTTTGTGGCATGCGCAGTGGCATTTATGTTAACTCTAAAGGACATGTGAGGCCATGCTCAGGATAATGGTTCCATGGTGTAATGGTGAGCACTCTGGACTCTGAATCCAGCGATCCGAGTTCAAATCTCGGTGGAACCTACATTTATATATATGTATATACAATGTTCTTTTTTGTATTTGTGTTTTTTTTTCTTGTTTTCAAAGTTTAGTATATATATTAAGCTAATCTATATGTCGTCTTTAATAGCTTGTATTTTTATTCATAATAGATAAATTTATTGGCCGGCTACGCACACGCATGACATTCACAGTCATAAATTAGTAAACAAAAAATGTATAACACTATCTAGTTATACAATATATTTATATACATATATATAAATGTATATATTTATATATGTATAAATATATCTACATATGTGTGTACTGCCCCAATAAGAACTTCAAATGTAGTGGACAACCCACATTCATCAGCTACAGCAATTCCATTAACAATCTCTTAAACTTGCTTATACAGTATATAATAATGTTTGTCATTTAGCTTAAGGCTAATTTTTCTGTACTCTATCCTACTTAAGGGCATATGCATTCTAGGGACACCTTATAAAAGTAAAATATAAATTTTAATGTTTTAAATTTGACATAAAGTTGGCAAAGGTATTATCTGTCCAATATAAAAATTTTATTTCTCTTATTATTTATTTTAAATTGTTTCAATGAAAGATTATCCGTTGGAGAAAAGTTGTATATTAAAGAAACAGTCTAATACATAGGCAAGGAGACCAAACAGTAAGCTCATCTGATTTAATATTCTTAAAAATAATACTTCATTATTTAGCAGCCCTTCAATAACCATTAATAATTATTAATGGACACATATAATCTCTTTAGAGCTGAAACTAGGACAATCCAAATCCAATCCAAAAGTTATAACCTAAACCGTGAGAAAACTAAAAGCTAATTTTAATCAAGTTCAAAAATTACTTCTCAGAACGTTTCTTTACAATATTTTCGTTAGTTTCGTTCAAAAGGGCAATATCTGAGCATTAGTTTTAGTTCAAATAAGAATTTGTTTTGATTTATTTCAAGTAATTTAATGATTTATTTAAATACTTCTGTATTTCTGTAAAATCAGGGTATGTACCAGTTGAATTTTATAATTTATAAAACATAATATCTCTTATGTTATGAATAATGTTCACTAAAAAAACAACTCCAAAATGCAATTAAAAATCATTTTGAACTTTTATTTTTGAGCATAAAGAAAAACAAAATTAATTTTTGAAACCTGTTTAAAAACATTTCTAGGGTGTGTGAAAGTCGTTGATCGTTTATGTTTTAATGTTGTACTTTTCTTGATTCGTTGTAATGTTTGATAAACAACAGCAATAACTAAATTGTGTCAAGGGGGGCCCTCATCATACACACAAACATACAACAGTATAAATTAAATAAAATTAGCGACTATTTTGCACGAAAATTTGTGTGTGAGAAAACAATAGATAGGGAGGGAAATCAAGAAAAAAAGTAAAAAATAAAACGAAGTGCCACGGAAACAGAGGCAGGCAACAGAGGCAGAGATCGGCACACACGCGTGAACGAAATTGCCCCAAAAGTTGATGGACGACTGAACTGAACTGAACGCACGCTCTGACGAACGAACGTATGTACGAGCGATCATCGCCTTACCCCTGTCCTATAGTTGCCCCAACTGTCAGGGCCTTCCCACCTCACTCCCCCCATTCACCCTCCTATGCTTATAGTACTCACAAGTTGTTAGTATGGGCATGTGGGCGCAATATTTTGCCATATAATGAGGTTTTCGTACGACATTGAACTCGAAAAATGCCATCGGCCTAACCAAAGCTGCCTTTGACTTTGTTTTTTCTTTCACACTATTTGACAATATATATACTATATCTGTATAGTTTTTCTTTTTTTCTCCTTTTGTTTCTTTTCGTATTTATTAAATTATATTAAAAATATAATAATAAAAATAAATTTTGTGAACTGCCGATTATTCAGTACATACATATGTATATGTACATATGTATGTATGTACATAAATATAACCAATTAAATAACTTATTTTCTATTTCTTATCAAAACTATTTGCAGGAATATAAAGGATCAGCCATTACAAAAATAAAAGGAAGTTGCAAGACCTGTTTTTTTTTTTGTTGGTAACAAGGCAACTGAAGTGGTTTTTTTAAAATAAGGATAACTTAAATTATACAGACATCTATTCAAAATGGTGGACTATTATAAAGTATTGAATGTGGAACGCTCAGCCACCGACAGTGAAGTAAAAAAAGCGTAAGTGAAATAAGAATTTAAAGTACATATATTAATTTAATGGAAAATTTCATTAATGTTATTTCTCCCTCCATTTTTAGATATAAAAAATTGGCACTGAAATGGCATCCAGATAAGAATCCAGATAACTTGGAGGAGGCAAATAAACGTTTTCGTGAGCTATCCGAGGCCTATGAAGTGCTATCCGATGGTGAGTATTATTATATCATATTGGATACCCTATTTAAAAAGTGGTTTAGGATTATCTATCAATCTATAATAATATGTAAAATGTATATGTGGATTTATGTGTGTGGTGTGTGTGTGTGTTTAGCACGTAAGCGAAGGATCTACGATGCGAGAGCCACACTCCATAAATCCTCAGCTAGCAACAGTAACTCCTCCTCCTCCACATCCAATGGCTATTATTCCCGATATCGTAGCGGAGCTGGTGCCAGCTCTTCATCAACCTATGGTCGTGACTATGACTATGATTACTATCCCAGCAGACGGAGCGGTAATCGCTACCAGGCGTTTACCTTCCGTAACTTATTTGAGGGTACACCATTTCACAAACTTTTTGGTAAAACGCAAAAAAAAAATGTTGCTAATTTTTTGTTTGTTACAATTTTTGTTTTGTTATTTCTTTTTGCTGCTTGCCCTCACGTTGGGCGCCAAATCTTCGTTTAGCCAGTGTCTAACCAAAGCTTTCTGTTCCAATTTTGAATTATTTTTTTTGGTTATTTCTGTTTTTGTTTTTGCCACTAATTGCAATATAAAAAAAAACGGAATGTTAGGCTTGAGCTAATCCCCCTTTATTCAAAGCAGCCGTCTAAACAGCGTTTTCACTAATCTCAAAAAAAGAATAATGTGTACGTTACCATGAGTAAACTAACCCTTTCCGTTTGCCTATTCACAGAGAAAAAACGTCGCATTTATGATGAGTATGGCAAGGATGGACTTGGTGACCGACAGAGTCGCTCACATACCCGTCATCATTACAATACACACGAATTTGATGAGTTTGATATTATGGGCGGCTTTCCGTTTGTATTCCGACCGCCAGATGAAGTTTTCCGTGAATTCTTTGGCAATAATTCACCCTTTGCCGATTTCTTTAGAGGTAAAAGGATAAAAAATACAATAAAATTTTTGTTTTCATTGCTAATCCCTTTCTATGCATTTTTCCAGATGCCAATGGCCATTCGAATGGCACTTCTAGCAGTTCAACCAATGGTCGACGTCATGGCGGTAGCAGTAGCGGCGGTATTGGTGCCTCTCGCCATCATCATCATCACCAGCACAAATTGGCCTCCCCTTTTGCGGCGCCCATGCTCAATTATTCAATGATGGATTTTTTTATGCCCGCCAGCGGTTTCACTTCTTTCTCGTCCATGACAAGTGGTGGAAATGGCAGCAGCGGAATTACACACATTTCTGGTGGACCCAACGCCGCCGTTAAACGCACATCAACCTCGACGGTGTTTGTCAATGGCAAGAAGTTGATGACCAAGCGGTATGTCACACTCAAATTTTTACTCTAAATAATTAAAAATGGAATTAATTAAATTGTTTTCTGATCTTATTCTATTGCAGCGTTGTCGAAAATGGCAAGGAAACCGTTCTTTCATATGAAAATGACATCCTTAAATCAAAGACTGTGAATGGAGTATCCCAAAAACTATCTTCAATATCAAATTAAATGGAAAACCAGGGGAAACCAGAATTCAAAAATAACATCAAAATACGAGTAATACAAACATCAGATAACACGATAACCAAGCAAAAGTCATAAATTTAAATGGAAGCATATAACAAAAAAGGAAAGAGTTAGAATGTGGTAAAAAAAAACCCCAAGGAACTATGAATTCTTTAATGATTCGAGAGATACTTTTAAAGATTTTGTTCTACATTAGAATTTAGTTATTATACATATATCCGTTTTTGTTCATTTCCACACCAATCAGAGAGAAAGGACCAAATCTAAAGATCATCAGTATCATCAAAAGAATCATCGGCAGTAAAAGCACTCGCAGCAGAATCAACAGCAACAGCAGCTAAAATGAAAGTAAACACAAAATTTATAATCGGGTTCCTTTTTACATCTTTATTTTTATGCGAATTTTATTCGAAATTGTTTTTGTGTTAAATAGTTTCGAACAAAAAATGCTTGAAAATAATCTAAACATCCAAAATGAAAAGGTTAATTTAAACGAAAACCCCAAGAAAACAAGGATTTAGGCAAAGAGAGAGAAAAACAAAAACGAGCAATAAAAACAACAAAAATGCTAAACGCTTAAGCAATTTTAGCTTTTAAGTTTTTGGGCGGGCAAGGGGGCGTGATTCGAAGCTAAGCAAAGCAAAACTGAGAATGTGTGTGTTGATATAAACTATATATATATATATACGTGTGTTTAAAAGGGGAATATATATGTATATATAAATATATATTGCTATATTTATAATTGATTGTGTGTATGGAAATTATTTTACTTTAGTCATTTAAGTTGCCACAATACTTACTAGTACCAACAACTGCAATAAGCAAAACTAAAAGAAAAATAAAAAAATACGAAATTGAATTTGAAGACGAACTATAGGAAAAAAATTGAATAAATCCTGGCTTTGCGTTGCTTTTCTATATTGTACATTGTAAAAAAAAAAAAATTAAAATACATATATCTAAACATACATTTAATAATTTAATCATTTTTATTAATTTTAATGCCGTATTTTATAGAATATAGTCGTTTTTTATATGCTTAAGATTATTCTCACATAACCTAAAACAGAAACAAAATGAAATCTAAAACATAATCGCCCATAACTAAATACTGTGTTTTATTAGCGCATACATACAAAAGCAAAAGAATATAAGAGAAAAACAAAAAAATAAATATATTAAAGATTAAAGAACAGAAATCTATGAGATACATATGCGTATGTTTTCTTTGTATTTAATGGAGAAATAAAAATAACGATCGACCAGTTCAAATGTCGATTACTGTAAAATGATCGATATCTAGTGTAGAGACTAACCGATCTCTTGGCATCTGGCAGCACTAGTTATAATGGAGTATTGCCAGACTTATCTGAATCAACAGATGATAATTTTTTAATTTTTGCGTTTTGTTTAAACAATTCCCCATTCTGTGCCAAATTAAATGGCCACACAATGAGCCGCGATGATTGCATGAAATGGTTTCACGGCAATTTATCCCGTGAAGCAGCTGATGACTTGTTAAAACAAGGTAAGTACAAGTGCACTCCTACAAGTGGGCGTGGGCGTGGCTAATGAATTGTAATTGAAATTTCAATACTTCCTAATTTCCACTGCCAGGTTACAAAGATGGTACATTTTTGGTGCGGGAGAGTAGCACGGCAGCAGGTGACTTCGTTTTGAGTCTACTTTGCCAGGACGAAGTGTGTCATTATCAAATTCGTCGACATGGCGAAGATGCCTTCTTCTCCATTGATGACAAGGTGCAGACTAAAATTCTGCATGGCTTAGATACATTGGTAGAATATTATGAACAAACGTCGAACGGTCTAGTAACAACATTAACCAATCCCTTGATACGTGATCCACCGCCACACAATACAAGGAGCCATGGGGTGACAAATTTGCTGCATCGTGCCACCTCAAAGAATGAAAGTAAAGTGGTATTCGAATTATTAAAGTGTGGCTATCGTAATTTCGATGCCAAGAATCAGCATGGACAGACAGCGTTGCATTTGGCAGCTCTTTATAGCGATGAGGATATATTAAAACTGCTGCTGGATGCTAAAGTTCAGGTGAACAGCTCGGATTCCTTTGGCTGTCAGCCATTGCATGTGAGTACCACAGTAAATATTTTAGTATTTATTGGCGGCAAACTAATTTAACTAATCCCCTCTCATATAGTATGCCGCACGTAGCAAGCCAGCTTCATTTATACGCACACTGATTAGTGCCCAGGCCAATGTTCAGGGACGGAACATAGACAACGGATATGTTCCCCTACATGAAGCTGCTAAATATGGTAATCTGGAGGCGGCTCAAGAACTTCTAGCAGCGCAGGCTCCACTTTTTCCACGCACGAGTTCTGGTGAATTTCCATTTGATCTGGCCAAGGAGGCAGGTCAAACTGTTGTAGAGGATTACCTTCTCAAATACAAAATGCCTGTTCCAAATACCACCAAAGAGTATTGGTATCATGGTACACTCAAACGTGAGGAGGCAGTGGCAATACTTAAACAGTATGCCAAAGAGCTAACAGAGAAGGATCCAGAAATAGACACTTCTGGATGCTTTCTTGTTCGCTATTCAGAATCGGCCGCTGCTATTGGATATGTATTAACATTGCTCTGTGATCAGACAGTTAAAAATTTTCGCATCTCTCAGGCGGATCTCTTTCAAAATGGGAGCAAAGTGCAAACTGGAGCAGTAAGTAAACTCCGAAATCTCTTGGAAAACATTAAAAATAACCAGTTTATACAATTCTTTGCAGTCTAAATTCTTATATATAGATGATGGACCGTATTGGCCAAGTCTGGAACATTTAATTGCCCATTTTATGGTTTTCTCCTATGGTCTACCAGTGAGTCTTAAGTATCCGGTGCCACCTCAGCCCAAACCTGAGTTACCTTCCTTTGCAACCATACCACGTTCCATTGCCAGACGCGAAACTCAATCTGTAACACCGCCTACACCCACCCCCACAACAACTCATTCCCATGTACCTATCCCGATCAGTGCAAAGAAGAAGCAAAAAGAAAACAGCAGTTCCATGTTTAATACTTTGCGCTTGACCAGTCCTAAGAAGGCACTTTTTGAGATGAATAGTCTTAGGAAAAGCAAGTCGAAGACCAAACGCAGCGAATCCGAGAGTAGTGCCAGCGGCATTTCTCTGGCACAAGCCGCTGAGGAACTGAAAGCGGCTGCTCCCATGATCAAAAGTCTTTCATTTTCTACGGATTTTGCCAAACTCAATGTAGATGCTTCAGCAGCTGGAGGAGAATTGTATAATGTGCCACGTAATAATACGCCAATTGATATTGAGTTGCCGCCCATTGCCCAGAAGACTGAAGCAGAAGTGGAATATTTCACCCAAAGTGATGTGATTATTGAAAGGGAGCGATTTGCACTCAATGCCAATGCTAATGGTTATGTGCCCACGGTAGATGTTCATATGATAATGGATCATCCATTGAAGCCACCTGCAGCAGCTCGACTTGATTCCCTCATATCCACTGGTTCTACAGAGAGTGAAATGGCTGGATATCTGCAACGTAAATGTAGTGGCATTCCCACAACGCCCACTGCTGCTGCCTTGGAATCAGCCAAACTGAGATTCTTTGTTATGCGCGATCAGCTTGAACTGGAAGAAGAGATTGGAGCTGGTGAGTTTGGTTCTGTATACAAAGGTTGGCTAAACAAGGCCGGCGGACGACAAGAAGTGGCCATTAAAACACTCCGAGACGAGCATAGCAACAAAGACGAGTTCCTTCGAGAAGCTTCGGTAATGATGCGTTTGGAACACAAATGTATTGTACGCCTTATAGGCATATCCAAAGGGGAGATGCTAATGATGGTACAAGAGCTGGCTCCATTGGGCTCCATGTTACAGTATATACAGGATCATAGTTCAGAGATTAAAGTAAATCAGGAGTTAAAACTGTGGGCATCCCAAATCGCTTGTGGTAAGTGGACAACAAGAAGATAACTATGTGGTTTACATTATGATTTTTAATCCTAGGCATGCGCTATTTGGAAACACAACATTTTGTTCATCGTGATCTTGCATGTAGGAACATTTTGTTAACTTCACGGCAACAGGCCAAGATCAGTGATTTTGGTATGTCGCGTTCGTTAAGTGCTGGCAGCGATGAGTATCAGTTTACCCAAGGAGGACGTTGGCCCATACGATGGTATGCACCGGAGAGCTTTAACAATGGCATCTTCTCGCATGCCAGCGATGTTTGGTCTTTTGGAGTTACAATCTGGGAGATATTTTCATTGGGGGCTCCGCCTTATGGTGAAATAAGTAATGTAGATGCCATCAAATTGGTCGATAGTGGACAACGTTTACCGCAACCGGATCTCTGCTCTGCCTACATTTATGCCGTTATGCAAAGCTGCTGGCTGGAGAGACCCAAAGAGCGGCCCAATTTTGCCTATCTCATGGAATTCTTTACTCGCGATCCTGACTACCAGAACCTACCGGAACTTGTGCAATCAGTTCACATCTAATCCAAAGCAAATATTAATTTGCAATGTTCTTTTCAAAATTTTAGATAACACATAAAATTGATAATTAAATTGTATAATTGAATTTTCAGTTAAATAATTTATAAGTTTATATCTGCTAATTGTCGAGTCAGTTTTCAACTGTTTTATTTTATTATAATTTCACTCATTTTGTTTCATTTTTTATGTATGTATTATGTTTTTGGGCTCGTCAATGTTGCACATCACGAGTATTATATAGAATTTGTAACATATAAAACATATATATATATTTTTTATACAACTATTGTGTCAAAAGCAGCAATACAAGTGCCTTACAATATTAAGAACTTAAATAATTTTATTTAAATTATAAGATATACAAATTTATAACAGCCACAACTTGGATTCACATATCTCGAATGCCATCTTTTTGCGAAAATAAGGCATGTGCTCTTGGGAAAATGTTGGCTTCTGATTTCGCGTGATATACTCGGCCACCATGCAACTGAAGACACCGCAATCACTACAGTTTCTTTGCCGTGGAGCATTGGAAGCGTTCTTTATAAGAAACTCACTAGTGTCGAAAGTCATTTTACGCTTATCTAGGGACTCCTCTTGCAAATAATTTTCCAGTTCCAAAAGCAGAAGTTTATTATTTTGGCCTAAGGAATCGTAGCAAAATATAGTTTTGTTCTTCATGTGAATAATAACCATGATCCAATGATTTTTGGTCATGTGAATTGGCACCAGTATGATATCCTTGATAAACAGATCAATTTTGCGAGTCCAGCGTTTCACTGCGCTATAACCAGCCTGACAAAGTCGGGATCCAAAGAATGTGTTCATACAATAGACGCTGGGTAATTTGTTTTCGTTTAGTTCCGATCGTTCCATGATAAGGTTCATATAAAAATTGATCACCTCATCGTCCAACCATTTTAATCCTATTAGGGTGCGAATTGAGGTCCGTTTTATATTCAAATTAAATTTGGAAACGATAACTTCTAATGGGTCTCCATTGATTATATCGTTAAAACGTTCTTCCATCTGCGTTGTGATGGTTGGTAGCTCATTAATCTCATTTTGAATATTACCACCCGTTGTTTTCTTCTGCTCTGTAACTGTGGGTACAAAGTCTTGATCTTTATCCTCTTCCCTAATATCACCTTTTATTTGGTTTGTGGTGGATGGAAGCTCAAGATCTTTGTTCTTCTTCATCCGAATATAACATTTAGAAATAGATCTACGTTCTTCCGTATCCTTACAAACCTGGAGTTCTTCACTCGAAGACTTAATTGCGGTGGTTGGTATTCCTAGATCTATATTCTCCCTTTGGATATTATCAGTTTCAAATATAGTCTGCCTACGTGTTGCCCTATTCTCGATCATCTTTTCATATAACAAGCTTTCTTCCCTAGAGAAATTTATCTTCTTTGAGGTGGAGGGTAACTCAAGACCTTGGTTCTGCCTTCTCCAAATATGATCACTTTCAGAAAGTAAACAATTTTTTGAATTTTCCTCACTGGAGGAGCTCATCTCTCTTCTGATGCATGGAAGGCTTAAGGTTTTGTTTTTCCGGTCCTTAGAACTCCGTTTTTCCATATCGTTGATAGAGCAGTTCATCTGGTTTTTATTGGATTCAAGATCCAGATTGTTATTATTGCCCTGCTGAATATCTCCTTTTATATAAATAGATCGAAAACGTTCTTCTATACTAAGAATTTCATTCTCATAAGCCAGACGCTGTTCCCTATAGGATTCAATCTTAGAAAGAACACTTTGGATTAAGTGCATACTTTTTTTCCTCTTTTCCGAGATCTTTTGGTTGAATTTCAGTGAAAAATTATCATCAAAATAGATGGATCTCTCAAATTTGCGTCGCAAAGCGTTTGTGCGCCGTAGATTTCCTTGAGGACTTTCTATAAAAACAAATTTTACATTACTAGATGGGGGATAATAAAGCAAAGCCCAATCTTCAAGTTTTCGCTTGAAACGTTCTGGCAGGGGCCTTAATTTCGGTAATAAATCCCTAATTTGGATCAGCTCCTTTGATTTTCCCAATCTTTGGTATTCTCCTGTAACCGGTACTCGCACTTGGAGCTCAAGGTTTGATACTATTTTTACATTCGTATGTTTCGTATTATTGTCTTCCGGAATTGAGTCAGAAAATATGTAATCCTCGACTAATAACGTAATCCCGACGCATCGGTATTTTTTTACGCTGACGTCGTCAAATGTCTGATTGCTGGAAAAAACAAAATTAAGGTAAAATAAAATATTCTAATCCAGTTTCGAATTGGATTTACAAACGGGGTCACTTACCGTTTTCGTTTACAGGAAATTTGGATTGTTTTAAGTGTCTTTGAATGTTTTAAAATAATTCCGTTGCTAGAAATCGAAATGCCTTCCATCTTGACAGCTGCTCATTATATGAATAAAAGAATAAGCCTACCTTATCTACATCTAAAATAATAACAACGCCGACTCTGATAAATAATAAATTTTTATATTCTTATCAAAAAATTTGAAAACATTTTCGTTGCATACTTTTGGGATGGGTGCAGCGAGAAAATGATAATGCATCTAACTTTTCCATTTGGTTATTATATATACTTCTAATGACATTGAATTCTATGCCTTCTTTTGTAAAAATTGTATATCTTTAACACTTTTTACAATCATTTTAAGTGTTTCACTCTGAGACCTCTTATAAAGTTGCTTATGTGTCAACATAAATTTATTGCATATAAAACGTTGAAAAAACTATATACAAATAAGTATATATTTATACACATATATATAATAATATTTCGTTGAGCGTGTATATTTGAATTAAAAACTAGATTAGTAAAAATTTTGTATATAGGTTATGGAGGAACACAATATTGATAACCTATACGTTAGACAGATTAGTGAAAATTATGCAAAGATTTGATTTTAGGTGTATAGCTGTCAGATCGAACCATTCATGGCCTGCTGCACATTCGAGGTGGAGACAAGCTTCAGAGCATCAACAATCCCATTAAGATTTTCCTCATTGTAGGGCTTGTCTTGAAGTGGAGAGACTACTGGAATACGCTGCTCGCTCTGCGGCATCTGTATATTAATGTCCTTCATTAAACCCTTTAAATAAAATAAAAAGAAATTAATCGATTTACTTTAAAATTGCAAAATAGTTATTTTAGGACTTACTGCCTCCACATCAACGCTTAGCTTAAGCTTCATGCCTTGCTGATCTCCCTTGAGCTCCAGTTCTTTTTCTACGGTGAATTTCGGTGTTTTGCCAATGACCCAATCCCAAGCACTGTAATTCGCACGCAATTCTTCAATGCCCGGAAACCATTTCTCAGTGGGATTGATTAGTTGAAAGCCACGTTGTTGCATTGTCTGTACACTGCCGCCATCCTCCAGTACTGTAGCCGCTGTCCTTAAGTACTCATAGCCCACGGCGGAGAGTAACTGGGAAACATTTACAGTTCGATTCACATCGGCCAGATTACGTATGGGTGACGGTACCGAAGCAGTGGCACGACTAATATAGTTTGCCGTCTCCTTGACAAGAGATTCACCCAAATGCAATTTATTGGCTGTGGCTAATAATGTGCAATGATGATACGAATTGGGATGACCCAGTTTGGCAGCAGTACCAGAAATCTATGTGAGATAAAAGAAAGGTCATCTAAAGGTTATTTAATATGTAAAACTATCTACTCACCTTCTTGTTCAATATAACAATGTCATCTCGCTCATTGATCTCCGCCTTAATGGCCCACTCTCGAAACAAGGCACGCGTCACAATATTCAAATTATATTTTCGATCATAACGCTCGCGTGGCGTAAAGAAAGTGCAATTCAAATTCCCACGATCATGATAGACGGCACCACCGCCGCTATTCCGACGTGCCAGTGTAATACCACGCTCCATCAATTTGGATACATTTGCTTCAGTAAATGGATTCTGATGTCTACCAATGACCACACAGGGATTATTGGCCCACAATAGCAAGACATGATGATGGCTGAAGTCAAAGTTTTTGTATAGCCAATCCTCCAAAGCCAAGTTGGTAAAGATGTCATGCGATTGGGAGATGAATACAGATTTCTTGATGTCAGCATCAGCCACAGATGGCTGTGATTTACGTTGATTTTTACCAGGTGATAAGGCATTTACATTGTTGTTATCAGCTGACGACGGCGACGACGACGGCGACGACGACGACGATGATGATGAAGAGGAGGAGGATGTGGTGGAGTAGGAGGGGCGCGTGATTTTATGGCCAGCTGTCAGCAGCAGACGCAGCTGGCTGGAATTGCGACGCAACAGCAAGCTCATATTGTTTGTATTGTTGTAAATTGACTTACAGGGGACGGGTGGGGAGTTAAACAGTTGTCAAGTGCACTTTCGATCTGACTTTTTTTTTATTCTCTCTCTTTCTCTGTCTGTCTTTCGTTTTGTTCTCCTTTAAGGTCACTTAATTGTTCTTAACAGTTCCTTTATTTTCTTTCTCTCTCGTGTTTTGTTGGGTTAGGTTGAATATTTTTGGTTATATATCTTATATTGTTTGTTTCTTTGTGTTTTTATTTTCTATTTTAGCTTAATGTGGATTCTGTTTTTTTTTTTTTTATTGTTTTTTTGCTATTCGTTTTGGTTCACTTGCTTTGGGGTGACTTTATTTATTTTGGACTTTAAACTGTTGGAGTGGGCACGTCGATTTTGTTGTTCCTGTTCGCAGCCACAGAGCTAGCAGAGATTAGGTACTCGTGTGTCTGGGGTGTCTGATGGAGCCACTTAAAGGTCTGATGAAGGCCGCAAACTCGCTTACGAAGACCCAAGCAGTCCTTGTTACAATAGTTATCTTGCATACTACGCTTTACACCCATCCAAATGGGTAAAAAAAAAACTACGCGCAATTCAAATTTAGGCCAGAAAAAGCAAATACACACACTTTTGGCCAGTTATCAAGGGATTTCTATCAATTATTCTGCTGACTTGAAATTGGAAAATTTTCCACTCTTTGTTCACGATGAACGATAGAGCGAATAACGGGCGGAAGATCGTGGGGGGTGGGCGGCGTTTAACACAAACAAAATATATTTAGATGGCAGAGACACAATTGAAAAACACGTCCGAATGGCAATCGCTTGAGATAAGCACTACATTTGCTTCTACTGCTTCTTCTCGCTCGTAACCATTCACTGGGAATTGAAAGCTTTTCACTACCCTTGAAATTTATACTTGTGTTTTGGTTAATATGATTTTTGAATATGGTTCAAAACTGTTTGTAGCCTAATTAGAATAGTTTTATATAAAAATCTGTATGAACATGTGATAAGTTAGGCTGTCTGCGTAAACGTGTGAACGGCAAATCAGCTGTTTCGAGCTTCAAAACAAAATTTATTTTATAAATTAGACATTTCGTAAGTTAAACAGCAATTAATCATTTTAATATTTAGGTGGTCCACCATTATTTATGTATTCCGCTTCATCAGGATCTATACGTTTGCGCGCAAAGCGTGCTGGCAGTTCCCAATCCTCGATGGCAGTTCCTCCACCCAGCTAAGAAAATCAATGAAATTTTTATTAATGTGTATAAAGTATAACTATTCATATTTTGGAATATTGAGATTAGGCTGAATAAGTTAACCTTTTTGCCTCCGGCTGGCTGTGAACTTGCCTTCTCTGCTGACTTGGTCGCTCCGGCACCTAGCCCACCTTTGCGGAATTGTATCAACGGCACACGCTTTGCTAATGTTATGACTGTAGGGCGCACCATTTTCTAAATTCAATGGATTTTCAGACTATTTTTTTTACTATTATTCTGTGCCAAACAATTTTCAAAAATAAGTAAGAGTTACGTGAGCGTCAATAACAGCTGACAGTAGAGATGACACTGTACCTCTTGTGTGAACAATCACAAATCATTGCATCGATTAGGTATTACAAACTTGATAAATATCAACAAGGCGAAAAAAGCAAACAATCCAACTGTTATATCAATCAAGATATTCTAAATAAAAACATTTGATTATGAACAACAGTCACAGTCTTCGCGACAGGAATTTTAATATATTGCCCACCCCTATTTCCAAACTCAAAAGCAGAGTTGCCATGTATATTGTAATTTCGATAAGTTTTTGCCATTCAAAGAAAAGTTTTTGTCACTAATTTGTTTGTTTATAACCATTTTTGTCCAATTTTCTGCATTTACTGATTTAAAATGAATGCGGCGGGGGGTGGTATGGGCCCAAGTTGTTCGGCAACCTCAGTTGTTGGAGGGAACAACTCTGTAACACTGGGATCTACTATTAATCTCAATAATTCTCTTCTGGCTGGGGCGGGGGCGGCGTCCACCATGCCCATGCCAATAGCACAGTTGTCAGATGGTTGGCTGGAGCTGGAATCTGATCCTGGGCTTTTTACCTTACTGCTCGAGGACTTTGGATGTGAATAAAAAAGAAAAGATTTCGACTAATATCTGGACTTTAATTGTGTTCTCTTACGATTTCAGGCCATGATGTCCAGGTGGAGGAGGTCTACGATTTACAGAAACCAATCGAAAGTCCTTATGGTTTTATCTTTCTCTTTCGCTGGATCGAAGAGAGGCGAGCCAGGCGTAAAATTGTGGAAACCACTGCGGAAATCTTTGTTAAGGATGAAGAGGCCATATCCAGTATATTCTTTGCCCAACAGGTTGTGCCAAATAGTTGTGCCACGCATGCCCTACTCTCAGTTTTACTTAACTGCAATGAGAATAACCTCCAGTTGGGCGATATACTGAGTCGACTTAAGGTACACACAAAGGGCATGAGTCCAGAAAATAAAGGCCTTGCCATAGGGAATACACCGGAATTGGCCTGTGCCCACAACTCCCATGCTATGCCCCAGGCAAGACGACGTCTGGAACGTACTGGAGCCGGTGTGTCAAGCTGTCGCTTCACCGGGGAAGCCTTTCACTTTGTAAGCTTTGTGCCTATCAACGGACAACTCTTTGAACTCGATGGCCTTAAACCCTATCCCATGAACCATGGAGGATGGGAGGATCATGAGGACTGGACAGACAAATTTCGGCGTGTGATGGCCGATAGATTAGGCATTGCTACAGGCGAGCAAGACATACGCTTTAATCTAATGGCCGTGGTTCCCGATAGACGGATAGCAATCACCCACAAATTAAAGATGCTGCGCACTAATCAATCCATTGTTTCTGGGACACTTCAAAAATTGCTAAAAGCCGATGAGCAAGGTGAATCCGGCTCTGGTGACTCACAACGTCCAGATACACCGACGACACTCCTTGAGCCAAGTGCTTTTACGGCTCGGGATTTGCAATCACTCCTTAAGAATTTAGATACAGAGATTGCCATCAACGAGCAGCATTTGGCCGATGAGAATGATCGTCGGCACATGTTCAAAGTGGATGCCAGTCGTCGGACACACAATTATGATAAATTCATTTGCACTTTCCTCTCCATGCTGGCTCATCAGGGTGTGCTCGGCGAATTGGTTAGCCAGCACCTTCTCCCCTCTAAGAAAATAAGCGGGCAAAGTGCGGCCAATCGATTAAACAAACAGAACACTTCGTCGGCAACAAACAGTGGTGCCGCCGGGTCAGCCAATAGCTCAGCACCAAAGACACAGCAACAGCAGTCGGCAGGAAAAAATGGGAAATCACCAAGCAAAACTACGGGTAGAAGACGCAAGGGACGTAATAAGTGCAGAAAACGAAAGTGAAGACACTTTCTATATATATATTTTTATATAGAATAACATAAATTTAGATTAAGTTATAGACGATAACACTCATATGTCAAAAAGTCGGGGAATGCAACTGTTAAGTTAAACTAATTAGTAGCTGATTAAGTACAAAGCTCGTTAATTGGTATTAAAGTACACAGCCAATGCAATTTTAGTCGCTTATTTTGTCTTAAAATGTGTTTTAACAAATTAAATTTTGAAGCATTATTTACCGGTTTTTAGTAAACGTAAAACACGTTTCAATTTTTAAACAATTTTGTAATGCAATTTCAATTGGCAAACAATATTTTATTTTGCCATTAGCCATAAACAAATTAATATTTGCTAAATAGACATACCAATTTATTAACTCGTTGCATTTCCTGTATAAAATCACAATCATAATAAATTCCATTTCCAATATTTGATAAGTTTACCACCTAAAACCCAACCACAAATATATAAAAATATATAGACAATATAAATTTCAGAACTTGGCAGTTTCTTAAATTTTATTTGATCATACTAAATGTAGTGATCATTTTCTTAATAAAAAAACCATTTTGTTCGTGTGATTAAATGTAAGACAAGTCCCCAATTATCGGGACCCAACAAAATGTATATATGCATTACATAAGTAATATTTATTTCTTTCTGATATATGTATGTGTATATATATATAGTTATATCTATATGATAGGTGTTGGTATAACAAAAAAAAACAAACAAACCACCGTTTGACTTTTCTCTCAGTTAACGTGCATTTTTTCTTTTATAAATTTGTATGTATGCTGCATTCTCATTGCATTTTGCATGGTTTCAACAAAGAAATTTAAAAACTATAAAAAATAAGGCAAATAATGGTTCAACAAAAACATACGTGTTTCTATGTATGTAATATATATAGATTTCTATATATGGCGAACTAGGCTGTTTTTTTTTTTCAAAACATTCACTTGTTCTTTTTTTTTTTAGGTTTAGGATGGTTAGTGTGTTGTGTTTGGTGTGTTGTGTTTTGGTGTGTTTCCCTTTTAGTTTAGGACGTATGTATATAGTAGATATATCTATATATATATATATATATTTACGATGCGATGTGAGCAGTACAAAGAGCAGCCTTTACGAAAAACGAAAACATAAAACATTTATGTTTTATTCTCATTTTTTTGGGGGGAGAGTAGCTGGTTTTTTTTTTATGATGTTTAAGATTATTTTTGTTGCTTTTCTTCTTTTTTTTTGTTTCTCTTATTAACACTTAGGTTTTCTGTTAATTTAGCTCAGTCCCAAAATACAATAAAAAAAAAATGTGATAAGGAAATCTGCCAATGGCGATTTTGTGACTTTGCTTGTTTTCCTGGCTATTATTGTTATTGTTGTTGTTGTTACTGTGGAGCTTTTGATGTGTTCAACTAGTTGCAGTTGATGATGAGTCGTCGCCACCATTTGTCAGCGTGGATGCAGCAGCCTCTTCTGTTTCGCCATTATTATTACCAGCAGATGCCACAATTGATTTGATGGCATCATTTACATCCGTCTCCTCGCTATTTGATTTGAAATGCTTCTCAATTTCGCTACGCACCTTGACTATATCATTTTGGCTATAATTGATATGGATAATGTTTAATTCAAAATTAAGCTGGAATTGCTTGCAATTTTTACCTAATCTGAACAAATAGAATGCCATTGATTGTATTTAGCATATCCAATACGGAGCCCATGGAAGGTGGCGTTATATGAATGGGTGGCAGATCACTGGTCAATTTGCCATTGGAGTAAATGTCGTTCATTTTGCGTTGAAGTAAAACAGCCTGTTGGGTCAATAAACGCAGGCATTCAGCCGAATCGCGAGTCTTTTCATGCTTTTCACCCAACTAAAAAACGGAGAAGCAAATACAATTAAATTGGCAACTAGATAGATGATTGGATGAATTGCCGCTAGTACCCACCTGGGATTTATATATGGAGTAGGTCTCCTTTTCATTGTTTAGCGCTGAACGGAAATCACCCATGCAGGATTGTGTGCGAGCCATTAAATGATAACTGACTGCCACATGCATGGCTTTGCTTCCAAAATATTTTAGATTCAATTTAAGGGCATGCTCAATGAACCTCAAGGATAGCTCATATTCTCCCAAAGCATGCAGGATAAGACTAATGTTGCTCTGCAGGAAAGAAAACATAAATATATATACATATATATATATAGATTGTTTACAATTTGATTATTTAACTTACATCGATTAGGGCCACTTCTGGATGATCCTCGCCACAGATTAGAACTAACAGATAGCGTGCTCTGTACAAAAGTTTTAGGGACATGCCAACATGTCCATTGGCAAAGGAATAGAGTGACAAATGTGTCTACAAGAAACAATAAATATTTTTAATTTTCATATAGATTTGTTTTTTTTTTCAAGATTTCTCTTACATATTCCAAAATGGTCGAGGGATGATCGATGCCATTAACACGCTCACTCATGATCACTGCACGCTGTTGTATGGCCAAAGCGTCCAAAGCATCGCCTAGGAGATAACTAAGTCTGGCCAACATTCTAAGGCAGGAACCATTCTCCTGATGCATCGCTCCGAACACATTATTAAGCAAATTGAGGGCCTCACTGATCAGTTCATAGCCTTCCTTAAATAATCCTTGCTGGATCTTAGCCTGTCCAGTTGTATAGAAATTGTAGGCATCTGTGGATCTAGGACTAATGTGTTTAACCACAGGGAACACATTGACAATATCATCATCACCGAAAGTTGGCTTGTGCTTCGATTCAAAGTTATATTCACGTAGTAGGACTTGGATGCCAACCTTTTGGCAAAAACCACGCAACAAGCTAATCCTTGAGATGCCATATTTGATTAGAGCCGTGTCAATGCCATCGCATTCGAGTTCCCAATCCCAATAGGCCTTGGCCTCCTTGCGTATCTGCTGCCACAGCGAACGTGGTGTAACCAAAGTCCAATCAATGGCCGAATTGGACGATGATGAGGGCGATGAAGATGCAGATGAGTTACCATTCGAATTTCCCTGACCCGATGTCTTGCCACCAGCACCACCCTTGGATGTCTTGTGCTTGTTATGTTTAGTATTGTTGCGCTTCTTATGGATTTCCTCCTTGCTAACGGCAGGATTGACTGGACCAGTTGTTAGGAGACAATTAAGGAAATGACTGATGGCTGCCGATAGATGCAGTGGCTCTGTACTCTGCATATATACATAATAAATATGTTTTGTGGCACGTACAATTAGTTCCAAAACGGCAATTCTATATAGATACTCCATGCGTGGCAGCTGGGATAGCATTTTGATCACCTTACCCAAATAGCGTACATTAATGCCATTGCTGTGAAGGGATTCGGTTAAAGTCTGACCATCAATTGGTGGTGATGAGTGAGCCAAGTGCTCCTTAATAAAGGCGGGTATCTGTTTGGTTACAAGAAACTCGGCGGCCTCCTGGACCAAACGCTTTTGCTTGGCAATGGAACTGGAAGTGCCTTCTTCACCATCAACATGGCGTATGCCTGGCGAGAAGACATCGGGATTAAAACGGAAATCGAATTCCTTTTCTTTTAATGAGCCAACCGAAGCACAGGCACGTTTAACCACCTCAGCCGCTTGCACCTCATTGGAAGAAGCCATATTGGTTTGAGCTTCTCGAATGGCATTGGCCATGGCTTCAGTTGTTTTAGGCTCAGTCACAGCAGTAGATTGATCTTTGGATTTATCTTCTTTCTCTGGCACCGATAATGACTCTGACTTTTCTTCATCTTTCTCCGTCTTTGGGTCTTCATTCTCTTTTTCTGTATCTTTGATTTGCTTATCATCCTGCTTTTTGGCATTCAATTGTTGCAAATGACCGGCAGCAATGCGTATAAAGGTCACATAACGATCCTCAATGAAGGCCTCTAACAATTCCTGTCGGAGACAGCACAATTTATGGCGATGCTCAATTGGGAATCCTAAATCAGTCAGTTCCTTTGACAACTGTACATCTTGCAGTTTTAGGAAGTTTACATCTGGTGGAAAAGTGCGCAATAAATCCAATATATAATGACGCCCATCGTTGCCAATGATGCCCTTGCATTCCACGGAGGAACATAGCTCCACTGGTTCGTCACGTTCATTCAGGACAGAGTGCGGAAGTATTTTTAAATGTTTGCCCGCTTGACGCAACAACTCCAAGTACTTGGGATGACTTAAAACAGTTTTGCCAAAATCAATCGAACCATAGACAACACTCTGCTCTTGTTCCCGCTCCAAAATGCCAGGAATAATTGACTGGGCTGTCACTCTATATCCACGATAATCAATCACAACAGTACCCAGTGTATAGAGACCCTCCACATCGACAGCATTGTAAACGCGAACGCCATGCAGATCGTAGCGGGGAGCCACAAATGCTGCATGATCTCCACCCAGCTCCTTGTAATGGTCCCTCACATCAAAGCCCAGGGAGAAGAAAATATTGTTCCAAATGAACATTTGCATTTTGGAATCCTCGCCGGGATTAATGGCCAGAACATTGCCATCAATAACAGCCATGGCACCACGAGTGGCGGCGGTGACAAAATCACCATGGACCTTGAATATAGCACGCTCGCGTAGCAAGCGTTCCGGCAGTGATTTGCGTGGCAGTTCACGGGTCGTTTGTAGCTCCTCATTCCAGTCGCGAGTCTGGCCAGGTATATGCTCTTCGTAACCCAATTTGGAACTGAATGCATCCTCAGCCCTAATGGCATCCACTGTATGCTCTAGCTGTGGTGATGCCCACTGATATACTTGATAGGGAGTTGCCACCCGTTCAAAGGCATGTCGCATGGTACGACGCTTCTGGATGGTTTGCAAGGCACGACGGAAAGATGGCGAGATATGTGACAGCAAGTCGATCAATGAATGACTCAAATGGCTTGGATTATCTGGCTTTGGATTGAAAGTCTCATCGGTGGATTGATTAATAAAGAAGCCTTTGGAACAGGCAGAGATGTGGAAGCGCTTTTCCTCCATGGTTACCACATACAGGTACATAAGATCACCGTGCAGCTTACGTGGACCAGGTGGCGGATTCCATGCGGATGTCGTCAATACCTTTAGCGCCTGTGGTCCTTTAGCATTCTTGATATTTGGATGCAGCGGTAGTAATGGTGGCTCCTTGACTCCAGGAGTAACATAATCAGGTGGTGTGCAATCAACAGAATCGGGACGAGTCTTCTTTTTATCTAGCAGATCGCCCTGAGTTATGGTATTTAAATAGGTCAGAGAAGTACAATCAATGCCATTGTAAGCATCCGTAGGATCCAGATTCTTAAGTAAATCTCGGACATGGCGCACATGAATACGAGCCTCGCGCATTGTATACGGATCTTCGACCACCTTTATGGTGGAACCCTGTTCCAGGTTTTCGATAGTCTTTAATTCGGCAAAATTGTCTAGAGTAGTGTTTCCAAGCTGCAGGGAGAAGCAGGTGCGATGGCAGGTCTCCTCGCGATCCATAAGCAATTGATGGATCTCCTGTACCAGTTCCATGCTTGATAATTGCACGGATATAATATCGGCACCAGGACTACTAATATTAACCGTAATGCCCACATCATGCAAAGCATCCAAA
The DNA here is from genome assembly GCA_037075365.1 of Drosophila emarginata. Classification (NCBI taxonomy): domain Eukaryota; kingdom Metazoa; phylum Arthropoda; class Insecta; order Diptera; family Drosophilidae; genus Drosophila; species Drosophila emarginata. Next base: position 5,086,811 of record JBAMCD010000260.1, on the reverse strand, counting down.
TCAACATCCTCTGATTCTATCTCCCCAGTGGGTGTTGATTCTGTTCCTGGCTGCTGTTCAGTTGATTCTGAATCATTATCCTGCTCCTTGTTGTTAACTACATTAGCATTGGCATCGGGGGCACCATCACCATTAACCAATACCTTCTCCACGTGTCCATTGCTTACGCTGAGTGTTTCATCCCCTTCGGAAGCTGCGGGGGGACTTTTGTTGCGGTTCTTCTTACCTGTGTTATAATGAAGGGAACGGGAGGAGAAAAGAGACATCAAAAGATAAGCACAATGGGAGAAAATGGTTCATTTAGTAATTAGTGCCAAATATCTGATCAATAGATTAAATGGTTTACTTTAAAAGGGTTAAGGAAAGGTCAGGTCAGCTAGTTCAAACATTTTTAGTCCTCGAATCAATAACTAAATTAAAGGAAAAATTTATTAAATAAATTATAACTTATGTATTAAATCACTTATTAAAATTTAAGAACTCCAAAAACTTGACTTAATTAGTAAAATTAAGACCTAAACATATTTCACAATTGCCATAATCTTTTTCATGTAGAAATAGTTTCATATTTTCAATGGATTTATTTTTAACTAATCTCTTTAGTTATATAACCTTCCTTAATCTGGAACCTATCTATGTAAATCTAAAAATTTCAACAAAATAAGTTAAAAACATTTTTGCTTTAGAGCTAAGCAATTTACATAACAATTTCAACCGCATGTGCGTGTACCCCCTGCCCCTTTCACACACATACATACAACGCGCCCCTTTTCTATTAAATGCCTCCATTGCCGGCGTACACACACACACATACGAAGATACAAACTTACATAAAACAAAATAAACAATAAAAAAATGGACGAAAAAAAAAAACAAAAAATTGATAAGCGAAATAAGGAGGCCGTGTCAGAGACCGGGAGAGAGGATGATTGAGCGCAGCAGCAGAGAAAAGATTTGAAAAAGAAAATGATTTTTCACAAAGCACCGCTAATTTCGACGGTAAACGGTGAAATTACAATAAGAAGAGAGAGGGAGAAAAATCGACTGACTTAGTTTACGACAGGCAGTGGGAAAGAGATAGAGGGAGGAGAGCGTAATAAACAAATTTTGAGAGAAATTCAGAGCAAGAAAAAACATGATTTACATAATTATAGTGTGTGTTTTTCTTCTATTCTTTTTTGTATTTGTTGCATGCATTTTGCGTTTGGGGCAAGCACGTGTTAATTGTAGGTTAATTCCTGCCCTAGCCGGGGGTTAATGAACATTGGGGATGGGGTGAACGAACATGTGCGTTGCCATGCCAAGAAAAAAATAAAAGGAGAAAAACACACACGCACACTCACATACATTTACATTTACAATTGCAATTGGACGCACGCGGTTTGCTGCTTGTTAACTACGGACAGGGGAAGAGGCGGGGACCGGGATTTGAGGAACCCATAGACACACAGACAGTGCCGCTTATAAAAGCATTTATAGGGAGAAAAAATAACATTACGTAATGTTAAAAATTTTATGTTATGTGATTGCCAATACTCAACCAGAAAGCTGGGACCAGGGGCAACGAGGCCGGAGGCAGTTAGATTGCCCAAGGGATTTAAACGCACCTTTCTTCTTTGAAGGTCCATCTGCGGCACTAGAATTATTCCCATTGACTAAATTCTGAGTCTTCTTATTGCCGGTGGCTGCTGCTGTTGAATTGTTGTTTTCCTTCGACGCTTTCGCATCGCCAGTTGCCGCCGAATTCGAAATCTTTGAATCAATCTCGAGAGCCATGGTATTACATGCACCTTCACTCCCACTTATGTATAAATCACACAAATTTCTTTGTACTTCCGAATCCGAATCGAGTCCAGCAACCAGAAGCAGAGTTGTTGTTCACTTGAACTGTCTACTAGAGCTGGCAAATCACTCGATAGTTTATGCTTTTACACTTTATCCGCCCTTCGATTACTTTACCATGGCTGTGCCTTATCGGAGCTTTTTTGAAAATACCAGGAAGCTTTCCGAAAATAGTTGCACAATTTGGCAAAAATAAATTATTTCCGAAAATACTGGCCGAAATAAATTATTTTTTTGAAAAGAAATCCGCGAAGGACAAGTTCGTGATTTTGATTGTTTTTAAAGTTTAAATAATCTGTTTTATAAAAAAAGTGGATATTGTGTAGCTGAATTATGTCATAAGGCTCTATGACAACTAGATCTTTGGCTTCTTTGACACTAGTATTTTTATCCAAGTACAAATGCTTGATCCCCGATAGTCATATGTATCAAGAAAACAATCGAGTATAAATATTCTCAATCGATTCTTAATCAGTGTTTACACATTCAATTTTGCTGTTGTTTTTGTGCTAGAAAAACAAATAATTATGATTTGTTCAGAAATTAAGCCAAAAAAGAAAAGTGGCTCCGAGGGAGGCGATGGGGATGAAAAGGAAAAGATTGTGCGTCCATTTGTGAAAACGGCCACGGACCTACAAAGACTGAGGCTAGAGAAGCTGATGAAGAATCCCGTAAGAAGAACATAACAAAATTCCCAAAATGTCTATTTTTTAATCAGACTTTTAATATTTTCTTAGGAGAAGCCGGTTAATATACCAGAGCAGCGGCGGGAAAAGGACTATATGGCCTCGGTTCCCACATTTGTGAGGAATGTAATGGGTAGCAGTGCGGGAGCCGGCTCGGGAGAGTTTCATGTCTACAGACATCTACGAAGAAAAGAATATGCTCGGCAGAAGAATATACAGCATCAGAGTGCTCAAGAAGCTGCCGATAATGCGTATCAACAGAAATTGGATGATAATCGGAAAGCAGCCGAGGATAAAACAGCCAAGAAACGAGCAAAGAGATTAAAGAAGAAACAACGGGCAAAGCGCCCACGAGATCAAAAGCAAGTAGCACCATCCAGTACAGAGAATAAGGAGAGTGAATCCAGCGAGAGTGCTTCCGAGAATGAGCAAACCGAAGAGAAAACAGAGAAGAGCATGGAAGAGCAACCTACTCCCGTTGAAAAATCAGAGTCCAACGTCGAATTACAAGTTCAGACAGCTGATGAACAAACTTGACCCTCCCGGATCTATATACCGAAATACATTTATTTGTAATAAAACGAAAAATTGGAGTTTTATTGGTTTTACTTTAATCATATATTGAACGATTCTGGCGTCTATATATCGCCCATAATCATTATATATCCTATATCATCTGAATTTGAGGCCATCAATATTAAAGCAGCTTTGGTGAGAAAAAAGCATTCATTTTGTGATCTTTTGATATTATATAGTATAGTGCGTTTTGTCTATATCTTATAATACGAGTTTTATAAAGTGCATCAATTGGGAAAATCTATTGATGGTGTATATACTATATAAAGAGGATAGGTAAATGCTTTTTAAATTTGACATCGAAGGCTTCAAAGTCGCATTTATGTAAAATCGACTTCATCGAACTACCCTGTACTGAAACTACATGAACGGATTATTAAGTACAGGGTGTTATATAGTATTGATTTCTCGTAAAGGAGCAAAAAAAAAATATATATAATTTGATTTTGTTTATTTCCAGTTTTTCGTTTTTTATAGTTTTTTGTTTTCTTTTAATCCATAATTTCTGTTCTTATCGCTGGTGTTTGTTGTGGGTGTTTTTTGCTTTTTTGTTATTTCTTCACAAATAATTATGTATAATAATTATATTATATATATATATTTTTGCCTTTGCACTTAAACAAATGATTAAAATTAAATGTTGCAGCTTTTTTTACTTTTCTTGTTGTAATTTCTATTATTTAAACCGTAAACGTAAATTGTATTTGTTGAACTTAAAGCGAAAACTTAAATTTTTAAGCATTTTGATAGTTTCCTTTTTCGCGAATAGAAAAAAAGAACACAAAATGGAGCTCATTTTTGAGGTGTGTGTGTGTGTAAAAGAAGTTTAAAAATAATTAAAAAAAAAGCCAAGGATTGTGAAGAATAAGAAGCAATATTAATATGTAAAATTTACCTCAGCAATGATAAAACAATCTACATATATGTATGTGTATATATATAAATTGAATTACAATTCAAGGTATTCGCAAATAAACAATTTTGCTGTTTCGTTTGTTATACCATTTGTGAATACAAGTTTCATTTTATCTAAATCGTTGAAATACTATATATTTTCGCTTGATTTTTGTTTTTCGTTTTTTTTTTTTTAGCTATATGTTTAATTTGCAAACATTTAAACACGTCAACATCAAAGTAATTACTTTTAATTTCTTCTTGTATGTGTATTTTACGGCAGATGTTTCGCTTTTGCAGGAATGCCCTTAATGTAACAATTTCTCTTTCTTTCTCTGTCTCCTACACTCACACGCACTGCATGAAAATCTACGGAAAATTCAACTACAGATTAGTTTTTCTATTGAATGCGAATGTGTGTGGGTGTCTGTGTGTGCTATGGGATTTGTGTTATATGGGCATGGCTACACATTAGACAGTAATCATAATTATATATATATATATTTATAGGTATTTGTATATGTTGGTTTTTGCTTGTTTTTAGGTAGGTAAGTAATTAGTTAGTTTAGTTTTAGATTAGTTAGGAGGCCATACAATTAAATAAATATTTCTTTTTTTCTTGACATTTTTTTTCATCTGGTTTTTGCTTTTTTGTTTTGTAAATACAATTCGGACGCTGACACTGAAAGCGTCGAAAAAAATAATAATAATTACATAAAAAATAATCTTGCTTTTAGGTGGCTGAGACTGTATGTGTATATGTATGTGTTTTTTGTTGTGTGTGTGTGTTTGTCTGCGAAGATTGTTTTTATATATATATATATTAGCTTTTATTATTTTAGATTGAGAAAAAAGCGGATCCCTTGCTAAGTTGGTTTTATGTTGTTGTATATTTTCCATTTAACGACATTCCCAGACCTTAACTGTTTGATCCACGCTACCGCTGATCACATACGGATGCGCTTTGTGAAAATCTAAATATATGGAAATATAATATAGTAAATATATTATAATATACATATATACTTAACATACCTATAGATGTGCAGAAATGCTGATGTGCATATAGCGTCTTCATGCATCGCTTGTTACGCAAATCCCATACTCGAATTGTTTTGTCATCACTGGCCGATACCAAATATTTTCCACCCGGATGGAATGCCAGACCACGCACCCAATTGTCATGGCCATTTAGCGTGAGCAGGCATAAGCCAACGCTCACATCCCAAATGCGTATGGTTTTGTCACGTGATCCCGATGCCAAAAATGGACCCTGATGGTGTCCCTTCTTGTTATCAGCTCCAGCTGCCTCATTAATTGCCGAGGCAGCAGCTTCCGGCGCCCAGGCAATGCATTCAACGGTGTGCTCATGATCACGTAATTCAACCTGATTAAAAACAAATAAATAAATTTTTATATTTGTTTGTATTTGAAAATTTTCTTGCACTTACTTTGCAGTCTTTTGAATTTGTCAACCAAACGCGTATTGTGTGATCATTTGAGCATGTGGCAAATATGCTGCCTTCAATATGCACGCGCACCATTCGCACCCATTCCCGATGGCCTGTATACGTTTTTACGCAGTAACTAAAAAGTAAATTAAAGAAAAACATTAATTTCTAGAAATCGTCAAGGATATCTTTCCTGTTTTCTAGCTTACCCAGTGGCCACCTCCCACATTTTGATGGTGCGATCGCGTGAAGCAGATAGAACATAATCGCCAGCGGGCACAAAGGCAACCGAAGATACATTGTGGTCGTGACCATGCATAGTTTTAACACAATCATAGCTCTGTTGAAAGTCCCACAATTTAATGGACAAATCCGCACTGCAGGACACTATAAAATAGAAGATGAAAATAGCAAAACAATTAAAAAAAAAAGTCCTTGTCGTTGAAATTGTAATAATTTTTACCCAAAAGTTTGCCCTGAGCATCAAATGCCACATCCTGCACAGAGTCTGTATGTCCTTTTAGACTACGCTCATATTCCCCAGTTTCAAAGTCCCAAATCTTAATGGTAGCATCTTCCGAGGCCGATACCATGAGTCCGAATATTGGATGAAAAATTACCCTCGTTATGCTGGCTCGATGACCTGTCAATGAGTATTTCTCTGGTGGCCTTGGTATCCATTCGCCGGGTGTACGTTTATTCTTGGTGGGCGCACCTTCAATCACTTCCTTCTCAGCTTCGGTTAGCTTAGCCTCTAATTCCATAACCTTCTTTTGCAAACGAATGACTGATGTCCATTTCTTTTCCAATAAGCCACCAAATTTCTTTTCAGCCTCTGTACTAAGATCGGCCTCCTTGCGAAAGGCCTCCAATGAATCGGCATAGCCATTTGAGCCCAAATAATCGGCAATCGCTTGGTTACTAAATAAAAGAAATATATAAAATTTAATTTAGTTTTTTGCAAGACAAAATGGAAAAACTAATAAACAGAAAAAAACATTTCATAGTTCGAACTATTGATTATCTGATTCAAAAATACATAAAAAATGCTTTATAAGTTTTTTTTAAGTTTCTTTTTAATCTCATCTATATTAAACTAATGTTGTCTTCGAGATATAGACTAATAAATGTAAGATAGGAGTAATCCAAATGACACTAAGAAAAAAAAAAGAAAGTTGTGTGGCAACATGATAGTAATAGTCCGAACTTTAGTTTTAACATTATTTTTATGTGCAATTGTTTGGAATTTCAAAAAATTATTATTTTGAGTTGAAAAACAATTTATATTGCCATTTCCAATTCAGTTTATAACTCAAATGTAATTCCACTTACAGCTCCTCGCGCTGCCGTTGCGACAACACCATTTTCATGCTGTTCTCCGATTTGGCCGAGAGCTTCTTTACTGCTGCTGCTGTTTTTTACGTTGTTTACCGCCTTCAGTTCGTGCACTTCTGCAAGACAGAAAAGGAGAGGCAAAAACAAATGAGTAAAAACAAAAAAAAAAATAAATGACTGACTTGACTTGTGTGAGACAGAAAACAGGAAATTGGCTTCACAAGTAAATGAAACCACAAAAATGCCAAAAAGAGTTTCATTCAAATTTGCCAAGGGGCTAAGTCACCCACATTTTGTTTTGCTTGAAGAGGGATGGAAGGGGTAATATGAAGGCTGTTTGCGTTGCTTCTAATGCTCATCTTTCGTCTCGTCATTGTTGTTGCCACATTGTCTTGAGAGCATCATTCATACTCATCATCATCGGCAACCGTGGCACACATTTTGGCGATTCGTCGAGCTGTCATTAAAGCGCGCATTGTCTGAGAAATTTATTTTAGCAAACAAATTTGCAAATCTTGCAAAGGGTTCGTAATTTCATAATTGGATTTTCAATTGTATTCTATCGATAAGTTCAAGGGTCAATTGCAACAATAACATTTTGCATTTTGTTGTTGTGATAACACAATTCGTTGATCCCGCTGCCGCAACTGCTTCACCAACTATTTGTAAGCGTTAAAAATTCTAACGGTAGTTTAAGCAACTTCTCTTATAGGGCAACAAACCATAGCGAATAGAGAGCGAATAGAAATAGAGGGCGAGAGAATGCGAAAGCGACGCCATAAAGAAGCAAAAAACACACAAATTTATACTTAAACTAGGAAATGACGTTTGAAAAAATATTTTTGGCCAAATGATCAGCAAATAACGTACAGAACAAAAAAAACTTACCAAACTAGAATTAATACTGAAAATGGAAATGAGTCATCACAACAGGGGTTCGAGGAGCAAAAGTCTCATTGGTTTTATATACAGTACCAGTAGATTGAAGCATTTTGGGTAGCTTATCACCAATAAGTAGAGACATTTACACATGTACATATAAATATATATATGTATATGTATATGTAAATGTTTGTCCCGTGGGAGGAAGGAACTAGCACTAACTAACTGCGCATCTATTAATAACATTAAAAAAATCAATAGAAATGGAAACAAACGCAGCTCTAACGTCACGCGTATTAATGGAAATGGCGCGTGGGTTTTAAGCTGATTGGGAAGGGGGGAAGAGAGTAGATAGGGGGCAGTTGCTCAGTTAGGTTTGATTTGTGTTTCGTTTTTGGGTTCCTTCACTCGCCGGACAACGACAACATTAGTTGTATTGTGGCAACCAACAAACACACACATTCCAACACACAGTGTCATGCGCGTTGTAATGCTGTCTGTGTGTAGTAACGGTAACAACAACAAAAACTTAAGCAGAATCAGTGAAGGGGGCGTTTGGGTCACACGCTATAGAGTTTAAAGAAAAAACAACAGGCTAAAATATGCATAACCGAAATATCTATACTCTTGACAATTGGGTTATTGATCGATCAGTTCTATATACATACATACGTACATATGTATGTACATACATAAATATACTAAAAAATAAATAAAAAAAGATTTTATTTGACATTCGGCAGCTATATTATATCTCAAAGTCTTCGTCTTATTCACAGCAATGGCAAAATTTTCCTTAAATCACCTGTCCTACGGCAGGTGGCATAAATGAAAGAGTATAAAATAATGGTTACACCCACCAACATGAAATCTATCTTAATTCTCATAGTTTGCATTGAAAATAGTCAGAATTTACGTGGGCGTCTAACCAGGGCTGGCGTTTATTCTAAAGGATGCCAACGGGCTCTCTCTCCCTCTCTCACTGTCTCTCACCTCTTTTTGTCGTTCTCTTCGGCAGCTGTCTGTCTTTCTCATTGAACAGACCTTGCACTTGCTGGCTGCTCTTGCTAGTTGATTTTGACCATTTGCGTGTTTCATTGAGTAATGAAAGCAAAAAATATGATGTCAAGTGCAATCAGAATAACACGAAACTTTTATCATTTATCACAGCTAAAGGCTACTTTTTTTATTTATTGTACTTTGGCAATTTATTTCATTGCTTAACACTTTCATTTGTCATTTAGTAAAACAGCTTAGATAAAGTTAAGTGACGAAAGCATACAACGGGGCGATAAGAGGCGGGTGGTGTGTCAGGCATGAATTGAGATAACGAAAAGCATATGGCAATTGGAACTTGGCTATAAGCAAGTAGACAACTCGACTCGAATGAGTCTTTTGGAGAAGTCACTTGGTCTAAGAGTCTCGCAACTCAGCAATTTCTACACACATTCTGGGAAATTGCAACGGGAACAATGCCAACAACAGCAACCAACGAATACCTAAGCAAGCGCCCTGGCCATGGCTAAAACGGAAAAAACTGTAAAAAAAAAAAGTAAAAAGAGAAAGAGAGAAGAGAGGGGAGAGAATGAAAACAAGCAGAACTGGTTTGCTTTATTTTTCCTCCGCTTTGTCCCATGTAAAGGTGTTAGGCGGTTGGTAGAACTATGCAAGGAATAGGAATCGGCTTGGGCTAAAAAATCGATCAATCGTCGTCGGTAGGCAGGCGGTCGAGTGGGGGGGAGGATACATTCTCCAACACATGCGCAAAATATAAAAAAGTCATCATCCGCACACACACACACACATATGTATATAGCAAAGCAGTAGTGCAGGCGATGTGTCATCGCTTGTAAAAAAATAATGTAATTGTTTTTTTTTTTTTTGTTTAACACTGTTTTTCTGTCATTTTGTTTTATCATTTGTTTTACACTTTTATGCTAATTTTGCATAACTCTTTCTTTGGTTATTCAGTTTTCTTTTTAGCTTTTTTTTGTTGCTTTTTAATAACAAACACAATGACAACAACAACAACACCGACGTTTTTTTTTTGTTACGACGGCCAATCGGCCATCTTTGATGCGAATTTTTTTCTTCACATTTGGTAGGAGAACACACGCACTGGTACAACAACAATTGAATTTGCGTTTTAATTACGCATACTTACACTGATTTCGCAATATAGATAGTATTTATAGAATTATAATTTTTATTTCGTGTTTCAACAAATTTACTGCGCGACCGTCCCGAATAGAGCTGGAATATCATCGATGTTGCTCACTTAACACAAACTATCGACGTTTTGTCACCACCAACGAAGTTTTTCCTTCTGTTAACTCAGATTTAAGACTGTTGCTGCTCAAATTTGAGCCGAGTAGATGGCGCTTTTAACTATTGAGCGCGTTTTTGTTTTCAAATTTAAATACAAAATTATAGTTAGCAATTTATAGTACAATCGATTTTGTAGAATCACCTTTACTATTCGCAGTAAATTTGTTTGCTGACCTCAAAATTTCCAAAGAAATTGTGTAAATTTCATCGACAACATGGTCTCCTATCTTGATTTACTCTCTCTCCTTATGTTCACTCTCTTATATTGGATGGGAGTTAACTTTGTTCTTATCAATTTAAGTTCATTACTTTGGCATGCTCAGTACTCGACAAACATTCAACGGAAACGGTTATAAATTGTAGTTACGATATCTGTTATTTATATTCGGAAACTTGAATATTATTTTCGCTGTGCGTATATATTATATATGTATGTATATACATTTATGTATATAATATGAAAAAAACAACAATAAATATATATAATAATAATAAATTCTCTAACTGTGAGTGTTTTTAAAACGTGAGGCAACTGTCGATTATATCTGGATATATGAAAATGCGAAAAAACCTACTATTTGCTCAAATCTCGATTAAAGTCTTATCAAATTGTCCGACGCAGTGATAACGTCTTCAATTGCAGTGCCTTTGGTTAATTGCAACCGAAGAAGGTTTCACAATATAACTTAATTCCACGCTTACTCTCATTTAAAATGCAATTTACTGAAATAGAAGTTGATTGGTATAAATTTATGGCCAACTTACAGCCATATGTACGTTATCAGGCATACTCTGATTATATTGATAAGGGTCAACACGGGTTTGGTTTGCGTTTCGATCACTCAAATGCTTACGCCTCGCCTATTAACTGGTAAATTGTTATTATTGGCTTATTTGGTATTTCGTTTGGCTCTATACATAAATGTATCATAGTATTGACAATATTTGTCATTGTCTGTATAGTGGTTTTTTGTGATTTGTTTAAACAGAGTAATAGAAACTCTTTGAAAATTATATTGCCGCTGGCACACAAGAAGATAACAATGAAATATGTCGAAGAAGCTATTAATAAGTATCGAGAACTGTAATTTTATTTGCTTTAAAACACACAGAAAGCAAAACAATTATATGTACAATTGTATCTTCCGTCGGTTGAGAGCAGTCACATTTTTTTTTTTGCGATATGACAAAAATTAGTAATTAACACTTCCATTTTTACTGAACTGTCTTTTGTTTTTCGCTTATTTATTGTACGATTAGAATTGCTCTTACTTACTCATTTTCACTGACAGTATTGATGATATATTCTATTCTATATCTATTTGAATTAAGTGGAAATGATTATACGACTGCGTGATATGTATAATCTCCATGATAATACCTGAAATTGCGTTATTTAAGGGAATTATACAAAACATGTTCCCCTATTGATTAAAAAGGCAATATGTTTATTTAGTTGATCTTTCTTTGTGTTAAATTTTTTTATTTTTTTATTGATTTTGATCTGAAGTATTGGTCATGTGAAATACTGAACTGCCTAGATAAGAATTTTCAATAGGATGTAGTTGTAGACTTATTTATTAATAATCTCATTGACATTGAATATAATCTTTAAATGAATCTTATTCTTGGTAGTAGTAATTATGGATTACCTACCTCTACCATACAAAAGTTTTTGTCTTTTTACCAATTAGTTAAAGAATTTCTTCAATTACGATACCAAACACATGAGCTTTTAGCTAAAGTCTTTTGATAACTCTGTTAGAGCCACAGACTGACATCTGATGATAAAGAATCCATATAGAAGTTGATAGATTTCGTATTGACTGTGACCGATGGACTGCTTGAAATTACTAAAATCTATATACTATATAATTTTTTTTTTTATAAATTTTATAAACTTTCATTTGAAACTTATTTGTTATGCGAAATTTGCTCAATGCTTATCAAGTTTAAACTAAACTACTTTTATGCTTAATAATTAATTTTTTTTAAACAAATAGTTGAAAAATGTAATAAAAATCTTTGCTTAAATTCAAGTGTTTATTGTTTTATAAACTGTTTGAAATTACTAAGATTTATATACATAGTATATATTTTGTTTGTAAAAGTAATTTGTCATACAAAATTAAATGAGACATATTTGGTTGATTAATTGCTTCAAGATTAAACTAAATGACTTTCATATTTAATAAAACATTTTCTTTTCTATTTAAACATTGATCCTTGAGTATATATGATCGGTAGATTTAAAGATTCATATAAAAAACTTCCATATGATATATATGATATCGGTAGATATAAAGATTCATATAAAAAACTTTCATAAATTAAAGTGTTTATTTCATTGTTGAGATGGTCAGAAATTTGATCTTTACGTTGCATTCGTTTTCATTCTGATTCAGAATGTGTTAACTGTGAAATCATCTTTCCCGTATATATAGATATATACAATATATATAAATATGTATATATATATATATATATTAAAATGCGCAGTGCACTTACGTTAAAGTGCCATATAAATTAACTGAAAGCCTTTCGATTATCGTTCCGATGGGGTTAACGCATTTTGTTAACCAAAACCGGTTGCATTTGAACTTGTGTATACAATTGTCGACTTCCGAAATAAATATCTGAAATCATTCATATATAGAACTTTGAAGCAATGTGGTGGGACTAAATATGGATAATAAAATATACGGAAAAAAACCAACGAAATGGCGTACATTTGGAATATTCATATTGCTATTATTATATGGTTTCCCATCAGTTCTGGCTCAAACAACAACTGAATGGCCAAATACAACAACCGATGATGACCAGGAGTTGGTCGAAAGTGAGTACTAGAAATAGAAGAAGTTGATAATATGTATGTATGTATATATATAAATTAATATATCTTTCCAGATGTGGAGGTAAATGTAATTACCAGCGCATATTCACTAAGTTTTAGCCTTGTTGGCGATGACAAGGATAAATATACTATTGAAAATGTGACCTGTAAAACGGGTAGTAACGCTATCGTTATAGCCAATGAAAAGCATGTGTGGTAGGTGTAGATAGTGTATGTTTAATTTATTTAGATTCAGATAATCTATATTTTATTTTTTAGTGAAAACCTTGATCCTTGTTCTGATTATACAGTTGTGTTGTCCTTTGGAGTTTTAGATGAGAGTCTAACTCCGCCCGCTGATAAAACCATTAATGCCTATACGGAATACAAACGTAATATAAGAATCGGTAGTACCATAATACCCTATAATAATATCGTATATTATCTTATAGAACCCACCGCAAATATCACAAGCCTGGAATCGACGACCACAACAATAAAAGTAACATGGGAAGCTACGGATCGTTCATGTGTTAGCAATTTTGAGATCACTGTAATATACGGAATGAGTAGCAGTAGCACGCAGCAATTGAATGACAGGAGTACGTATACGTTTAGGGATCGCTTGCCCTGTCAGACGTACAACATAACTATAGGTAGGTTTTACTATGGTTTTACTTTTCGATTTCTCATCTGTTTATTCTCTTTAAGTAACCTTCAACAATGCGAGTGTGCCAGTTCACACAGATTGGGATCAGGTAGAGACTAAATATTTGGAACCAGGTGATTTAACATTGGAAATTACGAATTCTACCAATGGAGATACAGTGATATCATGGGGAGAAACTGATAGTTCAAGTTGTATTAGTCTATTTACCTTTAAATGGAGACGCATTGATTGTGAAAATAAGGATAATGATGAGACAACAACAACAGATATACCTCAAACCGAAACTACCATTGATGTGGACTATGCCACAGCTACCACAGAGACAAGTGAACCACCAAATGCAGGACCCGAAGAAACTCCAGAAGAAACTAACGGTAAGCTGGCAAATCATAGAGGAATCAAAATTAATAAATTATTTTTAAAATTTGTTTAATATTTTCAGATGTCTGCGAGTGGACAGAAATTTCAGATGATTCCACTCTCAGGCAATTCACACTGACGAATCTTCAAGGCTGTGAACCTCATGCCTTTGAGATCTTTTTTAATTCAAATGAAACAGCTAAAGGATCACTGAAGTTTTATTCCGCTGAGAAGAGTAAGTAAACAAAGTAATTGTGAAATAGTTTTAATCATATATTTCTTTCCTACTTTTCTAGATTCCAGTGCTGTGTATAATCCCAGTCAAAGCTTCAATGGTACCGATGTTACCTGGATGTGGTCACCACCTAAGGAACATGCCAAATGTGTGGCAAGTTATAGTGTAAATTTAACTGGTCCCATGCAACGTTCCAATCCAGTAAGTCTTGAATATTCCACTCAAGAAACATTTGTGCTATTCGAAAATTTGGATCCTTGTGGCTTATATAATGTGGAAATAGTACCTATTATGCTAAATGGTAGCATTGTGGCTAAATATCAAAATCAGAGTACCGTCAGTGAGGATCAGCCATCGTTAATTTTGGAACCAGTCATTACACCCGAAGCATTCTCTTTAAATATCAGTTGGTTAACACCTGCCTATGCCGATCTCTGTATTGATGGTTATCGTATATCTGGCTGGATGGACGATGGCAAGGAAGTGGATGCATTGAGTGTTACCACAGCAAATACAAATGTGTCGTTCACTAATCTATTGGCTTGTCAGGCATACACTATACAAATAATTCCTTATACACGACAAAATCTTGATGGAGAACTGAGACAAGTGGAAGTGGAAACAGAAGCGGCAATAGTTGATGCTACACAAATTACACTTGAATTAACTGGAACATCCTCTCATAGCCTAACACTAAATGCCAGAAATCTGGATTACAATAACAATTGTCAAACAGTTTTTGCCCATTTTACATGCACCGCCGATGCACCAATTAGATCTGCCGAAAAATATGTGGAGGGACATAGCAAACGTGGTAGGTTCAAAGACAAAAAAAAAGTATTACAACCAGATATTATATATCTTTTATATAGTTTTTCAGGCTGTATTAGCTCCCTTATCACCATACACCGCCTATGCCTGTAATGTTCTGCTCTATAATGTGGCCGGTTCGGCAAAAAAATCTCTTGTGGATGTCCAGACCCAGACCTATTGTAAGATAATCTTTGCCCATTATAGCCATGAATCCATCATTAAATCAATTTAGTCGACTGTAGTTCCAGATCAACCGACAAACGTTAAATTTGAGAGTGCCAGTGAAGTCAGTTTAGAATTTAAATGGTCAGCTCCAATATATTTAAATGGACCGATTAAATTTTATCAAACATATTTGATGCGCTATGAGCCGGATTATTTTGTACCCGATGCCGATTGTACAGCCATTATAGAAGATCCTATATCCGAGACAAAGGGTGCTGATTCTGTGAATTTTACACAATTATCACCCGCTGTTAAATATATGATGCAGGTCGCTGTACAAAATGAATTCGGTTTGGGACAGTATACCCCACCAGTTATTGGAATAACTAAACCAGCCGGTAAGGCATTACTATTCACTATTAAGAGGTTTATTTGAAACTTTTATTTTTCAGTTTCCGATGCTGTAACCGATCTTAAAGTCATGCCCATGGGACCAGCGTTAGACAATACTACTTACAGGGCTAATGTAACCATAACATGGACTGTACCATGTAAATCGAATGGTAAAATTGAAAAATTTGTTCTTGATATAGCTGGAAGTCGGCCTAATTATAAGCCAGTTGAATTCAGAGAAACGGTTAATCTAACTGCAAGCGATGCTAAAGGACGTATGTCTTATACCGTAACCCAATTGGAACCTGAATATAATTATAATGTCAAAGTGGCAGTGAAGAATTTTGATGTCGATGCTATGAGCGAAAGTGTCGGTGAGACATGGAAATCGCCAGCCGGAAGTGGGTTACTTCATGTGATTACTTTCATTTGAATTCTGTTTTAATAAGTTTTTATTTTTTTCTAGTACCTTCGCCCGTGGGTGGTGATTTGTTATCTGCAATGCGTGTAAATGCTCAAGAAATGACCCATCCCACTAGTTCGGCAATTGTACGCTTACCTTCTGAAATTCTTACTTCGGATTCGGGTACTATTACCTACATAGCATTACTCCTTTCTCAGAAGGGTTGTTCCCCTGATCCCGAATTAGAATTCAATGTTCTTGATGGTGTTAAGTGGCCGCATGTGGCATCGTATGACGACGTTGGAGGAGATGGGAGCAAGGATTGTATCAAACAGTATCAGACTACACCGGAACGCTGGGAACCGGAGGTGAGTTCGGTGACCCGAGGTGAATCATCGATCGAGGAAATTGTATTTTATATTGGTATTGAAAAATGCCCAAATGCAAGTGAATATTATTGCAATGGACCGCTTAAAGCAGACACGGAATACAATATGGTAGTGCGTCTATTTACCGATTCCAGTTACAGTGATGCAGCACTTTTAGATTTTAAAACGGAAGCGGCCATCAAAGTGACCCTAATTTTGGTCAGTGTATGCTCCTGTCTACTAATTGCCTTTGTTTTGGGTTTAGCTGTCTTGTGGATCCGTAAACGTATAGCCTGGTGAGTATTAAATAAAGTTTTCTAATATAACAAACCCATCATATTTATGTTCTATTAAAGGCATCGCGATTCGGGACAGGGTATTGAAGATCCATTTGGCAATGTAATAGCTAAAAATTTTGCCATTTTCTATGATGAAGTTGCCAAGCCGGAGAAAATAGCTCGAGAGTTCAAAGAGATCACCGTCGTGGCTTTGGAATTGAGTTACTCAGCTTCAGAATTGGGCACTCATAAGAATCGCTATGCAGATATTTATCCATGTGAGTGATCTATATAAAAGTCATTTGGCAATATAATTTATTTCTTTATATTTAGATGACAAAAATCGTGTGATCTTGGACATTGATGCTGAAGGATCAGACTATATTAATGCTTCTTTTATTGATGTATGTTCATTAAAAGGAAATAACAGTATTCCTAGTCGAACTGGAAGTAAAGAAAATTTAATATTTTTCAGGGACACACCCGTAAAAAGGAGTATATTGCCACACAAGGACCAAAACCAGAAAGTGTTATGGATTTCTGGCGCATGGTGTTACAACATAGTGTTCGCATTATTGTTCAGGTCACACAATATCGTGAGGGTAACACAGTAAGTGCTAAAAATTATATATTTCAACGTTATACGTAATCAGTTCTTATATCTTTCCGCCAGATCAAGTGTCATGAATACTATCCCTATAACAGCCGTGGCCTGATCGTTACTGTTAAATCCAAAGAATCCTTTGAACTCTACGATCGCACTGAATTGAGTGTTGTCCATGACAAATATGGATTAAAAGAGAAGGTTATTCATTTCCATTTCAAAAAGTGGCCCGATCATGGCTGTCCCGAAGATCCAATGCATTTAATAACGTTCGTTAAGAAGGTTAAGTCTGAGCGTCGTCCAAATTATTCACCCATTGTGGTACACTGTAGCGCTGGTGTGGGTCGAACAGGCACTTTTATTGGGCTCGACTTGATTATGCAACGTTTGAAAAGTGAATCGAAAATCAATATATTCGAAACGGTTAAGAAACTCCGTTTTCAGCGTATGAAAATGGTACAAACTCTTCAACAGTACACATTCCTCTACGCATGCACATACGAACTGGTGAAGCACAAGATACCGAGAGTAGCTCTCAAGCAGCTGGATAGGCGACCGATATCTGCAACTCCGGCACCCGTACTATCCACCAAGAAGGTTAGTTTTCCAGAACCAGATGTAACCATGGGGTCAACAGATCACAGTAGAGCAAATGATGATTCTGTTTCATCTGCTCCAGATCCTGAATTAGGCATGGATGTCCCCACATTACGGTTACCTCCGCGTACTAGTGGTATTCGCAAGATATACGATCCTGTTGACAGTGATCCCAATTCAATTTCGAGCATTATGTGACTTTATTTTTGTATATTTATTGTAAATTTGTAAAATACGTGTGGGACTTAGCAGCAATAATATAACCAAAGAAATGCAAGTACTGTGAAAATAAAAATAAATTAAACGCAAATTTTAAATTTTAACGGAAACTAGATCAACCGTTGACTCAATTAGAGATGTTATTCGCTCTCACTTTCACTTATTCTGTTAACTCAAATTGAGTAAATATCTTTACTCAAATTGAGCACTCGCTTGCTGAACAGAAACAGCTGATTAGCAGCTGAGTGGTACTCAGAGAATAGTGAAATTTATTTTTATTTACAGCGTCATTCTACTTTTTTAAAATGTCTGAGCGTAAAGTTCTTAATGTAAGTAAATTGTCTAGATTTTAACTATGGGCTACCACTGTAATATACCAATATCCTTTGACTGCCAACAGAAATACTATCCCCCGGATTTCGATCCATCAAAAATCCCTCGCATGAAGTTGGCTAAAAATCGGCAATACACTGTACGATTAATGGCTCCATTTAATATGCGATGCAAGACATGCGGCGAATACATTTACAAGGGTAAAAAGTTTAATGCCCGCAAAGAAGATGTGGAAAATGAAACGTATCTGGGCATACGTATCTATCGTTTCTACATCAAGTGCACCCGATGTTTGCAGGAGATTTCTTTTAAAACGGACCCTCAGAACACGGATTACGAAATCGAAGCGGGGGCCACACGAAATTTTATGGCTCTTAAATTGGCTGAAGAACAGGCCCGTCGAGAAGAGCGTGAAGCTCGCGAGGAGGAAGCAAACAATCCCATGAAGTTGCTTGAGAATCGCACAGAACAATCACGCAACGAAATTGAAATGTTGGAAAGCCTTGAAGAATTGCGGGATTTGAACCGCCGTCAGCAGACAGTAGACTTTTCTACAATGCTACAGCAGTATAACACAGAAGAAACTGAACGGGAACGTTTAGAACGCGAAGAACGTGAGGATGAGGAATTTATTAAGTAAGTTGCTAAATGAATTGAACTTATTGGGGAACGAAATTAAAAACTTGTACTATTTTTAGATCTGTAAACTTTAAAGGCAAATCAGAAGGAAGCTCCAGGGTAGTGGCTGAAGAAATCATAGAAGATGTGAAGGAAGAGATTGACAATACAATGCCAGCACCACCGCCCGCCAAAATTGCAAAACCTACCTCACTGACTGTGACTGGGAAGACAATTAAAAGCGTCGCCACAATCCAGCCTCTTGTTAAACGAAAGACGCCCTTGGTGTTGGTCAAACCTAAGAGTGTGGCAGCAACAGCACCGTCTGTCACCCCATCAGAACCTGCATCAATTACGGCTGCACCAGCTCCGTCTACATCGGCAGAAGTTTCAAAACCAGCAACAGCTCCAGTTGGTTTATCACTTTTATCTGCCTACAGCAATAGCTCAGAGGAAGATTCCAATTGACATTGGTATTATTTAAGCATTTCTTTACCGTGTACCCATAAGGTAAAAAGGCTATTTAAAAGTCTAGAAAATAATTCTATGCATGCAATATTCCAATAGTTAAATTCTCGTTGCTACATTTTTTGGCGATCCTAATAAAAACTGTAAATGTATGCTATAATTTTTGTTTTATAATTGATCAATAGAGATCAAAAAAGTTAAATCGATTAAAATTGGCCTCTAATTAGGTATATGTATTTACAAATATATTTATATATATCTGATTTATGTTGCCCAATTTTTAAAGATTATGTTTCATATTTTAAATAATGCATTTTGTTTTATTAACACATCGACTTCATTTTACAAATATGTATATCAATTTTCCATTATATATAGTTTTTGTCAAGGCCAATTCGAATAAGGCAAATAAGTTTCAATTTCCAACACAAAAAAATAAAGGCATTTCCATTTCAAACGAAGCAAACAAAAAATCAATTCAATAATTCATTACATTTACACTCATAAATTTTCAAATATTATCATTTATATCCGGACTATTGCCAGTATAACTTTTTAGTCGAGCGTCGGTTTAGAAAATAATTAAACTAAAACTTAAGTTTTATATGTGTGTGTGTGTGTATGTGTGTTATATACAATTGTGAATGAATTATAAATGTTAAGCTTAAAACTCGAAATCAAAAATAATAAATAATATCACAAGCGAAACAAAATTCTAATTATACGTTTAAATTGTTTTATCAGTTATTCGGCCAACAATTAATTTCGTTTTCGATTTAAATTCCATATCGATGTTGGTTTAACGAATAATGAATAATCCATTTTCAGATTAATTATTGAAGATAGTAAATCCAAATTAATTTCATAAATTACGAAGACACTGGTATGTTTCATCCACTCTCTCTCGCTTACTTGCTTTTCCTTTCTACATATAAGGCCGCCTTCATTGGCAAATTACAGTTATAAAAAAAAGAAAACTACTATTTAAAACAGTCTTTGTTCATATTTTGTTTTTGGGTGAGGTGATGGAGGCGGTAGATTTGGGGGGCGTAGGCCAACAGCGTGGCCAGCAAATTTTTGGTATATTTCTGTATTTGGTGTAGCCAGGTGGTTTCTTTTCATCTGTCACTTGTCTATTTAAATGTCCACTGGAGTGGACTGTTGTATTGGATTGTAGCTTGTAGTAGTGGCACTAGAGCTACATTTGCGAGGTACCACCGCCACGCCCCCATTACTGGTACCACCAATGATGCCGGTGCCGCCGCCAACCCCACTCCCATTGTAGTTGTGATTATTGTTTTGAAGAAATTGTTGTTGCTCAGGTGCCGAATGATTCAATTCATATAGTTCCATGTCATCGTATTCGGAGATGCCCAATGCCCGCGTTGGTGCATACTGCAGATCATTATCCCCCACTTCATCTTCATCATCATCATCATCATCTGTATGTTGATTATGTGTAGGCCTAGGCATTGCCACAACAAAATCTTCTAAACTACGTTTTACAGCAGCATCCGATCCTGTACCCGAATCCTTGCTTGACAGATGATCCTGTTGTGCATCTAAATCCGAATGATGCAAAAAATTTAATGTAAGACCTTGCTCCAGGCAACGCTGCTCATAAGATGGAGTGGTCGTCACTATAAGACGACTTTGTCCATCCTGACCATCACCCTGGAGATCAGCCAAGCTGCACGGACGTTTTGCAGAGGACTGATGTAGTGGCAGTCCATCTAATACCAATTGAGATTGATGACCATGCATTAAATGTGTACGATTCAGGGTAGTCAATTGTGTCTGATCAACATCCAAAGTATGTTGGCTGGCTTGAACACGAGATGCGGCCAATAGTTTCCTCTTTTGGTAACGCAGAGTGCACCAAATGATGCAGCAATCAACCAAGACACAAAGCACAGTTAATCCAATGAATCCCATTAAAAGAACATCCCAGTTGTAGTTTTCCTTAACGACCACCAATTCAGATTGAAGTGTAAAAGTACGTGAATTATCCGTAATCTCACAACGATAATGACCAGCATCATTGGATTGTGCCTTCACTATAATGAGCATCTCTTTGCTGCTGGTAAAGTAGAACCGTTCGGCATCCGGTGTTGTGGGAGAGATGTGTATGGGTTTGTTTTCCTTGAACCATTCGCGATGAGGTTGTTCTAGCTCCACCTCGGGATTGGCCACTTCGCTTAGACATTCCAATACACAAGTGCGTCCTACTACTACCTCTTGATATGCTAATGGAATGGCAGGTTGGGGCTTGTCTACATAAACAAAAAATGGGGTATCAGAATCATATTTAAATGAATCATTATTTCTCCACACTTACCACTCACTACAAGGGTAGCATTCACATTAATCTCTCCTGCCGCACTCTGAGCCGTGCAGGTATATATCCCTGAATCACTTGGTTTAGCATTTATAATAAGAAAAGCGTTTTCCTCTCGCATTAGACGTCTCTCGGTGGCCGCTGGAAAATCACCAGTACCAAATTTACGCAAAGCAATTTGTGGCATTGGATCACCACTGGCCGAGCAGACCAATTGTGCCGTTTCACCGGCATCCAGTGTCAGATTTGAGGGTACGTGGAGAAAGCTTGGATGTACTGTAAATTCAATTAAATAGATTAGAAAAATGTAAAAAGAAATTAGTCCATCGTTTCACTCACTTCCTATGGAGATCTTGAATTTCTGGGCATAGGTAGTGCCAAAGGCATTGGACACAACACACTGATAACGTCCTGCACTCTCATAGGTTACATTGGTCAAACGTAAATAGCCATAGATTGTGGTTTGATTTGTGTTCTGATCATGATGAATTTTAGTCTCTGTACTAGCCCCATCATGACCGATGCCAAGGACACGTTCTTGGACATGTTGATTATCATGACGCCATTTGATTTTAAGTTCATCAGCAGCAGCTAAAGATGCAGCGGCCGGTGAAGTGGCTATACATTCGAGGGTAAGATTTGCTCCCTTTACAGCCAACATATTACTTGGTTCCTCCATCAATTTGGGTTTGGGAGAATCGGCTAAATGAATAAAGCAATCGTTTTGTTAGAAGAAAGAAAGAGAGAAGCATTTATTTGTACTTACCACACACCAATTCCGCATTGGTCAGGCTGAAAAGTGGGCGATCCAATAAATGCTCGGGATAACCACAAACCACATTGGCCAACATCTGTTGTGCTTGTTCAGCGAAATGGCTTTGTAACCACTGACGGAACCATATAAGTTCACAATCGCAAATGAAATTCAATGACTTGAAGATGAGTTTCTGAAGGTGCGTCATATGGTCAAATGCATGAGGCTGTATGCTAGCCAAAGTATTTTGTCCCAGATTTAACAACTCCAAATTGCTAAGTCCACTCAAGGCTTTTGAGCTTATTTGCTTTAAGTTATTGCCATGCAAGTCAAGACGTCGCAATTTTCGCAGTGCCTTAAACGGAGCAATTGCTGTCTGATCCTCTATAATCCAGGCCAAACGATTTCTTCTCAAATTTAACTCCTCCAAATTCTTGACACATTCGAATGTAACATCTTGGAGATACTGCAATTTGTTATGAGCCAAATTCAATGATTTTAAACGTTGCAGACACTCCAAATGTTGTGGTTTAAATTCACTGACGGCATTATGTGACAAATCCAAGGATTCCAGCGACTGTGTAAACTCCCATGTGTCTAGCTCAATGCGTGATATGGAATTATTTGAAAGACTTAAATGATGCAACTTGGTCAAATTATATAGACCCTGACGTGAAAGCGAGCTAATGTGATTGTGATCCAGTTCAATGCTTTCAATATTTCGCATCACATGGAAAACGCCATCTTGCAAAGACTTAATATTGTTTGCTTTTAGCTGGAGCTTTTGCAGGGAAAAGAGACCACGAAATGTGGACCAATGGATTTCCAAATGATTGTAACTTAGAGCCCTGAGAAAAAATACATTAAGAGGATTTAAAAATATAGTTTTCTGTTAATTAAAATAAGTTTAAAAAAAATACTTACAACTTTTTGAGTCGATTTAAACTATTGAAAACTCCCACTGGCAGGGCGGTCAGACGATTGTTATTTAATTCCAAATCTGTCAGATTGTTTAATGCCTTAAATGCCTGCTCATGTACACTGGTTATCTCATTACCATTAAGTATTCTAAAAGAGAAAAGTATAAACACCTGTGGCATAAATGTTATTCAAATAATTCCACTTACAAATGGCCCAAACGATTTGGCAAGGGAAATGAATTGGCATCGATAGTCTGCAATTGATTTTTACTCAGATCCAATGTCTTTAACATGGGCAAAACGCTTAAAGCATCACTTGAAATCCTTTCAATTCCATTGTTGGACAATATCAAATGTTTCAAATTTGAAAGACCAACAAATTTTGGTATTACCATCAGTTGATTTCGTTTCAATGTTCTGTAAGATTTTCAATGTTAAACCGCCTGTAGACTGATTAGAATGAGTTTATTACTTACAGTTTAATTAAACTTGGCAAATTTCGTATCTCCAAAACGGTTGAATCATTCAATTTGTTGTTGGCCAAATGCC
Organism: Drosophila emarginata; assembly: GCA_037075365.1. Lineage (NCBI taxonomy): Eukaryota > Metazoa > Arthropoda > Insecta > Diptera > Drosophilidae > Drosophila > Drosophila emarginata. Next base: position 5,062,896 of record JBAMCD010000260.1, on the reverse strand, counting down.
TGTAAATAAAAAAAAAACAGATTAAAATGATATAGAAATAATTTGAACAATAATTAAGAGTCCTTAGTATGCGAATTGGGACATAATTTATTGATCCATGGCCACAGATAAGACAATATAATTTTTGCATATTTTGCTTCGCATTAAATTGATTAAAAGCATAACGATAAAATCGCAACCCCCCCTAAATCCAAGAAAAAATTTAAATTGAGGGGGAAAAGTAAAAGACGAGGGTTGTAGTGCACTGCAATTTGGTTTTATGCCCTTATCTAAGGGTTGATTTGATGCCAACTATTATCCCCCTGCCCCAAAAATCCTGCTTTTCCGTTGCACTGTGGGGCAACAGTCGATGAAACATTATATGTATAAAATAAAATATATTTTCACAACTTCACCTTATAAAAGAGATTGCAATGCAATATTACTTAAATTTTAATTAAGCTTACATTTTTCTTTTAAATTTCTGAAGTATTTTTATAAAATAAACAGGAAGTTTTGAAATTCTCCCCTTGTACTACAATATATTATTTTAAACCACTCCATAAATATATTTTAATATTTGTCTAGAAACAATTTAAAAGAAAATTCCGTTCCCCACATCAAAAAAAAAAGTTTTCCCTTTAATTATCCTTGATAAAAAAAGAACCAGATCAATTCCAACCAATAGTCCTCTATTTGATCCTTGGACCACTGTAGATTGTTATAGCTTCTGATGTCTACCCCCGTTTTAAGTCATCCCCCAGTTGTTGTTATACTTACAGTGTTTGCACATAGTTGGGTAAACTGGGAACACGCTCCAAATGCAATTTATCACAATCGAACAATATATTCAAACATTTGCACTCCTTGGGACAATTGTTGTTGTTAGCTTTGCCATTGGAAGCTGCAGCAGCCGCTGCTAGAGCCTTTTCCGCCTGCTCATATTGAACACCATCATCGGAGACAAAACCTTTCGTTTCCAATGATGCCGATTGCGGGGAAGATGCAGCGGAAGCATGAGATTTGGATGATGCTACCGCATGTGAGAATTCAAATGGTACATGCAAAGAGGCAAACTCTTCATTATCAATATCGCCACCATCACCGGAATCATCGTCATCGAGGGGTAGGAAATGTTGACGTTTTGCTAATGCCATGGCTGGAGATCCTGATGCTCCTCTTCCACCGCCGCTGCCACCATTCTTGGCTAGCATGGCAAATAGCTGTTGCTGGGGCAATTGATGATTATAGGTGGCGCCTCCTGATTTCAATAGTTCAGTCAACGGTGGCGAAGCTCCTCTTATTGCTCCAACGCCACCGCCAGCATCTGTTGTTGGCAAGCTCTGACAAATTGTTGTTGCTGTTATCAGTAGAATGTACGTAATTAGCAGCAATTTATTGATTTTATTGAAATCATTGGTTGTAGTATAATTGCAATTATCATTATGGCGACTTGTTCTTGTTATTGCGGCGTCGCCGCTGCCGTCGTTGCTATGTCCGCGTCGTCGTCGCCGTCGCCGCCGTCGCCACTTGGTACTCAACGAAGCGAGGCCTGACATTAACATTATAAATTTACTATTATTCCTCTTATTGTTGATGTTGTTAATTTCACTGCTACTGCTGCTCCATATTCGATGGTTATTCATTTTGTTAATTTTCTTCTCACCGTCTTTCAACTTAATATTCAAAACGTGCATTTCGTTGCGCTTCTTATTTGTTTTATGCTTGGTAAATTCGTCGTTTATTTTTGCCGAAAATAAGTGCGGCCATTAAAAAAGCGCCGTTAATTCATGCGGTTGGCGGCATTTGCCCAGTGTTGCAAAATGTCGTTGCATCTTAGTAATTTTTATAAATGGATCTGCAATAGAAAAAGCGATAAAATTGATTAGACATTTGAATTTGAAGTGATCGATTAGTAACGATTCTTTCGGGATAAAAAGGAAGCATCTAAATTTACAATACTTGTTTACTAAAATTTATGCAAAATAAGAGCAATATGCATGTTAAATATATTATATAAATACATACATATTTTACTATTCATTCGAAAGATAGCTTCGGTTTATTGTGGCTCTATCTTAACAAAAGCATTTTTTATACAGCTGCGTGGGTGGATTTTGAAAGGAGAAAGTGCCAAGTCAAGAAAAAAAAAAACTTCTATTATAAACAGAAATGAAACATAGCTTTCCAAATTGATAACCCTCCCCCATTACCATATGGGGTAATAATAATAATTCCCCTGACTCTGATAAAGTTTGTTTTAATTTCAGCTGGGATTTAATTCTAATTTGTTGCCCACTCTAATTGCAATGGTTATATAAATAAATAATAATTTTGTCTCTTCTGACTGAATACAGAAATATTCACACTCATTAAATTAAAATACGACGACCGGATGTTTTTGTGCGAAAGAAGAAAAAAAAATTATAAAATAAAAATAATTAAAATGAAACCGAAACGAAATGAAAACGCGCCAAGCCAACGCTTCTTTTTTTTTTTTTTTTTAATGCAAACAAAACAAAACGCACCAGCGCAACCGCCGCATCATGATCATCATCGTCATCATTATCATCATTATCATCATCTTTGGCATCATCACAGACGACGACCATCCAGAACCAGAGGCATATTCAGAAATTGTAATGTCTTCATCTCTTTATTCAGAAATGTGCACTGTGTGCAGTTTGCTGCTGGCTGACAGAATGACTCAGGGCCAACACAAAGAGGGGGCGAGTCCAAAATTCGCAAAACAAAAATTCTTTTTTTTTGGTGACATTTGGGAGATAATGTATGTATGTATGTATGTACACACACACAAGTATTATTTGTTACTGGAGCTGGATGGATGCTGCGCAGTTTCTTTGCGCTATCACCTATGGGAATGGACATTGACAAGTGATGGCGATGGCGACACTGCCAGCAATCTCATTTTCCCACAGACAACAGCGACACCCACCAAAAAGGGCAACTTTGGCAAAAAAAAAAAATAAAAGCACAAACAAACGGAAAAAATATATATAACCAGAAAACAAATGGCTCAGCAATTACCGCAACAGATCTCGTCGGTCATACCATACATACATATATAGGCATAGTCTCGGGCAAGACTACTAAAAATGGTCTTTCGCACATACACACACACACAAATCTACACACACTCTCTCTCTATATAGTATAAATGCCCAGACAACCAAATTTAGTAACACACCAACAACAACAACAAAAGCGTAATGAAATCAAATAAAAAGTGTTCACCGCTGCAGCCGCTCACTTTAGTTTTAAAAATTTTTCTTCAAAGAGTTTTTCTTTTTTTTTTTTTTTGTATTTTTTTCCTCAACCACAAGAAGTAAAAAAGAAACTTTTCCGCACATTTCTTACATAGCAGCCAACAGGAGGAGCCTGCTCTAGTCGCATTGTCTATATATAGTATGTATAGTAGTATAGTATACAGGGCAATATAAAGAGTTCTTGTATTGTAAATTGTATGATTCCATATTCCCGTTCGTAAATTTTCCTACTTCTTCATCCATCCAATAATATAAACTTTCAAGTGTCCCAAGTGAAGTGGTTTTTGATTAGTATTGTTGTTAAGTTAGTTTGGCCTCAATTTTTAACGAAAGGTTTACTTGTTCCACATTTCAATTGGGTTTTCGAGAATAAACACAATCCTAACCAATGCTCCCTTCATTCTATTAAACCACGCGGAATTATCTAATCAATAAGTTTGCACTGTCTTTTGATCACTCAAGCGGTATCTACAGAGAAAATTGTTTATACATATATTTTTTCCATACATTTATTTACTTTTATTGATATTGGTATATTAAGTAAATATTTAGCTGGGCAAGTGCCAGATCAAAAAAAAAAAAAAAAACGAAAAATAATTTATCTATATTTTGAATGAAAATTTAAAGATCTTAGAGTACGAGATCTGATAAGAAAAATATATGTAACTCAGGATCGTATTAACGATCCCTTCAACTTGAGAAGGAGATCATTTAAGATAAATAAAAGTATATAAACTAGTTGAACTAATTCCACAGATAATAAAGACTGAACTTTATTGTATCTTAATTTTATGATAAAAGTAGAACAAGTTTGTTCCTCTCATTTGGAGAGAAGTGTGCACCAAAGTATGGTGAAACCGCATTGTTGACAACAGGAAGAATGCCTCGTTTTTGTCTTGTCTGTAAATTCTCAAAGTCTCTGTGCCAAAGAAGGAACAGTTGACTGAAGATTGTACGAATTATTTATACCAAATTTGGTACAGCAACTTTTATATAGTGAAGATTGAAGAGTGAGTGAAATTGACAATTAAATAATATATTTTTTTTCACCTTGGGGTATGATTAGGTTTACCTTTCTATACACTTTTCGTTTGTCTATGGATTTTCTCACCTATCGATCATCACCTTAAAATCAGTAATCCTAATCATTATGCGGGTTCATTATAAATCACTAAGATTGTGTCTCTAATTTTTTAACTTTGCGGTTTATCTATCTACTATATGTATCTTTGTTGATCTCTGATCTCTGCTTCAATTTTCACACACCAATCAGCGGCAAGCGCTAATTTCCTCTGCCCACAAGTTAGGGCCACCATTTTGAATTGATTTGCATGTGTAATCAGAGATGAGAGACTAATTCGCATATTCGAATTTAACAAAGTTCTTCTTCTAAGAAAAAACGAAAAAAAAAAAAATAAGAGGGAAAAACCCACACTCAATGGCTCTGACTGATGATCAATATCAAATCAAGCTTTCACTTTGAACTCATTTTGGGATGATTATTTTAACAATAAAAAAGGTAATATTCATTCGTTTCGTTTCGACAACGTTTTCTTATATTTTTTCTTTTATGTCAACTCCCTCACAATTTATTAGATAATAACGGGTCCAAGGTATTGTTTTCTTGAGATGTTGTTTGATTTTGATATGATAATGTAACACACACACACATGCATAGAAATCAAATTATACAATGGACACCAGCTATAGATATAGATACCAAGAGTTGACGTGTGTGTGAGTGTGTGTGTATGTATATGAATCTATGTTTCTTTTAATGATCATTAGGCCTTGTGTCGAAGAACGAACGAACGACATCATTTTTCATTCGAGGAGCTGCGTTCGAGACAATCCACAATCAGTTTTTCTTTCTGTTTTTTTGTTGTTTATATAATTATCGTATCTATGTATATACGCAGACACACACACACACACACACACACACACAAATATATATTTATATATTTTTTACTTCTCTTCAGTTTTTTTTTTTGTTATTTTTTTTTTTAGCATTTTACTTTACTAAATGCCTTCGCTGCATTTTGATTTGACTTAATTTTGACTTGCTTGTGTCTCTTGATTTCATTTTGGATTTGAATTTTAACATTTAAATTGGTAATTTCTGTTGTCTGTCTGGTGATTTGTTTTTCTTGTTGTTGTTGTTGTTGTTGTCGCCCACTGCCTTTTTTTCCCCGGTCACAGACTTGTACTAACCATGGGACGAAGTCCCTATACCCTATGCGGGAAACATTTTATCTATACAACTGATAAATTAACAAGTTTACTTACCCTCACCTGTGACTTAACTAATCAACTAAAATATAAAGTTTATTGAACAATCTTGTTAAGTATAAACTTATTTACATTCTTATAACACTCGTTTTTAACATATTCAGGATGACTAGAAGTTTATTTGTCCAAGTGCTTAAAATTTGTGTTTCCTTTTTGTAAGGGTATCAAAACGTTTTCTGTCGTTCGCCCAAATGGTTTTTCTGTCTAGTGTGTGTTTTTATTCCTCTTTTCCAATTTTTTTTTTGTCTATTTTAGTTGTTTATTGCCTTTGCCAAATGAATAAAAATATATACAATATTTTTTTTTTGGGTGAATAAGCTAACTGAGACTGTGCGCTGTTGTGTGGCTGCAGTTGGCTTTAAGTGTTTTTAGTCGTTGGCGTATTAAAAACGAAAGAAGAAAATCAACAGCAACAACAAAGGCACAGTGGGCGCACACAACCAGCTAACAGAGGAGGAAAGGGGGGTGCTAAGGGAAAGGCAAGAGGCTGTAGGCTGGGGAAGTGGATGTGAGGTGTGGTATGCTGCTGCTGAGTGCAGCTGCAGCAGACGCAACTTTGAGGCCAAAAACAAAACAACAAATTTGAACATTAAATTACATTGCAGAATTTAGTATACTCTATGAATGAAAAAGATTCTTTACGGTGGGAGTACAGAACTACTGCTGTACTACTATTTCTAGTTAGATATAAATTAAAAATATAACTTTTTGGCTGGGAAACTTACATCATATCTTTATAATATGGTTTCCTAACCAAAACTGCAAAAATAATTTTCTTATTTTTAGTTTTTCTTGGTCCCACTGTGTTTGTCTTTAGCCATTTAAAGAAGGAGAAGCATGAGACGAACAGCAGCCGCAATTGAAGTTGCAATATTTGTCGCGTGGTTTTTCAGCTTCTGCTGATTTGTGGTGAGGTGTGCAGCCAGCAGCTAGCAGTTGGCGAATCGTGCGTGGGCAGACAAGAACGGAAACAGCTCTCAGTTGACGTTGACGTTTGTCGTTTGTTGTAATGTGTGTGTTATGTCAAAGTGACCGCATGTACATACGCACATCGATATCTGCACTCATTTGTATTTGTGTGTGCTTGTGTTGGCTTACAATAGCAACAACAATAACACATATACACATAAGGTAACATCGTCGCGCTGTCTGCGGCAACTAATTAGGTAACAGAAAAACAACAATAACAACAGCGGTAGAAGCAGCAGCAGCCAGAACACCCCATGATAAGTGGCAGAGCAGTTGACAGAGCAGTCGGCAGCACAGTCAAAACGACGCAAATAGCAACATAAATTTCGCACACACACACACACATACAGAAATGAAATCCAATAAGAAACAAAACGGTACCCGGCCTGCCAGGCTGTCTGCCAGCCTCATACATTTACGTTGTTGCTGTTTTTATTTTGTTTTTTGTTTTTGCAAAAATAAATTTAATTTTGTAGCCATTAATTTTCCACTCTAGATACCGAGAGACAGACAGAGACTCAGTCATTCAGGCAGGGCCTGCTAATTAAATAACTAAAAGAGTGTGTTTTTTTTATAATTGTTGGTTTATTTTCATTTGCTCACACGCTAATAACGGTTTATTGGCTCAGAAAAGAGAGCCATAGTAACAAAAGAGAGGGAGAGATTCGTTTGTGTTTGGCTTGAGCTTTTGATACCCTGTATTCTTATACATAGGCAGGTATTATCAGGCAGCCTTGTGATGAATAAAGAAGAGCTACTGTTGATGAAAAAATACTTCAGTTCTGTAAGAGCATTCAAAAAATATTTCTAAACTTTAGTTACCTCTAATAAAAATCCCCGATACAGTTTCTACAAAAAGATTTAGTCATACGCTTTATTGGTACAGGGAATTTGAATGTCGACACATAGAACTTTCTTGAGGATTTTTATTCAAGTTCAATTTGGCGCACAATTAGTAAACATTTTTCTTATACATTTGTACATATGTATGAATGTATGTACATACATTTATTTGTGTGTATAATAAATTAACGTCTTTTTTATCGCTCAAATGATAAACCGTTTTGCTTGATTGGTCTAAGGCACATAAATAAAGAATAAACAAAGCTTTTGTTGCTATTATTTGTGATTGTTGTTACTGTCGGTCCGGGTGGGTGACTATTTTGATAAGAACGTACTGAAAGCATTTATGATATCATATGCTAAAAAAAATAATGTTCATATATCTATAAGTCAGGTGTAGTCAGTAGTTAGGTAAACCCAGTGACCTTAAAAAAGATAAACGCATATAAATAATTATAGATATTTTGCAGGTTTTTTAATTAAAGAAGATAATAAAAATATGCATCGATTGCGTTTAGTTCTTTATAATAGAACGAATACGTTACTCTTTTAAATTTAACTGAAATCTATTACTTTAAGATCATAGATCTGTACAAATACAACTAATTGAGAAAGCGAAAAAACAGTTTTATTTTCAAAATCCCAGATATTAACGACTTGAATGGATGTCTCTAAAACATAAAAAATATCCACCAACATTGAATAGGATTTTTTGTGCAAAAGTTGTTGGACAACTTTACAAATCTCTTCATTCCTTCTTTTAATTTAAATTTTTAATTTTATTTAAGAACAATAAAACCCAAACAATGTCCCATTGCATCGTTGTCGCAATAAACTTCAACGGAAGTGACATCGTAAACAACTTGCACAAACTTTTTATATTTTCAAAACAAATGATAAAATCTACGTGCTCGGTTTTAATCTATTTTCAACATTTAGAATTTCCAAGAATCAAATCAAACACGCCTTTAAATCCATATGTACTCTGACATCACCTAGTTTATACGACATTATTTTATTCCCACACGATTTGATAAGAATTTCTGTTTGTTTTTCAGAAGCGTAAGAGTCCCCAATCAGTCGCATATGTTTGTTAAATATATCCCATTCCAATCTAGAGAATAAAAAAAAAACGCCAATTTGTTATTGACCAAAATATTCCAGATAAAGCGAACTAAAAACGATTATCCAACGGATCGATCCCACTAAAATGTCCAATGTTTTGTTTTCTTTCACAGAATCTCAAGCATGTCAAATTGTACAAAAAAAGGAAAGGAAAAATACTGTCAAAAAAAAAAGATCTTTACGAAAAAATATAATAAGATGATCTTGCCAAAGAGGAACAAAAAGAATACAAAAAAAAAAGAAAAAAACTCAGTAAGGGCTTTCAGCTGTCAGTCCAAGAAGTAGCAGAACGTGGAGCACATTTCAGAACGCTGGCTCACTGGGATAGCTGCTGGCGGCTCTCTCAGCTTAAGTGAGAAAACCAAGCGCGACACCAACACCAAAAACCGGCTATTGGGCAGCCCTCGCATTTGCTTCTTCTTCATCTCCTCCTCCAACTCCTACTCCACCTCCTTCATTGTCTCTACGTCTCCTGCTTTTGGGCTCAAAAGGGAATTGAATTGAATTTCCAGTCAACGTTGAAATTTTTGTTTTCTGGATACGTATTTTTTTGTGTTGATTTTTTTTTGTTTTTTTTTTTGGGTCCGTTCTTTTGGTCTTTTCATCGAAGGTGTGAAGAAAAAATACAAAATACAAAACCAGCAACAACAACTACAGCACAGCACGAAATTCTGAAAAACTCCGGGAACCCAACAACAATAACAACACCAACACCAACATAAAATCAACCAAAAGATCTGCACAGAGAAACAGAAAAACTGGATTGTGCCTTGTTTTCCAAAGACAGAGAACAACAACAACATCAGCAGCAGCAGACAGGAAAGGATGGCAAAGAGTGGGTTGGGGGTAGGCAAAAGAAAAAAAAAAAAGAGACAGAGAGTGCAAGATATATTTTGGGATTTCAGTTGCATTGTTGTTATTGTTGTTGGATATGATCGGTTAGTTATGCACAAATGTATCTATGTATGTACGTACATACATACATATGTATGTATATATGTATGTACCTATATGTACAGAAATGTATGTGTCTGTATATTTGTATGCAAGTCTGTTTGTTTGTGCGGATTAGAGAAAAGGCAGCAGCATCTGTTTTCCATGGCTAAAGGAAAGGTCAATCTTTTGACTTGACTTTGGATTTTTATTTTATGGTCGACTATCAGACAAGAAAAACTATACATATAATAAATTTTCTTATACATAGAGATAACAATAATTGATAAATGAAAAAAGAAACTGTTGCACAATTTAAGTTGATTTCGTTATTCATTTAGGTTTAATGGGTATTAAATCAAGTGTTACTGTCAAAAACTGGAATTAAGTTTGAGAAGACCATTTTTATTGACAGCCTAGGCTTGTAATCCTATCCATTAATATACTGATATACATATGTACATACATACATTTTATTCTGAATAACTTAAATAATAATCTCATTAAAGTATCTATAGATAGGAGTTATTAAAACTCCAAGACTCTTGCAGTCAGCATAAAAGGGAGAGAAATTAAATTAAATTTAATCCCATCCCGAAATTTATCTCCACACAATCAATATTTATAGGGCATTTCGAATGCGGTATTAATTTTTCCAGTAAAGGATTTCTTGCTTAACCTTTTTTTTTCTAAGTAGTTTTGGGTTTTAAATTGTATTCTAGGACTAGGTAGAGACAATCTTACAAATGTGAACTTTAACATATTTTTCGTTCCTCTTTCTCTTTCTCTATCTTTCTCTCTAGTGCTGATCTAAACGTTTCCTAAATCAATGATACAGATGTGGGGATGTGCACGTACTTCACACAAACACACACACACACGCACATACACAATGACACGCACACAATTTTAGAGATATAATGCCAACATAGATAGATAGAGGCAGCGGCGACAAAAGATACCGATACCCACACATCCATATGTACATACATATGTACTTATATACATATGTACATACATACTCGTATACATAATTCCCAAACAAAAAAAATCATTCTATGCTTTTAAACAGGATAACGACTTCGGAATACCCTACAGGATAATGTCTTCAATATATTTCATATTAATATAAAATCGTTGTTTTAGGGCATGGCACACATTGAATTTATATACATATGTATATAACTTTAATTCTATAATAAATCTGATAGATTTTCGTTAAATTTTCATTACATAATTTTCAGTAATTTTAATATACTCTCATTTTGTATCCCCATGGGTATAGGGTAGAAAAAAAACTATTCAACTTCGAACCGAATCTGATTTCTGAAACTGATTATGTATACGTGTGTATGTGTGTGTGTGTGTGAATTGCGTGTGTAGATGTGCGTTCGTTTTGCTTTCTTCTGACGTCTCTTACCAACGTCTCTGTCTTCGTCTTCGTCCGTGTCAGTGTCTTCAATGCAAGCCGACACACAAGGTAAGGTAAGGTAAGGTATAGAAGACACGGCCCAGGCATCTGATTCGGATTCAAAATCCTCCACACTTCAAGTAGACGACGGTTCGCTTGGGTCGGCTTAAATTGGTTTTTATTGTTGTTGCACATGTCCATTGTTGGTGTTGGCCCTCGTAGCTTCGTTTTGACCATATTTCTTTCTTATTTTCTTTGAAGTCGCATTTAATTCTTTGAGTTTTTCGTTCTTTTTGTGTTTTTTTTTTATTTTTATTTTTGTGTATCCCCTTCAGACCTTCGTTTGTCTGCCTGGCTCGAGGTGTGAAGAAAAGAATTTTTCTGTGCAATAATCTTGATGCCTTTTTAAGATTTGTTACTGCTGCTGCTGCTGCAGCGGCTGTCTCTCCTTACTTGGGAGTTTTTGTTGTCGGCTGTATTCTTTTTGTTCGCCATTCGCTTCAGTTGAAAAATGGTTTGAGCTTAAGAAAATTTACGCCATAAAATGTTGAAATAATTGGATACACTCGCACCATCAGCTCAACTCCATCTCCATTGGCATCGCTCTTTGCCTGACGTTGGATTTACAAAAAAAATACAAAAAAAAAAAAGGTTGCCTTTGCTTTTGGTTCCTCTTTTGAATGCATTTCAAATTGCTAATGATGAGAGAGAGAGAGAATAGCCAAGAGAGATGGGCCAGATGCCTTACGTGAGACAAGAGTGCAGACATGAGACATGCCATGGTCACTCAGTAGATCCCTCAATAGTAGTTACTCCTCCTCCTCCTACTTCTCCCTTTTTTGCAATTGCAACCCCGAGGCTCCACAAGGCAACGAACCATTAAATGCATTTATTTATGAGTCCAACGATATAATCTTTAACTAAAATTGCCAGCTCCTCCATATGCATATGATGTGATGGAGGCGATATTGAATTTAACTAGAATTCACACCTGGATTGGGCCAACTGGCAATGAAAAACTCAATTCTACAATAAGCACGAACCCCATGAGTTACAAACTCCAAAGTCAATTTGCATTAAGGCATGAATCGTATCGAAATATAAAATATATACATACATATGTATATACTTTCATGGCTACGTAAAAAATGTGACTAAGCTTTAATGTACAAAGAAAGGTCTTTCTTATTGACGCATAAATCATATATACATATGTACATACATATATAGTAAATATATAGTCAGTCATTCATTGGTATGAAAATATAAATGTTTTTCGATTTCTACACTAATTGAACATTTAAGTGTAACTAATATAGAATTATACGTTTAGTTAGTATTTCGTTCCAGTTCTATAGAATAAGTTAAGATATAATAGATATACATATTTAGGGACGGTTTTAAGCTAGTTGAAGGCATTGTAATATATAAGCAAATAACTAACTAACTAACGAACTAACGTCTTTGTGTTTCTCTGCTAAGTGAGCTTCAACTGCTTATATAATCGTCCATTGTGTTTTCTACTTAATTCATAAATATTTTAGCACAATACCTGTATGCTTGGCCCAAAGGTAAACTTATCAAGATCTAGTCAAATAACATCTTACAACTACAAAATGCATTAACACCTTTTTCCATTCCGTTGTTGTTTCTTGCTGTTGTTGTTGCTGTATTTGTTGTGCTCAATAGCCACAATATTGTTCTGGTTTAAGCCCTTGTAACAGAAAAAGTCCAGTCTAGGTCCAGTCAAATGCATCGAATGAATGCAACTCATGAAAATTCCCCCCCCTCATTGACAGCAACTGGAAAAATTGAGCAAAAATTAGCACGAACATTGAGCCGGGGAGCCCACAGAGAGAAAAAAAACAACAGAACCTCATAACTAAATTGCATTAAGTGTAATTATAACTAATTAGAAAAAAAAATACAATAACAAAAGCAGGAGGAATAACTGGCACATGAAACGAAAAATAAAGGGGGGAAAAATGAGAGAGAGAGAGAGATGAAAAAACCATTTTAGAAATTGTTGCTGGAAAGTTATTAAAGCCAATGGAAATATTTATGATTTTCTGATTAGTTCAAGCGAAAAAATACAATATAATAGAAATAGCAACAACAACATCAACAAATTTACCATGAATATGAAAATATAATGTAATTGAGCAATTGCGATTGTTGTTTGCTGAGTCAGTTCGAAGTCGGAAGAGGGAAGGCGGATCTACAACATGGCATGGGGTCGGTCGGTCGGTCATGTGTTTGGAATGGAATGCATATTGCAAACACTTAATTGCAAGCCACAAAAAATAAAAAAAATACACATATAAATATATATATTTGATAATTATCAAGAAACAACATTTCTAATATGTTTCTTAAAAAATGTTTTCTACATATGACTAACTACAAAATATAACACCAAAAAGTTCTTTGCTTGAGAGAAATATTTTAATAAGATACTGAATCTCGTATAATCCGTACTTTGAATAGAAGCGCAAAGATTCTTTCATCAATTTTAATTTAAGAAAGGCTGTTTAAAAATAAACCATAAATCCAATCCGAAAGACCCATTAAAATTTTTTATTTATTTTTTAATATCATTGTCCTTGTAAAGAAAAATAAAATAAAATATGTCATTGTCTTTTCTAAATAATAATTTTCAAGTACATACTTTAATTGAACACCTTATTATTACAAAATTCTTGGCATATATTAAAATTTTAATGGATTCGTTTGATCAAAATTGTGTTTGATATTCAATTGTCTAAACCAAAAAATGTTAATGATCTGTATAAACTAGTGTTTAATCAAAAAAGTTAGATACCGATGATTTTTTTTTACAAAATGTACGAGAGTTCATAGTTAGTTTGTTTATAAAATTGTCGTTACTAGCTACAAAACAATATAAAGGAAAAATCCAACAACTACCTCTATACATATATCCAATTTATTAACCCACCACTGGCCTAATCTAACCTAACCCAATAGGCCTTCAAAATTATCGGTTATATAATTGGTAATATATGTAAATAAGCTTTTAGTTTCAATTAGTTTGTAAAAAATTTCCTATCTTTCAGCGTTCGCTTCTTAAACATTTTAAAGTTGAGATAGTTGAAATTTTCAGGACATATTCAAAGGTATAACTAATCAAAAAAAAACTCATATTTTTAAAATTTCAAATAGGTTAATACCTTTAAAGTTCTAAGTTAAGAAAGTGTTTATCTTAGTGAACCCAAACAAATGCTTTAACACTCTTTGAAGCATTCGTTTTGGTGTATGTTGTGTTCACACATATTCGGTTTAGTGTACGACACTAACTCTTCGGTTAAGCGCTCGCCTTATATTTTTATTGCCCACTAAAAGTGCGAAATATGGTCGCTTGCTTTTAACGAATACTAAATTTAATAATAGTTTGGACAACCAAGAAAAAAGTATAATTACCCATAAAAAATTAAACAAGAAACACTAAGTCTTAAGTGAGTTATCAACTTGACATATTTTTCCATATAGATATGTACATACATATGTATATATTTTAGGCTTATGTTAATGTAAGATTACTATTTTATTATATTTAAATTAATATGGAATATTTCTTTATATTCTTCAATAGAGAAATATTGTAAATCTACTTGTACATAAACCATATTATTGGGTATTTACAGTGAAAATGATTGGTTATCTGTCGGCTAATTTGTTTGCAATTTGCAGTTGCCTCGTCTAATCTATCATACATATATTTATATGGTAAGAACCGTACGTGTGTGTACAATTGCTTTATTCTTCCTTGCTTAATTGATTGATTGGAATTCAGATAGCTTACAATAAGCCTTTTGTATATACAAACATACATATATACATATGTACATATGTACAATATGTACATAAATGATATATTATTAAGCTTTGACCAATTTAGTTTCAAGTTTTGTCAATAGTATTTTGATCTCTTGCTTTTGTTATGATCCAACAAAATTTGACTGTACAGATTTCTATATAAGATATATACAAAGTAACAGATACATACATACATGAAGATTATCAATTACCATAGAAAGAAAAACGATGCCGAGATGTGGGGAGATACCAGAGGTTGAGAACTAAGCACAATGAACCGAGCACCGGAGGCATTTTTTTTTTGAGTAAAATAAATCATTTAATATAGCGCGCCATTTATCATATAACATGGCTGTATATCATTCATCTTTTGCCTAGCCACACAGTTGGGTGTCTTAGAAGCTTGAGGAATGGCATAATTCAAATAAAACGAACACGAGAACTAACACAGAAGAAGAAGCAATACCTTGTACGCCCTATTCAAAAACAAAAATATAAAAGCTTTATAACAACTGTGTAACTGTATCCTCTGATCAAGAGTATCTTTTATACTTAAAACAAATTTATATTTTCAACGAAAATAAATTTGAAATCTAAAAATATAACAAAATTATTATTTAAAAAAGTAAAGTCTAGCCAGATCTTAAAGACTTAATTGCTACATTGCTAATTTATCATTATCTCAGAATGTTAAAAGCTTAAAATTTAACGGCACTAACCAAGCGTAAACTTTTTCTTAACAAAAGCATGCAAATTTCCTTTGTTTAGGGTATATTTTCTATATGAGAACGTTGATTTCTTTTTTCACCAAAGTAAATTCGTTTGATTTTGTTTTTTTTTCTCAACTTAATTAGCCAGAAAATACTTACCCAATTGTACAAGTACGAGAAATAACCAAATCTGTTGGGTGGTTGGGGGCAGCAGAGTGTAGGTGGATGAGTGGAGTGATGTAAACAAATTGTTGCCCCAGAGCCTTAATGTCTACGACTGCCAACGATTACGTTGTAGAATCTCACTCTCGTCGTTGTGTCTGTTTGTCTGTCTATCTGTTTGTCTATACATACGTGTGAAAAGAATTGTATGTATATAATTTGTATTTTTGTTGCTGTTTTTGGATACGGCTTTTTATTCTCTGTACGGCGCAGTACTCTTCTTTCTCACTGTTTTGTCTGTCTATCTTAAAAATGATTCCCTCAGTTGTGTTCAGTTGTTTATTCGTCACTTTAACACGGTTCGACGTCACTGAAAACACCGACACACACCGATGTAGAATTTATTTATATATATATATACATATATGCATTCGTGTTTGTGTGTGTATTGGTTTGTATTTTTCTTCAATTGCGGTGGCGGCACGCACACACACACATATATACATATGGATACACACACATACACAATCACACGCGAGTAGCACACGCACGCTTATACGCTCATTGACAACAACAACATAGGGGGCTTGCACGTAACGAGAATGAATTCTTGATTTGTTGCTATTTTCTTATTGAAAATGTGAGTTTTATCAGTAGTTTTGCAAGTTGTCCACTCTCCAAGAGTAATAAAAACTGTTATAGTTTAATTTCAATTATGCTATCGAGCATATGTATGGTTTTTTTCTTTTTCTTTTTGTTATTGCTGAGATTTGTATGCTCTCCTCTTTCGTCTCTCTTTACTTTCTCACGCTCGCGTTCAGAATATTTGAAATGCTTACGATTGTTAAATACAAGGCACAACACAACACTTTATTTGTTTTACATCGATGGCAATTTGTTTATGTTGATTTATCAAAAAGTTCTGTGCCGCATTTCTTATTTTTCTCATTCACTTTGCAGATGGCGCAGCGACGACTCAACCGCTCACTTAGAAAACAAAAACAACACTGAAAAAAATCCCGCGCTCACCAAGCAAACAATATTTTTAGACTCTCATGGAATTATAACCCAGCAAGCATTTCATGATGTACCACCACACTTACGACGCAAACTTTCATTTAGATTGACCGCTGAACAAGTAATAAATCTCAACCTTTATTTGGCCTCCCAGCTTTTTAATTTTTAACTTCTGACTGACAGGTGCAATTTTATTTAAAAACATTGTTTCAAAAATGTGTTTTCGATTTAAATTCACAAACAATAAATAACAGAAAACATCGCTTATAATTTGCCACCAATAAAGGTTATTAGTGTTGGGCAATGCACGCAGATAAGATCTGTGTTGTTGTTTCATCGTCTTTGTAACTGCAATGTTGTTGTTAAACACATTGATTAGAGCCACAACAATAACGGAACGGCTGATACAAAACAGTTGCGGAATCCGATGCAGTTTACCGCCCTTTCGAAAGATTTGGGGATATGTGGCCGTGGCATTCAATCAAGTTGACGCAGATCGTCTCGCAAAGGTGGGGCCCAATCGCCTCTGCGCTGAGTGGGTGGTGAAGAATGGAGGAGGTGTAAGATTTGTGGACAATCCCAGTAAACTATGGAAAGATTACAACTCCCTTCCCTCCGAAACAACGCAGTTTAAACTAAAGGTAATTGATGCTACAAACGCATCGATTATGAAAATAGGATTGGAACACTTCAAGTCCTGTCATCATATAGACACGGTGATATTTCACAACTGCAAGCATTTGGAAGACGATGGCTTGCAAGGACTCAAGCACATAACAGATTCTATAACTCGGCTCCAGGTCTCGGGTTGCTATAACATCACCGATTCTGGCCTCGCTGTCATAAGCGAATTAAAATGTCTCCAGCAATTAACCATTTTCGATATGATATTTGTTAAGGACATGGATGAGGTAGCTCGGAAGCTGAAGCAAAGTTTGCCGGAATGTGATATAAAGGCCACCAAGTTTGGTGTCCAACCAAAGGCGACCAAATAAGGACCTGTATGGCACATTTATAGTTGTTATTGATGCAATTTATTGTGTTTTTGTTTTGATAATAAAAAATGACTGAGCATTGAGATGAACGAAGAGCCTATTGAATTAAAACCTGCAATAACAAATACATAATTATGAGAGAACAATAATAAACCAATATATACTTAAAACCCTTAAACGGGGTACCGATACTAAAATGGAAAAAATATCGATGTTTTTTAAGAATCATCGATTGTTTCCAACCGTCAAAACGTCAAGAATCGATAATTCCATCAATTGTTTTCCTGCATTTATTCAGAGTAAGAAGTAATTAATCGGTGTAGGGAGTTTTACTCATCTCTGTTTTTTGTTTTTCAGGCTAATGTTAAGAATTACAATCTAATTGGAATATAAAACTATGTGCGTACATAAAATATGTAATGTACTAGAATTTAATACTCATAGAAAAAGAGGTAGTTACTGAGAGAAGCTTCAAGGATTTAAGGAAACTTCAGAAGGAAAAAATGAATAAGTTAAAGTATTTCTTGAGCCATCGCACCATATCTCATAGTAACAGTAAAGAGCAAATCTTGAACTGTCTAACCTATGGACTTGTCACGCTTGTCCTGTTTTGCTCAGTATTTTTGCTCTGGGACCTGTCATTTGGGAGTGGCGGAAATGTCCAGGATAATTTCTTCTTTAATGGTAAAAAGGATAAGCACACCCTAGTGCTGGATTTGTCGCATAGCCAGGAGGTGATTCTCCAAACAGATACAGCGGCAGTGGAGCAGAGAATAGAGCGAAATGGAAACTGCACGTTCTGGGATTGCCTGAATATCTACAAATGTGAACATGATCGATTAAAGGTATACATATACCCACTGCAAGAATTTGTCGATGAGAAGACCGACAAGTTGGCAAGCGCATTGTCCAGCGAATATTTCCAAATACTTGAGGCGGTGCTGAAGAGTCGATACTACACCTCGAATCCCAATGAGGCATGCCTCTTCCTGCCCAGTTTAGATTTGCTAAATCAAAATGTCTTTGATAAACATTTGGCTGGACTAGCATTGACTACACTTGATTTTTGGGATCGCGGCGAAAATCACATGTTGTTCAACATGCTGCCCGGTAGTGCACCCAATTATAACTCAGTGATGGATGTGCCAACGGCCAATGCAATTATATTTGGTGGTGGATTCGATTCATGGTCTTATCGCCAGGGTTTCGATGTGTCCATTCCAGTGTGGAGTCCACGACTCGCCCAATCGCATTCGCCACATGCCACCAGTCAACGAAAGTATCTCCTAATTGTCGCACAACTGAATCTCTTGCCTCATTTCTTGAGAACTCTGAAGGAGTTGGCCAACTTGCAGGCAGAAAAGGTGCTCGTATTGGGGCCTTGTGAGAGTCAAGATCAAGTTGCATCACCCGGCCAGGGCTTGGATTTCTCATTACGTTGTTCATTTGTTAACCAACATCATAAGCGCTTAGATTATCCGCGATTACTATCAAAAGGGAAGTTTTGTTTAGTTGCTCGGAGTTTGCGCTTGGGTCAACCAGATCTCCTAGAAATGATGTCTCAGAACTGCATACCCGTCATAGCCATAGATAATTATATTCTACCCTTTGAGGATGTCATCGATTGGTCTCTAGCCTCTGTCCGCATACGAGAATCGGAATTGCATTCGGTTTTGCGTAAATTGGAAAGCATTTCTAATATTAAAATTGTTGAAATGCAAAAGCAGGTGCAATGGTTATACTCAAAATATTTTAAAGATCTGAAAACTATAACCATAACAGCCCTGGAGATTCTAGAGAGTCGTATATTCCCACTAAGAGCTCGTAGCAGTCGTCAATGGAATTCCATAGATACCAACAGTCATGCCACATTTAATCCACTATTTATGCCATCTCTTGCACCAAAATCTCAAGGTTTCACCGCAGTGATCCTAACATTTGATCGTGTCGAGAGTCTCTTCTTATTAATCCAAAAGTTGGCTGTGGTGCCATCGTTGCAAAGCATTTTAGTTGTATGGAATAATCAAAAGAAATCTCCACCACATTGTGAGTATATATTTTATATAAACCATCTAAATATATATATTTATTTTTAATTTTTTTTCTAGTATCCACATTTCCCTCAATCTCAAAGACATTAAAAATTATCCAGACAAATGAGAATAAGTTATCAAATCGCTTTTTCCCATATCCCGAGATCGAAACGGAAGCTATACTAACCATTGATGACGATATTATAATGCTGACTACCGATGAACTTGACTTTGGGTAAGAGATTGATATACCTTAAGTGGTTTTATTTTAAATATTTATCCTTTTCACCTGCAGCTATGAAGTTTGGCGTGAGTTTCCTGATCATATTGTAGGATTTCCAAGTCGCATTCATGTCTGGGATAATGTTACAATGCGCTGGCATTATGAATCCGAGTGGACAAATCAAATCTCAATGGTTTTAACTGGAGCGGCTTTTCATCACAAGTATTGGAGTCATATGTATACTTATGCCATGCCCGGCGATATTAAACAATGGGTAGATGAGCATATGAATTGTGAGGATATTGCCATGAATTTCCTAGTGGCCAATATAACCAATAATCCGCCAATTAAAGTAACGCCCCGTAAGAAATTCAAGTGCCCGGAATGCACAAATACGGAAATGCTTTCGGCTGATCTCAATCACATGCGTGAAAGATCGGCATGTATTGATCGTTTCTCAAAGATCTATGGGCGAATGCCGTTGCGTACAGTAGAGTTTAGAGCAGATCCCGTACTATTTAGAGACAATTTCCCGGACAAGTTGAAGCGTTACAATGATATTGGTAGCCTATAATATATCATAGAAATTAAATGGATACACCAAAGACTTAACCTGATAATGAAGAAATCGCTTTCCAATTGAAATTTCCACAATTTACATTAAAAATATTTATAGCTTATTGGATCTCCCACTCTCTATGTAGTAGAATATAGTCCCAAATTTTGTTTTACTTTTAAAGAGATCCTTACCCAGTTATATACATATATAGTTATACCTATGTATCAATGCAAAAATGCAATTTTAATCATTAAGATTAAAAATTGATTTTAGTTAAGATAAATCTTGTTCATACAAAATTTTATTCTTTATCTTTCTTTCAGTTGACAAATGTGCGAAAATCCATTTTTTTTTTTGAATATGGTGAAATGCTATAATATCATAGTCAAAGCGACTAACTAGACGGACTTTATAATCTTAGGCTCCATTTATGGAAGCTAAATACTCTTTGTAACGTTGTTCCTGTTGCTGTTGCAGTTTTTGTAATTTCTTGAGCTGTCCTTTACTAATCTCTTTTCCCTCCTTGTCAAGGCTAGGCAGGCCCTTAAAATGAAGAAATTGAATATATATATATATATATTCAATATATATGCCAATTAAGATCATAACTTACGTTTTCATCAAATGCGGAGTACTTTTCTGATTCGCTGCGGAACATCTCCTTGGGATTGATGCGTCGCTGGGCTTCTTTGGCTGCAGCTGCTTCAGCGGCTGCTTGCTTTTTACGCTCCTTTTCGGCAGCTTTTTCAGCTTCGGCAGCCAATTTAGATTCACGCTCACGCAAGAGTGTATCCTTATCCATTAATTTGACGGCATACTGGCCACCATCTTTATCTTCCAAACGTACACCCAAATTGGGTAAAATATTGTCACGTAAATCATCGCAAAGTTTAAGGATATCGAATGCCTTTAGTCCTTTGGCCTGTTCGCGTACAATGTTCCGGAATTCGGCCAGCGATTGCACATAGGGCATTAATGTCGTCTCAAGATCCACGTTGGAACCATTTGCAGTCCCGCTCATGGGAAAACCAATACCACCACGCGGTCCGGCAATAGCTCCAAAGATGTGCAACAAATCCGTGATATATGTGGCAATATTCCGTAGAAGCAAACTATTCAGGCGGGCCTTATTGTCCCGTATATAGACATTAGAAGACGAGACCAATTCCCGTATCACATCCAGGGCACTTCGTGTATCGATGTTATCTATATGAAAGAATGAAATGGTGAATCATGGGAATCATAAGCCAAACAAAAATACCTACCACAGAGAGCCACATGAACTTGTTCCTGGGCGTTGGCAAATTTCTTTTGCAAAGCTGACTCAATGCCTGACCAGGCATCAAATTGCTTCCTGGGTTCATCGGAAAGAACATGCCGCGTCAAATCTTTGACATTCAAGAAGAATTCCTGCCAAGAAATAAAATTTATTATTATTTAGATCCAATCAAAATGTGTTGTCTCCACTTACATTCAGAAACTTCTCATATTGTGTGGCCATTTCCATTGTATTCTCCGAGTAGTCCAGTGTATCCTTCCACGAGTGGAGCAAAAATGCTAACCTTAACTGTGTGGCTGTATGCTTTTTAAGGGCTTCTTGAATAGTCACAAAGTTCTTTAATGATTTGGACATCTTGCAGCCGGCAATGGTTAAATGTCCCGTGTGGAGGAAATACTTAACCCATTCGGATTCATTGAATGCCGCCTCGGATTGGGCCAGCTCATTGTCATGATGGGGAAATTTCAAGTCTACGCCGCCCGTATGAATATCAAATTGAGAACCAAATACATCTGATGCCATGGCCGAGCATTCAATGTGCCAGCCAGGACGACCACGACCCCAGGGACTATCCCACCAGGGTTCGCCAGCTTTGCTAGCCTTCCACAATGCAAAGTCATTGGCCGAACGTTTCTCAGAGAGACGATCTTCTGCCACAGAGAGATCGCCTTCGCCCTCCTGTAGAGATTTGGTATCGCCATATGCCTCGGGCACTAATTTGGCATAATGATGCTTCTCTCTCTTATCGAATCCATTTACATCAAAGTACACTGAACTATTTGCTGCATAGGCCAATCCATTATCGATAATCCGCTGGATAAAGGTTACGATTTGGGGCACATATTCAGAGACTCGGGTTAAAACGTCTGGTGGCAAAATCTGCCAATAGGAAAGAAAAAATGATGAAATTTCATGACTAATTGGCTAAGCGGATGATGACTCACATTTAGTGACTTCATGTCGTTGTGAAACTGATCTTCCCAATACTGGGGCAGAGCTTCAAATACAGCATTATCATTGACTTCAGCTCCTTTTCGTTTGTCCAGCCACTCGGCAATTGGATCTTTGGCCTCATTTAAATAATTCGCTCTCTTCGCCGACACAATCTCTACATTACCCTGACTAACAGCTTTGGTGAGTGCTTCTACAGCATCGTTCATCCGTTGGAGTGTTTTATCCAACATTATCTTCTTGTCGGGATCTGTATTCTTGGCACAGGTGGCCTGGAATTGATTAAGCACTTCCTTTTGCTCGGCCAGCAGTTGTTCAAGTGGCAACTTCGCTGCTTCTCTGGAGTATTCTTCAAAGAGATGATTTTGCCGCGCTCTCTTAATGATTTTATCATCAATATCGGTAATGTTCATCACATAATGTATGTTGTATCCAAAATAGTTGGACAAAATGCGACGTAGTATATCGAACGAAATGTAAGATCTTCAGAAATGATCAGAAGGAAGTAAGAGATAAGATAGTGGATGCTATGATGATGTGGCGGAGCTGCTTACTTACCTTGCATGGCCCATGTGCGAGGCATCATAAACGGTTGGACCGCAACTATACCACGTCACTATATTTCCTTCCAGGGGGACAAATACTTCCTTTTGCCTAGTCAGACTGTTGAACAGTCGCAATTTGGCCCGGTCAGTGACCTTTGGGGCTTCCCATGCCGGTTGAACACGCTTCGACATTACTTTTATTCTTGGTCTCTTCGTGCAACGCTGCTAAATAATAAGTGAGCAACAGCTGTCAGCTGTTTCAAAAAAGTGCTGGAAGACCATCGATGGAACTATCGACTTTATCGATAGTTGCCGTATTTTGAAACCTTCGACTTAAAAATTTTTGTATTACTAAAATATTTATTAAAAGATAACAGAATTTGAAGACTTTTACATTCACAGGAATAGAAGTGGAAAACAAACCAACGAAACTTGCACAATTAAAAAAAAACAAACCATCCCGAAAAGTTCTTTTTTCCAACTCATTCCTTTGTAAAAAAGTATTTTGAAATAGCAACGCATGATGAAATCAAGTTTCTTTTTAATGTTGGATGGCAGCATAGTTTTAAATCTCTTAATAAAAACTATGAGGATTCGAAACTAAAATTGGAACGAATTTTCGAATATCATCGATAGTATCAATGAAAAACAATCGAAATCAACGGCATCCGTAGACGTCGATGATTTTCCAGCTCTACTTTAAAGTCGACAACACTACCCGAGTGTCAATCTAACTTTTATTTTTAAGTTGTTACAACAATTCCGAAGTTTGTTTTAATAAATAAATTGTGAAATCTAAACAACTTAGTAGTAATTGGTGAATTGCAGCTGCAAGTTGGCATTTGGATTCCCAGCAGTAATAAATGCATTCTTATACACATTTTCTGCGGCTGGCCGCGGCAGCGTCATGTGTCATAGCGGTATTGTGGGCAGCGCAGTTGCCGTCAACGTTGGCACAGGAAGGAGCGGCAGTCCAGCCAGGTGGCAAACTAATCGAATTGGATGAGGATAATTGGCATTTAATGTTAAATGGCGAATGGATGATTGAATTGTAAGTAAGCCAAAGAAAAAAATATATTTTTCCGCCTTCCCCTGCCTCTTGAAACCCTTACCCCTACTCCTTGACTGATAAGCGTGTTACCAAAGCTGGTTTTGTGGAATGTTGCACTTGCCGCTTATTGGATTCGCTGCACATTTCCCATTCGCTGATGACGTAGCCTGTTGCTCTCCTTTACCCCTGCCGTCCCGAATCCTATACACATTAGGCCACCGCGTTGACAGCTGTTTTAATTTGATTTTTCCAGTTTTGCCCCCTGGTGTCCGGCTTGTAAGAATCTTGCACCCACATGGGAGCGTTTTGCACGCACAGCAAGGGATGTAAATGTGCAAGTGGCCAAAATTGATGTGACCACATCACCATCGTTAAGTGGACGTTTCTTTGTCACAGCCTTGCCTACAATCTATCAGTGAGTAAACCACGTGACTTTTGACCTTTGCATCTAAAAAAAAGTTAACTCCTAATTTTATTCTACAGCGTCAAAGATAGTGAATTCCGTCAGTATCGTGGTGCTCGGGATGGTGATGCCCTCTTGTTCTTTGTTAAGAAAAAGCAGTGGCAAAGCATTGAACCCTTGTCTGCCTGGAAGAAGCCCGATACCTTCCACATGTCATTGTTATCTTATTTCTTCAAGCTATCGCACACCCTGAAGGTATACATATATATATTTTTCACTAAACATCATTGAGTTCAATCGATTAATTATAATCTGTCGAGCCAGTTCGTTGGCTTCATGCGGAAGCTTATCAATGCTGACGTATTTCAATGGTTGATCCCCACGGTTTTGGGGTTAATCATCTTCAATTGATTAAGGGAATGCAACCGAAATCTATAACAGTTCCAAATACGTAAAAAATCCATTGGAATGGAACGGTTACATTCCCTGTCATTCAATCACATAACTCATGACACCTCATTGCACATATATTATATATTCCATTTATTGAACTAATAGCACACGCAAAAACTCTTTAAGGACTTCAACGCTCGCCTTCAAGAGGAATATGGACTACCTACATGGGGCTCTTATGCTTTGTTTGCCATTGGAACCATATTTGTGGGTGCCGCCTTAGGATTGTTATTGGTCTGCCTGGTTGACTTTGTCTATCCACCAAAGAAATCGCAACGCCAAAGCTTCTCTGAATCTCAAGATAATCTAGCTGAGGGTATAGAAGATTTAGCCACTGAAGAAATTGAAGATGATGAAGGTGAGGATAATGAGGTCAATGCCGACGACGATGATGATGAAGATGAGGAGGTCGATGATGAGGAAGATATAGAGGAAGTGAATCTGGAGGTCGACGACGAAGAACAAGATGAAAAACAGGAAGCCGATCAGAAAGAACAACAAAAGAAACCTCTGCCGGCTGCTGCTGGCGACGGCGCATCAGAGAAAGCCGAGAAAACAGAGCAAGTACGCAAGCGTAAACCACGTAAAGCTGATTAGTTAGATAAAAGCAAAAAAGTACTCTCCACTTAAAAAAAAAAACTGGTGGATACGAAAGAAATAAAAATATAACAAAAGACTAACATCTAATACTAAAAACATAAAACATGAAAGAACTATGCACTACAAAATTGTGTGCTTCGGAAACTAATTTGTTTGCGCACAAAAACACCACGTATTAACTGCATATGGATATATATATATACAGATATAGAAACAAAACGAAACAATAATCTTCTTTTAAGTCATACTCACTAGAAAAACATGTTTTCGCTCATTATATTGTTCTTATTATATACTTTTTGCAAGTGTGTTCATTAATATTTTCCCCTAATTTAAAAAAAAAAAAAACGAAAACATTTTGCATTTCACATGTTCAAAAGCAAAACAAAAGCTGTATTAAATTCTCGTATTACAAAAAAAAAAACAAAAAACAAAATTACAATCAACAACATTTATAAGCATTTGTTTTAAAACACAACTTACAACGACCAAGAAGTCACAAAAAAATAAATGGATAAGAATTGAATTCATGTAATAAAAAACAAAAGGATAACTGAAATTGTAATTGTGAAATGATTCCCTTATACATGTACTTTAAATAAAATTATACATAAATGTGAACAAATGAAAATTGATAATGTTAATAGTCAAGTTTTCCAGTCGGGTACTTTGGGATCAATCGAAAGGCATTAAGATTTTACCTTATGATTTTCTTAGCCGGTACATAAATTTAAAAAACGATTAGCTAGTTTAATTTGAGTTCAATACGTCACATTTAATAAACCTTTAATCTTAAAATAAAATCCTTAGTCTATTGTGCTGCCAATTTAGCATCCAATTCTTTGATATTCACACCGAGTTCGATTAGACGTTTTTCCTGCTCTTTGGTATCCAAGCCGTTCTCTTTATTATATCTATAATTAACCGTCAGCTGCACCTCTTCCAATCCACTGACATGATCATAGAGATTGCCATCCAGGCGTTCGTCTATATCGCTCTCCTCACGCAGATAGCAAAAGTAGAACATAAAAATGGCCAAACTTGCTGATATGACATAAGGCTGATACCATAGGGATTCATCACTGCCGCCGCTACGCGTGTCCTTGGCACGCCAAATGGCTGCCTGACTTCCGAAAAATTGTATGGGCTCATTGCTAATCTGCTGGGACTGATCATCAGGTTTTGTGGCCGTTGCCGGCTTATCACCACGAGAGGAGCTGGCCAACCTGCTGCTGGTTAGTCTGAACAATAAATTGACCTTTAGTAAGGGGTACCTTATTAGATGAAGAGTGCTTTACTTACCCTAAGAGGCGGGATTTTGTTAATAAACGCAGCATCGTTAAAATTATTAAAATTTCATAACAAAAATAGCCCGTTAGTGTTGGTAAATGTATTGTAGTGCTGGGAAATGTTGTGAATTCATCGATTTCTATGGACGTTAGCGATGTGAAATTCAAATATGAAAACACGCTTGCCAAAAATGGATTCCAATTTTGTATTAACTATATGAAGTATATGTATTCTTGATTAGCGCAAATATTTGCCTGCGCAATCATTTATTTTTACAATTTTTTTATTTATTAGATTTTAACATTAATAGGTTATTTCTTTTTATTATTCTTGGTATATCGCGGGCCTCCGAAGTTCTTGCCTTTGTTGAATTTATTCTTTCCCGCCTTGTTGGTCAATTTGACGCTGCTTATTTTCTTCTTAGCAGCAATTTTACTCATTTTCTGATGTCGGTTAGCCTCGGATCTGTTTAACAAAATAAAATATAGTACAAAGTACATGATTTTTATAATTTAGCTTACCTTAATCTTAGGGCTCCGCTGCGACTAACGTCCGTTAGATCGTTGGTAAATGCCGATTGGCCACCACGTCGTTGCTTCTTACCACCTGATGCAGATCGATCCGTGGACTTGTGTATCTCAGTGGCTGCACCCAATTTGCCAGGCCGTTTGCGCAACTTGGCCATTTTAGCTCTTACTAGAGATACCTTTTCAATTTCCTTCATGGCACGCTCTTTGGCCAGTTGTTCGGGTGTTTTCTTTCTGGGCTCTTCCTTCTTCTTTTTCTTGGCATTGCGTTTGGCTTCCAGCTCCTTAACTGGGGGACCATCTTCACCATCCCCACCATATTCAGGACGCTTGCGTTTAGTTGCAGTCTTTCCGGGCTTACCAGGCTTGCCGCTAACTCCCTCATCCTCGGGAGTCAATGCTAGACGAGCTTTCTCCTGTTCACGTTGCTGTTTGGTCTGGAACCAGGTGCGTCTATCCTGGGTTTGACCCAACAGTTTTCTTTCTGTTTTAGACAATTGCTGCTCCGTTTTGGCCAGTTGCCTTTCGGCCTGCTCCTCATCCAGAATATTTTCTACAAGATAAGAAATAAATAATTGAATCCTTTATATAACCTGATTTCAACTTACGTATTTCTGGCTCTAGAGCAGTCAATTTATTTCTGTATTTCTCTATGATCTCTGGGGGAATGATACGATTCTTGACACTGCTTTCTGCATTCTTGATTATGTCTTTTACAATCTTTCGTTCCTTTTCACCGGCCAGGGACACAGATATACCCGCTCTGCCTGCTCTTGCTGTTCTGCCCACACGATGGATATAATGTTCTGTGGTAATGGGCATTACAAAATTGATGACTGTCTTGACACCAACAATATCGAGACCACGTGCAGCCACATCTGTGGCTATTAAAACATCAATTTGTTCTTCTTTGAACTTCTTTAGGGATTCCAAACGTTGCTGCTGGGTCAGATTACCATGAAGTTCTCCGGCACGTATATTAAGAAGACCTAGCAGGATATGTAAGCGATGTGCCTGCTTTTTCGTCTGCACAAAGACCATGCAATGATCATGAAAAGTACGACAAATTAAACTGGCCAAAATGGGCTCACGATCACCTTCTTTATCTTCCCGAATGCGTATAAATTCCTGACGCAAATTATAGGCCACCTGTTGATTGTTGTTCACAAAAACCTTGACTGGCTTTTCCAAGGATACAGCAGCCAAATCTTTGACCTGTTCACTCATGGTGGCTGAGAACAGCATTGTTTGACGAGTTTTGCAACAAGAATTGATAATCTCCTTCATCTGTTCGGCGAAATATTCATCCAACATACGATCAGCTTCATCCAAAATGAGAACCTAAATGCCACAGAATATATAGAGATTTTAGTCATAGCAGAAATGGAGAAATTAAATAAAAATAATATATTAAAGTAGATCAGTTTGCCTTTGCCAAGCAAAGGCAAATACCAAAGTGTTCCTCTTGACCCAAAAAATGGGCTCAGAGCGCAAGGATAGTAGGTCATCATTAAATTTCTTTAATCTATAACAAACTCAATTCATCGCAACTCACCTCAATGGAATCTAAACTGAAGCTAGGCGTGTTCTTGATATGATCTATCAATCTGCCAGGTGTGGCAATAACTATATCGGGATTCTGTCGCAGTACAGCTTCTTGGGCCTTAACATCCAGGCCACCGATGGCTAGACCTACATCAATAGTGGTGAATTGACAAAGTTGTTTGGTCACCTGATATACTTGTGCGCCCAATTCGCGAGTTGGCACCAAGACTAGGACACGTGTAATGGTCTTATTATTCAGCGGTCTGTAGAGCAATCTCTCCAGTGTGGGCAGCATATAGGCAGCTGTTTTACCAGTACCAGTGGCGGCGCAACCGCAAATATCCCTGCCCAGCAATGCAATGGGTATGGTAGAGGCCTGTATAGGTGTGGGATAGATATAACCAAGAACACCAATGGCCCTCATCAAAGGACGGGAAAGATTCATTTGATAAAATGATGTTATCTGTTCATTAGCCTCCACTGTATCATCAAATTGCATTTTCTCCCCCTCGTCTTCTTCCGGTTGTTCGTTATCCTGCTGCTTCTTTTTGCTTTTTTTGCTAAGCTTCTTTTCCCGTAGACGTAGATTGTCATGCTGAAGTTCATCTTCGGATAGATCGATTTCATCTTCATCGCTATCTATAGCCGGATTTGTGTCTCCCCTCTGCTGGAGGCGTGCTGCAATTTTGTCATCTGTCTTAGTTCTTGCCTTCCTTTTCACATATTTCATTAGATCATCCCAGGTATCCTGATTATATTCCTTGACCGAGGACACAAATTCAAAGCCCTTTTCGAATTCTGTTACCTTTTTGTGACGCAGTTTAGTGGGTTGATACTGCAAAGGAGAGGCAATGCAGCCGGTTTTAGATTGGTTTGGTGGTAATATTACAAATAACCTACCTCCACTTCGGCATCAGAGTCTTCGGAGAGGTTCTCGACCTCGGCATCATCTTCTATTGTGCCTATTAAGTCCATATTCTTGGTGGCACCCATTGAAATTTCTTTTAAAATCTATTTTTCAGCGCCTGTTTATTAAATTCCCCAACAAACACGTGTGGCGATAGCTTAGCGCTGACACAACTGTTGCCCAACAGTTGATTATAATTAGTGATGTGCATTACAAATAATGTTTGTCCATCGCTAATGGTAACTGAGCTGCCAACTCGGCTTGGACAGAGCTTTAGTCGTTGTGTATTTTACATTTAATTTGTTTTGGGTTCTTTTCTTTTGTTTGAAATAATTTTGATTAATTTAAATACCATTCATCATGCCCACACATTGCAATTACGGGCCACCCGATTCAGACTCGGATGACACTTATGATGGTTTTGTTTTTTCGGATCAGGTGTGTCTTCTTTTTACAAACTCTACTACATTGTCCTTGTGATTACCTTTTGTTCTCCTTTAGTTTCAGACTAAATGGCAGAAACCCAAACCGTATGTAGCACCCGATCAGCGCCTTTATGACTCTCTCTTTAGCGGCAATGTCGAAGCTGTTGCCGAAGAAATCAAAAATCTGAATTTTAAAGTAAATGCTCGAGTCCGCGGTGGCTATACCATGCTAATGCATGCGTGCCAGGAGGGTCAATACGATCTGGCCAAGTTCCTAATCACACAATGTCATGCAAATGTTAACGAGCAAGTGGACTCGGTTATGGCTCTAATGTTAGCCTGTGACCTCAATCTCTCGAATACAGACCAAGTGGAGAAGATTGTAAGTCTGCTATTAGACCATGGAGCTAAAATTAATGTATCAGATCAGTTTGGCCGGACTCCATTTATGTTTGCTTGCCGTGGCGGCTACATCAATGCTGTTCGCCTTCTTATCAAACATTCTAATCTGGATGCAGTAGATAATTATGGGCATACAGCACTTTTTCATGCCATCGAGAAAAATCGTGCAGATATTGTAAAATTATTAATCGATGCTGGTGCAAATCCAACGATGGTTAATGGTAATGGCTATACAACGACTCAGGTGGCCGAATTTCATGGTTTTAATGATTTACTTCAATGGCTGCCACGGCCAAGGGAAAACTATATAGTCCCCTCCAATTATTTAAGTTATAATTCATTAAGCGACATTATACCACGAATTTTTCTAAAAACCGAATGCCCAGAGTATTTCCAGGATATCAATAGTATCCTTAATTCAATTAGTATGCAAAATCATTTGGAACATTTTGCAAAGGCCAGAACTTCATTGGCCGATTTCTTAACCATGGACGAAACAAAGCTCAAGGATGTTGGCATTGAGTTGCCCATTAATCGCACGAAAATTCTGAAGGTTATTTTGGAGTGAGTCAAATTAGATTGATATAAAATCTGTATAAACACATTTATCATACATTTCAGTTTTCATCTTCATCACTGGACTTCAAAAGCCGTAGCCAGAATTAGAAAGGATGGCACAGATAAGTAAGTTTCCTTAATTGTAATTTAAATTTAGATTATAATACTATATTTTTCATTTCAGTTTCTATGAGATACTTCTTTTAACTGCCAATCATTTACAGCATTTAGTTATCATTCAGTCTTCTTTACGATTTGTTAGACAAAATCAATCAGAAAATAAATTGGGTGAACTTAAAGACATCGATTTAATCAAATTGGAAAGCAATCTAAACGCATATCGCTCTGTCATAAAAGATTTAACCCACACAGTTGAATATGTAAGTCCAGCTATTTATTTGAATTATATTTTTAATATAAAGGTTAATTTTTTTGTTTTTTTTTCGCAGCTCGGCTCCTTTAGCCCCAAAAGTAATCCTCTTTACATCGATTATCCTAAATTGTTGGCCGAACGTAAACGTAAAAAAGTACGCAATTATTTCAAATACACCATAATTCTAGGCATTTCCGTATACATTTGCTTCAAATGCAAATGGTTCTTATAGTATTGTACAAAAAATTGTATCTCATTCCAGTACAAAATAATGTTTATTTAGATTACTCACTGAAAAGTGAAATGTTATTTAGATTACTCACTGAAATGTGTATGAAACAATGTGTTCCTTTCGCTATATAAAAGTAATTTGTAGGTCTCGAAAATCAAAATAGTTTGTAGTTAATATGAATTGAAGTTTTTTGTTCAAGTTAAAAAATAAAAATGACTAATTGTTGAAGAAATGCAAATATTTTTACAAGGAAGTTGAAATTTAACGGACATTTAATTTTAAATGCGGATTTTGGTGATCGCGATATGTGGTCACACTAGAATTTATGATAATTATTTGCTTGCTATTTATTTTGCCGCCATGTCAAATGATTTTGAGCCCGGCATTATAAAGAAACTCGATGAGGTTGTTGTTAATCGCATAGCCGCTGGCGAGATTATCCAGCGACCGGCTAATGCACTGAAGGAGCTGCTGGAAAACAGTTTGGATGCGAAATCAAGTCAAATTCAAGTGCAGGTAAAGTCTGGAGGATTGAAATTGCTACAGATTCAGGACAATGGGACGGGCATACGCAAGGACGACTTGGGCATAGTGTGCGAACGTTTTACCACATCCAAATTGAGCAAATTTGAGGACCTAACAGAGATAGCCACATTTGGTTTTCGGGGCGAAGCTCTGGCTAGCATCAGTCATGTAGCTCATATGCAGGTTCAGGTAAGGGGAAACCAAGGATATATATACATACATTTATCTGTGATTAACATAAATTTAATTGGCAGACTAAAACGCAACAGGAGAAGTGTGGCTACAAGGCCAACTATGCGGATGGTAAACTCCAGGGTCAACCAAAACCCTGTGCGGGTAATCAGGGAACCATTATCACCATTGAGGATTTGTTCTATAATATGCCCCAGCGGCGACAGGCTCTAAAATCACCGGCAGAAGAGTTTCAAAAGCTTTCTGATGTAGTTTCCAAGTATGCTGTTCATAATCCTCATGTGGGTTTCACACTTAAGAAACAAGGTGAAGCTCAACCCGCCCTTAGGACTCCAGTTGGTAGCACGAGCAAGGAAAATATACGAATCATATATGGTGCAGCCATATCCAAGGAATTGCTGGAACTAAACTATAAAGATGAGACATTCAAATTTCAAATGGAGTCACTCCTTACTCAGGTGAATTATTCCGCCAAAAAAGGGGTAATGTTGTTGTTCATTAACCAGCGTCTTGTGGAGTCACCAGGTAGATTCTGTTGAGAATTTTTAAATTCTTTTAATGACTATTTTCTTTTTTTTTTTTAGCTTTAAAGTCATCTTTAGATGGTGTTTACTCTGTTTACTTGCCTCGTGGCCAGCATCCGTTCATTTATATGAGCCTGCATCTCCCACCACAGAATCTTGATGTCAATGTGCATCCCACCAAGCATGAAGTTCATTTTCTCTATCAAGATGAGATTATTGAACGCATCAAGGAGCAAGTGGAGGCCAAACTATTGGGTAGTAATTCCACTAGGACATTCTATAAGCAACTTAAGCTGCCGGGAGCCTCTGATAATTTAGATGAAACTCAAGCGGTGGATAAAACTCAACGTCTTTATCCCAAAGATTTCATACGAACGGATTCACAAGAGCAAAAGTTGGACAAGTTTCTGGCTCCACTTAAGCAAACCGATTCGGGTTTGTCATCCGCATCCACATCTAGCAGTGAGGTGAATGCTTCACAGGATGAAAGTTTTCGTATTGTTGCTGCCCGCAAATCCAAGGAAGTTCGTCTCAGTAGTGTCCTAGACATGCAACAAAAGGTGGAAAGATCTTGCAATGTTCGCTTGAGAAGCATCCTCAAACAATTGGTCTATGTGGGTTGTGTGGATGAGAGTCATGCCCTCTTTCAGCATGAGACCCAGCTGTACATGTGCAATACACGTGCATTTAGTGAGGAATTGTTTTATCAGCGTTTAGTCTATGAGTTTCAAAATTGTCCAGAGATTAGTTTGCAACCAGCATTGCCATTGCAGGAACTTCTAATCATTGCAATGGACAGCGAAGCAGCAGGTTGGACACCTGAGGATGGTGATAAAACGGAACTGGCCGCCAGTGCTGCCTCCATACTTCAGCAAAAGGCTCCTATAATGCGAGAATACTTTTCACTACGCATTTCTCAGGAAGAAGGTGGCGAAATGCTACTGGAATCTTTGCCTTCCTTGTTGCCCAAACATTTGCCTAGTACTGCCCAATTGCCACTTTATATACTTCGGCTTGCCACTGAAGTGGAATGGGAAGAGGAGGCCCAGTGTTTTGAGAGTTTCTGTCGTGAGACTGCTCGGTATTATAGCGAACTTGATTGGGAAGAGGATGAGGAGAATGGATTGAAACAGAAATGGCATATGGAACATGTACTATTCCCAGCTTTTAAAAAATATTTACTACCACCGGCTAGACTCAAGAAACATATCTTTGAGCTAACCAATTTGCCTTCCCTCTACAAGGTATTTGAAAGATGTTAGAATTAAGATTTAACACAATTTTAAGACAAATGTTTGTATATTTTTTTTTTGTTTTAAATCATAAGGCTTGCGATAAAACTCTAAAGTAATGTGACTGCAAAGAAGAGGAGAAACCATAAGATAAAGCTAATCATATATATGTATATTCATGTCAAATCTGGTTGCCGAAAGCGTGTAACACGCTCCGAATTCTTGACATGCTCCTTTAGCAGGTGCATGATCTCTGTGTCATATTCAACTGGTGTGGGTTTCACATCGGTGGCCCAATAGTATATATCCCAATCATTGCTAACACCATTAATCAACTGATCATAAATCGCCGTTTGCTCCTCATTGAAATCTTTAAGATATTTTGCAGCAAATGTACTCAAAAGTAGATCATTCTCCAACATGCCACGCTTGCGTGACTGATAGACCAAGCTATAAAATAGAAAGGATCAGTTAATCATTAGTTTTGAGTCCCTAGCTGGGTATCCACACACCGCTGCTTGCGTGTCTCCAATGGTTCATTGGGTCGTTGAGGATAAACTGGCAAGGGCAAATCTTCGGGATCATCGTAGTCCACTATAACATCATTGATGGGCTCCAAGAACTGTGTAGCTTGTGTAGGTGATTCCGGAGCAGCAGTTCCGGCTGCGCCACGCTGCCATGGCATGAAAATCCAACGAGATATTTCTCGTGTCAACTGCATGTTGAAACAAAAATAGAATTTGCGCAAAGTAACGAAAAATGCAAGCTTATGTAATCATTTAAATTCCGATTCAGTATTACCCACCTTCAAATGACGCAGCATTTTTGAGAAAATTATTTATATTTAATTATTAAGTATATTGTTATGAAAATTTTATTTTCTCCTTGAGTTTTTGTGAAAAAATGAAGAACAATCAAAATTTTGACATTTGGCGCCGGCTAGAGATGGGCTCCCAAGTCGATAATAAATGGAGCGAATTCAACTCGATTGTTGTGACATACATCTAAATGTATACCCTTGTAAAGAGTATCTTATAGTTCGTAATAAGTTTGTAACGCGGAGAAGGTATGTCAAGAAGTAAACACAAAGAAATAAATATAATGTTAATATAAATTCAATAATACTAAAATAATATGCTCATTAAATTCTAAAACAAGGATTCATAGCCTACCTCAAACTATGAACTTATGTTACGACATATTCGTTCCGTTCTTTACATTAAACTGGTAAAGTTGATGTATTTTTGAGACGATTATAAGTGAAAAATATATTACTATATAAAACAAGCTACTAGATTTTTATTAAAGTTAATTTTTATTCAAACTTTTGTAACGTCGAAGTACATTTAAGAGGAGCGAAACTCTTTGCAGCGAATGTGATAAAAGGTTGAGTGCTTGTATTTTGAAGTTTCTAACACTGCTTTTATTTTTCAAATTATTAGCTCTTGCTTTTTCTCTCAGTGTTGTTTTTGTTTTCGAAGCGAGTGGTTGTGCGGTCGGACTGTGTCTTTAAAAAGAAAAGTCGGAAAATCGCCTAATATTTTTGAAAAACGAAAGTTGAAACAAAACCGAAATAAATCAGTGAAAATCTATGGCAACAAGTAAAGTTAGTTGTCACATTAATTATGCAATAATGAAGTTTGTGTCATTCTGAATTTGTTTATGTGTGTGTTTACGTGTGAGTGTGTTGCGATTCCCGCGCGGTAAACGCAAAAAAAGAAATCTAAAAAAGTAAACAACGAAAAAGTGCAGAAGAAAAGCAAAGAAAAATGAAATTAAATTAAATTTAGTTAATGTAGATTTTGTGGGATTTTGTGTGTGCGAGTGTTTATAAAATATACGAAATTCCGGGTGAAGCAAATAAACAAATATATAGACTGGCAAACAAACGAAAGGCAACAGCAATAACAACAGCATTTGCGGCCAAAATGCCGGCGACAGTGAATTTGTTGCTGTTGTTGTTGCTGGTGCTGCTTGTGGATGTCGAAAGTGTTGTTGTGGATAGCAAGAAAATCGTGTTGCAACAGCAGCAACAGGAGTCCGATTTTGAATCCTTCTCCTTTGCCACTACCACAACGCTTAGGCCCTTGACAGACAGAGGTAAGAACAAGACAACAAATATATCTACCCCACTCTCCCTCCCTTCCCCAACATTTTGATGTTCTCGCTTACACACATACACGTTTGCTTTGTGTTGCATCTTAATTGTTGTTAATCTGAATTCTGCAGTGCATTAACCTGCAGGCGTCGCTTGAGTAAACACACAAACACACACATACAGAAACAAGTACTCATCTGCTTCTACCTCTCTGTCTCTCTCTTGCTTATGCCAAAAATAACAACGGTTTTCTTATACGCCTTCCCCTTGCTCACACTTACCCCCTTACCTAAAACCATCGCACTCGCCCTCACCTTCACTTTGTTATGCAAATTCTTTGTTTTTGCCACAAAAACACAATTTGTTTTTGCTATTTTGCTGGATTTGCATGGAATTTTATTTGCCGCATAAAAATGTTTGTGCAGTTTTTCGGGTTTTCTCTCGCCATCTCTTTTTGTTTTTGGTGTTTTTTTTTTCCTTCTGTTGAACTGTGTATGGGGCATTGCTCCTAACCCTTCGGCGGATTCAAATAGATCCGTGTAGATGTATGGGAAAATTCTATTCGTTTGTATGTGTGTATAACAAAATCCGTTCACATTGACTTTGATTATAATCTTCGAACACTTTTTAGCGACCTAGAAATAGATTTTTGAACCGGTTATCCGTTATTACCGTTTCCGCTGTTAGTTGAAAAGTTGTGGAAAGTTCTCAACGAAATTGAAGGATAATGGCAAAGCTTTAAACTGATATCGCTCTGTGATCTTTAACATTTTCTTTCTTGCTGATCAGAGATGTATGTA
Source organism: Drosophila emarginata (assembly GCA_037075365.1). Taxonomy (NCBI): domain Eukaryota; kingdom Metazoa; phylum Arthropoda; class Insecta; order Diptera; family Drosophilidae; genus Drosophila; species Drosophila emarginata. The sequence goes on along the minus strand of JBAMCD010000260.1, from coordinate 5,025,612 downwards.
TGTATGTATATAATCATAAAATATGCAATATGTACTTAATCTCTCGTACAAAATCAAACAATAATGAATATACATACATATGTATGTAATTCTCTTAATTAAAAAATTCTTAATAAGTAAAAAACCTTATCAATTCTTAAGTATGATTTGCTTGTCATTTCGAAATATATTTACAATTTTGTATTAATTTGGGGTTTTCCCCGAATGTATTTATATTTTTTATTAATTTGAAATAAAAATAAGATTTTTGTTTTAATTCTCGAATCAATTATCAAACCAGGTGACCAGGATAATTGGATCTCCACTATATATATTTTACTTATGGTTTATCGTTGTAGTTCGACAACTTTAATAAAAATTATGCTACATATATTAATGTTAAAACTAAAACTTAAAATTTCTGAAGACTTAAAAATTTCGTCATTTGCAATCGCAATCCCAGAATTCATTTGTATAGAAAATATAACTGAAAATGCGAATAAGAGATTATAAAATAAAAAATTTGTTCATTCCAATTGCTAATGATTTTTTTAGAGCTAACACTATGAACAAATTCCAAATTGACTTAGGCTAATTTAAAAATTTAAATTGATAACAGAAAAAAAAACTTGCCAAATTGTCAGTTATTGCGCACCAACAACAATAACAATAAAAACAACAAATAAATTTGAATAAATTATGTACAAGTAAGAGTGAGGCAAGAAATTGTTGTTGTTGCTTGGCTGTGCTCTCTATTATATTTTTCTTTTCTTCGCTTTTTTTTTCTTTAATTCATTAAATTTATTTTTCTTCTTGACATTTGAGGAACGGGGGCATTATGCATGCACATGGATGGTTCCAGGCCTCTCCATGTCTCGGTGGTGTCTCACTTAAGAGAGAGAGAGAAAAGAATCATCATGATGAGAAGAAAAAAAATAAATAAAATTAAAGTAAGTATTTCCTCATTTAATGTCGGGGCAAGACACACACACGCACAAAAATGTCACACACACACACGCACACTAACCAAAAAAGTAGAAATCAATCAAAAACGAAGCCAAGTGGAAGATTATAACGGTGGGTGGGGGTGGGGCTGGAGGGATTAAGGCTATCAATAAAAATTTCGTCAATTGACCTTTACAAAAGATTCATAAGAAAAAAAACCTATATGTATATAATACATACATACATATATGTACATATGTATAACTTCTTTGGTTTTTCCCCTTTAATAGGCATTGGATGAAAAAGGAGGGCGAAACGGATTGGGGGGAATACAACAAATTGTGCCCGCTTAAACAATGTGTGTATATGTGCCTTCGGGCGTCATAGAAGAAGCATCAACAGTAGCACTATATAAAACCAATGTAAAAATGTTCCGCCTGCGGGACATAAGAGACGGGTAGTGGTGGTGTTGGTGGTGGTTATGAATGCAACCCCTAATAGTCCATTGGCCCCTCAACCCTGTGTGTGTGTGTGTGCAAGAAGAAGAGGAAGTATTGCGGAAATCGTTTATCATGTCGCCAATGAATGTGTTTTAATAATTACTGTCGGCAAAAACAGGAAAAAAAAAATCACATAAAATTGAAAAAAAAAAAAAAAATATATCTTCAAAGTTATTTTCTTCTAGGCCGAAGTTTTAATACTCTGGCAAAGTTTTAGGCTACTTAATCAAAACTCTCTTTCTCTGTTCCACATCCAATAAAAAGAACTTTTATAATAAGGGGAAAAGAAGACCAAAAATTAAAAAAAAAAAAAACACGTGTCATTTGTAGCGGTATTCGAAAAACCGAGCCCTTCCGCTTTGGAGGCAACTAATCGCAATCCCTTAGACAGTTCTTAGTTTTAAATAGCATTAATCATTAACTTAACAAAATCAAACTAAGATAGCTAAGATATCTGAAGAAAAAACAAAAAGGTACAGATTATTATATATATGTAACCTACCGAAGCCAAGATTTCTAAGATAAAAACTTCGTTGTAAACTTATATATGATAATATGGCCCGATCCGGTTAGTTAAAGAACATATTACATTGATAATGATAAATAAATTTATTATAAAGAGGGATAAGATAATCCTATACATATTTTAAATATGATATGCGAGTACATATATAGTTCCTATATAATATTAGATTTAATGGTTTATTATAATGTCATTTAAATTCCAAAATTTTTGGCTAATTTAATAATGGTTCTATACATTTGACATTTAAGGAATATTATAAATTATACAACTTGATATGGAATATTCATATATGGAGTATTAAAAGCTGATGCTGAATAAAAATATAAAACGATATTAAATTCTACAACCTGTTGCCGGTTGACGTTTAATACACTTTAAATTTTGTTAGTTAGTTAGTAACTACAAAAACAGATGGATTCAAAAAAGAAAGACAACACACTTTTGGTTGTAGGGTATAAATTATATGAAAATTTGCAAAAGAGAAAGAGAGAAGAAGAGAAAGAAAAGTTTCAGTTTTGTCTGCTTGTCCAATTGTTTGTTGTTTGTTTGATTGTTTGTTGTTTGTTTGCTTTACACCGGCGCTCGCCTCAAGTTCAAGAGCAAACGATAACCTGAGCACAGGCGATTAAGTAACAACAAAAGCAACAACATCAACAAAATGCCCAATAACAAACAAGTTTTGTGTGAAGCAGCAGCTAAAGCCAAGTGTGAGGAGACTCAGACTTGGACTCAGACACGGATTTGGACTCACACATAAGTCACACCTGCTTAACCAAAAGCAGCAGCAGCCGAAGCAAGGGGCCCAGAGGCTGTCCAGAAAAAAAAAATAATAAAAATGAAAAACTAAGAAAATGAACAAAAGAAAAAATAAATGTTAAATACCAAAAGCAACGAAGTTTCGTATACACTTTACAAATACAAATGAAAGGTTATCATCATTGAATTTGGCTTTTAAAAACAATTTGTCAGTTTCGAATTAACTAAAAAATATTTCTAATGTATAAATTAATATTCCAACATTTTTTATAATAAAATATTTATAATAATCTATTATTTGAATTTCTTTAAGAACATTTAGTAGTTAGATGACTAATACGTCAAGGTAAGTCTGTTTTGGAGAACCTAGTTTTAATTGAACTAACAATAATAATATAAATATTTTATATTATTTTTATTTAAACAAATTTTTAAATTAAATATTGTTTTAGAAATTTACTTTATCTACGCATATTTTATATACGTTTTCTATAATCAAACAAAATTCATAAAATGCCTACCAAACAGTATTTAAAATGCGTTCTTTTTTTTTTTTTGGTTAGTGTATAAAAAGGCAAAAGCAAAAGGCAGGCCAAAACAAACTGGACTAGCCGGCCGGCTTGAGATTGGTTTTTATGACTGGTGAATAAAAGTGTAGACAGAAAAGCGGGTTGGTAAGGGGAGGAAAATCCAATCTGGAATGTGCTTAAAAAGAAGAAGAAGGAAAAAAGAAGAAAGGAAAGGAGAAATACTAAGATTATAAATTGAATAATAAAATAATCATAAAAATGTGTTGAAAATAGAGCCAAAAAATGGTTAAAATACAACAAAATCAAGCAACAACAACAACAATGGTTCATTAAAGTGATTGTCTGCTAAAAATTGTTAAATTAAGATTGAAAGTAAAAAATATCGATCGTTATTAATTCATTGATTTGCATTTGAAATTGGAAATAAATTAATATCGCATTCATTTTGTTAATGCAGCACTTAAAATGGGATTGCACGAGAAGAATAATAAAAAAACTAATTAAATTTTCCTAATATTTAATGAATTAATAAAAAATGTTCTAAAAAAAATTGTATTGTTGAAAAATATAACATCTGTTCAGCTCACTATTCTATGGAACATGGTTAATTGTTGTTTTTATAAATTGGCAGACATTTATAAATTTTGAAAATTGATTCTCTTATTGAATCTCTCCTTTAGAATTTTTCCTTAAAATTTCAAGTCTACTCAAATTAAATGGTTTAAGATATAATAGTTAAAAGAAATCTTTGAAAGAAAAGATTCCGTTCGGAAATGAAACATTTAATTAGTTTGTCTCCATATAAGATTTTTTAATATGGCTCTGATATATATATATACATATATCAACTTCCTAGACATATAAAAGGAGACCCAAGATGAACGCCTAACTAAGTTAAGAGCATTCCAAACTCTTGTTCAAAAATATAATCTTTTTAAAAGACAATCTTGATGAATGATGTTTGAATGGTGAAGTTTCACATTTAGCAAACTCTCTAAATTTCGAGAACTATCAAGTTCTTTCACCAGCAGACTTTGCTGTCAACTAAAGAATATGCATTGCCTTTTCACTACTTCAGTGCTAAAACTAGAATGAGAATTACAACAAAATGCAGAAAGGGGGGGGGGGGGGGGTTGGGTTAAGTAAAGGAACAAAAAAGTAAAGCTCTCATCGCATTTTTTATTTGGACGAGTTGAAGTGATTCTTGAGCAACAATTCTTCTTTTTAAATGTTATCTTTTAAAGTAGACAAAGGCTATATAATATCTAGTACATATGTACATATGTATGTATATTGTGAAATTTATGTTGCATAAAAACTTTTAGTTCAAATAAAATTATTTCGAAGAAACTAAAGTAATCCTTTCGATGATGTTGAATAAAAACAAAAAATACCATTGATAAAAATTTTTAAAGATTTAAGGACAACGCTGCGAGGAAGCTTATATAACTATGATTAAAGATGGTATAACCTTTAGTTAATAGACTAATCATTGCCTAACATTTGCCATAAACGCTCGGTTACACTGCCTGATTGAGCAGTTAAATTACCATATATGGTTAATATATTTGTTAAATATCAAATATAGATATTTTTGAACCAATGATACGAGTTTTGTAATAAGCCTTAAATTTCACATATTGTAACGCACTTTTGAAGCTGAGCCAGGAAATGGTGGTATGTCAGAAAGTCAGTCAGTCAGTCAAACAGTCAGTCAGTCAGTCAGTCAGTCAGCCTGTCTGCCTATTTGTCTCTGTCTTTATTCAATGCACATGAGCATTACATATACTTTTCATTTTTATTTTGTTGTCTTCTGTTATGCATGTATTTTTTTTTTTTCATATTGATTTATTGCACAATTTATGGTTGCCTCTGTTATTGTTATTATTGTTGTTGTTGTTGTTGTTGTTGCAACTGAAGCTGAGAGAAGTCGCTGAAAAAGTGGAAGCTTGCCTCCTCTCAACTTTACATTTATGGTTGGCCTAAGAGGGTTGCGGTGCTTGAGCATGACGCATAACCGTAATGGGGAACCGGGGAGCAACAAACCAACCAACAAACAAATGAACGAACCATCCAACCGACCGGTTCATATATAGACAACAGAGAACAAAGACGCCAACGGAGTCAGAGTCTAGACAAAGTGCCCTATATGGTTATATATAATAAATAGATAGATATATAGATATATGAATGAGAGACATTGGAGAGAATTATAGAGAAATGCTATGAAAATATATTGCAAAGTAATATGGTAAATTGTGACAAACGGAAATGAGAATGTCACCATTTCTTCTAATTCTCTTGGCTTGAGAAATATATTTATGTATATATATATAAAAAAAAAAATAACAATTAATAATGGTGTAAACTTACAACAATAATAACAACAGCATCAACAAAATTATCCATTCAATTGAAGAATTGCATTTAATTAGTTGGCAATTTAAAATTCATGACGCACACTAAGAAAACGCAGACACAGGAAGAGAAGCTGTACACAGAGAGAAAACATAAAATAAAAATCGAAAAATTTATATTATTAAAATATTTAGTCATTCCAAAATTATAAATGAGTGAGACATTGAAATAAATCTAGAAGGTCATCGGTCTATCTTTAGTTATATCGAAGTTTGTATACTCTTGCAATTTCTTCATTCGGTAAATTATCTTTTCCGTTTTTGAATAATAAATAAATTATTCGTATTCAAACTTTTTGACAGTTTTTAGTTGCTGAATATACTTTATAATTTCCAAAGAGAATTATAGAGAAATGATGGCTTTACCTATCATTCATATTTTTCCATTTATAGTCAATATATTTGAAACATTTTATTATGAAAATTTTCATTCAAAGAAAAGCAAAAATTGTAAATGATCGAAATAAAAATGTGCTGTTCAGTTTTTAAATATCTTACTTCTAGATGGCTCACTGAAAAGTTAATGTTTGTTAATATCTTTAAATTAGTAATAATTAAATAAAAAAAAAATTTTTTTTATTAGTCAGTCTAATGTTGATATTAATATTCATAATAAACTTATTTATGTTTCTATATAAATAGTATAGAATTAATTCCGTTAATAATGATTTTCTATATTGTATGGAAATATTTGTTATTCATTCAAGTGTAGGCGGTTGCCTTAATGTGTCAGCTGGTAATGAGCTCACGCACACACTGCCTCCTGCCCCTTCCCTCTCTGTTGCTTTAACTGCTCCAAAAGTAACATCTGATGTAGGCAAAATCGTTGCTGACATCGCCGCGAACATTATGACATTTTAAATAATTTAAATCCAGTGTTGACAACATGCATTTGCTTTTACCATTAACCACCAGGAAGGAAAGCCACCCACCCACAATATGTGTGTGTGTGTACCCTATCCCTCACTCATTATACTGCCTCTATCCCCACGTCTACCTCTCCCTCCCTCTCTCTGTCTCTTTCTTGCATTCAATTTAGTTTTAATTAGCAATGAGCATGAAATAATTGTACCAAAACCAAAAGCTACAAACTCAATGAGCGGCTCAAGTGGACCCGCAACCTACAGCCTCTCCCTACCACAACCCTTTTCTCTTTACAAACCCTACCCCTCCGCCCCTAAAAATTTCATTCCGTTCTCGCTGCTTACTTTTGGCATAATTACACTTATTATTTGCCTCGTTCTCATAATGGAAATATATTTTATAATTGCCTGGGCCAAGGGGTTTTTTTTTTTTTTGTTAGTTTTTACCCTCCTCTCACTTCTCTCATCATTTTCTATGTTTTATTTTCATCTCCATTTTGCACTCGATTAAAATGAAATTTTTTTATGGTCAAGTGTAGACAAGTTGAGTGCTGCGGTAAAGCAATTGAAGGGAAACTCAAATGTTGAAAAATATTTAACAAGAAAGTATATATAATTGTCGGTAAACATTGAAATTCACTTTAATTGAGTATATATGTATATAAATTGTATGAAGTATAAACTCTGAACTGGGTGTGAAATTGGTGGATTTTTTGCCGAAGGTCGCTTTGCATAAAATTAAAATTGCAAAAAAAAGAGGCGATTTCTGCGACAATTTGTTAAAATATTTGTGCAATTTCTTGATTGAAATAATCATTTTATTTTGGGTTGGGCAATTAACTATTTGTTGTGTTTTTAACAAAACTGCAAACAACGATTCATTAATTATTCAAAGTAATTTCCATTTTCTTGGAAGAGCTCAAATATTGTTATGGTAAAAATATTCATGCACCCTTCTATTTAGGAATTAAGATAATACGTCTACTACATAAGGTATCGAAAAGTGAATTCGACCAATATTTTTTAGTTAAAATAAATAAAATAATTGATAAATTATTATTCTCACGAGTAAAACTTGTTTAACGAAAAAACAAAAATTAAAGTTTCCCTTTTTGAGTTTTAAAAATGTATTTCAAAAATTTAGGTGGCAAAAACGAAACTAATAACGAGTAGAAAAGAGTTTTCACTTGAATACATCAAATGCGGTATTGAAAAATTAGGTATTAGGGATTGATCTACATAATATTAAATATAGAATAGGTTAGGGGTAATATTGAAAATGTATTAATTTCTGAATCTCTGTCAGTAAAGTATTTTATAGCGTCATTGTAACGAATTGTTGTCAAAGAATCAAGTCGAAATTCAAATAAAAATCCATCACAGATTGTTTTTTTTTGCCCACCCCCCCCCACAGCCAGGAAATTTATTCCAACGCGAATTTCCGCCTAAGAACCCCTTTTGGCGCCATGTAAAAACATGCGGGTATATGCTGTAATATGCATATTTACATATAATTACAATTTCAGGATTTCAGTATCGTAACAGCCAACAACATAAACTCCAATTCATTTAGCACTTTTAGCATTGGGAACACTTTGTTCACATTGTTGTTTTATTTTTTTTTGTTTGTTGCTTTTTCTGCCTGCCCTTTTAATATGGAAAATCATTTTACATTGTTTGTATTTCGGGTTAACAGCATCAGCAGATTGGGTGTATGTGTGTGCGTGTGTGTATGTAAGTATTACAAAGGGGTTAAATGTAAGGGTGAATGAAAAAGTGGGTAGGGTTAGGAGAAGCTATGAGTAAGTATGTATACATATATGCCCCCTACTAATACATTATTACTTATGTTGCAGTAAATGTTCTAGTCATGTTACGACAAGCCACAAGCCATCATCAAAACCCACACACACACACCAACACATAAAATAATATACATACATGCAAACTGGATATTCTTACTCCTTAAGTGCAATAGTAGCTACTAGCCATGGCTAGTAGTCTAATATACACAGTCATTAGTCAGGTTTATACTCTTATGTGAATGGTGTTTTGTAGTTTAGCAATTAAAAAATGTCTAAAAAAGTGGTTTTTATAAAATAATAAACACAAACGTTGTACATAAAAGAAATAAAAATAATAATATTTTAGATAAAATGTGGAAGTGGGCGGAAAGGTAGTGATAAAAGGCGAAAGGACTCTTAAGAAGGTGCAATATTGTACGAATTTAAAGGAAGTCTTGAGCTGATGCATAAAACAGGCAATCAATTAACAAAAAAATTTAACTTTTTACGGTTATACGTATAGTCCTTTAAATAGCTGCTTAAACTATAGACACAAACTTAATAAATATTTTATTTATTACAAGCCTAAAAAAGTTTCTTTTAAACTTAATTAAATTTGTTTGAAGAATTTGCAAGTTTCAGACATTGTTTTGTACACAGTGGCTGGCTATAAACGGACATCTCCATTAACTGGATAACTAAATTAACCGGATATCTTCATTGACCAGACAAATTTATCACTTCTGAAATTATTTTAATACACTTTACGAGAGAAATGCTTTACTTTAAATTGAATCTCCCCATAGCAGAGCACAGACATTTATTTTAGTTTCAAAATGATGAAAATTTCAGACTTAAGATATCTTCCAAAACGTTTAAAAAATTTAAAATTATCATAATAAGCAAAAAATTTTATTCTAAGGTCATAATTAATATGCAATTCTTATAAGGTTGTAAAAATGTGTTTTGTTTTTTGTAATCGTTCTTAATTTGTTAGAGTTAGAGCCTTAAAAATTAAAGGTTTTTATAAGATTTTTATATATGTCGAATATTCAGCTTTATATACCAAAAACAATACAGATACATATATAATATATGTATGTATATAGAATAAAAACAGAAATTTTGAACCAATTTTTATAGTACTGTCTGCCATTAATTTGGCACTGTTTTTAAATCAATTAAAAAATGTTGAAAACTGCAAGGACTTAAACAGTTATAAATTTCATTCTTGCAAAAATTAAATTTATAAGGGCTATTAATTTGAGTTTCGTTATCATTTGTAGTACATATGTTAATGCTTGTATTAATTTACATAAATATGCTCTATTTCATTAAGAGCCCCTAAATGAAAATATGGTAATTTTTCTTGTTTATTTTAGCTTAAAACCTAAGCTCAGAACTCAAGCAATAATATTGAATTATTAATATTATAAAAGTAATAAAATGTTTCGATCACTTGAAAATCTTTAATTTAAATAATCAATTATGAATTGAATATAGATAGAAATTTCACATAAATAAACAAAGTTTATTCTTGTAAAGATATTTTTATTGTTTATCCCAAATTGATTTCTGACATGTTTATTCAAATTTTTATTTAACTCTTGTCACGCATAAACCTTTTCATTGAACTACTGTGTGGCCTGACCGGGCTAAGCGGCACTTGAAAGCAACATTCATTGCTTATACGCCATGTTGCACGAGTCTGCATCTGTCTGTGTGTGTGTGTGTGTGTGTATGAGTGCTTTTGCTGTATGCAGGCCATGAAACATTTTACAAAGTAATTTAACCAAGCGTTGACAGCACAGCAAGAGGGGAGCAAGGTGAAGTGAGAGAGGAAAGAGCAAATTAATGATACGCAATTGCGGCAAATCGCACGCTTCCATGTGGGCGCCATTTTGTGTTTGAAGTGTGGCAAGGATTGCAACCAGAACTGAGATGTGCTTAGTGGGTGGCAAGAGGATTGCAATGGGTTTCGAGTTTGGGGTAGAGCTATGGGTATTCGGTTTGGACTGCCTGCCATTAGTGTTACACTTTGTTCACTCTCTCCTTTTTCGCATATACTTACCAAAAATTGTTCATTAGTTTTGGTCAAACGTTTGCAACAGATAGAAGGAATTATCTCCGACTATATAAAGTATATATATTCTTAATCAGTACGACGAGTTGAGTTAATATAGTCCGTCTCTTTGTATGTTCATTTGTGCGTCGTCAGAGGATCTGTTTGAATCTATGTAAACTAGTCGAAACTGATCAGAATCGGTTGACTATATTAAAATTTTTTGTTTTGAAAAATTTGTTTCTTAAGTTATTTAAAAATAAAAATCTATAGACCTTAAATGTCCCGTTACACTAAAATAGCAAATGAAAAATTTGCAAGCGTATACAAACTTTGACTAGGTTAAAATAAACTCGGATCTTTGTTTTTTTTTTGCCCTATGTCGTTGGTTTTGTTTTCTCCTTGTTTTGCTGCTGTTGCATATTTGTGCTACCTTTCTGTGCAGCCTTTTGTTGCATGTTGCTGGTGTTCCTGTTGCAGCTGTTATTATAACCAAAAGAGCTCGACGCTTTGTCAAATTGTTTCCACTTGTCGTTCTTTTTTCTCTGTCTCTGTCTCACTCCCTCTGTATCTCTTTCTTTCTCACACTTTGTTTTTTGCTCTTTCTGTATCTTTAAGTTGATTTATTTCTAGGTTTAATCCAACTTTATGTCATGTCACATATTCCATTCTATTCCATTCTGTCAGAGATGTTTGACATAATCATTGATGCGTCTTCTTTTCTCTTCTCACTCTTCTTTCTCGTTGTCTCTAATTTATGACATTGTCCACTGTTGCATTACAAAAGAATGTGGGACTTTGTAGAGGGGAACGGTAGAGGGGGTGTTGAGTGGGTGAGGGTGGAGGAGTAGCTGCTTATCAGCGAGACACGCGCCATGAAAGAAAACAACTGAGCAACCGAGCCATGAAATATGAGCACAATGAACAAATGAAAATGAGAATGGAAATATTTCTAATGGATGCCAAAGAGCGACAGCAGCCCATCTATATACAATACATATTTGACATACATATGAACATATATATACATATACATAACAATTTAAATGGTTAATACAAGAATGCTAATTTCATTACCATATGAAAATATCCATAAAAGTGTTGGCAATTTTCTAAATGGAATATTGCCACATCATTTTCATCAAAGTTCAAGAAAATAAAAAGAAATCCAACATAATTTTCTAGTTTTACTTTTAAGTGAGACAGACATGGAAAATTAAAAACTTTTTTTCTTCTCTTTTTTTGCTAATCATGCAACCTAAAGCTTCTTTTATCTACTACCCCTCACCTAAATGTCTCCCCCATCACTCTTAATTCTTCTATCTCTCGTCTCTTTTTCTCTCTTTCGTCTATTCCCTGTCATAAAAGAAGCCGCCGGCGGCTGACAAAATGCAGCAGGAAAACGCTTTTCTTCATTTTGTCGAAAAGTTTCCACATTAAAATTGGCGTTAAAACTAACAAACTTTGTCAGTGAGTAACTGCAACATGGAAAGAGAGAAATAGATGGAGACAAACTTCACACAAATGAAGTAAAATTTGTTGAGTGGTGGGAGGTAAAGCAGGAGTAAAGGAAATGAGTAAATGCGTAAGTAGGCGTGGCATAATGGTTGCCGCCCATCTGCCTTCCTTGATTTATAAGCAAAAATATTTTAATTAGTTTAATATTTTGTTTAGACTTGTGGTAGAATGGATGTCTCTTGGTTCGGGTTTAATCTTAATTGTTTTAATTAAATTTTCAAAGATACCACTAAGAGTTGAAAATTTGCATAGAAATTTAATTAAACTAATGCTAATCGAGCGTCATAAGTAACTTACGGGTAAAAAGTAAAAAAAACCAAAATATAAAAAAATAGAATTTTCCATCGACACTGTCCAAGTATTCAATAATTTATTAGAAACAGTCGGCAAAAAGGATTTATTTGAGTGAAATTGAATTTAATTCCATATTTCAAACACTTTAAGCGGATTAAGCACTAGAATATTCTGAAAAAAAACCAAATGAAAGGTAATGACGATCTTTAGATACACTGTAAGGATAAGCAAATTTTCCCCATAGCTGATGAATTGGAATAAGCATATATTTTATCTTACATATTTTTCCATTTTAAAGATATTTTTTCTTGGCAAATTACATTAAATGACAAAATTTGTACAATGGTCAACAACTTGTTTTAGAAACTTTAAATATTTTTAAATTTGAAAATTACTTATTAGCGCGCTCCGACTGTAGATTTATTTATTCATTTTCAATTTATTGTTATTTATATATTGTTACTGCATAATAAATATAATTATAATTATATATAAATAATAATAATGAGAAATGTAAAAGTTCAGAAATACCTATATATAGTCGGTAAATTCTTTTAAAATGAAGCACGTAATCCTTATACCCTCAGCTTAGGGTATATAACCACATCCCAGTTTTTCTCTCACATTGACATCTCCTCCCACAATGCTCTTACCTCTCGTTCTGCTAACAATCCTATTCCCTCAGTTCCCCTTAGTCCCCTCTTTGCCCATCAATATCAATTGAAAAGGTGTGCAAGAAAATCAATTTCAATTTGCACTAATCTCTTTTTAGGATAAATACCTTGGTATTTTATTTCTTTTATTTTTTTTATCTTCTTTAATTTTGTTTTATTGTTTCTGTTTTTTTTTTTTTCGTTGTTTGTAAAGTGTGAAAGTTTTTTTTGTTTTTTATTTGCTGGTGTGAAACAATTTTTCAAAGTTGGTAATTGATAAAAATAATAAGGGCAATAAATAACATTCCAATATAACGACAGCAAAGAGGAGCAAAAAACATAAAATATAAAAAAGCAACGGTTGTTAAATCAATTAAATTTAAATTAAAAATAAAGCATACGAAAAGGAAAGCAAAGAAGCAGCGTGAGGAAAGGAGGCAAAAAAAAAAATGGAAATGTGAAAATACATTTTTCACACAACAGTCTCTCCGATGATTTGTGTAATTTACGCCCATTGTGTGCAATTTTTCAATTTAATGAAACGCCCACAAGGCGAAACACTACAAGAAGAGGGGATTGGATGAGGAGGAGAGGCAGTGAAATGAGAAGGCAGATTGACTTTAATAACAATAATATCATGGTCAGACAGATGGAGCATAGACATACAGACGAACGGACAGACAGTCAGACTTTTAGTATTCCCAGATGAAACTGTTGACAGTTGCTGCCGCTACCGTTGCCTTTTGCCGCTCATGAATTTCAATTTATGTCATCAATTTCCATATTCGAACTGCAGATATATGGTGTATATATGTATGTATATACATATGTATGTATTACAACAGGATGACCTGCAATTGCATGGAAAAAAAAAATTCAATACTATAATTGACAGCAACAACAATAGGAACTGTAGCGGCAACAGCGATATCTGTAAGCTATATACATATATATATATACATATATACACATACATATGTACGCATATATGTATATTTGATTGAGTGCCAAATTGACATATGATTGACAACATTTTGTTGACATTTTCAATAAATAAACAATAAGTAAAGAGTATAATGAAAATTGGCTAATATTATATGCATGCAAATACAAAAAAGTAAAAAGCAAAAAAGGGAAAAGGAAATTTAATATTATTTCATTGTCATGAAAAACTGAAAGAAAATTAAAATATATAAATAGACTATAAGCATAAAGGATATCATTAACTATCATTCCGAATGTTGGTTCCGCCAATAAAATAAAAAGAAGAATATAAAGGTATTGTTTTTAATGAAAATTAAAAGAAAATACTTGAACACATTTATTTACAATTACATATAATAGTTATTTAAAATATTTTAAAAACGATTTCCGACGAAAGAACCTTTGAAAAGTATGTAACTAAGTTTATTACACTGCCTTAGTATATACTTAAATAATATATAAATTTTATAAAAAAAATAGAAAGTAAAAGCTGAAGATTTATGCTATCAGTTAAGATATACCAAAAAATTACAATATTACAAAATAATATACATATACTCTATCTATCCATCTTTGAAAACCATTTAAAAATTATCCCTGCGAAGAGAGTTTTAATATATCATCCAATAAAAACTATATATCATAGATAAGGTAAAAACTTTACGCAAAACCAAGATTTAGGAAAACTTTTTTCTCTTTTTGGTTTTAAATTTATAGCCCTCGATTGTCTTACTATAACAATAAGTTTTTTTAACTTTTGTGTTTCCATTGAAATACAATTTTAGCAACAGTCACTAGTATTGCTCGACTAACTATTTCAGACATTTGTTGCCATATATCATTTGTCTGGCCTATACGCACCACAAGTCAACTTTTACCATGTTTTTGTAGGAAAAACCCTTTTCTCATTTGACTTTTCGGTTATTTTTTTTTTGTTCTATTTTGTTTCATTTTGGGTTTTTCTATGTTGAAACATATTTCAACTGGCTTAACCCCCCCGCCCAAACATTCTCTTCCCAAACCGGAACATGAAGAGGACCACCCTGTACAAAAGTCACAAAGCCACCACCAAAGTCGTCGCAAAAAATGAGGCCAACCCCGCTCACATACAATTTGAACCCGCAAGCTGTGCTCTACCCCTTCCTCTAACCCCTCTCTCTCTCTCTTTGTATCGCATTCTCATGGGTAGCTCACCCGTTAATCAATCTTTGATAATAATTTTTCTCTACACAAAAAATGAAACTATAGTTTTCTTTATTTTTTTGTTGCTGTGCTTTTTGTTTCACCTTTTCTTTTTCTATGTCAATTTATTTGTTCAAATGCAACCGGCCGGAGATTGCAATTTCTATGAGTTTTTCACCTACACCAACAATGTAGATTTTTTTGCAAAAATTATTTACGAATACAGCTTTATATAGACATATACATAGGTATATGAACATATTTCTAAATATAAAAAAAAATAATTTGTTTTTAGCTTATCAATTTTTGTTGACTTTTTTGCACTTTTATAATCTGTAAGAGGTTTTAATACTCGGTACTCGTTAGGTTAAAGGGTATAGCAAATGTGTACAGTTGAAAGTATTTATATTACATAAATACTTATAAATCTCCCTTGATCTATATACATTGATGTACCTTTGATAGGTATTAAGGAATAATATAGAGATGTATAGACTAAGAAAGTTCCCTCGGTTTGAAGTGTTTGATCTTAAAGAGAATATAATGAAGGTATTTATTAAATTAAAAGAGTCGCCAACAATCTGAGCTGTTGGTCATAAAATTATCTCTTTAACTACAAAAATCCTTTTTTTTTTAGGAGTTTTCTTATTACACACGAAAATTCTTAAAACCGAAATTAATTCGATTTACATAATTTTCACTTAGCTATAAAAAGTTTTGTTAATTTTTTCGCCTTATTTTGTTGTAATTCTCAACCAGTTCTAGCGTTCTATGAAGCGACTAGCATTGTAATTTTAAAAGTCGTGGGGGAAAATCTGTTGCTAATGAGAAAACTTATTCTTTTTCAAAATTCCAGCACCACTATTAATAGTTATTAATGGCTAATAAATTCTCCTGTGCCGAAATTATAAAAAAGTGCCATAAATGTGGACTCCCATCACAGATTAATTATAATCCTTCAAGTGGTTTTTGTGATAAACCGCAAAGCCATGTAAAATAATAAAATTCACGTATTTTTTAATCATTTATTTGCTAAAATGTTTTACCCCCTAAGTGTCTATATTTCTTGGTATAGAGTATATAGAATATTAAATTGTACCACTTTGACCCATTTGGTGTTGTATATTATGCAAGTTTTTAATGAAATATTTTTTTGAAATGAAAGTTTGCTTTAAGCTTATCAAGTCATGTTGACCTTTTTGCGTTTCATAATCTTTGAGAGTTTTTTTTTTTTTATATTATGTTTTTGCACTTTTGTGCTACATTTTTTTCTGTTTTCTTTTTTTAATTTTTGCTCTTGTTGTCCTAGTTTATTTTCTTTTCGTTTTGAGTTTCGCATCCTAGCAAAATTAAAATGCTGCTTTGTTTCACTTTGAAGCTTTTGTGTTTTTAGAAAATTTTTTAATTTCCTACGATGTCCTGCCACAAAGACGGAGAAAGAGAGGGAGCGAGAAAGTGAATGAGTGAGTGAGAAAGGACAGGGAATAGCGTGTTTGTATTTGTCTATCTGTCGCCGTTAGTCTGTCTCTCTTTCTGTCTGTCTGTCTATGTATCTTTCTCTCTGTCTGCATGCGAAGCCATTAACAAACACTCGGTGGAGGATTCCTCTTCTCTCCCTCACTCTACCACCATTCCCATCCCACTGTCTCTCACTCACCTTAAACAAATATAGCAAGTAGGAAAGCATTTTACAGTTGGAGTTGCTTTTAATCTTAATTTTATAGTAACTCTAAGATGTTGCTCACTGTTACCGTTACCATATTACAATTCTCTTCATGTCTCAAGTTAGTTAGTTACACTTTTCCTTTGTGCCACAGAGTAGATATCTTCTCTGTGTGTCTGCCACTTTCAGTCTAGTGGATAGATAGATTTACATTATAGTTCAGATGTACTATATACATTTGCTTAGGACTTAAGCTAATGCAATCAACTTCAATTAATACATCTATTGATACATTTGTATGCGGTATTTATGTACATATGCATTTGCTTAATCAATTGCATAATTCAAATAGAATGTCAATTAGTTGAATGAAACTATTACGTATAATATTTGCACAATTTTCTATATTAAACTATTTATACATTAAGCCAATTATTTAATTTTATACACTTTTTAAATGTTTAAACAATCGGGTCATTATACAGTAGCAAAAAGAATTTGTGAAAATATAGCGAATTAAAAATTAATTTTAATATATGTATATTTCATTCTTCTGTTTATGTTTTGAGGGGAGATAAGTTGCACTTAGAATGGAGTTTTATCTTCTGATAGAGAACATTTTTTAATTTGCTTTAATTTGATTCACTAAGAGAGTATTTTTATTAAATCTTTCCAATAAAAACAATAGGAAAAGGAAGCACTATATAAAAAAAGCTTTAGACTATTAGAGTGTGAACTGATTTTTATTTTGAAAAAGGACTTTTTCACTAAAAATAACATTTATAGTATAAGTGAAAATGAGAGAAAAAAAGAGTAAAAACAAAAGAAAAATATATTAAAACAATACACATTTATATTTAAATTTTATTTCTTTTTTTTCGAAGAAAATTTCTAAAATATTATTCATTTTCGTGTTAAGAAGATTATTATAAAATCTTTTTTAACAGCAAGTTGTGGTTAAATCAAATAACTAAAATAAAAAAGCTTTAAAAACTAAAACATATTTTTCCCCTGCTTTTTCCCATTAGTTTTTATAAACTTGTCTAAAAAGTTAAACAACTATAGAAAGTGTATTTAAACTTTGCCAGAGGTGGGATTAGCTTCTGCTTTATTTTATTTTTTATATTTTGATGTTTATTGTTGACCAAAACCAATTAGAAATTCATATAATTTATTTATGTAAAATTTTAATTCAATAAAAATAACCAAAATATTTTCTTCTCTATAATTAATAATGCATTGACGTGCCGGGGGGATGTGTGCGTGAAATTTTTATTTCAATTTAAACCCACTAGACAAAAAAAAAATAATATTTCTCTGGTCCACAGGTGCGCACAAGCACAGGCACACACACACACACACACACACACGGATACACACATACACAATGATAGAATTATACTGATTCTCTACATATTGGCTGTGTCTATATTTCTTCATCTCTTTCTATCTCTGACTCTGTTTCACTCTTTCACTTACTGTGGCTCACAAATTGCCTTAAAATCTTTTGACATGGTACGTCAAGTTTGTCATATGTCCTGCGTAAACGGAGACAAGGATGTTCATGTCCTTCTGCTCCTCCTTCCATGTCCCACTTGGCAGCTTAGACAAAACGACGAGTACATGAGATGAGATGGAGACGGAAGAAATTGCTAGAGCTGTAGAACAGAAATGCCAGAAAATTGTTTTAAAGTGTGTCAGCATTTCTTAGGCAAAACGCGAAGGCAAAGTGAAAATGTTTGGAATTTTAATGAAGGGGCGGCAACAACGGTGGCGACCAAACATCCAATCATGGTGTGAGAGATGTGTTGGGCGATGGGCAATATGACAGTCAGGAAGAGATTTGCTACATTAGCCCAAAGTCAGTGCTTTTGCTGGTCGTAGTCCTGGTAGTCCTGCTTCTGTTCCTGTTCCAGAGTCACGGTCCTTCTCGTTCAGTGGCTTACCTAGGCCGCCACTTTGCATATTTTTCCATTAAAAGGCGATTTAAATACCTTTTGCTACGTTTTTTTTTTCCTTGCCTTATTTTGCTTACTCACCCTACGACTTTTCGTCTCTGCCTTTTCTCTCTCTCTCTCTCTCTCTGCCTCTCTCTTTGTCCTTTGTTTTTTTTCTTGGCAAAACTTTAGAAAAAAAATTGTTTTTTTTTATAATAAATTTTCTAACAGGCTGTTCTAAGCTCTCTTCTCCAACTCCATCCAACTTTAACTTCAACTCTTGTTCCACTATCTCTTTAGACTTTCGTTTATTCTCTTTTGCTGTCTCTCACCCTTTCACTCATTCCCTCTTGCTGTCTTCATATCTCTCTTTCTCTGTGGCAGCTTGAGAATTTATGTGTGTGCGGGTTAAGTCGTCAGCAGGTCGCATATCTTATGGTTGGCTGCAATTGAAATTGAATGGCAAAAGGTAACAGATGAAAACCAAGAGCATACACCAAAAAAAATGATAGCAAAATATATATGTAAAATCTAGGAAAAAAAAGGTGAAATAATTTCAAGACAATTTTAATGTAGGAAAATGAGAGATATATAAAGTAAATATTTGCCAAATAAGTTTTAAGAGCTCAACTAGTCAAATACATAAATACTAAACAAAGTTGAAACATCAAAAACTTACTAGAAAATGAAATTGAGAAATAAGTATAAAATGTAGGGTTAGGCTTTCCTTATGAACTTTTATTTTCATCTTTAAAGTAAATAAAGTATTTTCTGAAGTTTAAGCTCTTTTTCTATTCACCATTGAGATATCAAAATTTAAGTGCACGAAGCAAAAGATTCAAAATATACAAAATAAAACAATGTAAGTTTGGGTATGCCGTGGCCAATTGTTAATAATTTATAAAATAAACAAAATGTAAGGTTCGATATGCTTCAGAAACTTCTCAATAATTAAGTTTAAATTTAGAAAAGTTTTGTAAGAACATAAAATAGCTCTACATATGTATTTATTATTAGGTGTTAGAAAAGAAGAGACAAACAATTGCTATGTAAAATTATTCATTATTTATTAAATAAAATTCATTGATTGTAAAAAAAAACTAAAAATTAAACATCAATGAAGTCCTCACATTCCATTTTTTTTTTTGGTAATATAACATACTAACAAGCAATCAATTATTAAATTCGGAAATAGGAAATCAGTTTGCAAACATTTCCTTCCTCTCACATCTCAACCGAGAATCAGAACTAATAATATTTCTTTATTTTCTTTTTTCTTTCAGGTGAGCATTGAATTTATTCCCCCATTGGCTGTTTAATTATGCGCTAAATATACGCACATTAAATTTATTAAGTATTCCACATGTTGGTTGTCGATTATCATCATCATTATCATCATCATCATCATACACAAAAATGTAACCGCAAGCTTGCCAAGGGAGAACATCTATATACATTCATATATAAATATATATATATGTATGTATGTATGTGTATATATATTTCTATATTGCTTAGGTACAAAGTATAATAATAACAATAACAACTGAGACGCAAATCAAATCAACTTAAGTACCTCAACTTAGTCAAAGTCAAAACCATAAATGAAACTGATTTTAAGTAAAAATTTGTAGATTGCAAATTTTCCAAATATTTTGTATAGCTTATAAAGTGAGTTAGACATGGTTAATATAATCCATTAAAGTATATTTGAAGAAGTATTTAATTAGATAATGTTATTTTTTGTTAAGAATCCGCAGAAGATATTTGTAATATTTTTTATTTAGGTTGTATGTATATTTAAAGGTCTATTTAGTGTACTCAAAAATATTATTTTATATATGTATTTTATTATCATCCTAATATCGCTTAAAAAATAAAACAAGCATATACAAAATATATTTATTAAGTAGGTTTCCTTTGAACATTGACTGCTAGATGGCGCTAATGTGTTAGTTAAGAGTTTTTAAGAAATTAAAATGATTTTCATCTTATAAATCGCAATTTGCTAAAAATCTTTTGCAAAGTAATTTTAACAAAATTACAAAGTTGATTTAAGGAAAATGGAAAAAGAAAACATTAAAAATTTCCTTGACTATGGAAAAATGTTTATTGTGAGTGTTTTTTTTTCTCCATTTATTTATTTAACTTTAAGTTTGGAAAATGAATTTTTTTTTTTTTTTATAGAAAAGTTTTTTAGCTTCTGCTTCGTTAGCGGCTTGAGTACTTCATTAGGGCGCTTTGTTACTTATTATGGATGCCCATTACTCAAACCAGTGGGGCCAACTTTTCATACACTCGCACAAACACATTCCCACTTACATATACACACACACACACACACACACACATACATGCATACAAATATACATATACACTTGTACTTAAACACAAGGAGAAATGTATATGTGTTTTAATGTTAATCCTTTTTCAAAAGATTTCCCACGTACTTTGGCACGGCAAACTCTCCATTTCCATCTTACCTCCAGCTCCAGCAATAGCTTCGACTACAGCTTCTCCTACCGACTGGCTGGCTCCTGCTTTCAGTTTCAATCAACGGCAGCTGCTTGCATATTTTCATTATTAATGCTTGCTAGGCAGTCATCACATTGCCCCATCAACATCGCCCATCACCTTGCTCTTCTCACATTCCCCCCCATCCCCCCAATGGAGGTATAGTCAGCCTAACCATTGCCTTCGTCGCTCACTTGTTTCCCCTTAGACTTTGTCTGCGGCACATTTGCTGACTTGGCTTTTTGTCTAGAGTTGCAACCACATTGCGCTGGTCATGGCCAGACATTGTCGTTGGCTGGTTGTTGGTCTGGTCTGTCCCGGTCTGGTCTCAGCTGGTATGTGTGTGTGTGTGTGTGTTTGTGTGGGTTTCAATTCTTCCTTTACCTTTGCCCATTTGCATTGATGAGCTGCCTCTGCCTCTGGCCAATGCCTGGCGCCCATTCTGACTGTTAGATTCTCTTTTACCTGTGCCAAGTTTAGCGCCAGTCTGCCAAATCAATTGTTTGTAATGAACTTGCAGCTGACTATAGTCAAAGTTACAGTGGGAATGCTCAAAACTTGAAAAATGAAAATGGATAAAGTTCAAATTAAACACACAAAACTAAATCAAAAAAAAGAAGAAAAGAAAATTACAAAAAGTAAAAGGGAAAATGCTGATTGAGAATTGGAAAAAAAGTAAATGATTTGTGTCTAGGTTTCTGATAAGAGTAGAATGTCATAACTGATCATCAACTTTACACTTATATCATTTCATATATATCAAATACGAATATAAATACATAATGTCAATATATTAAATACAATATATAAGATAATATGTCAATCTATTAATGATTGTTGGTAAATGATTTTATTTCAACAAAATATGAAAACTATCAGTTATAAAAAAGTACTTTCAATTTAAAAAAAAAAAAAATTCTTTATATAAATATAAAGTATTAATATAGTAGTTTTGATATGGTTTATAGTTTTATATATTTTATGATATTATTTCATTTAAATTTCAATTAAAAAGTAATATTTTACATAAATATTGTATGGTTTCGTGAGTGATATATTTATAACTGAAACAAATTTCAAAAGTTTTCATTTAATTAAAATACATTTAAAGTAAAATTCCTTTTACCATTGACCATAGTCCTGTTCCTTTTACGAAAGAAACATTTTGTGGCATACACAATTGAATTTAATTAGAGCTGTAATTTGATTAAAAACAAGAAGCTCGAATACTTGTATTCTTCTTTAAGTACATAAATAAATACATTTATATATATACATAAATATGTATGTATGCAGACGAGAGGCATTTGGCAAGTGAACTAATTAAGTTACAAAATTGTCACATTACTTATAGATCAACCCTCGCATCTATAAGTACAGACAGACAGAAATCTTTTGTAGGTATTTTGTCTCATTAACTAATTGCCTCTTGTTGGTAGAAGCAAAAAACGAAAAACTTTTGAAAATATGTAAAACAGTTGCAAAATCTTAATGATCATCTTGTTGTTGTTTCTTTCTTTCTTTTTCTTGTTTTGCTCATTTTAAAGTATGACCAAATGTATCTATATATATGCATATATATATATATATTTGTTGGTGAATGTAGCACAAGAACAGTGGACTGTATATTAAAATGATGAGAATACGCGAGTTCTTGGTCAGTTGCTTGCCTTTATGTTACTAAATATTTGATTTCACAATTTTTATGAATATGAGCCGACGCAGCGGCAACTTAGAAAATATATTTGTATGTGTGTGTATGTGTGTAGCTTACATATAAAGTAAAGAGGAAAAGATAAAGATAATTAGATGAATATTATATGTATGTCAGTGATGGAAAGATGAGCTTCGGGATGACACTTATATCGGTGTGCAGATCGTTCATCAACATCCCGGCCCGCCCTGAAACACAGTTTCTGAACTAGGCAATACCACAACCTTGGTGATCGGTCTGGTCATTTCTCCTGATGAAGTCTTAAGTCTGATCGCTCGAACTAACTTGTCCTTTCCTGGATAGACTTCCAAAACTCGTGCTAAATGCCACGAGGCTGGTGGTGTATTAGATTCCTTTACAAGAACAACATCTCCGATTGTAATGTTAGGAGTTGAGGTGGTCCACTTTGGACGCTGTTGTAGTGTGGTTAGGTACTCCTGGTGCCATTTTTTCCAGAAGCCTTGATACATAGACTGGATGCTCTGCCAGTACCCCAATCGACCCACGGGAATGTGACCTAGATCAGCATCTGGAATAGTTGTGAAAGGTCGACCAATTAGGAAATGTGCTGGTGATAAATAATTCACTTCAGTATCCGAAGTATAGCACAGTGGTCGGGAGTTGACGACTGCGCTAACTTGAGCAAGAAGGGTTCGCATCTGCTCAAATGTGACCGTGGAGTTTCCGATGACTCTGCGGAGGTGCAGTTTTACACATCGAACCGCCGATTCCCATTTCCCTCCCCAATGGGGAGCACGAGGTGGAATAAATATCCATTCAATTCCATCATCTGCCATGGTGTGTGTAACTAGTTCCATATGTTGTTGTGATGCAAGTAGCCTTTGCATCTCATCGAGCGAGCGTTTTGCACCGATGAAGTTTGTGCCGTTATCGCTGTATATTTTCTTAGACTTCCCACGTATAGATATGAAGCAACGCAGCGCAGACAGAAACGTTTCGGTAGTGAGATCTGTGACAAGTTCCAAATGTATTGCCGATGTGACAAGGCAAACGAATAGGCATATGTAGCCTTTGCTAATGCGTGGCTTGCGACCCTTGCCATCCTTAAGAAGTATTGGACCAGCATAATCGCATCCTGTATGGACAAATGGGAGTGCTTGAGTGATACGAACACTTGGCAAATCAGCCATCCTTTGATGAGTTGCATGCTGCCGTTGTCGAAAGCAAGGCAGACAGTCATGTGTGATTTTTCGTATGATATTTCGTGCCCCAAATATCCAGAATTTTTGCCGAACAATGACAAAAAGTGATGAAACACCAGGATGTAGATTGATTCGGTGCTCATATTTCAAAATGAGTGTTGTTATGCGATGAGATTTTGGCAGCAAAATTGGGTGTTTTGCCCCTGCTGGCAATTGCGAATGTTGCAATCGACCACCAACCCTGAGTAGGCCATCCTTATCGATTATGGGAGATAGTTTAACGAGTTGAGATCGGCTCTTTAGGGGTTTATTTGATTGAAGCAATTTGTAGTCATCTTCAAAGCATGTTTGCGCGCGCCGCAAACACAAAATGCGTCCCGCTTGGATTTCCTCAAATGTAAGGGACTTCGAGGTTTTGTCTCTAACTGAAGACTTAATGCGATTTATGAAGCGCAAAACATATCCCACGGTGTGTACGAGTTTCTGCCAAGATGAGACTCGGTTTATGATGTCATCCAGTGGATTTACCGGAATTGATTTAACCAATGTAGAGAGACAGCTGGTTCTTACTTCATTCTGTATGCGACCTTCTGAAAGAGATGAACAAATTGGTGAGCTGTTCAACTTTACCATAAGTTGATCCTTGTCTCGTAGCCATGATGGACCATTCCACCAAAGATGAAAATGCATAAGCTCCGCTGCCATCAGACCTCTAGTTGCACAGTCAGCTGGGTTCGACTTGGAGTCCACATGACGCCAAGCATCCCTTGGTATTGTATCCAGTATCTCTGAAGTTCGGTTCCCAACGAACGTCTTCAGTTGGGTTGGTGCATATGATAACCAGGAGAGTACGATTGTTGAATCGCACCATGCAAACGCAGTAACGGTGTTGTGTCGTAAGCCAGCTTTTATTTTTCCAAGTAGTTTACTTAGAAGAAGTGCTCCGCAGAGTTCCAGACGTGGTAAAGATTGCTGTTTAAGTGGTGCCACCCTTGTCTTAGCAGCCACGATCGATGTAGAAATCGAACCATCTTCTTTTGTTACTCTGCTGTACACCACAGCAGCGTATGCCTTGGTAGATGCATCAGAGAATCCATGTAGTTCAATGTTGTCCGCGTCGTTGACAACCAAACGTGAAATTTGGAATTGTTGAAGGTTTTCCAAATCTTTTCGCCATTTTAGCCAATTATTCGCCAGTTTATCAGGTAGTTGATCATCCCAATCCGAGTTGAGAAGCCAAAGTTGTTGAAACAGAATTTTGAATTGAACCACAATGGGTGATAGAAGTCCAAGAGGATCAAAAATTCGTGACACATCGGATAAGACTTGTCTCTTCGTACAGCTAGGATTTGCTGATAGACCCACATTGTATGATAGCGTATCGTTTCCAGGGTGCCAGTAAATTCCAAGAACCTTTACTGGTAATGATTGTGCAGATGGATCATCAGTTGGTATGTAAGTAGCATTTGATACCCATTTTCCGAGCTCTAAATTAGCACAGGCCATTAGTTGTATGAGTTCGTTTCGATTATGCAGTAATTCATCTTCATTGTTTGACCCAGTGAGGACGTCGTCGACATAAAAATCTTCCAATAAGATTTTTGCAGCGTTCGGAAATTCCTGTTGATGATCTGCTGCCAATTGCTCGAGTACGCGAACAGCCAGAAATGGTGCGCTTGAAGTTCCGTAAGTGACGGTGCACAACTGATAGTGTTTGATTTGATCGGATGGATCTTCTCTCCAAACGATTCTTTGAAAATTGCGGTGTTTCTCGTTGACCCATATTTGGCGGAACATTTTGACTATGTCCGCTGAGAATACATATTTGTACATCCTGAAGCGTAGGCATACGGCAAATAGATCGCGTTGAATGCTAGGGCCTGCAAATAGAGTGTCGTTAAGAGCCTTACCATTAGCGTCGCCACACGACCCATCAAAAACTACTCTAAGTTTCCGACCCAACACAGGATGATGTGGCAGATAGAAGCACTGCCCCGTATTAATTTCGTCTGGTGGCAATTCTCGCATATGCCCCAAATCAGAGTATTCCTTCATAAAGTTGATGTATTGTTCCCGCAAATTCTCGTTTTGTTGTAAACGTCGTTCTACTGATTTGAAACGTTTGAGAGCTCCTTGTAGAGTATCTCCAAAATCCAGATTTGTAGTGTTGAATGGAAGTTCCACGATATACTTCCCATTGTCATCTCGAGTGTGAGTAGTGAGAAAGTGCTTTTCTACTTGTTCGTCAGGTTTGATAATGCAATTAATGTTTTCCAACTCCCAAAACTTCTGGAGTGAAGTGTTAATGTCGATTATTGTGGTGAGTGCCAATAAGTTGGTTGTATGGGGTGTCCTAATTGACGTTATAACCCATCCGAAAATTGAGGAAATGGCAATAAGATTGCCCTTGTTGTCATTCATCTTGTTGCCTGTGAGTGCAGACCAAACATGATCGCTTCCTAACAGAATGTCGATTGGTGTATTATCTGTGAAGTGAGAGTCAGCCAATTGAAGACCAGCAAAATTCTCTAATGCAGATGTGTCAATGTTTTGCCTTTCCAACGACGATAGGATTCTGCCAAGCACATGAGCATAGACAGTCAAATGATGATCCGAAACACGTGACTTTATATGAAGCTTACTGACTCCTCTTGTAGTATCAGCCTTGACTGACGATATTCCTGTAACCAGAATGCGTGCTGGTGAACGTACCAATCCAAGAGCGTGAATGCAATTTTCCGAAATATATGAAATTTCTGACCCAGTGTCCAATAAGAGACGGCATAATACGTAGTCTCCCTTTGCATTTTTTACATAAACCACTGCAGTGGGCAAAGTGCTTTTGATGATTCCTTCACGCTGAAAAGATTGCGCTGTGGATTGCTGGCAAACGGTTGTTGATGTTCCATCCTCTTGTATAATGTGACTCGACTTTGGCATAGAAAAGTGAGCTATGGAGTTACGCTGATCGTTTCCTTCTGTTGGAGTAGCATTTCTTGAAGCCTGTGAATAAACTTGACTATGTATGAGTGAATGATGATGACCTTGGCATTGTTTACATGTGTATTTGGATTTACACTTGCTGACCATATGACCTTGTTTCAAGCAATTGAAACATAACGATTTCTCCTTCACAAAGGTACGCCTTTGCGCACAAGACATATTCAGGAATTGTTGACAGCCACCCAGAGTATGTTCTGGAGAATGGCATTTGGTGCAATTGATCCCTTCAACTGCAACCATCGATTGTGTAGCCCTTTTGACTGCATTGCTTGGCGGTGGTAATCTCCCTCCAGCCGCCGTTTCACGTTTACTGAGTTCTAATTCCTCGCAACGTTCATCTAAAAATTTGAAAAATACCTCGAGTGTGGGCGTCTCATTGCTTATACTGCGCTCTATCCACCTGCGCCGCGTGTCAGCGTCAAGTTTCTCCAGCACCAAGTATATAATCCAGCAGTCACGTCCTGATTGATTGATCGCATCCAAACCGCGAACAATCTCGTTTGTACCGTCTGACACCTTACGTAGAATTGATACATCAATTTTGGTTGTCGTTGGTAATTTCATAAATTGTTCCAAAAACGAATTCACGATGTGCCGTGGTCGATTATATCTTTCTTTAAGACGCTCCCATGCAGTGTTGTAAGCCGTTTCAGTGATCGCCAAGTGACGCACTAAATTTGCAGCTTCGTCAACAAGTAGTGTTTTTAAGTGATGAAATTTCTGAGTGTTGGATAAGTACTGCTTGTTATGAATAGTGCTTTCATAAATATCCTGAAAAGCTGGCCACTCTGTGTAGTTGCCAGAAAACCTTTTAATTTGAATTTTTGGCAATTCGCTCTGAATTGGAATCGCCGAATTAGAATTAACCGCCGAATTGGAATTAACTGCCGAATTGGAATTTGCCGCCATGCTACTAGCGAGCATCGACATGTCTGGAGTGTGTTGTTGATTTGCAGCTAATGTCTCAAATAGTTGTTGTTGTTGTTGTAGCAAAGTAATTATTGCGTCGTTGGTTGAATGCAGCCCGTTGGCGCCATTCCCAATGCCTGATGATGTACTTGGTTGAAGGTACCCATTTTTCTCCAAAAGTAATGAGTATGCCTTTAGATATTTTTCTTCGTATGTAGCGTTGTCACTTTCTGGATCCACATATCCATCCACAGTGTCGAGCACAGCTATGGAATCTCCCAATCTGTTGAACTCCTTCCATACGGACTGGAGTAGTTCCATCCGTGAGGTGATCTCCGATGTTGTTGTTGGCTCAAATTGTTCAGCCCAATCCAAAATACGTGTGATGTTGGCCTTGAGTCTCCCGCGACTCTTTACCAATGCCTTTAATTGTTCCATTGCAAACAATTACTTCCGAATAACACAGCACAAGACGAACTTTCCAAAAATCCGGTTCGAATGACCAAACAATATGTTGGTGAATGTAGCACAAGAACAGTGGACTGTATATTAAAATGATGAGAATACGCGAGTTCTTGGTCAGTTGCTTGCCTTTATGTTACTAAATATTTGATTTCACAATTTTTATGAATATGAGCCGACGCAGCGGCAACTTAGAAAATATATTTGTATGTGTGTGTATGTGTGTAGCTTACATATAAAGTAAAGAGGAAAAGATAAAGATAATTAGATGAATATTATATGTATGTCAGTGATGGAAAGATGAGCTTCGGGATGACACTTATATCGGTGTGCAGATCGTTCATCAACAATATTTATAGCCAATTTGAAAACAATTTGGGCACACAACTGGTATAAATCAAATGTTGTCAATATATGTATAAACAAAAAAAAAGAAAGAGAAAAAGACCTACAGATGCTTAGAATTGCTGAAAAAATAAAAAGAACAAACTGAAATTGAAACATATGTGTAGAAGGCAAGATGGGCCAATGGGGGGCGGGTAAGGGCGAATCTTTTTCGTTTTTTTTTTTTTGCAGTTTATTTGCCAAAAATGAAATAAGGAAGCAATTTTCCAAATTTACAAAACGAAAGCAGACAAGGGGAAAGAGCAGGAGCAGAAACAGAAGGGGAGACAAGAGGCTGGAATACAAACCAAACGAAAAAGTTTCGTTTTTGTTGAATAAGCATAAAAACCAAAGGCAAATGCCAAGCAAAAATGTAGCCAAAATAAGTAAAATGATGCAAAAATACATAAAATATAAGCTCTGCGCACAATTGAAATGGAAACCCTGCCCCACCAAGAAGGAAAAAAAAAAAATAAGAAAAGAAAAACCTCCAAAAACAAATTTCCCCCCTTCACCCAATTCAAGCAATTCAAATCCGCAATCCCCTACCTAATTTTTTTTTTTTTTTTTTATACTAACCAACCATTTGCGCCTTGTAGGGAAGGAGTCAAGTCCTCCATCGCACATCGTATAACGTACACAGTTCAGTGATTTTACTTAAGTTTCTTCTTTTTTTTTTCTTTGGACTCTGGACTACGTTTCAATTCCGCCGTTGCTGCTCCATGCTGCTTCTATGCCATTTCATCCAATCTCTGGACTTTTGCGTATTCTCCTCCAGTTAGCATAAAGTAAGCAGCTCAAAGTGATTGATGGTTGAATGCATAAATTATTGATGGCCGAGACGGTACTAGACAATGCCTCTTCCCCTTCCCCCAACCACACATCTATGTGAGTGAGGACAATGGGAATAAAAAAAACACACGCACACACACAAATGGAAAGAGAGTGTAACAAAGAGAGAGAGAGAGAGAGACATAAAGACAGTGGCAATTGGTGTGGAATGATGCTTTAAAAACTGTTGGTTTTGTTAGCAAAATGATGTGCTAAAAATTTGAACGAATAGTTGTTGTTGTTGTTGTTGTCATCTTTGAAAGTGCTCTAACATTTTGTCGAGTTGATTTACTTGATTAGAAAGTACTTCAATTGCAAATAAGCTTAGATTACAATAGTTGGTAAAGACAATGTAACACTTGAATGAAATTTATTGTATCAGTAATTTATGATTATTGGTTATTGAAAGACTTATTCTTTGTTTAAGTATAGATTGATCATAAAAAGAGTGATGGTTACTTTTATTGTTGATATTTTATAATATCGCAACTGTTAGTAGTAAATAAAAGCAAATAGTAGTAGATAATGGCAAATAGTAGTAGATAGTAGTAAGTACATAGTAGTGAATAGTAGTAGATGGTATTAGATAGTAGTATATGGTAGCGAATAGTAGAAGATATTAGTATATAACAGAGAATAATACAAGAAATTATTCAATAGTATCACCAAATTGTAGTAGATAAAGAATGGAGACCGAAGTTAAATAAAAAAATCACTATCTATGTATAAAGTTTAAGAACCAAATATAAGTCTTTTTGCAAGCATTTTTGTGAGCAAAAAAGATCAAAAGAAAAAGATGCTTACATATATCCTATCAGAATCAGATTAAGAAATATATATAAAGCCTTGCCTAACTTTGGGAGTAAACGACAGAAAGTGTATAACTTGCTTCTTTAAAAGAAATTTAAGATTCTTTTTCCAAAAAGTCGTTCATATGTTTCTTCAGCTATATTTCCGTTCTATATAAATATGTATGTATATATATGAACATATATATATATTTTTTTTTGTTAAATTTCATAATCTTCTCTGACATTATGTCCATAAATAAACTATTTAAAAGTAGTTTATTTGCACCTTTTATAAAAATGTATCTTAATTCTCCTAAGTATAGGGCTCTAACCTCTCTATTGTAGTGCATTTCAACTTCGTCTTAAATTAGTTTCTCTTCTTTTCTTTTTGGTGTTTTATTTTTTCTGTTTTGTTCATTTCGTCAATAGCTTTTTTTATATTTTTTACTCACTTTGAGTTTTCTAGACAAGTATAGCAAAAGGAGGCGTAAAAACAATTTAAGCGTAATTTGAGGCTTAAGTAAACACACACACAGTCAATGGGAGCGCGGGCAAAGGGGATAGGGGGAATGCGAAGTTGAATTGTTGTTAAATTGTTGTTGCTGAGTGATGGGCGCACTTTGGCAGTTTTATAGTCTCGGTCAGCCTTGAGACTGTCAAAATGCCCCAAAAGAACAACAAAACAAAATGGAGTAGGAGAGAGGGGGATGACTCTGACGAAAAAAAAAAATGAAAGAATTCCCCCAAAGCACAAAAGTATATTTAAGATAAAGAAATAAACAACAGATTTTCATGCCAATATCTATGGATAAGGGGGCTAAGAATTCTAAGGAATTGCATTTCATTTGCTCACTTTTTTCTTCTTTCTCTTTCTCTCTCTCTACATATGAGTTTTGTGTTGTTGTTTTAATACCGTGTAATCGTTGAAGATATTGAGATCATTAAGATATATGTAAACGGCAAAATAAATAAGTGAATCTTTAACCTCTTTTTGTCTGTTTGTGTAAACACCTAGATCTTGGACACTAAAAGATCTAGAGATAAAAATTGGAATATATGTACATACATACATATATTTATAAATGAACTGGTTCTAAAAATAAGCACTATTTGGCTTACTCAATATGGAACATAAATATACAATTCAGTTTGAAAGATGCATATAAACATATGTACATGTAATCTATCAATCCATTACAATGGATTTTTATTCATTATCTTTTAAGTGAATTTAAAAATGATCGAAAGAGGGATTCAGTCTGTTTGTATATAAGTATGTATATATGTATATAGTACTAAATGTGGTGAAAAATAAGGAAAACATTTCCAAACTAAACATATGTAGTAATAAAATATAGAAGTAGTCCAATTATCTGGATCAGTTGGGACCAAAAGAATAATTTTTGAAATGAGACATAATTTTTTAAAAAATTCTCCAACTATTTCCCTTATGACTGAACTAACATTAAATTAGAAACTTTATTACATATAATTATTTATTTTGGGTGTTCATGTAAGTTGGCTTAATGGAGAAACTCGCTTTTTGACAGTCTGATCACTTATAAAAAATAATTGTTTTTAATATATTAAATATCCGGAATACCTCACTTGTCTCCTTATAGTTGAAATTATGCTATAAATAAAAATAATTCTTAAAGTAGTTCGAGAAGAACTTAAATACTATGTATTATCTTGATAATAAATGTAACACACATTGATAAATATGTAATATATTTAACTACTTTCCTGTCATGTCCAGGGTAATCCAAATGTCTATATCCGGATTTGAAAGTCAAGTCAAGTGTCTGGTATGAAACTGATGACCCAAAAAATATTGAAATCCGATATCAATGACATAAGTTTTGTCAAGCGTATTAAGTAGGCGAACGAACAATAATCTATATGCATACACAAGTGTCGTATGTGTGTTTGTGTGTGTGTGTGTGTAAGGTTACATACATTAATATTTTTATTGCTCCCAGGAGTACTATTGATAAATATTTCTTTGTAATATATATATAAATATATTTAAGACTGAAAGTCTGATATTCTATTCCGTTGATTTGTTTCAATTGTTTGGTTTCTCTGCATGACTAGCAATTGCCTAGACTAAGCACCATACACACTCGCACACACACACACACTCGCACACACACACACACTCGCACACACACACCCACGTATTATGAGTATTTTCGCCCAAATCACAGGAAAATTTGATTGACCGTAACGGAGCAAACAAAATCCATAGACGCATAGAAGCATTATATATGTATATATATATTTTTTTTTCTTTTTTTTTTCCTTTTTTTTACTCGGAAACGTGCCTTTCTATTTCAACAGAAATCATGGAAGTGAATCAAACTGTGGGGGCCAAAAAGGTTGCCCGTTACTCAATATCTTCCGTCCTAGAAAATGAACGACCCGACAGAACATTTGTTGATAAACATTTTTGCGAAAATGAAAGAAATACGAAGAAGAAGAAGAAGGAGATGAAAAAAAATTGTTACCATAAGTGGGCTGACTATCGTCTCGCATCTAATCTGTCAAGGTTAATTTAAGCTCATTCGAGTAGACAGCATCAAGTATAAGAGATAAAGATACGAATAGAAGGAAATAATCATTCATTGCTTCCACCACTTATGCTTTTCGAGAACAAATGCCAGCATTGTTGTTTCACTATCGTTCGGCCAAATGTTTATATTAATAAGGAATTCTTTCCAAGAAATCACATAAACAAATAAGCTTAAGAAATATTTTAGGCTTTTTCAAGTGTTTATTATTTGTAGAAAATGGTGAGATAATTTGAATAAATGAAAATCAAATAAAATTAGGTGACTAATAGAAAGCAACTGAGTAACTAGAGAAAAAGATAAGACCAATTAGTAATGCCTGGAAATTTTAATCAAAATTGTTGTAAAATATGTTAATATGTTTACAAATTTGTCATAATCATTAAACAACTATTTTAATTTTAGACTTCTGACGAATTTATCTGAATTTATTGCATATTTTAAATTAGAAAATAAGATTATTAATAATTTCTATATATATAATATTTAATTTATATCTCTCCAAAGTAAAAAAACGGTTAATTTGTTAAATTATCTACAATATAACAAAAATTCATTTCAAATTTAGTTAAGATTTGAATTTTAGAGTTTAGATTGCATTTGGTTTAAACACTATATCTTCTGGCAGATATGTGAAATTTTTCGGGTCCGGGATAACTAAATTATATACGCACTATATACGACAATAAGTTTTACAAAATTGTGCTTAATTTGTAAAATATTGTGCTTATGCGTTTTTTTAAAATAATTGGATAGATGATTAATTGATATTTTAAATGCTGTGTTTTAATCTAGGAGCTTAAAAGCAAATATTAAAAATTAAGGATCACCTTTCTTCGAGATTTTGAACTGATTAAATTGTTATAAAAATGTTTGGCTCTCAGCAGAAATCTACTAAGAATTGTGTTTATTAGATTGGAAAATTATATTTCTTCGACTTCTTTCCTTTTTATATAAGTATTTTGATTAGTTTGTAATATTTTTTCATTGCAAGTGTAATGATTATAAAATTCGTTATATCTTTTCAGTAATCAGAATTAAAGCAATTTGTTGTTCGACCTCTTCGTTTTCTCTAACCATTTCATTTTCCTAGGCCTCAGGGATTTTTCACACTCTTAGCAATTCACTCTTAGTTTATCTATATACCAATCCAATTTTCATAATGGTCATTCCCCAGTCGATCATTCAAATACTTTTCTTACTAGATTTTTCTTGATTGGTTTAGTTTCGGTAGTCCCTCCTCCCTCCATTAAATGTCACACCCAATGCGCCCAATTTAATATGCATTTAATATAAAGTTCCATAAAAAAGAAGAAAGAGTAAAGAATAATAATAATACTGGAAAAAAAAACTTGTCACTCAACATTTGTGTTACAGTTTCTATTTGATTTTGATTTCGTTTTCGGCCAAACTTGGATGCTCAACGAGCCAGGTAAATAGCCTTAACCAAAGCCAGAATCAGAATCAGTAGCAGAACTAGAAGCACAAGCAAAGACAGAGTCCAAGCCAAAAGCAAGAAATAAGTCTGTGGTGTCTAAACTAGTTTGCTCAGTTGATTGCCCGGCCCCTCTAGCTAACTTTGTGTTCAGTTTGGGTTAATCGGACTTTCAAAAGGCAACAAAAAAGAAATAAAATAAAAAAAAAAAGCAGCTCAAAACGTAAGCCAACCCACGCAGAATAACTGACCCAAAAGATATATACATACGTTACGTATATGTATATATATATAAAAGTCAAACAAAATCGAGTAAATATTAATAGCCAATGTCTACGGAGAGCACACATTTGGGAATTTGAATAAATTATTGCACATTTACAGCTGAAAATCACATTATAATGTGAGCACACACAGACACGATACACAGAGTATAGTTTGTCGATCGATTTATTTTAGATTGATTTCCAATGAGATTAGTTGCACAGATTAGATACATATGCGGGGAAAAGGATGATGATGATGACGATGATGCTGATGCTAGTGGGGGAGAAAGGTAAACCAAAGCCGGTTGCAAGGGAAACCAAGTGGATTGGCAGGTGTTGAATTTGAACCCGCGTGGGCATTTGACTGAAACTTTGCTACCTCTCTCTATCTTTCTCTCTCTTTCTATGATTGTGTGTGTGTGTTGTGGAAAACTCGTTGAGACTTCATAAATAACATAAGAAGCTGTCCATGTTATTGGTTGGGTCAGGTGTTAAGCAACTTAAAAATGGCCAAAGGTTCTTTTCTTTTTAATAATGATGATGATGATGACGACATACTATATAAAGAAAATGTTGGAAATTGCTTAAAATGATGTTAAATATTAATGTAAAAGTTAGGAAAAAATGTTAATGACTTGAAAACCTTAAAACACAAAATTGAAGTTTTAAATAAAATGATCAGTACCAAAGGCCGTTTATGACCATACATAAATTTTAAATTGATTTAAGAAACATCAAAATAAAGTTGAGTTGGGTTTATATTACTGACATATACATAATGACCACAAAAAGAAAAAAAAAAGAAACGTTGTAAGTGCATAAATTTTTAGTGTGCTTGTCAAAGGACTTACAGATGCTTCATTTACCGAAGCTTTCAAAGTGAAGTCGTTTCTTGTAATTTCCTTAATTTCCCGTAATGGACTTTGTTAATTAACCTTCAGCTTATGTGCAGGAAAAACTCTACTCGTGGCCAATTGAATGAATATTTCGATGGCTCCTTTGCATAAAGTGCCAGTGAATCTGTAAAAGTACATACGCTCCTTCAGGTTGTCTTATTTAAGTCTCAGCCAATTACCAATTATAATACTGAACTCCAACTGTGTGGCTAGTAAAAAACAAAAATTAATTGCCAAAAAGGTTTTCTTTTACATTTATTTTTTTTCTAGTTTATTGAACTAAAAATAAAAATATTTAGTACTTCCTGCTTACACTTACCTTAGCAAGTATCATAGAAAAAAATATTAATTATTATTTGTTATCATAGAAAAAAATATGAATTATTATTTGCCGGAGGGCAATTCTTATATGATAACTCTTTGGCATTTGGAATAGATTACTACAGTAAGATGAACTTTAGGCCACTCTAACCTTTCGCTGAAATTAACCCGGCTTTAAAGTCATCGTTAAGCTAAATTTGCACAATCACAAATTGCAATTCCTTGGTGCACTTCATTGAACTTTTCAATGATGAGTTTCTTTTTGTTTTTTTTTTCTTTTTCGTTCGTTTTTTCTTCGTATTTCCTTTCTGCACTTAATGTGGGAAACGAAGGAAAATTACAAGACTGCAAACAAATGCAAGAAGACACCAGTAAAAAATAATAAAAGAAGTAAAATAAGAAAAAAAAGAAGAAAAGTAAAGAAAAGAAAAAACAACGATTCAAAGACAAAGTCAAAGAAAAAAAACGAAGCTTAACAAGCAGCTGGCATCAAATTTCTGCATTAAGTATGACAAAGCCAAGACCAAGACAGCGGCCAAGACGAAGATAGAGAGATAGAGATAGAGAGGGGGGTATAAGGGTCAAAAGGCGCTGTATAGAGATATAGAGACAACTTTAGTTGGCTTAATGTGGCAGTCAGAATCAGCATCAGAAAACCCTTTTTGGCCAGTAAGGAATAAAAAAAAATCTCGCATACGTGCACTCCAATGGTAGATGATTCCTAACCAGATCCAAGTCAGACAAATGATAAGCGCCGCCAAGTGCAGAAATCAAGTCAACGTCCAGGTTATACATACATATATAAATATATATGTATATATATAAAAGTATATATGTATATCTATATATATCTTTTGCTTGTGTTTTATATACGCTTATATTTATCAGACGTGATTTCATTTTGCCTTTGTTCTTGTTGCTCTTGTTGTTGCTGTTGTCTTTTCTGAACCTGTTCAAACTGCAACGAGGCAAACGTCGAGAACGTGGACGACATGTTGTTGAATCACTAAACAAAAAGTAAAAAAAAAAAAGAAATAAGAAGAAAAAAAATTTCAGAAAACAAGAGAGTGAAAATAAAAGAAAATTGGCAAACCAAATATTGGAATACTCTTTCCTTTTTTCACAAAAAAATCTTATGACTGAAACATATTTCCAATTGGAGGGGTCACTTTGTCCTTAGCAATGCTGTTAAAATGCTTTAAGAGAACATTTAATGTGAAATGAATCTGTCTATGATTATAATAGATTAAAAATAATATTTACTTTTCTTAAACTAAAAGAAAAATAAAGATATTCATTATATATAATATAATATTAATGTATTATACACACACAGATGCACATTATAACACTGTATTTTTTTTTTTTTGTATTTTTGTGATCATTTGGTTTTAGTAGCATTATATTTTCCGAGAATCCCAATGGTTAATTTCTTATCATTAGAAAAATTATGCAAAATTCATAAAAAGATAAATAAATGTTTTTGTACTTACATATATTTTTTCTCAGAATTTCTAACAAAAATTTTATTGATGGTAAATATAATAAATAATAAAGTAAACTTTCGAAAGGGTTATTTTGACCTTGCCAACGCTGTTAAATGCAATATACAAAAACAATCTTTGTTTCCATAACAAAGTAACAATATTTTGAAGTTTTGGAAACGATAAATTAACAATTGTTATTTGTTTAACTCTTAAACTTTTTTATTTAAAAGGAAAGTTATTTTGCTTTATTGATGGGAAATACAAAAATAATTTAAAAATAAATTAAATAAATAAAATAATTAAAATAAAAATCAATAAATAACTAAAAAACCTGTTTAAAAAAATAAATAAGATAACCACTTTAAATATTATTCATTTATATTTAAGGCGGTCATCTAATATATTAAGTTGTTTAAAATAAAAAATTATATATAAATGCAATTTTCAATTTTAAGAAAAAATAAAATGAATTTCAAAAAGGTTTGAAAATGTGAAAAATGCTTTCTGTTCCAAATCTTTAGTATGTCAAAAAAAGGGTAAAAAGTTGGTACAATATTAGTCAAAAAGTTTAGAAAGAAAAAAGTTTTGAGTAAAACCGATTGACGCACAAGAAACAAAAAGGATTGAGTGCTTATTAATAAATTCTAATTCCTGATTAAGAATTTTAAATAAGGTAAGATTTTCTGACCCTTTTTTTCCCTCTTAATATTATTTTGGACACTTTAGCTTAGCTAATTATTTAAGATTTAACAGAGAGGTTTCTTCATAAAACAACAATTGTCATTTATTATGGTATCGGCCGCCTTACTATAAAAGGAAAATCAAAGCAGCTATTGTATTTTAGCCAAAATTCTCATATAATCTTAAAGACCTTTCAGACAAGATAGAGCATCTGTTAGTGGAAGAATAACAAGCTT
Source organism: Drosophila emarginata (assembly GCA_037075365.1). Classification (NCBI taxonomy): domain Eukaryota; kingdom Metazoa; phylum Arthropoda; class Insecta; order Diptera; family Drosophilidae; genus Drosophila; species Drosophila emarginata. Next base: position 4,987,353 of record JBAMCD010000260.1, on the reverse strand, counting down.
CAGAGTTAAGCCCTCGAATCGGTCATTTTATAGTATGAAGGACAGACCGCAAAAGGCAGAGACAATGATGTTTTTGCTGTTTTTTCTGTTGTTGTTGTTGTAGTTGTAGTTGCTTTTGTTGTTTGTAGCTGCTGCTGCTGCTAGTTGGTGGCTGATGCTCCTTCAACCAACTAACAAATCGGAGCTTTGTGGATGGGTTTTAATATGTTCTCGAGGGTGATTCAATTACGTGGACAAGCTCCTGCTTCTCCGGCAGGTGGACTTGACTTTGTTGTTTTTAATGAGCAGCAGAAATAGCAACGTACTGAGCTTTAAAGCGGATTCTGTTGACTGGATGTTGACTCTGCTCCCCAGGGGGTGTATAGATACGGGGATGGGGTTTAGAAAGAAACCACCAAGTTGAAGGTGGCTAGCCAGCCAGCCTGTCAAGTGCAGCTGATGTTGGTCAGATATTGTGGTTTACCAGTTAACCACAAAAGCGGTTTTTCTTCTTTGACAAAAGTGGCCTTTACCCCTCTCTCCGCCGTCCCCCGTTCCCATCAATCGTTTCCATTCAGCAACCATTCATATATGTATCTATCTATCAAATACTTTTAAGGTTGTGGCAAAAGTTTTCCCTTTTTCCTTTTTTTTTTTTTAATTTTTTTTCTTCAAGTTGTTCTTTGGGTGTTGTCATTGTCCCCAGTGACTTCTTGTTATCACGCCTTGTGGTCACGTTTTTCTATTTGCTGATGCCTTTTGCCAAAGATTCTGGTAATATTTTTATAATGATGCTGAAATGTGACCAAAAAGAAAAACGAAAGGGAAAGGCCCACAGAGATAGTGAGTAAAGCGGGAAGGAAGGGTGTTGGATGGTAAAATGTGCTGTCATGTTGACAATTTGTTTGCCAAAATGATAAATGTTTCTTGCAAGCTGCCAACTTGTTAAATAAACTGAATAAATTTCACTTCTTTTTCAATTGGTTCAAATTTCAGTTGAGTTTGATACTTTAATATAACAATTATAATAGAAAATCATTTGAAACGAATTTTCTCATCTATAAGTAGCTCTTAGGAAAGACTTTAATAGCATATGGACGGCTTCCCATAATATATATGTATGTATGTATATATTATTTTATGTCTTTCTTCCCCAATTTCTGACTGGTACATAAAACATCTTCATTCCATTTCAATTTCATCCAATTATCTCATTGTCTCAGTTTATTTTTGTGATTTATGCCACTTGAAAGACAACAAAGCACTTAATAAACCAAATAAAATATTAAGAAGAAAAACAGATCCAAATGCTTAAATCCTATATCAAATAATTACGATTCTTAAAAGGAAAAGCGAAAATAAGAAGAGTAAAATCAAATTGTTCAGTGGCAAATGGTGAAAATTTTGTTAACCAGCAGTTTTGTTGCCCGCACTTGCCCGGCCACTTAGCTAATGAGAAAAAAAAGGCACGCAGCAGCTTCGTTTTTCACTTTGTTCATTTTTTCTTTTTTTTTTTTTTGGTTTTTCCTTTTTTTGTACGAGGGGTTAAATGTAATGGAAACTCCGCCTTCACTTCTATGCTCTCGCTTTGCCCTTTAATCAGACCATGTATTCAAGGCTGAGGGCCTCAACGGTTAATTGACTCACTGACTGATTGCCAACCGAGCAATGACTGACATTCTGCATTAACGTGGCCATCCTAAAGGCATAAGTGGCAAAGCAAAAGTTGCTAGTTTAAAATTACACTTTGCCATTTTATTGAAAATGGATACATTATTAAATTAACTAAAAATACATTTACAATTTAGTCGTTAATGCTATAGAGGATACTTAAGATATAAACTCTTTAAGCTTAAAAGATGTTTTAAGAGACAAGACTCTTGAAAGGCATAAATCATATATATATATATTTTTGAATCTTTTCTTTTTATTAATAGTTATAAGAAAATTCGAAATTAAAATAATTTAAACAAAACATTTATTTAAAATATGTTCAGCTATAATATCACTATAAAAAAATTAAACCAAAATATTTATAAATTATGTAAAACAACAAAACGCCAGATATAACAATTAAACACAAAAGCAATAATTAAATCAAAATTATTGTTTAATAAATTATGTATCATAATTAATACATATATCAATAACAAGAATATTTAAAATTATAATTGTTAAATTTTTGTTATAGTTTTGTTAGCTGAACAATTTATTAAATTTTTAAATAAATGAAATAATTATTTTTCACTTGCTCTTTAAATTTACCTTTCCAAAACTATTTAAATAAATTAAATGGGCTTTTAATTAATTTGCATAATTTCATAATTAATCTGTTTAGTAAACGGGAGTGAAAAGCAAAAGAAAATGCTTAATAGTTGCGGTCAGTTGTCTGGCTTCCATTTGTATTGCTCTTCAGTTGATGTAATCTTCTTAAGCTAATGCAAATTAAGGCAAAGACAGTTGCTGCTTAGGTGATTTGCTGCTAATTGTGTTGGTTTTGATGGCCATTTACAAGATAATAAGATAGATAATACTAAGCTGATGTCATATGTGTTCGAGTAGTCGATTAAGTTATTTAAACAGTGTTTCTTTAAAGGATTGATAAATTGACTTGTACTTAAATTGTAGAAATCTAGGGCCAAATCCTATGCAGAAGATATTTTGATTCAACAATTTTTCAACTATGTATATAAATTGTATGAAATTCCCCGATCAATAAAAATATAATCTTTATCTAGTAAACAAGTTAAAGCCTTAGGACATTAAGGAAGCGAATCAATAACTTTTTCTTTCTCTAACAAATATCCTTAGACATTCGAACTAGTTATGAGTTTTTTGGGGTTTGAGTTCTTTTTGAAGATTCTTTCAACAAGATGTGACAGTAATTTGCAGAGCTTTGCAACATTGCCTCTTGGTCACGTGCCGCGTTCAATATGTGGGTATCTGTGTGTGTGTGCGTGTGTGCGTGTGTACAACGTTTGTAAAAACGTTCTATGTAACTGGGAGAAAACGTTCAAATGGCACAGGCAGTTTAACTGCGCCTAAATTCTCCTTCCTTACTTTTTGGTCATGTTTCTCTCTTAGGGCTCTTACGCTGTTTGTACCTGTGTTGATTACACAAAGTGGCCCAGGCAACAACAATGTCTTTTGCTCTAAGATTGCGCAGAGTGTGGGGTGAGTGGGGGGGGCTTAACGGGGGAAATAACAACATTCATCGAAGCAAGTTGTAGTCGTAGTTGTAGTGGCTCTAACTATTTTACGGCGTTTTTTCATGCTTCGCCACCCCTCTAGCTCGTACAGTTACCAATCTGCCAAAAGAGCCCCGCCCCCACCATCACCCTCTCTTCGTACACTTCCTTCAGGTCTCCTAGTCTCGGTCCAAACTCAATCCAGAGCCGGCGCAAGAATGTCTTACTTTTTCGTTTATTGCACAAAGTTTTGCAATAATTTTTTATTTACTTGCCTGCCTGCCTGCCTGACTGCTGCTTCCTGGCTTGAATCCTCTCCCATTTATTGCTGGATGATGTGAGAGAAAGGACGAGAAGGGCGAAGGCAAATAGCTGCAACAATTTCCTTACATTTTTCTACTGACTTTTTTTTTTTTATTTAGCCTCCTTTGTTGTTGTTGATTTTTTTTTGTGCTTTTTTGAACTTGGCACTTAAAATATGCGTTGAGGCAACTGTTTCTTGTACTTTTTCCCCTAACCATTTTTTTTCTTTCTCCTTTCTGAAACGTTTTTGTTGCGCCCTGAAGTATGCTACAGTGTCTCGATTTCAATGAAGGAAACATTCACATTTTAAAAGTCATCAAAAACAAGAAGTACAACAAAAAAAAAAAAAGTCGAAGAAAAAAGCCGAAAAAAAAAGAGTTGAGCTGCCAAAGGCACTCAAAGAATTTCAAAGAATTATGAGACCTGGGATTTGTGTGGACTGATGTGGCAACTTGTATAAGCTAAATGTAGGGAAAGGATGAAGCGGTAAAAGAGTGTAAGTGTGTTGTGTGAAAGAAAGGATTTCAATCTACCCACAAATGAGCTTAAGATATCTACTTCCCCCACAAAAGGATTAAACCAAGTGAAGGGAAAAACCATATAAATTGTAAAACGATGTGATAAGACGACCCCCAAGGACATTAAATGAATATATCTACATTTTTAATATTCACACATATGTATGTATGTTTGTTTGATATTTTGTGGCTTAATTGACATAACTTGTAACATCTGTTCGAACATTGGTTAACCAACTAAGTAAACAAGAAAGGGGAAATAAATCTCACCTGGACTGTTGATAGGCATATGACACATGTACAGGTACACAAACATATATAGACATACATACATATATGCATAATAATAAAAGTTTAACAACATAATGAAAATAACCACAGGAATGACAGAACGTCATTTGCTTCAAACCAACTAGCCTGCCTCCCACTTTCACTCCAGTTTACCAGTTGATTGAAATATTTCATTTAGTTTGTTAGGCATTGTTCTTCCATTTAAAATGCACAGAACGACCGACTTTTTGCATTGTCATTCCTAAACTCCAGGAGTGGATTACAATTATTTGAGGGCACAACTGCGAGATTTGACATCTGTTCATTAAAAAAAAGAATATGATTATAATTAATATTTTAAATTTAATATTTTTTGCTGTATTTCAAGGATTTTTAGTAGAACTTAGATACCGCAACTTAAAATATACGCTTAAAATAAAAATCATCAAGAAGTGTTATTTTATTTCTATATCTATCTACAATTAAATTTAAACGTAATTTCTTATAAAGTTTATAATTAAAGTTTATTAAAAAAAAACCAAACTTATTTTTAATTAAATGAAAGCCAAACATATATATTTTTTAAAAGTCTATTTATATATGTATATATATATTTCGTTCATTGTGTTTTATTAGTTTAAGTTAAATTTTGGTAGAGTTTAGTCTAAACATAATGCAAAGATTTTGAACTTTAACAAATTTTCTTATATCTTAGCTATAATTTATGGGCCCCTTAGTTTTTCTACCAATTACAATCCGTTCCTGCTGCTTTCAGCATACATATACATTTCCAAATATTTAAACTATTGTAGTAAATGAATAGAAATCATTGAATCTTATCGACAACCACAAAAATGGCATTGTTCTGTATACATGCTCGACAATGGTCCAAACACTCCCATTACTCGGCCATTAAGAGTCTCGATTCCCACTAACTTACTGCCTTCCCTCCGCTGATGCCACTATACCCTTTTTATATTTTTTGGGGCCAAACAAACAAGTAAAATGAATTTACAGCCGAGTTGTCGAGTTTTTGAGTTTGGTCTTTGTTTTATATTGTGGCAACTTGAACAACAGCCGCAACAACAAACTGAGCCAACTCAAGAAGATTGATGAGCCGCCTGAATGCACTACACACTCTCTACTTTGAATGCACAACTTTTTGGCCAGTGCTAGAAAATTGTATTTATAAACATTTATGAAGCAAATTTTCCAACAAAATCATGAGGAAAACGATCATAATGATGATGATGATGATGACGTTGTTAAGGATAAGTGGAAAAGTGTTGCTGCAAGTTATTGACAGGCCAAAAACTCAAAGCCTTCTTCCTTTACCGGGCCAACCCAAAACTTGGCCCAAACTCAACAGCAAAAGTTTGCAGACATCAGGAAATTTCAGCAAGAAAGTTCAGTTTAATGGAAATCCAGCGTCATCTATGGAGATTAAAGTTGCATTTTTTTTTCCTCTTTATTATTTTTTTTTTTTGGCTGCCTCTCCCATTTTGGATTATTAAATTTGCATATCTATTTGACTTTTCGCTTCTATTCAAAAAAGGTGTCATTAATGGGGCAAAGGCTTCACTTAAATATTTACTAAAAAAAAAGAGACAAAAAATAAAAGGAGCGGTAAAGAGGGTTAAAAACTTTTTCGCTGGATAAAACTCAAGAGTTTCATGATGATGCTGCAAGTTTTTATGACTGCAAAAAGGGAATATCTCAATATTTGCAAATGGCAAAATGCCGCTGCTCCTCTCATTTGCAATACTTCTTAAAAGGTTCAAATTATGAAAATAATGTTATCAAAGTAGATTTTTAAATGCCCAACTTAACTAACTTTTAACCACATAACTTATCATATTTCAGAATATCTATCCTAAGGCTTAATATTAAATTGGTAGAGTATCAACCAAATTTGTATTCTGCATAGTTATTCTACCTAAATCACTTAAAATGGTATTCTCCATATAAAATCTCTGTGATATAAAGTTTCTTAGCAAAGTCAAATAAATAATATTCCAATTTCTGAACAGTTAAACAATGTTTCCCTATATGGGATGAATTATGATTGTTATACAAGAAGTTACCAAACTCTACAAAAAAGATTAAACTAATTTATTAGTCTAATGAACCCTAAAAGTGTTGCAGTCTGCCAAGCAATTTTAGTAAATTAAAGAACTTTCAATGGAATTTGTTTAAAATTAGGATTTTACCGTACTCAAAGTCTCCACAATCTTATTTTATGCGAATCAGCTAAGAACTTATAATCAGTTTTACCAAATCTCTCTTCTTTTAACAAAGGTCAACTGGTTGCCAAAACTTCATTAGAATTTACTCTACAAAGTCTCCAAACTAGTTTTTAATAATTTCAAAAGAAACCAAATAGTTCGCTGCACCTTAACACTGTCTCCAAACTCTTACAAACGATTACTACCTTACAAAGTCTTTAACCTAAAGTTTAATTTATGTGATGTGACTACTTGCTTTCGAACGCGGCAAATTTAAAAAACTCTCCACAAGTCTCCAAAATTACAATCATAAAATAACACAAAAAAGGTTTGTGAACTTTAAATTAAGTTTACGCTTTTGATAGCCCTACCTATAACTAGTAACTCTACAAACTCTCCAAAACCTTCGTGTTGCAACCTCTTTACTTTTTTAAGGCTGTACAACAACTCAACCATCTATTATGCGGCATTTTTAAAAAGTCTCCACAAGTCTATATAATCTTACAATCAAAAGATATTAAAAATAAAATCAAGCTCTTAAACAAAATGTACGATCGTTTAACCAGGTGTAAGCTTTTTACACGATTCCCATTTGCTCGTTGTGCTTAACGAGCGATTTAATTGCAATGCAATTTTTTCTATATGCACATTCCTTAAAACCTTCGTTAAAAGCGCCTTTGCGGTATGCAATGAAAATTCTCTATTTGACCTAGTGTAAATTTTCTACCCAATTTTTTTTTAAACCAGCAACAATTTTTACGAGATGCATTTTACTTTTACTCCATCGCTCTTTCTGTCCCATTGCTGTTGTTGGTGTTTTTTTAATGAGGCCGCCATTTTGCACACAGTTTGCGCGCAATTTAAAATCGAAGCGATAAAACTGCGTTCCACAAAAAGAAAGAAACCAGAGTACCAGGAACCAGATGAAGGGGAAATGGCATTTTTATGGCCAGAAATACCATGGCAAGCCAAGCCTGAACAATATACAACAAACATGCTTGAAATTTATTTCATAATAGCATTTTCCTGTCAGCGGGAAACAAACAACCAGCAGCAACAACAGCAAACCAAAATATAATCCACAAAAAAAATATTTAAAAAGAAAATGGAAAAGGGAAAAGGTGACAAAAATTTGCGGTGGGCTGAACCGCCGGACACAGAAGTTGACCAGATTTCCGTTCATCCATGGCGACGACGGCGGCGGCGGCGGTGGCGGTGGCGATGGCTTCGGTTGTGTTCCTACAAATATGGCGGGTTGGTTTTGGTTTCCGTTGTCATTTCAACTTCCTTGCATGTTGTGTGGTTTCAATTTTCATTTATGCATATTGACAGGACAAGAGCTTGACCAGCTTCTTCTTCTCTTTTATATTCCGCAACATCATACAGCATCATTTCCATGTGTGCCTGCCTGTCTCCATCTTCTCTACCCTCTTTTTGTCATACCCGTTCCGGTTGCTTCTTGTATAATTTAATGCACTGATGTGCGCATAATGAGCATGATTGACATAAATGTACTTTAAATGCACAAGGGACACAGACACAGAGAAATGCAGAGAAAGAGTCAGAGATGGACACAGAGACAGAGAGTGAGAAAGAGATAGGGTAGAGGTCATGAATATAGTGGGTGTTGCTCTGGACAATACCCCAATGAATGCAGAGGAATGCTGCAGAGGCAAAGGCATGCCATGTCGGGCCTTGGGGCCACAGTTGTGTCCGGCTTTGCTTGTTTGTTGTCTACTGGATCCGTTGACCGGCCCTCTGGTTTTTCCTTTCTTTTTTTTTTTTCTTCCTATTTTTGTATTTTTATTTTTCGGTTTGCCCGCTCGCTCGGTTTGTACTCTGCTTCTCCGTATGTTTTGTGCACTTTAATCGAGTTTATTACGTGCTGTCTGTGTGAGATAGAGACAGACATAGAGAGTAAAAGGGAGAGCACTTGAAAAAAAGACAGTCAAAAAGGTTTATAACTGAACTTTGCTTTTTACTTGTTTAGTTGTTGATTTATTTTTTTTTTCTTTTCATTGCAAGACATTGTCTTCTGTTTGCCTTTTGTTTATTAATTTTAATTGTTTTAATGGTGAAAATCCAACACTTAAACTTCAAAAAGCTTAAATGGTTTATACTAACTTTTAAAAGTCATTTATGTATCTATATAAATTAACAAACATTTGGTATAAACAAAATTGTGGACAAAGTTTACAAAATAATTTATTACTAAAAACACTCAAAAGAAAAGCCGCAAAAGTAAAATAGAACTAAATAGGCTTGAATAAAGACTATGTAAATATAATGCATAGAATATTGTAGTTTTATCATTTGTTTGAAACCCTTAAGGGCAATAACTATAACAACAACAACAACAATGAGTAAGACGACATTGCTTATGAGATTTTGCTGGTTGAAAGGAAACGAAACAAAACAAAACAAAAATGTGTTGCATACCCCACAGGCGAGTCACGTACATGACTGCTGGATCAGCGGCAACTGTCAACGCACGCGTCATTCAGCGCGCTAATTAAGTGAAAAACTATGTTAAAAAGTGCAGCAGAGAGGACACACAGAAATACACACACAAACACACACACACAGACATACTCGTACGCGTATATTTTTGACCCAAAAAAAAAAAGGAAACCTGGAAAGCTGTTGACAAACAACAGACTCAACTCGACTCGAGTTGGCTCCCTGGCTGGCTGGTTGCTACGCTCGCTTGCTTTACTCTGGCTTGTGCCCACATAATTCCGAGTTGTGACAAGAGACAGATGCAAATTTTTCGCTTCAAGCCCAAAGGCGCTTAACCCGCTTTTGTCGTTGTTGTTGATGGAAAACAAGCAGAGTTTTCTCTGTTGAAACTGTAGCTGAATTAATACAACGGCGGTGTCAGCAGCAAGCAAAAACATGCCATGACCAAAAACAAAAAAAAAAAAACAATATCAAATTAAAATGACGACAAACGGACGAAACAGACTAAACGACAGACAGAGGAAGCCAACAGTGTTAGACAGTGGCACGTAGTAACAGCGACAGAAACAGCAGCAGCAACGGCAACGGCAGCAGTCAAGCAAGAGTCAATTAAAATTTCTATTTGATTTGGCAAATGTCAGTGGCAGGTGACGGTATCCACCCACAATGCTGACCAAATGCCAACAGAGAAGTAGCCAAACCGTTGGTAGTCAGCAGTCAGCAACCAACAGCCAGGAGCCAGACAGATACCAGAAATCTGTAAATTGGCTACAGGTAGAGAAGTAAACAGACAGAAGGGCAAAAGCTGCAGTTTTCAGTTAGTATATGTGTGTGTGTGTGTATATAAGGATGTTCTCAAAATCAATTTCACAAAGTTTACATGATAGCAGATTTTTAACAATTTGTAAGACATAGAAATTATACGGTTTTTCATGTATATTAAGAATCGTATTTCCTAGAAATGGGCAACCGGAAGACCACAAGGGTTAATGGTACACAAAAGCGTTTCCAGGTAAACGAACTGAATGGGGCAAAAGCCATTGCAAAAGATGAGCTGAAAGGAAAATAAACTGAAATTGAGTGCATGGTAAGGGCATCAACTGAGGGGATAAGTGTACACACGCACACACACACACACACAGACCGAGAGTTACACTTTCAAACACAGGTTGAATGCATTCAGTAACCGTACCCAACTGCAACTCATTATTTCTTTTATGTTTAAGCTTGTCAACGCTTTTGAAACTTATCTACTTATACTAGATAGAATAACCATAGAATTGTTAATCAAAAAAGTAATTTCAAAATGGCATTTAAATTTTATGTCACCCAACTAAAAGCATTGAAACTCTAAACGAAAATCTAGTGCTAAATTATAATGCCATCATAAATTTCTATTTAACAATGATGAAATAAAAGGAATTTCAAACCAAATATTAATCAAAGACTTCAATTAAATGCATTTATGCTTAATAGAGAAGAAAATAAAATTCGTTGCATACTTTTGGGATGTTGATTTGCAAGAAATTATGTTCCAATCAGTCTAATACATTATTTTGCTTCATATAACCTACATAAATGGATGAGTAAGAACTTTCCATGGAAGATATTTATAAATTGTATCCACTTATAAACATAGTTAACGAGTTTTCAATAAAAGTTACTTATTGCACTTGCAGACTGCATTGTGCAATTTAATTGAATGAAACAAAATAAATGAAAATAGTTTTAATTAAAATTTCAAAGATTTTATTTAATGAAAAAAAAAATGTTTCCCTGCTTCTTTGGTATTGGATGCTATCTAAAGTAGCTTAGATGTCTGAGCATTGCTGGTTTGGTTTCGTTTCTGGCCCACTTTAGTTAGTTGGCCATTTCTTTTATTATTGCGTTGTCTCTTAGCTCCACTGCGCCTCCTCATGTTACCTCCACGGCGTTGGCCACGACGACCACGTCGTCCTTTTGTGCCACAACGTCTGTTGGAATGCCTGCCATTACCTCTGCGTCCGCCACGGCGACGTCCGCCACGTCGACGTCCTCCACGTTGACCACGTCCATTACGACGACTCGTGTTGGTGGCACGTGGTTGGAACTCGACTTGACCTGCTTCTGATCTAGGATTCAACTCTTGAGCCAGCTCTTCCAGCTCTTTGCTATCGGCCTCTCGAATTTTTTTCTCCAAACTTTGGTCCAATTTAGCTTCATCATCCTCTAAATTAGCATCATCACCATCATTGCTTTCCTCATTAGCAGCATCATCTTCATCCTCCTCATTGCCATCTAAGTTCTCTTCATCTTCTTCATCTTCTATAATATCATCGCCATCTTCATCATTCAAATTATCCTCCTCTTCGAAACGAATATCCTTACTCTCACGATCAGAGGATAACTCTGATCGCTCTAATTGTCTGGGTTGAATGGTTCTAGAGGCACCTGGATTCACTGACTTCCTGGCATGGCCCAAAATGAACAGAGCCACAAGAAGGCATAATGTAAACCACTTGAACAACATGCTTGGCAATATAATTATGTTTCCACTGTGGCCCACTCGTTGAGCTTTTATGCTTGAAATTCTACTTCTTTTACAGCTGACGGCTGTGTCAACAGTTTAAGCAGTGTTTAAATTGGATAAGTTGTATGAGTTGGCCCAAACCGGAGGGTTATGGCACCAGCTGTTGTTCCCTGACTGCCTGCCTGCCTGCCCTCCCCCTGCCTGCTATGCCTTGCTTGGTTTGCTCACTGCATCCCAAACAAAACACCAACAGTAACAATACAACAAAAAAATAAAAGTTTATCTTGAAAGCCCGCAACATTTTGACACCTTTTATTTATGCGTTAAGCAAATTTAAATTAGTTTTTCATTGTTTACTTCAGACGAAAAACGCTGAGCCTTTTCTTTTTTTTCTACTTTTACTTCTACCACCAAAAGCAACAGCAATAGCAACAACTAATGATGCAATGTTCCAAAGTCACGTTCGCCATGGGCACATAGGGCACCATGATCCCGCCTTCTGGTCTTTATGTTAATATTCATTTTAATTGTGGGCACGTAGAACAGAAAGAACCAACGGTGCCCCATCAGGTTCATATACAACTGCATAAACAAGAAAGTAATATGAAACAGAATGAAGGTGGGGCAATATATGAAAACGAGATGCAGGGAACGCAGAAATGGTGTTTGGCTATAATCTAGATATTATATTAAATTTCGTTTAAATGAAATACCAAAATAAGTGAAAACAAAAAAGGAAAATTTACGGCTTCAATTTGCCCATTCAATTTTTGTGTAGATTTTCACTATTGTTTTTCAATATTCTTAGAATTATTTCTAAATAGTGTAACGGCTTCTCAGATTTCTTTTAATCAAGTATAGACAAAGGGAATTTCGATTTGTATTATCGTTTTTTGATATATGTATACTACTAACAAACTTTTGCAATATATTTCGCTGGTCTCATTATAATAAAATTCCTTCTAAACACAATCATTGGCAAAAAGAATTTACAGAAATTTTATAACGTATTGGCCCTCCAATGAAATAAATTCTTTCGAATTTAGTTATCGTTTGTCGATATTACAATTTGTTGATAATATTTTTGTGATCGTGCCAGGAAGGGTCATTGATTGAACTGTGACAAAGATCCTACTAACCACAAAAAGAATGTGCATTAGCACTCAATTGGAAATATTTCTTTCGATTTCTGTTATCGTTTATCGATACCGTAAACTCTATTGTGTTGCGTGTCCTTAAGCTTTTAATTGGTGACTTGTTTTGTTAGTAAATTTATTTATTTCTTGTTTTTAGTTCTTGTTTAATTTATTTCAGGCTACATTTTAAACAAAGATTTTTAATCGATAAACTTTGATATCGGTCTATTAAAAATGTCACTTTCCATATTTGACTTGACTTACCCCCTTCTAAAAATCACAGAGTTTTGATATTTATTTTGGTTACGGTTGTCCTTTATTCCAAAGCTTTAATTAAACGCTAAATAAATACTTAAATACTTATTTGTATTACCTGCGGTTCTTTTCCATTATCTCTACCTATTTGATATATACATATATACATATATATTTGTATGTTTTAATTCGAATTGTAATTTTGCATATATTCTCAATTTTAGGTCCCTGTCCCGGTTGGTATTTCACATGCAATGATGGCTCCTGCATACCAATGCGCTGGAAATGTGACTCAAAGCCGGATTGCACGGATGGCTCTGATGAGACCAGCGAATGTGGTGAGTATTTTGGCCATAGTTTTTATCCCATCTGCTATCCCATCTGCTATCCCGTCCGCCCCATAGCATTAGCAGACATTGATTGCTATATTATTGGTTTGTAGGAGAGGTAGACAGATGAGTGGGTGGTTTTTTGGTTGAATCAATGGGTTAGCGGTGTATATGCCACACTAATAGCAGGCAGGTAGTGGGAAGGGGTGGAATGTGTAGCGGTGGCCAAGCAAATGCAATTAGTGGCCATCCATTTAGGCCTGGCCAAAAAACATTGAAATGAAATCATCATCATCATCATCATCTTCATGTCGATTTTGGGGAAAACGTGCATTTTAAAAGCCATCTCTAGTTGTTTGTCACTTTAAATTTTTGGCCAACAAATGACCATTAAGAACTAGTACAAACACATGACGGCCCACTACCAAATGTCTATCTCATCTTATGGCACACCAATAAAAACAACGAGCTGAGAACTAAACAGAGAGCTTCTGGCTCCAGAAACCACATTGAAATTGTATCGCTAGAGACACAGAGAAATGTAGAAGGAGTTGGAGTGAAAGCAAGAAATGATATGATACTGAAACTAAGTGTTTTGCAAGTTTGTCTGGCATTTTTTAATTTCATTTTATATTATGGCATTTTTATGGCAACGACTGCGACGACAAATTGTCGGCAAATATTAATGCAACAGATTATAATAAATGTGCCAGGCACAGTGTCCTCGGAAGTTTTTGCACCTCCTCCCTCCCGTTCCCACTCCAACTTATACCACTCTCAATCCACAGTCATCTCCACAGCCCATATTACTCCTACTTCTAGAGCTCATCCTCTGATGCGGCGCAATTTCAATTAAAGTCCGCCAAGTGCTGAGATATATACTCACTTGCAGACACACACAAATGACATTATATACATATATACAAGTATGTATATACGATATGTTGTAGATGATTGTTTGTGTCATTTATATATATATATATATATATATATTTATCTCACTTGATATAGAGGATTTCAACAAAAAGTTTGCCTTAGTGTGCCAAAATCACTGAGAATAAATTTAATTTTCCAAAATTTATGCGTACATTTTGCGCAAAAAAAAAAAGATAACTTTTGTACTAATTTTGCTTAATAATTATAAAATTTATAGAGCATAAACTTATTCAGACTTTAATATGTCATGAGGAAGGATTTTAGTGCATTAAATTAAAAATTTCACATGTTAAAGCTTTATTAAGTGGTTGCAAGTGAAAAATTAATCAAGAATTTAATCCAAAATTCTTTTTAAAAAAGTCGATTTGTCTTTTATATCTACTTTAAGATCTATGTATGTATGTGCAACCATGCAAGGAATGAAGAGACAGGGATGTTCCTACAAACATATATACACAGAAAGATTCAATTGACTGCTCAAGTATATTAATTCTATATGTATATATATTTATAGTCTAATATTGTCACAAATGTTTCCTTATGTCCCTTGTCTAATTTTGAGAACTTGAACATTTAATGACATCCTTTGAACACAGAATTTATTGCGACACTACTCAACCAACTCCTCTTAACCCATTACCCCCCCCCCTCTAAGTCAGTTTGAAAACAAAAATTTTAGTGATATTTTTGCTTTACTTTATTGTTGATAATAAAAGCAATTTAAAAGTTATGAAAAATAAAAACAAAAAACATTTATTTAACAACTTTTTGGTATGCACAACGGCCAAATATCTACTGAAAATATACTTGCTAAATTAAACCCTTCAAAATTTGACAAGGACACGTTTTCAACACTTCTAATCAAGTGAATAGCTTTCATTTAACCGATTATAGCACTCAAATTTAAATTTATGTCCTTAAAATATCAAAATTATGCGAATTAGTACTAAAACAAAGTGAAATTTCTAACAATCACTAAAACTGTTATATATTTTGTGATGAAACTATGCAATAGAATAAAATAAACAAAATTTACTTTTAATTTTGTGGGTTTTTCTGCTTATAAATATAGTAAGACTATGAAGGAATATGCTATTTAGAATATGTTTTGAAATGTTTTTTTTTTTGTAATTAAGCAATTCAAATAATATGTCTCAAAAGTCAAAGATTTCCCAATGATTAGCATATAATTACAAATGCATTTTATTGCTAGTTGCAACCTTCCAACAACCTTTAGTTACAGTAAAGACTTTATTAATCAAAAAAAGTCAAAAACATTGAGCAAAAAAGAGCTAAAACTTTATAGCCAAATTGTGTTTACTGCACTACCAAAACGAAGTTGTAGTAAAATACTTAAAGTTGATCCAAACTAATTAATAGAAATCCATACATAAATGAGTCAGCTTGAAAATAGAGTGCCCTAATGCAGTTTTCCAGCGCGCTTTCCCCTCTTTCTCACTCTCTCTCAAATAGTTAAAGAAAAACAAAAAAAAAAAAATAAACATTTGCTTTTCCGTTGAAAAAAAAAAATGCAAATTGTCCGGCGAAATTGTTTTGCGAGAACAAGAACAACAAAAACAAAAAAAAAAAAAGAGAGAAAAAGGAATTCAAATAACGCGTTATATTCCCGAGTTTCTTTTAGGTGGGCCAAATCAAAGGAAAAACAACGACAATGACAACGCCATTGGAGACACGCGAGCGCGAGCATAACCATAAAAGCCACATTGGCGACACATGGGGACAGCCAGAAAAATAAAAAAAAAGAAGGAAAATACACAAAAAAATATACAGAAAAGAAAAGGAAATTATATGTATATATATGTATGTATATATACGGAATTTTTGCTGGGCTACCGAGAGGTTAAACTCCAGAGACAAGCAATGGACGTGTCCGTGTGACAATTTGCATGCCAATGGAGATGAAGCGGATGGCTAAAGTTGGGGCAAATGTAGACAGAGGCGGATCCGAAGCTAAGCTCCGCACACACGGGCATATAATACATAATAAGCCCAAGGGCATGCGGACAATGACAACGGCGACGGCAGAGGACATTTTAAATTTTTTATTTTATTTGATGGGGTGCCAAAGTAACCAACCCCCAACCCAACCCAGCCCAGCCCCAAACCAGAAAACTAAGTTAAGGAGACAAACTTCTATCCGAGGGGGAAGGTGATGCTCTGCATTTGCTCTGGTTATGCGGCATTTATTTAATCAACTCTCCCGTCGCCGCCATGAAAATGGTCAACAAATGATGTTTAGAGGGCAATTGTTAGCCAAGAGCAGGGGTGGAGATGAAGAAACTGGGTTGAAAGTCAAGTCAAATTAAGTGGCAATTCAACGAACCGTTGAAATCTTCTAAATCCCCAACCATGCCCACCCTTAAACAATTGTGGGAAAAATGTGTGCTAAGCTACCCCGGTATCGAATTGCTTAGCTTTTCGTTTTATAAGTGGTAATAGCTAGCGGATTTAACATATATGGAATACTGTGGAACATGTTTTTAAATTAACACATACGTATCTTGGCTTAAATTCATTCCTTTTTTTACTACTTGAAAAATAGTTAAACGCGAAATAATTTAACGAAACGTTACAAAACTCTACTTGACTGTAAACTTAACTTCCTGCAGCTTGTGGCCCGTTACCAGTAACAAACCCTTCATAAATCTTCATTTACGTTATTGTTATTTTGGCTTCTGTACGTTCTGTTTGTTTTTTTTTTTTTCAGCCAAGGCGCCCAAATGCAACGAAGGGCAATTTCGTTGTGGCAAGAGCTTAAAATGCATACCCCACAATTGGTACTGCGATGGTGAATATGACTGCGGCAAGGGGGATACATCCGATGAAACGAACTGTAAGAAAACTAGCCAAGAGTTATATATGTATGTACATATATATGCATAGTAACACTACTCTAACCCTATATATAGGTCTCGATGATGTTGCGCCCAAGTGTCGAGGATTCGAGGGTAAATGCCATAATGGCGCCTGCCTAGAGTTGTCGCGTTTCTGCGATGGCCACTGGGATTGTGATAACGATGAGCTGCAATGTGGTTAGTATTTGTTTTTTATACTTTTTCAAGGCGTATAATAAAAATTCATCAGATTTTTGTAACGTAAAGAAATAAGTCTTTCCGATTCCATAAATTAAATATTTTTAATCAGCAAAACTGTCCGTCTGTCTGTTTCTATGCGTCTTGTAGGTATTCATTTTAGAGCTATCTAAATAAAACTTGGTATAAAAGCTTTTTAGGCATGTAGCTAAGTTACATTATTGAGTTAATGCGAACGGATCACTATTAGATATAGAAACCGTAGGAACAATCGGTGAAAAATTAAGACTTTGCCTTAAAAGCTCGACGGCAAATTTTCAAAAGATCGGACGTCTGTTAATTTGTAATTAATTTATATTTAGATACATAAGACAGAAGAAAGGGTAGAAAAACTTCGTTAGCTTTTTTAATATTCTTATAGTAGAATTCTGTAAGGTTCAAATTTACCTGTAAAATTGTATTCCTTGTTTTTCTGCCCTCTTAGATAAACAAAATGCAGCTTGTGCTGCATTAAATTGCAGCTACAACTGCAAACTGACGCCTCATGGGGCACGCTGCTATTGCCCCCAGGGTCAAATGACAGAGACCGCCAACTCGACACGCTGCGTGGACTATGATGAGTGCAGTGAATCGGGAACTTGTGATCAAATATGCCGCAATACGCCAGGCTCCTATGAATGTTCTTGCGTTTCCGGTTATGTCAAAGCGAATAACCGTCGTTGTTTGGCCATCAATGGTTAGTATACACACCAATACTCTTATACTATAGCAATGTTATTCCTCGTATATCTTGTTTTCTTTTTTCTGCCTCACAGTGCCTCCCAGCGAAGCAGCCACCCTAATATTACTCTCCCTGAGTGAAATACGCCGCGTCAGCACTGTTAGTCAACACAATACGAACAGTAATGGGAAGAGTAAATCATCGACTAACCGTCTTGAGATCACAGGAACTCTACTGTCCACTCAGCCAGTGCATCATGTTCAGGCATTTGAGGTGTGGCATCGTAATCGTACACTCTGTGCCCTACACAACGACTGGTCTGACCTAAGCATGCAGTGCCAGCGCATCGATGATGCCCATGTTAATTGGACAGTGCCACTATTGGATTTTATTTTACCACAACAATGTAAGTTTTAAGATTGGATTCCCTTATAACTTTTTTCCCTTGTCATACTACATTATCCCCTCTCTGTCTCTCTCTCCCTGTTTTGTCGCTATAGTTTTGGCCGAATTGCGTTTGGATTGGCTCTCGGGTAATTGGTATTTACTAAATGCGGATGAAAGCCTTCTTTATCTTTGCACCAATGCCATGACCTTTTGTCGACTAATACTGCAGAAAGCTGCAAGTCTCTCATCATTGGTGCTAGATCCAACAAAAGGTTTTCTATTTTATACGGATTGGTCGCCTAGTTTGGCTCGTTCATTGCTTGATGGCACAAATAGCACAACTTTGGTCAATAGAGAGATTTATCATCCTAGTTGTGTTACACTAGACTTGGCCAGTGAGTTTGTATATTGGATAGATATGTATAAGGATGTTATTGAACGGGTTAACTATAATGGAGAGAAACGTTGGACATTAAAAAAATCACCAGATGTAAGTGTACTTCTGTATGGGGGGTAAAAAAAAACTTATATTTACCATTTGCATAGTAATTGTTAAAGCAATTCGATCGATTCATGGTTTATTTGTTTAACAATTTCCAATTTCCTTCGTTTCCATTTTTACAGGCTCCAGCACCATTGAAAACTATCCAAGCCTTGGAGGTATTTGAGAACACAATTTATTTGGCACCCTGGTCGGATAGAGCCATCGTTACTCTGGACAAATTCACGCTTAAGGCCCGTTTGCTATTGGCCAATGAGAGTCGTGCTACAAATTTTCGTATTTTCCATCGCCAAAAGCAGCCAGAGGTGGCACATCCGTGCCGCGAGGACAATGGCAATTGCAACCAGATCTGTGTACCGATGTGGACGAAAGGATTTGCCAGCGCCAAATGTATGTGTACAGCCGGCTATAAATTGCACAATCAGACGACCTGCTTGCTTTCGGCCCACGATAAATTTCTTGTGTATAGTGACAAGCGTTTGGCTCGCATCACCGGTGTACCATTGAGTACAGAGCAGGTGCAACAATTGTATGATCTGGGTGAGGAGCCAGATGTAATGGTACCCATTTACAATGTCCGTGAACTGGAAGCCATTGATGTGAACGTGCGTGGCAAGTCCATTTTCTATGTGGTCACCCATGTAATGCACAATAATTCAGAGCTAACATACAACATAAAGAGTCAATCCCTAAATGGTAGTGTATCTCGTACATTGGCCACTGGTTTGAAAAATGTACATTCCATTGCATATGATTGGATAAATGAGCATGTCTATTGGGCGGCAAGTCAGAAATTGCAAGTAGCCCCATTGAGTAATATGAGTAAAATACTTAGCCTAAGCATGGACTGTGATGCCATGTAAGTGATGGGATTGAAAATTTCACAAACCAAAACCACATCTAATTTGATTTATTCTCTTTTCTCGTAGGTCTTTGGAATTGGATCCCACAACTGGTTTACTCTATTGGACCCAATGGGCATTTCAATCGTGTGAGGCTGGCATTTATAGTGCCTGGATGGATGGTACTCACAAGGAGCTTTTAACGAAAGGCACTAACGAATTACCCATACAATGGCCGCGTAGTCTGGATGTGGATCGTCGCACAAAACGTATCTATTGGTGTGACTTTCATTTGGGGACCATTGAACGCATTAAACTTGATGGTACTGGACGAGAGATTCTCTTTAAATCGGAACAATTTCAACCATATTCGATGGTCCAACATAATGGCATGATCTATTGGGTCGATAATAAAAATTCATCTATTTGG
This sequence comes from Drosophila emarginata, assembly GCA_037075365.1. NCBI lineage: Eukaryota > Metazoa > Arthropoda > Insecta > Diptera > Drosophilidae > Drosophila > Drosophila emarginata. The sequence goes on along the minus strand of JBAMCD010000260.1, from coordinate 4,967,310 downwards.
CGTTTCCATGTAGCACATCATGGTAATTTGAGTACAACATTTAGTTCGACAGTTCATATGCAGCAAAGTGGACGTTCAGCGGATTTGCGTATCTTTGATGTGGCCACACAGCCATTGCCTCAAACACCCAGTGCCTGTGCTCAATCCAAGTGTCCGGGCATGTGTCTAAATACGCCAAAAGGTGCCATTTGTCGTTGCCCGGATGGCTATACACTCAATGGTACAGGAACTCATTGTATACCCCAATTGGCCCCCTCGACTGCCATTTCGCCGGTCCGTTCCAATTGCTCTTCCGGCTTTCAATGTCGCAATACACGACAGTGCATCGATGGCAAGGACTTGTGTGACGGTTTCGATGATTGTGATGATGGTAGTGACGAAAGTAACGATCCAACGGGTCCTTGCTATCCTCAAGGTTGTGATCAGACCCTTCATTTTGTCTGCAATGGACGTTGTTATCAGAGGGCTTTACTCTGCAGCACGATTGCTTATTGCTCGGATGGTTCCGATCACTTAAATTGCGACGAAAACAAATGTAATAGCAATGAGTTTACCTGCGAGAAGAACCTACGTTGCATACCACTAACTTGGGTAAATGATGGTGTCTTTGATTGTGGACCCAATGACGAATCCGATGAGTCATCAGATGTATTCTTTGGCAGTAAATGTTTAGAATTTGATTGCGGTAATGGAAGATGCCGGCAATTTGCCGATGTTTGCGATGGCATCGATAATTGCGGGTAAGTTGGAAATTGTCTTATACATGTGACTAAATCTTATCCGATGTTAATTACATATACATATATCCTAATCTTTATAGTAACAATGCCGATGAAATTCAATGTGAAAACGAGTGTGGACATGGTGAACGCTATTGTCGACCCATTGGCTGTTATGGTGAAATGCATCGTTGTGATGGCATATTAGATTGTATGGATAATAGTGACGAGGATAATTGCAATGAGACAAAAAGTGACAATCATCCACTTACTGGATGGAAGGAGCTCGATGAATGTGCTCAATTTGAGTTTGCCTGTTCGGATCCCTTTGAATGTATACCAGATTTTCTACGTTGCGATGGTATACCCCATTGCTTTGATAAAACAGATGAAAACAATTGCACGGAACTGCATGCCACGCATTTTGACATGAACGAGACGGTTATATGTGAGCATCCGGATCGTTTATGTGGCTTTACCAACAAATGTATAACAGTGAGTCAATTGTGCGATGGTAAAAATGATTGTGAAGATACCACAGATGAAGGGTTCCTTTGTGCGGATAAATTATGTGATCAATATAATGAATGCTCTCATCATTGTCATAATACACCAGAGGGTTATATATGCTCGTGTCCGGCTCACTTGTTTCTTCAGCCGAATGGTAAACGTTGTAGTATGCAACATGCTTGCGATAATTGGGACACCTGTTCACAGGTGTGTGAAACGAAGGGCAAAGGTTATCAATGCCGTTGCCTCGAAGGCTATGACTTGGCCTATGATAAATTTACATGTAAAAGTACTGCACCCGATGAACCATACGTGATCTTTACAAATCGTCAGGATATACGTGGCATCAATTTAAAGACAATGGCTGTCAACAGTTTCTATTCATCATTACGTAATATTATTGCCCTGGACTTTTTATATAGCAACGAGTCAAGTGTAGAAGTCTATTGGACTGATGTAATTGATGATAAGATCTATCGCGGACAATTAGTGGGCGAGAGCTTAAGAAATGTCGAAGCTGTAATCCATTCGGGTTTATCTACCACTGAAGGTTTGGCCGTTGATTGGATAGGAAAGAATCTCTATTGGATTGATTCAAATCTAGATCAGATTGAGGTGGCCAAGTTAAATGGCAGTTTCCGTAGAACTCTAATTGCTGGCAATATGGAAAGCCCTCGAGCCATTGCCTTGGATCCACGTGAAGGTCTTCTATTTTGGACAGACTGGGATGATAATTCACCGCGGATTGAACGCTGTAGCATGGCTGGTGAGGGCAGACGCATGATCTCCACTACATGGCAATTGAGTGCCGGTTGGCCCAATGGCCTAACTCTTGACTATACACAGAAACGTGTCTATTGGGTGGATGCCAAATCGGATTCAATAAGCAGTACCAAATACGATGGTTCCGAACATCATGTGGTATTAAGAAATAAGGAAATCCTATCTCATCCTTTTGCCATTTCGGTGTTTGAGAATTATGTATATTGGACAGATTGGCGTACGACATCGGTGATAAGAGCCAATAAGTGGAATGGCAGTGATGTTGAGGTCTTACAACGGACCCAATCACAACCATTTGGTATACAGGTACTCCATTCAAGTCGTCAGCCATGGGAAAAGAATCCCTGTGGGGATAACAATGGTGGCTGTTCGCATCTTTGTCTACTAAGTGGCAAAGGGACATACAAATGTGAATGTCCTCATGTTATGCGCCTGGATCCAGCCGATGAACGCAATTGTGTACCCAATGAGCAAGTACTTCTATTTGTTATGGGCGATGAGATAAGAGGAATTGATTTACAGCAACCCAATCATCATACCATACCAACCATACGACAATCCCCAAGAGTAAGTAATCCACCAAAGATAATGGGAAGAATGTAAAATTTTTAATTGTTTATTTTTATTATTTAGCTGGTGGCACCTCAACGCATTGATTTTCTTGTCGAAGATAGTCGCATCTTTTGGACTGATGTGCAACAGAATGAAATTTCCACAGCGGGCATCTCTAATGGTTTAATTGAACCCATAATTAATACAAATATTGAGAAACCCTATGGCTTTGCCATCGATTGGATAGCCAAGCACATGTATTTCTCATCTGGTGAGACCGAATGCAGTATCTTAGCCAGTAATCTTCAAGGAGAATATGTCATGCATATACTGGATAATCTCAATATGGTGGAGAGCATTGCTGTAGATCCTGCCAAGTGAGTTACAATAGTTTTTTCCTAATATTTCTTGTAAAATATAATTTTTTAATTTCCAATTTTTTTTTTTAGCGGCAAATTGTATTGGATACATTCTTCATCGCATGGTGAACTTTCGCAGTTAGAGCAGGCAAATCTCGATGGCTCAGGACGTCAATTAATCTATGAGCATGCAAATATTTTACAAAGTTTGACCATGGATTTCGATTCTCAGCGTTTGTATTATGCCTACGATCTGTCAGGAATCGCTTACTATGATATAGTCAAGAATGAAACGCGTAAAGTTCTTGTGGCCAGTCAAATAACATCGGTCAGTTCGTTAACTGTATATAATGGTAGCCTATATTTCCCGGAAAATATTCAAAGTGTGATAATGCATTGTGAGAAGGAGGCCTGTTCTAATATGTCCTTCTTAAGAGTCAATACGAGTAAGTAGAATATTGAGTAATACTTTATGGAATTTCTTCTCTCTAACATTTCCATTTTTTATCCATAGAGAGCATACAGAGTATGAAAATGTTTTATGCCGATGCCCAAACGGGCACTAATACTTGTGCTGGTCCCTTACGTGGCGGTTGTGAGCATCTCTGCATGGCCATATCACCAACGGAACATGTTTGTCGCTGTGCCTTGGGCTATGACGTGGAACCGAATAATCCTACACGCTGTATACCACGAGCAGAATTTATATTCTATTCGATTGATGTGCTTCAAGGTGTGGCCATGATTGATCCCAGTGAAGAATTTGAGAAACCTCCTCCAGTAAGATACTGCATTTTATTTTTAGTGCTCCCATTAAACTTTTCTTCTTAAAATTTTCTTTTAGGCTTTGGTGCCCATTTCCCGGATAAGCTCTGCCAGCTTTATAGAGTATCATGCTGCCACTGATATGTTATATTGGGGTGACAATGAACTGGGAACCATCTCTCGTGTACGCCGCGATGGCACTCAAAGAGAGACCATTCTATCGGCCATAAATTTGGCAGGTTATAAGCAACAGGATTGGTTAGGCGGCATAGCCATAGATTGGGTAGCAAATAATATCTACTGGAGCGATACGAAACGTAATCTTATCGAGGTGTCGCGTCTAGATGGCAGTCATCGTTTTGTTGTTGTCGCAAATATTGAGAAGCCAACCGCTTTGGCTGTGGATCCATTGCAGGGACTGCTCTTCTTTGTCACCCAGCAGTATATTGGTAGAGTTGGACTAGATGGTAGCCAACGATTTGTATTGGTCAATCAAACTCGTAATAATTGGGCAGTAAGTAGCCTTATTTTGGACATGGAAGCCACTAAAGTATATTGGTGCGAAAGATATCCGGATGCCCTAATGAAAGTCGACTATGATGGTAATCTGCGGCAAGTGTTGCTCAATGAGAGTCTAAATAATCCCGTGGCGTTAGCCAAAATGGGTGACTATCTGTATTGGGCCGACAACAAATACAATGAGGGCAATATTCAAGTGGCTCCTTTAGCAAATCTAAGCCAGTCGAAGCAAGTACTCCAGACACATCAGGATGCTATTAGAGATTTAAAGATCTACTCCAAAAAAATCCAGCGAGGCAGTAATCCTTGTGCTCTGAATAATGGCGGATGTGAGCAGCTTTGTTTATACAATGGTACAAGTGTGGTCTGCGCCTGTTCTCACAGTCGTTTGGCATCCGATGGTATCAGTTGTGAGCCCTACGATAATTTCCTTCTCTTCAGTTATCGCAGCAATATCGAGAGCATACACATGACCGAACATGCCAACAAGAACTGGCCAGTCCAATTAATCTCAAACACTACTCTAATGCGTAATGTTATTGCCATTAGCTATAATTATGAGGAGCAATTGGTCTACTATTCTGATGTCCAATTAAGCACCATTAATCAAGTCTATTTCAATGGTAGTGGCCAGCGTGTGTTGGTATCCCAACAAGGACGTGTCGAGGGATTGGCCTACGATATGGTTAATGAGCAAATTTTCTGGACCTCGAATAATGATGCTGCAATTAGAAGTCTCGAGATATTACATCTCTCCAAGTTGGCTGATGATAATCTTAAGCATGTTAAAAATATACTCAGTCTACAAATGAAAGATAAGCCCAGAGGCATAGCTGTGGAACCATGTCTGGGGATGATCTATTGGACCAACTGGAATGAGGAATCACCTAGCATACAGCGAGCATATCTTAGTGGTTATGGTGTAGAGCGGATCATTAAGACCGATATTAAAATGCCAAATGCCCTGACATTGGATGTGGAGCAACAGCAATTGTATTGGGCCGATGCCAGATTGGATAAGATCGAGCGTGCCAACTATGATGGCAGTAATCGTGTTGTCCTGGCTCATTCCACACCTAAACATGCCTTTGCCATGGCCATCTATGGTGACTTACTCTTCTGGACAGATTGGGTATTGCATGCTGTGGTTAGAGCCAATAAATATACCGGCACAGATGTTCTATTCCTCCGTGAGCATGTTGCCAGACCCATGGGTATTATTGCTGTGCAGAATAGTAGCATTAATTGTGATGCAAATCAATGTAAGATTTTGAATGGTTTATGCGAGGATGTTTGCATCTTAAGTAAAAGTGGTTTGGCCACATGCCATTGTACTCAGGGAGTTCTAGCTGCCGATGGACGACATTGTATTGCTCCAGTACACACCACATGCGGTAAATCTCAGTTCAATTGTCATTCTGGTGAGTGTATTCCTCTTGAATTGACATGCGACAATGTAACCCATTGTCTGGATGGTTCCGATGAGGCACGCAGCTATTGCATTTTCCGTCAATGCCCGGAGGGACATTTTATGTGCCAGAATCATCGTTGCATAGGACAAGAGCAAACTTGTGATGGCCTGCAGCAATGTGGGGATGGTTCGGATGAAACTGCTTTACTCTGCAAGTGCCAATCGGATCAATTCCGTTGTGGCAGCGGCGAGTGTATAGCAAGAAGCTACCTTTGTGATAATATGAGAGATTGTCGTGATTTTAGCGATGAGAAAATGTGTCCTCCACGTACATGCGAAAAGGGTGATACCACATTTGAACATTGTGCAAATAGTACGATCTGTATTATGCCCAGTTGGCGTTGTGATGGTGAACAAGATTGTCCTGATGCCACTGATGAAGCGAATTGTCCCAATGTTACACGAGTAAGCTGTAGTGTTGCTCAATTCCGTTGCGCCAATGGACGTTGTGTTTCCGGAGCTTGGCGTTGTGACGGTGAGGCGGACTGTTCAGATGGTAGCGATGAACTGGGATGTCGTACATCTTGCCTGGTGAATCAGTTTAGTTGCGATAATGGTTGCATACCCAGCAGTTGGCAATGCGATGGTAAAAGTGATTGTGAGGATGGTACCGACGAGGGACAGCAGTGTCCGAATCGACCATGTCCAGCCCATTTGTTCCAGTGTAAGTTATCCGGTCGATGTATACCTCAAAAATGGGTTTGTGATGGTGAAAAGGATTGTCCCGGCTCTGGTGATCAAGGGCATGAGGACGAAGGTTCCCATTGTGGTGGAGTTGCCCATTTGCCAGAATGTTTACCACCTGCCTTCCATTGTTCTAGTGGCCTATGCATCGATGCCCATTATGTGTGCGATGGTGACGAGGACTGCCCAGGCGGAGATGATGAGTACGAAGGCTGTGAGCCAGTCTATCCCTCTCATGCCTGTCCAGGAGGCTCTCAAATGCATCAATGTCAACATGATGGTTTCTGCATACCAAAGAATCAAACCTGCGACGGTAAACCCGATTGCCCAGATGGCTCTGATGAATTGGCTAGCCTCTGTTCCCACACTCGTTCCTGCAATGGTACCGATGATTTTCGCTGCAAGAATGGTGCATGCATTAGTGCAGATTTGTTATGTGACAGACGCAACGATTGTGCGGATTTCTCCGATGAGGAACTATGCAATGTCAATGAGTGCCTGATCAAGGATATATGTGAGCATGAGTGTGTGGACAAAGTGATTGGCTATGAGTGCCGCTGCCGGGAGGGTTACAAACTTTTGCCAAAGAGCACACATCTCTGCACCGACATTGATGAGTGCAGTGAAGAGCAACCCTGCTCCCAGACCTGCATCAATACCTATGGATCGTACAAGTGTCTCTGTGCCAAGGGCTATGAGCTAAAAGATCATCAAACCTGCAAGGCCACTTCAGATATTCCCATGAAATTAATCTTCTCCAATCGCTATTACATTCGTCAAGTCAATAATACTGGTAATGTTTCCATACTAATCAATCAGTTATCCAATGCGGTGGCTTTGGATTTCGATTGGGATAGTCAGTGTCTATATTGGTCAGATGTTACCAGCACAGTGGGTACCATAAAAAGGTATTGCGAGGTGGAAAATAAAACACAAACCCTACATCAAGCTATGCTAAAGAATCCCGATGGTCTGGCTGTGGATTGGGTGGCCAAGAATCTATATTGGTGTGACAAGGGACTGGATACCATTGAAGTATCTCAATTGGATGGAAAATATCGCAAAGTCTTGATTAATAATAATTTACGTGAACCCCGTGGCATTGCCTTGGATCCATATCAGCGTCACATTTTCTGGTCCGATTGGGGTGATAATCCCCATATAGGTAAAGCCGGGATGGATGGCTCTAATCCCCGCATGATTATTAGAGAAAACTTGGGTTGGCCAAATGCCTTGACCATTAGCTTTGAGACTCAACAACTATTCTGGGGAGACGCCAGAGAGGATACCATTTCAGTGAGCGATCTAGATGGCAATCATACACGTCTACTCTTGGCTAGAAGTATTAATCCTCACTTGAATTTGCATCACATTTTCGCCATTGCCGTATGGGAGGATCGTATCTATTGGTCGGATTGGGAAACAAAGTCCATAGAGTATTGTAATAAATATAATGGACAAAATTGTTCAACATTAATAACCACAATACATAGACCCATGGATTTGCGTGTATATCATCCATATCGTCAACAGCAGCCACTGAGTGGTAATCCGTGTCTAACTGCAAATTGTTCCACCTTGTGTCTACTTTCACCGGATCCACCATATTATAAATGTTCATGTCCCAATAATTTCATCCTGGCCGAAGATGGACGCACTTGTAGAGCCAATTGTACGGCCGCTCATTTTGAGTGTGTCAATACGTACAAGTGTATACCCTTCTATTGGCGCTGTGATACCCAGGATGATTGTGGTGATGGGAGTGATGAACCCGATAATTGTCCACCCTTCCATTGTGAACCGGGTCAATATCAATGTGCTAATAAAAAATGTATTCATCCATCGTCAATTTGTGATGGTGTGAATCAATGTGGCGATAATACCGATGAGCTAAATTGTGATAAATTCACCTGCTTTGATACACATCTAAAATGTGGAGCTACTGCAAATACCTCCGCCTTTTGTGTGGATAATGTAAAGCGTTGCGATAGCGTACACGATTGTCCTGGTGGAGAGGATGAGGCCGGCTGCACTCCACTGGTATGCAAAAAGGATCAGTTCCAGTGTGGTAATAATCGCTGTATGCCCTATGTGTGGGTATGTGATGGTGATATCGATTGTCCCGACAAGTCAGATGAATCCAATTGTGATCATGTTTCCTGTGGACCCAACGATTTCAAGTTAGTTGAACAAAAAAAAAAAAGTTTTACAATTCGTTAAAATATTTTACTTTCTTTTTTGATAGATGCGATTCGGGTCGCTGTATACCTCTGGCTTGGCGCTGCGATGACGAAGAAGATTGTCCAAATGGAGAGGATGAACCTGACAGCTGTTTTACAACAAAAGCCACCTGTGATCCCACTTACTATAAATGTAATAATTCCAAATGTATTCCCGGTCGTTGGCGTTGTGACTATGAGAATGATTGCGGCGATGGAAGTGATGAGTTAAATTGCCAAATGCGTAATTGTTCGGAGAGCGAATTCCGTTGCGGAACGGGCAAGTGCATTAAGCATGATTATCGCTGCGATGGTGAAATCCATTGTGATGATAGCAGCGATGAGATTAATTGTAATATCACCTGTAAGACAAATCAGTTCAAATGTGCAGCCTTTAATACTTGCATTAATAAGTAAGTTAATCATATAATTAGTCCCAATATATTCTAATCCATTCCACTTTTCTCAGACAATATCAATGTGATGGCGATGATGATTGTCCCGATGGTTCTGATGAGGTCAATTGCACTTGTCCAGCTGATCATTTCACTTGTGGTAATGGCAAATGCATTATGTCACGCTGGAAATGTGATGGCTGGGATGATTGTTTGGATGGCAGTGATGAGAGTTATGCCACATGTGCCCATGTCCATTGCCATGCGAATGCCTTCAAGTGCACCAATTTGACCTGTATACGTAAATCTGCACTTTGTGATGGCATCAATGATTGTGGCAATAATGAAGATGAATCGGATGAGGTCTGTGCCGCATTGCCCAAATGTCGGCATGATCAATTCCAGTGTGAGAATGATGATTGCATCAATAGCATCTTCCGCTGTGATGGACAATACAATTGTATAGATGGTTCCGATGAGATGAATTGCCAGCCACCGGTTTGTGGCTTTGCCAGTTGTTCACAGATCTGTATTGAGAAGAAGGCAGGACATTTTAATTGCAAATGCACTGAAGGTTATCACAAGGGACCACAAAAGAATGCCACTTGTTTGGCATCGGGACCTGATCAGATACTTTTGTTAGCCTCGGAGCAAGAATTTCGTTTCATATTGCCTGCCAAACAGGAGGGAACAACTGTGGTGGGCTTCTTCCAAACGGATAGTCTTAAGATTGATGTGTTTGATATACTTATAAGGCCTAAGGATACTTTGCTCTTTTGGATTGATTCGCATCATGGTAAAGTTCATACCATGAAAATAGCCACGCCACATGTAGAAGGACAGGGAATAAGAGTACGACGCGATCTAAAGGAGCTCACAGATTTCAATGTAAGACCATTAATTGATTATCTTTAAAAAGCAAATCTAATTTCGAATTGTTATGCCTTTTAGATTCCCGAATTGGATGATCCCAAATCTTTAGCTGTGGACTGGATCACCCATCGTGTCTATATAATTGATTCACGACATAATCAAATTCTGGCCACTGATACTGAGGGCAAAAAATATATTTCTCTTGTATCAACAGGAATGAATCCTACGGATATTGTATTAGAGCCTGAATCTCGTATTATGATTTGGTCTACATTGGAGAATGGTATCTTGGTTGCTTCTTTGGATGGTTCGAATAAAAAGAGTCTAGTGGAGCGTGATGTCGGTTGGCCTTTAAGTTTGTCCATTGACTATCCAACGGGTCGTTTATATTGGGCTGATTATCGCAAGGGTACAATTGAGACATGTCGCCTCAATGGCAAAGATCGTAATGTAGTCCGACGCTTTGGAAATCGTGAAAAACCACAGAAGATAGATGTATTTGAGGATTATCTATATATTAAATTGTATGATCAAAGCATAATTAAGATGAACAAATTTGGACATGGCAATGGCACTTATTTGTTGAAAGGATATCGCTCTTCCGATATTGGTATACTACATCCAATGAAACAGAATCGTAATAGTAAGTACTAAGTGAGGGAAAGAGAGAGAAGATATCTTTATTAATTTTACCCTTTTCTTTTGCAGTAAGCAATCCCTGCGCCAAGGATCCTTGCAAAGCATCTCAGGCCATGTGTATATTATCTTCGGAAACGGCTACTGGCTATAGTTGCAAATGTCCGGATGGTTATTCCATGACCGAGGAGGAAGGCATTTGCAAAATACACGCTGAAAATCCCGATCAATGCCCGGTTGCGTGTAAAATTGATACTTGCCAGATTGTTAATGGTGTGCGCAAATGTACTTGTAAATGTACATGCGGTCCCAATTTCGATGGTGAATTCTGTGAACATTATCGTTGCTCTGGACATTGTCTTAACGATGGCCTCTGTACCGTGACACCACAGTTGCCAGGATCTCTGGAACCGCCACCATTGAAATGTACTTGCACACCGGGCTGGTCGGGCAGCCGTTGTGAGACTTCCATGCCAATTTGTCAGAGTCGTTGTCATAATGGTGGCTCTTGCCTAATCTCGGATACGGGAAGTATGAAATGCACATGTCCGGAAATGTTTTTGGGTGAACAATGTGAACATTGCCTCAAACTAAGCTGTGAAAATGGCGGCATTTGTCGCGAAACATTGAGAGGGATGCCACAATGTGAATGTCCGGATGGTTATACGGGCAAACGATGCGAGTTCAATGAATGCACCGATTTCTGTAAGAATGGCGGCACCTGCAGCATTGGTAACAAGGGTCAACGGCAGTGTCGCTGTCCCACCGGCTACTATGGAGAGCATTGTGAGGCAAATTCGTGTCGCGATTTTTGTCTAAATGGTGGAACATGCACAGATCATGGCCATCATCTTAATTGTACATGTCCCGCCCGTTATATAGGCGAACGTTGTGAATCGGATCTATGCAAAACATCGAATCCACCGCGTTACTGTGATGCCTCTCAGATACCATCGCGTAATCCATGTACTGGAATTATTTGCCAAAATGCTGGCACTTGCCACGTCATCAAAGGCATGGCTATGTGCAACTGTACAGATCAATGGAATGGTGATTTCTGTACTATGCCCGTGGGTGATGATAATCCATGTGTGCGTTATTGTGCCAATGGTGGCGTCTGTCACCTAGATGAATATTCTCTACCGCGTTGCAGTTGCATTGGCGAATGGCAGGGCAACGCCTGCGAATTGCCACCGCGTTGTGTAAGCGAATGTGGCGTTTGTCGCACTGGTAGCTCCATTAACGAATGTCTCTGTGATGGAGCGGGTGATAGAGTGGTTCCTTGTCTAGCAGATAGTGCAGATACACTCAGTAGTGAACAGCAAGAACATACTCAATCGGCAAATTTCCTGTCCGTACTGGCAGCGATTTTGGCCATAGTTCTACTGGTGTCAGCTCTATTCGGTGGCGCTGTCTACTTTTTGAAGTAAGCTTAAAATTTTCCAATGGGTGAGACAAGTGGAACTAAGTTTTCGTTTTTCTTTGCAGGAAACATCGCATAGCTCAGCCGTTCTCACATGCCCGACTAACAGACAATGTGGAGATTATGCTAACCAATCCCATGTATCGTGGTGATGCCGATGAGGCTCCACCATTTGCTAACGAAGATGACAAGGTAAGAATATTAATTCAATCATCTATTCCTTTACTTATTTTTGATTTTTTAGGGTAATTTTGCCAATCCCGTATACGAGTCAATGTATGCCGATGCTATTGCAGAGCCGGCAACAACAGAGATAACCCATAGCACAGGAACCGATGAGCGTAAAGGCTTGCTCCAGCACTCACATGATGAGACACATACACCCGATATACTTTGATGATTGACATCCGACATCGGTCCCGATCAAGATCGCGAACTGTGCTAAGCGCAGTTTCTAATCCCATTTATTGATCCATACTGTTATGTTAAGACACATCCAAAAAAAAAAAAAAGGAAGAAAAAACGAAACCAATTTGAACTCGAACCATGGACTGATAGCGTAGCCATTATACGAATTTTTTGTAAACGTTTTATACGTTTTTTTTTGTGTACATTTTGTTTAATCAATTTATGTTTAATGAATCTATATTTCTTTTTTACTAAACGGGGGAGGCTTCATTTTGTCCTCCCCTTATTGATACTTTCTTACTTTCATTTATCCAAATAGTGTTAACTCAGGCAGCTTTGCTCCTTCTGTTAAATGTCCTTGTACCCTAACTTGGCATTCAGTTACTTGTCAGCGCAATTTGCCCCTTTTCTTTTAATATGTAAATCAAGGATATATTTTATGTAAATTGTAGTTGTTAGACTTAGTTAAACGAACAGCAGCAAGAACAAGAAATGATTAGAAACGAAATGTTTGTATGTAAATATTTAAAAAATTAATTGCCTTTATGGGCAGACTAGTTAACAATTGCCAATTAGTAACAAAAAGCAAACGAAAAAGCAAAAAAGCAAACAAAAAAACAAAGCGAAATTCGTCTCTTTAAATTGACCAAAAAGAAAATGCATTTAAATCTAATTTGTTTTGTGATCCCAATTGCCAGGACGAACAATATGCCAGAACAAAAATATAAATGTAGCAATTAATTATAAACAAAGAAAACAAAAAATGTTCATTAACCATTTAATCTACTGATATGTAGGATAACTACATACATACTATATAGATTACACGATATCAAACGATATCATATTCGATGTATAATTATTTAGTTTGCACTACTTTCCTGACTTCCTGTATAGAAATTAATAATGCTCATATAAAAGCCAAATTTTAACATTTACAATGTAAAAACAAAACGAGATACTAAAAATGATTTACAATTAATTAATATTTTGTAAAGCAAAAATGCTAAAAATGTTAAACAACATTTTAATACACTGACACACTCAGACTTTGGATAAAGTATGCACAACATTAAACAGATATACACACACAGCCAAGCAATTGTAAAAACAAACAACAAAAAATATAAATTAATTTGCAACAATTGAAAACAAAATAGTTTATTACTTTCAGTCTATCAAAATTTTTGTTAAAAAAGAGTTTATTTGGATGGGATTTAAAAAAGGACTAATAGAAATATGAGTTGATGTTGAAATTAAAATTGCGCAAGCGGACAAAATTTCTTATTTGGACAAGATAAGAAACTGACTTTAGGAAGAATTTAAATTTCACTTAAGTTATGCTAAACAAACTTGGTAATTATTGGTTTTGTTGGATTTTAAAATGCGTTTATCAAATATTAAAATATAAAGTTACATAAATTGCTTAAAAATATACAAAAAAGTGAATCGACCAAAGTTTTAATATATAATGTCTTTAAAACTGCCTTCGAAAAAAAGGATTCCCTTATAATTATTATGTATCCTAAAGGAGTTTCCTTCCACTCACTTCAAACTCATTTCCCTTTCGACGCGTGGGCACTTCCGCTTACACTTTCCTTCAAGCAGACAGATTAATATTTACCTGTTGGAGCCATGTCCATGTCTGGGAAAATTTGAGAGAAGACAGAAAGATTGCATAAATCTGATCAATCTTGTCTCTCTCACGCATATTGATCTATTCATTCCGTTTAAAGATACAGATACACTTGTTACCAAACAGAATTGTGTGAGAAATGCAACCGATTTGAATTTCTTTAGATGCACCACAGGTAGCCGACTCAGTGAAGAATTCATCCTTTTTATTTCGTATGGCAAAAAAGGATCGATAAGGGCATATTCAAACCAATTTGTGTGTGTGTGTGTGGGAGAGTTCTTGTTAAAGAACGGCATGACTTCGTTGTTTGCCATGGATAACTCTATTGTATCTGTGGGAAAGAGGATCGATAACAAATGTTTAAAATATTTTTGCAAGTTAATTTCTTTAATGACAATTAAATGGTTTACTATGTAGGTTCTTACTAAGGCTAGGCACTCTGCTTAGATACATATTTAAAAAGAAATCAACATAAATACGAGCATCCGAATCCCATTCCCACAATGAAACGAAATCAAAAGTAAAAACAAAAGTGATAAAACCGTAGCAAAATGAGTTCGGAGAGTTCCCATGCATTCCAGCAACAGCATCAAATCACAGCAAAACACACACAAGAAAAGGACCAAACAAAAGAAACAAGTGCAATGCAAACACAAGGATCACAGCGATCTGAGGATAGCCTCAGACCTGCAAACGACCGCACAGAGCAAACAAATGAAGATAAAGGATCTCAAGAACTGTGAGTTTCGGTGTGTGTGTGTGTGTGCGTGTGGGAAACGCCAGAACAAGTGCAACGGTATTTGAAAATGCAAAAGGATAATAGCTCAAAAAGGAAATGAAAATTATGATAATTCTGTATTTTTCTCACAGCAGATCGGGTAACATATGATTCGAGAGTGTGGGAAGGGTGCAGATAACTGGAAGGGGAACCAAAAAATCACTGGCGAAGGTGAGAGGCGTCTCCCTGAAAAAAAAAAAACTAAAAATGGAAACCGTTGACGTTCGACAGCCACACGCAAGGCAGCCGCAGGAAGTTTCTTAAAACGGAAGTAAAATTAAATTGTTTTTTTTTTTTTGGGGAGAGGATATGAAAAAAAAAATCAATTTGTATTCAATCAGTTTTTATTTTTCGTTTTCCCTTTTTTTGTACATTTTCACTCTCCATTATCCTGGGCATAGCCAAATAACCTCTTTAACATATTGTAGATAATCATTTGTCGCGTCACTTCCGCCTCATACTTCATATAGTCCTTGAGCCTTTGCTGCTGGTAAAGCTGATCAAGCAAATCGAACAATTCCATTTCCAATGCTCGCATATGTCCTTCCAATTCGGGTGTATGAGTGCCCGATAGCAAAGCCTGCATATAAATTGTCGAAATCTTTTGAAGATCATCTTCCAAGGTATTCAGAATAACATCGTCAGTATCATGCATAAGTTGCACGGGTCCTGTCAACTTCGGCGAGGCGCGATATGAATGCAAATAATATTCATTCTTATTCAATTTCAATTCACTTTCACTTGCCATGCTGAGGCATGGCAGAAGCGCAAGAAAGACTATTTGAAAGATTTTCATTTTAAAAAATTTCCAAAAACTGGACACGCCTGAAAATCACTGCGTGCTTGTAATGCAATTGATGTGTTCACTGAGTTCCAGAATGGCAAAGCTGCAGTGTTTATATAGTGTTTATTGGGGTTATCTTTCAGCTGATTCATTGTCAGTGCAAGCTCCCGTTTAAGGTTATTGCGGAAAACATGATTTTGATGGTTATTTCCGAGCATTATCAGTTTGTTTAACTTCCGTTGTGGATTCAAGTTCAATCTCTCATTGGATTAAGGTCACTGTGTGGAAGTGTCTAGTTGAGAAATTATGACAGACATGTGAGAGATAGGTTACTAATACGGAAAACCAAGAACATTCTTTATGGATTCTTTTCCAGACACTCGTTTCTCTAAGGAGGGTACTTTGTTGATTTAGTGGCGTCCTACAACTGTAGGCTTCAAAAGAAGGAACTTCGTTAATTTAACTAAAAAGAAGGGCTATCGTCGTAGTTAATGGTGTCCTACAACCAAAGACTTCAAAAGAAGGAACTTTGTTGCTTAAACTGAAAAGAAGGTACCTAATGGCGACCTACAACTGTTGATGCTAGGACGCTGGTTTTAAAAAATTTTAAACTTGACGCCACTGAAAACCTTTTCCAGACTAATTGACGCAATGTTTTTTTTTAAGATATTTCCCTTATTAAAGAAAAATGTCGGTAATATTTTTTTTTAGCTTTTTTGTTTAAGCGCAGTTTTATTAATATTTTTTCACTCATTTTAGGTAATCAATCGGAAATTGCAGCCATCTACTATATGCTAAAGTTCCATAATAACTATAATAATCAAGAAAAACTAAAGTTAAAAAATGAATAAGCTTATCAATTAAAAACTTTTCAAAACATCTACATAACTTAACTCGTTTATAATATATTTTTATATATATATATATATCAAATGCAAATTTAATATTCCAAAAAAAGAGAATCAAAAATGTAAATGAAAAAGTTAATAATTAAAAAAAAATTACATAAGAAATATACAATAATCACAGCTGAACTTAAAATTGAAGTAATGGAGAAAAAACTTAAACGTTCTCTAAATTAAATTGATAGATTGAAATAAATTAACAAGATAAAGGATAAACTTAACATTTAAAACTTTTGCATTATCATCATTGTCATTTTATCTTATTCGTATTATTATTTGTCCTTTTGTGTCCAGCTAACTACCAGGGTCGCCAGGCAGAGCTGGATTTCTCATTGGGTGCCGCCAGAAATTTCTTAGACGATGGTTCGTCCAACGAACAATCACTAGAATCACCTGACGACTCCTTTTCCTGTTCCGGTTCGGGTTCAATTTCTCGTTCCCGTTTAGCTGCCGCCAGTCCGCTGGTGGATGTCACTTGCTGTTGCTGCAAGTGGACCAACGAACGTGAGGAACCGCTACTATCATGACTGCCACCGGAAAGATTTAGTGAACCGCTGGTATTGAATGATGTCTCAGCACTGGTGGGCGGTGGTGTAGAGAAGACACCGGCAAAACTGTGCTTAGTCATTAACAATTGATCCGCTGTTGGAGAAGCAGCTCTTGATTCCTCGCCATGACTAGAGATGGAGGAAATGGGACTCAATGGCGGACTGGAGGAGCTCTTCACCTGCGTCTGTTGCGGTGGTGCAGCAACATTAGTGGTAGTTGGTGGCTTGCTGAATGCACTCAAACGAAAACTTTGAGCATAATCGCTGAGATGTGTGGGATTTGCAATAACTGGTCCAGCGGTTGGCCAGGCAAAGGGTCCTGCTGGTGGTACAGTAGCAGTATTAACATTACCAGTTGTTGCTCCTGTATTGGGCATAATCAAGGCAAACTCTCCCGATGGCAAACGTGATGGTATTAATTGTAATCCACCCATTTGTATAGATGGAGCACTGGCAACTGCCTCTGTACGAGAACTGTTATTGTTATTCAAATCCTGCGGCAATGCGGGAAACAATGGTGTGGCAGCCGCTGTGGCAAACAAACTTGTGGGCACTTGACCACGATAACCATTATTAAAGTTACTCATGGAACCAATTTGCTCCAGACTATTGGCACAATTGTTTAGATGGGCACTCAAGCGTTGACGTACACCCGAATCAATGCCATCCAGTTGGCTCACATACCGATTAACCTCTTCGGCGCACTCCACAAATCCAGTCTTGAATTTCTGGACCACACTGGGATCCGTTTGAATGGCCATATTCAGTTGTTGACGCTGAACCGATTGCAAATGCTTCACTGTCATCTCGAGTATGTCGGCCTTTTCCAGTTTGGTATGACGTGCCGGCTATAAGTATACAGAGAAGAGAAAAGATAATGATGAGTTTAAGGTAAATTTCAGTTTAAAGCTAGCTAATTGTTTTTTTTTTTTTTTTTTTTGGTATGATGAGGGAAGGGGGAGGACTGGGAGAGACCCTATAACAAGTTCAATGCATGGGAAAAATCAAGCCAAGGAGCGCACACTACGTCCAGCTACGTCCAGCTATTTGTAATCTTTCGTCTCATTGGGGTCTACATGTTTCAGGTCTCAGGTGAGACACGAAAGATCTCTTTTTCGTTCTGTGTCTGCGCTTCCCTTCTGCCGATACCTCTGCCGTTGTCCCCGCCCCCCTTCGCATATTTTAGCAAAAGTTTCCCACGCAGGTCTTCGGTCTTCCCTGATCTGCACTTCTCTTCTGTTCTCTCTTGTCTTCTGTTTTGTTGATTCTTTTGTTTACTTTTGCTTTTTCTTCAATGTCTTTCTTATTTGATTTTTGGTTGGTGGCGGCAACGACGGCGGCGGCGGCTTCTTCTACTGCAATTTTTCACTTCGTTTTTGATACCTAGTATCTATAGGTTTTTTGGGTATATAAAGTTTATCAAAGTGTTTGCAACAGGCAATGGGAAAAGCTATATTTTGAGAAAGAATTGATTAAATCATTTCTTTTTTTACAAACACTTAGGTTTTAAGGAGTTCCTTTAATAGAGTCACGTAGTGACGAAGGTACGCTAGGATCGTTGCAAATGCTTTGTTTCAAATTTTACCCCTAAGGTAATTGCAATCAAATAATTATATATAACATCTATCCTTCTAACTAAGAAGGTTAAAATTTAATGAAATATTTTTCATAAACGACGAAAGGCTTGTGTGGAAGGGCCGTAGGATGTCAACGACAAACTCCGTAGAAAGTCAATTTAATTGGAAATTTGAACACTACTTCTGATTAATTTATATTAGGCTACACCCCCAACTTCCTATAGGGTACTTTAAAGTCGGTTACCCAACTTTTGTTAAGAGGGAATTTTTTTATTTTCTCACAGCAGGATCACTCCTTGGTGTATGTGGAAGATGAAACTGGTTTTGGGTTCTCTTGTCTGACCCGAGCAGATTTCTGCGTAATTTCTCGACTTGTTAACACTTTTTCGACTTGGTCGTCATCGTCATAGCCAAAGTCGGCGCTCTCTTGTAATGATCATCAATAAAATTTAATACTCAATTAAATTGTTGACTCTCCGTTTGGTTAGCTACGTAGGAGTTTTGTTGGTCCTTTTGTACTTTTGCCGATCGCATTGTACACACTTGAGTTTTTCATTTTCTTACAAGTTTTGTGTTTTTATAAAATTTATGGTTTCTTTTTTTTCATATACTGATATCGATCGTTCATCCTAGGTCTCTAAATAAGGGGCGGGTATTTTTTTGTGTCCTTTTGCTTTTGGTTTATATTTTTTTTTTGGTTTTTTTTTTTCTGGGTCAAAGGATACTTACGTCTTTTTTCATGGCCTCCAATATGAGAGATTTTAACTCATTGAGACAATGATTAATACGCGCCCGACGACGTTTTTCCATAATTGGTTTATTGGTCTGCAAGAGAAAACAAATTGAAGGAAAATGATTAAAGATTTTTCGTGGAAATGGATAACTCAGATTTCTTTCTTTTAGGAATTTATGAAAAGTGAAATCTGTGTGAACTGTTTACGAAATATCGTTGGAAGGGCTTTAGAAAGATAAAAATTTGTTTCTAATGATTTTTTTTTTCACCTAATGTTTCGATTTGAAGAACTTAACTAAAACAACGATCTAAATAGCGCTCAATATTTAAAAACAAAAACTTTAAAACAAAAAAAAGGTTGGAAAATATCTTAAATTTTTGTGAAACCTTTTATGAATTTTTTATATGTAGCTTTTCTAATCTGTAGATTAGAATCAATTTTGAAATTAAAATTTATATTTAAATTTTTATAATTGATGACAAACTAAAAACTATTTTAAAAGACTAAATTTAAAAAACCAAGTAACAATTTCGAAAAATTAAAAAAAAGTTTTTTTTAGTATAGTTTTAGAGTGTTCACTTTTTAAATCATTTTTCAACTTTCACTTTACACATTTTCAATTTCTTGAATTTTTAAGAGTTTCTAGTTCAATTTTTTGATATCTGTAGCTGAACCTACCTTTCTTAATTCCGCCTTGGACAAACCATTTGGATTTGCCAGACGTCCATTACTGTTATAGCCATCGCTATAACCATTTGAACAATCAAAATCATCATCCGAATTTAGATCGTGTTTATAATCCATTTTGTTATATTGCTTAGTATATTGTATAATCCAAAAATATGGGTATTAATCCAAAATATATGATCGTGGTGATCGATAACGTTGAGAGTTCTTATTTTATATATTTAATTTCACAACACAATAACTTTGGTTCAAGTACGAAAACAAAACGTCAAAATTTAACAATTATTGCACGTACTTAACGAAATGTTCTTCATTCACATTGATCGCAAGATCGTTTTTTTTTCTTTTAGTTTAGATAGATAGTTAGAGAGCGATAGCGGTGGACGAACCGCGCACACGAAACGCCAAAAGGATACTGATCCTCGACAGAGCGATGCGGCTGACTAAAAACGAAAATTGAGCGAAGGCGAGAGTCCCGCTGCTGCGCTTACCTGGCGAGCAGAGCAGAGCAGCGCAGGCGCAGGTAGCCCGAAACGAAAACGAAACGTTTCAACTTTGGGGTGGTTATACGACTGAGAAATTCCAATGCAATTCTCTGTCGGCCGCTACGTCACTCAATTATCAAATGAGTGAGTGTAGAACGAGTGGGAATAGCGTGCGACTGAGTGAATTCTTGTTTTAAACAGAGTAGTCGAGTCACACCAAGAGATCTCTTTTGTGCTGGAGATTAGGTAAATCTTAGCTTAAGTTGGTAAATTAACATAAAATAAGTCAGGCTTAAGACGACTTTAGGTCCGCGGTTTTAGAAAAATCAACAACACATACGCAAAAATTCCTCTTCTCTGGAATATTTCTTATTAATTTGGTTACCTTTAGGAACCTTTTCATCATTTCGCTTGATCGATTGCAATTTATTAAAAATTTTTACAACTATTAGACAATCAGAGGGTTGTCTTGCGCCAGACAACAGCTGTCGTTTAGCTCACAACCCCCTACCTCGGATAGATCCTTAAGGATTTTTGCCTGCTTTGGGATCTTCTTAAAAGGGGGTTGTTAGTTGCGGAGGGGTCAAAGCTTACCTGTACCTGAATTCGATCTAGATTTTGCCTCATCATTTATGAGATTTTCTTCTTTTTTTTTTTTTGGTGGCAGGCTTAAGGACGACTGCCCATGCGCCAGCTGACAGCTGGTCTTTGGTTAGCCAAATTTTATGGCATGGATCATAAACATATTGCGATGCCTTGACAACTCTGGTTATGCAAAAACAAAATATACACTCGGTCAAAGGTTTTTTCATTTTTTTTTCATCTCGAGTGGAAATCCCCCCGTGTGTTGAGTAATAATTTTAGCCGTGAAAAAGGGGAAGATCCAACATAGATTATGACAGTTTTGTACAATAAATTGAATAATTCTAGTTTAAATACATATTCATATATATATTCATATAAATGTACATATTTCGTTTGCTAATCTATCCATCACAATTCATACAAATGACTATCATGTTCAGTTAAATTTGGTATATCACTTTCTGTTCTGCATTTTGGTTTACAAATGAAAAATTTTTCCCACAGCTGAACAAAAAACTCAATCAAAACCATGAGCTGGCAAAAAATAAAAGAAAAATATAACACTGAAACCAATGTATGAAGGAAGCCTTCATTGGACATATGTGGATGGATATGGGATGTATGTAGATCAAAACGTGCCCAGGTTTCGGTCACAGACTCGGTTTCGCCTTGTCTCGTCTCCGTCTTCTTGAGAAACAGAAAATGAAATTCTATAACAAAGCGTAAAAGCGAAAAAAATCAAAGTTCAATATCAGCCCCAAAAAGTGAGTCGACAGTTGCTTTGGCTTCCTTTCGGTTTGGGCCTGGTTATTGGTATCGGGATCAAGGTAAATGCCGTTTATTGGCGGCACGATTACTGGATCGGTAGCCGTTTATGGGGCTTCCTTCGGTCTTGGTCTGGATCTGAGTGCATTATTTTTACTTGTGTATATGTGTGTGCTCCCAAACGCACGATTTACACATTAAAACACTTTAATTTTTATTGTACCAACGGTTAGTTGGTCGGATGATCGAAGCTTCCCTTTTTTTTTTCTTCTTTTTTAATCAACTCTACAGCTTCTTCAGACCAAAAGGTAGAGGAGACCTTTCTCAACCTCAAATTAGTGCCTTTGGGGTATATTTTTAGTTCTCAAATTCTGTGGGAAACTGTGTGTGTTTATGTGGGGGTGTGCCTATAACACATCCCCCCCGAGAAATATCCATAATGAGCATGAAAAATATGAAACAGTAGCAAAAGTGTGAAGTGGCTTTGGTTATTCCTGGGGATGCAAAGACCACTAAGATATATGTTGATTTAAATGAATTTTTTGTTGATTTTATGGCGCTTAACTAGGAGGGGAATAGGGGGGATAGGAAGTGTGTGGTGTGTGTGGCATTAGAAGTCGTGACAGCATTTCTTTTGGGTGAAGGGGGGGGGTATATTTTATTTTTATGAATTTGATAAATGGCCAGCTGGGAGTTGGGCTAATAACTGAAAACTTTTTATGACAGATGCACGAAGAGAAGGGGAAAAAGAAAAGGTGTAGGAGATGAAAATATATTAAACTGATAAATTTTGGGGTTAGAAAATGAAAAACTTTTAGCTAAAGAGAGAAGAAAACAATGAAAAAAAGCGAAGATCGAATGATCTGATTGAGATCGCTCGATCAAAGGATGCTCTCAAATCAAACATTTGGAAATTGAATAAAATAGTTTAGTTTTTTATGATTCTAATGAAGATCAACGTAAACAGTTTTTATTTCGATCTAAAAATATGAATTCTTCCTTTTAATTTTTAAAATTTTTATTTCGATCTAAGAATATAAATTCTTTCTTTCAATAGATTTAAAGATCTTCAAAATTCATCTGAAATTTTGTTTATAAATGAAAATTGATTAAAAAATAACCTTAAGACCTTGTTCTAGATATGATAATATATTCTTTTTTTATATAGTTTTAAAGATCTTCAAAATTCATTTTAAATTTTGTTTATAAATGAAAAACGATTAAAAAATAACCTTAAGATCTTCTTCTAGATATGATAATATATCTTTTTAATAGTTTATATTTAAATGAAGTCAAAAACATTCTTTTAATGAATGAAATTTCTACAATTTTGGTTCAATTGATGTGGCATTTCGAGGTCTTTGAGCCTTAAAATGTAACGGTCATCTGGCAGATCAGCTGCTGTATCGTCCCTGGCTAAGACAAACATTGTCAACAAAGTTGCCTTCTTTGCTCGTGCCAAAGATTGGCACAGCTGCCGTTCCTGTTGGCATCTCCAACTCTACTTTATTCTTGGACAAACAATAGACGAAGACGGCAACGGCGCTAACTGAAAACTGACTTTCGTAGGGGACGAAACGTTACAAGATGTTCGGGGGGGGATTTTTTGTTGTGAGCCTTAATTGCTTACACATCTTACACAATCGCCAAAGATGCGAGTTCTGTCCTAGATGCGTTCCGTTGATGAAGCGTGCCTGATGCAAGACAGCTGCCTCAGATTTGGTAGATGATGAAGGGGTTGTGCCACGACAAACAGATTAAGTGCGGATCAGTTTGGTTTAAAGATTTGCGGTTGAGGCATAAATCTTTACCTAAGTACAGTCAACTCACCAATCCATAAAACGCACACCAACTGCTTTGCCATATCAATTCAAATATGAATAATAATTCCAACAGAAGCTAAAATTAACATCGAAGTCGAACTATGTGAGAAAAAAACTTTCTCACGATCACCTTTGAACGACAGAAGGCAACGCATAGAAATCCACGTGCAAAAGGGGGACGGCCAGAGCAACGAAAACGAAAAAAAAAAAAAGAAAAAAATTAAAGGAAGGAAGGAAGGAAGAAACAAACCCACCACCGCCACCGCCACCACCACAAGCAACTTTAATAAGCAGGCGGAGTAGGACGTAGGATGAAGGACACAAATACACGCACACACACACACACGATATAAATTTGGTGGTGGTTTCTGGCCCCCTCCTTATCGGCTGTCCAATAACTGGGAAGTGCATGAGAATTTAAATTACAAACAAACAGCACACAACAACACAATCAACGGGCTTTGTTATGGGTCTATGTGTGTATCGGCATGCCAAAGGTAGGACGAGTCTAAGGACAGGGCGCAGGCGCAGGACGACAATCAGCAAGCCAGACAGCCGCCTCAGTGTGTGGGAACTTTTAAGGCGAGGACACTCGAGCATGAAGCGGGCCATGATCTGGAGGTAATTATCTATATGACGTTTCACAGTAGTAATACACGCTAATGTCCTGCATTCCCACACATTCTCTTTGACAATTTCACAAATGAAATGATGCGAAGCGGAAATGAAAATTAATATAGTTATAGAAAATATACATATATAATTATGTAGAATCTGACAAATAATTGTAAATGTAAATTTTTAAACTTAAACAGTATGAAAAGATGGGATAGTTCCAATATGCCAAGGTCTGATTTAATCCTAAACAAAGTTTACAATTAAAAATCTCTTCTAATCCCTATATAAACATAGAAATTAATGTTTTAATACCATGAAAATCTATATTTTAATTTGATTTAATCATCTAAATAAATAATGATTAATAAATTATTCCAAAATTACTCCTTTATAAAGCCAATCAACGTTTTTTAAAATTGAACAAATAAGAACAAATTTTGTTAAAATATAAAATAATTTGTTTATAGCAATACGATCCGTGTAATCTTGCATAATATCAAGATTTCAACAGAATTCAACGTATGAAAATCCCATTGGTTACCTAATCGAAAAGGTTAAAACCCTATGTTTTAACTGCTGGGAAATATTATGTATCAAATGTCAAGATGACTATATATAAATATCAGATACAAACATATACATATGTACATATGTTTGTATGTATAGTACTTGGGATATGGATAACATCGTAATCTATATATTGCTGGCTAGATAAATGTATGTATATTACTTTGTTTTAAGTTAATTATGTATGTATGTATATATGATATCAAAAACTGCGGTTGTGATATCATTTGCATATAAAAATAATCCATCCTATATACTAGATAAGATCTATTATTCACCAAGATTCTTAAACCTTATGCAAACCATCCGATGAGTAATTAAATCTACATTAAAATACATGTGAATATTTATTTTTACTTATTACAGCATGTAAACGTCTTTAAGATATAATTTTACCTTGTAATAAAAAAACAAAATGCAAATGGTTCAATTTTCAAATTAAAAATAACGGCTATTATCTGCTTTCAGAGTTACACACAAATGCACACACAAAAACCGCTCTCTCAATTTGTCTCTCGTGCTCACGCACATGCGCAACATTTACAAAAATAAAAGGCAGCAAAAATAAAAAAAAAGAAAACCAACAAAAGCAAAAGATGAATATTGTATATATATACATATAACACATGTATATATATACGCATACATACACACATGTGAATGCGTTTCTTGGCTATATTTAAGTCATGCATAAATAAGTGATAAGAAACTTGAGAATGTGGCCTTACTTTTGCGGCAAGTGCAGCGATTAAAAGCCACAGAAATAAGTCGTAAAACAACGTGCAATAGAGATAAGCAAATATTTATGTTTTTAATTTATTTTATATATTAATTTTAAATTAACTGCTCATTCTGTGTTCATGTTTCAGTATTTCTTTACCACCGTACAACGGTCACACTGTGTTGTTGCGAGAGTCTCGCTTTGGCCAGCTACTCTCCCATTAGTATTTTGCGGTTAGTGCTAGCCTGGTCACACTTCGACTCAGAAAATGCAAAAAAAGTAAAAGCAAAAAGAGCGTAGGCGTGACAAACGAAACGGTGCAACATCAAAGAAAAGAGAAACGGCATTATTGCAAAAACTGTTGACATAGAAAATACAAAAAAAAAAAATAAATTGGCACATCAAATAAAAACAGAAAACCCAATTAAACCGTGTGTGTGTTTTTGTGTTCCTTGTGTGTTTGTGAAAAGACCGAATCGAATTCGCATTGCAACCCTCTCTTTCACTCTCTCCCTTTCCTCTCACACTCAAATGAATAGTCCTCGCACAAATGGCGGCAGCATTCAGGGCGGGGGTGGGGCCATATCGGCTCTGCCCAGCACACTGGCCCAGTTGGCACTTAGAGATAAGCAGGCAGCCGCATCAGTGACCAGCAACGGCAGCAGCAGCGAATCCTCATCAGCCGTGGGCAGACCAGCCACACAGCCGCCCAGTGTGCCATCATCAGCGGGATCCGGAGTCAAATTAGATACGTCTGCCACAAATGGTAATGGTGATTCCAATAAGTTAACCCACGATTTGCAGGAGAAGGAATCCTCATCCATTGCAGGATCGGGCAATCAGAAGCCACAAAAGCCACCATTACCAGTGCGCCAAAAGCCCATGGAGATTGCTGGCTATGTTGGTTTTGCCAATCTACCGAATCAGGTCTATCGAAAGGCCGTGAAACGTGGCTTTGAGTTCACCCTGATGGTGGTAGGTGGCAGCGGTCTGGGCAAGTCAACGCTTATCAATTCCATGTTTTTGTCGGATATCTACAATGCTGAACAATATCCGGGTCCATCATTGCGAAAAAAGAAAACTGTGGCAGTGGAGGCCACCAAAGTGATGCTCAAAGAGAATGGAGTCAATCTCACCCTAACTGTTGTGGACACTCCCGGTTTTGGTGATGCGGTCGATAATAGCAACTGTTGGGTACCTATTCTGGAGTTTGTTGACAGCAAGTATGAGGAGTATTTGACAGCCGAATCTAGAGTATATCGGAAAACAATTTCGGATAATCGTGTCCATTGTTGTCTCTATTTCATTGCACCTTCGGGACATGGTCTATTGCCATTGGATATTGCCTGCATGCAGAGTTTGTCGGATAAGGTAAATCTGGTGCCGGTTATTGCCAAGGCTGATACCATGACACCAGATGAAGTGCATCTGTTTAAGAAACAGATTCTAAACGAGATTGCTCAACATAAGATCAAGATTTATGATTTCCCTGCCACCATAGAAGACGTTGCCGAGGAGTCGAAGACTACACAGAATCTACGTAGTCGTGTGCCATTTGCAGTTGTCGGAGCCAATACCATTATCGAACAGGATGGTAAAAAAATACGAGGACGACGCTATCCATGGGGTCTGGTCGAAGTTGAGAATCTGACGCATTGTGATTTTATTGCATTGCGGAATATGGTTATACGCACACATCTCCAGGATCTCAAGGATGTCACAAATAATGTGCATTACGAGAATTATCGATGTCGCAAGCTATCCGAACTTGGTCTAGTTGATGGCAAGGCGCGACTCTCGAACAAGAATCCCCTCACCCAAATGGAAGAGGAGAAACGTGAACATGAGCAAAAGATGAAGAAAATGGAAGCAGAAATGGAGCAGGTTTTCGATATGAAGGTCAAGGAGAAGATGCAAAAGCTCAAGGATTCAGAATTGGAATTGGCGCGTCGACATGAAGAGCGTAAAAAGGCATTGGAATTGCAGATCCGAGAATTGGATGAGAAGCGTCGAGAATTTGAGCGAGAAAAGAAGGAATGGGAGGATGTTAACCATGTGACACTCGAGGAGCTCAAACGACGAAGTCTGGGTGCGAACAGTAGCACCGATAATGTGGATGGCAAAAAGGAAAAGAAAAAGAAGGGACTATTCTAAGTCAAGTTTAAAGATAAAAAGAACAAGAGAGAAAACAAAATTAAGTACAGTTGCTCCTGCTCCTAATTAAAGTTAAACCTTTTTTCACTTCCATTTTGACCTTCCCCCTATCATCCTCTTTACATTTCCTCATCAATATTATACTAGGGCGCTAATCTCGAGAACAAAAACAAAAACTTTAACTGATAACTCTTATATACTATATATATACATATATTATAATAATAATAATAATGAAAAAAGAAAAAAACTTATCATTAGTTGCGCTTATTCCGCACAGCAATCGCACACATTGCATATGCATTTGTTTTTTATATACATAAATATAACAGTTGTATAACAGTTATTGCAGTATTTTACCAAAATATTCAAAGTACTTGACGTAATCAATTTTGCTAGCCTAAATGAATGAATGTATAACGGGAATTAACAAAAAAAAAACCGAAATTGTATTTACAAAATACTTCAATATCGCTATTAAACAATGAGAGAAATCTATCCTACGAAAACGAAAATACGAGAAACTTAATTGTAAACACCATGTATTGTAATTGTATTTAAATATTATTATTATCATAAAACAAACACACACACAACAACAAAAACCAACAACAACATAAAATATACTCTTGCATTTTACGAAAAATAAAGTCTTCATTTTAGTTTAACTATATTAAAAAACAAAACAATCAAATCGAAAAAAAAAGAATAACAACAAAACAGTATTTATAATAACGAATTCCATACGTATGGTTGGAATATATGTTTGTGTTTACTCAACTGCAAGATGCATTTATACAGGGTGTCTGAAATAGGCACGCGTCAGCCTGAAATTAACACCGTGACGCTACATTTCGAAATGCATTCTTCAATTGTACCAACCGACTGACTGCATGGCTTGGATGAGTGACTTACTAAATTCTTGGGTATACAATAAATCCGTTGATTGAATAGTGTGGATACAAATTTACAGAGTGGACAAAGACCAGCACAAGACCTCCAAATGAATGTATAGAGAGAGAGGGAGAGAGTGGAGATGGGGTAATGAAATATTATTACTCTTACTAAGCTTTGCTTTGAGTCATACATTTGAACGTTGTTAGCGCGTCTTAAGTTAGTGACTCATCAAGTGAATTAATCTCAAGGGAAGGTTTTTTATTTTTTTTTTTTAATTAAAATAGAGACTTTCTTGACTAATTTCCCAGTGTGTAGTATTGCAATTTTTTGCATTTGAATTTTTTATATCTGAGTCAATGTGGTAAAGTTCACACAGATGTGCAATTTGAAACGGCTTACTGCACCCTATACAAACAACAACAATACACATACATATGTACGCTTTAATATATGTACATACATACACTCTGAATATTTGTGGGCCACCACTTGAAATTGCTTTCTAAATGTGTAGATTTAATTTATGCATAAAAAAAAATTAATCCATAGCCCAATTGAAACTCAATTAATGCCGTATAAAGCGAAAAATGAAAATCCAATAGTTAAACATAAAACAAAACAAAAAATACACGAACGAAAGAAAGAAAGAAACATGGAGCGATATATTGGGGCTGTTGGTATGCATTTGTATGAGTGTATGTACATACATACATATGTATGTGTGCATGTGTGTGTGTGTGTGTGTATCTGTGTGTATACAATATGTAAGTCAACAACGTTGACGCAGCACTTAACTCAACTTGAAGCAATTGCTTCAGCGATCAATGAACGCAATAACGAAGAACAAGCGAACCAACAAACAGGCCAATGTATGTACATACATATACATACATATGTGATCCGTACGTATGTGTGTATTTGTATGAAGTGGAGTTAAGTTGATTTTGTTTTTGGTAGGATGACTCAGGTTATGAGCGCGAGGGAGAGTCACCAGCAGCAGAAGCAGAGGAGAGAGAGAAGAAACAGCTTATCAGACCTTAAATGAGAGCACCAGTTTAAGTAATATCAACAACTATGCATGTTGTCCATATGTCTGCCTGTCTGTATGTACATATGTATGTGTGTGTGGCGAGGAGACACCCTGTAGAGTGCCGTATAGCTACATTCTTGCACGTTGAAAACAAATGTTGACCATTCTTGTGCCGGCTTATATATGTATATACATACATATATACCAACACATGTGCCAAGTGGGAGAGAGAGCAGGCACAGCCAAAGAGAGAGCTAGGAAGAAGAGACGGAGAGAGATGGGAGAGCAAAAGTCAGAGAGCTAAGCCTAACCTCACCCACACTAACTAACGGTCCGGACTTGGGCTTGGGCCTGACACATTTACGTGACTCAAAAATTGCTTAGTTAAGTGACCGGCAAATCATACACAGAGAAAATATTAACGGGGACTTAAATAAAGAATGATAAATTCTTGAAACTACAGTAAAAAAAATCCAACAATTTATTTTTGGTTTATATATAGTGAAAGCTTCAACCAAGAGTTTTTGATATACATATGTAATTACAAATCGGTTGAAATATATATCTGTTTCTCTTTCAGTCTTAAGAAATTTTCTTCAGTGTATTGCAAACAACAACAACAATAATGCACCATTTCCGTAGGCAATTTCCTATGTCGCGGCTTCATCTACTCGTTTGGAATACGACAACTTGACATTTGACATTATTTTCCTTGATTTTTATAGGTTTGTTTGTTTGCTTGTTTTCTTCAATTTTGGTTCGTTTACATTTTCCCTCCTACCCCAAACACCACAACCACTAAAAAAAAAACCGCCCCACCTCTATTCTCAGATAAGGGCCTTCGTCTTCCACTCCCCCTCTCCCACTCATATCTATTGATGTTGTTTATATATATATAAATTTATTAATATCAATGTTTGCTTGTCTTTTCTCATATTTTGCTTGTTTAGAATTTCTAAAAATTACTGCGGGCATATACTCCACCATCTCCGTGTCCATATAAGTATATAGATATTTATATATATAGATCTTTATACAACAATTGTGGGAACCTTTCAATTTGATAACAGAGAGAGAGAGAGATCGTAAATTATCTGGCGTTGAGCAAGTAAATAAACACTTGTTAGAATTGACACATATTTTTATTTCTCTGAGTTCTATGTATACAGAAGAATTTAGAGAAAAGGAATTTATAGACACTGTGTGGTCCCCTATCCCCTCTCTCTCTGTCTTTGCAACTTCCTTTCTTTATTCGCATAGCCTAGCGGTACAATTAAAATTTGTCGTCCTTTTTTTTCTTTTTTTGCTGTGATTTCCGCTACGCATGCGCACGAAGCGTGCAGAACTTCCGCTCTCAGCGAGATCCATTGAGTGGAGGAAACGTATTCCCTTTACCCGAAAATTGTTTACCATTTCGTTTCGTTCCGTTTTGCCTTTGTTGTGCATTTTACAGTTGTTGATTTTGCATTGTCCTGACAATATCCTGGAAATGAAGTTATTTAACAGGTGTGCGAACTCACTGCTCATTTGTGTAGGTGTTGCAAATCTTCTTAAAACTTAAGTACCTTTGGTTTTACGGGTCGGATTTCGTTTCGTTTTATTGAATGGGGCTAAACTAAAGGTAAGAAATTTAATGGTCTCGGTAATTTACTAATAATTATGCTGATAATTAATTATTGTTTTTATCAACTTGAATATCTTATCGATTTGATTAGATATCACGTATTTTGAAAAGTGCATTGGAAATAGAAGAGCTATCGATAGTACAAAAGAGATATAAAGATATAGATAAAAATTTAAAATAAAAATTGTTTAAAAAGCTTTAAAAATGTCTTAAATGATGTATGCAGTTATTGGGATATGGCTTAAAAGTTAACTTCAATTCAAATCAATTTATAAATATATACAGGCCAATTGAACACATTAAAAAAATACTCTTTTATTAATACTTTCCCATGGTTATCAATCACTTTAATTCACATTAAGTCAAAAATTGCTACAATCTGTTTTCCCCTATAAAAAAGAAGCAAACGAAAAAAAAGATATCTTGGTCAACTGTCAATATCATTTTTGTCATATGTTTTCAAGTACAATTAACCGCATAATTATGTCCGTTTAATCAGGATTCAATATGGAGCAGGAGCAGTTTAATACCATATAATTGAGCAACAGTTGGGCACAGATTTTTGTGGTTTCGTTTTTGGCCCAAAAATGACCCTGAGAACAGATTTTTTATAAGTATATGTATAAAGG
Organism: Drosophila emarginata; assembly: GCA_037075365.1. NCBI lineage: Eukaryota > Metazoa > Arthropoda > Insecta > Diptera > Drosophilidae > Drosophila > Drosophila emarginata. The sequence goes on along the minus strand of JBAMCD010000260.1, from coordinate 4,935,447 downwards.
GGTTCCCCTTCATTTTAAAGGGGTATTTCTTTTCTTTACTTATTGTTGCTTTTTGCATTTTGTGAAATTTGGGTCAAAAAGCAGCAAAGGCTGTGAGATAAAGAGTTGTTGGCTAGGGCGGGGGCGTGGTCTATTCAAGTGGCTTGTATGTAGGTTGTCAGACCTTTTGTACTGGCATCATCATCATCATCATCATCATCGTCGTCGTCATCTTCTTTGGCACAAGCCACCCTTTCTTTCTTTGTATTGCGGCAAGTGAATGAACCGAGTGCCACTCGGATTCATCCTCTGGGGGTCCCTCCCCCCCAAAATGGAAAAAGAGATGCGACTGCACATAATTGATGTTCAAATTGCTGTTGTATGACTGAGGAAACACTTGTCACAGATTCTGTTCCATTTTGTGGGTTATCATTATTATTATGATGAATTTTTTTTTTTTTTCTATGGGGCAAATTGATTTAATTAAACTGAATTCAAGCAAAACGGAAATGTTCTGTTTGTATTTATGTATGTATGTATAAAAAATAGTTGGGTGGGGGGGGTACCTTTGAAGACACGTGCCAGGAAATCATATTGAAGAGCATCTGAAATATACGTTATATTCAACTAGTTTCCTGGCTCAACAAAAGGTGCATCGTTGTGTATTGAGGTTCCCCCGCTTACAATTTGTGAGGGTTGTCCCAGCAATGAGGGCTCAACATTTTTTTTTTTTTTTTCGTTTTGGGTAAAATTACTTATCATTGATCCTGGAAATGAACGTTACTTTTAGCCGGGTGTTTTTCTTTAAAGGCACGCGCCAAAGTGGCCATCTGTTCCCTAAAATATTATTTTAAAGTGTCCCAAATAATGAATGATTTGAGGTCAAAGTGAAATCTTAATTTGTTTTTTTTAAATTATGCAGATTTTTTTGTTAAACTCTCCAAAATAATACTCAAATTAGTTTATTTCTCTTTTGAGTTTCACTCATTTGGCTTAAACTCAAATCTGTTTTGGAACTAGGCGTGAAATGTACTGAAACTCAATTGAAATTTCATTGGAAAGCAGCTTGGCTGCTAGGTTCATTTCATGGTTGCCAACAAATTATCTATTTTGGTGTTTCTGGTCGACCGACCAACGACTGTGACAGTGACCACTATCACAGCAAGTGTTGATCCTATGTATATCCCGATGTCTTTAGGTTTCACTCATAAACACATTATCCATGGACCATGGTCAAAATAACGCTAACGAAATCACTCCAGGGGGGTAAAGAAGAAGTTGTGTTTGGAAAACTATCTATGTATCTATAAAACCATAACGCGTTTTCTAAGAATACAGGTAACGCCCATGTTGTTGTTGTTGTTGTTTCTTACAACAATAACAAAACCGGAACCATTGTTTTTCGTGAAAAATTTTTGCATTTTTAAGCGGATTTTCTTTCTGTTCGCTGTGTTTTTGGGCGGTGGTCTCATAAAGCGATTATGATTTACAAAATATGGAAAAACTAAAGCTAATTAGTGTTCATAATTTCAGTTTTTGTATTACAAATTTCAAGGCACAAATCTAGGAAATAATACGAAATGTGTTCTACATTTTGAGTTCAGGACTTCTCCATAAAATAAGAAAAAAAAAAAAAAGAACCATTAATTTAACATATCGCCAAGGCGAAGCAAATATCAGGAAGGGAGAGAGAGAGAACGACATGAGGTCAGAAGATCACATGGCATGGCTGCCATTGCTCGTGACCAGGTGTGCGCCAAGTCGTGTGACGACTAAACCTCCCTCCCTGTTGCTGCTCCTGCTGCCCTTCCACTACGTTTCATTTTTTTCTACAATTTTTTGATCGCTGCGCAAAAAGAACGAGGCAAAGTTTCCTTAGTTAAATATGAGCCACCCTTCTTTTGGTTTAATTTTACTTTTGCCTGCCCTAAGATTCATCATGTTCAATCTTTTCTTGTTGCGAAATGTACAATCCGAAAAATGAGGGGTTGGTTTCCAGCCCCAGAAGGAGGTTGAGGTTGCTCAGGCGCAACGACCTTTCCCTTTTCTTTTTTTTTTTTTTGCTAGGGCGCATGACAGGGTCGGTTCGTATCGGTTTGGTTTTGCTATGGATTGCTTTTGCAGCTGTTGTTTTTTTTTTTTTCTTTTTCTTTAAGCAAAAGATTTTCTTAAAGACACCCCAAAAAATAGAAATTTGAATTAATATGCCTCTTTCGTCCTTGTGTTCAGCTCGCGCGTGTGAAAGTTTTGCTTGAGCCACGCTTCAGCCATTTTGTTTTTTCATTTCAAAAAAAAAAAAAAAAAAGAAATAAATAATAAAAACTGATTTCACAAATGTTAAAAATATGAGAAGCTGAAACGCAGTTGGAACCAAACCCTGGGAATGTGGCAGAAGCGTGTGAGTTGAGGCAGAAATCTAGCAAGATGCTATCGAACGATTAACTGATTTTCTTTATATATTAAAAATCTATATAGCAAATGCCAAGATTAAAAATGGAAATTTACTGAAAACAAATATCTTATCAATACAGTCGAAAGTTCCCTTTTTAAAACCTTATCAAAAAGATAGATAGATTTGGATTGAAAATAGATTATTTTGAGTTCTAAAATATTCAAGATTTGTTAGAATATATACATACATATCCACGTACAGCTTAGAGTATAATTTTATATTAGAAGTTATAATTTAAAGTTGATAACATTTTCATATATTTATATTATATATTAAATTGCAAAATATTTCTCATTCCATTTGCGTTTTAATATGCCAATTATAAAGTAAACCAAAGTGTATTAAAATAACAATTGCATATAACCAAAATAATAATATTATATGAGATCTGGTTACTTCTCTTTTAAAGCTAAACTGATCTGATTATTATTTTCACTTAAAAAACCATCAATTGAAGTTTATAAAATTTTAAAGGAAATTTTAATTCATATTTCTCGGTATTTTTATACTATTAATTTTTATACTATACAATTTACTTTAGTTATAATGTTATACGATCATTTCATATATAGGAGATTTTTTTTTGTTTTAATATAAAGTCCATATCTTATGTGGATTTAATATGTAACAAAATCATATATAGAGAAATTAAGATATTGTTGTTGAATTTAGATGAAAACTCTTAAAAATTTACTAAAATAATCTTGATTTGGAAATTTACTTTGTTAAGAATTAAATAAATTAATTCGCAACATAAAATTGTGATTTCTTTAATATATCTTTTAAGAATCCTTTAATATTTATTCAAGTGAATGATAAATTTTTTACTCTATAAATATTTAAATTTAAATTTAAAATTATGATTTTTTTACAACAAAAATATATATCTTTTAAGTCTCCTTTAATCCAAGTGGATGATAAATTTTTTACTCTATAAATATTTCATTTCTCTAAGATAATTTTCATATCTCTGTTGTCTTTTTTATATAGTTTATCTTCAATAGTTCATTTAATTATATATTTCCCATAATAATATATATAACCAAATTCCCAACGGAACATTTGATTGAATACTTTCTCATGTCCCACAACACTTTCCCATAGTTTTTATACAAAATTTTGACTTTTTGCATACCTGTACAGGTTACTCCAAAATGTAAAAATGAATTTTTACCCCTCTGTCTGTTTATTTGTGTGTGTGTGTGTTTATTTTCTCACGAAATGAGACAGAGAAATGAAACGGTAACACTCCAACGCACACACAAAAGGACATTCAGTTAGGAGCAACCCTCCCTTTAAGGAACAGGTTGTTTGGTTCAGAATCGGAGCTCTATAGCCGATGACATGTCTGAGTAGTAGGCGCTTCACTACCTTCCCATTTTCTTTATATTGTATTTTGTATTTTTTTTATTGATTCAGTTCGTTGATCATAATAAACGATTAGTAGGCCAGAGCAAAATGAGTATCCTTGCTGATCCGTTTTCTCATTTATTTGCGATGAGAAAAATTTTTTCACACGCACTTGTTACTCCGTTTACTGTTAGCTGTTGATGGGAAAATTGGCTAAAATATGTTTGTTTTATTATTATTATTATTTTGATAAGAAATTTTTTATGTGTTTTTGGTTTTTTATAAGGGATTTGTCACTCACCAGGAGGGGGGATTTTTCTTTTCTTGGAAAATCTGAAACCCAATCAAGTCCAACAGTTTTTCCAAGAACGCGAAAATTTCTATTGACTTTTATACAAGAGAAACAACAAAAAAAAATGCAATTTTTGCTCAATTTTCTCCTTTTACTTTTTCCCTTTTACGCAAAAAAGGACACGCAAAAGCTAGTGTTCTATACGAAGAATTCGCTATATTCCCTTTATCTGTTTTTCTTTTTCTCCTTTTGCCTGACTTCTGTATGGCCAATTTGTCCAACTGTCATACGTTTTTTACGCAAAACTAAGGATATTTTCATTCTTTGACTTTTTTTTGCGCAAAAAAAGGACATGGAAAAAGGGAAACGGTCTTCATTACATGGAATTTGGCTTCAGGCAATCCCTTTTGCGATTGCAAGTCGAGCCAACCCGCTAATCGCTACGCTAATGGTCTATGGCATATCCTTGCCGTCTATATATGTATGTGTGTTTGTATTATCCTTATGCCACCCGCCGCTATTTGTTGTAACCAAAACATAATAATAATCATCCATTGGTTAGATTGTTCAATGCAAAATGCGTTTACGACACTCGTGATCATAAAGTTATCCTTTCTTGCATAGAATAGCAAAGAGTCCTTCAACCATTCGATGTTAACTTTGCGCATCCTTTTGCCAACCTTTCTAGCCTTTCGTTCATTTTGTTACCAGACATCACTTTGTTGCCTCTCATTACATGGAATTTGGGAAATTTTACAAAATCATAAAAATTTAACCTTGTGCCAGGACGAAAGGAAGATAGAGAGAGAGAGAGAGAGAGAGTGGGAGAGGAAGAATGTAATAGAGGTCCATAAAAGCATTAGCGCCTGCATCAAGGCCAAAATCAGAATATTTATTTACATTTGACTTGGCTCTAAGCATTCACATGGATTCATAATGAGTAAAGAAAAGTGCTTCAAGGACACACCGAATGAAACTAGTCGAACTACTAACTAGTGACTAAATATATAGATATATATATATATTTGTTTATATATTAAAAGAAATCACCTTAAATACAAATTCTAGTTGATTTTTAGTTTCCTGTTTCACCAAAAATGTTTTGTCTACTTCCTTCCGGAAGGATATGCCGAAAGGTATGAAATGAGGAAAAAAAAAACAATCAATAGAAATCTAAATTACAAAATATGGGCCATTCCCATTTTTTTTTCTTAAGGATTCTGTGGGAACCTTTCGTCAGTAACCAATTTGATGTGGGCCCACCCTCACACGAGATAGCATCACTGAAAGAAGTCCAAAAGGCTGAGAAAATCTCTCTCAAAAAAAAAAAAAAATAAAATAAAAGGGAATATCAGAGAAACAGATTGTTTTTGTTGTTGCTGTTGTTGTTTATATATCGAACGAAAACAGGTTAACAGGTATTTAGCTTAAGGATCAGTCAGGATTAGTATGATAATGATTCAGTTGAAATGCAACAAATCTCTTTTCTCAAGTGTTTGGGTGGTCAAAGGATAACTGAACATATTATATATTGGAACATGCAAAATCCATTCATTGGTAATCAAAATGTTTGAAAAACTGTTTCATAAATCAGAAAAGAAATATTTTTAAGTGGCTACAAGGACTAAGTGTAAAAGGATCTCATTTGCATTCACTAGCCAAGCAATTAAGCAAAGGACCAGAAAAAAAGGATAATAAAAACACAAAATGAAAAAGACTAAAAAATAAATAAATTTCAAATGAAATTAAATGAAATGAAATGGTAATTTGATACGCGCACACTTATGGCAAGCGTTTCTCAAGGAACAACAGGTAGAATATTCTTTGCAGTTATCCTGCGAGTCCTTTGTCGGTTTTCGGTTGCGCATCAAATCGCAATGCAAGTAAACAAGCAAACCCAATGATCGATCGTCCTTTTTGTAAGAATGAATGGTTAGCGGAAAGGGGGGGCAAGGGCGTTAATTGGATTTATGCAGCGGCTGTTTTCAAAGTATGGTCAATCACAGAGATTTTCAACCAAGTTTCTCACAGGTGTAGGAGAAAGAAAAAGGACCCCACACACAAACACACACAGCAGAAAAAAAAGGACCAAACTGACCATTCCCATTCCCTATATTCACTTGTTGTCCATTGTTTTTTCGCATTTCCCATTGGCATTTATTAATTTGAAGTGGCCCGCACTTCATGCAACTGTTGCGCTTCACTTCCTGCCACTTCCTTTCCCATTTAGTGGGCAGAGCCATTGTCCAGCACTTCCTGTTGGTCAATGTTCAGGCCCTGTGGGCAAAACAATCTATTGTTAATTAATTGTGCGGGTTATCAAGGATATAGTGAAGCGTTCAGGCATATCATTAAGGGACATTGAAAAGTATTAGTTAACTTATTTTTGTAAGTTGAGCATTGTATGTAACCAAAGATGATTTTCAATATGTATTTCAAATTAAATTAATTAAATGTAAAATTTGTTTACTTTAAAATTTTAATATATAATTTAAATCAATCCTAAAGTATTTGAATTGGAATTGAAATTTAACGGTAGACTTTTTGAAAGCAAAAGCTCTTTGTTGTAAGCAGATGTTTTAATTTGCCGCCAGGTGTCGTCATATAAACTCGAAAACTTACTCCAGTCAGCCGCTAGATGGCTCTTCGTTGCATTTGTAGTGTGGCCATTTCTACAGTTACCAACTGTTAAGAAATTCAAATTGGTTTTTCAAATTAGACAGTAGAGTTTTGAGAAATTAGGAATTTTTCAGTTTTCGCGTTTAAAACTAGAACAGAAATAAATGACGACACTTTGGATAATTATTTTAATTTACAAATCTTGAATTTAAATAAGTTGTATATAGTTATATATGTAGTATTTTATTAAGAGCTACTTACATGAAAAATAACCAAATTAATTATTTTTAAAACCGCAATTTGTTTTAGAATTTTTTTTAATTTACTCATGGCTTATATATAGTTAAATAATAGCTTTGAAATTTAGCCGATAGTCTTATGTTTAATTATTATTTATTAAACTTTATTGTTGACCTTCTTGTTGAAAGTGCGAAGTTAATACGTAGCTTTCTATCTATTAGTTTAATATTATCTTTATTTCATTTATGCATAGATAATAGCAAATTGTTTTATAAAAAACATATAGTTTATACAGATTACACGAAGATTTCCAACCTGATCTTCCCATTTCTCATATTGTTAGTTTAAAATTCATAATAATTTGACTATTTAAGCCTAATTTATAATATATAAGCAATATAATAAACTGTTATATCAGAAATGACTGTAATAAACATTTTGTAATATATATTAGAGCTATATCTATATTCTGCTCAATTTCTTAATTATGAATTCTAACTTCTATATCGAATATAGTAAAATATTAGATAAAAATTGTTTCCCTCAGAATGATTACATCCAATATTGCTTTTTACGGCAAGGAGAAGGAGTGAAAGGAGTCGGTTTTTTTCATATTCAAAGTCAACGAAAAGTCACATGTCCAGGCAACACCGTCAGAAGTCCTACAACTGTCGCTTTATGCGGGCAACATCCTTCCCATTCCATATCCATGTGTATATATGTATGTTTGTATGTGTATATACATTTTTTTGCTTTCGCCTGCAGGTCTTTTTCCTTCGAAATTCATTTTAATTCGTTTTTATTTCTTTTTAATTTTTATTACATTTTCGTATATTAGCTTTGACTTTGCTTTAGTTGTATCCACTTTGAATTATTTGCTGTTTGTTTTCCGCCGTTTTTTTTTTTTTGTTTTGGTTCCCTGTCTCTCTGGCATTGTTCTCGGCGAGGCTTATATATATGTATGTATGTATATGGATGTGTAGCTGGACCGGACCCTGGACTCGACTGGCGACTCCACTCTGGGTCTCTGCGTTTTCTCGTTTTGTAGTTATTGTCCAACGTTGACTGTTTACGCCAAATGCACGCCGCGGAGTAGGAAATTAAAAATGGCGAAATAAAGTTAAATTTTTTATGGCTTGTGCAAATAAGTCACATGTGCCAGCCAGGACCAAAAGCGGCAGAGGCAACGGCAGGACGATGGCATATCTGTAGGAGCACCATCACCAGCAGCAGCATCGCTTGTTAAGCAAGAAAATAATATTAGCATTAAGCGTTTGTCTCCGCGCCTCTGACAGTTGTGGCGCCATTTGCTATATTTCCTTTTTTTAATATTTTTTTCTTGTCCTTTAGTTGGTTTTTATTTATTTTACAAAATGGGCGAAAAACTTGCCGTCACTTTGTATGTTTTTTTCTACCTTTTTGAAGGACATCCAATTAAGCAGTTGAAATTATTAGGAAAAGGGTTCTAGGATGGGAATAACTGCCAGTTGTTCTGTTTGGCTTTAAGGAAAAAGATCAAAATTCCTGATAATTTTCAATTTAGTTTTTTTTTTTGGCAATATGAGACTTCGGGACTCTTGTTACGTATCCATTTAACAAACGATGCAACACGCGTATTGACTGATGGCAGCTGTGTGGCACATCCTAGGCCAAAGCTAACAATGCCAACGGCCATAAGACGTCCTTGTGGACTTCGCTCATATAAAGCTCCACCGGAATCATATTGGCACGTATCTCTGCCTGGAGTATAGGTGCAGAAACTGTGTGACGGAAGACTATGCAAAGCATTGCGACATTGCTGACTATCGATCACATCTAAATTTGTCTTAAGCAAACGATGTGTCTGTGGACCACCATACGAAGTGGTTCCCCAACCGGCTGCAATTACTTGTTGACCCACCAGAGGTAATTTTTTACCATTTTGTGCCGGTTGCAGGGGCAGGCATGCGGGTCCAACATAACGACTCCAGGCGATGGGTTTGCGGGTCTTCAACAGAGCTATATCGTTTTTTAGCTGACCATTTGCCAGTTGAGCAAATTGCTCGTGCACGATCAGCGATTGTAGATCATAGCGACGGGTGAATGGAGTCTCAAAGATGCTGGACAAATCATGTTCACCCACCACAATCCTTAGCAGTTCGGCATTTTTGGTCTCTGCACTTTGGAAACAGTGGGCAGCCGAGAGAAGGTAATGTTGATGGACTGTAAAGAGGGAAAATATGTAAGCAAAATATTTGATTATTAATTTATTTAATAAAAATAACGTATACAACTGCTTTGAATATAGTTTTTAACGATATTGTGCTGAAGTTACAGTTGATTGATTAATATCTGTTCAATTTCCGATTAAAATGGTATTAAAACAAATTAAATTTTCTTTCTTTTCCTTTCTCCCACTATTTGTTCATTGGGGTTGCCAAATTGTAGAATCCATGTCATATTGTATATTGTAGAAGCTTTTTCTGGCAACGCTGTCAGTTTTGTTTTGTCGCTGGTCGCGTTCGTTTGCGAATTAATTATAATAATTTTTTGTGCGTGTCTAAACCGCGTTATACCACTTCAAAGTTCGATCGGAAGAAAGTTAAACCAATTAGCAATCAAATGATGCTACTGTAATCATAATCCGTAAGGTGATTGTTGCTATTTGGATGAAAAATGCTTTGGTTGAAATGCAAAGAAAAAAGCAAAGAAAAAAGTTGATGCCGCAGCCAACTTCGCGTAGTATTCGCTAAACAAGGAAGAGAGCGAAAAATTGAAGCGAAGGCGAGTGCGTGCGTGTTTGTGTGTGTGCAAATGAAAAGTGATCGGTGTTTTAGTGTTGCAAAATGCAAAATTTGTGTGGTTTTTGTTTTATTTTTGTTTATGTGAAATATTTTGTGATTGTGTGAGTCGGAAAGCAACATAAGCAACTATTTTTAAAAGAAAGGTAATAAAGCCAATTGTAGTACATATTAAATAAAAACCAATAATAATAATTATAATTATAATAATAATTGTGGCGGTTGCGATGCTAGAAAAATATTTACTTTTAAGACCAAAACAAAATGAGATATTAGGGTAAAACAAAAATTGCAAATAAAAATTTAGTTTTAGATTGAATTATTTTAGAAACTTGAAGCTCTAGAAACTCCACAAACTATGTTTTAAAATATTTTAGAAAAGTTTTTCCATAACTTAAAGGCAAAAAAAAAAATAATTTATTATAAATTTCTACTTACTGATGGCTGCACCACAAAACACTTTTCCTTGCTTCTTGGTCAAGACGCCAACCATAGGTGGAAATTCATGTAGAGCAGCCTCATCATTTGTAGGACTGGCTATACGAGTGGGAACTGGCAAACTCCAGCCACAATCACAAATTGGCAGCAGAGCCTCCACTAGGCAAGAAAACCGACCACCACCAGCACCACCAATGCCACCAAAAGTCAAGTCAGTTGTTGGAGTAATAAAACCTGACACAATCTTGCCACGTTTTGCGGAAGTCTTTGAACTGCTGTGACTTGGCAATTGTTTTAGGTAAACTGTGTGACCATTGTTGTACCTTTCGACATCCTCCACAGAGTCATCAGAGTAGAGTAGGGAGGCCACGTATGCCAGAGCATCGCTAACGCCCACATCCTGTAGCACGTGCACAACCTCGTCACTTAGGTCCTCTTCCTCCTCCACAATTGGAGGAGCGTGTGTCGTTGTAGTGCTGGTAGTGGTGGTATCGGCCAGTTTATCCTTTAACTTTGGCACTGGCCTTCGCTGGGATATGTAGGAAATCACAGCACGATTGAGAAAACTTTTACGCTCAAATTTGCCGCTGCCACAAAAGTATTCGGATGTTGTCAACACCTCATTGCCCTCAGCATTGAAGTGAAACACTTCCTTTTGACAGGTCAAATCCGTTGAGAGCTGTGAGGAAAAGAAATTCACACGTAAAATGACAGTAAAGCTTCCACGTAAGAAACTTACCGTTTGCAAATTCAAATCACATTTAAACTGAACTAAATGATCGACGGGTGCCTCCACAGAGTAACGACAAGAAGTTCCCATCGGGTATTGGCCAGGATAATAGGGCGAATTGATATATATTTTTTGACCCGCTTGCAACTTCACTTCATGATTACACTGTTCATAAACACCCACAACAAACACATTCCTTAAAAGGAATAATCTTAATATAAAAAACCAGCCAACAACTTGCCGCATTACGTATTAAACCAAACGCGAGCAACGACGATCCGCAACGCACTGAAAGTTTCACGAAACTGGCAGCCTCTTAAGAACGAATGGGAAAGTCATTAAATCATTGTGACTTGCGACTGACACGCGACCCACGCAGTGTTCCTGTTCATACATACAATACCGAAAATATGTGTTAATTAGGGTCTTAACAAAAATGAAATTTCAAAGCTGCTACACGAGAGACGCCACAGCTAATTGAAAGAAAGTGCAAGTGTGTCAATCACTCAAAAAAATCTTCAAAAAACACCAAAAACTGGTTTGTATCAACTGATTTTTGGGAGACCGATGAGTGGCAAGTGCCAAATAAATGTATTAAGGTAGGTTAGTGATAAAAACAGAGAGAAATACTGATGAGAAAAAAGAAAAATGGTGTAACGGAGTTTATTTATCAAAAATTTATTTTATTTAAACTTTAATTTATACTTTACATTTACTTCAAAGATTGTAAATAGAAGTGTTTTTAAATGACCATTCAAGCTATAATTATTTTAAAGGTCCTATAAGAAACACAATACTTTATTTTCTTGTCTGAATGCCGTTTATTCGAAATTTCCAATTCTTTGCTCAAACCAGTTGTGAATTATAAGCCGATCATGTGCCAAAAAAGCCAATGTTCCTTCAACTTATTACTGCAATGCGATTCAAAATCTAATTTCTTTGGTTTTTCTCATCTGCTGATTTGCTAGAAATTTCTAGAGATTTCTTTCAAATTAGTTTTTAAAAACCTAACCAATATAACAATTTTCGTATACCCTTCTCCTTATGGTAACCCCTTTTTTACTTGCCACTTTGATGCAGCCAAGTGGGTGTCAGGCTTGACGCCTTGCCTCAATGCGTTGCAACATCATTTGCCCACTTCTCCTTGTATCAATCATGCATGGAAATGTTAACGCATCAGCGAAACTCTATAGGCCATGGGAATCTAGCTCTTAACCCTTTACCCAAACCCTTGTTGTATTGCAATTAAAAGCAAATGTCAACTAATTAATCTCAGAAACAGTACGAGTATTTGTACGGATATATACAATGTGTGTATGAATATAGCCTCCAGTCTCGACTATGGCCGATTGGCAATAAAAATGTTTGCCATTGGTTTTTTACTTTTTTTTATCCCCCCCGCCTCCGCCTCCCGCGCGCTAGTCTCGTCAGAGTTGTATCTTCTTTTCAGTTAAATAATTAAACGTTTGGCATAACATATGAAGCATGCTTTTAGGCTTAAAGGCAATACTCTATACAAATCTATGTATGTCTGTCTCTCTATGTGGTTGGTTTTCTGTTTGCATTTTTTATCCAGGTGGAGGATTTGAAGGAATATGTATGTGAGAGGAGAGAAGGGGCACGTTTTTTGTCTAACTGCAATTCTGACTGCGCCTCGTTTCGTCCTTTTGCCAGAGTCTAAGGATGCTTTTTTTTTTTTTATTTTGGTTTTTGGCGCTGTTGCAATGTATTGACTGTTGCTGCCTTTTGCTTTTTCTTCTTCGTTTTTTGTTCCATTTCTCTGTTTGTTGTTGTTTTTAGTTTTTAGTACACGGTGCACGTCTGCTTTGGTCTGCGCCTTGCAAGCTGCCCGCTTCCCTTCTCGCCTCCTTCTCGATTCCTATAGCTGCTGCTGTTGTTCAATTTACGTAAAACGCGCTCTCAACATCAACGTCAACTGCAGTTGGTGCAGTCAGAACTTGTGCTTGTGGGCGTGTGGGTGGACGCGGTGGTATGCCTGGTGGCACTAATTGAAAAGCAGCTCCAACTACACCATCATCACCCACTAACAACACTAGGACCCGAAGCCGGAGCCGGAGCCAGGGCCTAGCTGTTGTATCAAGGTTTGAGAGATGGAGGCCTTTCCTTTCTTTTTTTTTTCTTCTCAAGTACAGTAAGCATATTCCATTCAATTATGAAGAGAGGAAATGTTTGAAAAAATTCTTTGATTTAGCAACCAGCGTTACAAAATAAAATATTCAAGTTTCGATTAAAAAAATAGTTCCTTTAGGGAAAATTCCACGCAGTTTTTCTGACAATTTTACAAAGTGAAATCTGAAGGTAAATCTATTATATTATTCAACCTGATTTAAGTAGTATTAAAAAGTATTTTTCAAAACAATATATTTATTTATAATATAGATGTGAGTAATGTATGTACATATTGCTCGAGATCAGGTATTTGGACAAATATCTGTATTACGCTGTTTGGATGTATCTGTATTACGTTTTTGGCTGTCAATTCTAAATTTTCGTAGGCTTTTTCACTATTCCAACGCCAAAACTAGTTGAGAATTACAAATGAAAGAGACAAAATAGCGGGGGAAAGCTCCCAAAGCTATTTCCGGTATGTTTTAGTTACTGACATTTCATTGCTGTACTCAGAGTTATGAAGATTTCTAAAGTGTCATAGAAGTTGTTCACATATTATATAATCCCAGGGTGTTATCTAATAATTAAAAAACTCGACGCTTTCTAATTAATTTATACTAATACTAGAATTTGTTATTTTGAAATATATTCAAAATTCAATTTTAATGCAAATTTTTTAAAACTTTTTACAAGTACAGTTGATTGAGTTTCTGTGCTTAATGCCAATGCACACTGTAATAAGAAAACGTTAGACTGCACCCTTTGAGCCCTTCCGTTACCCTTTGTTTTTGGCATACTTTTGTGCTGCATTTGATTACAAAGGAAAAACACGAAGAGAGGGAGAGAGTGGGGTGGGATGGTGCAGATGCATCCGCCGCCAGTTGTAATGTGCGCCTAAACATTTGCGTTTAGTTTTCGTTTTACATTCGGAACGCAATTGCAATCGTCCTGCGACTTTGACTATTCATTAGCGTGTATGGGCCCCAGCAACGAGGAAAAAAAAAAGATATATACATATATGTGGATGAAGAAAAAAGGGTTAGAAAAAAACTCTAACAAGCTCAAAAAGCAATTTACAAGAGGCTGGCTAAAAAATTGGCAAAAATATCGACGTGCACTGCTCATGCAATTGACGTTTCGAGTTGGCGTGGGTGGGCGGGTGTGTTTTTTTTTTATTTTTTAGAAGACTAGGTTGTATTGCGGCAAGGGACGGCGGACTAAGAGTAAGGGGAGCCAAAGCTGCAGTTACATAAAACCACGCGTCGTACAAAAGCCGCCAAATCGCTGTTCACAAAGCCCTCCGCCTCCTATCTGCTATGCAAAATACAAAATGGCGGACAAAATTTATATATATATATAGGTTTATGTATATACATATATCGTTATATACATACATACATATATGACGTGTGTGTGTGTGGCAAAAAATGCAGTTTCGCAAAACTATTCCCATTTGTATTCGCCAAAAAGTTGAGTAGATAACGAAAAACACTTGGCATAGCGAGAAGAGAATGTGTTTCGGAGAAAATATTTACTATTTGGGATTTTTCCGTTATAGAATACTTTTCCAGAGTAGATCGATTTATACACATTTCAAATTAAGTTTAATATTTTCCGAATGAAAGGTTAAATACACAATATTCGATGTTAACTTTGAATTGCTTTTGTTTTTCTTATCTCGAACCAGTTCATTATGTCAATGTTTTAACTATTCGATGTTCTTATCTTTTTTCATAATGGAACCAGTTTCTTGGCCCGGCTATCAGCTGTTTGGGTATCAACTACATTATATAGCTACTATATGAAGGATAAGCCCAAAAGATAGTTTAAGTTATCAGCCGAAGGCCTTAGCAGCCAGCGCTTTAGCTATAAGTTAGCTTTAGTTTCAATTAGCTTTAACTTCATTATAAATAAATAAATAAGTTTAAGTTATATAACGATTTTTGATTCTTTAGATATTCATACCAAACTTTTGCCTTTCTCTGGAGCTTCAGATGTAAACGATTTCTCTATTTCCATTTGAATTTGTAAATGGGAACAGTTTTATATATGTATATGTACATATATTTATTGTTTGCTTGGTTTACCACATTTTTGTAGATGTGTTTTATACATGTGTGCAAGTGTGTATGTATGTGTGTGTCAGAAAATTAGCCATCGCTTTCGGTTTATGTCCAGGTAGTAGGCCAATTAAATCCATTGATATGAATTTTACTCAACTTTTTAGCATTTTATAAACATACAGAGTAGATTCAACAACAGATTTTATTTTTGGTTGCTTTCAACTAAATTTTTTGTGTTTTTCTTTCCACACCCTTTTCAACTATTCTTAAAACGGTTCAAAAAAAAACATTTAGGCCTCATCCACAGCTAAAAACATTAAAACGATTATGTCTACATTCCGAAATTTGGTTAATATTCGCAACCATGGGACCAGTCAGCTGCAACGAAACCATGTCTATTTACCCCAAAGTCGTCGTGAATGGGAAATTCAGATTGAAGGAGATGGTACAATCGTAGAAAAACGTCCACCACGGTTGCTGCTTAAGAATTTTCTAACCACACGGCGTTTAGAAGAGCGTTCCAGATTGCCGAGGCCGAGATATTTGAGGCAAAGGGCTATGATAGTCTCACAACCGATAATTAAATCGCATCATTCTTTGGTAAATGATCGCAATCGTTTGGCAAACTTAATGCAATCACTGATCAATACTAAAAAATGTATGCCACTTGACGATGAAGGGAAACGGCGAGGTTGGCAGGTGACAGAGCCTGATTTGAATGTAAATTACGGCTTAGGCATGCAATTTTAGGCATCATTATCATCAATATCATCTATGTAAGAAATTTGATCGTTTGATGGTATCCTTTAACTTCTTTTTGTGAAATACCATATGTGCACCATACCGAGTCACATAATGTTTATATACAATAATAAATTTTTGGGCGAATGAAAATAATTTTAAGGCATTTCATTGAAAAGTTATAGTGTGAGTAGGTTTCGCCAACTTGTACTTGTTGCATAATAAAAAGTATGTACATATATATAAGAAAATAAAAATGAACTGAATCGGCGTAGATTTCGAATGAGTGTCGATATCACCGATTTTCAGAGAACTTTTGAGAAAATGCTGTGAAATTTTTTTCACTGAACAGAAAAGTGCATTATAGGAACTCTAGCTAAAACCGCTCTAACATCAACCCAAATTTCCAAGTGTAATACAAAATTTTTAAAAATAAATATATCTTACATATGGTTCGCTATATATATACATCGTATATTTATTAGTTTTTTTCTTCAGTGATCTGGTATTATGCACTATTATGATTTAAATATTTAGTAATTAGGAATATTTATGTGCTTAGTTAATGATTTATGAATTTTTTATATATGTTATAATTATGGATATTTGTGATTTTTTTTGTGGTCCCAATCAGATAGGGAATTGGGTGTGGGTGTTTGCGGTAATCTTGCTAGACATCATATGTGCCATATACCATGCGTCTTCGAAAATCCAACCATCGATAGCGGGGATTACGATGGTGAATTAATTGTTGATCTCTGGCAGAGTAACGTGGGCTGCGCTGCTGCATCTCCTGTTCGTCCAAATGTTTCCGATAGTTTTTCACATAACAGCGCGGAGCATGATGATATTCGGGATTCGGTTCGCTTCGTACGCCTTTCGTTTTATATTGATAAAGTTTGCTTGTATCCTCCATGTTGGAGCATCCTTTTTGATGCGCTTTCCTTGAATAAATGCCACTGGTAAAAGTATTAAGAAATTTCCAAAAATTCTGATTGGCCGTGATCATTGTGGCCACGATAATCTGATTAAAGAGACGGAGATAATAAGAACGCGCAGTGAATGTGCAAGTCCACGACAAAAAAAATTTAATATGTAGTATTTTGTATTACATATACGAGGGAGCTAACTCAAAGGCCGAAATATACATAAATTTTTTTTTAAGAGTTCAGTTTATTTGCTTGTCATGTATGTAGAATATTTTGAAAACTGACTGATCCAAGCAAAGCAAATGGCCAGATGGGGCAACAAAGGCCTACTAAGATTTTTTCAACATTTAAATTTATCCCATCGACCCATTCCAACAAATGAAACGCGCACAAAACATAATTAAACAATTAAAAAATAAAATAGAACCATCTCTCTTTCTCTTACATCAAAGTCAAAGCCTAATTAAATTGACAAGTGCAGTGAAAATGCAAATAAAAAAGCAAAAAAAAAAGGACTAAATTGCAAATGTAGTACCTGAAAATTAGCCCTGGCCACGTTAAGAGCGAATACCAAAGTCGTTGTCGTCATTGTGAACTCAGTAGGACACTGCCGCTGTTTTGCCTAAGCTCTGGAAGAGGGCCCTCGACTGCATTTTTTCAATACCCTTGGAAAAGGGGTATATGTATTTTTACAGAAAATTAAAGGATCTTTTCCGACTTTATAAAATAAATATATATTATTGATCAACATATCTGCTCTAAGTCCGTCTGTTTGCATGTATGAAAACTAGACTGTTGGATGTATAAATATCGAATTAAAATGCACTTTGCCTTCTTTTTGCTGCACTTTGTTCATAGGTATTTTGGAACCGGTCGGATCGGGCAATTGTATCATATCAATGCCATACAAATGATCGAATGAAATTGCGGGTATAAAAAAGAAAACTAGACTAAACTTTTGTATTTATTAGTTATATAAACTTATTCTGTATATTAGTAGACAAAAACAGATTTGACTTTTTGAATTATATTGGCAAATGTACAATTTGCAAGGGTACACAAACGTCGACAAAATCGAAGTTAGCCCGGCCTTCTAGTTATTCCCCGTTTATTTTATTTTTTATTTTCATTTCCCCCCATTGATTTTTTCTCTATATTATAAAATTTATGCTACTCGGCTGCTTTGTTACAGTCTCTGGCACTTCATTCTTCTGTTTTTTTTTTTTTTTCATTTTTCCAAGCTTTTGTTGTCGAGTGTTCGCCAACCAGCCTTTCCTCTCTCATCATCCCTCCCACAGCAGCCTCCGAAAAGCCAAAAGAAAGGCTTGACAATAAAAATTATGAAGCATATTACTTGAGTGCCACTTGTATTCCTCTTTTCGTTTCTATCCTTTCTTTTTTGCCACTTTTTTTTTATGTTCTGTTTTTTGTATTTTTCTTTTGCTTTTGTGTTTCGTTTTTGTTTTGTTTTTCTAAAGTATGTCGCTAGTTTTTGAAGAGCAAACTTGCGTGTTAAGGTAGCAAAAGCAAATGCAAAGGAAAAAAAAAGGGTTAAGAACTCTTTCAGATTATAATGAAGTGCAGTCAGTTGATGCGATTTGGGGCTAAGTGTAGCAAAGGAATAAAAGGGGTTAAAAAAATTGGTGACAAGAGTAACTTGCAATGGACTGGAATGAGGTCCAAGTAAATTGGAAAAGAAATTAAATCTTATCATGCGAATAATAGTTATATTTTGTGATTGAACCAGTCTGTAAAATTTAATGACTATATATTGCAATTTTTATGTGCCTATTTAATTCTCAATAATTAAGAATTATAATTCTTATTATATAAACAAATTCTAATTAAACTCTAATTTAGCTTAGGTCATCCCCAAAAGGGGACTACCAGGTTGTAAGATTTTATTTTCAAATTCTTTAAATTCTTTTCTTCTTTCTGATCTTCCCTTTTTATATAAATTTTCTAATAAAATGTGATTTGTTTGTCGAAATGATTTGTGTACATGGCAGCAGCTTTATATATGTTTCATTTCTTTGGGAGATGTATCCAAGTTCCTGAACCACTTTGGAATCAGTTCAAGAGGTATATCTATTTGATCTCTTTTCGCCTGATTACATAATGCTTTTTAATCTAAATGATACTTTTAGGAGTATTATTTAGACTATAATTTACTCAATTATTTGAGTTTTCTGGCTTTAGATCTCATATCTGCCGTATATTAATTTACGCCTGAATTCCGTCCAACGATATTGATCCGTAAAGCATTGCTTATCCTGTTGGGTTGGATGTCTGCACAATACTTTTGAATATTTTTTGGTCAAACGTCTTCGTTCATTCACATTGACCTTCGGCTCCAGTTTATATTCATCTTGCTGGTAATTGCTATTATGATATTCGAGACGATCTCTATTCATATATACTTCTGGAAGAGTTCGTCGTGACTCTGGATGGCGATTGGGACACATCTCCGCCAAGAACTGGGATCGCAAGCCAAAAGAACGTTTGGGGAGCCAACGTGCACCCAAACTTCCAATTGAATTGCGCCCAATCCACGTGGCAAATGTTTTTGTTAGAGCCATGGATGAAATTGTTAAAAAAAATAATTCTATCAAGAATTTTGAATTTTGGTCAAACAAATAAAAATTTTTCGAAATTTATTACATTTGTTGTTAAGATGACACTTGTGAATTTCAATTTAAACTAAAAATGGTTACTTTAGTTTCTTTTTCTTTACATTTTTTTCTTTTTCGATTAACGAAAAACCTTTTAAAATATCGTTTGATGTTTAAAGCAAATGAAAATAAGTTTGATAAAGTCTTAAAGCAATACTGACCCGATTAAGGATATTTCAATACCTTTACCTTTTTCCCCACGATTTTCCATTAAATCTATAGTCCTGCGATACATGGAATTCCTATATTATATCGATAAATTTCCATAGTCCATAAAGTTAATTAAAGCTTTAAGTTTCTATCTCTTCAAGGGGTGAAATAACCCAAAACGCCGTTTTTAAATAATTTGTTGTAACAAAAATTTAATCGAATCTGTTGAAAAATCTTATACATTTAAAAATACATAAGATTATTAAACAAAAACCAAAAAACAAAATGGCAGCAATGCTTTTGACCAAAGTTAACTCTTCAGAGGATGTTATGGTTATCAGAAATTAAGAGATCCCAAACTCTTTTTACTATTCTAATATAATAAAATCAAAATTTTTATACGACTATTTGGTTTTTTATAACCTTGTTGTTGAGGGTACAATAAAATTGGTAATTAAACTGGTTGCAACTCATAGAAATAATATTTTTTTAAATTTATTTTATTGTTTTTTCTTTTTCTGTTTTTATTATTTTATTGTAATTTTTTGAATTTTTATCTTTCTCCATACGCATTTTTCATATATGTAAGTGTTTCTAATTTGATTCGACATTTTGGATAAATTAAGACTCCGAAAGTACATCCCATCTGTATACGGTAAATTATTTAATGTAAGCTAGATGCTTATGCCTAAAATGCTGATCGACCATAGATCATGCTATGACGGAACTCGGCCCATCGACAACGATGACTATCATATGATGGATACGGTAGGCTGACCTTATGGGATAGAGAATTATCTTTTGGTTCTGGTTTCTGGGCTGTAACACGTCTCAATAGCTCATCATCGCATAAATTACCCCTGCTATTAGCTTCATTGTCATCGTCTTGTTTACCAAAGATCGTTTCCCGTATTGATTGAACTTCCGTATCTAAATCGTCGCTTGTCATTTGATCTCTGTTCTGGTCTTGAGACATAACTTCACTTGTCACTGGACTGTTTGATATGCCAACGGTCTCTATGGACGGTTTTGTCTCTCCGGTGCTAAATACTGCTCCGACACGTTTATTGTTCTCATTTGTTTCCATTTCGCCCATTTTGGTCATATACATCTCGTCGTAATTAATATATTGTCGCCGTCTGGCAGCACTCTGAGCCGTCAAGATGTTGTTGCGACGCGTTGGGGCGACATACCGGTGAATTGGATTGCAGGGAGTACGGTTGAACGAGGCTTGTCTTAGGCATCCAAATTGCTTTGAAAAGAAACCTAATGTAATTAACCCATGGAGACCTTGGTCCGGAATCACTTTATGGTTCAGCTGATGATTACGCATGCCGGCAAGACCGATTTGGCTTAGGTTGTTCATCGATCGTATGTTCTTCGGTAAAAGTGACATCTTGGTTTATTTTTTTACCTCCTCTTACACCTTAGAAAATTTTTGCTAATTTTTTTGAATTTTTTTGTTTTTTTTTGTATATACTACAAATTTTGTACTCTTTTGCCCAAAAAAAAAAAAACGGAAAATCGGAAATAAAAACCTAAAATACTAAAATTCTGGCGTAAATACTCTTAAATTTTGTTGCAGATTTTTTGTCCTCAAATATCCTTTCTGCTCTCTTTGATATCAAAATTACTTTCTTGGTGTTTGTGTAGTGTTTTGCATAAAGGGGTTAGATAAAAATTTAGATTGTATGCTTGTGAACGAAAATTTTGAAACTGAGAAATTTATTCGAGTGGGTCAACGATTGAATTGTTGCTAACTTCTATTGTGTGTGTGGGAATGACTGACAGCAAAGCCAGGAATGCCTTTGACTAAAAAATTTCTACAATAAATTTCATCATTTATTTATTTATTTGAATTTGTCAAAGAAATTCAATTAGAAATCTCTCTACTTGAGAGGAAGAGCAAACAAATTAAACAACAAAAGCAAGTAATAAAATTCACAAAATTTATCAGCATTTATTAATTTTGCACGTGTTTTCTGTAGCATGGGATGGGATTCAGCAATGGAGGGAGAGTGTTTTAAAATTGTTCAACTAAAAGTTGTGGAAAATTTTAACGCAATTGTTGAAGATAAAACAAAACAACGGCGACAACAAATTGAGTTAGTACACAATTACAACAACTATTATGTCGAGAAGATGGCTGCATTTTACAATAAATGCAAATGCAACAACATCAACTTGCAAATCAATTTTTGAAATATGTTAAGCAAAGAGACTGTTAAATACCCTTTCAATTCAAACGACAGATTTGAGAGTATCTTTTTATGTCGGATTTACATATTTGTGTTTCATGAAAATGAAGAAGACGTTAACCGAATTAGGGCCAAAAAGGAAGAACGTCCGCCTTAACATATTGAGAATTATAGTCGATAAAAAACATAAAGGAAGTTTTTTTATAGTATATATGTATATTGATTTAGTTTTTATAAGTCAGTTAAATTTATTTTATGATATGTATTAACCGCAATCATTTTATGGGTATTCGGTTAATAGATTTCTATTTCTTTCTCTCTAGATAAAGTAGGCAAATTCTACGAAAATTTTAAGCTCGCTGTGATTTAAAGAAACAAGATTAAAGTAAACAAATGAAATGTTTTTATCTTGCGGAGATCACTGCGTTCTCTTGACGTAAGCGTTGCGCCACTCATGTGCCACTTTCAATAATCCACCAGCTTTTACATTATCTGGTTTTTTACAATGTTAAACTAAAAATATAATTTATTAGATAAAATATATTAAATTGGGTGTGAAATATTTTAGCCACTAAATTTACTTGAAATCAGTGAGTTTCACAAGGACTCTATTACTTGACTATTCCTCAACTTTGATATATTTTGGATATATCTTGTAGATGAAAAAGATTAAAACCAAAACTACTTCCAAGAGATTTATGTTAAATTTTATTTCTAGTTTTAATTGTAGTGTATAAATCAGTGCAACCAATTTCAGTGGCATCTAAAGAACTATTTCTTGAGGCTTTTAAAGGCCAAGAGATATATGCGGAGGAGAAGTGGATACGAAGAAAGTTGAGTGTTGTGCGTTGTTTAAATGTAGGCAAAAACATGTCACAGCGTTTTTAATTTAAATGCAAATTAAGGCCTTTGTCAAAAGCCTCAAACTGCCTGCAGGGCGAGAAGAAAAGGAGATGGGTGCCAACTGCAAGAAAGTTGACTAAGGAATTGAATTGTGTATTAGATGCGTATTTTATAAAGAGAGAGAATCACTGCTGCTGATGATGCTCCTGCTCCTCCTTCTCCTATTCCTAACGCACACAAACTGAGCCTCCAACATAGCGCCAGAGCCAATTTAAATGCGATGTTATTCGTGTATTGACCCCAATGCCAAAGGGTCGGCCACAGGGTCTACCAAAGCTGATGACACCTATGAGAAACATGCGTTCACGTTGACGTAGAATCACCGGGCCACCGGAATCATACTGACATGAATCCTGACCCTGACCGCGGGAGTCATAAGTGCATAATTGATTGGCTGCAATTGTAGAATTGTATTGTCTACGACACGAGGTATTATCCATGGTTAGAAGAGTGGCCTTTTGCAGGGTATTCGATTTGGGAGCAGCAAATCCCAGTGTACCCCAACCAGCAATGTCCGCATTGAGAAAACTAAAGGGATCCTCACTAGAGAAAAATAAAAAAAGATTTTATAACTAACCAAAAGAACTTGTAAAAATAGCAGAAATAAGCTTTTACAATCCTATAAAGATATATACATATATTCTTGACAAACATTAATAGCTATAATAGAGTTCATCTGTTTGTCTCCATGTTTCTTTCAGATAGTAGTTTTCGAGCTATGTGAATAAATTTTAGTATATAAGCTTATTAGGCCTATAGGTAATTTAAATTTCTGAATTTGTCCGATTGGACCACTATAAAATATAGACACCACTTTTTTTCAACGTTAATAAATTCTATACGAAACTGAATCCTTCTAATAAATTTTGTTACTTACGATTGCCTGATGGGCAAACAAATGGGTCCAACGCCTCTGGACCACTCTATGGGACGCACTGTTTGCAATAGTGAAATATCATTGAGATCTCCAGAACTAGTTACCGTATAACTTGGATGATTAATAATGCTGCGTATGGCATACTGAGTAGCATATATTGATTCAGTTTCTAAAAGAAGAAAAAAATTAATGACGTTTTCTTTCCACAAATCAATCCACTCACCAATACTAAGATCATGTTCACCCACCAAGGCTAACAAACGACTTGCTAACGGTTGTCGAGCAGTGCAATGGGCAGCCGTTACAATATAACGATCACTCACAATATTGCCACCACAAAATATACGTAATGTAGAGGAAGTATCACGTAATCCTACCATGGAAGGGAATTCATGTTTGCCAGCCTCACGGCCATTGGAAATACGTGTGGATGCAGACCAACCGCAATTGCAGGGGGCTGGTCTAGCAACAGCCTGACAATTGATTCTGGCCCTCTGTTGACTTTGCGGACTTGTTGAATAATAGGCCACGGCCAGAGATTGAAAATTTGAAGTTCTCGTTAACAAACCCATGCGACAATAACGTTCACCATCTCGAAATTGTAAATCGCCATCAAGGGAAACGAAAAGAAAAACCGAATTGCATGAATCGGGATACTTGAAAAAGCAAAAAGTTGGATTAATTAGTAGTTGCCAGGTCAGATAATTGAGGAACTTACCAATTCAAAGCGACAGTTTAGTTGTATAATATGATTAGCAGGTGCAGTTACACGATATCGACAATTACTTCCAGGCGGCAAACTGCCAGGATAATTCAAGCTGGTTATATTAATAGCTTGATTCGATTGTAAATTATATTGCCTAGTGCATTGTTGGGCCAAAATATGTTGGATTGGCAGTAAAATAAGTAGGAAAACGATATTCACTTGCCTCATGGTCGAAAGAATATCTCAAAGTGAAAATTTTCATTTAAAAATCTCTTTTATATGCAATGAAAATACATGTAGTTTATCTATTATACTATATATAGTACACAATATATAGTATAACAGATAAGAAATAATAAAATTATTCAATCATCATGCTCTTCATGTCCTACTTTTCGCCCTTATATTGACTTGATCTTGAAATTGTATATTTGAGTTACAGTAATCAAAAATTATTTAAATGGTAAATAAACCTGCATTTTTCGATTGTTAGAAGGTTGAAGCAGATGTGATAAATTGGAGGCTTAGACTGACATGCTCCCACATTAAATGAAATTATTAATTTTTTTAATTTGATCAGCTTTAGCTTTTAAGTTGAAAGTTGATGCACCCTTCTCTATTTATGCATATATAAAAATTAAAACAAATGGAATACTATTTTGCTTCAAAGTGTTCTTTTTTATTTAACTCACATGCTGACAACACAATTGGAATTTCCAATCTTTTGGCGTATCCAATTGATATAACTAGTTATCCTTGTATTAACACCAATGGAATATGGTGTCTCTGCACAACTTTTGCCAAAGCTAATAACACCCAACAAAAATTGTTTTGATAGACGATAAATAACCGGGCCGCCAGAATCATACTGACACGAGTCACGACTACTGCCGGAATAATCATATGTGCACATTTGTCCAGCGTTAATTAGGGCAACATCATTGTAATTTGTCTGACAATCCGAATTGGACAACACCATCAGATTGATCTTTTGCAAAGTTGGTGAAGCTGGACCGGCAAAGAAGAGAGTACCCCAGCCAAGGACATCCACAGTGTCATAGTCAAAGGTATTGGTACTATAGAGAACATTAAATATATAGAATTAATATTTAAAAATAAGAAAGAAAAATCCAAACTTACGTTCCAACTGGGGGCAAACAGATGGGACCAACGCCACGAGACCATGCAATATTACTAACGGTAACCAAAATGGCTATATCATTAACCACAGATGGAGTACTTTGATATTGCTCATGGACTATAAATTTTTGTATGCTAATCTGCTGATAGTAACGCGAACTGGCTGCTATTGATATATAATGATATATATATAAATATGTATATATAAGCAAATTAATAATTAATATTTAAAATGTAAAACTTACGATTCTGCAAATTAATTGTGCCAGCAATTGCCACAATATTTGTGGGAATTTTATTGTATGTACAATGTGCCGCCGTGGTAATATAACGATGAGAAACTGTCAACAGAGAGTTAAGTAAATTGCAAAAGAAAAAATCAAATCTTCAAACTTTACCTATAGAAGCTCCACAAAAGGAATCCTGATTGTTGGCTGTAATATCCTTAAGAGCCACCACACTGGGATATTCATTAACTTTAGCTTGTTGGCCATTGGCTATACGTTGACTGGCCGACCAACCGCAGTTGCAATTTTGTTTGGCCACCGTCAATGTGCACTTGAAATTGCCCCTTTGGTTGGCCGTTGAGATATAGGCAAAGACCAAATCCCGGAATATAGATTCCCGTGAGATTGTGCCACTGCCACATACATTTTCAGCACTACGAATTAATAAATCTCCCTCAGTGTCTATCCAAAAATTATCTGTAGTACATTCACCATTGGTCTAAAAAATGGATCTGGATATATTTTCAATAATCTTTTCTACTTCTATTTTCTTGTCCATACCATAGGCAAATTGATTGTGCATTGTGCTTCAATATAATAATCCAAAGGTGCTGTAAATTTATAACGACAAGAGGAGCCAGCTGGATAATTTTGTGGATAATATGGTGACTCTACATAGGATATACCCGGCTGTAGGGTATAGGCATTATCGCAGCCTTCAAAGTAGCCAAAAGAACCAACTGTGAAAGAACTCAAAAAGATTAGTAAAAAACCGCGGTTAAACATGGTTCGTCTAGTTGGTTTGGGCCGCGACACTGAACTGTTTTAAAATTTAAATGTCACTGTCAAGTAATACCAAATGATAAAAATAATTGTTAAATCCAAAGTTAAATAACACTTGATAAAATATTAAGTATACGGCATGCCCTCTCCCTTTATCTCTCTTAGAATATTTTCCAATATTAACACTTGTGCAAACAATAATAAATAACGGAAAATGCGTTTAGTTGACCTTCGGTATTGAAAATGCATACATGATTTGTGAACTTGGTTATTTGATAAAAACTTTTCAATTAGCATTTACTATCCACCTAAGCTGATAAGCTTGGCTAATAACATTTTAGGTCATTGGTATTTGGTATTCATTTGGGGTTTTTAACAGCTGCTACTGCTACTGTTGGCTTAAACAGAGATAAGCCAACACACCGAAACAGCAAATAAACAATTTCTGTTTACAATGAGTTTTAATTAGAAGAGGAGAAAATTAAGTAACTAAGTCTGTTTAAATAAAATTTATAATAATATTTTGTTTTCTTAAAGAAAGAAATTTATAATTATTTTTTTTGTTTCTTATCCAAGCAGTTAAGGTAATTATAGTATTTTGAACAACTTGGTGAGACGAAATAAAAAAGTAAATGCATGCGGAAGGAAAAGTTTACATTCATATTTCATTAAATTGAAATTGTATATATTTTAAAATTATTGTATGCTAATATTTGTGTAAATTTATTACAAAGAAAAATTTCGTTATTTCCTGCACTTTGATATTAAAACTTTATATGAAATAAAATCAGTACTTTTGTTGATATTTCATTAACTTTTTACTTATGTTGACATATTCCCCTCACTTCTTCCATTGAGTATATATAATTTGATGCCAAATTTGGCACTCACATGAAATATGTTAGTACATTGAATTACTTATAATCATTTAATACCTAAGGAATTGTCAAATAAATAAATTGTCATATAAATGAATAATGATCATTCTTAAAGTTTTATTTCCTGGCAAATTTATTAAAATAAAAGTTATAAGGATTACAGTCCCTGATATATGACAATCTGTTTGTGGAATCGATCCACTTGTGAAATGTAGTGTAAACGAATTTTCTTTAATGTTTCTGTTCACAGCTTCTTTTAATTTATTTATCAATAATTTGTGTATTTCCATAAAAACTTTGGGTAGAAGTTTTGGTCTTAGAGAGAAAAAAATAAACTTATTTTTGTAGTTTAAATATCAAATGATAAAGGGTATAGAAACTGCAGTATAACGTAAACATCACCGTTACATGACAATATTTATCTTGGAACACAAAAAAAAAGGTAATCTTTTTAAAAATACAATGTAAATGTGGAGTAAATTTTTATACAGCAACCATTAGCATAAGGCAATTAATAATTTAATGGTTGGAGGAAAATGAACGAAAATAATTACTTTTCCCTGTCCAAACTCTCCTCCCCCATTCCGACTCTTTCAAAAGGGGCCTAAAAGTATGCAATAGTTTTGGTTCCAGAACCGTGTAATTATAATATCCCTTTTCTCTCGGCTTTATCATTGCCTTTCTCTCTCTAACTGTGTTTTTGCTTGTGTTTCTTTTTCTATCTGCTATGCACTGTTTCGCTTTTTACATAACATGGCTATGTCTATATTTTCTAGTATGATTTTTTGTGTCAGTCGAATTTTCTTTTTGTCTTTGCTCGTTTCTTTTTTCCAGGCCCGCACATTTGCATTTTCCACTAATTTGACTTTTGTATTGTTGTGGTCAACCTCTACTCCACCCGCCCCCTTCCTTCACTTCAGCCACACCCACTCAGCCTTTCTCTGTTGCAGTCCATTGCAGGTTTTTATGTATTAGAGTTTTGTGTGTGCGTGTGGGTGTGTGTGTGGCTTTGTATGCCTTTTTTCATGTCGTTTTGCTTTCCACCAATCGCATTCCCTCTATATTCCGTTATATGTATGTATGTATTTGTGGGTGGACTACGCACTTTTTGACTTTTCGCTTGTCATGGGAATTTGGGTCGGTTAAGAGGGGACGGGAAAGAAATGCGTTTTCATGCATTGGTTGGCCAGGTCCCTGACCGAGTCCCAACCCGAGGTTGAGGCTTACTACTCTTTCTCTCTGTCTCTCTTTTACTCTGTCATTCTCTCTCTCTGGGTTTTTATATATGTATGTGTATATAGAGTAATATGCTTTAGTGTGTGTGTGTGTTTGTGTGTGGGAAACTGCATTTCCCCGAGCTTGTCATTTGATGTGGCTGTGACTCTGTGGCCATATCATTAATTGCCGCTAGGCTGCAAAAAAATAGAGACCCACACAAATTAGTGGGTAAAAATGGCCAAAAGGTAAGTGGAGAAGATAACAAAAACAAACTACTAAATGAAAGGATGTGGCATGGCTGGCTAGCAGAATAGAGGCATAAAATGATCCATTATCCTGCATAGAAAGAAGAGAATGAAACTATTTTTTGTTCCGAAGGCAAATCAATATACGTATATGCATAAACACTGAGTTTTCTTTAAAAACTATTACAATTCGTATGATTTTTCAACATAGAGTTTTCATTGATTATTTTATTGAGGGGTTATCTATCTATTATTTTTTATTGTGTTCCATTTTAATTCTATTCTCCTTCGTTTTATACTTTATCTATTCATACTTTACTTGTATTCTTGTTTCTGTTACTATTGCTGTTCATATTTATGTACATTTTTCTTTTTCTGTACATGTTCCTATTTCTGTACCTGTTCCTATTTCTGTACCTGTTCCTATTTCTGTTCCTATTGTATTCCTCTTTCTATTTCTGTTCCTATTATAATGTCAATTCTTGATCCTATTCTTGATCTGATTTATGCTCTTTTTTTTGTTCCTAATTATGTTCCTATTATTGCTGCTATTCCATTTCATATTACTATTCCTGTTCAAATTTTTGTTTCGATTTCTCTTTCTATTTAAAACATTTAAATAGAAAAATTTCTATTTTATTTTAACTTTATTTCCTATATAACAGTTCTTATTTCTTGATCATTTATTCTCACCCTGAGAAAGTCTTACTCCTTAATATTTTTACCTTTCTTGCTTCAATTTCTAAGGCACTCGAATATAAAATTCATGATCACAAAATACAAATGTATTTTAATTTTCAATTTGAATTGTACACAAATGTTGATTAAAGTGTATTATCTGTCTGGAATTCTCTATCCGTTTTTTCCTCTCCCATTTTCAAATTGTTGACTCAATAATCCACAAACTGTAATTGCAGTTGCCAAACCCCCCAGAGACCATAATCCCATAAATCGATGAAACCATCAGGAGGCTCACAATTCTATATCATTTTTTTCCTATCCATCTCTCCCTCTCTCTCTCTCTCTCTATCTCTCTCGCGCCTACTTGTTTTTCCCACCTTTATCTATATATTCTAGGTCTGCCTATTTCACTTACCAGTCGATATGCTCCTTTCGACATCGTGCCTACCTACCAGCAGGTTGGTGAGTTTATCACGCCAGGAGAAGAGGCATATTCAATTTGCCATGCACCTTCAATCACAATAAATCCATACAAATTTCCTTTTGGGCTCGAAATGCAAACTAAGCAAATTTTAATTAATGAAAAATTGCTATTAAAAAACAAAAAAAAAAAAAAAAACAAGCAAAAGAAAAGAAAAAGAGGAAGAGATACACCAGGAAAAACTAAAACCAATTCAGGGGCAAAAAAATGCAATCAAAATGCTGGGAGAAGTCTCTTCTGCAACGCCCACCCCTTCTTATCCCTTCTATAACCAACTAGAATGGTAAATGCATAAAAACAACGCACAGAAAAATACTAAATACATATGTAAAAGGGCCACCAACAGTTCTGCTAGTGTATACGTGTGTGTGTGTGTGTGTGTAGGAGAGGGGTAGGATGATGTGGAAATAGGCGTTATCTAAGCCAACTGCCTGGTTCTCTGTCTCAGCTGACTGCGCTGTCGACTTCAGCGATTAACATAAACACGCAAAAACATTAACACAGCCTCTCAGTCTCAGCCAACGGCAACGCAGTTAGAAAATAAATGCTATGCCAAGGGGTACTGCACGGAGGGGGAAGCAGAAGAAATATTCGTATGCAAAAACAAAAAAAAAAAATTGTTCATACATAGATAACGTGGCGTATGTGTAATGTGCGAAAGAGATGGATAGATCGATATGGCGGCATGGTTGGTAGTGGGTCGGCCTCTGTGTAGTGGCCTCTCATTCTGCCACGCTCATTACACTCATTTCGCCTTAGTTTTTGGGGGCTGGGCGCGCATAGGCAATTTTCCACATTTTCCACACATACACACTCACACACACATGAGCTGAGAAAAATGTGTTCTCTGCCAACGACCGCACCCAAACCCAATCACAAAAACGCGTTAATAAGAGGAAAACGTGGCGCAAAAAACTACACACAGATATACACACACACATAGAGAAACAAACACACATTGCATAGTATAGCATAGAGTACAGAGAGCGCCTCCTCCTTCACCACCATGCCTTTCTCCTCCCTCCCCTTGTTGCTGCTGCTGCATACCCGACACCCATTCCTAGCTCTTGCCATGGCCAGCCAATCGCAGAATTTGTTTACGAAAAGCAACACAAAGCAAAATGTATTCTCTCATTTCACGAATTTTTCCCAGCATCTCACTTGCTCTCCCTCTTTCTCTCTCGCTCTTACTCACACACACACACATTCAATCGCTCTCCCTCGTTAACTCTCGCTCTCTATCTCTCTCTCACGCGCCGCACATTTTTTCCACTGTTGCTCATTTTTGTGCGGGAAATTGTAGAAAAAGCCAAAACAGAAAAAAAAAACCAGCCACGTGCAGTGTGAAAGAGAACAACAGCAGAGCGGAGCGGATGATGAGGTAAGAGGTATTCGGACTCTCTTAGATTTATATGCCTGCTCTTTCGGTGGGGGGGCTTTCGTTGAGTTTGGCTTTTCGTTGGGCTCTGCGGACTGGCGGGTGGGGTAAGGGAATAAGTGTTTGGTGGCAGGCTGAACGAGTAAATGCATTTGGTTGGTTAGGCATTGGGAACTGGTTTTTTTTTGTCAAGCATTTGGCTTAGTTTTTTTATTTTGTTTTTGCATCTTTAATTAGTTAATATTTCACTTGATTACATTTTCAGTTGATCTTAATTACATTTTTAGAATAAATTTAAAGTCAGCTCCTATCTAATTTCATTACTTAGATTTTGATCAATAATGTTCATTAACTTGACAAGAATACTATCTATAAAATAGATAAATCACTATCTGTGTGAGATTAAATCAGCGCTAAACCACTGAATACTGTTTATATGTATGTATATGTAAAAGTAATTTCAGTTTGTCTTGCGAATAATTACATTCTTGATTGATATCTGAACTCCACTAAAAAGTTAATCAATTAACTTAAATTTAAACATTATCATTAATCAATCAAAAACAAGGTGATAGATAAAAACATCTTTAGAAAATGTGTATTTTTTCCTGTTTAGCATATTGAGCTGATTTATTCGACACAAGATAAAAAATAATAATAGTAAAAACTAAATACATAAAGTAAATCTATTGAAAAAATTAAAAAATGTTTGATTTCTCTTCAACATTGGTTGCAGATTATTTTACTTAATTACTTAAATTTTTAAAGTTGGTAAATTTTTTATTTATCAATTGATTTTTTAATCAATATTTTGTTCATATAGATTGTCATCCATTTAATTTAAAGTCTTAAATAAATAAATGAATACAAATACCATTAAATGAATAACATAGAATGTTTAAAATCGTAGAAATACATTACAAAAACATATTACGAAGATCGTAAAGTTTGTCTTTTATTTGAAATCAAGTTAAAATATAGTTAAGATATTAAAAAATCAATGAATTGGTATAAATTGGAATAAATTGAAAAATTGCGATTCAAACGAACACTTGTTTCTCACTTTGGAGTTAACAAATTTTAGTTGTTAATTTATTTAATACTTTTTACATTCAGTTGACGGATGTAACTAAGAGCTTAAATTGATTATGCATATTATCGCATAACATGATTTTAGCTAAATCCTTTAAGGAAACCAAATTCCCAAAGCTCCAATTCTGTCTAAATATGGCCGATTTCAGAAAACTGTATTCTTATTTGCTTCTTTAAACATATAAAAACCGAAACCCAGATTATCATATTGATCCTTTATTTATCTGTAAATAAACCAATTTATGCTGATTCATGGCACAAGAATTAAATACATTAAAAGTAAGGTAAACAATAGAGAAATACCTTTTCTCACATTTTGTCACCCATTCTACCTTTAACAACACTCCCCTTTAGAAGAAAACTTCATTAACCTTCTTCAGACAAAATGTACAAAAAAAAAACCAAAAGGGATGATGGAAAATAAAACCTAAAAATAGCGCCCCGAACTTACACACAAATAATGAAGAACAATAAATGCCTATACATATATTTTTAGGACAATGAGACAGAAGAAATTCTATTAACTAATAATCGATTATAATGCTTATGACCTGCGTGCCAAGGTGTAAGTAAGTAGTAGTATTACTTAACTAAACCATAGACGAGAGCAAGGAAAGGGGCAAACGCTTACGAAGGATAAACAAAACGCAAACAAAACGCATTAAATGTTAATGTCCACTAATTGTGTAATTTGGTGTCGCATTTGATGTCATTTGCAGAGACATAACAATAGACATAACCACAACGACGGCTGTGGATGGCGGAGCGGTGAGGGGGAAAATTGACTCTAATGAATATTCAGCAGAGGCAAACGTAGGAGCAGGACTAAACGCTAATGAAGTAATTACAACAATTAATTTAATTATAAATTAACCTATTGTCCTTGTTGTTGTTCCTGATGTTGTTGTTGGCGTTTGCCATTCGTGACATTTATGAGCGCTTGAAAGGGAAGTGAGCGGCGAAGGGGTACAGGAAATTGTTACCACAGTTTGCTTTGTCAACATGTTTACAAAGGACAATGAAGGACAGTCACTGTTGTCCTTCCGTTGTTTTTTTTATTGTTATTTTTTTCTTCCTTGTTTTTTTTTTTTTTTTGGCTTTCGTCTCCAGTAGAATTTATCGAAATTTACTGTTAAAATTATATGAAAAATTAATTTTAATATTATTTGTAATTATTTGCCAACATATTGTACAGTTCATTAAGGACATATTGAACTGTAATGTTGGCAGAAAAAGAAAGGCCTGATAACGAAGTTTTTATACCCTATAAAAACGACTTAAAATCTTTAATGTTCATTTTTGTAAAAATTTCTAAAAAAAAAAAATAAAATAAATCATAATAAATAAAAAAATTTATATATTCATTTAGAAATTAATAACAATAAATAATAATTAAATCAAAATAAATAGTAATAAAATAAAAAATAATTAAATCAATAATTGAAATATATATAATATAAAATATAAAATTAATAATAAAAAAAGTAGAAATAAATAATAATAAGTTTAATTTTTAAATATATTTTATATTATTTTAAAATTCCATATTATTAGATTCTGCTCTATAAAGAAATCGGGACTAAATTGACTGTTCTCTTTATGTAGATGAGTAACCGATTATTCGATTTTGTATACCTCAAAATTACCTCATTTATTTTAGATCAAAGGGTATAAGAAAACATTAACTGAGAAAGAACTTTTCAGTAGTTGATTATTCTTCTGATCGGGTTGGAGAACCTTCCTCTTTAACTATATATTTTCTCTACTTAATCGAGCTCAAAATAAAAGTACCACATAATTAAGAAGTGTATTAAAATATACGTGGCAAATGCACTTTGCACTTTTATCGCCAATGCAATAATTTACACATTATCAACAAACAGAGAGAGCCCTCTCCTTTTGCTTGCTCCTTCCATTAGCTCATTTTCAGTAATTTTCAATAAACTCTAAAGGCTATCAACTGTCTGCCATCTATCTGTATGCAGCTACGTAGGCGTAGGGGGTGTGGCATATGCCATTATGCATTTGGATAATAATTTTAATTTTAATTGGCTTATTTAATATTTCAATTAAGTGCGGAAAACGAAACCAAAAACCAAAACCAAAGCTCACCAACTCCAACCAAAATCCAAAAACCAACTTGACAAGGTGTGAACATGTGCAAATATATGTATATATAGCAATATATTTATATATATATATATATGTATCTGTATGGCAAAACATTTGAAGCGTGCATCGAGTGGCAGAAAGGTAGAGTGATAGAGAGTGTGGGAAAAAGAGAGAGTGCGGTATGGGGTAGCAATTGCTGTAGGGTAACGGGAAATGTTCGATTCCCATATGCGTGTGAGCTAATGAGTGCTGCAGGCACCATGCGTATGTGTGTGTGTGCGTGTGTATATTTATTTTGTGGTGTAAAGTTAACGCGGTTACACGCGGCGTATGCGTAATATGTACAAATATTTCATGTTTTTGCAGCCAACTTTAGATATTTTCATAGAGAAAATTTTAAGCTTTAAAATAATTATACTAAATAAAATGATTCATATTTAAATGCATGTATACATATGTATATAAATGTATATATGTATATATATATATATTTATTATTAAAGATTAACTTTCCGCTTAAATATTTGCGAAAGTTATTTGAAACGGTTGAGAACCTTGCGATTATAAATGACTGAATTCTGTTAAAAGTGAAATAGTCTTTGTAAGAGAATTAAATCTTTTTCCTATACAACAACATAATATATTAAAAATATAAAATATGGCAATTATTTTCGACTTAAAGCAAAATCCATCCAAAAGCTCTTTTGAAATGGTCGTCTTTGTGTAATCCTTGTAAAGGCCTGCAAAAAATGCCTCAATTGGCATAATGATTGTTGTCATATTTCTACCCAAGAACAAAAATCGTTAAGGTTTATAAACATCGCAAAAATTGATTTCTCTCATTAACAAAGCCAAAGCCAAACAGAGTGTATGCTTTACCTATATTTGTGGGAAAGTTTGTATTTGCTTGTCTTGATATTTTAACACAGTAGTGGATTTATTATTATTTATTTATTTCGGGTTAAATACATTTAATTTAAATTAAAATTTCAATGTTTTCATTTTATGTTTTTACCAACATGATTGTCTTATTGTCTAACAAGTATTGAAACTCAACCTCTTACTTTTAGCCTTAAGGCAGATGGCAAAAATCTTGTTCGTTCTTGCAATATTTGAAGTAGTTTTTGAACTACTTTCCCCTTTTACACCTGCTCTTACTTTTGTGGGAAGATGACGTTGACTTCTTACCTGCTGATTTTCGCCTTTTGCCAGTTGCGATGTACGAGGAAAAGTTTTCCCGGACACAATGTTGGCTGACTGTCTTGGGTGCTTTTGTGGTTTTTCCAACATTCTAAGACTCGCGACCAGCTACTGTGCAATTATTTAATGAAGTTATAAAATCAGGTATGAATATGTCTGCATATACATATAGATATATATGTATATATGTATATAGATGAGGAAACTTATGCCACACATATGCATGTACGGTTGGCTCCTAGTCTTAGGTCCTGGGCCTGACTTTTGTTGTAATTTGATTTTTGGTTTGTTGGCTTTTTGTTTGACTTGCTGCAAAATCATGGCGAAAAAGGGGCTGGCAAACGGGTGCCGGAATATGGACAACTTGTGCTGCGGAATTCAATTAAGAAATGTCAAAATTTTATTGAACATATATAGAGCTGTTGGGTTGAGCCCTTAAAATACTCATACATATCAAATACAATTCCAGCATTAATTTAGATACCGCCAATAACCTTTGCGCACTTTTACTGCATCAATTTTCATTAAAACGAGCTAGCGGGAAAAGTCGAAAGGAAAATCATGTGCGACAGTATAAAAGTTGGGCAGCGCGAAAAATATTAAAAAAAAAAGAGAAATTGTTAGAAAACCGTAAGCGGAAATGAATCCCATGTGCATAAATACGTATAAATCCAAAAATAAATTGAATTAAAAAAGGCGAGAGACAACAAAAATAACCAAAAAAACAAAAAACACTGCTAAAAATGTCGGGTGTAAAGTAAAAAACAAAAAAATAACGAAAAAGTAACTGAAACCCAAGCCAGTTTTCGCAATTTTTGGAGTGAGCATAATAAATTCGAGCATCAGACTTTGTTTGGCTTAGTCAATGGTCCACGAAAAAACGACGAGTAACGACACAACAGTGGAAAAAAAGAACAGAAGAAAAACGCAAAAGAGAGAGGGGCAGTGTGGCGAAAGAAAAATGAAAATGAGTCAGAGAAGAAGAAGCCATCTAAATGGCAGCAAAATCGCGAATTTATTATAGAAGCAAATGATTTTTAAATAACTTTGTCTGGCTTTAAAATTTATAGTAGCCAAGAAATATTAACACTCTATTTTTCCTTGTTCTTTTTTGGAACTGATATAAAGCCACGAGGGTTATTTTATAAGTTATGAAAAAAACATGACTTTGTCTTTATTTCATTATAATTGCTAAGGTTTATTTAATATCCAAATTATATTTATTTGCAAATTTTTAAACAGAATATATTAAGTAAGTCAGATACCAGATTTCTCAGATGGATTTTCTTTATTAAATGTTGTTTTAGAAGTGAGGGAAAATAAAATCCATTCTCGAGTCCTTGTCTGTTGTTTTAGTTGGCAATTTTTATTTTACTTTCGATTATGATTTGAAATTGATCCTTGGGAGATCGTCCATAAACTACCCTACTAAAATATTATAAAAATTTAATTCTCTTCCTACACCTTCATATACAACTTCCATGTAATCCTTAAATCAATAGATGATGAATCGAAAAAAAATTCAACAATGAATAAAATTTGATCTAGAGAGGAGTAAACAGCGATCTTTGTTTAAAAAATAATCGAAGAACATGAAATATTTATTCTCTCTCAAGTGTTTTTTTTTATTAAATAAAAATCTTAATGCGAGCAAATTAATAGTTTTAAACTCATCAAAAGATTTTATTTGTAGTACATTCGCAATTCTTTTCAGTTAAAACAAGTATAATAAAATCTTATAGGCAAATTTGTTCAAATTTTTTTTAGCTGCCTTAAATTGGTGTTGGTGTTGGCTCTTTGGGCAACAAAAAAGAAGTCATTTATCTTATTTTGTCAAAAAGTTGTCATCGCCAAAGGAACAAAAAAAAACCATAGAAATGGGGGAAGAGAAAGATATACATATACATATACACATTTATACATATATGTATGTATATAGAAAAAAAAGGTTCTCTGGCTAAGCACTGTTAGTGTCTGGCTTTCTGGTTCTTGTTCTCACTCTCCTCCGCTTTCCATTTCCTGCTTTTGGTTTTTCGTGTGTCTGTGTGCTTTGTTGACAGCAATTGTCACAATTACAAGTTGATATGTCCTGCTGCCAGCTGCTTGGTGGCAGCGTGTCCTTCGCCTTTAGTCCTCGCCTCGCTAAGTCAACTGATTTAAGTGATATTTATGCCAGACGACGACGCGGCGAACGTTCAATGGAGCAAGTGATAAGCGTCGCTTGACTGACAACTGGCCAGATCTGAGAGTGTGTGTGTGAGTCAAAGAGAGAGAGAGAGAGAGTGTGTGAGTTTCTATGTCCTCTCACTGATTAATGGCTGATGTGCTGCTGCTGCTGCCTGCATTCACAGGATACGGATAAGGTGACTGACAATGGCATAAATTTTGTAATGTTAACACGACAGAAGACACATTCAGAGACACAAGTTGATGCTAGTTTTACATTTTCGCTACTATATTGTATACCCTTGGTAAAAGTTTAGAAGTCAAAGCATTAACAATTTAAAATGGAATAAGTATTAAAAAAAGATCAATTTTACGTTCTTTTTTATTCTATAAGAGAACTTTTCAGTATTCAATACTTTGCCGTGTTTTCACTACTTTAAAATATTTTGATCAATTAATTTACATTTACAATCAAATTCTAAAATCAAAAATCACATTTATTAAATATTTAAATTTTAAGTGTAAATGTAATCCATATTTTCTAGATTTTCTCACATTTGCTTTTTTTTGCTTAATTATTTAATTCCCAGTCGTAAGTTGAGCCGCACATGGAGCACATTGATTACGAACCATGTCCTGAAGTCCTTTCTCCACCTCTGCTGTAGTCCCAAGTGCAGACATAAAATACATTTTATTCTTCATATATATATGTACCTATATATATACATATATGTGCATTTTTTCCTCGTCACTCTTTTCCTTTGCTCATTTGCCTGACCACAGAAGTTATGTTGTCTCATTAACTTTTAACTTGTTGGCGAGGTTATTTGAGCTTTTTTCCCTTGTTTTATGTTGCTTTTTCACTTGTGTTTTTTTTTTGTTTTTTTCGTATAGCAACTCTTCAACTCTTTGGTCAGAATTGGATGCAGAGCCAACGACTAGAGGAACATTGTTAGGGTAACGAGCGCGATGTAAAAAAATATTATTTTTATTCCTGTGGCACAATTTTTTTTTGTCTCTCTCCAACATATGATTTTTGTACCCTTTAGTTGTATTGGGGATATGTGAATAAATAAAAAAAAGAAAGCATTTAGAAAAATATTTATGGACAAATATATAAAGCTAGATAAAGAACAATATAAGTATATAAACAATTTAATTAAGTAATCAAAATACGAGTGAGCTTGTTTAAAAAAAAGGAAAAAAAAACATATCTACTTATATTTTGTGATTGTTGTTATGAATGTTATGGACGTTCCAGCTATATATAGAGTATATCCAAGTCGATTTCTTTCTTTACTTTCCAAATATATATTTATATACAAATATATATTTTTTTTGCCAACGCTAAGCTTTCGACTTGACAAGCGAAAGCGAAAGAATTCTCATACAACAAAACAAAAAGAAAAACACAAAAAAAAGGTTATAAAAATGTATGAAAATTAATTTAAATTTTGTAGCGAAAAGAGCTGAAATTACATATGATGTCTTAATTAGTGGCAAGTGCACCAGCTCTAGCTGGAAAATTGTATTCTGGTTTTAGTTGGTAATCGAATAAGTTGCACTTAATCAAGTTGCGGGTGGAGATGGAAAATTTGACAAAATATATAAAGTGATTTTAAGAATGAAGAATAAAGCAATTTGTTAAGGGGTTTTATCCCTTTTTTTTTTTTACCTGGTTCTATTTATTCTAGACATTTTTTACCTGCTGCTTGCATGAGTTGCTTTTCATTAAGGTGAATACACCAACAGCAGCACTCACACACATCCACCCACTCACACACAGTAACTCTTTAGCTTGGCAACTCTTCAGCTTTTTTTCTAGTTGCCATTTGCCAGTTTTGTGTGATTTTTAGTTTTCCTTTTCTCATATATATATATACATATATATATATTTTTTAGTTTTTCTAGCGCGGAAATTAAAATTTTTGCTTGCTCGCGTTTGCCTCTTGCCGCCGCCCACTTAATGCAATCTAAGCGCAGCTGCTGCATCATTACGACTCAGTGTAGATGTGTGCATGTGTGTGTGTGTGAGTGTGTTTGTATTTGTGTTACTTCCGCCCAGATTTAATTTCAGCTAGAAGAGAGTTGTTGGTAAAACCAACTATGTATGTGTGCGTGTGTATGTATGTATGTTGCATGCACCGCCTGTTTGAACTATGTGTTTTACTTTTTTTTTTTTTTTACTAGTTTTAGTTTTCTCATTTTTTGCATTTTCCATCTATTTTCTTGTTGTTTTTCCTTTTTTTTCAGTGGTTCATGCGCTGTTTCGTTTTACTGACTATAATTTAATTCTGCTTGCATTTTTCATTTGCGGCACTTTTGGCACAGGTGTTATGAGTTATGAGAGCGCTGAGAGCTTTGGTCTGGAAATTAGAAGAACTAACAAAAAAAAAGAAAAATAAAGCAAAAAAACAACGGTGAAAAAATCTCATGAGATTTACATCAGGGTATAAAATGTTAGGTGAGTGGGGGCGTTGAAGGGCGGCCAAAGAAATGAAAGAACTCTGGAATAATAATCAATGTTTTCTGGTGTAGGTGCACTTAAGTAGGCATTGCAAATTATTTTCATCCTGTATCTTTAGTTTGTATAAGAAAATTAAATATATGTTTATAAAAATTTGAGCTCTTTGATTAAATTTTGAATACTTTCCAATTGTTTACCTTTTTCAGGTTTATTTATTTTTAAGTTTAATAAAGTATTTTAAAATGTCAGTAAATGGATACAAGTAAAAGTCACAAAATGAAAAATTCAAGAAATCTCCGTTGATATTCTATAGAGCTTAGGAACCAAATCCCAGATTCTTATCTATCACATCGCCCATTTATATTATAATAAATGATCCTAAGCTTTATCCTTTGACTATTAAAAAACTATTCAAATTTTGTCTTTTATTAATTTTCTTTTTATTGAAATTATTGACATTTGATTGCCTGACGTAAAACAAATTAAACCAAAGTTGCATCTAGCTTGTGTGTGTGTTAGTGAGTGTGTGTAAATTGCACAATGCATTTTGTGGGTTCTTTACATTTCAAGTTTGTTGTAATTGTTGTTGCTGCTTTTTTTTTGTTGTTGTTCATTTGCTGCCAAAAAACTTGAGCACTCAAAACTAATAACTACTAATTTGACTGCTAGTTCACTTTGTCTTTTTCTTTGCCTTTTCAGTTGCCTTCTTACACTTTTTGCCCAAGAGCCATGGTAACCGCAACCAGCTTTCAGCAGGCCAAAACTCTACAACAGTGAGGGGGTAAGTGGGGTGGGGTAGTGAGGGGTAGTAGATAGTGTTTATAGTTTATTGTTGATTGAACACTAATTAAGTTTCCAGTGAGAAAGGAAAAGTTTTCTGGCCAGAAAGCAACATGATGGACAGTCGCTTGATTGGTTTGCTCATCCAATGGACGAGCATTTGTTGGCTGCTCTTGCTGCTGCTGCAGCCACTATTTCTTTTACTTTTTCTTCTTCTTTTACTAGCCCTAAGAAGTTTGCCTTATAATGATCGGCCAGCCAACTGAATAAAAGTTTTCTATAACTTTAAAGAACTTGCCTTGCCCAGTGTTCTATGCATTTAATAGCAATAATAATTTGTAGTTTCTTGCACATATGGTTAGAGAAACTTTCTCATTTTCCACAAAGAGAAAGAGATAGAGAGGAAGAAAATAGTGAATTTCCATCATTGTATATAGAATTTGCTTTTATGTGTGTGTTGATGTATTTAAATCTATGTATCGATGCATCGATGCAATTTGCACTGTGCATAGCATACTTTTGTGTGGAGTGTTTTTCTATGTTAAGCATTTATTGCAATTACAAAAAAAAAAAAAGAGTACTAACAACAAAATATAGCAATTAAATGGCTGTTCACTTTTTGGTCAGATGGTCAAGTTGTGGTCTACCTGGCTAATTGCCATGGGCGGATTTTTCTCACTCTCTCTACCTCACGTTTATCTATTGATTTTACGTTTCCTCAATTTTTTTTTCGTTTGATTCCACTAAAAGTAAAGTTTCTTATTG
Source organism: Drosophila emarginata (assembly GCA_037075365.1). Taxonomy (NCBI): domain Eukaryota; kingdom Metazoa; phylum Arthropoda; class Insecta; order Diptera; family Drosophilidae; genus Drosophila; species Drosophila emarginata. The sequence continues at coordinate 4,893,585 of JBAMCD010000260.1, read as the reverse complement.
TTATGTACATACATATATACATATTATATATATATACATTTTATGGCCAAAGGTCAGTTTACGTTACCAAAACCCGCACCAATTTCCCCCAGACTTAGGGTAAAAGGAGATTCGTTGTTTTGTTTCTTTTTGCCCATTCTTCACTTTTCTTGTTTCTTGGCCAAGAAACACTCTTTTGCCTTGGGGCTTCTCAATTTGCACTTTGAAAAAATAAACTTGAAACTTGCCATAAATTGATTTACTTGGCACAACAATAATGAGAGCAAACATACACACATACAAACACACGCACACACAGAGAAAGAGAGAGAGAGAGAGATATACATACATGCAGTACATGTATTGGGAAAGCCTTCAGTCGTGCAGAATATTAGCAAGAAAATTAAAAGAAAATTTTTGCCCCTAACATGAATGAAAAGTATGTAAAAGTTATTAAGTGCATACAAAGTAGAAAAACATGAAGCAGAAGCTCGATAGGAAAACTTTCTAATCACGTGTACATGGAGCAAGCAGCAGTAACAACATTCCAAGTTCTATTACATGTTCTTTTTATGTATACAAAAATATACAGATATATAAGTATATATATATATATATACATATATACATATATATATATACATATATACATATATATATATATATACATATATATTTTACAAGTTTTCTATTTAAAATATAAACACATGCAGCTTGATTGGAATTTCATATAAACCATAGAGCAAAGAAAGGAATAGATACAGTGAGAGAAAGAGAGAGAGAGAGGAGGGATAAAGTTAAGAGAAGGGCAAAAGTCAATTTTAATAAATTGTTAAAATATATTTTAATGTTTTTTCTTTGGCTTGTTTCGGTTTTTGCGGCTTGTGGCTACTTTTTAATACATTTTAATTGCTGCCAACAGAGAGTAGAGAGACATTTTATACAAAAATATTACTTTAGTTTTAAAGTATGATAACTTTCAATCAACTGTTAAGAATGCGGTTAACTTAAAATGATAACTTTTGTTAAAAGAAAATTGATAAATAACTGTTATTATTTTTTATATACAGACTTAAAATTTATTCTTATTGTATTTAATTTTGTTTGACATTTAATGAAAGTTAAATCTGCGGTTGATTACAAACAGAAGTAGCTTAAGGCAAGACTTTGCTGAAGCTTTTTTATGTCAACGGAAATAAAAATGAATTTTTTTTGCAGTTGCAGATGATTAGTAAGCAGTATTTTAAAATTTTTCAATTAACTTCTGAAATTGAGAGTTGAAAATTATTAATAATCGATGTTCATTTAAAAATACTACTACTCCAAACATTGCAAACTATTTGACGATAAATTAATATATTAAAAATTTTAAAAGATTTAAAAATAAATTTGAGACGACTTCTTTTGTCAATTGAAAAAATAAAAGTTTAAGTTGTAAGTCAATTTTTGATTCTGCCTTTTCAATTAGCTTCAATAGTTTTCCAATTGAAGGAGAGTTGAAAGTATGTTCAATCATTATGATAAATTTGTATTTCAAAATGTGTTTAATCGGAAGAAAAATAGAAAAGATTACAAAACCAAAAAATGCCTTTTCGTGGAACTTTTCTAGAAACCAAGTTAAAAACGATTGAAAGGCATAGAAAGAGGCTTTTTAAAAGCTTCGTATATGGAATTTCATTGAAATTGAAATCAATTTGTTTCCCCAAAATGCGCTCAATAAAATCTCCCATGATTCCTCCAGTTTTGTGGCTGTCGATTTGGTCTGGCATTGCTCATAGAAATTCAACGAAAATCGCCTGTAAAACGCACAAGGCCTAAAAAGGACATTCGGCCAAAACAAAATACTCCAACCCATACCATACCCCTTCTACGCCCCAAGCCCATTCATACTTTTCCACCATTCAGAGTAAAAAAGACTCAAATAAAAAACGATAACTCACCCTGTCACCTCACCAACAACCCCCCAGACTCAGCCCCCTTTATCTCATATGTGTTTATGCCTTTGGCACTTGAAAAAGCTGGAAAAACAAAAAAAAAAAAATAAAAAAATAGAAAGGAAAAGAACATGAAGAGTAAAAATTGTTCTAAAAATTGTTGGCTTGTTGCTTTTGTTTGCCATTTTATGCGGCGCATTTGTTGCTGTTGTTCTTGTTGTTGTTGTTATTATTGCTGCTGTGTTTTTTGTTTTGGCCCAACGCCTTTTGCTAAATTAATGCGAAAATTTCGCGTTTTATTTTTGGTTTTTTGGTGTTTTTTTTGTGTGTCTGCAAGTTGGCGACTGGTTGAGGTCCATGTACTCGTTCTGTTCGTGGTCCTGGGTTCAGGTTCTGGTTCTGGTCCTGGTCTAAAGCTTGTCCACCTGTCTATGCTGCTTGATTGATGGTTATTATGCGCACTTGTATAGCAGAGACGACTATGCTTCCCCCCTTTCCCTCCATTCTATGTCAACTGCTTTATCCCTTACCATTTGTGCCTTCTTTAATTTCGTTGGACCAGACCAATGGGGCCATCATCAATGCCAACACCCGCCAGTCGCTCACTTTTTATTGTACACATCAAAATCATCAGCAACACAAAAAAATATAAAGTGAAGTTCAACAAAAAAAAAAGAGAGAAAGTTTTAGACAATTTCCCTTTATTTCGTTTAGCGTTCGAATGACGAAAGGGGGCAAGGAGCAAAGCGGGTCTTGATTAAAATACCTGCCGGTTATTTGCATTAATTTTGTTTTGTTCGGTTTTATGCGTGTCTTCATTTTGACATTTAAGGCGCCAAATCGAGGGTAACTTCATTAGCCTATCGTATGTGCTCTCATACTGATATAGATGTAGATATAGATATATGTGTGTGGATATATCCTCTTGTATATTTAGATATAAACAAAAGAATTTTGGCAATTATGGTTTTTGCTTTTAATAAAAGTAAAAGGGAGGCTTAGAGTTTAGCTAAATGATTCTGTGGGAAGAATTTAAATGGGATTAGATAAATACTAATTACTATATACATTTTTGTTAGAGATTTTGGTAGAATTGGAATGTTTGGTCAGAAAAGATCGGGAAAAAGTATACTTTCAATAATTTCTTATTATTTTGATTGATTTTCAATTGAATTTTTTTTAATAAGTTTGAATATTTCTAAGCTCTGTCGCTAATTTAACATTGACTTCAAACTCGTGTTTGAATCCCTTAATGACAGGTTTAACACTTAATCGGATTACTTACCTCTAATATATATTTATATAAATAATATAAATTTTAAAGTATTTAACATTTGTTTAATCATTTATTTAAGAGAAAGAGAGCGCTTTCTGTATATTTTTGTTTTTGTAAAATGAATGAAAATTTGAATACAATGCAAAAGATAATCTAATGTAATGTAAAATTTTGCACATAAGTAGAACTTTAATAAAAAACTATTTAGTTATCCGTTAAAGTTCTAACATCCATTATGAGACTTGATAGTTTGAAGAGCATTATGATTTACTTTTAAAGATTAAGTTAATAAGACGATTTTACAGCTGAACTAAAGGATATTAATTTTTGAAGTATTTTTCCACATTAATGTCTGTAATTTTAATATGTAGTCCTATACTTTATTAAAGAATTCCTTTCTTTATTCATTTTAAAACATGTGACTCTTGTATTATTTCTTTTTAAACATGTTAGATCATGTCAAAATGATTTAAGGATCAAACGGGATGCCACATAATCCTGCTATTTGACATTCTATGTCCCTTTTTTTTTTGTATAATTCTCATTCAACATACGCCGTCACTGTGTTTATCTATGCCTACGTGTATGTAGTTGGAGTATTTTCCACCCCCATCCCCTTAACCCCTCACCTCTTAGTTCTCACCAACTCACTCTATTTCTACTCTAGCTCGAACCAACTTTTGTCTGGCTCTGTCTCTCTGCGATGAGCCTAGAAAAAAACATATACACACACACACATACATACACATCAACCATGTACTAATACACACATACAAACACAGTCAAAAGCACGCATAGACCACCCCCTCATACTGACTCCTCTCACACTCCTAGAACTCGTTTGCTATCTGCTGCCGCTGTTCTATGTAGACACTAAAAATTTTTCATTTCCAGGCAAAGAGAAGAGTTGGCAAAAAAACAAAAAAAAAAAATAAAAGAAAAGGAGAATGAAAAAAAATTGAATTCAGCAAACATTTTCGCGTATTTCTAAAAACAATTTCTACTGCTCCCACCCACCATGCCAAACCCCTTTCCCCCAAAGCATCATCCCTACTAGCAACTAGGGGGAAAGGGAGGCCACCGACCACATGGGCCGTAAATGATGAAATGCGTGCAAACTACACAAATACAAATACAAAGCCATCCAAATACACACACACATACAGAGAAAGAGAGATACGCAGAGCAGAGGCAGCGACTCAGCGCAGCGCAAAAATGGAACGAAAACGAAAAAAAAAAGAAAAATTGAATTGTGCCTCAACCCCTCCCTGCTTGCATCCTCCCCCTTCGTTTATATACGGCTCTGACTAGGCTCCGCCCTGCATGCAGTTGCTGCCGAGCTGCGTACAACGCGGCGGATAAAAAAACTTACACACACACACACATACATACAGTCAGTGCAATTTTTTTGTGTGTTTGTGTTTTTATCATTTTGTAGTTTTTTATAGTGCAGCCCCTTTTGGGTGTTGGTTTTTTTTTTTTTTTTTTTGGAATTGGTAGGGAGTGTACAATTTTTTTTTTGTTCGTTTTGGGTGGTTGCAAAAGTTGCAGTTAACTGCGCTGCTGCTGCATATCGCTGCTTTGCTCAGCTCTGCTCTGCTCTGCTGTGTTGTTTATCACTTTGGTGAAGCCTACTTTTTTAGAAGACATTTATGTTGAGGGCAGGAGGGTTGAGAGAGGAGGAAGGGAGAATTGTCTGTGCGTTGCCAACCGCACGTTTAGTTTGCAATTAAAAGGAAAGATGCTCACCATTTGCTGCTCCTGCTGCTGCTTTTGCTTTTCACTGCCTATTCTCTTCTCCTTCACTCATCCCTTTTCCTGGTTCGTTTTTTTTTTGTATGTCCTTTTGCCTATGCAGTTAACTTTGACCATTATTGTTGTTGTTTCATTTTTCTTTCTTTTTTATTTATGTACTTGCTGCTTTGGTACAGTCGAGTCATTGTAGAACTTTAGCTAAAAATTTTATCGAGCCGACTTTTCTGCTTAATGAAAACGCTTGCATTTTTGTCAAATCGTCTGTGGTTTTTACATAGCAACAACTACAATCAGAAACCAAAAAAAAGAAAAGAAAAGGAAACGCCAAAACAAAAAAATAGAGAAGATAAATAAAAAGAGGAATATGAGCGGTCGGCTAATGGCAAATGACAGTTTTGCCTTGTGGTTGAGAGACTAAAGGCACTCTAATGTCTCACATTGCTGGAAGTTTGTGAACTGAATCACACATTTCAGTTTAAGACGTGTGGCCTAAGCTCTTAAAATTTGTTAGAGGCCTTTAAAAGGTAAAGTAAATATGATCTGGCAACGCCAAACAACCAAAAGATTGGAGTGCAGAACAGTAGAAGCTCGAAATTCGGAGATACAAATGTATTTATACAGTCATGATAATTTGTAGTAGGCTTAAATTTCTGCTAGTTTCTTATATCAAGAATAATATTGCTTTTTAAAGATTGTTACTATTCACATACAAATCGATATACAAATAGTTAGCTTTTTCCATCAAACAGGCTTAAAAAGCAGTCAACATTTTCAACATTTAAAAATTAAGGATCCATTCTAGAAAGTAAAGTAAAGTTTTAGATATGTTTTTAACTTCTCAAATATGTGTAAAGCTTTAGAGTAACAAAAAAGATAATGTGGCAACGCCAAGTTAACCATGATCTTCTGTTCTACAATTGCTATGCTTTTGTTTTTGTGTGTTCAAGTAATTTAATCAGTTAATTTAATAAAAAAAAAAAGTGCAAGTGCCCTTTGTACCAATTGAGTTGCCGTTTAAGCTATCTTTTGTTGCATCATTGAAGAAGGCTTATCATTCATGCAACTGCAATTGGAATTGGAATTGCAACTGCAACAACTGCTGCATCTGATATATCAAATATGCTTTCTGTGGGTCCAATGGGCCAGCCGCCCTTTGTGTGTGCCTCTCTCCTCGTCAATCCTTTGTCATTGGCACTGCAGTTTGCAGTTCGTTGCAGTTCGCCTCTGCAACATGTGGCAAGCACTATAGGCCGGCTATTTGCCATATGCTCTACATGCATACATACATATGTATGTAGATGTATATACATACATACATACGAGAGGCCTCCATTCAGATATTTATTTAACACATTTATATATATACATATATAGCCCGGTCGGCACGCTTCTTTTTTTGTTCTGTTGCATTTTTGATATATATATATATGTATATAAATATTTTTTTTTTTTTGGTTCATCTTTGTTTGAACGCTCTTTGGCAGTGGGTTCAAGGTCGTTCAGCAACAACAAAAAAAGGCCAGTAGTCGAGTTTATTCTAGAGTGTGTGTGTGTGTGTGTTTTTGTGTGTGAGGCAAATATATATGGATCAGTGTCTGATTTATTGCAACTCGTGCCATTGCACTTGATTGTGTCCCAAATACCAAAAACATGCAACACAGAAGCAACAGCAAACAAAAAACAAAAAAAGAGCTTCAGTATAGACGCCAATGGACCAAAACAAAGTCCACAAAAAAAGCCAGATTTTGTTGTGGTAGAGGTGCAGGGTTTGGGGACAAGGGTAGAAAAATTCATAAAATGCATTCATTCAATCCCAGGCCATGACCCTGATCTCAACCCTTCAACAGCGACCCAATTAAATTCAAACTAAATGAAGTGAAATGACATCGTATTAAGTTAATATTGAAATCGGTTCCATTACTGATATATGATCAGTACTTTTTGACCAAAATTATATTGTTTGCATATTGAAAAATTGAGACAATCAAATCCAGTAATACCAAAACATATTTTAAACACAATATAGTACTTAAGAAATTAATAAAAAATAAAAAATAAACTGTTTTTTTAATATTACTTAAATAACTTTTTAGTTTATTTAAAATTAAAGCATTTATGAACAGGAAGAAAACAAGAGAAAGATTTCTTATTTAGTTCAACAAAAAAAACTCAGTTCCTTACTTATGTCACATAGAAAAGTTAATATAAAAGTTTGCTAATTATTTATTAGTTTTAAAACCAACTTAAATCTGAAAAAACAAAGAAAAATAAATGGTGAAAAGTAAAAAGAAGGTAAAAAGAAAAATTTTTCTAACTATTTGTAACTTATAGAACGAAATTATTAAGATAAATAAGGTGCATGTTTTCACAATCTTTTGCGATATACTCCATTTAATGTATGTTCCCTTATATTCGAATTTATTTGACTACTTCTTTCTACTATTGTGTATTTTTGAATGTTAAATATTAAAATCGATCAATTGTATTACTTCAGTATCCCAATGTATATTTAATCTTTTAATCGATAAATTGCATATATTTATTTTTCATTCCTTTATTTTTTTGTGTTAACAATTTGTCGTTTAAATCATTTGACAAATAATTCATAATACGGAATACCGCTTTAATGCACAAACAAACCTTGGGTTTGCCTTTGACCATAGAAACAGACATAAAATGGAGTGGGTTAGCGGGGGGTACAGTTGACCACAACCTGTGCATGGTGCTCAGTTGGTTGCTTCCAGACCAAAAATTTTCAAATACGCCAAATAAAGAACAACAACAGCAAGAAGAGCATGGAACAAGAACAACATTCGCCGCCAGCAGCAGCTCCAAATGGCAGGCGATTGTTCAATTGTTTTGCTAACTTTGCTATACCCATACCACCCTCCATCCCCCCCGGATCACAGCCATCTTATCCCACTCTCCCTCTCCACATATGAACGCTTTCCATTTGACTTTGTTTTTTGGCGCAGACAACGCGGTTTTTCCACAATTTTTTTTTTTTGGTTTTTCTATTTTTTTTTTTTTTTTGCTGCCATCTCTTTTAACGGTACGCAAAAAAAGGGGTTGAGGGTGCGGTGGGTAAGCAATTGTAGGATGTTTTTTTACAGTACTTTACATATTTGTGTTATATTTGCATTGGTTTTATTTTGGTGTCTCTGATATCAAGCGGGCGGAATCGGTTGCTTTTGGTCACGTTGTTTTTGGCCATTCGTTTTTCGACTATTTTTGCCAGTCTACATCCGGCTAAAGGAGTAGAATGGTTTTGAATATAAGTACAGACTCTGGATGGACCTGCTAGATCTCTGTTGCTGATGCTTTGCTGGTGGTGGCTTTTACATTTTTACACTATGAGCATTTTAAATGATCCATGTGTGTGCGTGTTGGGTGTGGGTGGGTGAGGCGCGGCAGAAAAAAAAAATTGTTTATAGTGCGATTGGAAAAAAGACCCTGACTGATAATTAATTGTGAGCCCAACTACAATACTACCCACCATTATCCATTATCCATGTCGGCATAATCAGTGAACTTCGTGCCACATCTATGCCTTCTTCTGGTTCGTGCTGTGTATTGCAATCGGGATTTTCGTTTGTTGTTTTATTGTCGTGCGCCGACGTCATCATCATCCTCGTTCTCGTCCTCGTCATCGTTGTTGTCGTCGTCGTCGTCGTCGTCAACGCTCCGATTGGCTTAGAAAATTGCGAGTAGGCTTGGCTCCGTCTCTGGCTGCGTCTATAACGTCTCCTGCCATATGGCTCTGGGCCAAATTACATAAAAATAATCAGTAAAAACTGGCCACGCATATTTAGCCAGACTACAGAAAGCCAAATGACAAAAAATTGCCAAGAAATTTTTCTAGTTCCTTTTGGCTCAGTTTCACCCATTTGATTTTACTCACAATAGTAAAGAAAAGCTTAAGAGAGAGAGAGAGAGAGAAAGATAAAAGAAAAGACAACAGAGTCATCTAAGAGAATTTTTTAAGAGAGTCTTGATTTAGTGTCTTACATGGCGTATGCTTGATTTGAGCAAGAACTCTAGGGATACTTGAAGTTGAGTCAATAAACGAAGTGAATTAGGTTTCAACAAGAAGAAAGTTTAAAAGTGATAAATAAAATATTGCAAGAGAATAATTTTTAAGAATTAAATTAAGAATAAAATTGCAGAAACTAAAATTTGATCTCGTTTTACAGAAATATAAGTGTGGGAATAGATTGAGGAATAAAAGTATTAACAGATTTCTTTACATTTGGATTGTTAAGCATTTCCTTTTTATTATATGAATTGTCTTCAAAAAAGTAAATTTTGATTATTAAACTAAAAAAATAATTTTTGATTTTTGATGGAGAGTTTCTGCGAGTTTAATGCATACTTTTGGGGATATATTTTTATAAAAAAAACTGTTATTAAATAATAGATAAAAAATGAATTAATGCTTAAAAGAGAGAGAGATTTTATTATTATTACTTTTTTATATAAATTTAAGTATTTCCAAATTATTCCGAGCTCTTCTGTTAAGGATCATGAAAAATATGATTTTTGAAGCATACCTTTTGGGGACATTATTTTTTTTTGAAGAAAAGCTGAAAGTTTGTAAATAGACTAAAGGCGATTATGGAAAATTAGTACTATATGTTAGCATTATATTTCGATTTAGAACTGTCTTAGATTACATCTAAACTGTTTTGCCTTTGATAATTATAGCCTACTTTTTGGTCGTTCCACAACTTAATCCTTAAGCATCGTTCACTTGTCATCACTTGTCAATATAAATTACTTCTAACTCACTCAGCAACCTTGAAAAAACCCAACTTCACCCCGTACCCTTTCACATCACCCGAAGTAAATCTCAACAATACAAAGAACTTTCTTGGAAAATATCTCTGACTCAAGTTTTTGAGCGACACTCAAAGGACTAACTATGTTTGCATTTTTCCCCTTTTCGTGCAAAAAGCCAGAAGTCAAGGAAAAACTACCCCCAAAACGCCGAAAGGCATTTCTCCTACGCTGCTGCTGCTAGAGAGCGCTGGCGCCGACTTTGACTTTCTCCTACAGGCAGCGACGCATTAGTTTGCTGCGGCAACAACGTTGCTTCTGCTTCTGCTGGCTGCTGCTTCCGCTAAGCTCTCAAGCAGCAGCGTTCGTCATTGTCAGTTGTAGTTGTTGTTGTTGCTGCTATTTATTGTATGTTTGTTTGTTGTTGCTTTAGCTTTTCCTTCATTTTCTTTTTCCTTTTTTGTTCTTTTTTTTTTTTTTTCTGTTTTCTACTTTTTCGTTTTTGTATTATTTTTGCGCGATTTTCCACGAAATTTTGTGATTGGTCGCGACGACTACGACGACGACGACGACGCTGGGATGCTGAGGTTGACGACGACTACAACGAGGATGATGATGACGACAACGTCGTGGCATTTTTCGCGAACCAGCAGCAGGACTCGCTGTCTCTGTTCAACTTGGCTATTTTTTATTTCGGTGGATGGCGGCGCTGGCGCATTTCTTATTATGATTAAAGGACATGCAGCTGGCAGTAGGAGGAGAAGAAGGCAGGCAGAGGCAGCCTCCTCATCGTCTGGTTGGTTGGCCAGTAGTTGCCTTTGCAATTTATTTCCTCCTGCTATTTTCTTTTTTTTAATGAGCCACCGCGTTTTTTTGTCCCGTTCATTTTCCATTTTCATTTTTTTTTTTGTTTCTTTTTTGCCTGCCTCAACTTGAAGATTAATTGGATTTTCTTTTTTCTACTTATTTTGTGTTTGTGTTTGTATTAGAAATTAGTTTTTCCTCATACTTCCCATGGCTTCCCTTAATATGTTTTTAGGGTACAAAAAAAAAAAAAATATGGAAATTGAAGTCGCTTTAAACTTGACCTGAACCTGGACAAATAAAGACATTCTCACCAAGTTAGGAAGTTGAATGCTCCAAATGTCTCCACATGCTGTCGCCTAGCTGAATTTTGTCTGCTTCTCGTCTTGCTGCGTCCTTGAAAATCATTCAGGGCTGCTACAGTGCAGAGAAAGAGTAACAGATGGATAGAGGGAGGTTAGAAGAGGCAGCACAAGGTTTTCTATATATTCCTCTTTTTTTGTGTCTTTTTGTTATTTTTCTTGTGTGACACTTTGGCAATTGGCTAAAGGCGAGTTGCTTCCCATTCTCGTTCTATTCCTCTCTTTTTTTGTTTTTTTTTTTTATTTTATCGACTGGCTGCTCCAGTTATGTTGTATGTCGTCTGGGGAGCCTCAACCGGAAGTGTTTTTCTTTGCTCCCTCCCCCCAAAGATATGCTACAATATCAACTAGTCTTTTGTTCTGAGTTCTTTCATTTGAATGGTGGGGTCGAGAAGTAGGTAAAACAAAGTGAAGAGTTTGTCTGGCATTGTTATTGAAGTGATATTGTTCCCCTTTTGCAAAAGGTTATATGGGTCGTTTGACCTACAGTGTAAATGAATTCACAAAAATCATTTTTAAAGAAAGGAAATATTTAGAGATTTTATTTAAAATTTATTAAAAATTGTGTAACACACAGATATTTCATACCATTTTTTTCTATTTGAATGACTGCAGTCTGGATTTTTTGTGCTGCATATACAATTTTATATATATTGTTGTAGTTTTTTTGGTCATCCAATTTGCTAATAACCTGGCGGCATACCATTTATATATAAAATGTACGCCTGGCGTCTGCAAGTCGCCAATCGACTGTCCCGCCAAATAAAACACTGAGTTATAGTTATTCATATGCCGTCGCATATATATATTTTATTCTTGACTTTGTTTTTTTTTTTTATTATTGTTATGGGGAAATAGTTTAATTGCATTTGCCGGTTGAAAAAAAACGAGGGGGAGAGTGGAAAAGGAAGTTGGATTCTTTTACTCCTTGCTGCAATCTCAAAAGTTGAATGGCATCGCCATTTGTCGCCATGTCAATATGGTGACAGCAGCACTTCCGTTTCCGTTAGCTTCTCTACACTTGCTCTCTATTGTCTGATATTGGTGTGGGCTGGCGGGGGATGTGGAGGATAGTGGGAAGGAGAAGGTTGGTCAACATGACAGCCGGTTTGGCGGTCGGTTCAGCGGTTGTCAACTGCCATTCGGTAATCAAATTGTTTTATCATATTTGGCTTAAAAGCAAATGAATCTGGTTTTTTCTTTCATTTTTCGTTGTTGTTGTTGTTTGTCCACTACATTTTTGCAAAACTAAATTAAATGCAAAATTGTAGTAAAAGAGACACAAGCGACTAAACCTTTATAAAAGTTTTACATTTAAAATTCATTTTAATTTTTTTTGTTATTTGCTTTTATCGATTTACTCTGCACATATCGGAGTATATATGTACATACACATATATCGCTGACATCAGCCAAGAATATGGCTTAATATGTTCGTACAGTTGGCTATCAGTTGGTTTTGTTTGAAAATCAGAAGCAGAATTTATTTTCTTGTTTTAGACAGGTTTATAAATAAATAAAAGATTTATTAATAAAATGATCTCATTAAGGAGCACTAAGTTGATTTAATGTCTTTGAAGTATATTTGTTTAGTACTAAATAGCTGTCATTTTGTATAATTTTATAATCAACCTTTATCGCATATATTGTAATGTTTAGTTTTTCATATTGCTATTTAAAAAAATTAAATGAAGATAAACATGTGGAATGAGAATCAATAACGTGCAACTTAACACCAGACAAAAACTTTCGCAATATTAACTATATAATTTTACTAATAATTGGTATTTCAGAGGATTATATAATACATATATGTCTATGTATGTATTTATGTATGAATAAAGAAAAATCCAATCAAAGATTAAATGAAAATAATGTCGGATATATCTGGTTAGAGTATAGACATTATTCTACTCAACATTTTGTATATTTTATGAATTTTTATTACAATTTAATAGGTTTAGCCACAAATAATAAATTGTATTATATTTTGAAGCCAATGTGCAATGACATTTGAATTAATTGCCACATTTAACAAAAAATGTTGATACATAAATGTACATATACATATATGTATATAATCAAATACTAATATATACCAAACATTTTATAGTTCTATATACACTGAAACAAGTTCAATTACCTACGATGGGTGGTCGTTTCCTTCTCGGTTGAACTTGATTAAAAATTTTGCCCACTCACACTTCCTAGTTTGCAGTTAGCAGTCGCAAATCGTATGCCTAGTCTATTGTTAACATTTAAGCCATTAACCTGCATGTTGGCTTTTAGAGATAACCAAGAGGCAGCAGCTCCAGCAGCAGCTGGAACTCCTGCATGGGTAGGTAGAAAGAGAAAGAGAGAGAGAGAGAGGCCACACACCTTTCAAGTTCTTCTCTCATTCGGTGCAATTAAATTTACTGGCGCAAGGGGGGTCCAATCTTGTAATAATTTTTACTCTCAAAGTGCGTTTATGCCTTCTTGCAACAGCAACAACTATAGTTCTTTTGTGTTCTTTTTTTTCTTTACTATTTTTTTTATTTTTGGCAAACGAAACTAGCTGTGGCCTAAGTCACTTGCGCTGTCCTATGCAAATGCAATTGCCTCGTCTATAAATTAAATTATGCTTGGAAATTATGCATGCATAGCAGCGTCAACAGCCAAAAGAGTAGAGTATGGAGAGAAGCAGCAGCAGCAGCTGGGAAAGCAGAGGAATGAAGGGGGAAAAATGGGGAGTGATGCTGCTGCTGCGACTCCAAGTTTGCGACCAACCGCCGACAACAAAGCAGCTGGCTCTGTCAATATATATGTATATGTGTGAGTTTGTGTTGGTGTGTGTGTGTGTGGCAGTTGCAATCGTAGTGCACTAATTCACATTTGATGTTCGTCGAATGCGTTTGGTCAATGAGGTTAAGTTACATGACGACCAGCTGAAGGCATAGACAGCAGGAGTTCAATTTACCATCTATTGATGATGCAGAAAAGCGTGCAGGGGAAAAGAGTTAAGACGGAGTCGAAGAGTGTTATAAAGATTGATCTAAATTATATTAATTATTTATTTGCTATTATTTGCTTTAATTATTAACTGAATTCATTGGAAACTTTTTAAGTTATTGTTAAGCATTATCTATAAATTTTGTAAAAGCAAATCAAAGTATATAAACGAGAATATCGATTTTTTAATACCCTCGATGAGGATTATATACATATATGTAAGTAAAGTAAGTTTACTTGCCAATATTTGTTTTTAATAAATAATCTTTTCAGTGCTTTTTAGTGGATGTGTAATGGGAAGAATATGAGAAACGAATATTGATCAAAGTTATTTGAACTATTATTTTTGCTTATATTTGCTTCATTTCTAAAATGTGCACATTTAAATTAATTGAGAAAAATGGAGAAATAGATATTCACCTGTTACATTTACTCTTTCCGCCCTTAACGTACCCTTCGGTTTCACATCTACAAAGTATAATGATTCATGGTGTAAGACTTATAAAATCTATTTGAATACAATTTTCTCTTTAAGCACAATTTTTGGCTATTTAAATGCTTAAAATGAATTCTAAATCTAAAACTTTTGACACATTTTTACACAGACACAAATATATAGCTAGAGTGAGCGATAATGGGGAGAGAGAATGAAGTTCCTCAAGCTATCTTTATTTTTCCCATTCCCTTCACTCTCTGTTCATTCCTCTCTTCGGTTGGCATTTCTCATGCTCCAATTCGCAAATGACTCAAAAATTCCGCCACCTAGCAATTAGTAAAACCTTCTTCCTACACGACCTAGCCCACTAGTTAAATTGACAGCCAGCAATATACATATATACAGTATTGCCCTTCTTCCCCTTACCATTCCCCCAGTTGCTGCACCGTTTCATTTTAACCAAATCCATCCCCTACCCTAATGTTCCCCTTTACTCCATATCCTGAGCCTCATCTTGAAACCGGTTTGCGGCACTCACTCACAAAAATTTCACCAACATCAACGCTTAGCCAGGCTTATCAAGCTGTTTCTTCTCCCTCTTAACCTCCGTTCCGTTTCCCGTCTCTCTCTCACTCTCTCTCTTTCTCTCCGTGCATCACTCATTTACTCACACACTTCTCTCATTTGTTTTTCTATCTTACTTCCTTCCTTTTGGTCTCGACTTTTGCTTGAGTTTGTTGTTTTCTTTAACTCAATTGAGAAAATGAAAACAGAGACGAGCTCTCTTTTTTGCGCTCCACTTGTTTCGTTCATTTTTTTTCTTCGTTGAGTTTTGTTTTTCCCCTCTTTTTATTTCTCCTTTTTTTCAGAGTGTTTGAGTGCGTGAGTGTGTGTCTGTGTGTGCATGTTTGTTGCTCATTTTAATGACGTCACAAAATGCTCTGCTCTGCTGCTCCAGTTCTTTTCGGCATTCCTTGTGTCTTTGCTGGGGGCTTTAGGGGATTGGGATTCTTGCACGTTCCATCAGTTTGCCTTGGCAATGCATTGAGGCATGTTGGTTTTGGCTGGCTGAGGCTACCACCGGTTTCTTTTCGCCAAGATAAACCTTTCGCCAAACAACTACATTGAATTGAAGAGGGAATATACGACAATAATCTTTGGTGTTTAGGCTTATGTTTACGTAATAGTAAAATAAAAAAAAATATTATTGTTAAAAATTTTATTATTATTATCTTTTATTATTAACTATTATTAATAATTGAAAGAATTGGGCTTAAATTTAAATATATTAAAATAACTAACATTTCAGAAAAGGAAAGAAAATGAGAATTCTAATATTGAAATGAATTTTAGAATTTCGTTTAGAATTTAAAACATTTCTTTTTCAAAAATTTATAAGTTTTGGTTATATGCATATAAATAATCATAATACTTTCGAAACTATTTTAACCAAAATAAACTAAACATCGAACTAATTTTTCTGACCAAGCTAGAACTAATATTAGTTGTTTTACAAATAAGAACTTAATACAAAAAAAATTGGTAAATTTTATTGTCATATTGCAATTAAATTATTACGATTTGATATCAGACAGTTAATTAAGTAACTGGTCTAACTGGATAACTCTTAGTTAGTCAATTCACTTCCCTCAGTTAGCTAATTCTAGTTGACTGACTTTACATCCGTCAGTTAGCTAATTTACTGTCCGATTACTCGATTATGTAATTCGCTAATAAATATGTATATAAAAACTAATGCACGTTAATATATCGAAATAAAAATGTATTATTATAAAATTTTTCAAGGGAAGTTGTACGTTAAAAAAAGTTTATCGATTGATAAGACGGTTGATATTTATAAACAGCAAATATTTATTTATGTTATTGGCCCTGCCTGCTTTAAAAGAATTAAAAATGTTTATTAATTAATGTTTATTGTTCTAATGAAAACATCTTTTATTTGCCAAGTCTTCTAAATTACAAAACAACAATAATGTCGCTTAAAACAGAAAAAGCAGATGTTCAAACTATAAAAAAATAATGTAAAAACTATAAAAAATGTTTCAATCACTAAAATAATCAACGAATTCAAATTCGTGATCTGATATGGAAAGTTCTAAGAATTTGCATAACAAATTGAATTTTGAATTGGAAATTACTGATCTAATAATCTTAAAGAGAGATCCCTCCTTTTCCTATCGGAATTTCACACCTTTCTACCATTTTGCATTAATCCACCGATTTCATGCACACAAATTACCGGCAGTAAAAAAAAAAAAAAAAAAAAAAAACACATTTCGCAATACAGAGCAAACGGAAATGCTAAATTGTTCATCATCATATTATATACGAGAAACGAATTGATCAATATCGATGGAATGGTTTTGTACGTCAGTTTGGTGGATGTATTTGAAATTGTTGGATCGGCGGGTCTCTAACTGTTTCGACAAAACAACCAAATTAACATAATTGAAAGCGGCAAAGCAAACTCAAACTGCTGAGAGTCAAGAGAATCGAATTGAATCGAGTTGAATTGAAGCGAACCAGTTGGTGGTTGTGGTGACTCCTCCACTACCACCATCGATTGCCTCAGAAGAAGTTTTGCTCTGCGTTTTGCCTGGGTAATAGAATTACAAATTAAAGCGCACAAATTATACCAAAGTCTTGGACCCCCAGGCAGGCAGGCAGGCAAGCAAGCAACCAGATGATGCAGAAGAGAAGTAGAGAAATAGCAGAAGTTGCCCCAATCCTCTCAGGTCCGACATTTATGTAATACAAAATTAGACTACATTTTGAATGATTGCCGGGAACGACGGACGGTTAAAAGACCGGAGCTTGGGCTCTTTCATTTGCAAACCAAATGTGAACAGTCGCAAACGTAGCAGGAAATAGTCCAACTAATAGACAAACCCAAAATTGTACACACACATCTATATATATATATATATATATATATATATATCTATGCAACAACAATTTGCAATTATTAATAACAATTTTTAGAAAGAGAGAGCACATAAGTGTGTATACGCACATTTTATTATCGCAACATTTTACATTATAAAGTAAATGCAATTTGGTGTAAAATGTTTCAATTTCCTGTACCGAATGACATTTTAATGAAGGACTTGCCAAAATACAACAAAAAAAGGAAAAAAAGCACCACGCAATGCAAATGGAAGGAAAAAGTCCAAAAGTTAATTTTACATGCGTTTTTAATGCGTAGGTTTTCATCAGATCCACCACGACCCGGTAACAGAAAAGCAACTGTGTAGCATCAGGCGACAGAAGGCAAAACGGAAGTTAATTAATAAAATATTAAAAAGTTATTTATTATCATTTAAGTTAATTATGATCAGGTGGAAAATATCCAAAAAGCCATACAAAAAAAAGGTAAATATGTACGTAATTGAAGTGTCTTGAGAGGGGATATAAGTAGATGATTGAAACCGTGGTAATTGTATACCCTATGAAATGATGAAAAATATTGACGATCAGATAGTTGACTCAAGGTGTTTATTGTAATTAGTCACTTCTTCATTTGCTAACTTTTTTTTATAAATTAATATTTATAAATTAGTATTTATAATATAAAAATATTATTTTTTATGTTTTTCAATCGAAAGCGACAATGAAATCAAAATAAATGAATGTGAAAATTAGTTCTTAAGTTCTACAATTAGAATCAAATTTTTAAAAAATGTTTTTTATTAAAAGCTGCTTTAATCTGAGACAAACAATCTACTTTAAAGACATATAAGGTAAAAGGGATAATTTTAGGTAAATCGTAGGTAAATTTGATTCGTATAAAAGACAGTTAGTTTTCAGTTGTTATTTAGAGACAGAATTTTATGGGTACTAACAGTTGGTCACTTCAATTGGCCAACTTTGTTGTTCGTAAAGAACTTGAAAATTTTATCACTAGAATGTTTAGGTTCATTATTTTGTCTAAATTAAGATGTAAATGTACTCTTCTCCATACGATATATGTAGAAGAATATTTTTGTACTATGTAGGAAGTGGAATAGATAAAAAAGAAAATAAATTGATGTTGGGTTTTAATAAAGATAGACATTATATAGATATACATACATAATATAATGAAACTTGTTTAGTCTATTTTCCGTTAGATGGTACCAGAAAATCTAATGAAGAATCGATTGCAACAATTTTAGTCAATTCTTAAACTCTATTTAAAGGGTATCACTTAGTCGACAAGCAACTTAATCTCTTCAATATTCAAATAGAAAACGTTTTGTCTTACATCATATTTGATTCGCTCTTTCTCTTGTCCCCTCCCATTCTATCTTCTCTAAACACATAACACACACACACACACACACACACACACAGATACATTTTGTTTTCTCTCAGCTTTTAGTTGGTTATGCGAATTTTGATTTATTTGCCAACCAATGAATTTTGTCATGAAAATCTTGCCTCTGACACTGACAACATAAAGCCAAATGTCAAAGTAACAGCTATTATATTGATTATATGTATAAATGAATAGCAGCAGGAGCAGTATGAGAGGCTTCCTTAAACCAAACGCAGGCCGCAAGAACATCCTCCCATTCTCGTGGTAAAAGTGCGTTGCCGTTGCCATCGTCGTCTGGTTTTAGTTTAGTGTATATGCATAGTTCGGTTCAGTTTTGGGCAAAGACGACGAGACGAGACATATATGAGGTTGCCTTTTGTCATAGCCACAATAACTTACTCATTTTGCTCAATAATAAATGCAATTATGTGCCGAAACCCTCCTTGCTACTCCTTTTATACCGCCATCTTCATCTAGCGACACTATAAACGAAATGCACAGGCAGGCACTGTGGCATCAGGACAACGCAGGACGAAATTAATTTAGACACAAAAGCCCACAAAGAGTAAAGCCGGAGAGAGGGAGAGAGAACGATGGAGTGCTTGTCATTTTGGCCCCAAAAAATTTGCATTTTAGTGTATACAAAATGCTTTTGTTTAGTTTTTCCCTTCTTCTTGAGTGAAATGAAATTTATTGGAAAATTAGCGCACAATTTGGCCACATGCGAACAACATTAATAAATGCACATCACTCTCAATCTGTGTGTGTGTGTGTGTATGTGGTGTGCAAATTTAATGCAAGATTTTTAATTTGTTGACTTAATTATGTTGGAATTTAATTTCTACTTGTGGCAATTAGCAACAGTCTGGCCTAAGTAATCTTTGCTTTTAGTTCTGCTATTGAGACCCTAATTAGCACATTTTTGTAGTGTTAACAGGCTCTTGGCACGCAGATCAGATACTGATGAGAATTCTTTTGTAATTATAGAAATTAATGAAATAAATTAACATAAAGCATAGCAATTACAATTGGCATTAACTTAAGTAAATTAAACTGTGAGAATAAGAACAAGTGGAATGAAATAAAACCCGAAAGTAATTATCTTTAGACTTTGGTTACATAAGAAGGTCACAAATGAGACTTATTTTGGCTGTTTTTATTTAAGAAATAATGTTTTGCAAGAATGAAATAAAGAATAAAATGTAATAGTTATATGAGTTAGTAAAACTAAGAATGCGGGTAATAAATTATTCAATGGACTTTAATGTAAAAAAAATAATTAAGAAATACTGTATTATGAGGTATTTTTCTTTTATTTTTACTTTTGGCACTTTGCAGTTTATTAAATGGTTCACCAATTCATTTGTTGATTGCGATTTTAATTATAGACCATATCTAATTTTTTTTCTTTTTATTAGAAACATTTAATAAAATAATACGTTTTGAACAGTAGATACTCAGATCTGATTATACTAAAGTTGACTGATCTATATCTGATCCCTAAGAGATTATTCTTAATACATACTATCGAAAGTTTAATTCGAATTGCCCATTTATTTAAAGAATTTATTATTGCCTTTTTCGTAAAAATATTTGAATTTTTTATGTATATAGAATTATTACTCTGTTACCATTCTAACTCCCTCAGCTATAGAACCTAATTCATCATATATACAGTGGTGACCACAAATGTAATATCATATTTATTTTTATTTCATGTTGCTTAGAATTGGCAAAATTCTCTAGAATTTTAGAGAGAACACATCTAGAAATAGGTTGATATTTAAATCCTAATCAGGACTGTGAACCATATACATATGTACAGATATTAAAAGTCTATCAAAAAAAATATTAAAATAAAGAAAACATTCAAATAAAATATATTATAATATAAATTTATGCTAATTAGAATAATTTTATTATTAAATAATTCTACCAAGCAAGCAAGTCTTAAAAAACTTTGACTATAGCTTGCAGTTAATATAAGAAACCAAAACCACGAATATGTACATAGATATCTCTCGAAAAACTATTTACCAGATTTAACTATCTCACTCTGATAACCGTTCTCCACCTTTGTTAACCTCCTCCTGCTCCATCTCGTACTGCTCATCGTTCTCTTTTTCATCCTGTTTGTCCTTCTTTCATCAACGCCCACTCAACTGTTAGTTCCATTGTTCTAAGTAGAAAATTTTCTATGATGATATTCTAATTGAAATATACGTAAAATGAAATTATGAATATGCAAAATAAGCAAATGGATGACAATGCTAAGCAACTTGCCATAATGGAAACAGAAAGAGGGGTTAAGAGAGAGGGATGTAGGATGGAATAAGCAGAACAGACCCATTGCATAGTGGTAAATGTTATGCGGCTAGCCCAGAGTACTGGGCTGTTGCTCTATAATGAAAACTAAAAATCAAAAATGTTGCCCAAAAGTGCGTAGTCCAACATAAGAGGGACCATTGGGGAGATGGGAGAGGAAGAGAGTAAGATAAAGTGGGGTAGATGGAGGTTGGAGTTTTGGAAAAACATCAAAACTTTTGCATAATTCGCTTATGCTTAAAAATGTTCAAGTTGTTGTTTTGCACTTGTACAAAGAGACAGAGAATGAGAGAGAGAGAATGAAAAACTGAGAGAATGAAAAGATTTCAAAAAATTTTAATTAAAATTATTATAATTTAAGTTGTTGTTTCTAATATAATAGAAAGTCATTTACAAGAATAAAAGGAGGAAAAAAGTGTCAAATAACTAAAATAATAAAATCTCTATTGAAGGTTTCTTAACAGAAAACATTTCCAATTTACAGCAAAAATTTTCTTCTATATAACAATTATGCATTAGATAAATGTACAGTATATATGTATATAGATATATATTTTTATTTGTGTATGTACATTGTATATTGAGTTTAATAAACAAATTTACAGCAGCTGCAGCAGTCTTTGTTCTTATATCCTTGCCTCATTTCTCCTACTGCTTGCGTCTTTGTCTTTATGTATTGCATACTTGCAGGCGCCATGCAGAATGTCTGCAGAATTACCAATTTTGTGTAGTTGTTGTCTAGTCTCGGGGTGTTTATATGTGGACATTGAGTATCACTTATAATTAGAAACTCAAAAATGCATACATACACAAATACACACACACACACACACACACACACACACACACACACACACACACACACACACACACACACTAAAATGAAGAAGGACGACTACTAAGGATATGCAGCAGACAACAACAGCCAAGGGCAGGACAACGACATCAGTTTTAACCCCCAATACCCTTCCTCACACCCTCACTTTGCCTATTTAAGTAATGCATATTTCGTATAACTTTGATGTGCTGCAAATTTACTTGATGCCCCAACAAAGTCCACTGCCCCACACACATACACACAATACACAGTATAAATCTATGTGAGTGTGTGTGTGTGTATGTTGGCCTTTATGTATTTACGTTGCATATGAAATGATATTTATAGTAAACAGATTATTTTATATGCAGGTATGTGCAACCAAAGAAGCAGCAGCAGCAACAGCAGAAGCCTGGCCCAAGTAGAAGGAAGCAAAAGGCCTGAACATTGCACTTGCCGCCTGGTCAATTCTCTATGTATTTATATGTATCAACTGTACTTATATTTCTATCTCTCTCTATCTTATATTTCTATCCCTTTCACTCTCTCTCAATCAGTGTGTGTGTGTGTGTGTGTGTGTGTACTCAGACGACAAAGACAGAATGTCTGTCTACCTCAGCTCGGTTGCTGCTGCTGCTGCTGTCTCTTTAGGCATATAAAATGATTAGAACTAATGGTCAATATGCAGATGAGTGTTGAGTGTAGTTTGGTGTTTATTTGCATAGTGTGATGAAAGATGTTAATAATTGTGTATGTTTATTTATCAAAAAGGATAGCATAAATTAAAGGTCATTGAAGGGTAAAAGATAACATCTAACTATAATATAGTAGAAGTTCTATATTTAATATATAATTTAATGAATATATGTTAGAGCGAAACGGGGAAATAGAGAGACTCTAGAAAGAAAAAAACTAAACTAAAGCGAACTAACTAACTAACAAATAAAGATTAAAAAGTCATCAATAAAGTTTCTTTCAGTGTAATATATACATATGTACAGTGAAATTACGATAATTACAGATAAGCCTTTTGTTACAAAGAGTTTTCTAGATACCAGCAATTTGTTACTAATTATGTAGTATAAAATATATATGCAATATATGTTATTTTTATATAGTTTTCCCTTTACATACGACTCTGAAATTTTTTTATTTATTTTAAATTACTTTTAATTTTTTACTTTTAAATAAAATGAAGTCATTTGTACGATTTTTTTTTAACAAATACTTAATTCAATGAAATGAAACAATTTAACAATAATATAATTGAAATTAGATAATCATTGGAATATTCCTCATAATATGTGGAATATTTTATTCGATAAGCAAAGACTGTTTTATGGCATTTTTTTTCGACTTTCATCCAACATCTGAGGTAATCTTCAAAATAATAAAGTACTTACATTAAATTAATTACAAGTATTAACTACCCTATTTTTTTGGTTTCATTTGTTTTCAACTGTTTTCTTAAAATACTTAGTCTTATATTTCATTCAAATTAAACAAATGGATATATATTTTCGGAATGTTTTTATTTAATTTAATGTAAATCATTTGTATTAATTTAAACCACTGTGCTGACCGCAGGCTAGAAACAAATCCTTGCCACCACATCTCCTTCGTCCGTTGCTTAGTTGAAACCCAATCCCAAACCTCCCAATCCTAACCCCATTCTTAATTCTTAACCCCAACCGCATACTCATTATATGTATTATGTATTGGCCGTGCGGTTGGGGCTACCATTTGGATGAGTAAAAGAGATGCAAGATGGAATGCCATGATGTGCATATATTGAGAGCAGCAAACAAATCAAGTTTTACTCAACATTATTATCAACATTTATGCATTCAGAAGTCGCCCGAGCACACAGACAGAGACAAGCTAAAGCCGAACTTGGTAGCCGAAAAATCCAGCAGAAGAACACAAGCTGCTGTCCCATTCCTTCACCTCCTTCAATCGCCGCCCCCTAAGAAATTTATCGAAATGTTGAAACAGATTTTATGCAGCAAAGTCGTCGTCGTCGTTGTCGCTGACGTCAAGCCAACTGGTCGCAAAAGGGGGCGGGGTAAAGAGTAAGGAATCGAGGTGGAACAGCCTGACAGTCAGGCAGGCAACCGGCTGGCTGGCTGGCAGGCAGGCACACGGACACTGAAGCTCTCCTGTCCTGCTGTTGCTGTTTCTGCTGCTTCTACTTCTACTACTTCTGCTTCTTCGAGGTTCCTAATTTAAATGCAAATGAGATTCATTTGACGACGACACCAACATACTTTGTTCATGTCCATGTCTTGCGCTTGCATAGCCCAAATGCGTATGTGTGTATGTGTGAGTGTATGTGTGTGCATACATGTGTGTGTTTAGATATATGTATGTATGTATTTGGTAGATATGTACAATTAGACATTGGCCTGTGCATATGTATTTAGTTGCATGTTGTAGTTGTACATAGCTAAAATTCACATCTAATACATAAGTGGACTCGGAGTTTTGTCTTTTCCCTCAAACTGCAAGTGTATATATAGCTATATATATATATATATATATATATAAATGTGTGTGTGTATGTTTGTGTATGTTTGGATTTCATATATAAATGAACTATTGCAGTGTAAATGAATTAGTCTTGAACAGTGACAGTGTCGAGTATCATTTTCTAATAAAAGGGGGTTCTCGTTTTAGGGCAAGAAAAGATAGGAAATTGAAAAAGGAAACTCAAACTAAGACAGACTTTGTTATTGAGTAATTATTGTGAGATATTTTAAATCGCATGAAAAGATGTAAATCTCTATGCAGTCAAAAAACTTAATTTAATGCCAAAGCTATTTTTTTTTTTTTTGATCAAGTACGAATATGAAATTATTGAAGAGAAAAGAATGATTTAACAGTGAATAATCATTGATTTTTTTTCTCCGTCCATTCTTCAACATTATTTTTCTATATATATTAATCGATAAAGTAATCCTTAAAACCTAATACTAGAGAATTTATCAAATTATTCTAATCTGGAAAGATAAAAGTATTTCGATGTTCGAAAATCAAATAAGTAATGAAATTATCCGAAGGATCCTTAAGTATCTGAGTCATTTTTGAATCATCCAAAATTATTTAAGTTCTTTGCCATCATTGAGAACTTAACAAGGTACTTAAATCATTTAAGAAGGTTTAAGTAATATAATATATTAAAGTAACTGAATCAGCTTTATAAATAATAATAATACGTTGATCTTAAACAAAAGTAATAACTTTTGTAATTTATTAGTTAACTACTTTACTTGTTTCACTTTATCACATCACTTTTGCAACTGTCTCCCTTTTAAGGTATTTGTATTGACGCCCCTGTCTTAATTAAGAACTTGTCTGCATATATTAAAAGCTGCCACTGTCGCTGTCGCTGCTGTTGTCTCTGCCTCTGCTGATGTCCTTCTATTTTCAGTTGTCCTGCTGCTGCTGCCACTCGTACTGAATGTTGTTTCTGTTGTTGTTGCTGCTTCTTCATTTTCCTTATTTTGCGCAAATACAAAAGCCTATTCCGCACCGATAACTGCAAACACAACAAACACACAGTGAAGCACAGCGTCAGGAAGCGGCAGGACATGCAGCCAGCTACTTGCACTCATGTAGATGACTTGCTGCTCCGTCTATAGATATATACGAAACAGCAGCAGCAACAACAACAGACCAAGCACAATTATAAATCTGTTCACACACACACACACACACACACAAACAAATACAGAGAGTATGGGTGAGAGTGGGAGAGCCAGAGACCGACAGACGTTTACCCCCTTTTTTGGACATGGACGTCGAGAACGACAACGACGACGACGACGCTACGGCTGCTTAAGTTTTTGGCATTAACAAAGCTACCAGCCACACCCTGGACCCCGGCCAGGATACACAAACACACATAAACACACACACACACATAGCATACATAGAAAGTTCCGAGTGCCTGACAACACACCAATACCCAGGCAATGTCCTTGCCAACGCCAGCCCGAAAACCGCCTTGGAAAATTAGCATCAAACGCATAAAATGACCAAGTCTAAGTCTGCCGCAGTGCGGAGAGAAGAGAGTGCCAATGTCAGAAATGGGTAGGCAAAAGAAGTACGGTGCGGGAGAGGTTGTATAGTATGGTGGTATGAGGTCCTTGCATTCTCATTTGGAATTACGAAAATTCAAAATTTACAAACGAAAATGTTATGAGAACGTAGCTTGGCTCTTGGATTTTGCCTTTCGTTTCACTTCTGCCAAGTCCTTCTCCTGGTGACGCACAATAGTTGGTTAGTGTTGCAGGCGGGCGCACGACAAGCAGGACTCTAGCCATGCCATAGCTATGGGCATGGGTATTGGTATGAGTATGGGTTACTGCCGTACAAGTTAATTCAGTTAAAGGACCCAAAAAGTCTGGTGTGCATTTTCGGCAGCCCAAAAGTGGAAGGCGGCGAATGGTTGTGAAGAAGCAAGCGATTCCCCTCTTGAACTCCCTTTCTCCACCCCACCTGATTTCTATGCATGTATTAGTATGCGTAGTTAAGTTCTGACGCCGTACCCTTACCCGAACCTAAACTAAACCTCCCGTCACCCTTCCTCCTTCTTCTACTTCTTCTCCACCCTAGTTTTGGTTTGAGGGAACTTTAAGTAAATGAACAGAAATGACAGGCAGACATTTGCATTATTATTAGTACAAGTTGCAGTCGTGTATACACTGAGTCGAGGGGGTAAAGCGAGGGGGCGGCTAGGGTTGGGGTTGTGAAGCGTAATGTAATGTAGAAGGGGTTTCGGTTGGTTTGCCCCGAAATGCATTTCATTGCATACATTTAGGAGGTTTTCATTACGTCGCAAAAGTTCTTCTACTGTCTAACTTCGTCTCTCTCTTTCTCGCACTCCCTATCGTTCTCTCTCGCTCTGTTTAGTTTATTCGTATATGTGTTTGTGTATGTGTGTGTGTCGGTTACATGTCGGTGTGTATTCAAAAGTCATTTTAAGTTATTGAATGGAATAAAATGTAATTTAAGTAAATTAGAATTCTGCAAACTCCTTGCTAAACCTATTCCCACTCTATTCCTTTTACCACCTCTCATGCCCACCCACCAACTGGTATACACAATATTTCTTATATACAACAATTTTGATATATTTTAGTAACTGCTTACCTGTTGTCTACATATATATGTACATATATACATACGTACATACATATGTAAATGTACATATGTAATATATCGTTTTGGCAAATCGATTATTGATTTTTCAGTCTTAACAAATTTCAAAGGTTGCTGATTGGTTAAAGTTCACTACTTCTGTTTTGGGTGGCCAAGAAATTGAGTACAAACCAATTTGTGTTTGTATTATTGAAAGTGATTTAGGTACAGTTAACAACCGCAACAAGCAAGTCAAAACATATTGTAAAATGGCCATTTGTAATGGACTTTCTTAAGCCTAAGACAATTACTTTGAAATTGTTTCCTGTGGTCTTGTACATTTAGATAACATAATTTTCGAGAAGTTTACTATAAAATAATAAGGTTATGTAACACATAAGTTGAACTTTGGTGTTGAGTGCCTTTGTAATTCTCAACTAGTTCAAGCATTAAAAGAGTGATAAAATATTACAGTTCTAGATATAATAATATAAACAAACGAGATTACTTAAAATCAGTTTACCTTTTGAGCTGGTTGTAAAATAAAAATAATCATCTTGAGTTGGCCACACATTGTCATTCGAATTAATTTAAAGGTAACCTTTTTATCAATTTTTTGTGATTTATTAGGGCATTTTGTTAAATTTATATCTGTATGTATTATCTTAAGTCTCTAACTACTTCACTCTTCAAACTTCCTAGTGTGCCGGTATTAAGCAAAGTAAAAGTACTTATGCTGCCTTACTTATTCCACTATAATACTAAACAATTTGAACTTAATCTGCCAATACTTGGCACCAATTGGTTGGGATTGTCATGAAACCTAAAAGTATTAAGGTGCCACTTGTACTTGATCACTCCACACACTCACACACATACTCTTTCCCATTCACACATACACAGCTACTCTGGCTGGGATAAAAACCAATGTCTCTCCCATACCAAGCACACTCATTCACTCACACTTGGAGCCACATTTTTGAAGTGAAAACTTGGCTTCCAATTGACCAGCACAGCAAAGTCCAATTGTGTACCAACTCGCGGTACAAATTCTAGAGAAGGCTTCGATGGCAACCCACCAATACCCCAGAATCAGAAAGAGAGCCAGAAAAAAAGAAAACCAAGAGGAACACATTGGGTTGTCGTCTGGCCACCCACTCCAGTTGGGTTCCTGCTGCTTTCAGTAATTTTTTTTGTTTTCCTTTTTTCTTTTTTTATTTGTGCCCTTCACGTAAAGCAACTTTTGCTCATATTTATATCTCTTTCTCCTTTGCTTTATTTTTTTTTTTCGCTTTTGCATGTTCTTTTCTTCTCTTTTTGTGTCTTATTTTGGTATGTACGTTTTTTGGTTGTCGCTTGACCAAATGGTCGCCACCCGATTGCCCCTGAGACACAAGAACTTCAGCAATGTTGGTCCACACCCCTCCCTTCCCTATGGTACATCCATGATAAACCTACCCCAAACCGAGTCCAATGTCTGATTATGGGTACGCGCGCGTTGAAAATTGTGCAGCGACAGGACCTCTCTCACTCTATCCCCCACTCACTCTCATTCTCTACCAATCCCTCCCTCCCAATCTCTCTGTCTTTGTCTCCCTCTTGTATGTGTGTGTGTGTGTGTTTCCTCCTTTTCACATGCGCCCAAAAGTTTGTTTTGTGTTTTGTTAATTTTTTCTTGGCCGCGAATTTGTTTTCATTTACGTTTTTGCATTGCCATGGACCCAGAGGGGGCGGCCATATACACATACACCCATTTGCCGAAATTTTTTGGATGTGTATGGGTGTGTGTGTGTGTGTGTGTGTGTGTGCCCGAAAAACAACGCGCTGGTTTCGGTTCAGTGGAAATTGGTAAAAAACGATGCCAAAGACGATGCAGGACGCGCATTCGCGCCACCTTAAGCCGCACACCCGGTCGCATTACGGAGTAAAAAACCAACCCTTTTGCTGCTGCTCCTCCTGATGTTGCTGCCGTTGCTATTCCTGCTGCTGGTGATTTTGCTGCTGCTCAGCTCTCAGCTGTTCATTTTTATTATTTTGACCATTATCGCGTGTGGTTCGTTGCTTTGGTCAGCAGCAGCAGCGGCAGAAACGCAGCAGCAGTCCTGGTTGAGTCCTGCTGATTAAACATTAATTAAGGAAAACAATGCTTCTGTTCCTCACTGACGCTTATACAACCACCCACTCATCCACTCACCCACTTTCCTCACTTTTTCTCTCTCCTCTGGGTAAAGAAATAAGAACAAAATCGCGGAATTTGTATAAAAATGCAAAATTACGAATTTCGCGAATTTCGTATTCGTATTTCCATACATACATATGTACATATGTATATATGTATATACATCTGTGTATATGTTGCTGGAGATATGTGGTTGCCTTTTTTTTTTTGGGGAGATTTTGGTGCCGCTGACTTGGTTGGTGATGGTCTAGGAGATGGGGGGTGCTGCCTTAAATCGCCATAAAAAGTAGTAGAAAAATCATCGACAGACGTAATAAATTAAAAATGTTCCAAGGGAGTTTGAGGAGTTTTCGGACAGGTTTGGATTGTTAAGCAGCCAGGCCAAGCAGACTTGACCAAAATGGTTGAAACTTATGCATGAACACATATACAGAGACGATTGCTAACTGAAAATAGAAAAAAATGTATATAACTTTCGATTGTTGAGTCATTAGAAATTTGAGACTTTAATTGCTTTTTGGTCGCATATCTCAAAAGGCCTAAAGCTATATGCAAGTCAGCTATGAGTGGAAACAAATGGGGTGATAAATTAAAAAAGAAGGCTAAAATTTATGAAAGAAAGAGTTTTCCTCTTGTTTATACATATATGGAAATGGAGAACTGTTAAAAAAAAACTAAATCGATTAGAAAAATAAACATGAGATTATATAGATAGATTGAAAGATAGATAGAAGCTTTGATAAATAACTTATTAATAATTTGTTTTTAATTTTTAAATCTTTTATTTTCGTTTTTTTAAGGAAAAAATTGATTTTTGATTCAACTTAGACTAAAGTTAAGAAATTCCAATATTGTTAATTAACTTAAGCTAAAGAAATGTGTTAACTTATAAACTTAAAAAAATACACGGATAATAAAATGCACGAATTTTGAATCCTTACAATTGGAATTCAATTGCACATTAAAAATTTATTAATAATATCTAATTGAAATGCATATCTTTCAGTAGTTTCAGAATTTTTAGTTAAATTTTGGTAACAAAATTTTGTAAGTTCAAAAGAAGACCAATTAGTTTCAATGGGGTCATTGTCCTACTTAACTAGATCACCATTTTGCCGTATAAAACCAAAAAGAAAAAAATGAGAATGTGTGTAGAGACTTTTTCCTTCAGTTATTATACATTTATTTGGAGCATATGTCGTGTTGACTGCCTGACATAGTTTCAATTTTCATTTTCTGCATATTACTCCTTCTCCACCTCGCCCATTTTTCATTTGCCTTATACACGACCCTCGTTTGCCAATTTCAATGTGTAAATATTAAAATTCAAATCACGTATTTGCCTAACTTGACTTGCACACACACACACAGAGAGAGAGAGAGAGAGAGAGAGTTTCAGGTATATTGAAACTGAGATAGAGCATGATTATGCATTTTATGTGGCAAATTAAAATTTGCCATTGCATACAATTAGGTCGCAAAACCTTGACTATTATCATAATTACCACGAAAATGATGTCAAAATTTGTAATGAAAAAGTGGATAATTGCTAGTCAAACTCATAAGATATTATTAATAAAAAGTTGAAAGCAAAATTTCTATAGATATTTTAATAGAGGAAAAACAATTTTCACTCATCAGAAATTGCTGTTAATTTACACCAAATGAAATTCTTGCAATTAAGACGGACAGACCAGGGAATGATGAGAATGCTCCTGGTCCTGGTCCTGCTATAGATGATGATGATGATGATGCACTGTGCTTCCTTCCTTCCTTGCTTCCTTACTTGACCTCCACTCTCATCCTCACCTTTAGTTTGTTAACCAAATTTCACGCGTTTGCTACTGGGTGCCGTCCTTTGGCATTTTCGCATGCAGCAACTCCTGTAGCATCTTCCCTGCCCAATCCTCTCTCTTGCTCTTAATTTGCATGCCCTTCATTATGGCCCGTTGGCTGTATGGCACTAAAATAGGTTAGAGGTTAATTTTAGTGCAAAGTTATGCAGTCAGACCCAGAACAGCAGGTATCTTCATCTAGCTCCTAACCCCCTCTTTTCGTCACATTCCTCTTCTACGAGTACCTTTTGGCTATGAGACAATTTTGTTTGCCCTCAAAATTAGCGTTGGCGCATCGCAAAATGTAATTTTCTAATTAGGCAAATGACCAAGTGGCTAAAACTGGCCAAATAAATTGCATTTCATTTTAGTTTGCCAACATTTATTTCTAAAAAAATATATATGTGCTAGCAATTGAAATATTTTCAATTACAAAAATTCATAAAAAATAATTTTTATTCATTTCATTTCCATATTTATCGCTTAGACCATCTAACATTTAATTAGAATAGCATTCAATTTGAACTGTCTAACAAAAAATTATTGAAATACAATAAAAAGCGGGGGATAAAAAACAAAAATATTTGATTAAAAATAATGAAAAAAAATATGTAAAAAACGGCTTCATTATATTTTATATGATGGTCTCTCGATATGTCAACATCAAAAAGCGGTCCCAAAAAGCAGATAAACAGAGATAGAGAGAAGAATAGAGCGGGACAAACCTCTGCCCCGGATATTAGCAATTCAAATTTGCCCATTAGAAAGCCAACTGATGATGATGATGATCATCATCATTATGATGGACTACAAAAGTCAAATATTGCCCAATTTCAAGATTAATTGTCTACGCACCTTACTTGAACCGAAAGGCAGCCCACATAACCATCACCCAAACCCGTGGCAGGACATCTTAAAGGGTTTTGTTTGGGGTTTTCACAATTAATGCAGAACTCAATAAACTTTTCGTCGAATGAAATTTTATGCTAATTAGAAGTTGATTTTTTGGTACTATACACACACACACACACACACATACAAAATGATAATATGGTCTCGTATTGGTCTCTGGGACTACTTGAGACATCTCTGGTTACTCCGGTCTGCCTGGTCTTTTTCTCTCTTCATCGTCATCAATTGATTTGCATTTCTAAATGCCTTGTCTCGGCATTTGTCGTAATTTGTTGTCGCCGTCAACGCATTTTCGGTATAATTATGCATTTTAATTATCTCGATGAGCAAGATGTCTGCCCCTGAAAAAGGGTTAATTCTAAACTCATTCCAAATAACATTTTTTGGGGGTTGACTAAACGTATGCTAATTTATCTTTGTTGAAAATGTTTGATAAATGGCAAAATATGCACAATTTCAAAAAGGGGATAAAATGGACATTACATTTAATGCTAATGCGTATATATTCTTAATACTTTAAATAAAATTCCGATATTCTGATTAAGAAATGGTATTATGTTAAAGGTTTGGTAATTGTTCTACAATTGGATCTTTAGGTCTTGACATGATAAAAGCTACTTTTTAATAGATAGACAATTAGATTGGATAAGTTTTAAAGACCTTGTTTCAACTAACGACAGTTTTTCGACAGGGTTCTGATCAAAGAGAATTTGATGTCCACCCCTGCTTAAAAACTTCAACTAGTTGAGAATTACATCTTCCTAAAGCAGAATAAAGGGGAATCTTATAGGAATTGAGTTAAATTACAGTTATGTGTACATACACGTTAGCTTTAAGTGGTCAGTGAAGAGTCTATATCCGATTATTAATTCTCAAATTCTTCTTTTAATTTTTGAATCTTTTTTTCATATTAAACTTCACTTGACCACCATACTACGTTCCACCATAGTAAACAACCTTGTGAGGATAATAAAACTCGTTTAGATATGAACTTGAAATAAATGGTAATTGGATCGTTAAAAAGTAGTATTTACACAAGCAATAGTTTTTATTATTAATTCTCAAATGTTTATAAACTAAAAGAAATATTATATTTATGATAAAGAATCAAAAGTGTTAGCTTTTGACTAAATGCCCATAACGATA
This sequence comes from Drosophila emarginata, assembly GCA_037075365.1. Lineage (NCBI taxonomy): Eukaryota > Metazoa > Arthropoda > Insecta > Diptera > Drosophilidae > Drosophila > Drosophila emarginata. The sequence goes on along the minus strand of JBAMCD010000260.1, from coordinate 4,860,598 downwards.
AGAAGACAGTTGACCAGCAAAATTTTCTCTTAATACTACTGCTTACAAAATCCATCTACATGAATCAATTTATTAACTAATATTCTACATTTTGATCGTGACAAGATGGAAATTTTCCATTCATTCAGTTATTTCCAAGGAATGTCCAATTCCACATCATTCCATATTGATGGTGGTCTTGTGCCGGCTCAAACCAATACAAATTCAACGACAAGTCAAGCCAGGCTAAGGCAAGGAAAGGAAAGGCAAGTCAAGTCAAGTAGAGACAATGCAAACAATTTATGTATGTCATATCAGCAGAGCTTTACATAACTCACCAGCTACTAAGCGTGCTCAATGCGCATGCCACATAGTCCAGCTCCAGCTTCAGCTCCATCACCAGCTCCAGCTCCAATTCCAACTCCAACTTCAGTTTTCAATTCATACCAATGTTTGGCCACTGGCCAGTTTCATATATGTATATGATTTCGACGAATGCTCGTTATCGATTTGAAACTTATAAGGAAAAAACTAATGAAAATCAGCCATCATCATCATCGGCATCATCATCGTAATCATCATTCAACGTGGTCATCATCATCATCGGAGGGACAAAGCGTAATGAAGGAAAAGCAAAAGCAAAACCGAATTAAATTAAATTAAATGAAAACTAAATTCAAATGAGTTTTTGGGGGCATTACCAAGACAGAGACACACAAAAAAACAAAAAAAAGGGGAAGGAGAAAAAGAGGTAAAGGAAAGACAAAACGTAAAAAAGAAAAAAAAAATCGAACGCTTGGACGGAGCAAGTCTCTCAGTCTCTGTCTCAGTCTGAGTCTGGTCTGGATATCCGTTGATTGTTGTTATTATTTCTTGCGCTGAACGGGTTTGTGTAATGAATTAATCCTCACAGCCGCCCAGCCACCGCTTGGCAATTTGACTGTTGGTGGCTTTGACTTCGATGCAAATCATTCGGTAGCTGCCAGCAGCAGCAGCCCACACCACACATCTTTTTTCAACTACAGTGGTTCTTGGTGACAATTTAAGTCTAATGTAAATAGTTGTGTGAAAGTTGGCAAAATGTTTGCTTTCTAGTTTATATAAAAACTTAGAATAAACTGTTTTTTTTTTTTGTATCGCAAGCAACATTACTATCAGAAGTTGTAGAATTGAGGTAAATGTATCTTGGAGAATCAATTTTTTTCGATAGGTACAGTATCCATATATTTTCAAAAATAATGCAGAGCGTCAAGAAAAACTTTTGGAAGCAACGTTATCTTTTGGTGATTAATTGGAAGAATTTTTATTACTTTTCTTAATTTTGCAAACAGAATTCAAAGTATGCTTTCCACATTATACTTTTAGATAAAAATAAAAGTTTTGTAATAAAAAATGGTCCATCACCCTGAAATATGATCATCGTAGTAATCTCAATATGATATCGGAATAATTCTAAATTTAAAGTAGAATTAAATATATCTGAATAATAAATTTTCTTACAAAAAACTATCTATTGTCAAATAAATATTCTTTATATATTTTATAGACGACAGAGGTCTCTAGTTAATTGAAATTATAAAGTGATCGTGATTTCGGTTTTTGGGATATTTTAGACAACCTCATCATGTTCCTTAAAATTTGACGATTTTCGAAAAGTAATAATTATAGAATATTTCTTTCAACTAAATAAAAGCGAAATAGAACCACGGTTCGCTGAGCTCAATGCTTTTTAAAAACAAAATCATGAGCAAAAGACAACAACAACATCACAAGAGCAACACCAGCAGCAGCAAGAGAGGAACGGCAGTAGCATTGGAAATTTCAACTTCAGCTGCCAAAGAGACCAAATGCAAATTGCATGATTTCTTTTGTAAATAAGAAACTGATGAGCAGAAGCAGCAGGAACAGCAGCAGCTGGCAATGGTAACGACGCGAAATTAAATCGATCTGCCACTGACCCCGCCCGCTTTTGCCCCATTCCGAACGATTGACATGTGCAGGCAAAGGACAGTTTAAGGACAAGTTGTTGTCGATGCAAAATAAGTTGTAAGCTACCAAACGGAAATTAGTTTAATTGCATTAAGGCTAGGGACTAAACGGATGTGGCAGAGGCAACAACAGTAGCAGCAATGGCAGTGGCAGCGGCAGCTGGTTTGCCCCAAAAAAAAAAAAACGAAAAGTATTGCCAACTGATGAGGTGGGGGGAAGAAATTCAGGGGGGGATGGGGGTACACTGTCATGGTCGCCATAGCAAATTGTGCATTTCATCAAACATTTATTTAAACTTTTGCCAGCCTGCAGGAAAAAAAAGGATACATATGTATGTATAAAAAATTGGACCGGCATTGCATACTTTTTGGCGTAACCGCATAAAACAATTTTCATTTCCTTTCAACTACCAGAGCAATAAAATATACACACATATGTATGTACAAATATATGTAAATATATATTTTTATACAAAAAAAAGAGTGGTATATCCTTTTGTTGTTGCAACCACGCACCTCTTTCTCTCTCCACCTTTACACACTTTCTCTCTCTCTCTCTCTCTCTCTTTCATTCTGTCGATCTCGTTCTCCCTTGTGCTCAGGTAACAGCGCAACAATTTTAACCATTGTCAATGGATGATGCGACCCTGGCGCGAGTTACAATGTTTGAACAGTTGTCCACTTTGGTCAAGGGGTCGGGAAGGGAATTTCGGTAGCCAAGAGGCATAGTCAGGGGGAGAGAGGGAGCGGTGTCCCTGAGTGCAGGGGTTTGAGTTTTAATGGCCTCGCATTTCCGGTGAGTGCATGGACAAGCAAAGTGGAGTAAAGATGCTGCGAGTTTGTCTTTTTCGGTTGCACTACGGAGAAAGAGAGATAGAGGGTGAGCGAGAGAGGATGAAAAAGGGAGTAGAAGCAGGATGAGGACGTAGAGCACTGCTAAAGTACTTCCTTTTTATATATTTTCCAACGGTAGTGCTTACCGCAAAAATCCATTGCGGTCGTGATATAAATATCTAGAAATATGTATTTATAGTTGGAAAAATGGATTAACATTAATGTCTCATACTTACTATTCTTTCATTTTCTTTTAATATTTGTTTGAGAAGGTCAGTTTTTAGAAAAATGCAGCCACACTAATTAAACTGCAGTCACAATATGTGACATTAACATTATTATTGGAAATGTTTTATTATTATTTGAAAAATGTAGCCACACTTTTTTTATTTTTATGTAATTTCGAAGACCTCTGCAAAGCTGCCTAGTATTTTGCATTTGATTTTTAGAAAAGTGCAGCCACACTTTTTTAAAAATTGCAACCGCATAATATATATTATTTAATTTATTGCTAACCAGAGTATCTCGTTAAACATACAACGAAACTAGTAATCTAAAAAAACAACCTCAGTAGAATAATTTTTTTTAATCAACATTTTATTTTGATTTTGTCAACATTTCTATGCAAAGCATCAACAATCAATTGTTTATTAAATAATAAACGAATTTTATTGTTGTTGCAAAACTTCAAGTAGAAATGTACTGTATGTAAGGAAAATTTTTTGCAAATTAAACAAAACAAAGTAAAATTATGCCTGATGAACAAAATTTAGTAGTTTTTCTTGTTATATTTCTCAATAAAACATATTTTGCTTGCTTAAAAATATATAGTTTACCTAACCTGAAACATCAATTCGCTTTCAATGCAGCATATTCGATTCATTTCATCCAAGGAAATTTTCTCAACCGTGTGTGGGTGCAGGTATAAATGTGTATGTCCCTGGGAGTGTGTGTGTGTGTTGTCTCATAAATTTGGCATTATATGCATTTGCTGCCTGGTTATCGAATATGCAATTGGATAGTATATATGGTATGGTTTGTATATATGGGAGGGGCAATACAAACATACAAACTAAGAAAATTAAGAAAAATTAGTTGCATATTTGACTCACTTACCCACACATACACACACACCCACACAAACACACGCACACACACTGTTGCATAGATTTAGTTATGTATAGAGCATAAACTTGCTCAAAAAGCATAAGCTTCCTCCTTCTGGCTCCGGCTCTGGCTCCTGGGCCCAGAGGCATTGGAGTAAACTTCAACATGATTTTCAACATTCTACACCAAAGATTTTTGGGCCAAAAGTATTTTCTGGCAGACAAGCGTTGGGATTATGTCACATAAGAAAGAGATGACCATAGTACCAGCTTGAATGAGTGAGATAAAGAGATGAAGAAACCGGAGATAGGATAATGGGAGGAGAAGTGGGGTGATATTTATGCAGTTGAAGGCATAGCTGGAAGAGCTTTTCGCATGTCACAACATTTTCAAGCTGATGAAATTTATGGTTTAACATTTTCTTTCATACATACATATATAAACAATATATATACATATATACATATCTATGCGTATACATATACGTTGATATTTTGAGACTTTGCCCTTAGCTAGCTGCTGGAACTATTGTTGCAGTCACAAACTGCCAGCGAGAGGAACTTACTTAGCACGCTTAATTAGTAGGAAACAGTAACAAAAACATAGAGAAAAGCAAACTGCCAGTAAAAACAACTAGAAACACTCTCCTTTATGGTCCTAAGTGTGTGCCTCCGAGTATATGGATATTTGTGTATGTGTGTGTGTGTGTGTGTGCACACTTCCGCTGACAAAGTGAGGGGCGGCCTCAACTCGAGTCGGGGGCTAATGATGTCAAATTACTTGCGGGCATTTTTATGTCATAATTAAACTGCAACAAGAGCCATTTTTTTGAGTGGCCCGGCAAAGTATGCTATATATGCACAATTGTTGCAGTTGGCCTGGCCCTCTTAACATACATACTTAAAGTGCATACAGTGAGCTGAGAGACAACAACAGCAACAACTAAGTTAGGCCTAGTCATAAAAATAAATACAAAGAGAGTGTGAGAGATGGGTAAAGGTAAAAGGTAAAGAGGATTTGTTGCAGTTAGGGTTAAGCTTGGTCGAGTGCCTGCAAGTATGCAAGATATTTTTTTTTGTTTTTGTATTTTATATTTTTTATTTTTTGCTATTTCCACTAATTATAAGCTGCCGCTGTTAGTTAGTTAGGACCAAAGGATAACTGTAACAGTTACGCTTGTTATTATTATTAATATTGTCGTTGGTGTAGGGTTGTCATCTCATGTCAAGTAGACGTTATTAGAGAACCAGAATGCGTACTTAATTAATACTAAAAATCAAGTTAAGTAGCATAAAAAAGCAGTATTAATGCAGATAATGTTATGAAATCTATATGGAATTGTTTTTTAAAGTTTTTCTTAAACTACTAAAATACAGATATAAAGTTGATAAGTCAATCTTTAATTGAATGTGCTTAGCTTGGGAATGGCTTTTCTGGTATTTTATTTTGGCAAATGTTTGGATGGCTAATAACTAAACTAATTTTTGATAATCCAATGTTAGTTTGTTAAATTTGTTTATAAAATAAGTTACGATTGTGTTGATGATTGATTGATTGTGTAGATTGATGCGGTTTAATTGTTTTAAAATTAAGAATCTTCAGAAAAATTATCAAAAGAATTTTCTGCTATTCTAGCCTTGCATCTTTACTCTTGTATTTTTTAGATGTCAAGGTTTCTTTAATAGTGACTACTAGGAATGGCTTTTTCAATTTCGATGTTAGCAGCAAATGTAGAAAAAATAGTTTCCGGTAGACTTAAAACCTTATTATTTCTATCATACTCTTAATCCTTTGGTTTATGATTAAATGATCATTTTATCATTTACCCTGTGAGAAGCACAAAATGTATAAAGTATTTGGATGGAATTTAAAATAATTTAATAAGGAAAAAATTTACAGTAAATTTATATATGTATATTTATTTCTGTTTGTATTAAATACCAAATTGATTAAATCAACCATTTTCATTTACATAAATATGAAATTAAATTTCTATAAATTGAAATAACAAAAAACCAAATTAAAAAAAAAAGCGAAATATTGAAAAAAAAAAAAATGTGAAAAGTCAGTGGCAACATTTAATATGACACAAAGTCATATTTAATTTTATTGGATGTGCTTTTACTTACTTACTTTTGCCCGTTGCCAATTATCGGTCCAGCTGCAGCAGTATTGTTGGCTGCCATAACACATACCCTCCTCCCCCCACTATATGGCACACCCTTCTCCCTTGCTCATGCTGCTGCAGTGACAGCGACAAACTGTTTTTGCGGCCAGCGGCAACCGCATTATCGAAATCATTGCGGCGCATTGCAATGCATTGCATTGCATCGCATCGAATCGAATCGCATCGCATTGCAACGGGCCGAAAAATGCAATTTTACGTTTTCAATTAATAAACATTTGGCCATGGCCAATGCCAATTGGTAACTGGTCACTGAAAAGCTGGTTACGACGGATATGCATTGCATTCGATGTGTATTTTACATTTGCGGCTGCATAATTTGGTAAATCATTAACCGTAAAGCAAATAACCACAATTTACTTGATGGTGAGAGGAGTGGTGAGAGAAGAGGAGGAGATGGAGTGAAGATAGAGCAGAAGGAGGAGTAGGAGGAGGTTTGTCGACACCCACGTGTCTTTTAAGTTTACATTTTGACTTGTTTCATCTTTTTATCAATTTTTTGTTTGCGTATTACTTTTTCTCGCTCTCTCTCTCTCTTCGCTTCTCTTCTCTTTTGCATTTTGCCCACATTCCAGTGTTTGGCCTACACACGCCCCATTGCTAAAAACAACTTGCAAAAAACTACGCAATGGCGTCACTGCCGAGCCACCAACAACAAATACTCACACACTGACTCCGCCTATCAACAACAACAACAACAGCAAAAAAAAAGAAGAAAAAAAAACAACAAAATTAAGCAACAACAACAGCAGCAACAAAAACGAATCAAATAAAGCCAAACGACGCCAACTGCGACGATGACGACGACTGCAGCAACGGCTGCGGCGGCGGCATCGTTCGCGCCAACAGAGCAAACATTTATGCATTTTTCTTCTTTTTAGTTGACTTTTGACAATTTTTTGATTTTTATTTTACACTCTTACCCCATCCCTTTTTTTACCTCTACCCATCTCTCTCACACACTGTATATGTGTTTGTGCGTGTTTTGTTTTTTTTTTATTATTATTTTATGTTTTTTGGTTAGGCTGAAGGCAAGATTTTTGCATTTTTTTCGTTGAGTTTTTTTGATTTTGTTTTCTTTCATTTTGTTTTCATTTTTTTTCTGAGTATATTCTTTCATTTTTCGTTGTTTGTTTCCTGAATGCCTTGCATACAGTTTGAGGCATGGCTGCCAATTTATTGATAAACATTCGGTTGGGTGGCAAAATGGGGCTGTCATGGGTTAAGTAAATGTATGCAGAATGAATAAAATGGTCAGGCAGAGGCAGGCTGAGGGTAGGCTTATGGGCAAAATAAACCAGGCACAAAATAAAAAGTAAAGAAAATCTGAATATATGAAAATATCTTTATGAAAATCTCTTGTAGGCAGCCAGCAGACACAAAAAGTAGTTCAAAATATTACCAAAAGATGATCAGGTTGAACAAAATGAATACATGTTGACTGAGAATAAAAGAGTAAGCCATCTCTATAAACCTTTTCAGTTACTTGGAGCAACATTTAGGTAAAGTTCTTTTTGAAAGTTCGGCCGGCTTATCTGCCACTTGTAGTCGATTTGTGGCCATTTGATTTTATGTTCTCGATATATTCAAAACAATTTGTTTGTGGTTGAAGAAAATTTACGTTGGGATTTGCATTTAAAAAAACAAAACCTTTTTTTTTACTTTAGATAACACTACAAATGCCTTAGCTTTTTTGGTTTTGAAGTCACTTGCAATGAGTTGAGGCTAAGTTTAAAACAATTCTTTTTACGGCAGTTGAAAGAATCTTTTACATTTGGTTTTATCTTTTGACTAGACAGAGATCTTTTTTTGGGAACGGATTTTGCTAAATTGTTAAATAATAATATAATGAATAATTCGTCAATTGATCTTAACATAGTTTTGGAAAGTACAAAATTGAATCACCTTTTACAGGTAATTAAAAAATTTGTTTATACTAATCGATTAGTTAATTGACTTTTAATATATTGAATTAAACTTTTTGTTTCCTGCTATTTGGTTGCAAAAATTAACATCAAAACATTGAATTCGGTTCGAGATTAGGGGAAACAAAAAGCAAAAATATCTTCTATATATGTACATATAAATATGCATGTCTTTATTATTCCCGATATAATTTCATGGAGTTCTGGGAACGTCTCTTTTTGGTTTTGTTTTATATTTTTAATTATACCAATTTCATTCTTTTTTTCAAAATGATCAAAATGAATACACAAAATAAAGAAATAAAAATCTGTTCTTACAGAAATAGAAATAAAATATGCTAAATTATCAAACCTTCTCAGAAATTGTCAACTAATGTGCGATACCAGTTAAGAGTATCAATATACAAACTGCCTAATTTTCGAATGAATTTGGCAATAAATTTTTGGTCAGACACTCGGCGTATGCGTAATATGCTGTGAAAATTGCATTCCAATTTGGCGGCTGTTCGTTTGTGTGTGAGTGTGTGTGTTGTTGTTGTTTGTGTTGACTGGCCAGCCAAATGAATCATGTGATTTAATAGTTAGGCTCATGTGTAGCGCCAAAAAGTATGCCACACACACACACACACACACACACACACAGACCGTCACACACACACACAGACCGTCACACACACACACACTTTTGTATGCACATACGCACAATGAAAATTTTGTTGCCACTAGGGGGATGCATTTCCGTTGTTTTAATACGTTGTTGTTCTTGTTGTTGCTGTTGCTCTATTTGGGGTATTTTGTTATTGTTGGTTTTGTTGTTGGGCAGCAACAGTTGGTCCACCAATTTTAAAGCTAACCGGCGTGAATTTTAAATCCTACGACCTTGACACAGATTTAGAAAAAAAGGATTTTTTGTTAGTTGTTATCGTTGTTGTTGCTCTCTCCCTGTTGTTATTGTAGCTTTTCGCCCCTTACCTCACCCCTCGTTTAAAGGAAAGTCACACTCAAGAGTGGCAAAGTCAAACGTCTCTAGCTAGACCCAAAAAATATATATGCCATACTTTACATACACACACGAAGTTGGAGAAGGGGTAGAAAGGTTGCCAAAAGCGGCAAAAGAACAAGTGCCAGACAGAGTGCCGCAACCAGACTAGAGACGAAGAGGGGGATGGAGATATAAAGACCGATACGATAGAGAATATGAAAGAGAGAGAGAGAGAGGTAGAGATAGACAGTGGGAAAGAGCAAGCAGCAAGTCAGCAAAGTGGAAAAACTCATGCGACTCGCTCGAAAAAGTATGCTACGATTTTTTCCTTCTACTCTCAATGTGAATGTTTGCATGTATGGCTATGGGTTTGCATGTATGTATATCTATGGGTGTACTTGTGTGTGAGGGTGGAAGTCCTTGAAAATAGCATTTCTCACAAACGGCCAAAGTCTAAGCCAGGCAAAAGTTGAATGAACGTCCGTTGCTTGCTTCATCTCCATCCATATCCCCTCTTCCATTACTCCCTCGTCACTTTTATGGTTTCCCTGTCTTTGGGTGTTTTCGTCTATATCTGTGTGTGAGATTTTTTTTATTATTTTTTTTTTGTTGTGTTCCTTCTCATCGCATGTCCTTGGCGGTGTTTTTGGTTTCAGTTACAAGGCACTTTTTCCATTTGATTTAACCAAGCTTTCTCAACGACCTTGACAGAGTTTGAGTGATACAATCAGCATTGCAGCATTGCAACAACTGCATGTTGTTTAGGGTGTTGCGTATGTATTGTCCAGTCATACTGTCTACTGCATCCTACATACATCCTTCATCCTGCATCCTGCGTAGCTGCGTAACTGCATATATATATATATATACATTTTTTTTGTGCATCGGGCATCACGCAATGCACAAACCAGACACTATTGTCGCCTGTCTACATGTGTCTGGCCCATTCATTCAACAGTCCTTTTACCCACTGTGTGTCCTTGTATATTTGCCAGACAAACGGAAAACACATTCAAAGAGACAGAGAACAGAGGGACAAAGAGGCAGACCGTCAGGCAGTCAGACGAACAGTTTGAGTTTGGGTCTTATTCATGGTCGTCTTTTGGCCTCATAAATGACGCCCCTTTCTTTTTCATGGAGACCATGGATGGGCATCCCCAGCTGGCTTTTGTGATTGACCCACAGTTGAAGCTACAAAGTTAGAAAGAAATTGCTTCAGAGCTAATAATTTTCTATATTATTTGATATTTACTTTCACATTTCTAATTTGTTTTTGTTTGGAAAATTCATTTTTCTATTCTAGCATCTCAACCCCCAAAAGTTAAAAAATAAAAATGTGGTTAAGCAAAATCATTTTGCCGCCACCAATCGCAAGAGTCGCTGCCATCGTTTTGACGACCCAATCGCTGAAGCAGATTTGCCAAATGCCTTCACAATTGGACCTCAGCTAATGAGCAAGAAAAAAAAAATGCAGAAGGAGGAGAAAAAACAAGCAGCAAGTTTTCCGAACTCAAACTGAGCGCTGCTAATCGCTGGGGATGAAAATGTGGAAAATGTAAGTACAAAAGTTTAGTGGAAAAAAGGTTTGGACAAAATATTTTACTTGTATATACAAAAATATGCATCAAAATTTGTCATTTATATTTTTTAGAAATATTTTAATATTTGCAAGCACAGATTAGGCCAAAAAAAAGGAAATTCAAAATGCATAAAAATGCATATTTATATATATATTTTATTTTTTATAACATACAAGTTTAAACTTTGATCTGGCATTTGCCTAGTTTTAATGAAAATTTATAGCACAAAAGATGGGGGGAAAAAGGAAAAAACGAGTTGACAGATTAACCAAATGAGCAAAACGATACGAAAATGTGAGGAGGAAAAACCTTTTGAACTGTAGGCAGCAAATCCATTTCACACAATTTATGTACAAGTTTATTTCACGCTTACCTCTACCTGTTTGTTACCTCCCCCAATCTCCCTCTCCTTTATCTATCATCTATATAGTCTCTGCAATGTGTGTTGTATGTTGAATGTAACTTTTTGGGTGGCTCTGTTTTGGTATCGGACTTGGAAGTTGCAACAACTTGGCGAGACTTGCCGCTGCTTTCCACAGAAATGTTAACAAGCATTGAGAGAGCATACACACACAAACACACACATACACACACATACACACACACACCTAGCTTGTGGTTGAAAATGAGGATGTGGTATGATGTGGTCGATGTGTGTAGATTGGCTCGTTCTTTAACCCTAGAAAGACTAGCAACAAATCATAGAAGTTGAAATTGTTCTTAATTTTCTTAGAACTTCTTTTAAAGAAAAAAAAAACGAATGCTTTATAATATAGATATAGAATAAAAGTTCCTTTTTAGGGATATACATTTTCTAATTTGCATAAGAAGAGGATTTTTTTTGTGTCCAAAAATTGGAAAATTGAAGTATAATATTTTAAATAATATTTAAAATCTTTTTGGGAATATTAAATGAAATTTCTGTCATGTAGCATTTGGTAGAATACAGATATAGATGTACAGTTAAATCCCAATAATTTGTCCCCCTAATTAATTTGTTACAAACTTTTGGTAGTTCCTTGGAAAAATGTTGTAATTAAAGACTTTTCGATTAATCATATCCGATTCAAATATTTATGAAATTATTTTTCTTATATAAAATATAAAATTAAAACGTTATTTTTATTTATATTTTAGCACATTTTTAGATTTTAAATACCAAATTTTTATTTAGTTTATAACTGGGGCATTCTGGAAAATTCAAGTTTAAATTTCAAAAAGATTTCCATTTCAAAGATGTTCTGTTTCCGAAGCTCTACTGTATATGCAAAGATATTTATAATAAATTGAAGCTTATAAATCTTTCAAGGGTTAAGCAAAAGGAAATTACAACCAAGTGTAAGTCCATCTGTCTCTTATCGTTTAGGAGAGAGACAGAGAGAGAGACAGAGAGAGAGAGAGAGAGAGTGAGAGGAGTGATTGGAAGTGGAGTTGTAGTTGTAGTTGAAGTCTTCGTCGCATGCATTCTCTAATCTTGTTCGCTGAATTCGTAATCTCATTAAATTTACATATTAATCAAGGGATTTTAATTACTCTTACACCGCAATGGCAATGCCAGCGCGCTGGAGCCAAAAACCGAGACCCAAGTTGAAAATGAGACAGTCCACAAGGCACAAAAGACAGACCTCAAGTGAGGCATAAGCAGTGTAGACGTAAAATCGCAACAGATATCGCCCAAGTCCAAGACCAATGCTGGAAATGGAGTCAAAAGACTTCTTCCTCTTCTTCTTCTTCTTATGCTTCTCTTTTACTTCTTCTTTACCATCATCATCATCATCATCTGCTGCTGCTGCTGCTGCTTATATTGCTTCTACTTGGACTTCATCGTCGTCGTCGACGTTGTCGTCTTGGCGTGTGGACCCTCATAATTTAATTGGACTTTGTGTGGCGCATGGTCGGTGGGTTTCTGCCCTCATCCTGCTCCTATCCACTTCTCTGCTCCTTCATTCGTTTCTCAGTTGAAAAAGGATTACACGAATTTGCGTGTCAGGCGTCAATGTAAAATCGCAATAAATGAAACTAAATTACAAACTAAAATGCAAAATGAGCAAAACTAAAAGGAGGTGGGTGGGTTAACCTTACCCCAAGAAACCGTCCACCCCTCCCCATACACTTCTCCTCTCTTTTCTTTATAGTGTGCGTGTAGAAGTTGGAAAGGAATAGGAGGACGGATCCACTGTTAGTGTCTGCGAATATTATGCATAATGTTTACTCTCGAACTTTTCTTCTATCTGAGATGTGTGTGGAGCAAAGAGTTTGGAATGTGGACAAGCTGCTGTTACACTGCTGGTGACATTTTGTCTAATCTACATATATCTATTTATATATATATATATATATATATATATTTGTATGTATGTACATAATATATAGTCTTAGGGTTAGCTAAATAAATGGAGTTGATTTCGAGTATTACAAAACTTATGAAATATATAGAATAATCCTTAAATAATATTCCTTTATAGTCCTTGATACTTTCTTGATACTCTTCACTTCTCTTCCCTCACACACGCTCATTAAAGACAACTGTTGCGGGGCTTGTGACTCTAAGGGAGGAGGTATGGTGGGGATTTGAAGTTCGAGAGCTTGAGGCAACCAAAATTTATGGCATTTATAATGACTACTTTGTAGCCGCATAGCAAGCATATCGAGGGCAGGCAAATGGCAATTGGCAACACAAGCAAACACAATTTTAAGGCTTCATAAATTATAAAAAATAATTATAATGAGATCAATTTTTAATCGCTTGCACGAGGAGAAGGCAAAGCCAGGCCAAGACTCAGACCAGGCCACGCCAGCCAGGCCAAGCCACTTCCTGGCCAGATGTACTCAGTGTGTGTGTTTGTTTCTGTGTGTGTGTGTGCAAACGTTGAAGGTGTAATTATTATCATATCCTGCATCGCATAAACAACCAGCAAAAGTAGAAGACGACAAGCAGCAGAGGTTCCTCTGGAGCAGCAGCAGTACCAGCAGAATAACATGAAATACAACACTCGGCCTAAACACGCAGACTTAAACTGAAAGCATCATCATATGCCTCCTCTCTCTCTCTCTCTGTCTCTCTATATCCATCTCTCTCACATATGTATATGTAGCCAAAGATGAAGCCGAGTCTACGAGCTTAGAAATCTTTGGCCAAGTTGTGCAAACATCTAGAGACGAGCCACTTTGGTGCAAACATTTAGAGTAGCAACTCGTAAAACTTCAATTTAAGACACGTAATTTGCAATTCACTTGAGTGCAGATTAGAAGCGGCATGTCCAACGTTTTAGGAACAAGAGGAGTAAGGGGAGAGACACAGAGAGAGAGTGGACTTAGTAGGGAGTGGCCAACTAACCACGCAGCAAGTCTTACCTGATCATCATGATCATGCTCTGATGCTGATGATGAGAATGTTAAAGCTGGAAACTTTTTTTGAAAGGCATTTAAATAGGTGAGGAGATGTACCAGAAGAAGGTGGAGTTGCTGGTCATGGAATTGAAGAGAGAGAGAGAGAGAGGGAATGTACGATCATCAATGTACTTATGACAGAGAAAATATCAATTAAATATTAAACAAGAATTATTTAAACGTAGAAATTACTCTAGAATTATATTTATAAGCAAAAAAAAAAAGAAAACGATCAATTTAAAAAATCAGTTAATTAAGTAAATGAAAACAATGCTCATGTTAATCCTTGAACCTTCAATTGAAGCAGACTTCCTTGCCACTTCATCACCTACCCTACCTACACAACCTACCCTTCGTCTCCTCATCTACCTTTATGCCTTTTTATGAATCTTCAGGTTCAAGTCCAAGCAAAAGTAACAGCAGCAGGCAAAACAGGCCGCGATTTTAATCGACTTTAATCAAAGAAATTTCATATGTGGCCACGCCCACATGCAATTATGTTTAAGAATGCAAAACGATTTTTGCCACAAGAAAGAGATAGACTTAACAAAAGACAGAGAGAGAGAGAGATAGATACAGAGAGGGACGTAGTGATCGGTGGTAGGGGGTAGGGAGGTTAAATGAGTGAGATAGAATAACTCCTCGAAGCGAGAAAATTAAAACTGGCAAAAATAAATAAAAAGGCCAAGCACAACTTGAAAGACTCTTGGAACAACAACGACAACAACAACGGGCAAAAAACATAAATTTAACAGCAAAAAGAAATATTATTATGAATGCATTAAGTGAGCAGCCCCAAGAAGAAGCTAGTGGCAGATGAAGCCAAAATGGGGGAGATGTGAAAGAAGAAGGAAGAAGGAGCAACTGTGCCTAATTATAAAGTCGTGAGTGGAGTCTGTGGAGAACAGGTTAGGGTCCCAGCAAAACTGAGACGTGCGGCAATGGAGACGAAAGATTTGCCATTCATTCATGGCTAGCCCCAAAGGAGTAAAACGACCACGAAAATATATAAAAAAAAACACAAAAAGATCACCGCATTTAAATTATAATTGAAGACGTATAGATACCCTATAAATAATAAGGAAATTAAAATTGTTGGAATTTTATATTATTCAAATATAAATACTTTAGTAAAACTGGCACCGACTATCGGACAATATTTAACTCACTCTTGCTTTAAACAAACTATTTTTATACCCTGTACCCATAGGGTAAAAGGGTATATTAAAGTCGCTAAAATGTATGTAACAGGCAGAAGGAGAATTTTCCGACCCCATAAAGTACATATATATATTCTTGATCAGTATCAATAGCGAAGTCGATTGAGACATGTCCGTCTGTCCGTCCGTCCGTCTGTCCGTCTGTCCGTCCGTATGAACACCGAGATCTCAGAGACTATAAGAGCTAGAGCAACCAAATTTGGTGTCAACATCCGTCTATTGTATAAGCAACTCAAGTTTATTTTAAATTTTTGCCACGCCCACTTCCGCCCCCGTAATTTAGAAAAAACTATAACTTGAGCTGTAATAAAGATATCGCATTCTCATTTGGCACCCTTAATAATATAGCCAATATGCACCAGCTGACCCAATTTTGTCGAAATCGGACAATAATTATCGGAGATATACGTATTTCCGTTTTGTACTGAAACGCCCCATGCAAAATGGGCTGTTAAGTGTGAGCGAGATAGCATGCGTTCGCTGTTGCTGCATGGCAAGCAGTGCAGTGTTGCTGCATGGCAAGCAGTGCATGCTAAGACAATTTTTTTTGGAAATTGATGGCGATTTTGATTGTTTTTGACTTCATGGAGTACTTTTACTTGGTACAGGGTATACTCAATGTCGGCAGGGACGACTTGCTTGCTTCATTTTTTTTTTTTAGTAAAATCCTTTATATTAGCTTATATTAAACTTAATTAAATATTTGGACTGAACTTGAGTAAGTAATCAACTTACTAGACAAGTTAATATAAATAGTTTGCATATATTAACTAAATATTCATAGATTATAAAAAATAATAGAACTATTTAATTTGCTTCTTCTATTGATGCTGATTCGCATCATATATAAAATATATACCTTAAAATCCATTCACTTTTTTTATTTCATTCATAAAGGTTATATACCCGTCTACACTCTTTATGTAAAGGGTATTAAAACAAAATAACAGACGGCCAAAGGTTATGCAAAAAGCATCATCGAAAATAACTCTAACTAATCATAAAAAATTATGTATATATATATATATATAAAAGTATATATATATATAGACTTGGCTTTATAACCATTTACCACGCCCCCACTAGCCCACATTTGAAGTCTCTCTATGTATGTAGATATATATTTATATATATGTATGTATGTTTATATCGCAGACCCATAAATCTTTTATTGATTTATGCTTTTTTTTTCAGTTGTTGTTTCAAAAAATGCATTTTAATTGGCCGCCTTGTTCATGGCGATAGTCATAATTAGAGCTAATTTTTAATGTCTTGAGTTAGTTTTTGGCATAAATCACAGAAAAATCTCTACAAGGCTAAAGGAAGTGAGTCATAAACTTTTATGTTGTAAAGCAATTGTATTGATTTTAAACAAATAACAAAACATAATTCCATTGCACATCATAAACAATGAAAGAGTGTAAAAGAAGGAAAAAAAAACGAAAGAGAGACGTACATATAGAGGTAGAAGGAGGTGCGTTCAATTAAAAAATACTTTACGATATTACAAAATTACCACGTAGATAGTAAAAGCCGCCCCAGTCAACGGTAGGAGCCAACATAGACAAGGTAAGGGCATGGGTACCGGTATGGATATGGGCAGGTCTATACTCTTGGAACAGGCGGCAAGACGAAGGTAGTGCTTAAACCAGAGCAGATACGAAATGGGCAAAGGCTGCGCATGCGTACATTTCCACAAGAGTTAAGTACGGAACCTGAGCAATTTCAGGCACGCCTAAATACAGTGGTTACAATATGAAGCGCAACTACTCAATAAACTTTTAAAATTATTTCAAAGTAAAAGTAGAGTTTCTCGACAGTTTGTAGACGAATTTGGGATCTAAAATTTGGATATTATTAATGAAAAAATACTAACCATGTTTTTATATCAAATTTTATTGTTTAAAATGCAAAATTGAACATTTTTAGAATGCCTTGAATTAATTTTTGTATGCAGGCTGTCCTTATTAGTTTCTATATCTTATATAATATAATTTTTTGTGTAATTTAAATTTAATTAGGAAAAACCTTTTTTCTTTAAGACCATTTAGAAAATTTTAAGTTATTATTTAGGAATAAAATATACATCGCCTTTGTTTATTAGAATGGAGAACCAAATGAATAGATCAATATAATAGACATCAAAGTGTTTTACTTGAGAAGACTTCATCGTAAATATGGAATATAAATTATAAATGACATCTTCTACAAGTCGCTTATATGTTTCTAAAAGTCTCACAAAAAAAAATAATAATAATTCAAAGATCACAGCTTAAGTCCGACTTGGCCTTGACTTGGCGCATTCCCTTTGGAAAACGATTGATTTATTATTTATTGAGTAGCATAGAATTTTTGTAACACTGTAAATTTCATGTGGGTTTTACATTGCCTTTGGGCCAAATGTTGTAGCTGCTAATGTGGTTGATGTTGTTTTTGTTGTTGTTATTCTTATTTGTGCTTTTTTGTGGCCGAAAGGAGAGACAGAGCGCAGAGCAATAATAAAAATTCAATAATAACAAATTTTTATGCGCGACAAATATTTGCGTGATCATCAGATTTTTTTCTTTTAACAATTTTCTTTTTTCGTTTTTGCAATAACAATTAGCATTAATTTTTGCCTACTCCTTCCTGTTGTCCTGGTGTCTGGCTGTCCTTTTGTCGTCCTGTCATCATGTCCTCTTTGGCTATGTTATGACAGGGTCTCGCACTCAATTTCTGTTCGGGCCGGTGATTAAACTTCAACTAATTTGGTGCTGCACAAGCAAACCGGTCAGCCTCTTGGCCAAGTCCAAGTGTGTGTTACACTCCCTTTTGCCACTACCTCCAGCTCCAGCTTCAGCTTCAGCTGGCCTCCATCATGGTGCGGCTGCGGCGAATGAATTATGTTATTTGAAATTAGTTTGCGCCATGGCCAACAAAACAACAACACAAACTCAAACCCAATTCCAATCCCAACTGCAAGAAGTCGGAACATGGTCGGCCGCTTGGCCACTGCCTAAGGAGTAATCAGGTTAATTTTAATATGGCCAAGACGACGCCGACATTCTGTTAATGGAAAAATATTTGAAATGATGTGGCCAACGTTTTTCTTTCTTTACCATTTTTTTTTATTTTTAACCTCCTTGTAATTAGCCAAAGTGTGGTCAGGTCTTAATTGGGTGAAAATCGCAATTTGTTAGAGTATAAAATGATTCGTTAAATTTAGTTATGGTTTTTTCTTTTTCATAGATCTTGTCCAATATTTCAGCCAATTGCAGGCGTTAATTTGTATGTGTTGTTGGTTTTAATTTTGTTGCATTTTTCTTTCCTTCTTTGGTTGCTGCTGCTGCTGACAAGTTTCAATGG
Organism: Drosophila emarginata; assembly: GCA_037075365.1. Taxonomy (NCBI): domain Eukaryota; kingdom Metazoa; phylum Arthropoda; class Insecta; order Diptera; family Drosophilidae; genus Drosophila; species Drosophila emarginata. The sequence continues at coordinate 4,842,063 of JBAMCD010000260.1, read as the reverse complement.
TTTAGGCGGAAAATGTGGCCAAAGTTTGCCCCTTGGCATTTTAGGCCATACATTAAACATGGACGAGAGATTTGCATTTAATTAGTGTGAGGAGATAGAGAGAGAGTAGAGTGAGAGGTGGAATGCAATTCGTATAATATTTACCCAAAAGCCAAAAGTCTAGATCTTGACTTTGTCTGCTGCGTGTGTGTTCCAAAGCAAATGGAATGGCAATGATAATTACAAAAAGCATGTAAACACTTCAGTGAGAGAGAGAGAGAGAGGGTATAGCAGTGGCGGGAAGAGGTCAGCAGGAAGTAATGGCAATGCCAGACAGCCATGACAAGCTCCAATAAGAACAGGAGGGGCGGAGTAGTAGAAGCTGTGCTAGAAAACGTTAATTTCAAATTTATGTAGAGCGTTGAGTTTCCTTTTCCATTGCCTGCTGATGAGGCTTGAGATTCTTCTCCTGTTCTACTATCCATTCCCCTTCCTTCTCCCTGCTCACCTTATGGTCTAGAAGTTTTACCAAAGATGCCCGCAGGGCGCGTGCTGAATTTAATCAGTTTGAGACTGTAGAATGAGAGGCAGTGAGAAAAGAGAGAGAGAGATAGAGAGAGCTAAAATCTCCCAACAACTAGGCAACGTAACGAATGACAATCAAGCCAAGATGGAAAGTGGGCAGTGCCTTTACCGCCACCCTCATCCAATGCCATGAAACTGATGCCTGCTGCTGGTCCTGCCGGGTAACGTAAATTAGACGACGACTTGCCAGTGCAACATTTAACGGTAATACGCTTTTATAGCTGCCGGTAAAATGTTGCACACAAAATTAGACATAAAAGACAACACATAGAGGAGAGAACAAGAGAAAGGTGGAAAGAAAGGACAACGTGCAAATTTCACAAAATTAAGTTGATGAGCAACTAAGAATGATAAAAAGAGAGACAGAGATAGAGCACCAGCAGCAGCAGCAACAGCACTTAAATATTGACCAAAATTGGCTAAAAACAACTACAATATAAAGTAAGGAGGGGAAATTATTCAAAGTAATTTTAAGATGAGTAACATTTGGATACTCTAAATTTAGTCTAAAATATTCAACATCAATTTTACTTGGTTCAAATATTAAGAAATACAAATTAAAATTATCCTCTAAAAATTCTAGAAAAAAGATATCTATGAATACTCTTCACATATTCTTAGTTGGTATATGAAAATGTGCTTAAATGAGTTTTCATAAATGTTTAGACATATAGGGTGACAAGATTTCCATAGTTTTCAGTTATGGTGACCCCGACGTGAGCTTATGAGCTATGAACTTATAGATCTCTGCATATACGTAGAAAAAATTTCCAATGATCATTTCATGATGTTGCAAATATTTATTCCACATGTTTGCATTAGGATAAAAAAAGAGCATAGTGATTTTCTTTCAAATTTCCTTCAATGTCACTTTTCCATTAAACTCAGGAATCCCCTTTGGAATCTCAATCCAATGCTTTGCCTAAAAGAGTAACAACATTCATCGACAACAAACTCATCGAGTAGTGGCGTAGGCAGTTGCAGTCAGTTTTGGTTTCTAAAGCAAAACCGTAAAGAGAAGAGACGAGACGAGAGGATCCGGAACAGACAACGACAACAAGAAGCACAACAACAACAACAACAAATGGCAATGAAGCCGACGACGTCATCGACACCTCTGATATCTGTGGCGGGTGGGTGGCTAGACTGGATAGGCAGCAACGGCAGAAGCAATAACAACAACAACAACAACAACAACAACAAACAGCAGTCCAGTTGGTCCAGTCTGTCTCCAACTGACCGACAACAGCGACCGGTTGAAGACCGCACGAGTCGCTGCATCTTCTGCCCTCTGCTTAACTCTATGGATTGCATGAAGAAACGAAATGATGGGAGGGTAGAGGAAGTTTGGCTTGTCTAGTGACTTGACTGTAACCTCATTGACCAGAAAAATGCAAGCAACAACAACAGCGTAGACAACAAAACATCAAATGTGAATTAGTGCAAAAGGTAGCCAAGGAGAAGGAGCACAAGTAAGAGCATGAAAACTGGAGGTAAGGTATGAAGGGAGATGGACGAAAGAGGCAAAGCAAAGCCAAACGTTTCCATATTTATTGGCACTTTTCGGTTGCCGATGGCAAAGGAGTTGAATGAGGGGATAGAGAAGGGGGGAACGAAGTGTTGTTGGGGTTTGAAATCGGGGGAGTTGTGTGGGTGAGAGCCAAAAGATGCAAGTCGACGGAAGTGAGAGAAACTCGAGTGAGGTTTTTGGTATGGAGAGTTGAGTGACTGTGGACTGGCATTTTAATTATTAATTTCTGGTCTGTAAGAGCCGTTAAGGGGGGCTAAGGTGGTAAAATATACTTCTGGAATGCCTTAAATGACAAATGGTCAAAGTACTTGACAGAGAATTGTAAGAGCGGTCAATATAATTTTGTACTAAAAAGGCAAATATTTTGATATATCACATGAAATGAAATTCAATTGTATTGTTATTTTTCAAACATTTTTAAAGTAAACCTATAACGTGCTAAAAGTTCACGTCGGGGTCACCATATATGCAAACATATACAACATTTGCAACGGGGTCACCACTTTAATGATTGCCAGTGTCGATGACCATCTTTACTTTTCTCGATTGACTATTTCAATGCAAATGGTTGCACATGCATATAAACTATTTCAATAAAAAATTTAATTACTAAAAATTTCTATATCTAAAAATGCATTTTTTGTTCTACCATTAAATATATATATGCAAAATGCATGTTGACCATATCTGAATAAATTTCTATGTCGAAATGCGAATAAATGAAAATTAGCAGGAGGGTCAACCCGTTTACTCCCCCAACACCCGCCACCGACCGACTATAAACAGACACACACACTCACACCCACACATCAAAAGATGCCCACCCTCTAATAAATGCTCAAATTTACGCTCACAATAAACACACTCAGAGTTTCACAATAGCACTCTCTTCATCACTCGTTTGCTGGGCCTCTCGCTCTTTCTCTCTGTCTCTCTCTCTCTCTCTCTCTTTCACACACATTCTCTGTTTCCCACACTCTCTCGCTCTTTTTTTTGTCAGTCTGAACTGAACTGAAGCTTCGTCAAGTGGTTCGTCGTTTCTCCTTCGACGATTGCATAGAAACAGTTATAAGCTCTGTTGACGCTGACGTCGATGCAGCGCATCGAAGCTGGCAGCAGCAGCGCTCATTTGTGCGCTTAATGACGTCATTATTTTTATTTTAACAGCACTTGTATATGTGTGCGTGTGTGTGCAGTGGGTGGAAAGAGGGAGTGAAGGAGGGCACAACAGACACTGTTGCTGCTCCTGCGCAGTCGACGTTGGCGTTGGCTTTGCTCACACCCCCTCCGCCTTGACAGAGACTCTGACTGACTCGTTCTTGTTGCTCTTTCTCACTCTCTTTCTCTCTAGCTCTCTCTCTCTCTCTCTTACGCTCTATGTCTTTCCCATTTGCTTGCTCTTTCTCTTTTCTGCTGTCTTGCTCTCGCTCTGGCTCCTTGTGAACTTGCTTGTGTTGCTGCTGGTCTCTACCTTCGGCTTTGGTCGAAGCTTCGGAACGGTTTTGTTTGCTCGTGTTTGTCGTAAGTTGCACTCGTTGTTGGTATTGTTGCTGCTGCTGCCTCGTGTTGTAGTTGTTGTGGCCGCGCTTGCTACTTATGTTGATGATTGTTGGGGGTCCAAGCGCCGTTTGTGCGCCACACGTTCATTCAGTCTGTGGACGACGTTGCGCCAGTACGTACCGACTGTGACAAAAACGCACGCACTCTCCTCTCACAACGGTGCATCTTACAGAGCGGGGCGTTCTCATACACAGCAAACAAATAAAACCAACAAAACACAGAAATACAAAAACACACACACAGAAATAAACCAACATACACACACACACACACACGCAATCAAACAAATTCGCGTGGGTCGACCATAGCCGGCGTGTGCCGCCAACAACAACTACAGCAGCAGCAACAGCAGCAACAGCAACAACAGCAACAAGAACCAAAACCACAACAAAAGAAGATCATCAAGTTTGATATTTAAGATTTTGTGTTTCGCGCGCGCGTTTCGCTTAAGTTTGTCGCGTGTGGCACAGATCAGAGAAGAGATCCTTTTTACTTACTTGACTTGCATTCAAAATAAAAAAATCGATCAAAGATTAAAACAATTTTTTGGCATCAAGTGCCAAACGGTCAAAATCACAAGTGCAAATATTGTATATGCAATAAATTGAAGAATTTATACTATTAAAACAAATTCAAATTCCTACATATAGTACATACATATGTAAATTCATAGTTGAAACGTGAGGTGAATCCCAAAAAAAAAAAAAAAATAAGATTAAAAAAAACCTGCTGCGCTGATCAACAGATTATCTTCGAATCAACAAGAAAAGACGGTAAATTTTGCAATTTTTATATTTAACTTTTAGATAAATCGAAAGTGATAATAGAGAAAATAGAGATAGAAAATTAGTCTAATGGAATTATAAGTCCAAGTGCAAAGATCGTTATTATATAGTGTCTTATTAATTTTATCAAATGATTCTATTATAAACTTAGTTCAAAAACTATTAATCTAAATTAATATTAGTTCTATCCAACTAGTCATTTGCAACATTAAATAAAATCGGATATATGTACATATAAGAAATTTTTTTTGAAATCTGAGACTTCAGCCAAAATTTCTTAAAATCGGAAGAGTTGGAAATATTTCTGAAAAAAAAAACTCAAAAAAAAATCAATTGCAAATTTGATTCGTAAATATTTAATTATTTATGTTTTTTTCATTAAAATACAATCTAGTTTAATAATTAAATTTTATACAAAAGTAATTTGTTCTAAAAGCATAAACACCTTATAATACCTTTTTAATACCCATATATAATTTTATAATAAATTATCGTTTAATCTTAATAAAAATATAGTTATTCATCTTAGAATTTAGTAACATTAATGGTTTAAAAATTTTATAACAAACATTCTCTATTAAAGATTTAACATTTATTGAATTCTCTTATCATATTTAACAAAGATAATTTTAATGAAGTGCAAATTGGTTAAATTTATAGCATTTTTACCTTCACTTCAACTTTATCCGAGCATCTTTATATTATCATTAGTTACAAAGTAAAGAGCTTCTTGAAATGTTAACGACAATATTTCGTAATATTTCTCACGCACTTTAGAACAAAATTTGTTTTTCATAATTTAATGCAGTTTTTATGCAAATGTCAACCTTGACATGTCCGATAAATTGATGTGATTTTAATGCAGATACAAATTACTTAAATTAAAGATCATTTAGCATAGACGAGGAGATATAATTTTTTTCTTTTTTGCCCATTATTGCGCCCATTTTCATTTTCCATTCACAAAAATAGACACAGCTCGGCCTAATAATAAAAGTAAATACTTGTACAATAAATAATAATAAACTAAACTAATAATATGTTCAACAGCAGCAACCAACAGTGCTGACAATTTGCGACAATGAGCCGCGTAAATGTATCTGTGAGATACAAAAATACGTATAACAACAGAAAAAAAAAAAAAGAAAAACTCTACACATAAATAGTTTAATGTGCTAAGCCTTGCCAATGATGCCACCCCACGAAAAAATTACAATTGCCATTTGACTTTTTTTTTTCGTTTGCAAAATGTATCTGTGAGATACAATAAGCACAATTCACACCAACAACAACAGTAGCAACAGCAGCAGCAGCAGTAGCAACAACAATAGTAATAATCAGTTTCATTTCAAAGCCGGGGCAACCTGCGCGTTACATTTTTCCCATTGCCTACCCCCTCCACTACCTTCCTCACGTTCCCTTCCCATCATTCAAGAGTATCGCCCGTATCAATCCGTATCTATGAGGTTCATAAGCGGACTGCATTGTTTGGTATGTCTCTCTCTATCTCACTTACTGTCTTTGTTATTCTCTGTGTGTCGGTCATTTAATTAAATATAATTAGCTGCATTAATTGCAAATTAATACAAAGTTTAGTTTCGTGTTGTTGCTAGGTTAGTTCAACTTTTATGCAACTCGTTGTCGAGCATGGAAAATTTATGCCAACTGAAAATTAATCAATGACAAACAAAAAAAAAAATAGCAATCTAGAAAAAAAAACCAAACTACTCAAAATTGGTTCCAGTTGAAAGTTCTTCAAGCAATTTGCATTTAATGAGCTCATTTTCATTCAGATTCTCTTTGAAATCTGATTAAGCGATTCGATTGTATTCAGTTCTTGAAAAAACATTTTTTTAGAACTTTACTTATAAGTATGTTGAGGTTTTCTAATAAATATAATGGTGCCATTTTCGTAATTGATTTTATATAAGTTTAACTACAGTGAAATACTGATAATTCGAAACTTCTAAGAATATTCTTGATTATTCGAGACGCTTTTTATCACAAAGTCCAAAAGACCACCAATTATTATTGATTCTATTTATCAGGGGTAATATTATCGGGGTTCCACTGTATATGTAAAATCATTTATAACTTAATATGTATATAATATACATACATATTAAAATTGTAGCCTAAATTTTTTCGATTTCGTGATGCAAAGATTTTATGAAAGAATCCTCTTCTTAATTTTTGACTGAAAAAGTTTGTTAAAAATCATTTATTAAAAAGATAAAGCCGACGCTAAATTTAAAAAAAAAGTGTTATTCAGTTTAAATAATATCGTTTAACAATTTACAAGATTAGACCTTCTGTATATTAACTTAAATGCATTGGTAGATTAACAGGTAACATACATACATAATTCAGGTAATAAAAGTTTTAGATTACAAATTAATAGCAATATTTTATCTTAAGTGTTTTTGCACGTAATAATTATCCATTTCCCATTGATCGTTTTTAGTTTTTTTTTTGATTTTATTTATTTATTTAGAAAAAATACTTTTTTTTATTATGTGGCCATTGATTTCATGTGTTTTTTATTTTTTTTATCATCTGCGTTTATAATTTTTTATCCTACCTTCAATAAAAAATCACTAAAAAAATTTTCAATTTTTTTTTTCTTAAGTTTTAAATGTTGCATTCGTCGCCAATTTTCCTGCTACAATTATTTTTAATTTTTTTTTCGTTTATAGTTTTCCTTATTATTTAAAATAATTTGAAATTATGTAAAATGTGTTTCTTTTCGAAAACATAAAAATTTCACTGCTTAATTATATAAATGTATATACACAAAAAAATTTTCCTCAACAGCTTTTAATGTCAAATTGAACCCCCACTCCACCACCCCTCAAGCAGCCATTCAGCTTCCCTCATCAAATCACAAAAATCCATTAAACTTACTTGGCCGAGCCAAATTGCATTACGGCAACTTTTAATGCAGAAAAAAAAGAGGAAAAACTAACAACAAATATGATTAGATATTAAATTAAAATTAAATATTGTATGTGTTGTTTTTGTTGGTGGTGGTGCTGCTGTTGCCTCGTTGTCCGATTTTTTTCTTCTTTTTTTTTTTTTGTTTCGGTTTTTTGTTTTATGACAAACGGATGACGAACGCATAAAAATGCAACAGCAGCGGCACAAGAAGAAATGGCAACAAGACATTAAAAATAACCAAATGCCACCAGTGGCTGCAATTGCAATCGGTATTCACCTCGTTACTTCCCCTCTTTCCTCTGATCGGTCACCCGTCCCTCTCTGACCATCATGCCACTCACAGCTGACAGCGTCACGTTGTCACTTTAAGTAGGCAAATCATAAAAATGGCAAAGTAGAAAAGTGCGTAATTTTATGTGGAGATATTTTTCTTTTTTTTGTTTGTTTGTTGCAGTTGCAGCTGCACTAGCCAACATGCCACGCCCACCGAACATGAAATATGACGGAAAATCTAGCAGAAAGTAAAACATTTTGCTCTTTAATTAAACATAATTAAAGTAATAATTATGGCTCATAAATGCATTCAAGCGCAAGCAAATGAGCAAAAGAAAAGGAGGAAAATCTTAAAAGGATTTTCGTTTGCTTTTGATGTGCGGCCAATTTGCAGGTTGTGGTTGTTGTTCTTGTTGTATTTGTTGTTGTTGTTCATGATGAAGGCTTCTGGCAATTTTAATGGCTCTGACGGAAGGCGTGTGGGTGGACAGGAAATGCATTTTGAATTGCCATTTTGCTAACGATATCAAATAGAAAAAGCATTTAAAAGTGAAAGATCCAGATTGAAATCAGGCGGAAGAATGGCATAGACATTTATAAAGAACTCACGGACTGCGAAACAATTTAAACATACATATATATCAAGCGATTAAATGTTTGAGTTTAAATTTGAGTATATTATTAAAAAGGAAAAGAAATTTAAAGACGGCAAGTTAAGGCAAAATAAGGTTGTTAAGATGAAGACTTAAGTTAATTGTTGGTCTAAACGTTATCAATTATTAAGTTAAAAATTATGATCTAAACTAATTATTGGTCTAAATGATTTTATCGTCGGTGTATATGTATATATATGAATATATATTGGAAATATTAAATGATTGTGATCAATACCCTAGAAAAGGTTGAATAATATAATATAGAGATTAGACCCAAGTTGCATAAGAAAGAACATTTGATTAAGAACTTCGAATTGGCAAAATACTTTTATGCGATAATAGCTGGAAAGCCAGAACTATGTTAATGACGACCCAAGAGATCTCCGCTAATCGTTGTGATTAAGAACCAGAAAGGAACTGGTTTGTGTAACTAACTTCTTTAGCATTAGTTTAAGTTTAACATTTCTCAGAATTTATTGGAAAAAATTATAAGATAAAGACTGTATGAACTTATTAAACATATTATTAACAAAATAGTTCAAAGATAAAAAGTCTAAACTAGAAGGCTTCCTTTTATAGCTAAAACTAATATAAGAATCATTATTTCCCACTTATGTTTGTTGAAGTTTAATCAGTAATGTAATTGATATTACCTAAATGCAATAATACAAATTATGGAATGGAAAACTAGTTTAATAGAATATCAACCCCATATACATAAATATATATATGTAAATATATATATATGTATTTCTTTTTTTTTTTTTTTGAAGGCCTCTCACGCAAACATTTAATTGCTTACATTTTGGGTTCGAAAATAATAATAATTACAATTATTTCGTGTATAAGAAAACAAAACGCAAAGCATAAATTGTTTAATTGCTAATTAAGAATAAGAATAACGAAAATGACGACAAAAATGTAATGAATTAGAAAAAGAAGAAACGTTCACGAAGTGAAATCGAATGAATCGAAGGCACTTGAAGCGTTTTTTTTTGTCGTTCTATAGTTCGTTTTCTGCGCGAGCGTGTGACAATTCGCATTAATTACAACAAATGCTCCAAAAAATAAGCTCTAAGTGAAATGATGTACCCCCACACTCTCTTAACTCTTGAGCTTCTCCATTTCCAAACCTCTCCTTAATGCCCAAATGCCATTTCCCTTGCATAGCCCCGCGGTCCACTCTTTGCGTGTTTCATTTGGTGGACACTTGTGACATTTTCTTTAATTGAAATGATGCTCGTTCGTTGATAAAAATTCGTTTGCCTTCCATATAAGTAGGTTTGTTTGTACATATAAAGTATATCTATATATCTCTTTTTATATATCTTACTGGACGATATATATATATATATATATATATATATATATATGCTCTTGGCACGTTGTTATTACTGTTGATTATTACTGTTCATTATTGTTCATTATTAAATGAGCGTGTGTCTCCGTCTCCGTGGTATGCGTGCAAAATGTATTTTATGTGCTTTTTCGGTATGCTTAAGTTTGAGTGGGCATTGTGGCATGTGTGGCATGCAAGTTGGTCTCAAGTCTTAGAATGATCATCATATTACACAAGCTCATCAGAAAATAAACATTACAATAATTATAAATAGACCTTCCAGATCGCTTTATATTAGGTAAAACTTTAAGAAACATGAAGTGGCTTTAGTTACTTCAAGTTTGAAATTTTAGAAAATTTTAGGAGAATGAAGCATCAAATACTAATAATTTGAAAACTTGATAAAATCATAAGACAATTTTAATTTTGGAGAGAAATCTTAAGAGAAAATATCTTGGTACTCAAACAATCAGAAGATTAGGACTTACACTGTACAATAATGCAATTATGACTTAAGAAAACGTAGTAAAATATTATTAAAAATTTTGTGGAATTTTTTTTGAAAACTTTTAAAAAGTTCTTTATTTAAGTTTGGAAACTGATAATTTGATAATTAGCTTATTATTAACTTAAGAAAGTAAAGTATTCGTAGGGTTAACATCAAAACTTTATTTTAAACTTTAAAATTTTGCTGAACTAGTTTTCATTCATCGCCTTAATTTATTGAATCCCATTTTGTAAATGCTTAAACGTAAGCGTCATAAAAATTATTGAAGGTGATCGCAGACTAACACTGCCAAGTCTGCTAAAGCCACCGATATTTAGTTCCAGCGTTGGTTTAATTGTAGCTTTTAAGAATCTTTTTTAACCAGTGCTACCTTACAGATCAGCAGGTGATTACACTGTAAGAGGCGATCGCTTTTTTCATTCCCTCGTATCAACATGTGTATTTATGGTTGATTTCCTTCTTATTATTTCTACACATCAAGTAGAATTCCTTTCTGGCATTTGAAGAATTTAATTTTTGGTTTTTAATGCTTTTCATTTTAATTTGTTTCTTTAATTAAATGCAATTAAAACTGTCTCGCATTTCACAGTTAATGTGACATACACACACCAGATACACACACACACACACAGCTGTCCAGATGTTAGTCCAGCTAATTGTGCAATTAACAAAATACAGAATAAAAAAAAAGTACTTCACGGGAATGAGATGAGACGAAATGAGCTCGAGTGTTTAGCTTGCCACATGTTGCATGCTCAAAAGAAAAATGACTGTGTGGTAAGGTGGTAGGTAGCTCTCTAACTGTGAATTTGTTGTATTAAGTGTAGAAAATCTCGAGCACTTAATTCACGCTTTGTTAAAGGTGTTGAAAGGCAAAGGACTGCCTCAAAAAGGGGACGGCGGCCCTCAGGAGTTAAACCGAATGCAAAAACCGCAAAAAACCAAAAACCCAAAGAGGAAAACCCACGTAATGTGCGGGACTTTGCCTCTCCTTCTTATTTTCATTTGATTCCTTTTTTTTACTTTTCTCTTTTTTTCTTTTTTTGTCTGTGACTAAACAAGCTGCTTATCCTTGTGCTGGCCAGGACTAAAAGAAAAATGTTAATTACCCTTTGTGTTTAAATAGACCCGGGCATCCTTTTTTTGTACTCCACATACACACACACACATGTGCACACATGCAACGTAGAGTCGACTCTAGTCAAGTCAAGGGTCGAACTCGTTGGAGTTGTGTTGAATTTGAAGCAATTAAAATTATTATTTTAATGTCAACACTTTTTCTTTTGGTTTTTATTTTTTTTATTTTTTTTTTGGTATGGTGGCTAAGGATAATGCATGTAAAACGCCTACCAAAATCCGTTAAATGTTTTCAAAGATTTCCCTTTTTTTTATTCTCGTTTCTTTTTTTTTTTTTTGGTTGCCCGTCGGCAAAAGCTTCTTCTCTTCTCTCATCGTGCTTGCCCTTTTTTTGGGGTTGATTTTACGCCCCGTCCCTGGCTTACCAGGCGTTGAGAAATTCCGTAAAGTGTTTTTACGGTATTTTTGGCAGTACGACGATGAGGGGTTAGGTCAGTTCTCCTCATCATCGTCGTCGTTGTTGTCGTCTTCTTTCTCTTCCACCTCTTCTTCGACTTTGACTGTTTGTTTCCACATCTATTTTTCGGTGGGTGAGCTTGTTTGAGAAATGTTTTTCGGTTGCTTGGGGCTTGCGGTTAACTTGGTTGGCTGAATGAGTCCAAAAGTGTTAGTGAGAGTCATGGTCGGGGTTTGTTTTTTTTTTTTATCCCCCCTTTTGCTGTTGTTTTGGGTAGATGGGGTGTTAAGTTTGTGTGGGTGGCATTTGAGATAAGCAGGTGTTACATTTTTATGGCTAAAGTGGCTAAGCAGTTGGCAGAAGAAAAAAAGCCCAAAGGAAAATAAACTGGAGAAACATTTGCTTGTAATGTTTTATCTTGTTAGAGAGAAGGGATAGGAAATGTTTTTTAAAAAGGAAATATTTTTAAAATTAAATATACATTATTCGTAGTTAAGATTAAAAGTGTTTTTAATTCAAAACAAATTATCTTAGATTATGGTAAAAAAAATTCTTAAAAGAATTTTATTACTCGCAATATATGTTTTTAATAGATTATATTTAGTAACATGATAAATCTTTTATTGTTTACATTTAATAGGAGAGTTGCAAATTATATTTTGGTAATAATTGTTTTTAAGTCAAGTAAAAAAGCATAAAAATAAGTTTTACGTTAAAAAGAAATTCATCAAATAACTAAAACATTTATTTGTTTATATTTAGTAATAAAGAAAAATTCAGCAAATGTTTTACAACAGTATTCGATTATTTTTAGTAACCAGTTTCAGTTTTTGATTTGATTTCTTGAACTTTCTTTTGATTTCTAAAAATAAACGATTTCCCGTAGATCTTCGTTTTCGATTTGATAAGTTATATTATACTAAAGTTAAATAAATTTATTTTTCCTAATGTGACCAATCTATGATTGTTGAAAAATATTTTGGTAAACATAATTTTATTTAATGTTTAAAAAACCGATAACTCTTTGACTTTGCAATCTAAAATTGACTCGTTGCCATTTTCCGATTCGATTTGATATTCGTCATTTCTAATCTATTTGCTAACGATACATTTTTCACTATAAAATTACAGTTTTTCTTTTTGAATTTCTTTTACCCCTAAATCTTTTCTACCATAAATCTTTTTGCTATCTTTATGCCGTTATGCACAATATATGTATATGTACATATGTATGTATGTTTATACATATATGAAATTTATTTGCGATGCCAAATGCAATGTCTGTTTGTCAGTCAATGGAAAATTTATAAGAAATTATTGCCAATTGAGAGCCAAATTCGCTTACATAAACAAATGCAGAATTGTATTCTCTCTTTCTCTCTCTACCTCTCTCTATGTGCTTTTTTGAACTCATTTTAGGCTCATAAATTGCCACGGCCAAGACATGGCATAAAACAGACTTAGGCCTAAAACACAAAAGCCAAAACAAACGCATTTGGCATTCCTTTTTGCCAATAGTCGTAGAAATCCGCAAATCAGCATTAAAAAATCAGCTTTTTACTTGCATTTTATGGAGCACCAGTTATTGTTGTTTTTTTTTTGCCGTTGCTAGTGTTTGCTATTTTTTTGTTTTGCATTGTTATACCCTCTAGATAAGTAATAAGAGGGTATACGTGGCACCTTAAAACGTATGTCATAGGGAAACACATTGGATAAAACAGGTAACTAGGGTAAATAGTGATAGGAACTACGGTTAAATTTATTGTGATGTATGCAAAAAGGTTGATTGATGTAACTAGACTGTTAATGTTGATAGAACTACTGGGAAATAAGTATGTCACATACAGTGAACAAGAATTTCCTTTGGACTTTCTTTAGAAATTGCCATTAATAATATGCACTTCATGTTGCGATCCAATCAATCACAGGGTACTTAAAATTCGTCACTCCAACATAATGAATTGATTTTTTGTTACTAGCTGTTACGGTTTATTAATTATACCAGTTACTAGACTCAGACTGGGTCGTGGAGAATTTTGCATTTGAAATTATGCTAAATTGCAGCAGCAAGTGGTAGGGGTAGAAATGAAAACGGAATAGGAATCGTATTGCAATAGATTGCATTGGTTTGAATTGGTTTTGGATTGGCTGGATTGTTGTCGGTTGTGCCTGGCAATCATTGCCAGACATTACTCATAAGCAAATATATAATTGCCTGTAATAAACTGGAGACTCATTAAGATAACTACATATGTATAAACCATAAATAGTAAGGCTTAAAAAAAAGAAAAAAAAAAATGGCGCCCAACGTGTGGGCATGTTCTCTACACTGTTTCTTATGAATGAAGTCAACTTAACTAAGAAATCATAGAGACTGAGACTAAGATGAATGGGAAAAACATACACACACTCACACAGGTGCTCGACACTCTCAATAACAGATGCTCAGCAAAAAACAGCAGCAACAGCAGCAGTCAAAGTCAAAGCCGTTGCTAAGTAGCTGACGTCACGCTTCGCACAAAAGATGCGCGTAGAACACAAAAAAAAAATCAAGCATAACAACAACAAGGAAAACCAAAGAAAAAACATGAAGAAAAAGAATGGTGGGTGGGGGCTAAAGTGGCAACCAAGTTATATTAAGTTGTTAAGACCTCTTCGCTTAGATGTCTTGGCCATGGCCAAGGCAATAACTACAACATTTTTTTTGTGAAGCAACAGGCGGCAAAAGTCAGGCCAAAAGGCGCCTTCCATTTGGCTAACAGCAGCAGGCGCTCAGCATTCCAAAGCAGTGACTGAGACGTGCGAGTGGAGCAAGGCAAGAGACAAAGTTGTGACAGACGCCAGGCAGTGCGCGTGCTGCCTGGCATGACAAAGCAGCTAAAAAGCAGTAACAACAACAACAGCAATCACAGACACGGTAACAAAAAAAAAAAAAAGAAGCAGGCGTCAAAGGGAGAACCGCAAAGGAAATGGTCGGCGAAAGGTAAAGTTAAGTTAGATATCAACAGACAACAGACAAATAAATCAATTAAAGGTTTTAGAGATACTCGGATATACCAGATATAGGATCTGTTATAGTTGTAGTAAAAGTTATTATTAGATAATAAATGGTTGAAAGCTTTCTTTATTATAAAGTAGTTAATGTTGCAAAAATATATGAAAAACGAAGTCTTATAATAAAAAAAATCTTACTTATTCTTCTTAAATTGAATATAAAAATGTCATAAAATCAAAATTGTATTAAAAAGTTTAAAGTTGAAATATAAAAGTAAAAGATTGCATACTTTAAGGGACGCTATGTTTAAGTAGAGCTATCAGACTTAAATAGTTACTTTCCTACTTCACTGAAAAAAGACCGAGTACTTTGACTGAATTTGCTAATTTATAATATGTGTACACATACATATACATATTCTGAAACTTATATGTATTTAAATCAAAAATTCCAATTCTGGTTTATATATTACATATATAGCTTAGCGCAATTTCTTATATTATAATATTTTTATGGATGTTAAATCAAAATATTATTAGTCTACATTATTAATAATGTTAATTATTGTTACACCACTCTATTAATATTGTTGATTATTAATATTAATTATAATTAATATTTATTATTAATATTGTCTTATTAATAATCTGTCTTATTAATATTAATGATGGAATTAATAATTCCGATTTGATTGTATTTCTGATTGGTTTCGACCTTTCATAAAGCGTGCGTCACCTTTTGGCATTTCACTTAAGGGTAAATTTTTGATTGCGGTTTCTAATCCTCGTTCGTAGATTTTCTTGTCATATTTATAAGTTTCTTTATATTATATTTCTCATATATAATATAGATCAACGTTCAAGGATATTTAATTGAATCAAAATGTAAAAGGGCTTTCATTTTTAACAAACTCTATACAATCAAATATCTGTCATTCTTTTTTATATAATTCACTCAACATATAGTTCTTTCTCCTACAATATATCATTGCCTTTTTGTTCATATATCTCCCACTCTTTGCATTTGCATACATTTCTTGACCTTCAGACCCATTTGTTAACAAAAAGCCAACTTCAATTGCAACTTCAAGTCATCAACTTGCTCCAAAAGCAGCAACATTCAAGAGCCCATTAGCCGCACTTAAAACGCCTCCACACACAGACAAATACACCCACATATCCTATATATGTACATACATATATATAAACAGAGAGAAAAAGGAAAAACTCTATTAGAAACACCCACTAAAAGAAAAATTACAGACACTTGGCAGACACAGAGAAGATATAGGAAACGAGCAGTGAACACAAAATAAAAAAAAAAAAAATAGAAAAACAAGAAAAATGCTGCAGTTACCTTTTCAACTTGTTTACATTTTACTTTAGCAAATCTTTTTCTCCCCCATATAATTTTGGCACAAAACTCTGGCAAAAAGGCAGGGGAAGATAAAAGGGAAGGGGTGCAAATGGAAAAAAAAAAACAGAAGAAAACAAAAAAAAAATAAAGAAATGTGCCACACTTTGGCAAATTTTTCGTATTCGAGGAGAGAAGGCAACAGGTTGCTTCTGTCATCATACTCAGGAAATTTCCGTTTTCTATGTCGGGTGAACCTTTTTTTTTGCTTTTTTTTTTTTTTTGTGAATGAGCTGTAGAGAGTAGAGTAGAGCAGCTCATAAAACGTTTTTCTTTTCACATTGGCTCGGGTGTTGATGTCGTCGACGTAGTCGTCGTCCGTCCATCTGTCTGTACGTCGTATCCATACTGTGTGTCCCTTTGCCAGACTGTAGACGACGGACACACAGACGGTAGACGGAGACGAAGCCAGAGACAGAGAGATGTGGAGATGGAGACTGGCGTGCGCCCCAAGTTGCTCTTTAGTTTTCAATTTTTTGCTTTTGAGCAACAACAACGGCAACTACATAACCCACAGTCATATCTCTGACATTGCCTTTGTATAACTTTGGGTTAAACAAGGCCAGGGACAGGACAACCAGGACCAGAACCAGAACCAGGACCGGGACCAAGACCATGTCCCAGTCCCAGTACAGTGTTTGGCGAGCAGCTCATTTTGATTAAGTGCGAAACAATTAAGGCTACTTGTAGCTGATGTTTAAATATGTAGTTAATCGTGGTCTAGTTGGGTTACTTTGGTTGGTGTTGACCAAAAAACAGCTGTTCTTTGTCCTTTAACAAAATGAATGACCTTTTGTCCCTATATAACCAAAAGTACGAGAAGTACTTACCTCTCTCTTTCTTTTAGCAAAGTCACCCTCTTCTTCTCTGTCTTTCTCTCTAAGTTATTCTTGCAGGCGTCATAAATGACGCAATACACTCACTCACTCACTAGCATCACACACATTGGTTTATTATATGGAAGTCTTGGCTTGACTTCGGTTGGCTTTGGTCTTCAACTCACCAATTAATAAACAACAACAGCCACAATACATATTTATTAATAATAAGTAACAATA
This sequence comes from Drosophila emarginata, assembly GCA_037075365.1. Lineage (NCBI taxonomy): Eukaryota > Metazoa > Arthropoda > Insecta > Diptera > Drosophilidae > Drosophila > Drosophila emarginata. Next base: position 4,824,910 of record JBAMCD010000260.1, on the reverse strand, counting down.
ATTTGCCCAATTAACAGCAAAACAGCATTCCGCACCCATAGCCGGAGCGCGTTCGGCTAAATCACAGAGAACAAACGACGAACCAAATGAAAATTGGAATATAAACATATTCGAATTTGACAGATTTATATACATAAGTATAAAAAAATTGTGTAATCAAGTCAGAAAAAGCGGGCCATGGATAATTATGTTGGAAATTGTACTAAGAAGTGGAGAACTGAATACACTTTAAGGAATTATTTAGATGAAATAGAAATACAAAGTCTGAATAATTAATGTAAACTAATTATTAAAGCCTTTCGATGATCTAAGAATTCTTCAGACTCTTATGTGGAATTAAACCTTGTTTAAATTGAATGGGATTTTTAATAATTTATGTTTATCCAGAAAAACGTTAAATTTTAAGAGTTAAATCTCTGTGATCATACTATAAAATTAAGAATTAATTGATGCTGAGAAAACAAACACTCTAATACAACTCATATATTTTTTTTGTGTATAAGATTAATTTTTCCATTCAAAAACTATTTAGTTCAGAAGCCGTTGGATTGAGTAAGCACAGGATATAATTGAAGAAGGAATAATTATAAATTCTTACAGTTTTTGTACATATTCATTCGTTTCTCATTCTAAAGATCTTCAAGGTCTTGTAGCAAACATCTATAGAGAAACATTCCCATAAAAGTAATACCTATGGTCTTTTTTATAAGAATTATCTTTAACATTATTTTTTACCAATACAGTTCTTTTATACATATCTGGTACCAATAAAGAACCCTTTTATTAGAAATTTTTTTACGAAATTTGATTTACTTTAATATTAGTGTCTCCAGGGAAGTTTATCAAATAGTTAAATCAAATTTGATTTCTATGGCTAAATACCATTTGTTGATTCTCAATCTTATTACCCCTTAAAAGTTTTATTATTTTTTATCGAATGACCTCTAAAAAGATCTTCATGCAAGAGTAAATCAATCTATATTTTTTTCAAGTGTAGCTCTTGAAGTCTATATTGTAATTCTGTGATTTCTTCAATTTCATTTACTTTTTCCTCATCAACAACAATCACGATCCACCCCTCCTAGAACGGCACAATGGTTCGGAAGTTCCAAGAAATCTTTAGACTTTATTCTTTAGCGCAAACTTTTTCTGTGTAGAAAAAAAAAAATTAACACATTTAAATGACTTTCATTAAAAATTGATTAATATGGCCCTGATTGGTTATGCGAGTAAATTTTTGTATATTTTTGTTTTGTCTTATTGTTGTTGCTTTGATTCTCTTACTCTCTCAATTATTGTCACATAAATTGAACATTTACTGATTTTGGTTTTGTTTTTTTTTATTTTTCGTCTTCTGTTTTGTCCCCCTCTATGTATATTATTAATTTGTATTGATTTCCAATCAAAGAAGAACTAGCCTTATAGAATGTCGACAATATTTTTCAATGAGCCGTAATTTAGACTCATTTAAATATATTTATTTTTGTTGATTGGCTTTTGCTTTTGATGATGTTGATGATGATCATGATGATGATTGTGTTGATGATGAGGTTGATAATGGTACCGACAATTGCGATAACGAGTTCAATGCAAAGTTATTTAACCTTTTAATAAGCTTGAATGGGCGTTAGAGTTTTGGTATTATTACAAATAAGTACAGTATAGTTTGCCATTAGAAAGTCACGCCAGATGTTGGCTTTAGGTACAGTTGCCTCATGAATAAATGCATAAGTTTAGGCCGTCACGCACTTAATGAGCCTGTCTCTATCCCAGTCTGGGTTGTTTGAGTCTGAGGTTTTTGTTGTTGTTGCTGTTGCTGTTGTTGCGACGGCAACAAATTGACGCATTTAATAATATTTTACTATGTGTATTTTGTGTCGCTAATTTCTTGCAGGCGTTATTATTGTGCGCACTTTCAAAAATTGCACTAGCAGAGAGCACTTCGGCACACGGCACCGGTGGTACATACGGCACATGCGTGCCCAGTTTACGAAGCCCCGCAGCGTTGCCATATCGTTACTATTGGGCGTCTCTTGTTGCTGTTACTATAGCTGTTGCCGGTGTCGTGTTGCCGTCGTCACCGTCGCGTAATTTACATTAATTGGCACACGGCGTCGTACATATAAATTTTTTTGCGCGCTTAAACTTTAATTTCATGCGTGCCATTTGATTTTCTACTGCAGTTTCTTGCTGGCTTCAAATTATAGCCAGTCTGCAGACTTTTAGTGCTCAATGTAAGTATGTATATATGTATGTATGTGTATGTGCATTCAAAGTGCTGGGCGTTTTTATTTTTGTGGGCTGAGAGAATGGAGCGTCAACGAAATGCTTGATATGCTTCAGGCGCCTCAAGGAATAGAGCGGCCAAAAGAGATTGGTGGGCAGCTATTTACCTAGTTATAGGTGTTTGATAATGCTAGACTCGCAGCAGTATCAAATTGTGCTCAAATCATTTTCTTAGAGCATTTCAAAGTCTAAAACTATGTGCACTGAAACTGTCACTTTATAATTTGCACTTACATCTATAGACTATGAAAGACTTCAATGTTGGTCTAGTTAATAAAAATTTGTTTAATCTATTTTATCCTTTACGATACTCGATATAAAAAATATAAAAATTTAATGTATTTAACATATGTTGTACAACACTTAACAATATGTTGGGGCAAAGTTTCAAGTGCCATAAAGAGTTTAAGTCAACTTGCATTGCTTTACAGTTGATAAAAAGTCGAGTTTACTTCATTTTACGACACTGTTTGGTTATAATTTATGTCTATAGACCCCATTCATGAATGTTGCATTGACAATCAAGGTTTTCCAAATTAGAATCAGTGTAAAATACTTTTTAGAATTTTAATACATTAATTAACACTTGACATTATATATAGCTCTTTTTCTTTAATTTTTCTTTTACCAACATTAAATTGTAAAAATAAGGATAAATCGTTTGATTGAGCTTTTTCATTTTTAAGTGTTTTTGATGGTTGTGTCAGATGAGTAATAATTTTTTAAATCTTTTTTATGTAATGATGTTATTAATATTCTTTTCTGTAATTAACCATTAATTAAAGTACAGTTGCTCCTATCTGAGATTATACCTATTTGTCATACTATTTTCTATTGTATTGGAGTTTAAAAAGGTAGTTTCCAACGTCGAATAAAGTACAGCTGCTTTGTTGTAAATAAATATAGTTTAATTTATAGCATTTCTTTTCTAAATATTTTTTTTCCAACACTATTGCGCACATTGTCAAATTAAGTACAGTTGCCTCTTTCTATCATTAATTAACATACTTTCTTTGGAATAAAACACATTTCGTTGACGTCAATTTTCGCTCATAGTTATTATTATTATTGTTGTGCTCATTTCAACCATATCAGGTCAAATCTCAATTAACAAATATAACAACGATTCATGCTATTATTTCTCCTCCATAACGATTCTCCTTCTAGTTTTTCGCGATGCTTTCTTTCTAGAAATTTGTTTGCTGCCTCTTTCACTTAAGAAACAATTAACAAATATTAATAGGAATTTATTTCAATTGAAATCACACATAAAAAAAAAGGAAAAAACAGCTAGAATCTAATGAAAATGGAAAATTTCATTTATATATTTGCATGTTATTAGTTTAGAACTAAGTTCAGCTATTAATTAGTCTAAGCGATTACTACTATAGCTATCTTTCTCCATCGTGCTTTCCATCACAGTAGGTAATCAACTTTATAATCAGCTTATATTCCATTGAATTTATAACCTCTTGATTATGTCCAGGTTAAAGCCATAAAATGCCATTTAGCCAACGTGCAATGTGACCTGCATAGCAAAAAAAAAAAAAATAATAGAGGAAGGGAGAAAAAAGAACTGCAATTTGCCGTAAGCAAAATGCAACTTATAATAATAATTATGACATGTATGGTAGAAGGAAGGGAGGGAAACCAGCGGGGGCGTGTCTCGGGGAGAGCCTAATGGCCTGGTCTTTGTGTGTGTGTGTCTGTAAGTAGTTTTTAATAAGCGCTGCCAAGCAAATAAATAATTATAATAAATAAATAATAAAGTACAGTCAGTCACACAATCATACATAACCCAAGTGTGTGTATGTTCTATATGTACATATGTCTGTATATGTGTTTGTGTGTGTATTGCCATTTCGCTTTGGCTAATTACCGGCACAATGAAACAAGGCTGACAGGGCGGGCATGCCACTTGACAATGCAATGAGACGAGTTCGTATGGAGTTCAGCGGTGTTCCTTCCGCTGCTCCCGCTACGCCCTAGTTTTCATAACTTATTAAACGTTTGTATTGTTGTTGTTGTTGTTTTCTTTTTGTTTTTAAATACTCAATTTGAATGCAAGTTTCATATTCTGTTTTGTGATTTTGTATGGGCCAACCCATTTGCCTCGGCATTACATTTTGCTATACCCTGTAAATCAATGATTTTATTACTAATATATGTGTAAGAAGCTTTTATTGATCAAGGGGGTCCCTTTACAACATTGGATCATCAGTCTTTAAACATTGTAAATGTATCCTGTATTTCTGTCAGTCATTCCTAGTTATAAAGATTTTCTATAAGTACGTTCCTCGATATCCTCTTTCATCTATCTTTTCTTTTGAACATTGAGATGATGTAGTATCTTTTTCCTCAAGATATGCAGGAGATTGTATTTTTATATTCAATGCTAAAGCTTGGCGTACCAAACTACGGATGTCTAAAACGATTACCGATAGGTGGCGCCAGACAATTGAATGATGCATAAATCTAGCATATGCATATATGTATAGTGAAGAGCTGCAGTCTTTAAAAATACTACAAAATGTATCCTAGAACTACGCTTACCAAAAAGACATGTTCAAAACTATTACCGATAGGTGGCGCTGATAACAAGAAATGGACAACACTTAAAATGAAATTAACGAGCGTCGAAAGTCTGCTTTATTTTCGTTATCCAATCTTAACTCCCTTTGTAGAGGGTATTCCAAAATCGAATACCTCTGCTAGCTTTTAACTTAATGTTTTGTATTTTATTTTTTTTGTTCAGCTCATTAGACGCACATCAGTTAATGCATAAATACTTGTGTCTACGTATATGCAAATTATAATTGCATTAAATACATATATGTATGTATATATATATATATATATATATATTTATATATATAGTCGATAATAATCACTGATCGATTGAATGTGGCAAATGCAAGTTTTTATTGCGTCTCGTGCTAGGTTAATTCCCCACTCAATTGTTGTAGTCAAGGTAAATCTTGTCTTCTGTCATCTATGTTCGTTTTTTGGCACTGTACTTAACCCCCTTTCAGTTAATCGATTTCCAAAATTCGATTAACCAAAGCACAGTCAGACAATTGCACACTTGATCATATATCTATATGTATATATGGTATATACTTTATATATATTTATGTGCAATTTTTGCAACCCCACCAAAATGAGATAAGGTTTAAGGGCAAGCAACCCTCTGAATTGGTATTTGTAGCTGCTGCGTGTCCAGGCCCCGCGGCCGCACTCTAATTATAATCGCGTATCGCATGTGCCAAAGCTCCAATGCAAAAAAAAAAAAAAAAAAAAGACTTTTGTCAAAGCAGCACCCCTCTCTATGTTAATTCCTCTACTACACCTTTATCGTAGTCATCCCTCTCTCGCATTGCTGTTGTCATTAACGGCCCACACCTCCGTGGTATTTGCATTAATTTTGCAACAGCAAAAAAAAAAAAAATACAGAAATGAAGAATTTTCCATAATGAGCACGTACACAATCACTTACCCCGGACTTGCCCTTCCCAAAAACCCCGCCTCTTATCTCTCCTCACCATTGTACATGCAATTTGCCAAAAACAAAAAATCTAAAGAAGGGTTTTTGCATTGTCCTAAGGGTTGCAAAATATTATTAACAAAAAAAAAGAAAGAAAAACCCAAAAAATACAAAAAATAAGGCTAAAAATGTTTTATAATTAGTTGCCCGTTGCCCGGTTTCAAATGCAGCCTGCGTTTTGTTTTTTAACTTTTTTTTCTTCTATTTTTTCTCTTTTTTAGCAAATATTTAGACGTTGATTATACCGCTTCAGCTTCACCCCTTCTTGCAACTTGTGGAACTTGTGTACAAATGATTTTGGTGCGTGCTCAATTGGGGAGTGTTTTTTTTTTTCTTTCCAGAATTCAGAACTGAAGTTCGGCCCGGCCCTTGTGGCATTATTCATTTCTTTTGTTTTTCGCTAATTTAGCAAAATTATGTTTTCCACTCTCTCTCTCTCTCTTTCTCTTTGTCTTTACCCTCTCTCTTACTTGTACTAGCTGTCTCCTTTGCTCATGTCTCGATGTCGTGTACGATTTCGTGTTGCATTTGCCACTACCTCGATATTATACAACTGCAGGAACACGGTGGAAGGGCCACAGGACATGCAATTTTCGACCTATGGATTCATATACATATATGATTTCGTTTTTTACAATGTTTTGTAGCGAAAGGGTATTGAGGAACTTGCGATCTGTTAGAAGGACTTATGAAGTATTAAAGAAAATTATCTGGCAACGCCATTTTAATAGATTTGAAGATTATGAAGAGCTTTATGAAAGTACAACTCCATAAATTAATGACTTAGTTCATTTCTTAAAAATGAACTTCTAAAACAACTAGATAATTGAGCCTTTTTTGAAGTATGAAAGGACCGAAAAAGATCGGGGAAAATGATTTGGAGACGACAAACTTTTGCATATATAATCTAAAACTTCAGAATATTTGTATTCCTTTTTGAGATTTTGATATCCTAGGTGAATGTTCTTTGGTACATTTGATAAAAATATGAAGTAAGGGCATCTTCAAGTCGATATGGTAAAACTGTTCCTTGGGCCAGTTTTACATTTCTCATTATTTCCTGCTGTAAATGAATTAAAATTGCCAAATGTGGGCGTTTTAATAGGGGTGTAGGGGTTAGCCTGGCCTGGACTGAGTCAAAAAAGAAAGAGCGGGGGTTGGCTTTTAATGCAAATAAAAAAAAATGCGAATAACTCATTACGCGGCGCATTAAGGACAATATGAATGTGAATGTGGGTATATGCGTGTGTGTTGGTGTCTGGATTGACTTGGCAGGACCTCACGCTATGAGAGGGTTGCTTTTTTTTTTTTTTTAGTCTCCGACTGGGCATGACTTTGACTTCCTTTTTATATTCCACTGTACGTTTTCCTCTGGGGGCGTTTAACTTGCATATGTATTGTACCTAGAAATACATACATATATTGTTGTTGCTGCTGCTGCTATTTTTGTTGTTGCTATTGTTGTTGTATTGAATACGCCTCTGGCATTGTTGTTGTAATTGTTGTGTTATTGGCATCGCCTAGTGCGTGCTCAGTTTGAATCACGCAAATTTCATTATTATTATTTTTAATGATTTGAGTGGTATAAAGAAAACAGTCAGCCAGAATGAAAATTACAACAAAAAAAAGCAGCAAAAAAAAGGTATAAAAAAATATAGAAAATGGGAACAAAAATTAAGTTGGCAACCAGTCATTCTATCAATTAATATACATTATAATTAGACGATTTCCTGCAGAAGCAACCCCATGAATTAGATTAATATAAAAATTATTTCATTAGAATAGTTTTTTAAAAGGAATTTCAAGCAACTAACTCGAATTGGCCAAGTTTGGGTTTGATAATTATAAAAAAAGGAGATAAATTTATTTAATTTTTGAAACTTTTACTGGTGTAAATAATAATTACATTTGCAAAAAGTGTTTCTTGTTTGATTCTATTGTATATGACAATATTCTGTCGATTAGCTGGGCAATATTAGCTAATCTAATTGGATCTTTTTGCTATACTTTGTGTAAAATTTGATTTCTAACATTACTTCGAGAAAATTGAATTGAAAAAACTAACACGTTCAACATTTAGAAATCCATAAATTATGAATCAATTTGAAGACTATGGATTTGTTTCAGAATCAATTTAGTTTACTTATTTTACACTTTTAATAACTTAAATTATACATGAAGAATTTATGCAAATGATTTATTTTGCACTTTGCGAAAATTGAATCCATTGTAATTTAATAATATTCAAACACTTAATCTTTAGCTGTGCCACAGTCCTTCATGTGTTTGAGACTGAAACCTTTCAATCTTCAAGGTAAACATGTCTGAATAGTTGAGTTAACAGATATACATTTGTTAAAATAATAAATGGCTTAATCTTGCTGCAAGTTAAAGTTATTTACCAATATTAACGAAACTTACTAAATTACAACATATCAGCTATGAAGCTATATTATATTTAATCGTATTATAATATCTAATTTTAGTAACTACCTTTAGAATAGCTTGCCACAGACCACACCTATTGTGATTGTTGCAAGTTAAACAACGGGGCAAGATTAATATCATTCTAATCGTATGATATAGGAGTTCCCTAAAGGCTTCATTTGCATTTAAATTTTGCTTAAGTTTATGTGGTGATTAAAGTTAATTTAACTTAACCATGCAAAATTTCATTTTAATGCTCTTAGTAATAATCTTTCCGACATTATGTTATTGTTGTTGTTTTTATTTTATATATATGTATATATAATAGCACTGCAGCTGAAGAGCTTAAAGTTTGCCACTCTTCATTATGGTTTATACAACCTAACATGCCCATTAAAAAATAACCCACCCACTCAGATATATACATATACATATGTATATAAAGTAGTATATGTATATATATGTATGCAACCGTTTGTATTTCCATGTGTAATCGTGTGTAATTTTTAAGAAAATTGCACGTTTTGCCTGGCACCCCCTCAGCAAAACTGGCACCAACAGCAGCAGTAACAACAACCCTAAAACAATGCATAAAAACTTTTTATGCTCACGTGTGTGTGTGTGTGCGTGTGTGTGAGTGTGAGTGCATGTGTGTGTGTGTTGTAAATAAATGTTGCATAAATAATTTTAACTCAATGACTTAATGTGGCCTGAGAGCCTGGGCCATTATTGATTTTATTTCTGTTTTCTGCAAAACTTTTAAGCAGCCAAAAAGTTTCACCTAACCAAAATATACCTAACCCTTTCTCCTCTTCGCTTCGCTCACCCTCCCACAAATATTTAACTTCCTTGTATCGGATAGTCTCTCTTTCTTGGCCACATTTAATATACATTTTGCCTTAATTACAAATCAAAAAGCAAGCATAAATTTAATAGCCCAAGCCTTGGTCAAGAAGTTGTTGTCGTTGTCCGGTTTGGTTTCTAATCGAAAAAAATTGCTTTGTGCCACATTTCGTTGCCTTACAACGACGACGACGACGTTGCTGTTGGTGTTGTTGTATAGTAGTAGTACATATATCCTAAGCATAAATGTGCTACAATTTAGTTTGACTATTAATTACAACAAGTTGCTGCAACATGTTCTGCCACATCTGTATATATATATATATGTATATAGGTACTTACCATACATGTTTCCGCAAAAGAAAAATTATTGATGATTTTATTAATTTGAATATTGCCAAACGAATTGCTGTCGAAGACAAAACGTTGTAGCATCGCCGCCTGCCTGCCAGCATGCATAACTCCCGTCTCCGTATTCCCCTCCCCCTACCTACCTCTAGTCAATTCACCGCCCAAACTTCTTTTCTTTCTTCTACCAATAGAAAGTTGCATGGAAATTGCAATTTATAGCTTGGCAGCAGCAACAACAACAACAGCAGTCAGCAGGGAAAATGAGTATAATTAGACCGGTTTGTAGTCATGTTGCAGATGGCATGTTGCTGGCGTGCCGCAACAGTATGGTGGTAAATGAAGCGAGCAGCAGCAGCTTGATTTGAATTATAGTTTGGCCCCGGCTGGGGCGATAATTAATCGTGCTATTTAGTGTGGTACATGAAATTCTACCAGTTTGCTTGGTTATTGATTAGATTTCGTTGATCGTTGATGTTGATGTGTGCTGTCTGATGTTGCTGCGGTGTCGCAGGAAGCGACAAAATGTTATGAATATATACGTATATGCAAACACACATGTGTGTGTCTGTGTGTGTGTACGTTTGGCTATAATTTGGTTAGACTTTTAATATGCGCAAATTGTACTTAATTTGCTTGCACATTTTTTTTTTTGTGTCGTTGGCATTGCAATTTGTATTGGCCAGCAACAAACTTTCACAACATGTTGCCAAAGTGCAAAACTAGCAACATTGCCACAAACAACAAGACTCATTAGGCCCACAGCTACTACCACATATGTACATACATATATGAATTGATAAAGATAAACAAATTGATCCTTCTTCAATTTGAAGGTCATATGATATTCTTTGTGGGAGTTCTTACTGTCAATTTGCCTTTCTCCTTCTGCTATGTTGGTTTGCCCCATTATAAGGTTTGTTTCTTGGCATTTGTATGTTGACGCATATTTGAAATAATTCTAAAGTGGTTGCTGTTATTGTTGTAGCTGTTGCAAGTTGCTGTTTCTGCACTTTCGTGTTTTGTTTTTTTTTTTTTCGTTTTTATGTTTTTTTGTGCATTGTTTTTGCTGCTTCTTATGCATATGCCAGATGCCTGTGCCTGTGCCTGTGCTTGTACTTCACTCTCATTCGCACTCCCTTTAGGCCAAGACCAAGTTCTGGCCATGGCCAGACATTTGCATGCAATGTACAAAATTAATTATTACGCCTTCTACTTCCACTTCCATCATCTTCATTCCACATCCTACCTCCTTTTAAGCTCCACATTCCTGGCCCCCAAAAAATCTACAACACGAAGCTTGGCCATTGCATGTCCTCCATCTCCTGCTGCTACTTGGAAGGCAGAGAGTTCTGGCATTTGAAACACCTCCTCTTTCCCCCCTGCCGACACCACACCAACATCTTTGTCCTTTCTGTTTGTGGCTCATTACGGGGATGTGCAGTAGTGTATATACATGTGTATATGTAAGTATGTGAGTGTGTGTGTGTGGCCGGAAAAGTGCGTTGCGTTCGTTGACTGCTGCCGGTTGCCGGCTACCGGCTGGTTACCAACCGACATCAGCTCAGAAGTCCGTTTCGGACTTTGCTGCTCTCTGAATGCAGTTGGCTTGCATTATTACAACTGCAGACAGTTGTAGGCGAGTTTCAGCACAAATACTAAAAGAGAGAGAGACAGCAAAAGAGAGAGAGAGAGAGAGAGCGAGACAGAAAAAGAGAGAAAAATACTCACTCATACAGGGACAAGCATATGCATTATGCATTAAAATCAACGCCCGTTTTGTGTAGCTTCTTGTACCAGACAATGCAACGAAAAGTCGAAGACAGAGCTAGAACAAGACTCTCCTCTCCTCTCCTCCCCTCCTCTCTATCTACACTTCCTCACCCCATTTTACTAGGTATACAAAGCCCACAGGATCAACAAATTTTTGTGGCCTATGGCACATATCAAGGTAGAGTGTAGAGGCCTATGCCCAGAACCAAACATTGATGCTTTCTTTTAGTTTACTCAGTTTGTGTGCAGTTGTGTGTGTGTGTGTGTGAGTGTTTTCTAAGCTTTTTAGTGCAAATTGTTGCCTACATTTAGGCGTCTAAGTTCAACATTTTAACCAGCTAACAAAGATGATAAGCTTATAGTAAGAATGAAAGCCGAAAAGATTCTAAAATGACGAAACTACTAAAGTTGCCATCACAAGAATAAAAGAAACAATAATAGAGTTAAGGAATGGAAATATCCTTCTCCGTTCGATAATATTTAATAGGATTTTGTTTTAATTCGGTATTATTTTGTTAATGTATTATGTATGTATCATGTGTTAAGTAGAGATCTTTGAAGGTTGTTGATCTACAGTGGAAACTCGAATATTAAAACCACATGGTTTTAAGAATGGATTTTAATTTCTAATAAGCTGAAATTATCTTCTTAAGAAACTTTATATTTAAAAAAATATAAAACAAGTATAAATATTTATAATATACCTTAATCCTTAGATCGATATTCATTCAGTGTATTTTTTTTGTTCATTACAAAATTTGTGATACTTTCTTTTAATTGAAAATATTTTGAAATATATATGAGATATTCTACGAACTTTATCAGAATGTAAATTATATCTTATAATTTAAAAATAAATGGTAAAAACTAATGCATAATTATTATTTAGAAATAATATACATAAATAAATATTTTTTAACAAAATCGGAAAATACCATACCAATTAAATTTTTATATATTTAGATAGATATTTGATAAAAAGAATATATAATTTTTAACTAACAATTTTTATAAATTTTACGAATTAAATACCACAATTATTATTCATTTCTAGATTGTTGCTTAAAACTCATTTTATTTCTTTGATCAAAAATTTTTTGCATACATAAAAGTTCTTAATTCTCTCACACTCTGTCTCCTTACTGCTCTCTCTTTCTCTCTCTATCTTCACCTCTCTCTTGCTCCTTCTCTTCGACATGGAAAATTTTCTTGCCAGACATGAACGACTTCTACTTCTCCTGCTTCTGCAACTTCTTCTCCTTCTTCTTTTGCTCCTTGTCCCGCCAGGCACATAAATTATAATGCAGAGTAGGTGTAAAATTTTCGATTACGACTGGGCACCCCCCACCAACTTCACCCCCTCCTACCCCTTTTGCATTTCTACCTTGAAGCAACCACCATGAATGCTTTTGCCTTTGCTTTTGCTGTTGTATCCATCATCATCCCACCGGCGGGCAAAAGTGGTTTGAAACGGCTGTTGTCCAGTGCAGAGAAACGTCGCAAGGACATGGACATGTGCATGGAGAGTGCACAGGACTTTGGACTCGAGCAACAACATTTTGCATTTGCAAAATTATGTGGCATGTGTGTCTGTGTGTGTGTGTTTGCCGGTGTGCTGTGGTGTGTGCTGTGACTTGCCTTTGCCCCAGCTTCTTCTTCCTGTTATTGTTTGTTTGTATGTGTTGTGTGTGTGGTGTGTGGTGTCGTTGCCTGTGGTCAACCGACGGGCAACAGGGATAATTAATGAAATTAATGCGCCTGGGCATGAGTTTTAAGTGCACGAAATATATTCGATAAATGTAAATTCTAAATTATGACTACAAAAGGAGTGTACAGTCAACAGGCATTGATTTAGTCAAGAGTTAGGACTGAGTGGAAGTAATAAATAATGATTATTAATATTGATTAAATTTCTGTTTCTTTTTTTTCTTTTGTTTTGTTTTGCTTTAGGCCGAGTCTACACAATGCCAGCGGATCAACAGTGACATGGCCGAGGGCTGTGAGGACTCTGCCGGTGCCTCTGAAACGACAACGACGGCAACGACAACATCGACGACCAAGACGAAATTACAGTTTAATAAGCTAGACAAGATGCTGGGTACTGTGTTGCCTTGTGAGGCGGCCATTGGTGCCACACCCGGTGGCAATAGCAATAATAATTCAACCACCAGCAGCAATACCAACACTAGCAACAACACCAGCACCAACAGCAACAATACCGTCAACAATTCATCCTCCTCGGCCAGTAGCATTGTAAAGCGTGAATTTTGTGATGGCAGCATATTGCCAGGATCCGCTGGAGGAGCCACTAATAATAATAACAACAGTAACAGCAACAACAACAATAATAATAATCCAAAAATGCAAACCAACAATAAGACAAGCAGCGGCAGCAGCAGCTCCTCATCATCATCATCATCGTCCTGTTCCTCAACATCATCATCCAGCTCATCGACAAGCACATTAACCAGTTGCACCACCGCAGCCATAGTGCCCTCACAATGTTCCACAAATGCCAACAAATCACCCGGTTCACCTTATTCCCATAGTGGTGGAGCACTTATTGGAGTTGTGGGTGGTGGAAATATCACTGGGAGCACAGTTGTGGGAGCAATTGGTGCTAGTGTGACCAGTCCGTTGCGTGAGGCCAGTCCATTGCCAAGTAGTCGATCGCCATTAAATGCAACAGCTCAGTCACCATGCAGCGGTGCCACACCCGCCTCCCCGCCATCGGCCTCATCGAACAGTTCGTCTCATGTGCTGGCGCTCAACATTAAAACCGAGTCGGTGAGTCGCTCTCAAGAGAGAATGCAAATCAACCAATTTAAACGATATGCCACATATATATATATATATATATATATACATATATATTCCTCTATGTATATATATAATTCACTTTTTTTTAATTGAGCAACTGCATGGTATGAATGCCTAATGGATGATGGCGTGATTATAGAAAATAAGTTCTTAAACTGACACCAGATAAATTTTTTTCTTTTGTAGCAAAATATTCAATTATGCTGCGTGACTCTATGTTGGAGTCACTTTAGGTTTGTGTGGCACTTGCCACCTCAAAGAAAAAAAGAGAGAAGAAAAAAAAAACACAGACAAGAATTCGTTTTTTGAATTTAATTAGCATGCCAAAATATAAAGTTTGGATCATTAATTAGTCACAGCTACGTGGCTAATCATTATTTTTTAATCTGCCACAAAATGTTGCAACCCAATATTGACGCCGCGAATGACCAATCAAGGGCACAAAAGCAGACACAGTCGCAACCGCTGTAGTTGTGTCGCCTCAGGCCCCCAGAACAGTGAAAAAAAAACCAAAGAACAGAGAATCGAGCAACAGACCAGAATCGTGCTCTAGAATCGGTCACAAGAAATATACAGAAAACAACAACAAATACTTTTGTCCCAATTTTAATGACCATAAAAATAAAAGAGAGAACTTTGTGCAATTGTCAGCAATAAATAAGCAGAAAACAAAAAAATTAACAACAACATTTTCGCATGTCCTCGATTTTGGATTTTTGATTTCTGCCTGCTGGCGCATAAATAGTTGATCAACCAAAAACCGCTGAGACGACAACAATGTTAGTGATCCATTTTCAAGTTTATGTTATTATACCCTGTGGTCCATCCAGGGATAAAAGGGTATATTAGAACGTGGGAATTTAAAAAAGTTTAATGATCAACAATTCTAAAAATTAGTAAATGGTTATTAAAAATGTACATTTTATAATATGTATGTAAAAAGGTGGAGTCTGGCATACAAACCCACTTAAGCTTAAATTAAACAATTCTTGAATTTAAGTTAGAAGTTGTAAAATTTTGAAAGAAATTTCGTGCACTATACAAGGCATAAAGAGATTTTTTAATCGTTTCTTTTTGAGAATAAAAATATTTATACACAAAAATTGCAATTAATTGGTATCTGCGATTTACTTTCTAAAGAAAAGTGTGAAATCTCTCGGATCCCGATTCAGCTATTCAGCCTCCAAGTAAATCACCTTTTATATTATTTTTTTATAAGTTTCTTTATTACTTATTTTTTACTTGGAACTAATTAGTATTAAAGAGTTAAAGTTAGTAGTAGTCCCATCAAAGTTAACCAATTGTTAAAGTTGTAAAAGTTTGAAGATTATTGGAAATCATAACCGTTTATTACCTTAGGAAATAGATGGCCAAATTTCAAATTCAATAAAAATATTTTTTTTCAAATATAAATTTCGTCTACTTTTAAACTGACCAATTTTTAACAAGGTAATTAATTTGTAGTTAAACCATATCGATTGCAATATGTTCTTTGGAATAATAAATTTTTGGTCAATAAAAGAATTAGGTTTGCCAAATGGATTTCAAGTCATTTAATTTGGCAAACATTTTTTTTAGATTGTTCACCAGTTTTAATTACCAATAACTTTTTACGTCACTGTTAATGCAAAATTTCGGTACTTAGTGAAAAATTTGCTTGAAAATTTGAATTGAATTATCATTTGTTTGTATATATGTACGTAATTTTTCTTATTTATAGTCTTGAACAATATCCATTCTATAAACCATATAAGCTAAACAAGGTGGGATCATTCTCAGCTGAATAAAGAATAGTTTTTATTCTATATGTAATCTATAAGAATGGACACTGCTGGTTTGGTTTCAAAGAAAAATCTTGTCTAGGTCCATCGCAATTGCATGAAGGCGCCAAGTTTGTCGCTAAGAAAGGAATGAACCCCACATTTGCTGCTTAATGTTGCTGGAAAATGTTGACAGAGTGTTGATGTGGAATGTTGCTGGCATTATATATAGACTTTGACTCACTTTCAGGCCCTGTTCTTCAACCATAAATGATACGAAATAAAATTATGGCTTACAAAGTTTTTTAATCTAATTGAATGAAATTTAAAAAAACGTTTACTTAGGACAGTTATTGAAAATTAATAGAATAATGTTTGTTGCTAAAGGGTGTAGGGTATCTTGAAGGTCTTTGCGTTTGTCTGAATTTGATTTCTTTGGAATTCTCTCTTGAAATTCACAAAAATTAAGGCATCTAAGAAAAATTCCAAACGAGTGGCAAAGCATAAATATGTCATTTGATATGTAAACTATCAACAAATTTTAATTGGTAAACATGAAGGCAAAACAAAGTCGGCTTTAAACTAATATCAATAAACAGATTTAATTTTGTTAGTACTTAAGCAGAACATGAAAAGAACAAAAAGAAAAAAAAACCCCATTCAACTTTAAAAAATAGTTTTCAATATGTTTGATCGCTTTGTCTCTGTCTCTGACACAATCAGCACGCACACTCAATACTTACCTCCCCCTAAAACAAAAATGTTGTAAAAAGCAATTAATAAAAAAAAATAACAAAATAAAGCAATCACGCAGATTGAGAAGGAAAAACGACAAAAAAAAAGTTTATAAAATTTATGTGCCTGCAGTCAAATGAGTAATCGCTTGAGACTCTGGACAAAGCCGCAAACATTTATTGAAAATTAACCAAAAAAAAAAAACTGGCAACAACAAAAAGCCAAATAATAAGCGCAAAATAATCAGCACACACACTCAGCAGCAACAGCAACAACAACAGAGACAAGAAATAAATTTATTATTGGCAACAGCAAAACGAGAAAATCCAGGTGCAATAAAAATCGCATTAAAGGCCATAGGAAAATAGCAAAAAAAAAAAAAAAAAACACCAATGGCCAAAGTAAAATCTAGAAAAAATAATAAGGAGACATAAAATTGGTTCTAAGCAACTAATGCAAGGAAATATATCTTATAGATACAATCTACAAAAAAAAAAAAAATTGAACATTTTACGAAATAATTTATATAGTAAATTTTGTTTAATTTATAACTAATTATAAGTATGGCATAAAAGTCGTTTGGTCGAGGTTAAAGCCAGGTTAGGCCAGCTGCTCTATGACTCATATTTGGACCAACTAATGAGCTTTTGCTGCTAATGCTGTTGTTGTTGTTGTTATTGTTGGAGATGGAGTTGGCTATGCCCGTTTATGAACCCGGTGAAAGTACAGTACCTACACTTATACAATTCACTCCAATTTCAGTTGCAAAGTTGCTAATTATAAGCCAACCATACATACATACAAACACATACACATTCCATACACATTGAATTCTAGGCGAGAACATGCCACGCATGCGCAATGAACTGCGATGGTGGCTTCCATGTCCATGTCCATGTCTTGTGGTTGGTCGGACGAACGTTCTCTACGTGCATGCCAAGCGGATTTGCACCAGGTGGGTGTGTGTGAGAGAGTGTGGACTCGATCATCATTATCATCATCATGATAATGACAATGATGATGATAACCGGTTTAAGTATTTTAAATGTTGCAAATACTTGAGCGGGGATTATCCAAGCTCTCTAGCAGAAAAAAAAAAAACAAAAAATGAGCACCAACAGGAGGCGGAGGCGGAGGAGGAGGATGAGGGAAAAAGGTGAAGGCTCGGCCTGATTTTGTTTCTGCATCTCTCTCTCCCCCTCTTCTTTCTCTCACTCTTTCTCTGTCTTTCTGTTGAGTTGCATGTAAATCGTTTGTAATTAGTTAAAAGTCTTGACGCGTAGAACCTGAACTGTACCTTTTGAAAAAGGAGCAGACAATAATTGCTTATTAAAATGAATGTAAAATATGTTTATGACTAAGCCAAAGAGACACACAGAGACATGATATCGGGTTTAAAAATTGACTGCAAATGAAGTGAGGAATTCACACACACACACTCGGTACACACTTAATAAAAACCCATATTGGCATATTGGTATTGTAGAAAGCAATTGTCTTTTCGTTTATTTATATTAAAATGTTATTAGTTAGTCACCCGGTTTGGTTTATTAACACGCCATAGAAAACTATATTTTCTATTTTTTTTTGTCGTTTTCTTGACTCGACGTCAGCAAAGTTGTTAATAATTAAGATGAAGGCAATTTGCCATTTGTTTGTTGTACATTTTCTTGCTTGCGTCAATGAAATGAAATTAAGGCAACAACAAAGGCAACAGCAACACTAACAACAAAAACCACTTTGATGATTATTGACATTACGTGGACATGTATAAGTGCAAGTTGCAACAACTGCATAAAAAATAAAATACTAACAAAAAAAAAGTCTTGCAACTCTTGGATTATAATTAATTTATAATTAAATGCACTGCCAATTTTCCAAGCCACGTTGCATGCAGCTGACGGGAGCAACAAACAAAAGCCACAACACCAAAAGCTTTTTGGACACACAAATTGCTTTGTAATTTATTTGCAATTAATTTTAAATTAATCCACAAAACTAAAAAAATATAAAAAACTAAACAGGATTTTGCTATCTTGTTTTGGAATTTGTCAAGTTTGGTTAGCTGTGAATTGGTAAAAGAGGAAAAATAGAGTAGATTATAATGAATGAAAATATCTGTGCGGAGAAAATCTTTATGAAAATGAGCTAAGATGGAAGTGAAGGAATAATAATAAAGCAAGAGAGTGACAAAGGGTAAATATTTTCTTAATTAATATTCAGCTACTATTGCTCAAATTGCTGGACCCAAACAGAATACAAATATATAAAAAAATTAAAATATTACTTAAAATGGTATCAGATATAATATTGGGTAAGCAGCTTAAAGTAGCTATTTCTTAGAGTGTTAATAAGTAAATGTAAATTTAAATTAAGTCGGTTAACAAATACTTGCATAGATTTAGCTAATGTGACTCTGCATAAAGTGGGCAGAAATTAGTCTGTACAAAATTAATCCTCTTATTAGCCAAAAGTATTCGCTAGCTAATTGATAAAAGGTAAAGTAAAGAAGTTCTGGGAGAAAAAGGATTAATTAAGAACTATCACTAAGAAATAACGACGCTATCGATATGAAATTGTTAAATGAATAATAAATTTGCAATTAATAAGGTTGGATGTAATGATGGAAATATGGTAAACACACATTCGTATAGTATATAAATATGTATCCTATATATACAGACATTTATGCAGGATTTTTTTGACCCAAACCGTTTCCTAAGTATGCCTTAAACTCTTTTTGTATTATTATTTTAACAAACCCTTCACAAAATTAATTACAGAATGAATATTAATAGAAAGCTAATTCGGTGAATTATTTAAAAAATTTGCAACATTTTTCTTTAAAAAAAAAACGAGTTCTATTTCTGCAATTAGCATTAATCTAACAATTCCATATATAGAGTGTGTTATCTTTTGAAAATAAATTGTTATTCATTTTTTTTGTTTTAAAGCTAGGCCTTTAAGGACATTACAGTTAACTGAATCATTCATCATGACCTTTTGTCTAGGCAAGAATTTGCCAGATGTTCCCATAAACGAGATTAAACTCACCCAAGAAAGAACTCTTGCAGCAGATCTCTGCTGTAAGGGGGTGCTCATATAATTAGCGAAACGCGATTTGGGCTAAACGAAAACTAAAGAGAAAATGCCCATTGGCCATATGAGGCAACTCCACCGTCACCCTAGCCATACTACTGGCCTGCCCTCCCTGCAGCAACCTCCTGGTCATCATCCTTCCTCTTCAAGTAGTCGGTCTGGATGGTTGGCATTAAAACAAAATTTAATATGGCCAAGTTGAGCCGGTTCGTCCAACAACTGCGCATGTGCAGCCTGAACTTGGCGGGCCTCTCATAATTTGCAAAAAAAAAAAAAAAAAAAAAACAAAGAGAATGAAACCGAAGTTAAAGACGAAATTGCAGCCGAGGTCCGACTCAATTAAATGCTCTGGCACTGTTTGTTTTCAATGTGTGTGTGTCCAAGTACATCTGTGTGTGTGTGTGTGTAATAGTTAAAGCCAAAAATAGCATTTAAACTCATTAATTTAACGCGTGATTATGACCATGTTTGTAAGAGAGCAGCGGGTCCGAGGCTGAGTCTGTGTCGGGGATCGTGGCTGACGATGGCTGTGGATGGAGTTGGAGTTGCCTCTATCGAGCATATATATATATATATATGAGTATGAGTAACATGGCCAAAAGGCATTATATTTGTTGTGGTTTTTATTATTGTTACAGCCAGTTGTTGCTGTTGTTTTTGGCATTTGGCTTTGCGCTTCTTTTGCGGCCTTCCTATAAACGTGGTGGTAGGTTGCCTATTGCCAGCTAACCAGCCAGCCTGTTGCATTGGCCATCGAATTGATGTTTTATGCATCAGCGAGACAATTTGGCTAAAGAGAGTTGAACCAATGCACTGTGCAAATTAATTCCATCTATAATATAATTGTGAAATTCATCTTGTTTTTTTTACATCAGAATATCTCTCAGTGTAGTCGGTCGCACAAATTAAATGCACATTCGTTTTACAATGGCAAAAAGGAAAACAAAAACCCACAACACAAACGATGCCACAATTGCGATAATTTTTCTATTTGTTAGTATTGCTTTTTTTGTTTTTTTTTTTTTCGTTTTTGGCCCGAAAAGAAATTGGCCATGAACACTGAAAACTGAACCTGATCCAAAGCCGGCATTAATATTTTATGTGATTATTGTTAAGGCGACCACTCCGAAAAGAAAAGACTACAGACTTGGTTTTCCAATACCCTGGAATTATAAGTAATAGAAGGTAATTTCAATTTTATAGAAAGCATAAAATTTGGTATAGTTGGATTATAGTTCTGACTCTTGGGTGAGAATTAGTAGGTAAAGCATTGAAATTCAAAGACGTTAAAGTATTTTCCAAAAGATTTTAAACAAAAGGTGTTATTTTTATTTAATTTCTTTTTTGTATATCTAAGAATTAGTTATTGCAACAAATAAATATTTTTTACAAAACCTAAATAATATTTATAACAAAAAAAACTTTTAATGAATCAGAAATTAGTTTTATGCTTTGATAATCTATATTAGCCAAATAGAACTGCTCATTACAGGGTGTTCTGAAGTCGCTTTGCTATCTTAACGAACAAATTTATTGTTTATTTAACTCAGCCATGCAAACACTAAGAGAAGCGAGAGAAAGAGAGGGAGAGAGAAAAAGTAGTTAGTTAGAGAGAGCGGAAGAGAGAACCTCCTCTCGATAATTGTGATAAAAGTGCATTCTGCATTTTAGCCAAAGGCGCTAATTCATTTATGACTATGAAAGAGTGAGTAATAGGAGCAGAGGAATCAGTGAGGGGGAGAGAATGTAAAAGAGATGGCTAAGTAAATTTTTCCTGGAATATGCATAATTTTTTTCTCGGGTGTGGCTAAACAATAAAACTGGCCAAAGTTAGCAACGATGCAAATATTGTTTGTTTAATGAGAAAGGGCAAAAGAGAGAGAAAGAGAGAGAGAGAGAGCAGGAAAGATGGAGATAAAGAGAGAACCGTTAAGTTGCTAGCAAGTATTTAGGCCAATGATCTAAGATAGTACTAACTAACTCAAATTACTAACTAATTTTGAACAAAATGCTTAGGAGGTGCAAAGCTTTTGTGTTTTTTTTTTTGTTTGTTTTTCTTATTGTAAGAGTTTCCACCACTTGAATTTTCCCCCAAAAACACAGAAGCTCCTTCTTGTGCTCAACACTTGCTCTCCTTGAGCAATACACTCACACCAGTGCACACACAGACACACACACAGACACAGTCGTACACTTACATTAACACGCACCCCTCTCAGTATCTCAGAGAGTTCTACCATGTCCAAAATATATATCTACTTTAGCTCTCAGCAGCAGCAAGTGGATGGGACTACTGCTGCGTGGGGGTCCCTCTCTGAGGAAGCTGAAAGCTGCTGCTGCCGTTGCCGCTGCCGCTGATGCTGCCTACACAAAATTTTTTAGACAAGTTACCGTTGCCCTTGCTCTTGCTGTGCGCCTGTTACCATATAGGCAAAGAGAGAGAAAGAGAGAGAGAGAGACATAAAGAGCATGTGTGTGCGTGTGTGAGCGAGTTAGAATAAGAATAAGAGCGAGAGAACAAATGGGTAAGAGCACGCGACTTCAGATTGTCCGTAATAAATAAATATGCCATTAACCCAGTTGGTAACTAAACAACCAACTAACTACCTACTAAGCCCCAACTTCTGGTTCACTTAACCAAAAAAAAAAAAAAAAAAAAAAAGAAAAAAGAAAATAAATGCAAAGCAAATATTAGGCGGCAGTTAGCATATCAATAAATGAAAGAAAAACTTTCTAATCGCATAATAATTGCAGACAACAAACAAGAAGAGAAAAAAAAATTAACAAAAACATGAAAATGGAAAATTGAAAAAGACTTGTTGGTAAAAGATAAAGAAAGAGCGGGAGGGGGAAGCAAACTTGTATGGCAAATGCCATTATACAATTACAACACTGTTAGATTGACCTAAATCGAGACCTCTTTTGAGTACCTATTGAAAAATATGTATTTTATGTATGTATATACATATATATATATAAATCAGATCAATCCTTGGTGCTAAAACTTCACTTCCCTTTGGCACAATACATATTTTGACACTTCCTTCAAATAAATAAACTAGATTTATTACTGTACAAGTTAATTAGTTTCTTAATCGTATATATTTTCCCAGGCTGTCTCAATTGGATATTATTATTTTACAATTTTGATTTTATTCACATTTCCAATTGGATTCGCATCTTTCATAATCGACGATTCCAATTGGCACGTTAGCAACATGTTGCTTTAGTTAAGTGCTAAGCAACATTATGACCAACCAATCAACCAAGTGGACATAAACATTAATTTATATGCCCAGATTAGAGAGGAGTGAAATAAAATTTATTGTAATGACACTGGCACGACATTGGCTAATTAAGCCAAAATGAAAATTGAAACCAGTTTAAATGAAAAGAGTTTTAGTTGATCTGAAGATTGATATATGTATATATATATATACGTAGTATCCACAATATCGATGACAATAAAAAATGCTGATCAGACAAAGCGAGCCAACTAAAGTCAAGTCAAGTCAAGCCGGGCCAATTAGGCTCCCCTTTTGGGCCAATTACACATAACCAGGACCCTGTATAGGAGGACAATAGTAATATATATCGTTTAATTGAAATAATTATACATTAAGTGCATTAATTATTTTTACTCGCATGCAAACGTCAAACAGGACGAAAGAACGCGGAATAAGGAGTGGGGTAAAAGGAAGCCCGCCTGAATGTCTTCAACATTGCAAACTTGCTTTTGTTCTTTCGTAATTATTAATTTAAGCCATTCTCAAGTCCGTTGGGTATCCGTACATACATACGTATAGGCCATTACCATGAGTTGCTGCAACTGCAACCACCGACTGGCAGCAATAATAACTCGTTGCAACTCGTTTTCTTGTTGTTGCCCGTTAGCTTAGGTCATAATTATTAACGCGAAATCATAATTAAAAATGTATTTAGCTAGACTTTTGAAATATGCTTAGACGACAGGACTGTGTTTTTACCAACAGACCCGTAACTTGCACTTTAAACTTGCCCCAAAGCAATGTAATTAGCTAATAATTTGTAGTGGGGGAGACAATGACACATCTCCAAATCGATTAGCAATGACTTGACTAAAAAAGAAGAGCTTGGTTAAAGAAGTCAGAGGAGTGGAGGGGCAAAAATCGAAGAAAGAATTTATTCCTTTGTTAAATAAGGAACGAATTGAATATTTCTTCGGAAATAGCTATTATTGATATTATCATGAAATGATAACTGAAGGGGAAGAATTGAAGATATATTGAATGTATTTATCTGAACTTTGTATTGTATTTTACTATTATCTTAACAAATATAAGATTTGTTGGCTTATTGAGTTTGAGGCTTATTGAGTTAGTTATCCCAAGATATTTGTTGAATTTAATTTATTATAAAAATCAATTATTTACTAGAACTAGATAAAGTTAAAAAAAAACATATATATAATTTTAAACAATTTACAGAATTTGTATAAAATTATATGCCTCATTGCATTATAGTTGCTTATTATTTTTTCAATTTCAATTAATTTATGTATGAATGCCTTTTGTCTCTTTCTATAACTATGTAACAAAAAAAAAATGTTAAAATAACTAGAGAACAAGGCTAACATATGTCACTTGCCACCATTTAACATGCCGCATTCTATTGCACTCTAACTATTTCTCGTTATCTCTCACGCTCTCCCCCTCTTTCTGTCTATCTTGCCGCGACTGGCTTTACTCTTCAACTAATTAAAACATACAATACCCAAATTAATTACTAAAACAGGTTAACTTGGGCGCAATAATAGCCCATCTATCCTGTGAGTTGGTCGTTTATTTGGATATTTTGGCCACCAGAAATTCCTGGTGATGGCAATGTCTGCTTTAGTCGTTTCTCCTCCTGCTTCTCATCCTGTAGCTGCTGCTGCTGATGATGATGATGATGATGTCGCCGTTGCGGATGAGGTTGCTCTTGCTTTTGCTGTGGTGTCGCTGATGTTGATGCTGTTGCTGCTGCTGTTGGCGATGTTGCTGTTACTCTTGGCGCCAGCGAAATTTGTTTGAATAATTATTGCAGTCAACTGTTGGCTGGGGTCGAGTTCCCACATCCTTTGTCCTTTGCACAATTGTTTTATTAGTTCCCTTGTTGCATATATATATACATACATACATAGGTAGTGTGTGCGTGTGTGTGGTTTGAGTGTTTGTGCGCGCTTCAGTGTTGTATATGCAAATATTCTAATAACTAGTTTTACCTTAGCAACATGTGTTGTTGGCCACAAAAAAGT